>OY728164.1:846393961-848893961 GCA_963277665.1 Viscum album | reverse complement strand
GAAATATGGAGTTTCATGATGATCATAGAGGAAAGAAAGTTCAATTTCCCCTATGTAAATCATGTGGGAAGAGGAATCAAGGAGAATGTTTCAAAAGAACTGGAAGATGATTTGGGTGTGGAAAAAAAGGACACAAAGCTAGTAAGTGCAAATGAAAAGGTTCTGTTAACACCAGGGATGAGGATAATGGTATTGCTACGACATCAACAATGGTTAAATGTTTTAAATGTGGAATGTACAGGCATTATGCAAACCAATGCCCTAAGGGAAAGTCTCATGAAGAGAATCAGTATGGTCGTATATGTAGTATTTATGTGGATGATGATGAAGAGACTACAAATGATATGTGAGATGAAAGAATTGTTGAAGCTCGGCCAATGGTTTAAGAATGTTTTGGAATGATTACATGTTTATCTTGTGTAATGTTGTATAATTAATCTCATGGTACTATGGAATAAAGAGACATCTAATGATTGTTACACTGTTGCCTTTCCTTGAGTTTTGAAAGTGTATGATTAATGTTACCAGTATCCATGAAAGGTTATTTAGATATTTTTGGAATGTAGATGGTATGTGCATAATGAAGGGATAAGGAGAAAATTAAATGTTTGATAGTGTTCATGAGCTCATGACTGATATAAGGAGAAGGTTATATCATGGTTTGAGTATATATAATTTTTTGATTTTGGTATGTGGAAAGAGTTAACTTTTGACAACATTCATGATTTCACTAAGTTTTAATGGGTATTCATTTTTCAAGAGAATACATCATTAAGGTATTCACATGTTTGTAATTTGACCAACAAGATATATCTTATGATATATGGGGGATAAATGATGGCATTCACGTGATTGTTATGTGACATTTCAAGTAATCATTTTCTTTATACTATGAGCTTGGACCAAAGTATTTTAGATAAGCCTAAAGATTGGAATGGATTATGTTGCACATAAGTTAGGATAGAACATTTTTCGATATTATTGATGGGATGTTATATTAATATAGATTTAGAAAAAAGGACAATCTGCAGGACGGGCAACAGCCCATCGCGTCGGACAAGGGTGTGGGAATCGAACCCACAACCGAAGTGCGACTGGCCTTTATCGCCTACCACTGGCCTACAAGAAGTCCCTGTTTAGTAGAAACTAGTTTTATTATAGTAAGTATGATATATGAAGTATAAGTCCATTTTAGGAACCATATATGATTAATCTCACTATAGATCGACTTATGTATATTTGATAACTTTTTATAACATTTTGTTTGAAACAGATGGAATGACCCATCATTCTATCACATGACCTGTTAACACTTCACGAATAACAAATTCAGCTTCATTCAAGAGATGAAGTGGAAATTGTTTAAAGCACGAATAACAGTGAGATTGTACCAAAATCAAGCAAGTATTCCTTCTAATTCAAAATTTTCAACTTTAGGGAAATGGTATTGAAAATCAAAAAAAAATGTTGTCCTAGTGCACTTATATCCGATGAATCAGATGGTACCATAGATCATCATAAATTTATGGCTTTGTGATTGTTGGATTTTTCATAGCCATGTTGTCTACCACTCTCTACCAGAACATGATGGTTATATTTCTCTTCCATATCCATATTTTCACCTATGTTCTCCTATGTGTAAACCCAGTGATTAGTTTATTTGGGTAACCGTTATGTTTCATACTTTAGTTTTTAACAATAAGTTTTGGTATTCCTTTTTATGATGTGGGTTTCAATTAAATAAACATTCAAGTAGAAAACCATTTTTAGTCCAGATGAATTTTGAGGGCAAAATTCATTTTAAGGGGGGTAGAATGTTACACCCCGAGATTTTATATTCTTTTAATTTCATTAATGTCTTTTGTTGTATGATACACCAAAATTACATTTTTCTATACGCAACACTGTATTAGCATGCAGTATATGCAACACTATTCTTGGATTGTGTTACACACAATTTTGATAATAGTTATTCTAAGAAACATTGAGTATATATATATATTCAATGTATAAATGAAATATGGTTGGATTATGTTATACGGAACAACAAAGGATTCGGGCACAGCATGAAACCCTGACTTGGCTTGCATTATACAAAATCGGGACATTCCTCGATAGCGTGTGTTGTACGCAATACCGGGTTTTACTAAACAATGATATATTATTATAATATTATTATGAACTAGCCATTATGAATAGTATTAACTAAATTTTTAATCTTATAACATTATTATTCGTCTTACACATTTTATAGAACATGGTATAAGAACAAAATAAATTTTTCGGGTAAAATAAGTATTTTTGAAAAAATGCAGTTTTGTCGCCTTTTGATGGCACACCCACATTAAATCTAGTTTTTGAAATGTTTATAAGTTCAAATTTACAAAATAAAATTCTCATTTGAAATCAAGAAATAAAAATTTACTTTGGATAAATTTTTCATATCATTCTGGTAACTTTCATATTTTAATGAATAGTAAAAACACGCTATATTTTAATTAAAAACAACTTTTTTCATCATAATATCTTATGTGGTTAAATTATAATATTTAATGGTTTTAAAGTATAAATATAATATATTTTTACCATTTAATATAATTAGAATTTATTGTAACTTGAATTCGTAGGATAAATCAATTCAATCTTTTGCAATGTTTTAAAGAAAAACCAATTTTCTTTCGACAACGGGATTAATTTTAATTTAATTTATGCAACTTCTATGTATTGAATTTGAAAAAATGGATTCCATTTTTGAAATAATTGGGTCAAAATTATGTTATTAAGCTATTTTTTATTTTTGGGCATCGTGAATAGTAACTATGGTAAATATTATTTATTATAGTTAAAGGTAAATCAGGTAATTAAGGGTAAATATAAGATTATAAAATTACCCTAAAACTTAGAAAAAATCCAATTGGATGGATAAAAGTAGACCCATATAACCTAAGGGTCGGATTAGATTCATTTTATGGACTTTTGTCCATGAAAATAATTTAATTATTATTAAAACCAAAGAATGTGACAACATGTCACATTCTTAAATCTTATAAGTATAATAATTTAAATTTAGTGATAAACATCATTAAACTTCGAACATGAATAGTCTCCAGAAATAAAATAAAATTATCTATATCATAGGAATTTATTTATAATTTTTAGGGATTAAATTAATATCATTTATTATGACAGAAAGATGATGCAGTAATTGTCTTATTAATGAAATATTAACATAATTGATGTTATAAATGCCCAAATAAATGTAATTTGATACTTTTTATGACATACATTACTTTTCTAGGTTAATATGATATGTTATTGTTGATATAATTAACTTTTTTAGAACTTATCATTCTGTTATGAATTTCATAAATATTATGTACCAAATAGTGTCAAAATTGACATAAATTAGTTTTTAAAACAAATATTATATTATTAATTGTTATTTAATTCCTAAAAATCTAAGGTTAGGCCAAATGACTTAGATAAGGATATATATATTAATAATTAACAACTTGGGGTTCTTTTGTCTTGTTATGATATGTTTATTAACCATATAGTGTAAGGAAACAAAAAGACACGGTAAAAGTTAAATTATTTAACTTAGAGTTAAATCTAATTGATAAGGTTAAAATAATAACCTAAACTGGTCTAAATCCTATTGTATGAGAGAATTTCGACCCATCCCCACTTTATATACGAAATAAGACCCTTTGTAACCATTATAAACCGAATTTTACCTTAATATAAAATAATATTTTGATATTTTCCTAAGGTGCCCCTCTCCTCCCTTATAAATGGCACATCCTCCCTCTCCTCCTCACACCAATTTGAGAATTCAAGCTCGGCAAACCCCTGAAAAAATCTCTTCTCCACTTCCCTAGTATCATCCTAGAGGTCCTGTTCTTCTTCAAAGACCATCCTTAGTTCTTTAAGTGGAGGTTAAGTGAATGCATGTAAAAAAGAGGTAATATCCATTACCGATATTTTTCAATTTCTTTCTTCTTCAACATCTTCTTATTTTGTTGTTTCATGATAAAGTAATAACATCAGTATTTATTATATACTGATATGTTATTATAAATATGAAACAACTCTAATTAACCTTCTATCCATCTTACAGAAAAAGGAAATCACTGTGTGTGCGTACGTACGAAATACCATCTCCACGACGCAATGAGATTCATTATCCATGTTAACCATTCCAGAATGATTATAAAGTATATATAATGAATAATAATGTAATATATGACATGGTAAATATACTGGATTTATGTATATATATATGTCATCTACTTACTTCCATTCAAGACAATAAGGAACGAAAACAGAGTTCATGCGTACGTACGGACTACCGTCTCCATCAACGGTGTGTTTCATTTCATTTATCTATCTATTATATATATATATATACTGAATATATATGATATATATATATCATATTTTGTATTCTAGATGTAATTAAATCATGATATAAGTAATAATAGTCTCAAGAACAACAAGTCCAAACACCTACGATAAATGAAACGATTTTACCCAAAATGCTTCTTTAACATGGAATTTACAAAAGAACGGGTAATATAAAGTCATAAGTGAACCATATATGATATCATAACAATGAATATGATTCTTTAATAAGTTAATGACATTATTTAAATCATTATACAGGAGGTTCTGATACGTACAAATCATATCATACATAAGGTAAGGGAAATATCACAATCTCATTTTTATCCGAGATGGTTTATACTTTAGTATTTACTGGGGTGTATTTTATCATCCAAATCCATTTTTCCTCAATATGTAATATTATTTCCATCCACCTACAATTGTATAAATCCAATTTTACCCTTCTGTGAGGTTTTAGTAAACGATAAGAAAGTAATCTTTTGACGTTTTTCGTACGAGGTACTTTTTGACTTTTCCGAAAAAAGTACGAAGAATGTTTAATTTAACTTATACGGCATGAATGGATTTTTAAAACATTATTTACAAGAAGATTCCTTTACAAGTTTTCATGTTTATTTTTAATCAACTTCTCTTAGTTTTGAATTGTATGACATGTTAAGAAA
The DNA here is from genome assembly GCA_963277665.1 of Viscum album. Classification (NCBI taxonomy): domain Eukaryota; kingdom Viridiplantae; phylum Streptophyta; class Magnoliopsida; order Santalales; family Viscaceae; genus Viscum; species Viscum album. Next base: position 848,888,892 of record OY728164.1, on the reverse strand, counting down.
GGAGAAGTGTTTTTGAAGTAGAAAGGATATTTTCCTCAAGAATGGAGTTCAAGTGTTTTATCAAGATTATTTTCCATATAAGATAATAAAGGGTTCTGTTTCTATCCATATTATTACATGGATTTGATTATGTTGTGATGGAAATATTTTTATTAATTCTTTTATCTTATATGAATTTTTTTATGTTGTCATGATGTTTAAATATTCCCATTTTTATTACATGGGTTATGTTATGATGTATGGTTTATGATTTTGTGGAACACATAAGAATGGTATCATTATGAGATGGGTGGGACCTATATCTCCCTCCAATGCATTGGGTAAAGATTTTATATCTCATGAGATAGACAAGGCTGGAACGGTAGGTTATACCGGTTCGGTGAAACAAGACTGAAACGAGGGTGACTCGGTTTAGAAATGGACTTTGTCCACTAAGATAGTCTTGGAAATGAGTCTTGACTAATAAGAAATGATTTTCTATGATTATATGTGTATGCCACAAAGTTTCATGTTTTATGTTATGATTATTGGGATTTCATTTCACTACTATGATTTATCCCATGTTATGAAATTATGCTCTCTTTTGCAGGTTAAGATTTCCAAAATGTTATGTTCTTATGAAAATGATGTGATTGATATTTCTTTTGTTTACCTTTACTGAGAATTTGAGCTCACCCTTTTATGTTTTCTTTTCCCCAAGATATAAAGAAAGGTTTTAGGTAAAAAAAGGAATATCTTTATGGGATATGTTGAAGATCTTTCACCACGATTAGAAGATTATATTCCGAGTATCCAAAGACACTAAAATATTACAATCCTTGTGTGTGTGTTTTTGTTATGTACTAAGTATTCCGAAACAGTAATGTAATGTCCATGTACGTCAAGATTCGGGTCTCTACAGTTTCCAAATGTGAAACCCATGAAAATAGCCTAAAACCCTTATTTCAACCCAAACAAATATAGATAAACCACCATGTGGTCCCCAAAAACCATTCCAATGATATAAAAATAAAAAAAATCTGGGAGTATCATTGAATAAAACTCAAATGTTGGACTACCTAGTGATGTAATCACTGAAGAGTTGGGTCCAAATATACTTTTAGAAGTTCCTAAAACTCGATCTCATACTAATCTGCACTAAGGAATAACTATGGTGACATCTCACACCCCTTTAATTTTGGGTCATGTAATCATGCACATGGAGAATCCCCTCCCCATATCTTCCAAGCATGGGAAATAAAAATGGGGGGTAAAGACTTTTAATTAACTTATTTAATTATTTACTCAATTAATTAATTAATTAATTTCCCATTTTACTGTCTTTTCGAGTCTCGTAACCAGAAGTATGTTTATAAACTACCAAGGAAAACCCACCTTTAAGGTACCCACGACCTAGTCCAAATTTGAATAAAATTATTCCATCAAAATATATCACCTCCCAAACCCATTTAATTAGTTTAATATTGAATTATTTTAATATTAAATATTATTCCAAAACTAAAAAATCACTAAATTCCACAAAACTCTTTTCCAAGTGTAAAAGACATATTTTTATACTAATGTAATGGACAAAAAATTTATATGAGGTCGTATTCATGAGGAAAATACTATTTTAACCATCATAAGAATATATTATTGAAACTAAATTTCAATTCAAATTTTAAAATCAATAATACTCTGGTCTCAACAATTAGAATGAGATTTTAAAATATACCGTTAAATGTTCATGATTTTTAAGTGAGAATCAATAGATGGATTGATTTTGTGTATCCACTGTAACTCCAAATAAAAAATAATAAAATACAACATAAATCATTTAATATTCATTTCAAATATAATCTTATCATTATTTAATAAATGAAATATATTTTTATCTCAATGAGTGGAAATCTATATCTAAAATCTCTTACCTTTCATTTTTTTAGTTAAACACTCTTTAACCTCCAGTATAATTTTTTTGATATTTTATTAACTAATAATATAACCATAATAATAAGAAAAATATAATATATGATAACCTCATATTATTTAACTCTCTTTTTTGACAATAATCCTTTTTAATATTCATTATTTATGGTTCTAATGGACACATTTCGTCATTATTGTTTTCTTAAAAGATCCCCATATAGTCCATATTATATATTAATATCATAACAACAATAAAAAACATTATATTATTGTAATATTACTTTTTATATATAATTTTATATCTTTCATTTGGTGTTTTGATGAAAAAAAAGTCACATCAATTCGTGAAGGTAGTAGCCAATATGTAAACGATTGATGTCATCACATTTATGTGAGTGAAATGAAAAAAAGGAAATGATATATATATATATATATATTATTAGAAATATGATTATTTATCATATTTCCATAAATTAATCATTATCAATTTCCATGAAAATATTTCATGAAAGACAAATCATAGCTCTTCATGAGGCATTACTTCTCCTTACACATGAGTTATATTATCATATCCCATGTGAAATTGACTGTAAAAATTATATATATGATATAGTGACACATGTTAAATAAATATGATATAAATATTTTATATAAAATTTATATCCAACAGCATTACCAAATATGAGAGGAGATTAAGGAAAAATCAATGAAATTTGTTTATGAGGTGGTAGTCTTCCATACACACGATGGATGATTTAAAAACACATTTTATAGAATTTTGTGTATTTTTAGGTAGTACCCTTAAAAAAAGAACAACCCATTCTGTTTAATATATCTATTTTACTCTATAATAAAATTATAATTTGTTTTTATGGAGGTGGACAATGTACTATGATACAAAACACTCATTGAAGAACATTACCTCTTCTTTGGTTTTCCTCATTGGGATTGCATTGATTCATTAATAAGTTGTATTTATAACAACAATAATGATTTTTGGATGATTAGAGGGTTTTTTCTAAATTATTTTATATGTTATTGGAATAATTTTTTTTAATATGTGTAAAATGGGGGGATTTTTAGTATCCCATCATAGTTGAAGAAGACTGTCATTATTTTAATTATAAAAAAGTGTTAATTATTGGGATGTATCCCTTTCAAATATTTAGTCAAAATTGAATAACAAATTAGGGTGTGGTCAATTTAATCAATAAAATCCCCGAAAAAATTGAAACAAAAAAATTATATTGTTATTTTGTTGTCTATTTTTACTCTTTTTTTCCTCTTTTTTCTACTATGTTAACTTATATTTTTTTTATGTCAATGGTATTTTATCATTTATGAATAATAGTGAAATTAAAATTATCACATAATCTAAATAAAATGATTATAAATATTAAATCCAATTCTTAAAATATATATAAAATTAGTTTTCAAAATTAATTTTAATAAAAATGAATATGATGCTCAAACCCATGTTTTAACTATAATTTTTGTAATTAATTTTATGTTTTCACATTAGTAATTATGGTAAAATGTTAATTAAACATTATTATAAAATATATATTATCCTTATTCAATATTTTTAATCCAATTTTCCAAATTCAACTCAATGTAGTGGTATAATTTTTTTTAAACTTAATCTAGAAGACGCGATGAGAAATTTTGTTTTTAATAACAAAATATTAGAATGTTTTGAATGTTTTATATAGAAATTTAAAATAAAAATGTTCCCAATGACCTATTATGAATTAATATATTTAATATTGTACTAATTTTACATTAATAAAAATTTTATATATAATTTATCATTATAAATATTTTAAACTAAAAGGCTGTTTTCATTTTAAATGTAGTATTTTTCACTATTCGTAAAAACCAGATAAATCTTAGAAAGTTATAAAGAAATCTCCCTAATATATTTTATATATTAAAATATGAAAAATTAATTTTATATTATCATATAAATTTTATAGATGTTGTAAAATGTAATTATCAATTATGTGAACAAAGAACTACAAATCAATTATTTAGAATGAATACAGTTTTTTCAGAAAACATTTATTTCTCTTTTAAAAGATACTTATTTTATTACTAATAAAAAAATAAATAACTAAAATATTGAATTATATATTTCCCAAATTTATTTAATCCTTTATATTCCCTTTATTCCAATTTTTAGGTGATAATTATCTTATTATCTATTAATATTCGAGGTATATAATTTATTGGCTATATTAAATCTTTCATTAAACAAAATATTTCAAAGATACATATTATTTATTGTAAGAAAGATAAAAATATTGTTTCATGTACCATAAGATAAATTCAATGTTACTTTTTTCATAATCTATTGAATAAGATGTATATATTTTATAATTCCCAGTGTATAAAATGGTATACCAAAAAAATTAATGAGAAATGGATCAATGTTATGAAAATGATATATTCTTTCTACTACATATGTACCCAAGATTATTTTTAAATATTTATGTATTTAGTAAACTTTTAGGATATTTAACTACGTAACCTTATTATAAATATAATAGAAAAGGATTAATTGTGCTCTATTGAATAGTAGGTGTCTTTGGAATATAGTTCACCTATTATTTCCCATGAAATCATTACATGAAAATAGAGATATAATTAATATAGTTGAAAACAAATAAGGAAGAATCAATTGGAAACTATGTAGAAAAATTCCATGATTCTCATGAGGTAAGCCTCATATCTTTTTAATAACAAAAAATATTAGATCAAAAGATTATAATATGGAAAAAACACATCTTTGAATTATATAAGAAATATAATACATTAGTAGCTATAGAGAGATTGATAAATTTCTAATTAAGGTGGAAATGGAATATCCGGAATCTCAATATTATATATATAGGAAAAGGAATATGTATTTATATGGTAACGAAAATGGTAAATTTCCTAAAGGAAATTATTTTCAATCACCTACTTCCCTTAAATGGTAGAAGAATCACCTAAATGATTTCCAAATGGGAACAAGAGAATGTTTTTTTATTTATGGATTGTTTATCATTCAATTTATTGTCATTGGTATATAGAGAAGATGATTAATGAAAAACAAAATCCCTAACAAATGCACTATATAGGATGATTGACCTTAGTAACCTCTTTTCTAAGGGAAAAATGAATTTCTTTTACAATCACCACTACTAATATTATCAATGATAATGAATTTTTGAAAGGTACAATTATCATCCACTATTTAAAAATGAAATTAAAATTTAAATTTAGTTTTATAAAATAATTTAAATATATAAAAGAAACTAGAGATTAAAAAATTAGTACTACATAAATTGGATAATAAATAAATAGTGAAAAATCCAATAGCCTGATAATTGAATATCAAGTATACCATTCATATCCAATAGAATTTTATAAATTTTTGACACCTAGAAATCATTTAATTATTTATTTTGATGAATTTTATATTATTTTAGGAACATACTATTTTCTATTTATATAATTCCTATAATAATTATCAAGATATAAATTTTTTATTTAATATCTCAAATAAAATCATGATCATCGACGAATATCAGTATCGCAGTGAATATCGTATTGAAAATTAATCCTACACATGGATCTTAATACCCAATAATGCATGATATTTATCTAAAAAGGTTTTTTAATAACTAAAAATTTGAGATATACATATTTTATGAGAAAATATTTATTTATTTTATGAAAAATTTCATAGTCTCCCCTCAGAGAGTAATGTTGAGTTTTATATTAATATCATAAATATTGTCATTTTTATATTAATGACTATTTATATAATGGAACTAATTTATTTACAGTAATCCAAGAGGCACCTATATAGAAATATTTATAAGGGTTTTATAAACCAAAGTTTTATTTCATTTAATCTAACATATCACTTTGTTAATAAGAAGTATGGATCAATACACCACTGTATAAACTATCAAGAATATGAGAACATCATAATCAAGAAATAATATCCTCTACCTAATATTGATTAGCTATTTTAGCAGCTATGAGGATACAAAACTTTATTTATGGTTGATCATTAATCCTAAATTCATAAATTTAACATAGAAAGGGATAATATATCCATGAAAATTTTCTTCACAAGAACCTAAATAAACCATGACACATTTTATTAAGATTTATATTATTATAGTAAAAAACTAATTGAGTTTTTGGGAACTACTGCAAATAATATCTTTACCAATGGGTTTGGGAGAACCGTTGTTATAGTTAACTTAAATGGACCTATATCAATGTTTTGGCCAAAAACATTGGTAATGGTCACTATTTTGGATATATACCAACTGTTTTGGACGAACCGTTGGTATAGAGGGGACCTAATCCAATGATTTGGGGAAAACCATTGGTATAGGTCACTTATATGGACATATGCCATCAGTTTTTTCCAAACTATTTGTAGAGGTCCATAATAGAGACCCTGTACCAACGGTTTTCCCCAAACCATTGGTATAGGACCCTATATACCAAAGGTTTGTCCAAAACCATTGGTATAGATCCCAAAATAAAAGAATCTATACCAATGGCTCTCAAAACCGTTGTTATAGTTACATGTATTTTTTTTAGAATATTTTTATAGAAAACATTAAATAAAACCAAATATAAAATATTTATGATAATACTTATATATATTTATGATATTATGTTCACAAAAGTCATGTTATGTTAGTGGTTGGGTCGTTCAATCATAAACTTCAGGTACTGGGATCAAAACACACTAAATTGTTTTTATATTTATATACTAATGGTTTTATGGAACCATTGGTATATATTTTTCATATTACATAAACCAATGGTTTTCAAAACTGTTGGTATAGACCTACCCCCACGGCTTACTTGGCCACAGTTCTCTAAACCATTGGTATAGGATATACCAACAGTTTGGAGGCTTATAACAACGATTTCAAAGCATTGGTATAGGGTATTTTTTTTCTAGTGAGGCATAAATATAGGTAAATTGTTTGTGGAATATATTTAGAATAAAAATAATATTCACCATTAATATTAATGAAATGATGAAATTTAATGAGTATATCCGAAAAAAAAATGTCATCTTATAATTAAAATATATTTTTACAAATTGTTTTTTATACACAATTAATATTTCTTTTAGTAAACTATATGTATTACGGATAAATGATTATATTATATACTATATATTTGATTAATATATTAACACTAATATATTTATAAATATGTATATGAAATAATATTTACTATAGTTAATATTTATAAATTTCATTTTCCTATAAAAATAGTTCTCATTATATATTTTGTTTTAGTATAGAAGTTAAATTCTTAGTTTTTATTTATGATTTCTCAAAATGTAAATAATAAATTGGATTCAAAATATCAATTTTACAATATGATTAATTTTTTTTGATTTTTCTAGAGTTTTTTATTTATAAATAAATAGTAAAAAATTCGATTTTTAAAAATATTGTTACTATTATAACATAATATGAATATGAGCCAGAATTAAAATATTATAAATAATGTATATTATGCCAATATTTATTTATTTATGTGAAATAATATATTTAATAATTTTAAGCTAAATTTTCAAAAAAAAAATATTTAAAAATATAAAATTATGTTTTATTTTTTTCCAAATAAATTTTTATTTCATTATAAATTAATAACATTAGAATTAAATTTTATCATTTTTATAAATTGTATATAAAAAGGATTTAAAATTTGGATTGAGGTGATACAAATATTTTTATAAGTTACATATTATTAAGAGGTTATAAATTTTATTTACAAAGGAAATTAGTTAGAATGGAAAAAACTAAAATGATAATAGGGTAAAATGAAAGGTCCAAAGACCAAAATCTTTTAAAAAATCCAAAATGTAGTTTTTGATGATTTATTTTAACATAACTCAATCCATGTACATTATCAATCACATTTAGAGACACATTACATCAATAATTCAACTATTATTAAGAAAATACAACTCATCTAGATTATAAATTTATTTATTCTCCTTCACAATACATTCACACCACTAGTCCCTTAGTTTACATAAAATATACTCCAATACCTCCCCAACAATAATATACATGTAAAATAAATTATCAATTTCATAAAGGACGGATCAAATTTTCAATTTAGTAACTACAATGAGTAATGTAAAAATTTTGAAATCAATCCTTTTAATTGAATTTTCATTATATATTCTTCTGTCTCATTTTGTCTTATGACTTCCTAAAATAATGACATGAGTATCATCAATATAGAGAAATTTTATTATTTATATAAAATAAAAATTATCTAAATTACAACCTTCCTCTGAGAAAACAAATGTTGTCATCCATGTGTTATTGCTGACATCCTTTTCCATAAACGATGTGTTTAATTCTTCACCACCACCTAACATGGATGATTCAAGATGGAAATTTAATGAATAAATATGTAATTTATAAAATTATTATGATTATTTAATGGGAAATAAATTCTTAAAATTGTATCATTATATGTAAATTGAAAACATATTGATTGTGTAAATTTATAATATCACCACAATAAAATGAAATATTTCATTTCTCACCACCAACCAACTTAGATATTTCTAGGAATAAAATAAATTAATGAAAATAATTTTATTTAATTAAATTTATAAAAATAAGAAAGTCACAAATTAGTTATTCATGAATCATAAATAAAATTCTAATGGAAAAACATTATAATAATATAAAGACTTATAAATAGTATATTAGGTTACCTTGGAAAATATATAATCTACTATCATGGTATTAAATATTTGGGATTGAAAACAAAAATGTAACACATTTATAAAATAATTAAAAAGATAAAATATGCTTATCAAAGTATACATAAACTAAAAAATATAGTAAATTAATATAATTCTAGAACATATAGGATAATTTATTTGAATAAGTTTTCAAAAAAGGATACTAAATTGTTATGTTTATTATATAAGAGTTTAATGATATTTCATGTACAATAGAAGTATAAGGTAATGGGGTTTCGTGACTCAACCAATTTTTGTGGGCTATAATAAGTTATCTTTTACTATAGTTTTACAATGTTATTATCTTCTATCCTAAAATGATATTATAGTTCCATTCCTTTATTATTTTTGAAGAATTAAGAGTTTACATCAAAACAAATACTTTTTGATATATTCCATTATTCAAAAATTATGATGATGTTAATAAAAATCAGCATTCTCTTCAAATGATATATTTCTCTTCCATCACATATTAACTATTCATTGAAATATTATATATTATTATATTAAAATACAAATATTTTTATTAAAAGTTATATTTATATATATCATATACTATATTAAAATAGATATTGTATCAATATTTTTATATTGTTTGTTTCAATAAATATAATATTAAAATGTCACAAACATTTTTCTATTCATATTCATACATATTTATTCTACTCTAAATGTTTTATAGATAAACATCTTGAATGTTTGGGGATATATTATTGAGATATATTTCAAAATTAATTCTTTAAAGAACCATCATGATTATCGGTGTTGTACTAGGGTGTAATTTGGATCCCAAATTTTCATTCGAAAGAGGGGGATACCCCAACACATTTTTTAGGAAAAATTTTATTGACAAATTTACCATTGAATTTAATAAGTCCTCAAATATTTTAGTGTCTGGAAAATTTGAGATCATCTAATAGTTACTAATCTCATGAATTCATCAATGGGTTTGTTGTAATCATCATATTATAGAGTCTCATTTTGTTGTTTAAGGACATTTTTACCCATTTTGTTTATTTAATGCATTAAAAAATGGAAGTAATCTAAAAAATCCTTGTCATTAAATAACAATTGAATTCATAAAATAATACCCTAGGGCCTTAAATCGAGAAAAATGAGTTCTTAGAAAAATACGTATCTTCAAAGAGTAATATAAACATGATGGAATTATTTATAACATATGTGGCCTATATATTTGAAACATAGGAATTATACTCTATCTATGGGTATTATCATCATTCTATATATGGACTACCACAAGTCATGTGGGTGAATCTACTCACAGCTCAACAGATATGGGAAAAACTCATGTGGAGGTCTATATAATAAATATGCATTATTCAATTAGTCATATTATAATTAATAAAGTGATGGAATTGGTAGGACCCTTCCTATGTAGTTTAGATAGTGATCTCATTGGTTGTATCTAATTCTAAACAAGATAAATTCATCATTTTAAAATTATGTAGGTCGATGATAACTCAGGAAAATTGTAAAATGGAATAAAACTAACACGGTATATGAAGCATTTACAATATCATTACACACAATAACCAATACTCTAGACTTTCATGACAATTAACATATTAAAATTCCATTGTCACATGTTTTATTTTCCACTCACAAAAAACCTTGTTTCCCCAGGTCTATTAACTATACATAAACTCTTATAATAATATTTCATTTTGTATCCCAAACCAATTTTCAAAATAATATAGTCATCTATCATTCTTGTACGGAAAAAAATATATAATATAATCATGACATGACATCACCCATTTGGACCCCTCTAAGGTTGGAAGTAACCCATGTGTTACCCTAAAAAGGTCTTCCACATTAAGATTGGGGCAAGTGATATTCAGTATAAATAGATATCAAAAAATTGTTATTCCTTAGAATAAAAACGTACATGAATCAACATGTCTCCAAAAAAGTATATAATAATGAAATAATAGTAAAAAAATTCAATAATTCAAGAAAATTGTAATAAATAAAATATTTAAATTGAAAAATATTGAAAAAATATTCAGTGAGGGAAAATAAAAAAAATCCTATAGAAAACAAAAAACATGATAAATTGGGATAGATCCAGTACATGTCATTGCCACACCTACTTGAATAGAATAACTTATAATCACTATAATGATCCTTTTCAAATAGACACCCCAACCACCATATCATCCTATGTCACAACATAGTTGTAAATCATATTCATAGAAAAAATTGGTGAGTGAAGAAGGCCTATAAATGGATTATAATAGATAATACGAGTTGTGTTCCCTATGAAAAAATAAGAAATATGATTTATGTAATATCAATATAAGATAAAATTAGATAATTTAAATATTTTTTCAGTTAAATAAGGTAACCAAGGATACAAATTATTTTTTTCTATAACTATACATTACTTAAGTCACACAACAAAGAAAACAAAAAATTCTTTAAATATTATAAGACCAAGAAAAAACCACGGTATCAAACATACATAAATTACACATCATCCTAATTCAGCGGTGTTGGATACAGATTCTTATCACATGAAAGAGTACATACAATTTGAGGTGGTAAAACCCAATAGAGGATCATTGCTATTTATTTAGGTCATACATCAAACAACGATGTTATATACCCTATTAGTAAAGTAATCTCACTCGATAACTATGGGGGGGTACCTACTCCACTATGTTTATAGAGGAACCACACCCAACAACTAATATGACATTAGGAGGGTTTTCAACCCTATTTTTTCTATTACAACCTTTCCACTCAAAATTATCTAATAAACATTCATAAGAATCATCATCAACTCAAAATGCATGGTAACATTCCATTGAAAACAAATAGGTTGAAATTGTCTCATTATATACAAAAAAACACTCAAATTGAACTATTCACATATTTTAATATTAGTCTCATGTATCATGATATTATGAATTATGGAAATTTTATATCACATTGAAAACACTCTAGTTTATATATAATTTAAGCATAGGTTTAGTAATGGTAATTAACCATTTCATCTCCAATTATTTATATTCAAGATAGATATTGTGTCCCAATATATATCATAGAATATAGAAATTATAAAAATTTAAATCATGTATTGTTGCAAGAGCTAATTTCATGTGTGTGAGGTATATGAAATTTACTATGACCACAAAATATGTGAATTATAGGGGAATCCTAAGGATGTCATGGTTAATCTATGTGGGTATTATTTTTAAGATACGTGATAAATTATTTATCCAATATATCATGTTATCCAAGGAACTACCCATACATGTACATAAGGATACACCAAGGACCTATATTTTAAAATAAACATATTATGACTATGTTCACAAAAATTATCAAATTTTCAGAATCATTTAATCCCGATAATTTCATGGAGTTATAGGAACTATGTGTTAACAATATAACTGCATGCGGATTTTTTATAAATTATATATTCATAAAATAATATTTGAGAAAATTATTTTGTCCATTATCTCTCCCTCTTCCCCTATACCACATCCACTAAATCCCAAATATGACACCCTCAAATTTTTCCACCATATCCCACCATATTTCTATCACATAATTTCTTATTTATACCTAAAATAATTTACAACAATTAAATTTAATTAGATCCACATATAAGCCTCAGTAAAATCCATGTTGGGAACCATAATTATTGTAGAAACCCATACCATTGACCCCAATAGAAATTTCACTCATCACATGTGATCAAACAATAGTGTGAACGATTTCAATGAATGAATAGAATTGTGGGGTTAGTGGTGGATTAAACCACCCCAAAATTGACTTCTATTATTTTTGTAAATGAACATATAAAATAATGAGTGGATTCATCTTGTGATTGGTTAGTGCTTATTAATAAAAATTTTGGCATGATAAATATTCTACAAATCAATAATAATTTTAACATAATATTGTCATAAATAAAACACATGAATTCTGTTAATAATAATAATACATTAAATCTTCCTCAGTCAAGAACTATCATAATAGATTCAAAATATTATAAACCATGTGATAATGAATTTTGGAACATATAAAAAATATATTTTAAATTCTATATTAATCCATTTTTAAAAAAATACAATTATTTTATGACACTTTATCATTAATTATTTAATTATGAAAATAATAATTCATTATGAGATGAGATTTATCTACGTTAAAAACATAATTTAATATCTTTTTTAGATATTTATTCTTATATTCTTCTATAGTTTCTATCATGATTCACCATAATTGATTAAGTAATCATTATATTGTGTGAATGTATATAAAAAATTTAGTAATAGGGGAAATTAGATTAACTAATGTCTTAACACTTGGTGTATTCTGTTAATATCCAGGTATTAAAATTATAATCATCATTTCTTGAAAACCCATTTTTTCTCTCTTTTCATATCTATGAATAATTTCACTTGATTTACATGATATCCATGCCTTTTTTTGTGTAAAGGGGGTTAATAACCATATATGTGATATATATATATATATATATTAATTGAGGGATGAGATCATGATATGATGTTTTTCTTCTCAGAATGGGACATTATATCAACTACATCAACATTATATTCATACTATCTTTAGGCCATCCAATTTTAATGGTAATTTGAGTCACTTAGTATTCAGTTCATGTATGGTTTGTCACTTAAGCTTGTAGAAATGAAGAACTTCAATCCATAAAAATGTGGAATTTCTCCATACAAGTTAAAATAATTGATTGTTTTTCAGAAAATAAGTAATTTAACTAAAAAATTATAATAATATATTTGAGTTGAAAAAAAATGATATTAATTATTCCCCTCCAAATGAAAATTTCTTATTATGGCCAGAACCATGATATAAATGTTTCTATTTTTTATTTCATTAAAATAGTTTATTTTATTTAATGTGATATTCTAAATAAATATTTAATATATTACATTATTTTTGATGACTTGCATCACTAATAAAAAAAATCATGACTATGAGTATATATATTATTAAAAATATTAAAAGGGATTTATTATAAGAATATTTGTTGCAAATTTGTTATCCTCTTGTAATGAAGATTCATTAAAATAACACACCCTTAAAAAATATCAATATACATATATATTTAATTTCATATTATCTAATTTTCAATGTAAATAAATATAAAAAGCTTCACATATTATCTCATGAATCTATATAGTATCTTATATGATATTATACTCTCACGAAACATTTCCTCTTATTAAAACCCATATGAAAATATGATGATCATCAGTTTTGAGAAAATAATATAAATTATGAAAGGGTTTATTATCATTACACTATCATGTAATGTATTTAATTCATATATTTTATTAATAAACACAGAATTCTATTTCTATAAAATAATGTAACCTTTATATAGAAAAACTATTACATCTAATCCCTAATATATATAATACCCTGATAATTTATTACAATGAAATGTTTTTACTATAATATTGGATTTTTTAATAGCTTTTCTACATTCTACACCATATCCACCTAACTAATCTTTGGACCCCCACTCTCAGTAGTTTTTCAAAGGAGATTTCATTTATAAATACATTAATAGGGCATTTTCTAACACATGTTCTCCATCAAAAATTTTAATCTCACATTTCATAAAATAGATGATCTATATTACTCTAAGTATACAAAAAATAGTTCAAATTTTTTTGATGATATTTTATATCTAAATGGATTATTTTTCAATATCTGGGGTAATAATTTTTAATTCTAATTTTTTTAGAGTTTTTTATTTGGGAATATATAGAACACCTAAAACTATGAAAACTATACATAAGGGAAAACATAAAACCATACATAGATATTGGATCATCATTATCATTTTAGAATGTACACTCAATGTATCTCTTTATAATGATCTTCTCATCACCTCTAAAGAATGATATGAAATTTTTTTTTCTTATTAATTACTTGAGTGTATTTTTTTGTAATCTATTAACACTAGATAGCATTGTGAAATTATCAATGAGTTATGCACAATGCATAAGATACTTCAATTCATATATAAATTTTTATATATATATTGGATCTATAATTAATGTAATATATTTTTTAATTTATTTTAAGTATTAAATTAAGAGATTTAATATTATAAATTTATTAATTTAAGTAGAAACATGATTTTTTGGTGAAATATATATAATAATATAAGGAGGCGGTTAATTTTACAATAAATAAATAATGAAAATTCCTAGGTTATTCCCATATATTCATCTATGGCATGTTGTAAAATGAAAGGTGTTGATTTCTGAGGTCATACCACTGGTTAATTGTTTAGGTTACATTAATTGTCTGGTGGAATCTAGGTGGATAATAGATAGGCACTAGTTACCGATTTTTCTTCACTATTATTTATTTCATTAAAGGAAATTTTCAGCTTTTTCATGTTATGAGTTCATTTTTTAATTCATAAACTGAGTAAAATTTTCATACAAAACATATTTTCTCTTTTGTGACTATCTTGCATCCTATTTAAAACATCCCAAGTTATTTTATATTTTTTATTAATAATATCTTGATGATATATCTATTACATTATATCCAAAATGTTCTGTATCTCATTTTCCATTTGGTTGTATTGATATCTATAACGGTTTACTATTAATTATATTTTAAATCAAATTTCTCATATTATCTTAGGGGGATTCTTCATATCTAATGATTATAGGAGGAAATAAATTTACAATCCAGGTGTGAATTGTTAAGGAATGATGTGTTTGGGGGTTTCATCCATATTTATGATTCTAATACCCAATTAGTTTTTATTTTTAATGATATAATTCAAAAATTTACTCATGTTTATATTTATGAAAATTAAATTGGGTAAAAATTATTCAAAAACTAATAAAAAAATTAATGATAATTATTTAAGTTAATAGAAGGATAAATACTATTATGTTATGAGATTTAATAACAATTTAATTTTAAATTATTTAATATAAAAGGTTTTATTATATTAATTTGGAAATATTATGATCAAAATAATATTAATTATTGAATTATTTATATGTGGTTTTTTTGTGAATATACCTTTATAATGTTATTAATTTTCATTATAAGTGATTAAATTAGATAAATTTAAAATATTATTTTTAGCGTTAAATAAAGTTTTTTTTTCAATTATTATGCGAAAATTATCCATAATGAGTTATAATTATTTCATTATAATATTTTTTTATTAATTTACACTATTATTTATTTATAATTTTTTTATTAAACCCATTTTTTGATTTAGTGGATGATTAAGGGTTATTAAGTCACTTTTTAACTAATTTATTTTTATAAATTTGTATATCATAGCGTTCAACACTTGTTATACTAATTTAGTGTCACAATTGGTCAGTGGAACTTCTTATCATATTTATTTTTTTATTTTAATTGACTTCATTTTGGTGATTTAATGTGTTAAGTTTTAGTGGGAAATTAAGTGGTGATGATCTATAAATCATAGTTTATTGGTAGTGGTTTGGTGAATGAATTAAAATTTGACCATCAGATGAACATTGCAAAACACATTGTTTTGGGGATAATTTTAATGATGTTGACTTCTGTTCAATGAGTTCCTCTATCTTCATTAGAAAAATTATATTATTCTAGGATATTGCAGAATATTAAATCATGAAAATGGTATTCTTCTTGGATTATTTGATTATGATATGATCAATAAATATATTCACGAACCAAAATTATTTCATAATATATATCACTTTCATTTTTAGTCTATAACAACTCATATTAAAAAATATATTGTTATCAATCCTCTCCCAAGATGCACCACTAAGACTTTATTTATTAACATAATTAGTTCCAGCATGTGAAAATTAGATCTTTAAAGGAGGGAAATATAAATTTGAAAAAAGACAGAATGTACATAGGAAATTTATTTTCTTGTGTGGTTTGTACCTATTTCATTGTTACTCATTTACTATAGAAATGTGTTTTATTGTGATTATGACTCAAATTTTCAGTAATAAAATACACTATGATATAGGGTGAATAGATATTGAATTATCATGTAGTTTATCCCTCAATGTAGAATAAAAGGTGTTGTGGGATGATAAAAATATTGTATAATTTTGGTGATTTTCATTTTTTTATTGGTGGATTTAAGTTTTTCCATTAATGGTCTAGAAGGTTATATAGTTCCATGTTGTATCATGTTTTTTTGTGGTTATCGGGTTGCACAATTTTGGGAGATCATTTATGGGTGGGATTTTGATGTGGTTGTAGAAGTTTATTTATTAATTTTTTCCTAATTTTCTATTTTGTTTCCAAGGATTATAGGTTTCAATCCATAGGGATGTATCAAGATACTATAATTCATCTCCATGGAGTTACTTTTCTTTATTAATTATACAAAATGTCAATTATGGTTTATTAGTTTCAATATTTTTTATGGGTAATTTAATTACTGTGTAGAATGGAATAATATTTTTAAATGGTTCTAAAAATGTAAATACAATTTACATATCTTTTATAATAATTTATTCTACCAATATATAATAAAATAAGAAAATAATAATTTAATAATAAAAATAAAAAATAGTAATATATAACATATCTTTGGACAAAAAAATGAATGATTTAACCATTTTTCCATTGATAATAGTTTACATGAATTCAGAAACAATGAAGAAACAATGATGAATTTCGAGGGGAGAAGATTTAGAATAAAACTATGACCAAAAAATTACAGATAAGATAATAATAAAAAATATTAAATAATTTGTATGAGAGATGATAAATAATATTGTCATCGAGCATAATCTAATAAAAAAAATTAAAATCAATTTCCCTTCAAACCCTTAAAAAACATATCATTTATTATTAAATAAAGGAAATTCATTTTTTAATGAACTGTTTGTTCCCATACTATCATGAGGGAATAATTTTTTTCAAAGGTTGAGGGCCAAGCCCTCTTTATTGAACCAGAAAGAAACAACCTCTTAAATGGACTGGGATAAGAGGAAACTCATTACATGACAAGGGCACAGATTCCCAGAAAGCGAACCCCGAAGGTTAACATAAATCATTGAAGATAAAAAAAGAAGCAGGCAGAAAAAACAAGCATTGGAAATAACCTCATCACCCCCTCTATGAGACTATGCAAGGTGAGATCCATCAAAGGAGATGTCTCACCCCCTGCCAAGAAGTTGTGTCCTGCTGGCAACACAACGCGGCAGAGCACTCTCCCAATCCACACCGAGATGCAGATGGAAGACCAGATGATATGTGCCAGCACACCTATCTCACTTTCCAGCCACCCACCCGACAGTGCATGCGAAAACACAGCACTATCAACATGATGCAAGACAAATCCAGACAGAAACACAGTGCAGAAGATCCAAAAAAGTGTCCATCCATCCAAAAGGACAAATGGCCGATGATGAGTGAAAACTCACCCATCCCCCTTTTGAGGTCGCCCACCCGATGTTAAACTACATGATGCAGCAACGCCTGCCAAATGCAATGAGGAAGTAACCAATGCTCACAAATCCACCAGCAACCAAAATGGAAAACGGAGAACCAAACACAGCCGAAGTCGTAGCTCAATGCATCGTGCAATTCACATCCCTCGGCCTCCACCCGAGACCTCCAAAACTGTACTCCACTATTCGTAGATCATAAGCATGAAAAACCAGGGGAAAAGCTCAAAAGATCCAAGCAGTGCAGCCAAGATTGTTGAAAATTGGCCCTCTGATCCAATTCTCAACTCCCTTCAATCATAAATCCTCAAATGGAAAACCAGATGAGGCATCAGGGGGGCAACCCGACCACCGCATGTCTCCGCAAAAGCAGTGAATACAGCCAATTTCGGGGTGGCCCTAATCTGAATGTCTGATAAGAGCCTGAGGGAGAGACAAAGCCGACTGTAGGGGATCCAAAACATTGACAAGAGAATCCCACACTCAACCATTGAGGCAGAACAGCCATCAAAACCACACTGTAGACATCGCGGGTCACAACGAGCAGACAGGAACTGCAGAACATCCCGAGCAGATAAAATCAAATGCAACAAAGCTAGCATGGAATCGACCCACCACAATCTGCAAACCTCCATTGAAATACTTAGTTTGATGCCCTTGTTGATGAGTAACAACAAATGAACCAATGGAATTAGATTAAAAAACATATGTCTATATTGATCTGATGATATTTTGGTTGGATTAGTGTCATGTAATTATTAAGGGATTTGAGAACTGAAATTTGGTACACATATGAGAGAAATGGTCAATTAGTGTGCATCTTCACTGTGTAATTTCATTAATCACCTAGTAAGAAACATATTTGAAAAGATATATGATGTATATACTATTCATAAATGTAAATATAATTTGTTTATAGAGGAAACAAGTAGGTATAAATATCTCAAGATATAATTTTTATTAGATAAGTAATGTAGGAAAATATAGATAGATCATCCCAGGAATTAGTATGGATTTTTTCTTTATTTGGTTCTTTTTTATTATTGATGAATCTTCTATTGGGTTTCTGGATATATTCTATGTATGGAGATTGAAAATTTATTATGTATTGAATTGTATTTCAGGTTGGTATCTTGGTGAGTTGGAGAATCTAAATAGTAATCATGATCTCATATCTAATTCAATAGAACATTAGTGGTGGGGTATTTATTTATATAGGGCTCATCATGTATCTTTATTCTTGCTGGGAAATTATTGAGGACGGTTTGGATGCTGAATGTCATATTATCTAGATTGTAAATGTGTAAAATGACTAATATAATTTAGTGTATTTTTATAACATCATTTTTTGAAGTTTAGATACTTTGATGAACTAAAGATGGTGGAATGATTTGTAGGTCTATGGTATAGTTTTTTATAGGTAATGGATTTTCATAGTTAGTGGATAACATGGATCAGAATTTTTAATATAAATTTATTTAATGTCCATCTATCCTCAGTGATCTAAAAAATAATCAATCCTAAATAACTAAAAATACATATTCCAAACCACTTTATATACCAAAGATTAAAATATTAATAGAATAACATAATGTTTAAATTATCTCCATGTCTTGTATTTTATGATCATTATGAATTTTCTCCATAAATTTTTTTCCAATTATCATTTACATAACATTGAAACATATATTAAAGTTATAATAATAAAAAATTTATTTTTAAAACCATTAAAATGAAATTATAAAACAATATTAATTAATTAAATTTGAGGATTCATATATTAAAACGTTAATATCAAACAATTTTTATTATATTAAGAAAAAAAACAATTAAATGAAAACAATATTAGAAAATTCAAAATTTCTAAATGATATTTTTATTAAAATGTATGCATATTTTAATAGTTAAAATTCTAGATAATTGTTTGTGTTAAAATTTATAATATAATGTGATATTATACCACTAAAATAAATTAAATAAGCTTAAATTTCATTATTCACCCAAACACCCCTTAAATAAAAACATAATTTTTTTGTAGTCTTCGTTATAAAATGAGTATTATCAGACATTAAATTAAAAATAAAATATTGCAAAATTTTAAACATTATCACACCCCTACACATAAATATTATACTCTAGAGAATTATAAATTTATTATGATTCTTAAAATTTTACATGTCCTATGAAAAATTTTAAGCATAAAATATTCATCTTATTTCAAAAAAATGAAAAGGCAAATTTAGTTTTAACATTTTAGTAAGATAATTTATTATCTTTTTTACATAAATATTAAAAAATATTTAAAATTCCAAAAATCACATAAGTAACATTTTAAATAGATCTAATATAATTTATATATGTTGGTAAATTTGTACCTTACTAGCCAAAACAACATAAAATCTCTATAATTTAAAATATATTTTTTACATCCAACCTAAAGAAATACAATTACAACCATCCAAATTTCATATCAAGAAAAACTAGTGAAAATTTAAAAGATTTTAAACAACTAAAAAATAAGTTTAATCATTATTTAATGTTCTATATTATTAATGGATACTTGGAAAAAATGAAAACATCTCATGAAATTTTAAATTATTGAGAATTTTATAGTTCACAATTCATTAATATTTTATGAATAATAGTTTAAGTTTTATTATTAGATATTATTTTAATTTTAGAGATGTAACCAGTAATATTAAAGGATATATATATATTAAAAACACTCCCATCATAAAATATATCATTGTAGGAAAATTCATCTCATCGTATACCAAGATCAAATTCTTGTTTGTTTATAAAAATTATATTCTATATTAGATTTTGTAATTAATGCTCCAAAAATGTTACACTAAAAATCAATCATAGATAAATTAAATATGAACTAAAAATAATTTCATAAAAATGAGACCAATTTGAAATATTATTTTCATTATTCATTCCAAAATAAATATAATGGTTCATATATTTTTTTAATTCCAAAGGGATGAAACAAACCAATCCATATAAAAATATATATTCTAAATTATGTCAAAAAAATTGACATTTCCATGACAAGGTTTTGAATCTCCTTAATGAAGAGAATTTATATATGTACATCCACACTCATACATATAATTATTCTATTCAACATAGTATTCTAAAACATAAAATTTCTCCAAGCTATATGATTTTTAGAATGTAATCCTTTGTAATGTATTCAAAATGCTTGTTTAGAAATGGAAGTTTTATTTGTAATGAATTTCACTATGAATGGATAAAAAGAGGGGGATATTTATTTAAATATAATTTATTATTTAATTAAATTTATTTAATGAAATAATATCACTTAGTTCACCTTTATCAATTTTACATTGTACCCTCCTTTCTTTTCTAATTAGAAAATTAGTATAGAAAATGAAGCAGAATGATTTTCTATTTTTTCATATTATTTTAATTATTTTTTATATATATTTTCATTGGAATATGTGATGAAAATTCTATAAAATGAATTAATGATGATTTACCATATTTTATTATGTTTATCACTCCATTAATTTAACACACATATTATTGAAATAACATATCATGATTTTTCTGTTATATATTCTTTTTTCTCTTTGACATTTTATATGGGATATGATGATATAAAATCAATAAAATATATAATATATACCATTACTATTTTTCTATTTAAAAATAACAAAAAATGTTTATATAAACCTCTTAAATTCCCAAAATCATTTAATGGTTCCCATAATAAAACACAGGAAATACCCTTGCGAAAAACGTAAAAAACAATCAACCATGAAAATTTATTAAGAGAAATTGAAAGAGAGGATTAATTTGGATAATCATTTTTCTTAATAATACATTTTCATTAATCATTTACTAAGTGATTAACTATGGTTTATTTATAAGTAAGGTATACAGATAGATGTGGGATATCAAATTGAATGACTCGCTAATGTTGAAGGAATATAATGAACTAAAAATAATTGAAATATAACTAATAAATGTTATATAACTAGAATAAATTATATATTTGTATCATGAACAATTTTTTATTAGAGTGATGATGTAAAATTTCTCTAGAATTCTGAGTAATATTGGTATTTAAAGTTGGAATAATCACTATTGGTTTGGAAATTCAAATTGTAGATAAATATCACATGAATTATTGAAATTTATATCAGTAGAATAAAAATAAATTTATGCAATAATATCAGAGTTTTATCTTCAATATTGAGAAAAATATCTTTAATGTGAACTTAGAGATAAAAATTTGGGTTTGATTTTAAATTATACTATAAAAATATTTGAAAATAAGAATGAAAATACCAAATTACCATTTAAAAGTGTCATATAATATATAAAAATTATTAATTTTATAGAAAACAGTGTACTATAAGAACTAAATAAAACAAAATAAATTAAATAGTAGTTTAAGGTCATTAGTTAATCTATAATATTTCCAAAATTTAACTAAATAATAAATTAAAATAAAAAATAACATGAGGGTTTTATGTATAAAAGATTCGGATAGTGAAATTTATAGTAATATAATAAATTTACTTGCATTCTATTACTCGTAGTGTATATAATCTATAATAAATATGTGATTCAAAATAATTTTGGATTCAAATGATCTCCAAGAAAGTGTAGAATCTTTTTAAAAATATATTCATAAAATACAAAAGTGATCATTATTCACCTAAAAATGTGTAATTAAGGACTACCTAAACTCATATAAACGACATGGATAGTGGAATATATTTAACTTCAAACAGAAGAGTTACATTTTCAAACAATAAATTATATGTTGCGAATTATTAAAAAATATTATTAATAAAATAATAAACGTATGAAAATAAAAAAATATAAATATAAAATGTATTGGGTTAAAACACACAAATTGGTTTTGTGTATTTCAATATATTGATGGCTAGTTAGTGGGTAATACATAGTTTTTAGGTGGATTATATTTTTATTTTATGAACATTTACAATTTTATCCATTCAAACATGACTTTTTATTCCCCTTTTAAAAATATACATTCATACCACTCTCCAAAAAAATTAATTGATGAAAAATATGTGGTGGATCGATGTCATATAGTATATCCTCTATGATTTTATCATTGAATTTTGTTATTTATTCATGGTAATTAATCTGTAATGGATCTCCAACATGAATATTATTGAGAAACACTAAGATATTTTTTTCATGAGTTATTTATAATCTACAAATAGAAAACATCCATGTATATTATTTTAGTTGAAAATGCATTTAAATAAGGTTCCTCTAACATTACATACAACACTTCTAATTCTATATTGGAATACACTTATATTCCTATAATAATGGAATAAAAAATATACTTTTATACATTCAAAATTAATGAAAAAATAGTCAAAAAATATTTTAATTGAAATAAATTAAAATAAATTTTGATGAGCACATGAAATCTTAGTATATCAACTTGAATGAACATATCATTTTGAAAGTAATATTGGAAGGCTCTTGTATTCAGTATTTAATGTAGGTATTCTTCCAACACTCCATAAAAATATTACATACAATGTGATTTATCTTTCCCCATACCCATCAAAAAAGAGCATAGAAGTTGCTGAGTCAACATCATAATTATAGAGAAATCATATATTAGATTAATTATTGAATAATTGGGGAAAAATATTTCTAATTTCATTTCGTCCCATAAATGAATTAATTGAAATCCCATATTCCTCATCAAATAAATTGAAAATAATATCGGGTTTCTTGGAAGTGAGGAATTTAAATTAAATTCCTCAGTATTTCTGAAACCCACTTTATAAAATTAATTTTATCTAATTTTTTTTTCTAATGGTAGTGTTCCACAGACTATGAATTGATGGAGGTTATCATTCATAATTAATATTAGATCATTAATATATTAAATATTATTCTGGATTTCATTCATTTTTTTCTAAAAAATTTGATTTCTTATCTCATCTAATTAATGTTTTTGTGAACTTATAATTTCTTTTTCAATTTAATCATTATTATTTTAGATTTATTCCTCTCATACGCTTTATTATTCTAGAGGTTATTATGGTGAATGAATATTATTTGGACATGAAACTATTGGAAGAACAAATAGTCTATGTCAGTTCAATTAAGAGCGAGGACCTTGATAAATAATATAATATAATCCACTTTTCATAATAGTGAATAAATTTTTGGATCTACTATAATAAAATAGATCAAATAGTTTTCACATACTGAGGAAAAAATATGATAAATAAAATAATTAATAAATAAAATATAAATAAAATTATTTATAAGCTGATGAATAAATGAATAATATTATAAAGTTAAGATAAGGTGATTAAAAATTAATTTTGTGGTTTCTATAAATCTATTAAAATAATAAATTTGATACCCCAATGTTTTATCTCAGTAACTAACCATGGTTTGTCTCTTGGGGAGTCCCAAATTTTTTCATTCTCACCATATCATAATCTTTTTAACAAATTATATTTTTTAAAATATTTCTATCTAAAGAAAAATTAAATTTGAGTGAATTAAAAATGTATTTTTATATGTTATGAATATGTAAATGAAATAAAATTTAAATACTCAACACATAATTATAATAATAATGATTGTAGGAAGAAAAAATTAAACATCCAAATCAATATCTATGAGTTACAACAGTACCACATTAATTTATTTTTTTATACTCTATATCACTCATTAAACTATTCTAAACTATTCATATACATACATATATATATATTATAGGTATTCAATAAAATTGAGAAACTAAATAACATATCAATTTACAAATTGTTAATGGGTTTTGGAAAATAATACATCATAACCATGATCATGCTTTTAGTCATATTCCAAAAAAACAAACCATTCATTAATTATCCCTATCACTAGTTCCATCATGTAATAATGGGTGATGTAAATGGAAAAAATAGAAAGTGATGTAAGAAATTAAAATAATAATAAATTCTAGGATGATTTTTACATATATTCTCTAAAACAAGACATTTAAAATAACAAATATAATAGAATGATATAAAACCAAGAATTGATTGTCTCATGATCATAATATATCATCTGCATATAAGGGATCTAAAATTATTTATGCACTAATGTGGTTACTAGTTGATAATGTTAGTGAATGGGAATTTTGAATCAAATCAAAAAAAGGGATTATAAGTAATATGAAACATTAAATAAAACACAAAAAATATGATATATTATTGAATAATAATTATTTAATATAATGAATGAAGAGAATCAATAAATTTATTAATAATACCTAATACGGTTAATGATAAAACTATGTACTTTGAACCTCATAAATAAAGAAGTGTAGTATTTTTCAATGAAAAAAGAAATAAAATTTTTAATACTATATTTTAGTGCTTATTCTATCATTATATTAGAATCTCCAATTATAATTTTTTTAAGAAAATTGTTTAATTTACCACAAACACGAATCCAAAAAAGTACATTTTCCATAATAAGAGGGAATTTAGTTACACTTTCTAAAACATATAACATTGAATCCCTTTATCACATTACAATACAAACTCAAATTTATAACCTTATTGATGATTAGAAACTATATGAACCATTATATATGATTTTGAATAAGTATTCATTTCTATATTTGAAGTATTTTAAGAAAACTTGGTGGCTTTAAATCACCATATTATTTTAATATGGGAATTAATTATGAATTATGGTTAAAATAATGAATGTTATACTACTTCATTGGTGTCTTTTATCTAACATCTAGCTGGAAATGACATAGAAAGGGTATTTTATGTACATGCTTCTTATTAAACAAAATACTAAGAGTGCACATTGTGATTGGGAATCCATTAAATACTAAATATTTTATTTTTAATTTATCAAAGTAGATGGAAACTATAGAAATCTTGTATTGAAAATTAGGGTGTACATTTTATTGAGAAATGAGTCATATGTTCCTATGATAAATCAGTAACAGAGAAAAATTTATCTTTTATAGAAATACTCTAGAAACATTATATGTTTTTCATTTTCATTGAATGTGGAAAATTATAATGAATAATTTTTTTAGATTAATTTGGAGGTTTAAT
The DNA here is from genome assembly GCA_963277665.1 of Viscum album. NCBI lineage: Eukaryota > Viridiplantae > Streptophyta > Magnoliopsida > Santalales > Viscaceae > Viscum > Viscum album. The sequence goes on along the minus strand of OY728164.1, from coordinate 848,862,613 downwards.
ATACATGAATGAAAAATGTAAGTGTTGTATTAATATTGAGATGATGAGGCCTACAATTGGATTCATAGAGAAAAATAATTGAGGGTTGTTGTGATAATTGATTATATTTGCATATGGTTTGGTGGTATTAAAAGGAATCATTGTCTTGATTCCTTCTAGGTATTCTTAAAAGTGGTTTATTTGGATAAGGTTTCACATTATATATTGTAAATGCCTCATAGTTTTTCTAGGTGAAAGTTAAATTTTCTAGGGATACATATACAGTGGCATACTTAGGTTGAAATTTATTATTTAAATTTTCTGATGAATCCTCAATCCATATGATCTAATAAAAAATTGAACATAAATCCAAGATTCCCAGATATCCAACCAACTTCAATTTAAAATTAAAAATATATTTACAAAATAAAAAACTATTTTATTTCTGCCAAGGCCAATCCTTGAGGATATTTATGTTTCCACCAAACAAAAATTTGATGGAAGAAGCCCAAATACACGGTAAGAGGTAGCTGCATTTGGGTTTAAATATTTTATCATCTCTATTTGGATATTGTTATTTTATGTTAAATATTCTATTATCCTATCAATATTAATAACATAAAATGATTAATATAAATTTGAAAATGAACATGGAATATAAATTTTACATGGTTCATCAAAAATGGTTTCCACTATGAGAAAAACACTATTAATATATTAATTTACCCATGTATATCACAACTAAATATAAATGATTACAATTTTTAGTAAAGATGAAATATTTATCTGAGGGAAAATCTTTCTTTCTCTTTTCTACTTACTTATTCAAAAGGGTGATATTATAATTTCATTATTCTATGGACTATTTTTGTAAAAAATTACAAATAATATACACTAAACTAATTTGGTTGTTGTTATTATACTAAATTACTCTCTGTGAAATCCAGATATTTAATTAAATTATCCATTATTTCTCATTACAAAAAAAATCATTTTTGTATCATTTTCAGCATAGAAAAAAAATTAAAGTTCTCTTCCAAAAACTATCATTTAATACTCTAAAATAATTAATATCAATTAATTAATGCGATAATTTTTTTATAAAATTTTATTTAATAAATTTTATTTAATTAAATAATAAATTAATAAAATTTTTATTATCATAATAAAATTAGATTGAATCATTATATTTCCCAAAATAATGGTCAATTATGTAATTATTACTCTCAAAACAGAAAATATTTCTATCCAGTATAAAAAAAATCCTCTATTTATCATAATATATTATTTAATGATTTTGATTCACTAAATATTTTTTAATTTACTAAATCAATAGCACCCATGTATTTTGTAGTATTAGGACCATAATATATTCAGTAATTCCTAAATTATGTATTACAATGAACATTTTTTAATGATCATTCACTCATTTATATTCTACATAAGAAATATTGATACTCAAAACACAATCCTCTATAGTGTGGTGATTCCTATATCTCATTTCAGTTAATCCTAAATGATTCACCCTTATTTTATGGCCTCACTACCATCCTATTTGACTTATTCTGATAAAACATTTAATTATTCATATATATAGGAAAACAATACTTAAAAATGACTTTTATTATGTCTCAATTTCATATAAAAAATTACATCAATTCATTATGACCCCCTATATAATTGCTTCCAAAAATAGATCCCCATTTTTGAAGAACCTAGATGTAATGAGACATCCACAAAATCTCAGAATATGGTATCATGTAGATTTTATTAAATAAAATAAACATAACCACCACATAAAAAGAATATTTTTGATAACCCAAATTCATTCCATACTGAATGGCTTCTCATAAAACATTCTCTAATCCACACAGTGTTGAGTAAGTAGTTTCTTATATAAATTTCAACCAATTGTAATATCTCATAAAATTTCCATAACCATTTTTGGATCACAATTTCAATCATATTTAAGTTTTATCTATGTTTTATAATAATATCCAATTCATATAAAATGCATCATGTCCTCAGTAATTATTAATTATAAAAAATCGTTTAAAATAAACCCAATAATTGGGATTGATCATTCTTATAAGATTTTAACACCTCTATGGTCATTATAAATTCTTACAACATGCTTTATCATTGGTATTTTCATTAATAAGTGGTATCTTCAAAGAAATTCAATCATTATAATTAATATTCTTGAACAATAACACTACATGTGAAATTATCACTATTGAAAATCAGATATCATGAGAGAAAACAATGATAGTCATACCTAACATTACATTATATCTCACACATATTATTGAAATTTTAGAAAATATAGTTCAAAATTAAATTATTACCTATATAAAAAATAATCCACTTTAAAGGTATAATCCCATATGAATATAACATTGGTTCTACTAAATTTAAATTTCATGAGAATTTCATTGCCTGTGGATAATAATCATAAAAGGTATTTTCATATAAAACACAAACAAAACCACAAAATAATTAGATACATATAAGGGAGGGCGTATGAAACCCTTCACAATATGAAGGATTTGGTTAAACACTATTGTTTAACCAATGTATCTCAAATTCTAGCATGGAAAATATTTTACATAATAACTCTTAAACTTTTCTATTAATGCGTAAATAATATATCTTAATCATTCCTTGATCCACCATATTTTTATTTATAGAATATCAATCATCAAAAAAAGTCTTATATAAATTTTATATTATATTTTTTTCAACTCAATTAATCTCTTGTTGTGATAATAGACTACCATGGTCATCTTTACATTTTCTAAAATATCCTCCAGTTATTATCTCATACACAATAGTTGTATGAAATAATTTTTTTCTATGTTTTCCTCAATATTATACATGATAAGTGTTATAAATTTCTAATTACTAATAATAAAACCATTTATCCAAATAAATATGTTTCCACCTCATTTTTCTTTTTTATCCAAAATATTTTAATTCAATAATGCATCTATATAAGAAAAATGATTCATTTATTTTAAGAATAAAAAACAAAACCATAATTTTTTGTAACATTAATATTATTAATTATTTGTTTCATATCTATAATTTGTTACACCATAAAAAATAATTAATGAAAATACTACAAAATAGCATATAAAATATCAAATGTTATCCCAATAAGATACAGTAATCTTATATTCATGTTACAGTATTTTTTGGGATCACATGATCGTCCATATTGATGATTCCCTATATTTTATTCAACTATAATTATTATGGAAAATAGATTAAAATAATGAATTTTAAAATTACTCAGCACATCCATTTCAAATTTATCTAGGGAATCGTAATTTTATCAATATTTTTTATGTGCTTGTATTCAAAAAGGATATATAATCTCTATGATCATTAACATTCCAAAGATTAATATTAGTGACTTTCTAAATATTAATTTTATTTTCTACTATTACCACAAAATATAATGTATTAAATGAATAAAAAAACAACAAAATTATATTTTTTGATGTGTTTAACGTAAATATTTTGATAATTACCGACTCCTATAAATCTTGAAATATCCATTAAAACATTAAATATTAAATACCATGATATAGGAACTTTTTTGAACCTATATAAATTATTTTATAACATAAATCCTTTTAATTCATCATCAATAAATAAAAAATACATTAGTTGTTCCATATACACCTCTTATTCAGGAACTCTGTTAAAAAGATACTTAATGACATATAATTTTAAATATTTAATATTTCTTCGAATAACCAAAACATTGAAGATACATATGAATTAAATTTTTTTCCATCAATGTTAAATTTTCATCCACACTAAAACCTTCATCATTTTCATAACATTTATACTATATCCATTACTATGTTTTATTCACCTCATCAGGATCAGAAACATTATTTATAACCATCAACTTTGATGAAAGGATAATTGGATCCATCATTATCGTCATAAGATCCCATGATTGATTATTGACTATTTGATCCAATTCTATTTTCATGGCCTTAATCCATGGTACTTATTTTACTATTTAGTCAATAGAGAATTTATCCAATAGAGACAATAAGGTATTATTCACTACATTTTTTTATTATTTTTGTTTTTTATGAAAACATTTATCTCCAATATCATATTATTCATCAATTATTTATTGTGTATTCCTTTTTTATCTTATTAGAAAATTATATTTAGGAAGACCTATATCTATAGATTCAATATTAATATCCTCTTAAAAATAATAAATATGAACCCCCCCCCCCATTATTTTTTTTCAATATCATCCTATTATTTTTCAAAATATTCACTATAATATGAAATTAGGTATTTAATTACATATTTTTATTCAATAAATTTTACATTTTATCACTAATTTTGAAAAAACTACAGTTAAATTAATTTTAGTTTTTACACTTATATATGTATTCCAGGAACATAACTAAAACAAATGTGTTGATTTTTATTACATTAGTTACTAATTTGAAAAAGATGTATACCATTATTTTTTACATATAAAAGGGTCATAGGGACGTATTCATTCAATGTCATACTTTATACAGTGTGTTATTCTATATAGGGATAAAAAATACCAGTTTTTATATATTTTAAATTATAATACTTCAATTAATTAAAGTGTATAGTTTACACTATCAATGATAAAAAGTTTTCCATATTATTCATTATTCTGTTCCACCTCTTTATAACATCATTTTATTTCAATGTTCTCATTGGTTAGACTCTGTTATTGATTCTATAATTCTCTAGGTAACTCTCTACCACATTTGTAGTGTATTATATTCCATTATAAAATTGTATATATATGATCACTCCTCTTGTTTAATTTTAATATCCAAAAAAACCTACTTGATATATTTAATTAAATCATATTTTAACTTTATTATCATGATACAACCCATTCTACTATAATTATCAATAAAGTTGAAAAGGTATTTTTTAATATGATTTCAAGTAATAATCATTGATCCACTCACATAATTTAAAACTATGTCCCAAAATTTGTAATCTCTTTCATTATTTAGCTGATATGGTTTCTCACCATTCCCCATTTCATAATTTATCATTTATTCTCTAACCATTCATCAATGAAATTACTCACTTTTTCTCTAAAATTTATTAATATCCAGTTCAAATTTATATTGATAGAGATTATCTTATAAGTTAAATTTACCAATACATTGATTATTAATCCCTTATGACTGATTTTGATTTCAAATATAGAGTCACATTTTTTTATCACACTAAAATTACTGTTTCATAAACCAACAATATAGATAAATATTATATTATCCAATTCAAAAATAGATATTATTTTATAAATAATTCTTCTTTTTTTAAAGATTAAAATTTTCATTAAAATTATATCAAAATAATAAGACACCTAAAATTATATAAAAGGATTATATTTATAGTTATGTGGGTTGAATACCCACTATTAGGATTCCAGGTGCTACAAATCATCATTTTTTTGAGATATATTTCAACCAAAATTTCACTCTCATTCATTATATTTCATTCCATGATATTATTGATTTGGTCAATGAATTGATTTGAAAATCCTCATTTTATATTTTTCATCCACTCTAAATTATTCCCATTATGATAACTGCCTTGTTTTATATTTAAATTTACAATGTCACCTGGTTGTTCTTCTTCTATAGTTCAAGAAACTATATTATGAACTATTTCTCTAATCACATCCCAAGTATATAAGATTAAAATAGAAACATTATATTCATTTAATCCCTCACATTTTTATTCTTATTTATACACTAATAGACTCCAATTAAATTTTTTTCGAGATTTATTTTGAGAATTAAACTCAACTTTGGATGATATTTTATCCAGTGTGTGGTTGTGTGTTCAAATTAATATTATCTATTACCCATTATTGGAGAAATGAAAAATATATTCTTAATATATACATAATAAAAATATTAAAGGTAGATTTCCTTCATACCTCACATTTTTTTGTTTGAATTTTATTTTCACTATTGATATAATTTTATTATATCTATATATTTCCTTATTTATAGATAAATGTATATCATAAAACAATATGGATTTAAACATCATTTCTTTTGATGACTAACATGATTTCCCCAATTATTTAATAAAAATTCACATTCCTAAAACATTCTAGGAGAATTATCAAGAGTTGAGTCTACAATATTACTTTCATCAAGTATCGACACCTTTGGATTATCCAACAATTGTAATATCATATAAATTTTCATTAAAACATTAATATATTTCATTTCATATCTAGTTAAATATATATACCCTATATGTTTTTTATTTTGTATAATGAAAAATTTTATTTCTAAATTTATCCACATTTTCAAATCATCAAACATATTATGAAATAATCCTAGATATAATTAAAATACATAATAATTGTAAAATACCCAATAAAAATAACCATGATCCACTATAAAAGTTTTTATAGTGGAATTTATAAAAGTGATAACATCATTGAGGATTTATTAGTTTAGTATTTTTGAATAATGAGATACATACATGACTCACGTATTACATCGGACATATAAAATTCAATGTTGAAAATCATTTTATCATCCTTGATATTATTCAAAATATCATTCTTCATATACAAAAGGGAATGGAAAAAATAAAGGGTGAGATATAATACTTAGTAAGGGTAATGTAAAATAAAATATATCATATATAAATAAGGTATAATCATTATAAAAGGTTAAATAATTTATTACATATACCATTTAATTAATAAATTGATTCCAAAATTCATCCTTTGATAAAATCAATGATTTAGTAACATGGATAATGATAAATGAGTTATCAATTATAGAAGACCTTAATGTTGAATGTCAAAATCTCATATATCATGAATCCTATACCATCAATGGAATTTTATAATATTTTTTATTATATGGTTAATTATAAACCAAAATCCCATTTAATAAGGCTTTAAGATAAGTTTGTCTTATTTGACCATTGGATGCATCGATGGGCTTTCTAAAATCAAGTCTCATACATCAATACATGAAAAATGAATTACTCAAATATTTAATGATTAATATAATTCATAAACCATATTCCTTATTAATAAATGAATTTATTGAGTAATGTATATTCTATATCATGATTTTATATTCAATATAATAATATTCAATGTAAAACATCATATGTTGAAATGGTATAAGGATTATGCAATTCACATATCCATGATATAAAGAAAATGTATATTTGAGAGAAATATAACATACAATGAAATATGATCTCAATAAATTTAATATTTTCAGATAAATTTAATTAACATGATATTAATAAGAGATAAAATATGTCTCTAAGTTCACCATAATTATAGGCTTTGTATTAACATTGTGATTTTTGAGAACAATAAAAATTGGAATAGAATATATAATTCTATTTTCCGTTAAATAATTTTTTAGAATTTTTAAATTATGAATAATTGTCAAATTATCATAACATTTTTATAGGGTTGGAAATGTCCATTAACTCCAAATATGTTTAAAAAGAAACATTTTTCCTACATTTTATACTAAAATTAGAAAATAAATCTTTTATGATAATTGAATTATACAATTAAAAACTTTTAAAAAGTAAATAATATTATAAAATTAAAATAATAAATAATTTGAGTATATAAAAATACCTTTTCTAATAATAGTCTAAAAAATAATAATATGGAAGAAAAACATACTCGAAAAAAAAAGAGAAATAAGATCAATTTTTTATAATTTTTCCCATGATTCATCTTCCAATGAGTGGAAAATATGTAATAAAATATAGATGGAGAAAAAATATATACATAATAATCAAAACATATTTTATTTTTTAAGGATAAAATATAATATTCCATCAATGAAAATAATCAAGATTCTAAAACATGAGATTGAAAAATTAATTCTTACAACTTTCTGATCATTTAGATTGGAACCCTTGAAAGAGTAAAATTGAAATGAAAAATTAATCATATTGAATAGATAGATATTAATATTAAATACATCAATTTTTTAGAATATATTCTAGATAATAATATATAGGAGCACAATACAAATTATGTCTCAATGGAATGGAAATTGAGGCACAATCTCTTACCTCATGATCGCCTTGCCTCAAATGTGACCTAAGATACGATATTATAAATTTAAATTTATTATAATTTTATACGAGAGTCATTCACATACTTATTGTATTACATATCATCCACTTATAACATTTCATCACATATTTCATAATAATTCATTATTAAAATCATTATTTCTCGGTGTTAACTGTTTCATTTTCATGAGAATTTTGGATCGGTTGTTTTGTTCCTTGAACATTGATTATGGTTAAATGAAATCCAAAATGTTTTTCATTATATAATTATCATATAAATTATATATATATATATAATTATTTATATTTATACATAAATGGTAGAGATATGAAAATAAATTCCATTATTCATGTAGATGGTAAGCCATACATATACATGAACAATATTTTCACATTTCGAATGATGAAATAAAAGAAAGGTAAATAAAAATTCAAAATTTAAGAATAATTATCATATATAAAATGTGATATATATAGTATAAATATATTATTGTCACTTTCCATGAATGGTGTAAATGAAAAATAGATTGCATTGGTTTTTAGATGTGTTAGTGTACAATTATGCACCGGTGACATTATCATATTCCAACGAATTATAAGGTAAGAAGATAGATATGAATTTTCAATTACAGAATCATAAATATTTCATAAATATCATATATATTCATTATATACTGATTTATATCAATCCAAATATATTGTTTATAACAAAAAAATTACACTATTTCATGGATAAGGTATGCATCACGTGCACATGAGAAATGGTTTCACATTTCCGAGGATGGAAATGACATGGAAAATGGTTATCTAATAATAAACAAAATGTCTATGTAGATTTAATATTGTATATTTATTTTTTTAGAATGATTATTGCTGAATTTAATGAAAAATAAGAAAGAAAATTTTGAATGTTTCAGTAAATATGATTACATATTTCACAATAGAATTCTTTTAAATCCCTTCTTAAGGACCCTTAAAATTGTATTTTAAGAAAAAAATTAACTATATATAAGGGAATTTGTTTTTTTAAAATAAAATTGTGTTGTTTTTATTTTGGTATATTTATTAATATTGAGTAAATAAAAGATAGAAGGTGTTTGCTTTTATAAGTGAGTGGGGAAATCCTGTATTTTTCAAGATATTAAAATATAATAAGGAAACATTAATTAATATGTCCTTACAAAATGGATTTTATTCAAATATAATGATTATATGGTATTAGTATAATCATTTATTATATATATATATAGATATCATTTTAAACAATATAATTTTTATTAATAACATCATTAACAATTTTTAACCATAGCCATAGTGACACCTTTTTGAATTTTAAAAGGTCATAATTTAACGTATAAGGTAAGAATTAGATCATAAATTGCATAGGTTTGATATTTTAAGATATATATTTCATCCATTCGTTGTTGAGGTTTTTTATGAATTTTATATAATTTAATAAAACGTTTCCTTCCAAATAAAATATCAATAATATGGTTTTCGATAGTTTTCATTTAATATGTAATTAATGAAATCAATGAAAATGTATAATTAAGAGAAAAACTTCCACACAACTATAATATATTATATTTGTATATAAAATTCATGGGGATCAATAAGTTAATAAAATATTACTTTAATATTTTCTATAATCATTTATATGATTTTTCTACTACATGTGAAAGCACTATATCGGTGTCAACTAAGAATTTAAGTAATTATTTACTAAAAAAAATTTATTATTTTAAATAAATGTCTATATCTGAATATATTCTTTTTATAATTGTATAAAAAATTTAAAGATATTACTTTCAAGAGACTCTCATTTTTTAATTTTCATTACTTAAAATTATATAAACTTCTATATTAAAATAAAATGACATACAAATGACACATATTGAAATTTTGGAGGGATATGAATGAATTAACATCATTCTATTAAATAGGGTAATGTGTTTTATAAAATTTTAATTTTTGTTACATTTTTCAACTTTAATTACCTAATTACCCCTTTAATAAGCTGAAAATTTACCACAATTTCTATTCGTAATTCAGAAATATTAAAAGAAACTAGTTATTAAATTTTAAACTCAAAATTAATAGCATGGAATCCAATTTATAAAAATTAATAACTTTTTTACAAATTATTTTAAAAATGAACCTGTAAAATGAAATGAAAAAAAATTATTAAAAATTTATATTTTAAGACAACAAAATGATTTATTTCAAAATCATATAAAATGGGAATCATAATGTAAATCATTTGTATCTAATATAATATTTATTTAAAATAAAAAATATATAATTATACTTTTAAATTACATTTTTTAATCAAAATATATTATTATTTTACTAATATAATTTTTTCCCTATTCAATGAAATATATTTTATAAAAAACATAAAAATTAAACCAAAGATAAAAAATTATGTGATAGGAATAATGATATTATTTTCACATAATAATATATCAATTTTTATATTTTATTTTACACTTGTTATTTCATATAAATAAATCTATCTGGAAATTTTGATTTATTTGATGAGAAATATATATAAAAAATATCATGGTGTTATATTCTACACCCTTTTATGAATTTAACCCTATAAATTATGCCACGTCATTAAAATAAACTAATGAGATATATAACTCATCGCATCATTATGAAAACATGTAGATTTATCAATTTTATTATTTCATAAAAAAACATTCACTAGTTGAGTGGTCATGTTTTATAGAATATTCTCTCTCGGATCCTGAATCTACACCAATTGATCATCAAAAGAAAAATATTACTATAATGTTAAATTTTCTCAGTAGAGTAAATTTAAAGGATAAGGTATGTAATTTATCTATAGTGATACATTGAACCCAACATGAAGTTGAGATAGATTTTGTGGACGCACAAACCAATAAACATCCATCCTATTATGATTGAGAATTTTTAAGGGGTTGATATATCTAGGTCTGAAATATCATTTTTTTTAATCTCACAACCATATTCCTTTGGGATAATTTCAGGAATAGATTATCACATAAATAAATATATATCTCTCCCTAATTATTTTTTGTATAAATTTTATATCAGAATTTATCTTCCCTTATGGGATGTTAAATATATCTAACATTATCTTCCATTTCCATAGCTTGATCAGGTCACAATGGATTTATTACTTTATAATCATCCAAAAATTATTATGTTTGAAACTTCATTTGATATAGTAATTCATGGGAATACGTTTTAATTATCAAGGTAAATCAATTATTGTAATAAATTTATAACTAAGTAATTTGTAAATCCCAACCACCATTAAAATCTTTCAATCAATCTCTCAATATATATTCTAGTGTTTGAATATTACACTCAATCTTCCCAAATGTTGAGGTAAGATAATAAATTCTGAGACTAAATACTATATCAAGATCTTATTTATTTTTTATACATTACATTAACGAAAATTTCACATCCATATCAGATACAATTGAGTGTTGTACTCCATAAACATTCACAACATCCCTAATATACAACCATGTATACTGATAAAAATAGATATTTTATCAAATAATGGAAGAATATGTTGTTTTCATAAGGTGATCAACTATAAACCAAATAAAATTATCCCCTTTATTCCTTTTGGGGTGACTAATGTTGAAATCAATGGAATTTATTCCCCATTTCCATTCTTGTAATGTAATAGATTTAAAATATTCTTAGACATCAATCTATCACTGTGTTGACAAACTAGATATTAATATATATATAGTTTAAAATATACATTTTCATTTATTACCAATGGAATTATATTTCATATATCTATATATCTATTTATATTTAAGATAAAAAGGTAATCATAAACTTTGAGCTTCATTAATATCTCTGTTATAAAATTTTTATTAAAGGGAAATATTCTTAGTTCAAACATTGTCTCTCAAATATGATATTTTTTTTATCTCTGGAACAACCCTTACATAATTATATTATTCAATATATTATTTTGGTTCCTTCTTAATTCCCTCATGTATTGATGGTGTAACAATGATATGAGTAATATAATATTATTCTTATTTTCTTATCATTATCATCATGTAAATTTTTATTATGGTAAAAGATGAAAAAAGAACACAAAAGAAACCCAAAACACCCCCACCCCTCCTTCCCCTAAAGCTGGGAGCTATGAAGGTCTAATATATTGAAGATTGAGAGAATCCCCTCTGATCATGTTGACCCCCCTTTGGTTTCAATATATCCATAGTAAGAAATTGAACATCCTCTAAGCCAGTGATATCCTATGAAACTAGGTGATCAACAACCTTGTTTCCCTCCCTACAAGTGGGAAACACTTTGGTTTTGCTGCCAAGTATATGATGAAACTTCTTTTTGAAAAAATATTAGATATCATTTGAAACTCATCATCAAAAAATAACCACAGTAATTTTGAATTATCGTATCAACTAATTTTTTCACCTTAATAGTAAAGTAGTGTATTGAACAGTTATAATATATGATCAACTCGAACCATCTTCTCTATTTCATATTAAATTTATTTCCATTTAAATATATACATCATGATTTTCGGATTAGTATATATATTTTACCTTTTATTAGATATATTTTATATCGATGAATTCAATGGGAAATTTACAACTTCCATCTCCAAATTATGTGATGGGTAATTATGTTAATGATATTATAATTGATGAGAGGCATCTGTTATCACCATATAATATTTTTGTGGGGATGCATAAAAGCAAAATGATTGATTCATAAATATATATCACTAACTTTTCTCTATTATATGATATTGTAATCATAGTTACACTTAAAAACCTTCTAATCAGTAGTATAAATTATCCCACACATTTTTTTATCCACAAGAACATACCCCCATCTATGTAATCTTATAGAGTGGTTAATATTTTCATGATAAATATCCTATAATGTTTCAATATTATACATCCAAATAAAGTTAACTACATCTCAGAATTAAAATAGTTTATCTAGGCCATTTTGTAAAAATATTTATCCTTAAACTGTCCACTAATATTCCAAAAATGAAATTATACGACCCAATAATGAGACATTTTGTCTCCAAATTTCATAGTTTTTAATTTTTTTCATATGGATTCTTCTTCCACAAGGTCACTGTCTCAGCCCTTAAATGTTATTCATGTTTTTTCATGTTATATTAATATATTATAATTTCATCTATAAAGACTATAAAAACTAATGAAGGTGGCCTCGTAAAACACTCTTCGTCAAATCTATTAAGATAGAAGGAGAATTGGTAGGTCTAAATAGATTTACTATAAATTCATGTCAGCCATGCCATGAAGGTAATGATGTATTGGGTATATCCTCCTTCTTGACCCATAACTAATGATATGAAGATTAAAGAATAATCATCAAACAATATTTATCTCCTCATAATTGATCAAACATATCAACAATACATGGGATAAGATACTTTTTCCTAATGGTTATTTTTTTGGTTTTTGATAATCAATAAAAATATTCACAGGCCTATAATTATTCATTAAAAAAAGAAAATATGTTCTAAATTGTGAAGTTCATGGATAAATGAATCCTTTATCTTTGTTATCTAATAGTTTCTTCTTCAATTCCCAACAAACCAATCATGAAAATTCACTAAAGGGTTCTTGAAATAGGTGTATAACTAGGTATATGTTCTATAAAAACACATCATCATGACTCAAGGGAAGACTAGAAAAAAACCTATGGAATGAAATCATTAAAAACCAAAAAATAGTAATATATTCAATGTTAGGTTTCTCCCAAAAAATATATCTTAAATATCCATCATTAATAGGTATAAAAACCTAAATGATGGAAGTTATTTCCATTTGTTAGGTTATATTAATCCTCGCATTGATATAATATCATAGGTTGATTATAAATATTCAATGTGACTTCCCATATTCAATAATTGGTATGGTATATTTTCTTATAGATCCAACACGTGTTAAAATTAAATAAAATTACACTAATGAATGAATATATAATTTATAGGAAGCACATTCCCATAAAAATATATTAGATAAGTTCCATAGACTTGATATGCATTCCCACATCTGATTGAATTTTTCATTTCCAAATAAAAATATATTCATTGAGGTGATGGTGTGATATTATTAGAAAATTATTATGTTATCAATTTGTGGATAGATTGTAAAAAAAATACATTTCACTTATAGAGTAGATGATTATTGTAACTTTATGAAAATTTCATGGAACATCCTATTCAGTTGTAGTAATTCCATATAATTTTCCTTTTACCCTTGTCTAATTCTATTTCATGTTCTTTTGATTCGTGGGTTATTTGTTTGAATGATGTACCATATCATTACATTTAATGTACTAGGTAATAGTTGTTTCTCTATTTTCATTATATTCATTATCTAGAATACCCTTATATCAACAATAGTAAAAAAATACCATTTCCTTGAATAATTTTCAACGATCTTTAATTCCCCAACTTTTACATGGTAGAAATATCATTGATTCCTTCTTTTTCATTGAAATGTTTCCATTTTCTTAGTGATCACCGGAACACTTTTTCTCTTGATATGCCTTCAAGATATAGTATTTGTAAATTAGTTTTCTTTATTAATGGGATTTGATACTATATCATCATGTGATAAAAATGTTTATAAAACTAGTTCCCTTTGGAGATGAAAGATTGGGCCCTTAATGAAATAATAAATATTTCTTTTCAAATTAAGTATATAGATAGAATCATTATTGAATAATCATGTACATTTATCTTTATAATATTTCCCACATGCTTCTTAATTTTTTCTTAAACTGAGTAACTATTATTATATTTCACATTTTTGTTATAAATTAAAGTATTTCATAAATAAAATTAGATTAAAAATTATTTATTCCATGTTTTAGATTAAATCAAACTATTTATCATTCCGGATCAATTACCACTGTTGATTAGCATCTACACTCTTGTAATTCACCGTGAGGATAATATATTAACATTAATTAAAGCCTAAATCAATGAATATCGACTTTCAAGGATAAATCCATTTTCAAAAACCTTTTTATTAGAATATCCATTAATATATTTAGGCTTATGTATCCTAATGTGACCCAATGTAACTTAATTATTTTATAGAAAAATAGTTTGTTCTATATGAGAATTTGTTTTTTCATAACATGATTATTATATTCTAATATGGCTATTATGTACACTCTTCCTACATTATATATAATGAATTTATTATTTGGGTAATCCCTAGATACTATATAGTTATTGACTCCATTCCATCAATTAGGTTCTATCACAAGATAATGGAACATGGTAATTTATCTCATAATCATTAGGAATATTGATCCATAAAATAGAATTCCCACTAACTGTAAAAATTTTCAAATACAAAAAGTTATTATCCAACTTTTCATGTCAGCTATTTTTATTTGAAATATAGTTTCTATGGTTTCTAATAATTTTTTACAGATAAAAAAGATAAAATCCCAATCTCTGGTAACCTAGATTTAATGTCTACATATAAAATTATTATAAGATACAATAGATCACCTCACATAGATTGATTAGTTTAGTCTTCATGAATAACCAGAAACGAACATGATTACCATATTCATTTAAAATATAAAATTTATATCATAAATAAATTTCTCTCATACATGAATATATTTATAATATATTTTTCAATATCATAGATAAGATAAAAAGTAATGGGTGATCTCATATTATTAGTCAGAGATTGTTAGGTACACTAGATCGAATACCCTGAGTTGGGAGGTGAATCAAGGTATTACATATTAGAACTTTTATGGTTTCAAATCTTGTTTCATTATTAGACACAACTCAATTCTATCATCCTCTGGTAGAAATATATACACTGATATGAAATCATGAATAGGACACAACTATTTTTATTTGTTTACCCTCACTTGTCTACATCCAAGGAGCATACAACAGAATTGTCTCGATATACCAAATTCACAAAGGCTTACTGCCAATAATGTGTAAAATGTTCGGGCTAGATATTCTATATCCAGGAGAAATACATTTACAATGTTTAGGGTCTATTCACTAAACCCCCAATGGTCACTCCCTATATCTATTCATCTGGCTCACTACCGCTGGAAAGTGTCACTACCTTCCTCCTCCTTTGCTCACTGCTCTTGTAAAAGAATCCACTCGTAGTTTATGGACGTGTAGATCAAACATATTTTAAGGACATGTAGGTCCTTTCATTTTTGTGAATTTTTGCATCCTCAACTATATTTACATGCTCTATTGAAGTTCCTTTTTCACCTGAAGATAAATTCTACCATCCCGAGTACTTCTATGTACCATAAAATCCTTTCAAGATCTGATTTGATGATTTTGCGAGCTTCCTTCTGCAAATCTCTAACCACCTTCTCCACCACAAACTATGTACCAGGTATTGTACGTAGACATCCTGCTCTACATAATATTTCCTCTACTATGAACCTCCTCTTTTCATGCAATGCATCTTGTTTCACTGTCGTGTACTGCTTCTGGGTACCGACTCCACCAACCTCCTCAGAATACTACCCTCTATCCATGAAATATTATCTATTCACGAACTACAATATCAAATCACTATCGTGTAACATGGATTCTTCTTATGCGTACCACTCATTCTTCTTCCATGTACCATGCCTTCTTCTTCCCCATACCATATCCTTTGTGGGTTATAATTCTTCGCAAAATCATTCAACATAATCTCTTCTTTGTGAACCACTTCAACCTTTGCAGACCTCACATCATGAACTTCCTTGGGTCATTACCGAAATCTAAGATCAAAAATTTATTCTCTAATGATATTATATATCCCCAGTGATCAGTGGGATTATCAATTATTATATAGGAAAAGATATCCACAAAAACTATTAATCCAAGATTTAACAAATCATCGATTCAGCCTCCACCACATACCGATCCTTCTTCCACCGCGAACTTCAATCTTCCCAAGAACCATTTTTAACATCCTATCCACATAAATTCTGTGTTCCTACATGGTCGACCTCCTTCGCCGATGTCAATCCATTCGTGTAAAACATCACCATCACTTGAAAACAATTTTCTTATTTCCAAACTGCACCCATGTATCATTCCCACTCCCTGGTACGCAGTCGCGTACTCTTCCCAGACATGGTACATGATTCATGTCCCAGGCTCCTCATTTCTCTTCCTTTTACAACTTCGTTCACCATTCATGACACAAATTCTCGATTTTGAGGCCCCAACATTTGTAAAACCCTGGGAAAATTTTCCATCTTAAAAACTTATCTTCGGTAAACACTAATCATTATCATTTCTAGTTATATATATTTTTCAACAAACGAAACACCTCCCAAAACATATTAGAGGTCACTTGGAGGGATTTTTTCCCAACAATCTCTCCCTTTGGGATTGTTGAAAACCTATCTCATAACAATGCTGCACATTTTGATACCTCATTAAAAGTCCTTCAATCTCTAACCACAATTCGCTTCACGTGATTAAGATAGAAATCAAGGATTTAATCAACACATACTCTAAGCCAACATGATCCATACGTAGCATGAGAAACAAGAGTATAATTAAATGTTAATCAATGAACCACTTCACTAATAATTACTAATTGATGATACCATACTGATACCATTGAAGTGCATTCATCACAACCCTTATCTGTCGTGATATATAATCATTGATCAATCACTTCAAGCATAATCAGATTTAATGCCCCACCTAAGTTATAGCTCCTCCAATAGTTTCATCTCGGATTTAACTCCCTCTATCTCACTTCTCCCCTTAGCAGCTTCTCATTGTGTCTTTTCTCCCCTGGAATAGTCACACATTCTCCCCCGTTTTCAACAAACCTGAAGCGAACTTCAAGGTTGTCTGTAATAGGGTAAAGAACACATGTCAGCACTTTAGGGACCACCACATCATACCTCGGGGAGAGGGGGACCCACATCTACAATTTCTCAAATGCGGGATGCCAATTAGACTCCTAGATCTAGTTGATGCCTTTCAAATGATTCTTTGGGTATAGCCTTTGTAAGAATATCTATAGCTTGACGTTCTATATGAAAATACTCCTACTTCAAAAGTCCTTCCTCTACCTTCTTTTTGATAAAATTATTTTTTATTTCAATTTTCTTTGTCCTTCAGATATGGATATGATTTTTTATCCAGATTATACCACTTGAATTATCCTAATGAAATCAAATCGGGGGGTATCACTTCAATTACCATATCTTCAAGTTGCTTCTTCATCCACAGTAGCTTCATGTAAGCTTGAGTAGCCATAATGTATTAAACTTCTATAGTGATCAATTAAATTCAATCTTGTAAATTTATTAACCAAGAAATAAAAAACCTTTATATATGAAAGGAACCTTCTGATGTTGATTTCTTATCATCTGTTGAACCATCCCAATTCGAATCTCAATATCCCAATAACTCTGGTTGAGTTTTTTTATTATACATTAGGCCAAATTCCACAATTCCCTTGAAATACTAAAGAATTATTTTTATTGTAATTATGTGCCTATCCTTGGGATTGTTTTTATAAATCACTTCTTGGAATGTGGAAAATACTATATCAAGCCTTTTCACTATCTGGTAGAACATACTTCCAATAATTTTCTTATATTTTGTGATATTAATGGCCTTGCCTTTATCATCCCATGATAGTTTTATCTGAGTAGCAACTGGAGTCTTAATTTATTTGGAATTATCCATTAAAAATCATCTCAAAAAATCTTTGGAATATTTATATTGATAAATAAAAGTGTCATTCCTTACTTGCAAGATCAGTAAGCTAAGGACAAATTTCATCTCACCAATCATCGACATTTCGAACTCGCTTCTCATGAATTTAGAAGACTATCTTCATTTTTCTTCTTCTAATCCGCTAAATATTATATCATCGATATAAACTAGAACAATCAACCTTTTATTATTTCAATTTTTGAACTAAAAATTGTAGTCCACTGCACCACACTGAAAATTGAGCTTCTATAGAAACTTATCATGCCTTGAATATCATGCCCTTGGTGATTACATAAAACCATATAAATCCTTCTTTAGTCGATAGACTTTGTTCTCACCATCATGAATAAGAAAACCATCAGGATGATCAATGTATAATACATCTTATAGAACTCCATTTAGAAATGATGAATTGAAATCCATATTGAAATAATTAAACATTTTTTTCACATCTATGGCCAAGAATAATTTGATTTTATCCATACATGCAACAGGTGAAAATGTCTCATCTAAATCAATACCCTATATTATGAGAGTATGATTTTCACACCATGAATTATTTGTTTCAAATCACAACACCATATTTATTAATTTTTTTATGAATAAACCATTTTTACCTATGAAGGTATTGTTTTCTAGTCTCAAAACAATTTCCCATGTTTGATTATTCTCAATTTGGTCAAGATCTTAAATCATTGACCGAATTCAATTCTCATCTCCAGGTGCTTCATCAAATAAAATAGGACACATGTCTGATATGTGTGATGCTTATTGTATAGAATCCATCCTTCTTGTATACACTGGTGCTATCTGACAACCAATTATGTACTTCCTATTAATTTTATCTCTTCTTGCTGGTATCTAGGAAGACATTGATTTATTCTCATCATCTGATTCTTCTTCTGAAACTATCTTTAGAGTTGGAGAATCTCATAATCTGCTCATCTCTTCATCACTATTCTCTTGAGTCTGATCATGTATTTGTGGAATATTATATCCATTTTCTACTATAGACACATCATGATGTTAAACTATCTTTCCCAATAGTATATTAAAGCATTTATA
Source organism: Viscum album (assembly GCA_963277665.1). Taxonomy (NCBI): domain Eukaryota; kingdom Viridiplantae; phylum Streptophyta; class Magnoliopsida; order Santalales; family Viscaceae; genus Viscum; species Viscum album. The sequence continues at coordinate 848,842,659 of OY728164.1, read as the reverse complement.
TGCTTTTAATTTCTTTATGTAGCCAAGAAATATACCTTCATCCCTACTAGATTCAAATTTCATATTTTTCTCTTTATTGAGAATGAAACATTTACTTCTAAATATTTGAAAGTACTTTAATGATGGATTCTTCTCGTACCATAACTCGTATGTAGTATTATCCTCTTTTGAAAAAAGTAAAGCTCCATTATAAGTGTATACTACTTTCATCAATAATTATTTCCAAAATTTATCTTGAATGCCTTTCTCAATTATCATTGATAAAGTCAAGTTTTCTAGAATCTAATTTCTTCTCTCAACTACTACATTCTATAGTGGAGTTTTTACTACTAAATCTTGATGCCTTATCCTGTGTTTTTTGAGATAATATCTTACTATTATATTTATGAACATTGTTCCATTATCTGTTAGAATCATCCGAATTTTCTGACTAAGCTTCTTCTCACATTCATGTCAATATCTTGTAATGCAACTAAACACTTTAGATTTGGGGGTGATTATTGAAACACATGCCATTATGCTATATTCATCAATGAATAGAACATTATACCTCCTCCCATCAATTTCCCTTGGAGAAATTAGACCACATGTATCAATATGCATCAACTCAAGCAATATTGTTGACTTTTTCTTCTTTGGATTATGTCTTTCGAATGATCTTCCCCTATTGATAGACATCACACATATGAGTATGATCAGGTGATAATATAAGTAGATTTCTAGATGCATCATATTTCATCAGATCATCCAAGTAACCTTGGATTATGTGGCCAAGATCCTTATTAAATAACTTGTTTTCTTCATCATTAGGTAGAAAGCACATATCATCTTCTCTACACAAAAGGTAGAGATTCTCTTTTTCATGCATTCCTTTCAAAACAACAGTACCATACTTTTCCTTGATGATACATAATTTATTGGAAAAAATATTTAATTCCCTGAGTCACATAATAAAATTACACTAAAAAAATTGTGATTAGGCCCATCAACAACCAAAACATATGCCCATATCATGTATTTTCCTGCAAATATAGATTTACTTGAACCAATAATTTTCAATCCCTCATCATTACCAAGTCTTACAATAACTTCTTTATAATAACGTATTCTGGTCACCTGATTATTATTTCTTGTCATATGGGAAGTGTATCCATTATCAATGATCCATATCCCAGTGTGATCTGGTGCTTGGAACGCAATTTTTGGAACCACTGCCTTCTCTTCCCGTTTCTTTTTGACCCATTGATTTGTCTTTATATCTCAGGTTGAATGATAATATTGATCTTTCTCAATTAAATATGATCTATCATCAAAATATAGGGCTTCCAATCAATTTTGAATTTTCATCTCTCCTAAAGATACATTTATCTGCCTCTTATGAACAATTACAGTCATCCTCGGTACAATCCTATGCATTTTTTATGAGAAATATCTTTCTATATGTCTGGGTATTTTACACCTGAAACTATGAACATCAAATGGTGGCCTTGAATTTTAATCTCTGTATGACCACATTTCATGGTATTATTACCTTTGATACCATTATTCTATGAAACATACAAATCGAGAGTGACCCAACTTACCACAATAATAGCATCTTCTGTGAGATACATTCTTATGTGGAAATGATACACCACTAGTTTTACCTTGGGTTATCTGAATCATATAATTCATATTTATACCCAAATCTATATTTATTCTTGGAGTGGGTGCCTATGGTATGACTTGAACCATAATGGATTTTTGTTTTAGATCAAACCCCATAGTAGCCTTATCCTTCAGAATTGATTGTTTCTTCTGTTCTGATAGACCACTCTTCTCAAATATAATCCAATCTGTTGCTTGTATGATCATTATTTATAACATAGAATCAAGAGTTAGCAGTTTCTCATGATCATAAATTGTTCATCGCAAACTGAAAACATCCTCTTCTAATTTTTTGATATGTTTTATTTTATCATTTCTAGTTTCAGTCAAAATATCAATTTCTATTTTATGTTCTTCAATTTTGAGTTTATACTCAACCACTTTCCTTGAGTTTTTTGTTATTGAATCCCTCAAAATTCAATTTATTCATTTATATTAGAATTATCTTTAATCTATTTTATCATAAAGTGATTAGCTTCATAAAGAACTATTTTTAATATCGTTATTTTGGCTCTCAAATTATCTATCTCTTCATGGGAAGCTTCTAATTCATCTTGAAGATAAAATATTCCTTCAATTTATAATTCTTCATTGTAACTTTAATCTCTTATTAAGTAATTTCTAACAATTTTATCCAAAACATATATTTTATAATCCTTTCATTCCTCCAACTCTTCTACCTTATATTATTTTGAACATTAATACTCTTTTGAAAGTATATTATTTTTTTTGAAGAACTGTCTCTCGGGACATCTCCTCCTTTCTCATTTGATGAATACTTCTTTTGGTTAATTTCATCATTTTCTTTATTTTCGTCATCAAACATCTAAGAACACTTTTTTGTAAAATTCCCTATCTTTCCACATCTGAAGCCTGCAAATGGAAGTTTACCTTTGAACTACCCTTTCCCCCTTTTCAGATTGGAGGATAGAAATGACATGACTTCATCCATATTGTCCTCCTCATGATAATATTCAAAAGAGAGATTCTTTATGGCCTTGAATTCCACTTCATTAGACATCCCTTTTTTCAATACATAGTTATCGTTGTTTCTCATTTCATGTGATACAAGGGTACTATGTAGGTTATCTAATGTCATTTCTTTCATGTCTTTGTCTTCCAACACTAAAACAATTAGATTGAACCGCAGTTGAAGTTTCCTCATTGTATATTCCACAATATTTATATCTTCATTGACTTCTCCAATACCCCACCTATCTTCCACAATAATATTTATCATGAAGAAGAATTAAACAGCAGTCTCATTGGGATTTATTCTGAGATCCGCATACTTCTTTCATAGAACCTGGAGATTTTCTTCTCAGACTTTTGGGTCACGCTCATAAATGTTCAACAATTTTTCACACATTGCATGAGATATTTTACAGGACATCCCCTTTTTATAAATTTCATTTGAGATGGCTCCCCCTAAAGCATTGATCCCTTTAGTATCAAAATACAATTCTATTCTTTCAACTTATAATAAATAACCACTATTAATGTCATCTTATTTTCAATGCATATATGCAATGAAGACATCCATCCCTACTGATAGAAAGTAGTGCTATATACGATTCTTCCATAGTCGAAAAATATATCTGTCAAAGATAATAATTCCATTATTATTGAACAACTATATTTCATATTCTTGAGATAGAAACACTAACATTCAACCATTCCCACTTATACCAATTGTTATGTCCACTAGATTGAATACCTTGAGAGGGGGTGAATCAGGGTATGACATATTAAAACCTTTTTATATTTTGATATTGTTTTATTATTTGCCAAAACAAAATTTTCTCTTCCTTCCATAGCAATATAAAAAAATATATGAAATATTTCATAGGACACAACAATTTCTACATGTTTTACCCTCAGTGAGAAACGTACAAGAAGCATACAATGGAAATGTGTCGATGTACCAAATTCACTAAGCCTTACTACAAATAATTAGTGCAATGTTCGGGATAGATCTTTTATGCCCAGGATCACTATCTTTACAATGTTTAGAGTATTCTCACTACATCCTGAAAGGTCACACCCTATGCCTCTTTCTCTAGCTCACTGCTGGTGGAAAAGGTCATCGTTATCCTCTCCCTTTTCTCACTGCTCTTGTAAAGAAATCTACTCACAGTTTATGTATGTGTAGGTCAAACACATTTTATGGACATGTAGGTCCCTTCATTTCCATGAATTCATGCATCCTCAATTGTAGGTAGATGCATAATTGACGTTCCTTTTTTACCCGAAGATGAATTCCACCTTTCTGAGTACTACAAGATACCATTAAATCCATTTTCTATCTGATTTGAAGCATTCACAATATTTCTTGCACAACTCACAAACCACCTTCTCCAATGTGTACTATGTACCGAGTATTGTACATAGACAACCTACTCCGCGAACTACTACCTATTCTACAAACCTCTTTTGTTCGTGTACTACCTCTGCCTTCTTTGTCGCATTACTCTTCCATGTACCGACTCCATAAACCTCCTCGGAAAACTACCCTATTTCCGTTAACTATTCTCTATTCACGGACAACCATCTAAAACCACTATCATGTAATACATATTCTTCTTCTATGTACCATGCCTTCATCTTCTTCATATCGTGCCTTCTTCTTCTGCATATTGCATCCTTTGTGGTTTATAGTTATCTAAAAAACAATTGGCATAATCTATTCTGCACAAACCACTTCATCCTTCGTGAACCTCACTCCACGAACATCCTTTGGTCTTTGCCGAAATCCTGGATCAAAAAGATATTCTATAATGATATTCTATCTCCCTAGTAATCGGTGGGATTAGCAATTAATATATAGAAAAAGATATCTGCAAAAACCACTAATCCAAGATTTACCAAATCGTCAATTCAACCTCCACCGCATACCGATCCTTGTGTCACCTCGAACCACAATCCACCCGTGAATTGTTTTTCCCATATATTCTACGTACTATATTTTTTCCTATATAGTCAATCTTCTCTACCGACATCAAGACATCGGCGTACTACAACGCCTTCCACCATGAACCATTTTCAGTTTTGAAAACCACACCCATCTATATTTGATGATATTATGAATGAATAATGAATAACCAATATGGAATAATATATAACTAAAATCACATGCCATTTAATCATTAACCTGACCATGAAATGCATATATATATATATATATATATAATATCAATACAGTAATACCATATTTAATAATAAATAAATTTAAATTTTGGAAATTATTAATGATAGAAATAATTATCTAAGGCATTATTATATATTTACCATTAAGAACATGTGCCAATATATTAAGTGAATGGGTTAGTATATAGATAAAATCCATTTAATAAATGAGAATATTTTTTGTCTCATAAGACATAACCAGAAATAAAATGGATATCTATCACAGAGACCCACTCATCACATAGTATCCAAAACATTCCACCTATATTGACTGATTAATGTAATAAATAAACAATATTATTTATCACAAAATACCAATATTTGTAAATGAAACACAATATAATGTTTTCTCTAGTTAATCAAATAGGAGTAATATGAAAAATAATTATCGTGAAATTTAATATGGTTTAAGAAATAATAATATACATTATATAAATAATATTGATATTTAAGAGAAATGTATAATCAAATGAATGGTGATAACAAGAAATTTAATGTTTCAAGATCATGTTAATGATAAAAAAAGTTATAATAGAAAAAATATTAACAAAAATTCATTACAAATATAGGTCTTGTAATAAATTAGTCTATTTTAGAGAATAAAATATGATAGGAGTAGATCATTAATGTATACTTTTTAAATTGTATTATTTTTAAAATATTTTAATACTTTTTGAAGTTGATAAATTTCATAAATATGTTATAGTTGTGGAAATGTCTGGTAACACTATATATAACTAAAAGAAATATTCGTTTGGAATTTTTAAAAAGAAAGTCAAAAATATTCCATCTTAAAAACATCAAAAATATTCCTTAAAAATGTTTTAAAAATAAAAATATATCATAAATTATATATTATAAATCCATTGAGTAAATGAAAATAACATTTTTTAAATAATTTTTAAAAATATTGATAAAGTATAAATGAATATCTGATCAAGAGTAAAATAATGATGCCTCATTGGAAATTAATTTTATTCAAGTTAGAAAGAGAATATTATTTGGATGAAAATATATACAATAAATAAATATCATGGTAAAAAAATATGTGGTCTGTATGATTTATATCGTATAAGATTCCTTTAATTAAAATAGGTCCAATCAAGAAAAAAATAGATTGAAAATTTAAATCATATCTATTTGGTAACATTTAAATATTAATATCTTGAATAATTAAAACGAATTGAAAAATTAATAATCATGAATAAAGAAATATTAATGTTAAATATGTAAAATAATTACTATATAAACCACATAATAATAAATTTGTTCATAAATAAAAATATGTGTCAATGTAGTGGAAATTGACATGAAATCTCTTACCTCGACTACGTGTTACTTATAAAGTGATATAAAATCTAATATAGTTAATTTTAATTTATTAAAATTCTATAAATGAGTCCTATAAATATTTATAATATCATATATGATCCTTTTAGAACATTTCAACACGTATTTATTAATAATTTCTTACTAAAATTATATTTTTAGGGTGTTATCTGTTTCATTTCTCATGAGGATTTCAGTTTCATTGTCCCAATACTTGTATATTGATTTTGGTTCAACAACCCCTATAGTGTTAATATTGAAATAAATAATATATATATTCATCAATCAAATTTAGATATAGAAAATTTAATTACGCCTTTTATAGAGATGGTAGGTCCTATATACGCATGAATGTTGTTTTCACGTTTCAATAGATGAAATTAATAAAAGTTAAATAATAATTAATAATTTAAGAATAATTATTATATCAGAAATTTTAATTAAATATATCTTTCTTATAGTCCATGAAAATATTAAATTAAATACATAATATGTTGCTTCTTGGAGGTTGTAGTCCACCCATACACACAAGAGACATTATAATTTTACAACGATTTAGAAAGTTTTATGGTAAAATTTATATTATAAATATATTATAATAAATATTTCACAATTATAATATATATATAATCTCTATTTTTTAAACCATCAAAATAATTTGGAAATAGAAAATTAATTACAATAATATTTTCATATAGTAATTTGTACTTATGAATAGGAAATATTTTGGTCAATCATAGGATGGAAAAGGGAAGGAAACTAAATGTACCAATATAATAATAAAATATTAGTATAATAATGATACTGATTTTATTATTTTATAATTTTTAAAATCTAAATAAAGTATAGAAACAAATTAATTTAAAATAATTCAAAAACACGATTATCTATTCTTCGGTAGTCTTCATTTCAAACCAATATTAAGAAAAACATGAATGGTATTTTAAGATTAGAAAAAAAACTAAATAATGTATATCAATTTTTGGAAGATATTTTTGTAGGGTTCGGTTATGTTATAATTCTCAAAGTAGTGTAATGGAGAGAGATAAGGGGTGTCCTTTTATATGTGAGGGGATATGTACTCTTGTAAATTTTGAAAATATTAAAATATCATAAAGACTGATTCATGGAAACCTGGTTCTAAATAAAATTTATTTTCATATAAGATAAAATTTATTAAATATAACCATCCAATTAAATTTAAAATGTTTCAGATTTCCATTAAAATTGTATCTTATTTATTAAACCCATCATTAACCATTGTTTTACCCTATCCGCGATAAGAATCATTTAAATAATAATGCACAGTTTTGTAAATTATATGTTAAAAAAGATCATAATTGGAAAATTAAGGATATTTTTTACCATATATTATAAATATATTCCTATTTATATATTTTTATCATTTTTAAATAATTTCATAAAATATCTCTAATGTCATTTTCTAAAGTATTTATTTAGTTTGACATTAAATACCTTGATAACAATAAGTAATTAAAATATAAAAATATAAAAATATATTATATATTATATAAATATCGATTTAATACATAAGGAACTTTTTATTATAAAAAAAATATTATTTTTAGAGTTTTTAAATTCATTTTTATGATTTTTTTAGTACTTTCACAAGCATTGTGTTTGCATCGTTTAAGCATTTAAGGTAATTATTTCATCACTCTAATTTAAAAATAAATTTTGATGATAAATAAAATAAAATAGTATTTATAATAAATATTTATAAAATAAATTATTCTCTTTTTATCCCTATGTTATAATTATATATATATTTATGTCAAGAGAGTGAGATTTTAGAATTTTCATTTCATAAAATTATATAAATGTCATTGGAAAATGATAATGGCAGAAAATGGAAAATATATAGAATCATAGGATATATATGAAGAAATTACACTAATATAATCATATAAATGAATAATTTTGGTAAACTTTAAACTCTTTATTACTCCATTTTTATCATCAATTATCTGATTTACCCTTTGATAAGGTATTAAATTTTACCACAAGTACTATTCATAATTCCAAAAAATAAAAAAAACTTCTGAATTTTATCTTTCTTATTGAAAACATGGAATCTATTTTTTCAAATTCAATTCTAATATATATAATAAATTAAATTCCAAATAATCTTAAAAAATGCAATTAAAATATACTTTATAGAAATATGTCCTTCTATGATAAAAAATTTTATTATATGAAAATATTGATCCTATAAAAATTAAAATAAATATTATATCACTTTTAATAATAATAAACAATTTAATGATACATTTATTTTAATTTATTGAAATGAAATGAAAAAAAATTATTAAAATGTAATTTTTTCACATTCACTAAAAAAATATTTTTCAGATAATTAAAAAAATCATCATAAAAAGATAATGAAAATATGAAAAAAAAAATATTCCTCAAATAATAATATTTTGAAATTTTTTTCTTCATATTTTTAAACAAGGTATTGTTTTTCAGGAGACATCTTAGGAAATTAGATTTAATTAAATAGAAGTATATCATAATATAAAATTGTTTTTCTGATATCTCTGTGATATATTTTGGAGAATTTAACCCAAATTTGTTTAATTGAAATAAAATTAATCACCTTAACAAGAATATTATTTAACAATAACCTATAAATGAAATTTTTATTTTAATCAAGGATGAGTAATTTTCATTGAACTTCATACATCAACAAATTTTAATCACTATTAAATTTTATTATTTATGAAACATCTCTTCTTGTTCTTATTGTGTGGGTTGATAATGTTTATAAATTATATATTCCTATAATGTTCTATTTTTGGGTGTTTAATAGGAATATTTTTTAAAATATGAGTTTATTTCATTAATATATGATCCTTATGTATATGTTGTGCTAAATGGGGACTGAAAACACCACTGTCCATCCAGTATTGTTTTTTAAATTCCACATGATTATATAGACCTCTAAGCCTATAAATGGCATGGGTATAATTCATGTGGATATTTTGGGTAAACCTTATAGGTGGTGAGGCCCATCTTCTCACAGGTTCACTAACTCTAGTGATGCATTAAATGTTCCCTTTAAGATTTTAATTGCATGTTTTTTACCCAATTTGACAGAATATTGTGACCACACAGTCACTAATTTGAATTTCAAACCTCTCCCATTTCTTCTATCCTTTTTCCTTTTTTCGTCACATATATCTCCAAAAATTGGAAAATAAAATGATGATAGAACTATGAGTAATACTTATATATATGCTAAATTCATTTTTTCATTATGTTTTGCAGATGGATCTATTTGAGGTCTTGGAATTCTAAGAATATACCATGAAGTTTTATTCTTCTTGTTATACAATTATGGTGTATATTGTAATTTGTGGCAGTTCATTGATCACATATGGATATAACATTGAATATATATGTTATATCGGAATTTGTTTGTGGGTCCACATTCCAGACAACTCTAGGATAGTGGATTGATTAAATAACTACTAAACATTGACAAAAATTTGGATATTTAGGGGATTTATAGATGTTTCAACAACAAGCCTATTGACCAAAGATATATTCATTAAGAACGGTATATTTTTTGGTGTGTTATGTTATATCTATAATTATAAGACTCTTTTCTCCTTGATTATAAATATTTTTTAAAAAAAATTAGATGATATATTACTGATGAATTGATCTTCCTTGCCATGAAATAGGGACTATTTTATAATCAATGAGTAATTCATCATCAATTATTCAATTTATGTGGATCTATTGAATTGGTGACCTCTCGTTCAACATTCAATTGAATTGATATTATTGGTGGACAATATAAGGCATGTGCTTCAAGAACAAAAATCTGGACATGAAATGTATGGTTTCTCTTATTCTAAATATTTTTTATCAATTAAATAAACTCAAAATAGAAATCCTTGATATATAAAAATGTTCTATATTTGTGTTTAATGTGACTCATACTCCAATACATAATGATCCATAGTGTATTTTTCTAATAAACCTCATATATAAGGTTATTTATATTTTTAGGATGTTGTATACTTTTTATTCCTTGGTTCATGATATGCTGGAATGGATTATTGTTCTTGATTAATGATTATTTATTACGTTTTTTCGTGTATCGATGATATCCACATACAATCTTTTTACCATGTTTATTATTAGAGTATACTATTATCATTATTGATGTTTATCATATAGTCTTCTAGGTTTTCTATAATATTCACAAGTGATCATGATATTATTTTATTATTATACTCTACCTAGTTGTGTGTTTCCATTTTTTAGATATATTTTATTACCATTCATTATAGGTCAACCTTCATAGTTTTCTTATCATTCAGAGGGGCTGCACAAATGACAAACAATGATGATTAAAATGGATCCATTCATGGTATAAAAGAATGATATCCATGTTTCCGAGATGTAACATGATACGTTGGGGATAGTGGTGAATGTTTTGGAGCATGAGGCCTTAAGGATATTGAGTGAAATTTCACCATCCTTGTGGCTTGTTAATGATCATTTCTAACATGTATATCATCCTTGCAACGTTGAGAAAGTGTAGGTACTTTTGGGTCTTCTGTCGTATTTGTTAGAATGAATGATCTTTTTTTGTAATTCTCATCATTTCTTGTGAATTAAATTTCTTTGTGGAAAATACATATTATATATGTTAATTTTTTAAGCATTTAGTAGTGACATCATATTGGGTTTTATTACATACACCACCATGAGAATCTCAGTGTGCATGTTAGCTTCTTGTACATGGATTCACGAAGAGGAAATGGAATAATGGAATTGGGTTGAGCATTTTAGAATTGATCTGGTGGATGAAGTATGATTGAATTTCAAGGAAAATTTACATTTTATTTAAGTTTGTTCTATACATATAAAAATGTATGGATATAAACTTTTGTGCATATTTTTTGTGTTATATGACAAATGTTCAAGATGAAATTATATTCTTCCACATATTTTATATAATATTTGTTTATTTATATATAATTTTTATTATTAGTGAAATGATATGATAATGAGGGTATTTGTGTCCAAATATATAGGGTTCATACCCATACTACTATTTGAGAGAATTTTTCATGAGGGGGTGTGCTCATGATTCCATAAGACACTCTAAATTAGACACAGTTGTTCATGTTGGGATCTTAAAATGTTATCAATGAAAAGATTTATTAATTTATATTTTTAATATCCTTGTAATATAAGAAAGGATATAGGTTTTTTCACACACATTTATGGGATATTCCACGTCCTTGTCCATCATATGTGTAATGGACCTACGAGTTAATATTGAAAACATTCTTGTTATAGTTTTTGAGATTTTGGGGGCATTCAAGATTCATGATTATGAGTTTTAGTTAATATTCCTTATATAACCCTATTTTATGGTTAATAATAGTTGTTTATTTTAGTAAATTGATTTATGATATGTATTCATGATATAATTATATTGTATGACTGTGTGAAATATCTATTTTCATAATGCAATTATATATCTATCAGAATCAATAAATTTCATCTGATAATTTTTTTATTATATATGTATATATATCTGTATATAACTATGTGTGTGTGTGAATGTAAAAATAATAAATATATGGAAACCGTGATTAGTTCTTAGAGGTCGAGACATTTTTTTAGAGGTAGAGTCATATGATGACTACTGTGATTCCATAGAATGATTTGAAATTTTTCTTATGACTTTTTTATTTTCAAATGTTTCCTTAAAATTGTAGAACATTCTACCTAAATGCATAATTATGGGATGACTTGGTGATTTGGTTCGAGATTCTACCTCTATAGAGGATGCTTCTTTTCCAAAACCATTTTCACAAGAGGGTGTAGGGTAGAATTCTCCCACACTAACTCTAATGGTATAGGATAGGGACTACTAGTTAGATATCAACAAATGTATCATTCAAATCATTGAGATTAATTAATAAGTATTGTTTAAACTAAAAATATTAAGGTTATATAGACCCACTTGGTGGTTGAAGGGTATGATGGGATATGCTGAAAAATGTTAGAGTCTCACATGGGAGGTTTTCTAGGGCCTAACCATTGAAAAATTCATCCATGATAAGTTAAGGATAAACTGGGGAATTGATTACATGAAGCTAAAGCAAAGATCCAAGATGTTATCTAAACACACTACTCATCTCAATGAACTACTATGTTTTTCTCCTCCCCTGAACCAAAACATGGCACTGATGTCAAGGAAGATTATGATCTATGTTCATTATGAAATAATATTAATGGTAAGGTATATCAACCTAAAAAAATAATATGATTGTTTGTGTAAGTCCTTGAAATTGAGAATGTTTTGGAGGATGTTCGAGTTGTTGGTCTTCTTCCACCATTTATTACTAATATTTTTGGACCACCTACATCTAAAGTGAGTGTTTATTCTAGAAATAGGATGACAAAGACAATGGTTTTATAACATGACGGTATTATGTAGGTGGACCAAAATAAGGCTTCTTTCACCCCTTAAAAGTAGTTCCAATTTGTTTAAATTGTGGGAAGGTATGATATATTATTAAGTGTTCTATATAGTACCCTAGACTAAGTGGAAGCTATGCGGAAGAATGGGAAATATATATTAGTATTTATCTATATCTTAATGGATGAGGATTATGGTGGGTGGGGGGGAATGTGATATATGAGCCATATATTTATCCATGGTCCTTATGAGTGGACTCAAATGATAACTACTGAGACATGTCAACATCTTAGGGGAAGGTTCGTGGACCTATGTCATTCCATGTTTATGTAGTGAATCAGAATCCGAATGATGGTGGAGAGGGACCATTTACTGTTTTAGGTATAGTCATGATCAGATATACATCATTTAATGCTTTTCATAATACCAATTTTTTCCATTATTTTATCTCCGCACAATTGTTTTCTACATAACATACTAGAAATATTTACCTCTGAGTTACATTCCATTTAATCACTATTTTTCATGAATTCATACAATTTTTAATGATACCCAGAGTATCTTATAGTAATTTTGGTTGTAGACATCTATGGGACATCAAGATTTAGGAGACGATGATATATGACATGATTCATGGAATGGAGTGGATGGACGGCATCAAAACTCACTTGGATTCCTATCATAAATGGGTATATTTTACTTTCCACAATAAAGAGAACTACCTGATTACTAATGAATGGGATCCTAGAGAATAAATAAATCATCCAATCATGTTTCATCTTGGAATGATCATGGAACATTGTCAGTATAACTTTTATCCCACTTCTCTATTCTCCTAGCTATGGGTCTCTCTACAAATTACATTCTATAAGGATTTAAAGGAATTTATCTAGATAGATGTGTTTACTATTAGATAGATCTTGTTCAAGGAGAAAATTTATTTAGATAACTATTTCAGATACTTTTGTCGTGGTGCGTATCTGTATGTCGAGGATGTGGTGATTTTTGCGATACATTCCCAAATTACAAAGGTGTGATGCATCCATTTCTTATTCAGTGACATTTGTTCCTTGATCGAAAAGGGATGATGGTATGTCAGTTCCTACTTCCGTGTATTCCACCTCATAACTTATTGGCTAGTCTGGGTCTCCGTAATAGACTTTAGAGGGTGTTAATAAAACTCTTCCCAGTTCTATGTCTTCATTGATTCCAGTTAATTACATTTCATTTATCAGGACATTCTACGGGGTCCAGTCAGGGTAGAAACCTTCAGTTGGGGGAGTAGTCACATGGGACATTGCTGACATGTATAGAAGCTAGATCCCTGATGTGCCTCAGTTTCTTTCCGTTATGACAGAGATTCTTGATGGTGCAGAAGCCCATGGAAACCCACATCTATTTTGGGGAATTTTATGTCATATGCATTCCTATGAGTTTAACATCATTCAGAGACAGATTGAACTTATGAGAACACTAACAAGAGTGGATCATTAGGGTGAAACCCCCAGAAAAATCACTGATGTTGTGGATAATGTTTGTTTAATTTCATGATTATTTCTAGTAGCAGTGAGAAAGTGGGTGACATGATCTCACCGGGATATGGGAGCATGGGATAGAATATGGATAAATATAGATTTTTTAGAGTGTAGGGAGAGTGAGATGGAGCCGACATGAGGGAGACGGTGGCATTGGGATTGAGCTATAAAGATACTTCCTATATATCCCCATGGAAGGAAGTCAAATTCCAAATAGTTTGGTGGGGCGATGGGATACCTGTGGAGGCAGCTCGTGAGAATGGATGTGTGGATGGGACTGGGATAAAGTGGAAACTCTATGTTGGGGTATTACCTTCCTACTAAATAGGGTCTCAAGGGAGAGACTAGGATGAGACATGGTTGAGAGGCTTGAACCTTAGAGAGGCTTACAATATATCCTTGAGGTAGGGAATCAAATTCCATGTTGTTCATGATGGGGTATAGAATCGGGGAGTACACTTTGGAAATTGACATGATGATATATTGGGGCTTACGCATGGTTAACAACCTTGGTTGGTCTGATGCCCAAGGGCAGACTAGAGATGTGGGTCTCGGTGAAGGGGACTACAATGGATTACCATCAATTGTAGACAACAATTACATATCACTGGATGTGGCTACAACGGATTACCACAGCTTGGGTTTACAATAAAATATCTTTGATTGGGGATCACAATGGCTTATCTTCGATTGGGGAACAAAATGTCTTACCATCAATTGTGGAACACAACATCTTACCATCGATTTGGGTTGGAGCTCAGAGAGGATTCCTACGTAACTTGTCTAATAGACAAAGATCAAAACCGACATAGTTAGAATGGGTATAATTTAATGACTTGCGGTGTAAAAATGGGTGTATAGTTTAATGTCACGAGGTATGAAGGAGAACCGACGTGAAGGGGGTCAGTAAAAGTAGGTGTTGGGCTTGATCCTCATAGAGGCTTCTTATGTTAATTTTTTATGAGACAAGGATTAATGTCCACATAGATTGGGATGGTGGATGCAGTTTAACATTATGTGGGATGAAGGTGAACTGACGTGAAGGGGATTAGGAAAAGTAGGTTTTTGGATGGAACCTTATAAAGGCTTCCAACATACCATGTATAAGAGATAAGGATCAATGTCCACATAGTTTTGGATGGTAGATACAATTTAAAGTCATTAAGGGAAAAGGTGAACTGACGTGAAGGGGATCGGGAGAAGT
Organism: Viscum album; assembly: GCA_963277665.1. Taxonomy (NCBI): domain Eukaryota; kingdom Viridiplantae; phylum Streptophyta; class Magnoliopsida; order Santalales; family Viscaceae; genus Viscum; species Viscum album. Next base: position 848,827,283 of record OY728164.1, on the reverse strand, counting down.
AGGTATTGGGCTTGAACATCAGAGAGTCATCCTATGTACCAATACTTGCACTACTGGAAAAACGGGCTATACCCACGGTTCAAAACCGTGGGTATAGCCCCCAAAACCGTGGGTATAGGCTATACCCACGGTTCTGAGAACCGTGCGGCTGAACGGCGTCGGGATAGCGGTCTTGACCTATACCCACAGTTTGGTTGAACCGTGGGTATAGGTGTGGTTACACCATGTCATGGAGTAGTACAGCGTGGCACATATTAGCCCACGGTTTAAGAACCGTGGGATAATCAAATAAATTCAAAAATCTCGCCGGCAAAGGGTTTCGATCCGAGATCTCCCGCGAGGTAACCAGCGCGCTGCCCAACTCACCTACATTGACTTTGTTTATATATACGAACATTATATTATATATATTAATATAGATGCACCACGATTAAAAAAATCTTCCGGAGAAATTCGAACCCCGGGGGGATTTGAACTCGCATCCCGCGTACTGAGAATATGCGCTCAAACCAACGGACGCAACACCGTTTTTTGTATATATAAAATATATCTATCTAAATATATTAATATTAGTCGTGTATATAAAAAATACGCCGCAAGAGAATCGAACCGCTGACCTGTACTACACGACCGAACAGCCTAACCAACTGACCTAGCGAAATTTTATTTTTAAAGATATAAATTTTGCCATTTATATTAATAAATAATATTTATTAGGAAAAGATACCGCCGGGAATCGAACAGCAAACCGGTGATATATTAATCAGAAGATTCGCCAACTATACCAGATGTATTATATGTATATGTTTTTTTATATTTGTAATTATTTAAATGATTATTGTGTTCCCGCCAAATAATTTTTTAGGTCCCGCGTAATTTTTCTTTTCCCGCCAAAATGCGGGAAATCTATACCCACGGTTCTCTAAAACCGTGGGTATAGGTCATCGAAAAAACTCTATACCCACGGTTTGACAAGAACCGTGGGTATAGAGCATGAAAAAAAATTACCTATACCCACGGTTTTCGAAAACCGTGGGTATAGGTCTTCGATGAAAAACTATACCCACGGTTATAAGATAAACCGTGGGTATAGGTGACCTATACCCACGGTTTTTCAAAACCGTGGGTATAGGTTCACATACCACACCTATACCCACGGTTTTCCAAAACCGTGGGTATAGAGCTACCCTATACCCACGGTTTTCTTCCAAACCGTGGGTATAGGGTCATTTTCCAGTAGTGTTGGAGACAAGGATCAATGTTCATGTTGTTCGGGGTGGTTGATACTGTTTAATTTCACAAGGGAAGAAGGTGAACCGTTGTGAAGGGGGTCGGGACAAGTAGGTGTTGAGATTGAAAATTAGAGATGCTTCTTGCATACCTTTCCTAGGAGATAAGGATCAAATTCCACGTAGTTTAGGATGGTGGATATATTTTAACATCATTTAGGGTTAAGGTGAACTGACATGAATGGGGGTTGGGACAAGTTGGTGTTGGGATTGATTATCCGAGAGGCTTCCAACATACCTATCCTAGGCGGCAAGGATCAAAGACCATGTAGTTCAAGATGTTTTGGGGCTTACATGCTAAGTCATCCCATGAGGTATTCCATGGTCAATGCTAAATCTAAGACCATATGAGTCATGCTTGGTGTGAGAAAGAAGAGGTTGCAAAGTCCTAACGATCGCGTCAGGAAAGGTGCAAGAGAAGTGGAATGGGGCTTACACATGGTTAGCAGCCCAAAGAAATGGAGATTGGGACTTACTCCAAGATGGAGGCTCGATGGAGACAAAGCCTATAGGGATAGGGATAAGAAAATGATGACCCTTATTCCCATATCTCCTCTTTTATTTGGAACTGAACAAGATAAGAGATGTCGGGATACTACCTCCTACAATAAAGGATAGGGGCTTACACTAGTATGGTTTCCATTCCTTGTTGACAGACACTTCTCTAGCAAAGAGGGTCTCCTTCCATTTGAGGAATATCTCACTTCCATGGAGATGAGAAGGCATATAGAATGTCCAATATGGGGCGCCCCACATGTGTTGTATGGGGTGAGGCTACAGTTTAATGTCATGTGTTGGGGATGATGGTTCCTGGAAGTTTAACATCCTACAGATCAGATGAGGTGGGGTTTCTCAACACCCCTAGGACATAAATAATTGATACGCACCCACCCATCGAGAAGGGTAGGCATAATCAATGCCATCGTGTTGGGGTGTTGTGGAGTGATCCATTGAGGGTCTCATGTTTTGTGGATATGCAATGAATCAATGGTCATTATCGTGCCTATGAGAAGAAGTATAAGGATAAGAAAAAAATGTGAAGCACCACCCAAGGGACCTTGAATTCACTTTTCAGAAACCTAGAGGGTTGCACATGAAAAGGGTGTATAACATGGGTTTTTTCACATAAGAAGAACTGGAAGACGGTGCACGAGAAAGTGATATTGAAGGAATGATCAAGGGAGAACACAAGGAGTGATTATTTCATGAAAAAGAAGGGGTATTCACACAATATGAATGATAATGGGAACTGTTTCATGGAAAAATTAGGGTTTCACAAATAAAGGAGGAATTCATGCAATTGGAGGAGGTTTTATTGCAATCATATGAGCTTTGTGCTCCATTCAAGGATCATTTCACACAAGTGGATGAGGTTTGCATGCATGTAAAGAGTCTTGTGCACAACTATCATATCAATAAATAAATTGGTAATGGCATGCGAAGGATAACCCATGGGAGACCTGATGTAGAAAATCCCATACATGGAAGTTATCTATTGTGCATAGAATAGGAATATTGCATGTAGGAGAGACGGTTTGAATTATTCATCCATAGGAAGTGAAGGGTTCCCTTCTATTTATAGGCAATAAAGGGCCGCAACTGCACAGATAATTCATCATGTGTAGAAAAACCGACCCATTAGTCGATCGTGTGGGAAATTCCATGTGAGATAAAAAAAATCGCCCAGGCAGGTAAATTTTCATGATGTTGGTGTGGATTTATGTGCACTCCTTTGATTTTCCATGTATCCTTCATCATGTCCTGGAGAAATTCTCTCTATTGAAATATGCATTCGTTTTTCTTAAAATATCATCTCCAGGCCTTTTTCAGATTTCGGCATCTAAAAATCCCCCCCCCCTTCAGAATCGAATTTCTGATTGGTGCGGAGGTCGTATTCCAAGGTAAATGTTGAGACACCTGACCCAGATGAGAGTGGTGCTTGGAAAATAGATCATAAGGTGCGAAATAATTTTCACAGCCATGGAAAACACCATTCGCACCTATAAATATCCCCAGATTCCCATGTTCTGTACATTATTTCTCAATGAATAGGCTTTCGAGCTCTCGTGCACATAAATCTTGTTGGCCTTTGCATGGAATCAGTTCTGTTTGGCATTGAAGTCCCCGACATTGATCGTATTTTTGCATGAAACACCCATTTTCAACACCTCCTTCTTGGATTTTCTCATTTCTTTTTTTTTCGTGAACCCCCCTAGTTTTTGACACAAACACTTGGATGTTATCAAACTTTACCAATAAAATATGCATGCTTATCAGGTTAAAGCTAGGAGAGAAGCTGTGTATGCATATTAGAGGGATGAAATGATTACAAACCCTATGGATTACGGTACTAAAAAAGTTATATCCAACAACCAATATCTCTTAAACAAGATGACTCAAGACCAGATGGATTATATACTATCTGAAAAACTACCGATATGGGATTTCAGTACATTAGAGGAGGTATCAATGCCATATTTGATGTCGATACACCACAATCATGGGTGACATGCAAGGATGATCTTCAGTGATACAACATTATAAAAAATATCCACCCTACATGATAAAATAGTAAGATGGTTATCTATGTCCTGATTCTAGGCACCAGAACCATCTCAGGGAGTTAGCAGACTACTGAGGATTCTCCAGACCATTACACAAGTACCTTCCGACATAGCATCATTGATGAGAACAAGGGCTAGCTAAAGGACTGGGACCTGAGTACTTGAAGAAATTTTACATGTGAGTGGGCCTTGGTATATTGGGTACACCATTCATGTGATCAGTTTGGAGAAGCATTGTGGAACATCAGTCTATTTGAGGTAGTGTGGATGTCACAGTTCCATTTCTACAGCCTGCAGGAACTTGGGCTAGAGTTATTTAGTCAGTGGTCCCCTGATACCAACACCTACCTTCTCTATCATGGGATGGTTGGAAACATCCTTTGGCATGTTCATTGCATCAAGGGTATCACTGTAGATGGGAATCAGTATGACGAGTTCAATCCAATCAAGAATATCTTGGGGAGATAGGTTGTGGAATCCCATCCTAACATGGAATTTGTTAGAGCTAGCCAAAGAGAGGATAGGGGTCACTGACCTTCTAAAGGAAATCTCCTATACAATGTGGTTTATCTTATTTCTAAAAAAACCCATATTTAAGGATGTCAGGGAGAGGATAAGGGTGTCTAAACATGATGTAGAGGAGAAAGAGTTGGTCATATTGGAGGATCTCAAAGGTAAGAGAATATCGATCATGGGGATTATGGGTGGATGAAATCTGAGACCTAAACGATCGATATTCAAGATTTCGTGGAACTCTAATGAGTGAGTGGATACTACTAGTAAGGGAAAGAAGGATGGGAGTTTGCCCAGCAACATGTTTTATGGCTGACATCCTCGAATCCAATTAGAGGTTTAACTGTACGCCATTCGTGGGTGTATTTCGAGTGGGGACTCACTGAGTAGTATTTGTGGCCCTATCCAAATCCTTCATGGTTGGATCATGGCTCACTATGGTGGGTAAATATTCATGAACATCATTCGTACCCCAAATAATTGTTTTTGACCTCGTTAAATATTGATGGGGTTATACCACTTATGCTCAACGAAGTGGGGATAAAGGTCAGGATCGGTAATCACACCAATTTATCTTTTAGACCATTACCCACCCTAGTTGGCCAGATGATATATGATGGGAAATGATTACTAGGTCAAAGATAACACTTTCAGAGCATTAGAGGTGGGGTTCTTATGTACTGGGATGATGGGATGATTCTTTGTGGGCCCTATGTGCTGGCAAAGATTGAGAGGCAGTTGGGATTCCTCCAACGGATGCCGAAGAAGGTGTGCACATATGTGTGGGGGAGAATAATACTTGCATTCTTTGTCAAATTTGGATAATGAGGTAATTACCTTTCTTCCCACTAGAGTTTTAACTAGCCTCTCAACAAAACATTCCAAACATTGGGTGGCGTCATATCATGAAGGGATCGTGCGGAAGAAAGTCTGGAAACTCCAGGTGGCCAGTGTGAAACAAGGGTGGCAAGAGAGAAGAGAAGGTGCGGATGGGTAGGAGAGGTTGGGAACAAGCTTGGAAACTGGGACTGTATAGGTCAATTCATCAGCAGAGGAGACATCACATGGTGTATCCATGCCCTCATCATCTATCAAGATAGGGCCTTGTTAAAAATCTCTTGGAGCATCCATGGATCTTCATGCGAAGCTAATAAGGTATCAAATTTTCACATTATGAGGATGCAATATTTCTCATGTTTTGGTCGGCCTAGTTGACCCTACAACAGTCAACGAGCACCAATGACCTTTGGGTAAAGATTTAATGAGATGGGATCCAGCTACAAGAAATTGGACTCATTCAGATTGCTGATAGTGAGAACATTCATCATCGGCACATATATTTTATGTAAATGGACCTATATTTACACCAGTGAGGCCAATGTGAGGAACCACCTCCCCTAGTAAAAGTGGTTCTCAACTAGGAGCATGATCTGGATTGAATGTTGTCGGATGATGATGACGGTGATGTGGAATCAGAGGAAATTGAATTAGAAGAAGAAGATGAAAAAGGGAAAGAATAAATAGGGGAAGCTGAAGTAGATTTTAGAGGTGAAGTGTCTGAGGGGATGAACCGCCAAGGGATTTCTCAAGAGAGTGGTTAGATTTTTGTCTAAAATATGGAAATAGTTGTACAAGTCGAGGAAGGCATCAATTCATATCCTAGTGTTTCCTCTTTTCATCATCAATAATCACCAATCGAAATTTTACCCTATTTAAGCGCATATCGGTGCAGGTGGTCAGGAGGCTCCATACGGGGGGTGAAGGCACATCGATATAACATGGTGGGGATCCGAAAACCATTATTAAACTAAAAATTGATTAAGGATCTCTTGAAGTAATATCTCTTGCAGCAACTGAAATGCTAGTGGTTGATGTGCTAAGCTCTTGTAAGTATCATTACTCAGATACCCGTATCCATTATCAGAGCACTCGGTTGATTATGGATGTCATTGTTTGTGTAGTAATAATGATATTGGAGTCTCGGTTGGCTCCATAATTCAGACATTATATAGAGTATTCGATGGAGAACTCACTAACCCACTAAGAACTCACATCTCAAACTGCTTCGGCCTCGACATCGGGTGATAAATGGATTATGGACACCAGCAATATCACTACACGGGTGGGTTATAATGTCGAAAGGGGATAAATTGATGAAACAAATAAGATAGAAGAAGTTTTCACACATATTTATGGACTTAGACCCTTGGGAGGAATGCCCGAGGGAGTCCTTGTTGCTGATCCATTGGCTAGTTTCCCCAAATACTAGCCTACATACCCTGAGGAGATGGATGATTCTGATCATGAAGTAGCTGAGGAAAGCTGTATGACACGGTACAGGAGGTGGAAGAATATTGATATATTCTTAAAGAATCTTACAGCTAATTGAGAACCCCGAATAGGATCACTAAGAACCAGGTTGTGCCTTCTTTGTACCAGTGGGGTGGATGCTCTTCACCTTCATACAATGATCCGAGATTACATGGCTGAGAAGGTGAAAGAGAGCAGCAAATGTCTCACTGTCGACCTGTGCTGAAATAGATCTATGATAATACATATGTTCCTTGAGGATGAGCATGAAATTATGTGTCTTGATGAAAAGGAAGATGAGTGATCCATATTCGATGAAGACTAATCCATGATTGTGAAGCGATTGAAGGCCCAAATGGATGAATTCCAGGAGAAAGAAGCACACGAAAACCATCAAATGGATGGGATTCAAAATGAGCAGGAGTAAATACACATCAGAGCTAAAAATCTCCACTCTATAGCTGAAAATGAAGAGAGGGAGATCATGGAACAAGAATTAGTCCTCGAGGATACTAGTGATACGGTGGTTGCACTAGAGTAATCCATTAAAGGGGTTGATCCATAAGTGTTGTGTTTTGGACAAACCTATAAACACTTCTCTATTTGTTTTCTTATCCTGGACTACATTCATAGACTTAGTATCTAATTTCTTTTTTTATTTTTATTATCGCATCTCAAATATAACCATGGAGTAACCAGCAATCAATCCCTATTCTCGCGTGGGTCATGCCTGATGTGAAAAACAAGGGATGGTTTCATCATTACTTCATCTGAATATGAGAGTGCCAACCAATATTTAGCCATCCAGGTTATAAATGACCAATCATGGATTCTATTAAGAAAGAGGGAGGCATGACTAGAAAATGGATTTCTAAGAACAGTCGAGTTCTTGTGTTTCCAATGTGATATAGTGCACAAGAAGAGTAACGCTAGGGGAATTAGAATAAATCCAAACATATGTGAATGGAATGTGTGAATCATGAAACCGAAAATTTGTGACGCTATGGGGGTGGTGTGGATATGAAGTATAACAACTGACCGTGTTCAAAACATAGTATCCCAATTGCATTAGCCTGAAATGGGGATGAAATATAAGGGCCGACTACTAACCATGTTTGAAACATGGGGCTTAACTCAAAATGTTATCCATTAGTCTTCCGGAACATTGGCCCAGAACAGTAGGGGTCCATAGGCTGAGTATCTTAGGGGGGTCCATTATATGTGAAATAGGATGAGGGTCTAAATAAATGATATAAAAATAGTTGAGCATGGAGTGATGGGTTGTTCAAATTGAGTCTAATAATCTTTAAATTATGCCACTGTAGTGAAAACACATTAGGTGGATGCATCGATCTGATCAGGGATCAAACTTACATCCGAACAAGACCACTTTTATAAGGATCAGGAATGATATATTGTTTTACTAAATACCAATAATGATGATAAAAACATAGTTTAAACATTGTATGGTGAGGATGATGTACATATTTTTAAGGCCATACTGCATGGAGAAAGATTGGGGACGAGGGGCCAAAATGGTTAATGAACCAAGGGTTGGTCCCAAGGAAAAATTTTCAGATGTATTTATATATCCCATATAGATGAGAATCAAGCCAAATGTAGTTATTAAGAATGGTGTGGCCATAAACCAATGTTGATAGGGGAAATCCATTATCGAGAGGGAGCTGACATGTCCCATAGTTTTTATGGGGGCTTCCTGAACTTGTTCAGGGTAGATCTGTAATTTAATGTCATGCATTGAGTACATGTGGCATCATGTAGTTTAACATCATATGGTAGGACAGGGAGTGAATGGGGAGATCCCAAATAGGGTGTATGTGATGTTGTAGCTATAAAACTGACGTTAATGAGGACATAAAGAGTCTTTCCCAGAAAATGTATACTCGTGGGATCTTTTTTAGATTAGGGTACCTAAAGTGAAAGTTAGGTTGGGACTAAGTAGAAGTGGTTGGTTATTTCTACATATCCCATAAGAATGATAATAAATTAAAATGGAATTATGGATAATAGTTTAATGTCATACGGGATGAATAGCCTTTGTTGTAGAGCTGCACCAGTACAAATCCCACCAAAACTACTAAGCCCATGTGAGTCATGCTTTATGTGGGAAATAATAAGTAGCGAAGTGATTTCCCTAGTGTAAGGAGGCACACCTTTGGAGAAATGGGCCACTAGGTGAGTGATTTTTCACTATTAATGATCTTCCTACTTAACTCACATACATTTGTAGGGGGATAGAACCCAGTGTGTTTGAATTACACTTAAAACCCATGGGAGTCAAAAGAAGTGAATCAAGATGCCCGAGATCTAGATCACAATGATAGTGACATGGTGATAGATGATAATTGATCACCATTTTCAAAATAAAGTATCTGTATAGAATTATCTAGGAATGTGGATAGGCAAATGAGGGTTGATCATGACCATGTTTGAAATATGGGACCTATCGCAAATGATTTCTGAGGTATTCAGGGGTGTTGGTCCAAGATGGTAGGTGAGCTAATGATGCATGAGAACAAGCCATAAAGGGGGTCCCTTTAGACATGGAAGAGGATGGGGATTTAAATAAAGGGTCATGAATCCTATACATGAAACGAGAGAATTTCCATGTGAATATTCTACACTTTGGGCTCATTTTCACCATACATTTTAGTATGACAATAAGGGAATCAGATAGAGGGAGTCAAATCACCTTTCAAGGACAAGGTTCCTCGTATCGTGTGCCCCTAGCTTAAGGTTATAGAGTGGACCATTAAGAGGGGTCATAATTTAATGAAATGTGCATAGTGTGGTGAAGTATTCGAACATGATGCATAGTTCCCATTAATATATGTTAGTTTAGGGTCATAGAACTCGAACCAGGAAGGGAAGCATCAAGGAAGAAACATGGTTTAGTTTTCACAAAACCCGACGTGAATGGAAACCCAAGAGGTTCTCGCCACACCACATGCTTTCAATGGAGTTCAGGCCAAGGGTACAGAAAAAGGGAAGGATTTACAATTCTTGGGGTTGGACCTGCAGATGGAATTTCTGGGCATTCATATGTATCCCATGAAGATGGGCTTCATGCCATGTGTAGTTCTAAAAAATGTCGCTTAATTTGTATCATGTGACAAGGGTGGTCAGATCATATTTTAAATGTATTATAGCTTGGACCATATATGGTACTTTGGGAGGGAGAAACATGATACGGTTATGGAGAAACCCAAAGTGAATAATGATGGTAGGAGACCATATCACACCATGTAGTCCCAGTGAGATTTTGGGTCGATGGACTGCAAATGAAAGTTGGGTTGGGACCAAGGCCAAGTTCCCGGGAGTTCCTACGTACCCCATTATATTACGGATGAATCCATACATATTCCTAGATGTGGCATGGTTGTGTACCAATTCCAAGTACAATACTATCGTCTTGGTTTGGCCCATGCACTAAAAGAAACGGCATTCGATAGATCTTGTTTGTTCTTTATGATAGATTTGTGTTTTTTACCATGAAGTGATAAACCTAGGACAGAGAATCCAGGCATAGCTTTAGGAATCAAGAAATATGAAAGAATTGAAAAATTGTATGGTGTATAGCCACTACCAAACATGATGTCCCCTCAAGTGAGTACATCACCATGAAGTGATGTTTTTCATTGTGCGTCCATGATGATAATGTCATAGTTTATGGTTGTATGATAGGACTAACCCCTGAATTTTAATGCTTTGTAGTAATGACATAATAGTTTAAAGACACATGAGACTTTCCAACATAGTTTATGGTCATATGGGTTGGACATATACTGAAGGACCAACGTTTTCGGAGGGAATGAGAATGGAGTGAAAAAGCATACCCGATGTGAACGAGGATATGGTCCACACCACACTATTTGCAATTCTGGGGAAAGAAAACCAGGGCCAAGGGGCCGTAATAGGTAAATGAATATAAGGCTAGACCCACGTATGAAGCTTCTAGGTGTTATTATATATCCCATGAGGATGGTATTCAAGCCGTATGTAGTTCTGAAGGTGATGATAAACATCATGCAAGAAAATAGGCAAGAGTTACTAGCTCTTATAAGGGGTGTACGTGGTTCAACTGTTGAAAACCTGACATGAGTGAGAACATTGAGTCCATCCCAAACCACACCACGTAATCATATGATGGTCAGGGCCAATGTGCAGAACATGAGAGGTAATTAGTTATACCTAAATTGGACCCAATGACAAGATGCACATGGGTTCCTACATATCTGATGAGGATGTAAATCAAACTATATGTAGTTCTAAGAGAATCAGTTCTTACAAATTTTGTAAAATACATAAAAATATCATAGTTTAGGTCCTAGAGAATGAATTATAGAGAAGTGAGACTCTTCCAAATGGGCGAAAACATTGACTGAATCCCTATTCCTACGTGATCTACACTCGATGTGGGAAACATGGGCGGAGAGTGTCTTCGCAATAAGTGTAATACATGAAAAGTGGAAATGGTACGGGGGCCAAAAAACCCTTCTCTGTGGCATTGTCCTCCTAACGAGAAAATGCACACTGATGGATGTTACCAAGAGATTCAAATTTTCATTAGGACATAATCAAGATGAAAACCATGTGAATCATGAAACCAACATTTAGGTCTTGATGGGGTTGGTGTAAAAATATATGATAAATGTGAACCGTATTTGAAACATTGTGTCCATATCATCTGACCAAAAATGGGAACAAAAAATGAGTGTTGACTGCTGACCATATTCGCAATGCAGGACTTGTATTAATTTTCCATTTGAAATTATCATGTATGTTAGCCTGAGATGGAAGGAGGGCACTGGGGATGAGCATACATGCTATTCGAGGGTCCATTCTAAAGAGAAAGGTGATGAAATCCCAAATGAATGGGAACATGAAACATAAAAATGGGCGATAACATGTATGTGGAATCTAACACTGTAGGACAATAACTAGGGTGTTATTGGTCACATTTGTGAACTGACAAAAAGGTTAAGGGAACCAATTAAAAGGAAACTAACTTGATAAGATGGGTGTAAAACTATGGGAGGAATAGCTATCAAGAGTGATAAGTACGTGGAATGGTTGTTATAGACTCGATGTGAATAAGGATATAAGCCTATATGGCACTACAAACCTCTTCCTGAGGAACTCAAGCCAGGGTCCAAAAAGATGATGAGGTTTCTATGAAATATGGTTGGATCTGAAGACTACATGTTCTGATGGTCCGATGTATCAATGATGATGGGAATAAATCCAAACTTATTTCTAGAGAAGTTGAGCAATTTTACATCATGTGGAATAGAATCAGATAGGGTCAAGGTATCTCAATAATGAATGTGTACGACATGGAGAGTAACCCGGCGTGAATGAGGAAATAAGTCCATACCACACTGAGCAATCCTAAATAAGAAATTGGGACTTGGGTCCAAACAGGATGAGGGATCTATAATGGGATTCCACTGATAGTTCATGATATACCATCTCGTTGTGAGGATGATGGTGATCTTATTTTATGGTCACAGGGCTTGGACTATAGATATATGACCCTTTATGTAGGTATTGCCTTACCAAATATCTTATGACCAAGTGAGAAATTATCAGTGTGGGAAACAAGGAATATGATCTGGATATCCCCAACATATTGTGGTACAACGATGTGGGAAGGAGATCAATTAGGTTCATCCCCGACCAAGCTAACACTCCTCCCTAAGGCATACTGATGTTTGAATGGATAGCAGGAAAAAATGAATTCCATCACCCAATATTTGGTACCTATAGGGGTGGTGACAATGATGGAGGATGGATGTTGACCGTGTTCAAAATATAGAATCCATATTGTGTGACATAGAATGGGAATAACAATTGAGTGTCGATTGCTGAATATATTCCTAATACGGGACTTGTATCAATTTTTCATTCAAGATCCTTGAGGATGTTTTCCCAAAATGGTAGGATATACCTTGATCATAGAATACATGCCATTCAGGGGTCCTTTTTTTATGTGAATCATGATAAAGACCCAAACAAAGGGGATGTGTGAAGCATGAATATGCTTGTGCATTTTGATGCCATGAGAGATGGTAAAAGAGGTGGAGATCATTAGGGAGAGGGATTCATGGTGCGGTCATGATGAACTTGACGTAAATAAGGGAAAAGTTCTTCAACCACCATATGCTTCAAGCTAGATGGATATCCTAATGTTTGGGGTTGGGCCTATGTACTAAATGTTTGAGAATCCCTATATATCCCATGAGGGTGGGAATCAATTCATACATAGTTCTTAAGGTGGTCGTGTATTTTAACATCATGTAGTGAGAACGAGGGGGAGGATAGAAAAATGAGGGGGGGGGGGATATGGTTCAATCATCATAATCAAGACTTGAGTGGGGGCCAAAGAATCCTACACTACACCATAAAGGATCCACACAGAGAACTACCCCGAGAAAGATAGTCAAAGAGAAAATTTTGGTGGTTGGACTATAAGATGGGGCGTCTGAGCGTTCCTACATAACCCATGAGGATGGGAATCAAGCCATACATAGTTCATGAAGGTGTAGTTTATCATCTTATGGGATGATGGATATATGGAGATATTTTTACAAGGTTGTAGAGCTTGGACCATAATGATATATTTGTTGCTCACAGTTTAACATCATGGAGGAAGAATGCATAGTTGTTTTATGTCCTTCGGTTTAAAAAAATGACACATTTTAACATCATGTGGAAATGAAGAAATAGTTTAGGGTCATGTGAGACTATATACAGTATAACATCATGTGGGATGACATACAATTTAATTTCATGCAGGGAAAAAATAGTTTAATGTCATGAAAGACGAAACAGTTAATGATTATGTAGGACCAAGTCTACCCAGTAAAAGTATTTCTTGAGTAATTTGTTATTGGTGGGAGGACATATATGTTCGCTATCCATGGTAACTAAGGAGAACTAGCCATTGGGGTAAACCTTGTGAATGATGTAAGGTCCTTCCCATTTGGGCTCCAACTTGAGTAGTTTTCTGCCAAGTATAATTGGAGTTATCGCAGCTAACCCCAGGTTACCTTTTAAACATGAGATAAAGTGGCCTCTTTGGTTGAAATATATGGCTATCTTGTTCTGATTCCTTTTGTGATTGTGTAGGGCACGATGCCTATTCTCGTTGAGTGCTTCAAATTCAGCTAGATGAACTTCACCTAGCTTATCTGTCACCTACTGATCGTAGAAAACAATGATTAATGAAGGAAATTGATTCTTGATGGGCAGTACGGCCTCAGTCCTATACAACAAGGAGTACGGGGTCACTACGGTGGAATTTTGAGTCATCATCTGATTGGCCTAGAGGGAGTTGGGGAGTTTGTCCGACCGACTTCTCTTGTTCTGACCAACCATTTTCTGCGGGATGTAAGAGAGGGCTTTGTTCAACTGCTTGATCTTCCCATTTTCTTTCATGTGATAGCAGGAGGTGTAACACCCCATGATTTGACAGTATGTTATATATTTAAAATAATTTAATTTTTTGTGCTACACAGAACACCAAGTTCAAGCACATCACGACCTATCAAACTAAGAATTTAAAAAATGGTTATTAATAGTACTAACCAAATTTTGAATTATATATATATATATATATATATCTTATATAATTCTAACATTCATCATTTTTTTTCTTATACAAAATATAAGGAAAAATTCAATTTTTCACAAAAATTAAGTATTTTTCAAAAAATATAGTTTTTCTGCCTTTTAATGGAGAACCCTTTTTAAATCCAATATTTTACACTTTTATACATATTAAATTAAATGAAATTAAATAATTCTTTATAAGTAAGAAAAAAAATTAGTTTGGGGCATTTTTGGTACTTTTCTGATAACTTTCTTATTTTGATGAATAGTTAAAATACTATATTTTAATAAAAAACAAATTTTTAATTGAAACAATTTATAGTGTAAAATTATACATTTGATTGGTTTAAAAGTATAATTAGATTATATTTTTATCATTTCATATAATTTAGGTCATTATATGTATATTTTATTTTAAATTATACATAAATACATGTCAATATTTTGATAGTTTTTACTTCTTTAAAAACCCGCTTTCTGGTTTTGACAAAAAAAATTAATTTAAAATTAACTAACGAAACCTATAAGTTTTTAATTTGAAAAAATTGACATAATTTATTAATTTTTAATATCAAAATTATGTTTGGGTGAATTTTTTGTATTTTTCTAAAAACATTAAATTTTTGATGAATAGTGAAAAACACTACGTTGTAGATAAAAAATTACTTTTTCATTTAAATAATTTTTTAAATTAAAATATTATCTTAATTTCAAAAATGATACATAATAAATATATTAGTCCAATTTAATTAATTGGAGTCATTTTATAATAAGATTACACATATATAATTTTATTAAACTTTTTTAACGTCTTTTACCCACCTTCTAGGAACATTTGCAAATTTGCATAAAACGTAATTTTACCGCTTCTGTAAATTGAATTTCAAAAATCCTAGAGAGATGGTTGACTTCATTAAGTAAAATTTGGTTCAATAAGATGAAAATAATTTTTTTTGAATAGTAACATTTGAATTTTATTTACCACGAATAAAAGTATATAGGGAAATTAAAGATAAAATTGATATTATAATTACACAAACACGTGTCCTAATTCTATTGGAAAAGTGTATTTCTACCAAATTCATCCTTTGAACAAAAATATAGTCCTTTTTGATCAAATTGTATTGGATTAAGAAATTTATTATATTTTATTTTAAGAAGAGTTAAAAGTGTTGAATTCGAATTTTAATAAATAAACCATTATTAATATTGGGTTAAACATAAGATAAATTAGACTATAAATATTAATTAGAAATATAAAAATATTTCCTACATCATGGTATTTAATTTATAATTTTTAGACATTAAATAATTTAATTTATTTATGACACGATGATGATGTAGTAATTACCTTATTAATTAAAGATTAAAATAATTGATATTATAAATATTAAAATCAATGTAAATTGAGACTTATGATCAATTCAATGAATTTATTAGGTTAATATGATATTTTATAGTTGATTTAATATTTTTTTTGAAAAAATAATATTTTTATGACTTTCACAAAAACCAAATACTAAATAGTGTCAAAATTGACAAAATTGTGTTTTTAAAACAAATACTATTTTATTAAATGATATAATATTTATAAAAATATAAGGATCATCCAAATGATGTAAATAATATTATCTTTCACGACCCGCCCTCGAGGTCCGTGCCGTGACTACCCCAAGCCCGCCTTCCATTGGCTAGGGGCTGGCGACTAGCACCAAGGCGTAAATCCCGGTAAAAAGGGAAGGCATTGCCTTTGTAAAGTAAACAAGCACCATAGAGTAAGCAAGCGAAAAATAAATACTAAGTAAGAACAGAGTACAACTGAAGGTGCGGGAAAGTAAATGGGCCAGTATACAAACCCAAACTGAAAGTAAAGTACAACTCGAAAGGGACAACAGCAACTGTAAAGTAAAAGCTGCTACACCGAGCTGTCCACTAGAGATCCCACCTGAAGGGTGGGTACATATAGCTCCACTGCTCCATGGGTCCCACCGTCCGCTCTGAATACGTCCCGCCTAGTGGTCCACCTCCAGGTACTGTCCTGCTCTGCAAGCCTCAGCCACGATCAACGATGTCCGTCGTCTGCAACCAACACAACGTAGTGCGGGCATAGCCCGTGCAGGGGTGAGTATAAGCTACTCAGTAGGGACCCCGAGACCCCTGAAGGTCTCCCAAAATCCACAAAGGATAAACCACAAAGGAAGATACAATCACGAAGTAACAACCAACATTGCTTAGGTATATGCCCATACATATACCTAAGTCATCAATTCCAATACGCTCCAACCTTCGAGCCCAAGTACAACTCAGTCCACACAGGAAAGTAAATGTATTCCACACAGGAAAGCAAAAGGAAATCCACACAGGATAGCACAACTCAATCCACACAGGAAAGCAACAGGATTCAGCTCACATAGGTATACATCTTCAAGGGACGATAAAGATGATCTCTGATCCATCTAAGTCGTCGGACCCACAAAGGATCGATAGGTAACTAACCCCCGCAAAGACCCACACAGGATCGGACCCACACAGGACCTGTAGGCACTAGTTCACACAGGACCGCTAAGCGCAAGGACCCACACAAGATCGGACCCACACAGGATCGGGCCCACACAGGACCTGTAGCACTGATCCACGTAGGATCGCTGAGTGTTGTAGTCGTCGTCGAATCCACCAAGGATCTCTATACTGTCGTCGTCGCAGTCACAGTAGTAGTAGCAGTAATAGTAGCAGTCACAGTCGCAGCCAGCTCTAGGGTTCCTGCACACAGCAAGCTCGTTCGGGAGGGTCCGCTCCATGAGCCAAGAGGCTGATACATCAACTGTCACAAAGTCCAGAGTTGATGTATCCAAAAGTTCCGTATCGTCAACAGGAACTCAACGCAATAGACGGTGCGTCGATCGGACGCCCGGTCTGAGAGTTATTGGCTTTTTCGTCCCAGGGGCCCGGTTGGTTTTTAAGGCAAAACCAACCCTACCGTACTCCACCTGCATCCAAACCTCGGGCGGAGTATTCCAAAAGATCTGTCTCACTAAGAGGAACACAACAAAGCTGACGGCACGTCAATCGGACGTCCGTAGCTCAAGTTATGAGCATTTCCGCTCCGAGGGCCCGGTTGGTTTCGTGTACAAACCAACCCGGCCGAACTCAAAGTATTCCGAAACATTGAGTGCGATATACCGAATCGACGGCCTCGATCCAAGGATCGCATCGCTGCTGATGGTTCGTCGATCGGAGGTCCGTAGCTCATGTTATGTCCAAAAGACCGAAATCGATTCGAAAACGGGGGGTCCGGGTCCGGGCCGACCCGGCCCGGCACGGCGGCGCGGTCCAGCGCGGCGGCGTGGCCCGGCGCGGCGGCGCGGCCTGGCGCCGCTCGGTGCCACGCGCGGGGGGAAAGGCCCCCGCTTCTTCTTAGCTAGCAGCGCGGCTAAAAGCCGCGCCTTTGGAGAAATCGGCCCCCCTCGTGGGGGCCTGCCTTGAGGGAAACGAGGGGGCCGCCTTCCCCCCTTTATGAAACCACCCCCCCCCCTCATAATGGGGGGGGGGGAATTACCTGGCCGGGGGAATTTAATTCCCCCGGTCTTTCCCCTTCCGGCCGGCCCGACCTGGCCAGCCGGTTCTTCTTCAATGGACCGGCAAAGCCAGTCCCCCTCCGGCTTCCAACACCGGCGGCCCGGCGAGCCGCCGGTCTTCTCGTTCCGCCGCGGCCCGGAACCGGCCGTGGTGTTCGTCGTCCGGCGCGGTGCGACGGAACCGCGCCCCTCCACCGCGGCCCCGCTCCGTCCGCGGCGCCTTTGATTCCCTTCGACGCGGCGCGACGGCGTCGCGTTCATGATAAACTTTCTGTGGCGCGGCGCGACGGCGCCGCATGATTATAGCCTTGAGATTCCCGCATGGTGCGACGGCACTGCGCCATCTTGTTCATCCGCAAGGAAATAATATTCAAGAACAGAGGAGGGGGGATTCGGCCGTGTTTGTGCGGTCCGGCCCCCCTCTCGTTAGTCGATAACACTTAACAATAAACCTCAAGATTGTCAAGCTAGAACCAAGAACGAGAATAAATAAATAAGCAACAACAAACCCCTACCTTGGTTCAAGAACGATGATCATCAACAACCCGCGGAAGACAACGTCGCGGAGGTCGGGCGTCGCGGTAATCGTTCGTCAATTCTGTTGAAGAAGAGGTACGTCCGAAGAGGTACGTCGTTGGTGAATAATCGTAAGCCGACGATGGAAGTCCGAGGAGGAAGCGGCGTTCCCTTTCGTTAACACGAAAGGCGTCGTCGATCTTCGGAAATAACCGGCTACGAAGAAGAGAGGAGCGGCGTTCTTCGTCAGAGCTCGAAGGTTCTTCGCGTTCTTCGTCAAAGCTTGAAGAAGAAGAATGAGCTCTCAAAATCACTCAAGAGGCTAGAGAATTATTACCAAATAAAATAAGCTAAGGGCTTATTTTATTTACTCAACAAAACCTTTTGAAATTCAAAGGTTTGAAAATTATACAACTCAACCCATTTAATAAGCTAAGTTGTCAGGTTCATTTAAAAGGGGAGTTTAAGGGAGTTAAAAAAAAGAGGTGAAGAGTTATGCTTCGTGTGGGCCCCACCACACTTAATCCTCCCAAGGGAGGTTAAGTGGATGTGGGTCCCACCTTTAACTCCCTTTGGGATAAGTTAACCAACAAAATAAAAAAAAAGTGTTTCCACATTTTTATTTAACTTCTTATAATTTCTCCCAAAACTAACTTTCGTCCCGCATAAAACGCAACCTCGGAAAAGGTATCCTTAAGCGAATAACGGCGTTGCGAGTTCATCAGTGCCGTCGGATTTCAATTCCGAGCACCGGATCAAATGTTAGAAATTCCCGCTCGTTCGTTCACTGACCGTACCCGAGCCAAACTTCGGAAATTGATTCCGGGCACTCCGGGCCTCGGAATCAGGTGCCGTCAGAAACCGCGCTCTTGTAAAATTTCAAAGAAAATTAAGAAAAAATTTCCCTTGAATTTTACGGGTCTTTACATTATATATGTCATTAATGAACCACTTTATGTTCCCTTATAAGTTTATAGTCTGTTTATTAACCATATAGTGTTAGAATACATGATGACATGGTAAAAGTTAATCTATTTAACTAAGACTTAAATCTAAAAGATAAGGTTAATATGGTGACCTAAACATTTCTAAAACCTATTAAATTAGTTCATTTAGATCCATATCTACTTTATCCTATAAATATATTCTTTTGGAGCTATTAGAAATAGAAAATTATTTTATAATAAATTAATATTTCAAGAATTTCCTAAAGTTCCCCTCACCTCTCTTACAAAAGGGTACTTCCCCTTCTCATAACATCACTCCTCCAAAGCCATTTGGATAAGCCAAAATCTACTCGAATCTCCTATAAAATTCCCCCAAATCAACCTAGAGGCCTTAATGTTTCATAAATCCAACCTACAGAGCCCTTTTGTTCAGATCAAAAGGATGAACACGAAGAAGAGGAAATGTTTCCATTACCTCTTTTAAAGTACTTTTTTTCTTCCACTTACTCTTTATTTGTTATTTCCAAAATAAAATAATAAATTTAGTAAATTCTACATACATGTATTTTATTTTAAATATGGTAAAACCATATTCATTATTCTATCCGTCCAATGAATGAAAATGTCACCATATGTTTGTATATGCGGCTTACTGTCTCCACATTGTGGTGCCGTTTGTTATTCAACAATGCATTATTTGGATGGGTATTGTAAAACCCCGAGATTATATGAGATATATTCTTTTTAATTTCTATTATGTATTCTTTTTTACACTACAATATTATTATATTTTACTATAAGCATCAACATATTATCTTGTAGTATACGCAACACTGTTTTTGGCTGGTGTTACACACAATTTCATGTTCGTTTTGTGGGAATTATTCTATGAAACATTAAGTATAGATTTTTTTAATGTATAAATCAAATAAGTTTTGGATATGTTATACGCAACACCAATGGGAGCTTCCACTACAATCGGTCTTGACTTGGCTTGCATCACACGCAATCACGACCTTCTTTGAAAGCGTGTGTAGTACGCAATTCTAGGATTCGTTGAACAATGATATAATGTTATAATATTATTATGAACTATACATTATGAATAGTATTAACTAAATTTTGAATTTTATAACATTATTATTAATCTTACACATTTTCTAGAACATGGTATGACATCAAAATATATTTTTCAGGTAAAATAAGAATTTTTCAAAACATCACCTTTTGAATGTAAACCCATTTTAAATATAGTTGTTGACATTTTTATATGTTGAATTTGACAGAATAAAATTATCCTTTAGAATAAATATATAAAAAATCACTTTGGATAAATTTCTCATATATTTCTGATAACTTTGATATTTTAATGAATAGTAAAACAAGCTATATTTTAATTAAAAACAACATTTTTCATCGCAATAATTTATATGGATAAATTATAATATTTAATGATTCTAAAGTATAAATAGAATATATTTTTACCATTTAATATAATTTATGTAATTACCATTAATTATACATTGAATTCATAGGTAAAAACATTTTAAACTTTAGCAATTTTTTAACTTTTAAAACCCATTTTCTTAAGAACGAGAATAATTTTAAATTAATTACCGCAACTTCTATGTTTTTAATTTTGATAACTGGATTTCATATTTGAATTGATTTGGTCCAAATTATGTTAATAGTTTACTTTTATTTAATTATTTATTTTATGAATAGTAACTACGATAATTTTTATTTACTGCAGTTAAAGGTAAATCGGGTAATTAAGGGTAAAAATAGGATTATAAAATTATACTAACACCTGCCAAAATTCTATTGGATGACTAAAAGTCGGCCCATATCACCTAAGGGTCGGAATATATTCCTTTTATGGACTTTTGACGATTAAAATACTTTAATTATTATTAAAACCAACGAAAGTGACAACATGTCACTCTCTTAAATCTTATAAGTATAATAATTTTAATTTACTAATAAACTTCATGAAACATCAAAATTTAATAGTCTCCATAAATATAATAAAATTATATACATCATGTAAATATTATTAGAATTATTAGTGATTAAATAATAACCATTAAAGGTAATACAATAGTTATGTTGAAATTATTTTATTGATTGAAATATCAAAAAAATGGTTTTAAAAATATTAAAATAAATATTATATGAACTATTTAATGTTCTACATGAATTGTATAGATAAATAGGACATGTTATGAATCTATTATATCTTTTATTTCTAACATATATTCGTTGTGGATTTTATTTATATTAAAATAAATGAAGAGTGTCAAAATTTACACTATTGTTATTTTATAAAAATAACATTATATAAAATTGTTTAAAAATCACAAAAATATTTAAGAATTATAAATTAAAATTTATATGGTTGACAATTTCATGAATTATTCAATTATGGACAATTCAGAAGACATGAGTAATTATTTATAACAATTTAAAATTTAGAATCTTATTACCCCCAAAACAATTTAATAGATTAAATAAGGATAAATCAAGTTGATAAGGTTTAAAATAAATTTTCAACATGTCTAAATTTTATTGTAAGATGAGATTAAAACCCTATCTCATCTAATATTTTAATAGGATTCATTTTTGGAGGTTTTTACGTGGGGTTTTATTTATTATATATTTATATTTTTGAGGTTTCCAAAGGTGCCCCTCTCCTCCCTTATAAAAGGGCACCTCTTCCCTCTCCTCCTCACACAATTTTGGTCCTCAAGATCATCAAAACCCTGCCCATTTATCTTATAAGAATCTCTAGTTATATCATTGAGGTTATTTTCTTCTCAAATGACCATCTCTAGTGCCCTAATAGAACGTTTAAAAGAGGCGCGTCGAAGAAGAGGTAATCTATTCTATCAATTCTTTCAAGTTTCATTATTCTTCTAAATATGCTTCTTTAGTTATTTCATTATAAAGTAATAACATCAGTATAACTAAAATACTGATATGTTATTATAAATATGAAACAACCCCATTTCACCTTCTATCCATCCTATGGAAAACAAAATCACCACGTGTGTGTACGTACGAAATACCATCTCCACGCCGTGGTGTAATCTGTTTTCCACTGCCACCTTAATTGATGGGTTTAATGGGGTAAATAATAACTATATATGGTTATTATAACATCATACTGATTATGAGATATTATATCATCTACTCCAATTCCATTCAATAATTATGGGAATGATATCATCACTCGTGCATATATATGGATTACCGTCTCCACAACGTGATGAGATTCATTCTCCATGTTAACCATTCAAAAATGATTGTAAAGTATATATAATGAATAATAATAATTTATATGATATAATAATTCTACTAGATTCATGTATATATATATATTTCATATACTTACTTCCATTCAATTCAATAAAGAAAGGAAAACAACATTCATGCGTACGTACGGCATACCGTCTCCATGAACGGTGTGTTTCATTTCATTTATCTATTTATTATATATATATATTGAATATAAATGATATATAAATAATTTTTACATACTTTATGTAATTAAATCATGATATAAGTAACAATAAAATCAAGAACAACAATTCCAAACACGTACGATAAATGAAATGATTATTACCCAAAAGACTGCATCAACATGGAATTGACAAATGAAAAAGTAATATAAAGCCATAGGTGAATCATAAATGATATAAAAAGAATCAATATGATTCTGGAATAAGTTAACAAAATTATTTAAATCATTATACTGGAGGTTCGGATACGTACAAAGCATATTAGACCTAAGGTAAGGGATAATTTTGTAAATCTCATTTTATTCGAGATTGCTTATACGTAAGTATTTACTGGGGTTATATTTTTCATCCATGTAATTAAAACTGTTTTTCGTAAAGTGTTTAATATTATTCCATGTATTTTTAAATTCGTGTTTACCCCTCTTTGACTTTTACATTGTGTTATAGAAGGAATCTTTCTTTTGTCTACCATACGTGGTACTTTTTGACTTTTCCGTTAAAAGTACAATGAGAATGTTTTTTTAACTTATACAGCATGAATGTATTTTTACTGTTTAATAATTCCTTATTCTCATGGAGCATGCTCTATAATTTTTCATGACTATTTTCAAAAAAATCCTTTTCATTTAAAAATCCATGGGATTTTGTGAAGAGAAAATGATTTCGAAGAAGAAAGGATATTTTCCTCTAGAATTCATTTAAAGTGTTTAATCAAAACCATTTTCCATCTAACATTACATTATTTAATATGTGTATGTTTCATGTATAATGTCTCTATTATTTACATGGTTTGATTCTTATGATGAAATTATATCCATTTGTTTTATATGGATTATGTTATGATGGGATGAAGTTTATGAAGCCCATTTTATTATTTGGGTTATGATGAATGATTTATGATTATGTTGTGGCACAGGTAATAATTATTTCATTATGAGATGGGTGGGAACTATATATTCTTCTAATGCATTGGGTAAAGATTTATATCTCATGAGATATACATGGCTGGAATGGTAAGTTAATCTGGTTCAGTGATACAGGACTAGAACGAGGAGTGAACCCGATTCAGTAAGGGACTTTGTCCACTATGATAGTCTTGGCAGCAATTCCTTGGCTACTATGGAAATAATATCATGCACTTAATGGTTTCCAAAATTACATGTTGTATTCCCATGCTATTTTATCATGGTTAATGTTCATTTTTCATCTATGCCTTATGCACTGCCAAGATTTATTTCATTACTCAGGATTTTTTTGTTTTATGTTCATGTCCTTGCATTCAAATGTTCACGGATTGTTTTATGTTCTCCATGTTTACCCTTACTGAGAATTTTACATCACAATTTTTATGTTTTCTTTTCCCCAGGATATAAAGAAATTATTTAGGTAAGAAAACTAAATGGGAAGATCTTAATGGGATATGTTAAAGATCTTTAACCTTGATTAGAAGATTATGTTCCGAGTTTCCAAAGACACTAAACTAATACGGTCATTGGTCATCTATTTTTTCATGTATTAAGTATTCCAAAAAAGTAATGTAATGTCTATGTACGTCATGTATGGGTCTCTATAGTTGGTATCAGAGAAAAGGTTTAGGTAACCTTTGGAAACTAGGATGCGAAAACTTTATTGAGATCCCTAGAGATATTTCTATGGTATGTTTTGGGATGTCCCTAGGAATTAGTATACATATAGGTTATAGTCCTAGACTTATGGTAAAAATTTTAGAATTAAACCTAAGATGTTATATATTGAAGGTAATCTGACTTTATTATGTTGTTTTCCGAGCATGATTTTTGCCTCTCACACTGTTCTTTTTGGGTTTTAGATGATGGCTGGAACCTGAAAGAACCGTGTTCATCAATGTAATGGACAATGGAATTATCATCCTCCCAAACAATCAAATGTGATGTGAGATTGAGTGAAAAATATTTATGCTCTACTTACACAAGCTATGAATCATTCTGGACTTCCAAATGAGCAAATAAAGGAACAATATTCTATTCAATCCTTCATGAGGAAACGTCAACCTTCTTTTAGTGGGTCTTCTGATCCACTTGTTGCAAAACAATGGATCATTACCATTGAAAATATATTTTCCATACTTCATTGTATAGAGCATGAAAAAGTCATTTTTGCTGCTTACCAGTTAGAAGATGAAGCAGACCAGTGGTGGACTCTAATTAAGAATACAAGGTCCCAATATGAAATTAAATCCACGGAATGGGACGAGTTCAAGAACTTTTTTTTGGTAATTAATTCCCTTGTATTCTTCGATCAAAGTTTGAAAAGGAGTTCCTTGAGATTAAGTAGAAGGATGATAAATCTATTGGTATATACGAAGTGAATTTTACAAGGCTTGCAAGAGATACATCTGGCTTTATTATCCAACCTCAATGTAAAGTTGATCGATTCTTCAGTGGCTTAAAAAAAGTCTTGAAATAGCATTACCTATAAGGGACATCAGTCCCTATAAAAAAATTGTGCGTTGTGATATCAAGGTAGAACTATAAGTTCGTGTTATGTATCCATCTCATTGTTTTGACAAGAAACGAAAGATGGAGTTCAAGGAAAAATCTCAAAAAAATGGTGAAAAGAAGGTGAATGTTTCTTTATGCTCAATGTGTGGAAAGAATCATGGTGGAGATTTATATTAAAGGGACTAGAAAATGTTTTAATTATAGAAAATAAGTTCATTGAGCAGTTGAGTGTTGAAGTAATGGGAAAATGGTCGCTAATGATGTGAATATAGAAAAGACTATAGGGAATGCACCACCATCAATTCAATGCTTAAATTGCAAGGAAATGGGGCATTATGCTAACCAATTCCCTAATCCAATGGTTAATGATGATCATCATCAACAACCTCTTAAGGCAGCGGACAATGGGAAGTCACATGTGATCACTATTGGAGATGTTGATTATGAAAACAATGTGGTGGAATGGTTATGTGTTTATATAATGGGATTCCAAAATAATGTTGTGGAATCTCATTTATAGTATTGTGGAATATTGGAATATCTATGTAATGGTTTGTTGAGGTTTTGGATAATTATATGGTACAGGTAACCATGAAAAGTGATTGAAATATTTTTGTAATGTAGATCATATGTTTGTAATGAAGGGATAAGAAGAAAATAATATGTTTGATAGTATTCATGAGATCATGATTGAGATATGGACAATGTGATATCATTGTTTCAGTATATATAATTTTTGTAATTTTGGAATATGGAAAGAGTTAACTTATGAAATCATTCGTGTTTTCACTAAAGTTCAATGGGTATTCATTTTTCAAGAGAATACATGATTAAGGTATTCACATGTTTGGAATGTGACCAACAACAAGATATATCTTGTGGGGGATAAATGATGGTATTCACATGCTTGGTAGATGACCTTTCAAATAGTCATTTTTTATACTATGAGATTGGATAATAGTATTTCTGGTAAGCCTCAAGGATGTAATGCATTATGTTAGACATCAGATAGTATTGTTTAAGGATGGAAATTTTTTGTATTATTTCTGGAATTTTGTAATAGTATTGTTTTAGAAAAATGAAAACCCATAATATGGGCGACAACCCATCGCATCGGACAAGGTTGTGAGAATCGAACCCACAACTGAAGTGTGACATGGCTTTATCACCTACCACTGCCCTACAAGAAGTCCCTGGTTAGTAGAAACTAGTATGATTTTATTAAGCAGGATGATAGATGATGTATAAGTCCATTTTTTGAGCCATATTCGATTAATCTCACCATCGATGAAGTTATGTATATAACATTTTCTAACCATATGTTTGAGATAGATGTAATGACCCATCATTCTATCTCATGATCAGCTAAAACTTCACAGAAGACAAATTCATCTTTATTTATTTAAGAGATGAAGTGGAAATTTTTCAAGGAAAAAACAACAGTGAGATTGTACCAAAATCAAGAAAGTATTTATTTTAATTCAAAAATTCATAAAATTTATGTAAATGATCTTGATAACCAAAAACATTTCCCTATAGGGTACATTAGATCATCACAAATTTATGGCTTTGTGATTTTTTTCTTTTTCATAGCCATATTCTCTACCACTCTCCATCAGAACATGACAGTTAGATTTCTCTTCCATATCCATATTTTCACCTATGTTCTCCTATGTGGAAACCCAGTGATGAGTTAATTTGGGTAACCATTACATTTAAAAATTCACTTTTTAAAATTAAGTTTTATTATTCATTTTTACAATGTGGGTTTCTAGGAATAAAACATTCAAGTAGTAAACGATTTATAACCTCAACGAATTTCGAGGGATACGTTCATTTTAAGGGGGGTAGAATGTAGCACCCTGATATTTTATGAGATATATTCTTTTTAATTTCATTTATGTCTTATATTATACACTACACTAAGATTAGCTTGTATGATATGCAACACTGTATTAGCTTGTAGTATACACAACACTATTCTTTGCTAGTGTGACGCACAATTTCAAGTTCGTTTTGTAGGATTTATTCTACACAACATTAAGTATATATTTTTTTAATGTATAAATGAAATAAGATTTGATTATGTTATACGCAACACCAAATGGAGCTTCCACTACATGCATCCCTGACTTGGCTTGCATCATATGCAATCATGTCCTTCCTCAAAAGCGTGTGTTGTACGCAATACCGAGATTCGCTAAATAACGATATAATGTTATAATAATTTTATGAACTAGACATTATGAATATTATTAAATAAATTTTTAATTTTATAACATTATTATTCATCTTACACATTTTCTAGAACATGGTATGAGAACAAAATAAATTTTTCAACTAAAATAAGTGATTTTCAAAAAATGCAGTTTTGCTGCCTTTTGATGGTGAACCCATTTTAAATCTAGTTTTTGACATGTTTATAAGTTAAATTTGACAAAATAAAATTCTTATTTGGAATAAGGATATAAAAATATACTTTAGATAAGTTTTTCATATTATTCTGATAACTTTCTTATTTTAATGAATAGTAAAAACACGCTATATTTTAATTAAAAATTTTTTTTTATCATAAAAGTTTATATGGTTAAATTATAATATTGAATGGTTTTAAAGTATAAATAGAATATTTTTTACCATTTAATATAATTTATGTCATTACCATTAATTTTACATTTAATTCATAGGTAAAAACATTTCAATCTTTGGCAATGTTTTAACTTTTAAAACTCAATTTCTTAACAACGATATTAATTTTAAATTAATTACTGCTACTTCTGTGTTTTGAATTTGGAAAAATGGATTCACTATTTGAATTCAGTGGGTCCAAAAAATGTTAATAGGTTAATTTTATTTTTTTTAAATTATGAATATTAACTACGGTAATTTTTATTTACTGCAGTTAAAGGTAAATCGGGTAATTAAGGGTAAAAATAAGATTATAAAATTATCCTAACACCTACCAAAATTCAATTGGATGACAGAAAGTCGACCCATATCATATAAGGGTCGGAATATATTCCTTTGATGTACTTTTTACAATGAAAATAATTTAATTATTATTAAAACCAAAGAAAGTGACAAAATGTCACTCTCTTAAATCTTATAAGTATAATAATTTCAATTTATTGATAAAATTCAAGAAACTTAAAAAATTAATAGTCACCAGAAATATAATAAAATTATCTACATCATGTGAATTTATTTATAATTTATAGGGATTAAATAATTATCATTAAATGTGACATAATAGTGATGTTGAAATTATTTTATTGATTGAAATATCAAATAAATGGTTTTAAAAATATTAAAATAAATATTATATGAACTCTTTAATGTTTTCCATGAGTTTTCTAGAAAAATATGACATGTTATAAATCTATTAAATCTTTTATTTCAAACATATCTTCTGTGTGTATTTTAATTAAATTCAAATTAAAGATTAGTGTCAAAACTAACACTGTTATTATTTTATAAAAATTACATAATATAAAATTTTTTAAAAATCACAAAAATACTTAAAAATTTTAAATTAAAATTTATATGGTATAAAATTTGATAAATTATCTAATTATGGACAATTAAAAATACATAAGTAATTATTTATAACAATTTAAAATTTAGGATCATATTACCACAAATAAAATTAAATAGATTAAATAAGGATAAATCAAGTTGATAAGGTTTAAAATAAATTTAAAACATGTCGAAATTTTATTGGTTGATGATATTACAACCATATATCATCTAATATTTGAATATGTTTCATTTTGGATGTTTTTAATTGGGTTTTGATTTATTATAAATTTATATTTTTGAGGTTTCCAAAGGTGCCCCTCTCCTCCCTTATACAAGGGAACATCCTCCCTCTCCTTCTCACACAATTTTGAGCCTTCAAGATCGGACAAACCCTTCCCATTTATCTTCTCCACATCTCTAGTTACATCATATAGGTTCTGGTCTTCTCAAAAGATCAACTATAGTGCCTTAAAAGGATGTTTAAACGAGCCGTGTCGAAGAAGAGGTAATTTCTTCTACCGATTCATTCAAGTTTCTTTATTCTTATACATCCTCTTCTTTAGTTTTTTCATTATGAAGTAATAACATAAGTATAACTAACATACGGATATGTTATTATAAATATTAAACAACCCCATTTCACCTTCATTCCATCCTATGGAGAATAAAATCACCGCCAGTACGTACGTAAGGAATACCGTCTCCACGCCGTGGTGTAATCTGTTTTTCCACCACCACCATACTTGGATGGGTATAATGGTGTAAAGAATAAATATATATGGTTAAAATTACATCACAATAATTTTTTTATTTTATATAATCTACTCCTATTCTATTCAATAATAATGAGAATGATATCATCGCTCGTATGTACGTACGGATTACCGTCTCCATGACATGATGAGATTCATTCTTCATGTTAACCATTCAAGAATGATTATAAATTATATATAATGAATAATAATAATATATATTACATAATAATTCTAATGGATTTATGTATATATATATATCATCTACTTATATCCATTCAAGTCAATAAGGAAAGAAAAGTAGTGTTCATGCTTACGTATGACCTACTGTCTCCATGAACGGTGTGTTTCATTTCATTTATCTATCTATTATATATATATATACTGGATATAAATGATATATAAATCAGTTTTTACATTCTGGAAGTAAGTAAATAATGATATAAGTAATAATAATATCAATAACAACAAGTCCAAACACGTACGATAAATGAAAGTAATATTACCAAAAACATTACTTTAAAATGGAATTGACAAATAATCGGGTAATATAAAGACCAAAGTGAATCATAAATTATATCATAAGAATGAATATGATTATATAGTAATTATATGACATTATTTAAATCATTATACAGGAGGTTCAGATATGTACAAATCATATTTGGACCTAAGGTAAAGGATTATTTTGAAAATATTATTTTATCTGAGATTGCTTATACGTAAGTATTTACAAGGGTTATATTTTTCTTCCATGTCAATAAAAATGTTTTCCAAAAAGTGTTTAATATTATTTCATGTATGTTTAAAATTCATTTTTACCCCTATTTGACTTTTAATTTGTGTTATGGAATGAATCATTCTTTTTTCTACCATACGTGGTACTTTTTGACTTTTCTGTTAAAAGTACGAGGAGAGTGTTTTTTTAACTTATACGGAATAAATGGATTTTTACGGTTTTATAATGCCTTATTTTCATGAATCATACTCTACAATATATCATGACTATTTTTAAAAAATTTCTTTTTCTTTTAAAACTGGATGGCAGTTTGTGAAAAGAAAATTATTTTGAAGAATAAAGGATATTTTCCTCAAGAATTCATTTCAAGTGTTTTACCAAAACCATTTTCCATCTAAGATGACATTATTTCATATGTGTATGTTTCAAGTATAATGTCTCTATTATTGAAATGGTTTTATTCTTCTTATGGTGAAATTATATCCATTTGTTTCATATGGATTATGTTATGATGGGATGATGTTTATGAGACCCATTTTATTCTTTGGGTTATGATGAATGATTTAGGTTTATATTGTGGAACACGTAATAATTATTTCATTATGAGATGGTTGGGACCAATATCTCCCTCCAATGAATTGGTTAAATATTTATATCCCATGATATTGGCATGGATGGAATGGAAATTTAATCTCGTTCAGTGATACAGGACTGGAACGAGGAGTGAACATGATTGAATAAGGGACTTTGTCAACTATGATGGTCTTGGAAGCAATGCCTTGGCTACTATGAAAATCATAACATGTACTTAATGGTTTCCACAATTACATGTTTTATACCCATGCTATTTTATCATGGTTAATGTTCCTTTTTGATCTATGCCTTATGAACTACCACGATTTATGTCATTACTCATGATTTTGATGTTTTATGTTCATGTTCTTACGTTCAAATGTTTATGTATTGTTTTATGTTCTCCATTTTTACCCTTATGGAGCATTTGAGCTCACCCATTTTATGTTTACTTTTCCCCAGGATATAAAGAAATGTTTTAGGTAAGAAAAAAAAGGGGGAATATCTTTATGGGAGATGTTTTAGATCTTTCACCATGATTAGAAGATTATGTTCTGAGTTTCCAGAGACACTAAACTAATATGGTCTTTGGGCGTCTGTTTTTGTTATGTATTAAGTATTCGACAAAAGTAATGTAATGTCTATATACGTCAATTATGGGTATCTACAGGTATAATAATGAGTATAATTAATTTAAATACTGAATATAAAATTGTAATTATTCTATATATATAATATAATTTCCAATTAATCACTATTTTACCATTGATGGATTGATATTTTCACTCTGCGTACATAAGACTTACCGTCTCCACGACGTGATGAGATTCATCTTCAATGATCACCCTTCAATAATTTATATATATATATATATATATATTGATTTATTATGAGGTATATGAAATAATATATCTACTGGAAAAATATATATTTTTGTACATAAATAAATTCGGTTTAATTAATTATATACTATACAATAAGAAAATGGAAACAATGTTCATACGTACATACGGACTAAAATATCCATGAACAGTGTTTCTATTTCATATATCTATCTTATAAAAATATTTATATTCTAAATATATATGATATATAAATCATCTTTTATATTCTGGAAGTAGGTAAATCATGATCTAAGTGATACGATAAAGGATAACAAGTTATAACATGTATGATAATGAAAGTGATTGTTAGCCAAAATGTTACTTTAATATGGAAATTATTATTAAATTGGTTATATGATGTCATAAATGTATCATATATGATATTATAAATGTTATTATGGATCTGGTATAATTTAATAACATACAATGTTCATTATACATGAGGTTAAACGTACCCCCGACAAAAGGAAAGTACAAGGTAAGGGTTAATTAATCAATCTTATTATTATATTATATTGTTAATGTGTGTGTATTTATTGGGACATATTTATTATCAAAGTCCATATTTCATAATAGAGTTTTCAAATAGTATTATTTTAAGGGACTCATTAAATAAAACACCATTTTAAATGATTTAAATATTTATTCTTCTAAATCATTCTCATTAATGGAGATGTTTTTAAAATAGTTTGAATGATTTATATATATATATATACATGAATGTTTTAATATTTTAATTACTTTAAAAATAATCAAATTGGTATGGGAATATTTCATTCAAAAATTTATTTTAAATGCCTTCCTATCTATATTTTGGGACTTTTAAATGATTTCCTAAAAATGAGATATTTCTCTCAAAGACTTTTACAGATCATTTTGAACTATGTCCATATCCATTACTAGATAATATTCATGATTCAGGTTTATTTATTATAATAAAATGTTCTATATTGTATTAAATTAGTTATGATATGTTTGACTATATACGTATTTTTTATACATTCATGGTTTATGGTTAAAGTATTGACATTTCGTATGATAGTTTTAATACAAATGCTTGTGTTATGTTTCAACCTTTTCATTTGAGGAATGAATTGGACTTAGTAAGTGATGGGTGGGGCATGCTATAGCCCCTTGATGCATTGGTAGTTCTCATGACACAAATTAGTGTCTTTGCAAAAGGCCTTGAAGAAATTTATTTGTAGTCTTCGCACGAGGCCTTGACTATATTGTTATGAGGTCTGACATTATGCATTCCCTAATTATGAAATTAGTTATTAAATGTGATAATTAGAATAGAATAATATCTATGTGCATGATTATAATGTAATGTTTGATTTATGTTTCCCATATTATGTTCATGTTTATGTTTATAGGGTTATTGTTTTTATTGGACATCTAACCTTAAATGTTTATAGTTTCCTCAAAAATATTTACCCTTACCAAGAATCTGAGATCACCACTTTCTTATGATTTATTTTTCTAGGATTCCAAGAAGTGTATTATGATTTATATGTAGGATTAAGATAGGGTATTAATTTCTTTATAAAAGTATTATTTATGTTGTTTTTTATGTTTGAATGTGTAATGTAACATTCATGTATTTAATCTATTTTCCAAGACTTCAAAACTAATCAGTATTTCGGGACATGATTCCTTGTAATCATGAAAATGTATAAAAATACTACACCAACTCTTGGCTTCTAGGGTCACGGCATTATAGTTTGTATAATAGGAAGTTTTTTACAAACCTTGAAAAGTATATTTAGATAAACTCTAATTAGAGAACATTACCCTATGATAGACTTTTAGAATTAGGATATAAGAACATCCAAAAATTATTAAGTGTAAATATTATGTGGGTTTTCCAAGAAAATACATCCTTGTATGTATACAAACTGGTAGAGGTGCCTCTAGAACAGATGTACCTAGGAGTGAAAACACTGACAAAGAGTTTCATACTTGACCTAGGGTATCATGGTACACGACAACGGGCCTTACTACATTCTTGGTATTGACACTCCTAGGGGATATTCATAGGATAATTTACATTTTTGTTACAAACCATTGGGAAGGATTTATGAGTAAATATGTCAGAAAAGAAACCAATGATATGATTTTGTGACTAGATGTGTGTAAATATTCAATTAATGATGATATTTTTTATATTTTTTGTATTATAAATTATGATATGATCTAACCTGGTGTATGTCGTGATTTAGAAATGATGCCCAGTAGAAGGAATTAAAACTCTAGCAATACGCATGATCCAAAGAGTACGAAGGATCATATATTTCATGTTCTTAACTCATCATTTAGAATGGAAATAGTCTCCCACGTATCTATATCATATCAAGAAATAGTGTCTTGTGTAAATTATATAAGTAAAGAATTATATGGGTCTTATTGATTTGAAGGTAATAATGACAAGAAGAGGATGAAAATAAATATGGATAAAGGGAATAAGAGAAATAAAGATTTTCCCACATGTGATAACTATAGAAACAATCACCTTGGTAAATTCTTGATGAGAATGGAAGTATGTAATAAGTGGGGAGAAAAAGGACATCACATTCATGATTGAAAGGGTAAGAAAAATTGTTTCAAATGTAAAAAAGCTTCATCTGAAAGTAGTTGTGACTCTACATGAATCAATGTCCACTTGATAACAGTATGCCCAAAATGATGCTATTGGATAATAATCAAGTTATGATACTACCGCGGATGAAGATAAATTACTAGTGTTTTTATGCTTTTATTAAAGAATTATGTCATTTGTGTGTTGTATCAATGATGTAGTGGTTATATCAATGATGGAAATAAATAAGGATAGTAATTCCGTAATATTTCAATGAGGATTTGATATTATATAGTTCTATGAAATGTGACTAAATAGAAAGTTAAACTTTTTGGAAAATACATGGTTGAGGAAAAAATAAACCTTACTATGGTTCTGATACTGAGGTAGTGATTTTGGAATAAGATATGATTGATTTGGATAAATTATATTGGATATTCTTGACTACCATGAAACTAATTAATAGT
Source organism: Viscum album (assembly GCA_963277665.1). Lineage (NCBI taxonomy): Eukaryota > Viridiplantae > Streptophyta > Magnoliopsida > Santalales > Viscaceae > Viscum > Viscum album. The sequence goes on along the minus strand of OY728164.1, from coordinate 848,792,421 downwards.
TTTTTTATTCCATCTTTGTTGTATAATACAACATTTTTGGATTTAATGATTATATCCAGTATTTTATGTTTTACAGAAGTATTAAGGAAGTTCATACCTATTCAAATAATGTTTTATGGTAATTCAAGTTGTTACTATGTTTTAATATAATACATGATGAATGTATTCACATGTTTTTATCTGATAAAAGAGATATTAATTATGTTATGTTGACCTTCCATAAAAAAATTTGGACTGTGAGTTTGGACATAAGTATTTAGAATAAGGATAAAGGATGTAATTGATTAAGATAAACACCTGATATTTTTTGAGGTTAAAGACTAATTTATTTAAAACATTGACCTAAGATTTTGGTTATTAATATACATTTAGTGGATTAAGGGAATACTTGTAGACTTTATGATTTATCAAATGTGATTAATGCGTAAGAAAATATTTTTTGAACATTCCTTTCCTATTATAAGGGATGAATTGAAAATAGATCGACACACTACCAAATGATGAGAATATGATTATAATAGGGAATGAAATCAACTATGTTTTTTTTATTTCTTATCATGGTAGTAAATTAATCCCTCCTCTTCAAAAAAATAAACTATATAAAAAATTGTGTTATCCGAATACCATATGTTTTGTTGAACCGATTATAATTTAAATCATCGTAGATTGATGGCTTTGAGGCCCTCAAATTTACATTTATTATTCACATGTTTGTGATTGATGACCTCAATCACACCCTATAAATATTTACTTTTTAACTCTAATTATGTGTCTCTAATTTCCATCGATGTTCTCCTATTGGAAGTCCTAATTTTGTGGTGATTTTTTCATTTCCCTATACCTATTATTAAAATTAATTTTATTAAACCTATTTCTGATAAGGGTTTAACACAAAGGTATATTCTGTTTTCATCCTTTTATTTTCGAAGAAAAAAGTTAAATTTCAAGGATGCAATTTATTGAAGCAGGATATAATGTAACCCCCAATATTTCATAGTATGTTATCTCTTTAAAGTAATTCAATAGCTTGCGCTACACACAACACCGAGTTCAACCACATCATGACCTATCAAACAAGCCATTTATAAATTAGTTATGAATATTATTAACAACATTTATTATTATTATATATATATATCCTATATAATTTTAACATTCATCTTTTGTGTTTCAAATAAATAATATAATGACAAATTCAATTTTTCAGCTAAAATAAGTATTTTTTAAAAAATGTTATTTTTCCACCTTTTAATGGAGAACAACTTTTAAATCCAATATTTGATATTTTTATATAATAAATTTAATTAAATTTAATTGCTCTGTAGAAGTGGTGTAGGACCCCAGGACACCCTGAGAGGGGAGGGGTGAATCAGGGTGACCAATTATTCTTTTAATGTGAAGGATCTTGTTCCCACGTTGGTAGGAACTTGTTGAACCTGTATGATAATTATGATTAGAAAGAAAACATTCACATGCACAGAGAAGACACGACCCTTTTTACTTGGTTCACCACTAAGGGCTACGTCCAAGGAGCATACGCCGATAGGTTGTCGGTCGTACCTAAATCCACTATGCTTCACTAGCTGTAGATTACAAAGGTTAGGATACAGTCACTCTGTCCCAGTCTCACTACCTTTACAAAGGTTCAGGGATAGCTCACTGCTTCCCTCGGGTCACTCCCGTTGACTCCCCCTGGCTCACTGCCGTTGGTGAAGTCCCACTTAGTTTATAGACATGAAGGTCTCTTAATCATTTGCATAAGAATGCATCCTTTTATGTATGTAGATTCTCTATTGAAGTCTGATTCTCACCAGAAGAAGAATATCACTTTTCCTCGAAAGTATCGAGTAGTCTCTCGGCTTTTGTACAGCTCCAAACAGGGCGGTGGGATTCAGCAAAACTAGGCGTGCTTCTCCAAGACAGTCGCGCAAGTCCCACTATGGTGCGCAAGTCCAAACTGGCGCGCAAGTGTCATCAACGCACCTGCGCGACGCTTCCTTCCCCGACTTCAAACTTGCGCGGTCCACTTCCTTTCTCTTCCAAACCGCCTTGGGCGCACAACCAACAGCCGGCGCGCAAGCTCCACTTGCACGACAAAACTACCACCTGCGCGACTCGACCACCTGCGCGACGAGAGATCGAACAATCTCGAAGTCTTGAGCTCCGTATGAAATGAGAAGGGGTGGTCCAGTATTTATAGGCAGACTGGCCCCCCTGCGCGGCGGCGCGCAAGTCCCTTGACGGCGCACAAGTCTTGTCTCCAGTAACCTCTGTCGTGCAACTCACTTGCGCGACCTTCTTTCCTTAGCCACATTTTGATGTTCTGATCCTCAAAAACAAATGGCGCGCAATTATTTTATCCTCCAAGATCACAGCGTGCAAGTACCTTTTCCAAAAACACTTTACTTTATTGGCCGATTTTTAGGCCCAAAAGTTTGGCAAACACTGGTAAATGGCGCCACCTTCACTAATGTTTTCTGCTTGAACGGTATGATCTCTTTGTTGGTACACATCCTGAACAACCACTGAGGATTGACAAAAAACACAAACCATACGCCAAATCATGTTTTGAAGACCCTGGTTCCAACAATCTCTCTCATTGGGTTTGTTGGCAATCAGAATAAATTCAAAAGATCTCCAACCATGAGCACACCCAAAACGCAAGAATCAACTCAGCCAACACTCTATGTCTACGTGAGCAATTCTCGGTGTAGAAAACAAGAGAGGAAGCATGAATTGGGTTCCAGTGTTTTGAAATTCTCCATGACGCCCGATGTTATCCATCTTAAAATTCTCATCACAATCTTACACTTCTCATCATAGAAGAATTTCATGCCTTGAATTTATTACATTCTTGCCTTGAATTTATTCCTTTCTCCCCCATTGACAATAAAACTAAAGACCGATAAGTTGTTCAACATTCAGCTCAACCCATACTCCCCCTGGATAGTATCTCCCCCATAAACCTGCATCACAGCCATAAGCAGAAAAAACAGTTAAAACAAACGGGGAGAGGGGATTTCCGGATCCTCCTTATGCAGTAGGAGGTGGTTGAACACCGAGGGTCAACCGATGCTTCTCAAACACAGCCGCGGACAATGGCTTGGTCAAGATATTAGCCACTTTCTCATCAGTTCTAACATGATCCATTCTAATCACGCCTTGCTCAACCTTTTCTTTGATAAAATGATACCGTATTTCAATATGCATTGTACGAGAATGCTGAACCGGATTATTTGTAAGATCAATTGCGCTTTTGTTATCACAGTAAATCACCATTGGTTGCTGCACCTTATCACCAATATCTATTAGTTGCTGCTTCATCCAAAGTAGTTGAGTGCATGCCTTTGTGGCAGAGATATACTCAGCTTCAGCAGTACTAAGAGAAGTACTTTCTTGTTTCTTTCTCAACCAGCCAACACATTTCTTCCCTATATAGAAAGTTCCACCACTAGTGGACTTTCTGTCTACCACATCCCCATCCCAGTCAGCATCAGAAAATGCGGATAATTCACTGTCCCTGCCTGCAGCAAAAAATAACCCAAAATTATGTGTACCTTGAATGTAACTCATGATTCTTTTTACTACTGCTATATGTTCCTCTTTTGGATTACTCTGAAAGTGGGCCGTAAGGCATGTGGCAAAGACAATATCTGTCCTTGTCGCTGTCAGATACAGTAGGCTTCCAATGATCCTCCTGTACATGGTGGGATCAACAGATTCCATATCCTCATGCTTTCCAAGTTTAGTTCCAACTGCAATTAGAGTTGACATTGGTTTGGAGTCTTGCATATTGAACTTCTTCAGTAGCTCTCTTGCATATTTTTTCTGATAAATGAATGTGTATTCCTTCTTTTTAATCACCTGCAGCCCCAAGAAATATGTGAGCTCCCCAATCATAGACATTTGAAATTCTGATTTCATGTGATTGGCAAATTCATCCACTGATTTCTGCCTACTGCCACCAAATATGATATCATCAACGTAGACAAGAACCATGAATTGATCTTTTGGAGAATTCTTCACATAGAGATTGTGATCAAATCCTCCTATTTTGAATTCCAACTTCTTGAGATATGAATCCAACCATGAGTACCACACTCGTGGTGCCTGCTTCAAACCATATAGAGCTTTCTTCAGTTTGCAGACCTTTGTTTCTTCAGTATCCAAAACAAAGCCCACTGGTTGTTCAATATAGACTTCCCCTTCGAGTACACCATTCAAGAATGATGTCTTGACATCCATTTGATATACTTTATATCCTCTTTGGAGTGCCATGGCAAGGAAAATCCTGATTGAATCCAGTCTAGCCACTGGAGCAAAGGTTTCTTCAACATCAATCCCTTCAATCTGGGAGTATCCTTTACATACCAGTCTTGCCTTGTTTCTGATGACACTTCCATGCTCATCAAACTTGTTTTTGAATATCCATTTGGTACCAATCACATTGTGACCTTCCGGTCTCTGGACAAGAACCCATGTCTAATTCTTGTCAATCTGATCTAACTCTTCATTCATGGCTTTTACCCTGGATTCATCCTTTGTAGCTTCTTCAAATGAGGATGGCTCCACAACAAAAAGAAATGCAGTTTGTGTGTTATTCCTCATCCTCCTTGTCTGTGTAGGTGCATTCATGTCTCCAATTATGTTAGATGGATCAATTTATGCTCTTCGATTTTTCTTATGAGGTTCAGACGCATTCTCACCATCCAAGATTTCTGTTTCAGATTCTTCGTCTGAGTCAACATCATGATGTGACCCTTGAGTATTTTTTACACCTTCCTCTATTTCTATATTTGTGTTTGTTTCCTGTTCACATTCATTCTCATCTTCTATTTCATCAGTATAAGTACTATTTTAAGTGTTTGGATTTTTTCCTTCAATGATCTTAACATCATTGCTTTCCACAATCCTCCCCAAGTGTTTATTGAAACACTTGTAAGCTTTGCTATTCATTGGATATCCAAGAAAAATTCCTTCATCAGCATTGTCACCATACTTTCCTTGGTTTCCTTCTTTATTCTGGATGAAACATTTGCTTCCAAAAACACGAAAATATTTCAAAGAAGGCTTCCTTCCATTCCACAATTCATATGGTGTCTTTATTTCTCCCATATAAAGCCCTGTTTGATTCTGAATGTGCACTGCAGCCTCAACAGCTTCTTTCCAGTAATGGCGAGAGATACCACTCTCAATCAGCATAGTCCTAGCCATATTGTTGACCTGTCGATTCCAGCACTCAACAAATTCATTTTTTTGAGGAGTTCTCACAGCAGATACCTCATGTTGTATTCCATGTTTTTCTAAGTAATTTTCAAACTCAATGGACGTGTATTCCCCTCCATTTTCAGATCGCAAGACTTTTATTTTCTGGCCTGTATCGTTCTCTGCAATTCGTCGATAAGTTTTCATACAATCAAGCACTTGTCGTTTCCTGTGGATAACCATTACACAAGCCATTCTGCTATAATCATCAATGAAAAGGATGAAGTACCTTTCTCCATAGGTTACAGCAACATTTATTGGGCCACATACGTCTGTATGAATGAGATCAAGAAGATGTGATGCCCTTTTCTTCTTTGGTTGATATGAACTACATACCAGTTTCCCAGGAATACAAGCATCACAAGACTTTTCCCTTTCACGTTTTAGAATGGGAATATCCATGACTATCTTTAACTTAGATATCTTTTCCATGTCTTATTGGTTAATGTGCCCTAGCCTTCAATGCCATAAATTATTATCTTCTTCAATAGACAAATAGCAAGAGTTCACTTTTTTGTCAACCTGATATAAATTTCCATCTGTTCTACTGCATTTCATAAGAGAATTTCTGGTTTTTCCTTTTATGGTGCAACCTTTTTGATTGAAGGTTACTATGAGCCCAGAGTCACAGAGTTGAATTACACTCAGGAGATTGTGGCGTAGACCGTCCATGTAAGGAACCTCAGTCTTCTTCAGCTCCCCGTTGGAGAGAGAAGTATTACCGCTGCCTTTGATCTTCAAATCATCGTCATTACCAAACCATACTATTCCATCAACCTTCTTTTCAATGTTCATCAAAAGTTCAGCATTTCCCGTCATATGGGAAGAGCATCCACTATCAAGGATCCAGGTGCTGCTGCTTTTTGTAGCTTTGAGTGCTATTTCTGCAAGATTGGATTTCTCAATCTTCTTCTTCTCTTTCCATGAGATATTGGATAGAGCATAGGATAATGGTGGCCTTTTAATACATTTTTCTACATAATCTGATTCTTCATACCCATGATCTTCTTCCAGAGGGGAAAAACTGTTTGTGAGAACAACATCATCAGGAGGATGAGCACAGTCCCGTCTTTGAGTTTTCTATGAATTCCTCATGTCGTACCGCTGCCTGCAATACATAGCTTTATGGCCAAAGTTAGAACAAGTAATACAGTAACCATAAAAAGATATTTATTCTATAAGATGGAGGATATGAAATCGTTCTCCTTTTTTGACTTCCCAGATCTTCTCCATTCAGGTAGCTCCTTGCATCTTCGCAATATGTCATGGTATGGCCCAGATAGCCACAGAACTGACACTTTATGTGAGGGAATGTCTTCTCACCTGAATTTTTCCTCATACCTTCATCCTTGTGAGAATAGTTGAACTGCCTATCATTTTTGAATGTTTGAGGATAATTGTCAGTTCTCCTTCTAGTTTGGATTGAGGGTTCCTTTTTCCGCACTTCAGGCAATGTTTCGACATGTTCAACCTTCGTTTTGCCTTTCTTTTGGCTCTCTTTATTTCTAGCAGTTGATGTTTCAGCTTCATAGCCAATTCCACTCTTTCACATGCAGGCGGGTCTTTGAACGCTCAAGATTTTTTCAACCCTATCTGAACCACATTTGGATCTTGCCAGTAAATCTGCATCTGAGAATCTTCTAAGAGGTATTTTCTCCCTTGATTCTTTTGAAAATGATTCAGTTTCAAGTTTACTTCTAAGAGTAACAACTTCCTCCTCAAGACCCTCAGCAGTCTTGGACTTTTCTTCCAGTCTTGACGTGAGGTCATTGCTGACCTTTCCCTGCTCCTCAATTCTCAGTTTTAGATCCACTACATCATCATTGCTTTCAAGGATTTTAGACTGAACATTCAAAAATTCTTCCAGACATTCAATTTCAGTTTCATGTTCATCAACATATTCTGATGATTCTTTGACCATTTCCTTCTACTTATTTCATCTCTTACATTACCCTCATGCTTGGAGAAGGCATCCTTAATTTGAATATTTGGATTACCAATAGTAGTAGTCTGATTATCTCTGTCTTTATTGATTGAGGATTCTGATATTTCAGTGGTAGCCATCATGGAAGCATGGTTTTTGGTTTTAAATTCTGGTTCTTCTTCCTCACAAAATTCAATATCATCGTCTTCTTCTTTATAGACAAAACTCTTCCTCTGCATTTTCTTTCCATATTTGAAGTCACCCTTTTTGAAAAACATTTTCTAAGGGTTCTCAATGTCTTCAAATTCGCTCTCATCATCATCTAACTTTCTTTGTCACTGAGAGGCAATGTTCCCAACACTTCCACAACGGAAGCATGCAAGAGGTATCTTACCTCTAAATTTACCTTTTCCCTTTTTCAACTTCTTGGCGATGAGGGAAAGAATTTATTTTTCTTCATCATCTTCACCACCACTATCTTCTGAAATTTTCAGTTTGTCCATGGCTTTGAATTCCATTTCCTTGCTCACGCGAGTCGTGGCATCTTCGGGTTTGACTCTCATCTCATATTCCACTAAACTACTTAAAAAATCATCCAGAGATAGTTTAGATAGATCTCTTTCTTTGAGTGCTGAAACCATTGCATTGTACATGGGAGGAAGTCTTCTCAAGATTTTCTTTACGATATCAATGTCTTTGATTTCTTCTTCAAGACCTTGAATTGCTCCCACTACTTCAGTAATTTGATTAAAAACGAGTCTGCATTTTCATTGGGGTGCACATTTAGGTCATCAAACCTATTGTGTAAAACTTGATGTTTTGCCTCCTTTACCTTACTATCTCCTTCATAAATGTTTTCAAGTTTATCCCATATAGTCTTTGCTGAAGTGAAACTCATCACCTTTAGATAGATCTAATCGGAAAGAGCTGCAGTGAGTGCATTTTGTGCTTTAGCATTAGCATCAAGAATTTTCCTGTCTGTGTCAGTCATAGCAAGGCCTGTTGGATCAGTGACTTGTATTCCTTGCACAGTAGAAAACAAAACTTCCATTCCAAGAGATCTTAGATGAGATCTCATCATATTCTTCCTGATCTGAAAATTATTTCAATCGAAGAGAGGGACTCTCCTAACATTGACTGCATTCTCCATGGCGACAAAGGACAGATTCAAATCCAACAACCTTTACCCTCTGATACCACTTGTAGGACCCCGGGACACCCTGAGAGGGGAGGGCTGAATCAGGGTGACCACTTTTTCTTTAAAAGTGAAGGATCTTGTTCCCACATTGGAAGAAACTTGTTGAACCTGTATGATAAATATTATTAGAAAGAAAACATTCACACGCACAGAGAAGACACGACCCTTTTTACTTGGTTCACCACTAAGGGCTATGTCCAAGGAGCATACGCCGATAGGTTGTCGGTCGTACCTAAATCAACTATGCTTCACTAGCTGTAGATTACAAAGGTTCGGGAACAGTCACTCTGTCCCAGGCTCAATGCCTTTACAAAGGTTCAGGGATAGCTCACTGCTTCCCTCGGGTCACTCCCGTTGACTCCCCCTGGCTCACTGCCGTTGGTGAAGTCCCACTCAGTTTATAGACATGAAGGTCTCTTCATCATTTGCATAAGAATGCATCCTTTGTTGTATGTAGATGCTCTATTGATGTCGGATTCTCACCAGAAGAAGAATATCACTTTTACTCGAAAGTATCGAGTAGTCTCTCAGCTTTCGTGCAGCTCCAAACAGGCCGGTGGGCTTCAGCAAAACCAGGCGTGCTTCTCCAAGACAGTCGCGCGAGTACCACTATGGCGCGCAAGTCCAAACTGGCGCGCAAGTGTCATCAACGCACCTGCACGACGCTTCCTTCCCCAACTTCAAACTTGCGCGGTCCACTTCCTTTCTCTTCCAAACCTCCTTGGGCGCACAGCCATCAACCGGCACGCAAGCTCCACTTCCACGACAAAACTACCACCTGCGTGACTCGACCACCTGCGCGACAAGAGCTCAAACAATCTCGAAGTCTTGAGCTCCGTATGAAATGAGAAGGGGTGGTCCAGTATTTATAGGCAAACTGGACCCCCTGCGCGGCAGCGCGCAAGTCCCTCGATGGTGCGCAAATCTTGTCTCCAGTAACCTCTGTCGCGCAACTCACTTGCGCGACCCAACAAATACTTGCACGACCTTCTTTCCTTAGCCACATTTTGATGTTCTGATCCTCAAAAACAAATGGCGTGCAAGTATTTTATCCTCCAAGAGCACGGCGTGCAAGTACCTTTTCCAAAAACACTTTACTTTATTGGCCGATTTTTAGACCCAAAAATTTGGCAAACACTGGGAAACGGCGCCACCTTCACTACTATTTTCTGCTTCAACGGTATGATCTCTTTGTTGGTACACATCCTGAACTTCCACTGAGGATTGACAAAAAAACACAAACCCTATGCCAAATCATTCTTTGAAAACCCTGGTTCCAACAAGTGGGACCTAAAAATTTAGTTTGGATAAATTTTTGGTACTTTTCTGATAACTTTCATATTTTGATGAATAGTTAAAAACACTAAATTTTAATTTAAAACAAATTTTTAATTGATATAATTTATAGTGTAAAATTATAAATATAAGTTGTTTTAAATTATAATTTGATTATATCTTTATCACATAATATAGTTTAGGTCATTGGATGTAATTTCACATTTAAATTGTTCGTAAACAAATGTCAATCTTTTTATAGTTTTTAATTCTTAAATCCTCGCTTTTTGGTTTTCACAATAGGAATTAATTTTAAAATAATTAATGAAACTTATTTTTTTTATTTGGTAAAATTTAAATCATTTTTTTATTTGGAATATTATAATTATGTTTGGGTGAATTTTTTGTATTTTTCTGAAAACATTAAATTTTGGATGAATAGTAAAAAACACTACTTTGTAGATAAAAAATGTATTTTTCATTTAAATAATTGTTTTATTTATAAATTTATATTAAAGAAAAACAGAAAAAAAAATTTCATATATTAGTCCAATTTAAATAATTGGAGATATTTTATAATAATATTATATATATATATATATATAATGTTTTTGTACTTTTTTAACGTCTTTTACCCAATTTCTTGGCACATATGCAAATTTTCATAAAACATAATTTTATCTCTTATGTAAATATAATTTCAAAAATTTGAAAGCCACAGTTGATATAAGTATGTAAAATTTGGTTCAATAAGATGAAAATAATTTTTCTGAATAGTATCTTTTGATGTTTATATACCACGTTTAAAAGTAAACAGGGTAATTAAAGGTAAATATGATATTATATTTACCATTACACATGTTATAATTCTATTAGATAAGTTTTGAGCAAAATTAACATTTGGACAATAATATGATACTTGTTTGTCCATTTGGATTAGATTAGGAAATTTATTATATTTAATTTAAAAATAGTTAAAAGTGTTAAATTCAAATTTTAATAACTAATCCATTATTAATATAGGGTTATATATAAGATAAATTCGACTATAAATATTAATTAGAAACATGAAAATATTTCATACATCATGGTAATTTATTTATAATTATTATAAATTAAATAATTAAATTTATTTATGTCAAAATAATGATGTAGTAATTACCTTATTAATGAATTATTAAAATAATTGATATTTTAAATATTAAAATAACTATAAAATGAGTATTCAGATTCATTACACAAATTTTTTATGTTAATATGACATGTTAGGGTTGATTAAATGAATTTATTTCGATGAAATAATATTTTTATAAATTTCACAAAAACCAAGTACTAAATATTGTCAAAATTTACATAAATAATTTTTTAAGACAGATAATATTCTATTAAATGATATATTAATCTTAAAAATCTAAGGTTATATAAAATGACTTAAATAATGTTATATATTTCATTAATGAACCAGTTGACGTTCTCTTGGATGTTTATTGTATATTTATTAACCATATGGTGTAAGAATACAAGAAGACATTGTAAAAGATAAACTATTTAACAAAGAGTTAAATCTAAAATATGTGATTAATATGGTGATCTAAACTTTTCTAAAACCTATTGGTTTAGAGTAATTTGATCTATACACACCATATACCCGAAATAAATTTCTTTTTGTATATTATTAACTAAAAATTATTTTATAATGAATTAATATTTCAAGCATTTCCTAAAATGCCCCTCACCTCTCTTATAAAAGGGTACTTCCCATTTTCTTAACTTCACACCTCCAAATCCATTTTTCTTGGCCAAAACCTGATTAAATCTCCTAAAAACTACCCTAAATTAAAGTTATAGGCTGTACATTGATCATAAATCCAACTTAAGGATCCCTTTTGATCAAATAAAAAGGAAACACCCGAAGAAGAGGTATTTATTTCATCACCTCTTTTAATGTTCTTTTCCTCTTCCAATTCCACTTTATATGTTATTTTCATAATAAAATATTAACTGAAGTACCTTTTACATACTAATATTATATTTTAAATATGGTAAAACCATATTAATTATTCTATCCATCCTATAAATGAGAATGTCACCATAAGTGCGTACATACGGCTTACCGTTTCCACGTCGTGGTGTAGTATGTTATTCAACACTACATTATTAGGATGAGTATAATAAGGATTATAGTCAATATAAATAATTAATATAACATATTAATTATTCTATACAATCCAACTAAACATTTTTTTACCATTAATAGATTGATATTGTCGCTCGTGCGTACATATGGCTTGTCGTCTCCACGATGTGATGAGATTCATAATTAATGATCACCCTTAAATAATTTTTATAAATATATATATATATAATGATAAATAATTATGTATATGAAATATTATTTATACTATAATAGTATATTTTTATTTAGATAGATATATTCTTTTTATTACATCCATACTATACGATAAGAAAACAGAAACAATGTTCATGCGTACGTACGGACTACCATACCCATGAACGGTGTTTCCATTTCATATATATATCTAATATACATATTTATATTATCAATATATATGATATATATATCATGTTTTTTATTATGGGTGTAGGAAAATCATGATCTTATTGAAATTATCAAGAATAACAAGTTAATGCACATATGATAAAGAAAGTTATTATTACCCAAAATGTAAATTTAACATGGAATTTATAATTAAATGGATGATATAAAGTTATAAATGAAGCATATATGATATCATAAATATTAATATTGTTATGGTATAATTTAATAACATACTATGGTCATTATACATGTGGCTAAACATACCATCGACTAAAGGAAAGTACAAGGTAGGGGTTAATTCCTCAATCTCATTATTTTGCAATATTTTTCATGTGTAAGTATTTACTGAGACATATTTATTATCCATTTCCATGTTTTATAAGAGAGTTATCAAAACGATTATTTTAAGGGAATATTTAACTAAAACAAAAATTTTAAGGATTTAAATATTTATTCTTCTAAATCATTCTCATTAATGTCCATGTTTTTAAAATGGTTTTAATGAATTATTTATTTGGACATGAATGTTTTAAAATGTAAATTACTTTCAAAAGTATTAAATTTTTATGGGAAAAATTGATTCAAAAATGTCTTTTAAATGTATTCCATTATAAATTTTATGACTTTTAAATGATTTCATGAAAAAGAAATATTTCTCTCAAATAGTTTTACTGATCATTTTCAACTATATCAAAATAATTTACAACATATTATTCATGACTGAGGTTTATTTATTATAATAAAAGTTTATATATTTTATTTAATTAGTTATGATATGTTTGACTATCGATGTTCGGTTTTTATACCATTCATGGCTTACAATTAAAGTATTGACATTTCTTACTCTATTTTTAATAAGAATGTTTATGTTATGTTTCAACCATTTCATATGAGGAATGAATTGGACATAGTACGTGATAGGTGGGGCCCAATATAGCCTCTCAATCCATCGATTGAATCTCATTAAATAATTAGTGTCTTGGTATAAGGCATTTCCATCATTTTTATTTGTAGTCTTGTCCTGAGGCTTTGACTATGTGCTTATGATGTATGACATTATGCATTCCCTCATTCTGAAATTAGTTATTACATGTGATTATTCGACTATTACATTATACATATTTATGTTTATATGATAATTTTAGATTTATTCTTACTATATTATGTTGATATTATTGATTAAAATGATTTTGTTATTATTACACATCTTTCTTTAAATTTATATAGCTTTCTTCAAATTATTTACCCTTACTGAGTATCTAAACTCACCCCTTTCTTATGTTTTTTTCCCAGGATTCCAATAAGTGTATAACGATTGATATGAAATGTTAATCTATGGGAATAATGGTGTTCTAAAAGGATTAATTATGTTGTGGTTTATGTTTGATTGTGTAATGTAACATTAATTTATGTAATCTATTCTCCAAGAATGCTAATCTGATAGGTCCTTCGGGGCTTGATTCCTTTTATAATTACAATTTATTAAAATAACACACCGGATCTGGGCTCCTGGGGTTGGGGAGTTATATGATGTATAGTTAGAACAATTGTTGTAATTGGTATACAATTTCTTCAACTCGGTTGTACGGAGGATGCTTTTGTTATCAATGAGGGTGGAGTGACATACTCTAAATCGGTAGATGATGATGGAGATCAAAAATTCTATAATTAAATGGGCCTAGTCCTCCTTGATTTGAATTGCCTCTGACAACTTTGAAAACAAATCTATAGCGTTCTCATGAATTTTCCGTTCATGATACCTCTGGGAAAACTCAATATAGTCACTTATCACTGAGGGCCAAAAATACCCCATCCTTCGGATCTGGTGAGATAGCTTCATCCCGGTCTGATAAGCCCCATAGGAACTGCCATAAACCTCTTACATGACCTAAGATATCTCACTTCTTTGAATGAAATAGAGGAGAACCCCATCAACCCCCCACTTTCATAGGATTTCTTCAAGACCGGGACCACTCTAGATGGTAAATTATAATGAAAGCTTCTATATTAATTTTCACATGGCTTGATATGCTGATAAATTACCATATTGGAGGTACTCGATAATGGGGTTCCTCCATTCAGGATTCACTTCCATCACTGCATCAGGGGGACCTATGGGTCCTGACAAGAAGGCACCATCGTTAAAGTGGATTACCTTCAGGGTATCATCATTAATTGGAGTGAAGGGGGTGATGAATCTCTAGTGTGCAACATGGATAATCAAATCATCTTGATCAGGCTCCATACAAGATGCAGTCAGGCTGGCCAACGCATCGTCTCGACCATTCTGGTACCAAGGGACATGAATCACTTATGTCTGAGACTGGAACATGGCCATCATATGGACGGTGCGTTCCAATAGTTCTATGTAATCTGGCTTTCTAATGACATAGAAACCATTGATATACTTGATGACTAGTTCAGAGTCCCCTTTCACCTTCGTGTGGGGACATAAATCTCGAGGGCCAAATTGAGGCCAGTAAGGATATCCTGATACTCTTCCTAATTTTTGTTTCATCCTTCTGACAACATGAATGAATAAGGAAGAATGGGTTGTATTGGCATAATGAATATGATACCCAGGCCCACACTGTTAAGTCTGGGTCCATTGAGTCTTCTACTGGTAGGACTTTGGGAAGAACCACCCAAGTGCTTTTGCAAACATAGAATGGAATAGTATACTGAGAGGATTGCATTATCAAGAAAATCATGATCCAGAGATTGGTCTATTGGAGGTGGATGGGAAACAAGGATGTCTTCCAATATATGTCCCTTAATAAACATCTGGGAGAAAACCTTGATGTCGAAATACTAGAGGATTATAGTCCATCGGGCTATATGGCCTGTCAACCTAGGGCGGTTCACAATGTTCTTCAGCGGATCCACTTAGGAAACCTACTGTATCTCATGGTGTTGCATGTAATGCCACAATTTCTGCACTGTCAATACCAGTCCAAGGCATCTTTTCTTGAAAGATGAGTATCTGTTATCCGTATCTAGGATCATGTGGATGAGATAAAAGAGAATTTTCTATGTTCCATCAATGTTATTACGATGTAGATGGTAACCTAGAGATCATTCCAGGGTATTCACATAAAGGACCAGTGGATTTCTAGAAACTAGTGGCATCTAGACTAGAGGTTGTAATAGACTCAACATTATTTACTCTAAAGTAGTCTGACATTCTCCATCCCACTGATATATAGTTCCATTCTTTATGATCTAAGAAATGTATTGCACATTTGGTCCAAATTCTCAATGAATCGGCATATGTATGACAGGTGTCCTTGAAATCCTCGAAGATCCAAAAAATTTCATAGAGGAAACATCTAAATAATGACCTTAATCTTTTCTAGATCGATCTTGATGCATCTATATCTGAAAACGAAGCCAAAAAAATTCTGTAAATGACTACTATGGCACACTTCAATGGGTTCATTTTTAGATGGAGAGAACAGAGGAATCCAAACACATTCTCAGTGCCTTTTAGATGGTCCTAACACTGGTGAGATTTGATCAACAAATCGTCCACATAGAATTCAACCAAATTCCTGAGGATTGGCTTATAAATTTGGTGAATGGCACATTAATAGTTGGCACTTGAATTCTTTAGACTGAAGGGCATAACCTGTTGACAAAAAGTACATTGTGGTTCCTAGAAGGGTGTGGAATCCTCATCGTCAAGGGCCAATGAAATTTGGTTATACTTGGATTACACATCCATGAATCAGAGATTCTAGAACCCAGTGGTGGCTTCGATCAATAGTTCCATCATGGGAAGGGTAAATAACCATTCGGAAAGTGACAGTTGAAATCTCGGTAGTCGATGCAGACTCTAATCTATCTGTTATTCATTCTTACGGGCACAATGTTGTATAACATTTTGCGGTACTGGACCTCCTTGATGAAATTTTCATTGATGAGTTTATCAACATTGGCCTAAACTGTCGGCACCACGAGAAGAGTGCATCTTTCTCGGAGGCTATTTGAACCAACAATGATTTGTTGGAAGACCGAGGTGGTGGATGGATAATTGAGGATATAGTCCTATGATTTCATCATAACTCCACGAAAATACATATGATGTTGCTTCAATAATTACACAAAATTATGTTTCTCTTCGATATACATTGAATCACGGATCAATGTGGGATTCAGATATGTCTCTCAATAGAGGTTCCCCTGTACCAGTTCATGGACAGTGGTGGAGATTCCCTCTTCAATGTCTATAGGCGCTTCTTCTATATCTTCTTATTCAATTATGGAGGATGGATCTTTAGTGTGAGAAGATTCTTTTATGTGAAATGATATTGATGTGAAGATGGTTCTATCCTGAGTGGTGGTAGACACCACATTGGGGGCCTCCTTTGCTACCAGAACCATAGCGACGAAAGTTGTTGACCTGATCCCATCCGGTCTTCAGCCCAAGGGGCCACGCTTGATGATATTGAAGTAATAGTGGTATATATTCTTGATCCGGTTTATCCCATCTTTTTAAAACAAGAATTTATGATGTATTTATGTTGCCATGAGGAAAATTTCCTGATACCTTATAAGAGTATAGGGATCTCGGATTACCCAAGCTTTATTTGTGTAAGAATATGATGTTATCTTCTAGTGTTCCCTTTACATGGTAATGTACTCCATCATCATTCCAAAAACAAAAAAAAATTACCCCAGATCTGGAGTCATATCCTCTAATCAGTGGATTGAAAAAATATAGGCAACATCTCACTCAGTCCACAGGTCAGTGGCAGCCATAGCATGTTCAACCTCATTAGCATGAATATGCTTGTACTTTATATTGTAATAGACAACATATAGGTATCAGGATTCACAAGTGGCAAAGGGATATGAGTCACCTAGATGTACTCCCACTCGACTATTAATAGAGTACTTATGGAACTGCTGATATGATGAAGGGACCGTCGCATGCAGGTGAAGCCATGGCCTACCCATCAATGCGTTATAGGCGGTGTCCTCAGAGACAACCATGAACTTGGTGTTGGGAACTAGGCCATCTAAATGGGTCTCCAGGTAGATCTTTCTGACTGGTGTCTATTATGTTCTATCATAACATGGGATTTATAGGTCAAAGGGACTCAGATCATCCTGGGACAGTCCCATTTTTCTATATTTTTTGGTCAGGATTAGGTTGATCCCAGATCCTATGTCGACAAAAAAAAAAAGTTGCACCTCCACTTCATAAAAGTGGTCAGTGATGTAAAGTGGGCGGATATTCCCCCATATGGTAGATTCTTCATCTTCTCCAGAGAAAGAGATAATGGCCTAACATTCATCAAACTTGACTTCCATAGAATGGAAGGATTCTGTAGCTGCTACCTCTGTCTCAATCGGGAGGGGGATTCTTAAAGCTTCGGTGAGGGAATCACACATATTCACTAACAGTAGAAGGTAATCAAGGATATAGACCCTCACAGAAATTCTAGAAAATATTCGTGATTATATCATACTTTTTTTCAAGTGTGAACTTCTTCTGACCAGACGTTGTTTTACGGCGAGGGGAATATCGGCCCATTTCAGTTGAACTAGTAGCTAACTCATGGTGGTAATGTCTTGCTGCTCACTATTCAAAGATTTAAGAGCAGCTAATGAATTTTAACTAGATGAAGGGGGTTTTTCCATAACATAGCTTCTCTATTCACAGTGCAATTCATGAAGATCCACCTGATCAAGTAACACAAACAACGGAGGAGACGAACCATATGACACCAAATGAGAAGGTTTTGAGTGATGAGCTCTAGGTTGGGCTTCATGTTCTGTTTCAGTGGAATACACAGCCTGAGTGGAATTACTAAATGAGGAACCTCGACGACCCATATTTCCATGGCCCCATCAATGCTGGCGATAGCTGGGAACTTTGAGAGGATCTTTATGGCGCTCCTCACCATCAGAAGTCATGTAGAGGTTCACCAGATCCATAGTGTTTACTGAGGCATACCATTGATCATCACTCAAATAATACTCAACTAATAGATGGATTATTGTGGTAACAACCATCTCTAGGGTCATTATGTCGCTGAGAGTGTGGGATGATGACGACATTGGTGGGGGAATTTGTTTTCCCTTACGTCGCAGACACTTTCTCTTCTATGATGTTGAAGGTCGATCCATTGATGCAGAAGTACTGTATGTGGATAGAAAAGTGGTTTAAAATGGCTTGGGTTGATTTAGATGTGTATGGGTAATTCCATGGGAAAGGGAGACTACCTTACAATCCATCCAGTCACCATACATTTGGGACCTGCGGTGGGGAACCTGATGCCACTCACCTTCATGGTCACTACCATTTTCTGGCTTCATGAATACACTTTCCACCTATTCCAGAGTAGGGCCTAACCTAAATATGTTGTTATCAACCTGTTATTGATTTATGTTTTTAAACACATATCATTGTTTGAGGGTGTTCTCTAGGATTTGGTGATAGGGGTTGTAATTGGGGAGATTAGTGAGATATGCCTCTTTAGGACTCCAACATTTTGGAAACTTTATAATTTCCTATTCCATGGAACTTCAGAAATAATCAAGGACTTAAGCCTCATTGAATGAGAAGGTTTAATTTCTCTTATCCGGGATGGGGGCTCTTGGAACCTGGGCTTGACCTGGGGATGGATGAGCCTGTTTAGGAGGTGGAACCAGGTTATCTTGCTTGGGTGGTGGTGGCGCATTTCGTAGGGAAGCCTACCTATTCTGGGGAGGTCAATGTTCGGCCATAGGTTTCCCCTAAGGTGGAGGGACCCAACGAGGATGTGGGGGTGTCTCCACTGGTAACAACTCCAGCTTCATGGGGGCATTTATTTGTTCCACCATGGTTGTATCAACCTTTGCAGCCCTTCCTGTGGGAATTGATGGGGCAAATAGACATGTCTGCTAGGACTTCAATAAGGATTCCTCGAGATGCTGGGCCTTATAAGAGTAGTATCCAAACCCCCTGGGATAATTCTAAGTAATGAGAGAGGGGACCAATTCAGTTTTGACATTCCCCGCACACATTGTCAATATATATTCATGAGATAGCAGCATATCTAGATAGTAGGTGAGGCCTTTCCACCGAGCGATGAAGTGAGAGACGCGCTCGTTAGAAATCATCATACCCTAGAATAGGCCCTTAATACTCATCTTATGAGTGGTAGAGATGAACTAGTAAATAATCTTCCAATGGAGAACTTCCTAGCCGGTGACTGACCCAATGGGACGCTAGTTGTACCAGACAAATGCAGGCCCTTCCAATGTCTGTACAAAACACTAGAGTTTGAAAGCCTCTTACTGCACCAGAGTTCCCATCATAATTCTGCACTATTAGATCAAGTGGCCTAGATGTTGTATTGGGTCTCCCATCCCATTATAAGGAGAAAAGGTGGGGTTTTAGAAACCCGGGGGGTGCATGAATATCATTGACCCACACCAAATATGGATTCCAATCACGAGGGATTTCCACCTATCAAGTTTACAACTCCATGAGAAGAGAAATGAGCGTTTCCATCGAGTCATCTAGGGGGATTCCTATCTTGATGAGGGTCCCTGAACACCAATGTGTTGTCAGGTTCGTCAACATGACTAGAAGTCCCAGTGGCTTATGGATCGACTGGTGGGATGACCTATAGAGAGGTTGGGGAACCGAAGCTGGGTTCCTATGATTATCACACCACTAAGGTGAATTTGGTGACACATACCGCACCCTCATTTTATATGTTCTGGATTCTAACATGTCTATCTGAGTAGGATGGTTAGGGTCACTCGGAGGCAATTCATCTAGGGACTGTTGTACCTTACCCTAATACCCTAGTCGAGGATCACCGTAGTCTGGCTGCTTCCCTATAGCATGTTCAGCAAGGAGTTTATCGAACATCTTTTTTGGATCTACGAGCTATTGTCGCAACACTATTTTTTCAGTATTGTCTTCCATCTTCTAAAATGATTCAAATGGGTTAGATGGATTGAATGTTAGATGGCTCTCCTAACCATTATTAGAATTTTGGTTGAGGACTAATCCCTTAGTGGGCATGGTAAGGCCTAGTAGATTTCTATGCTAGATAGTAACACTTCCCAATAAATCCAATAGTTGTGGCACTCTCTCAGGGGGTAATTTCTCACCAAGGAGATATATCTCGTTACCCCCCTCCAATATATCATCCATGTTACCCATGAATCTACATGGAGGGATATCCTTAATATTACCTGGTGTATCGGGCTAGCACCGGATAGAACAGAAAATGAGGGTAGCATATTTTCCCTAACCACGGACCTAAACATGGGAGGAATCCTCCTTGATAATTATGTGGAGCACTTTAAATATCTAAATTAATCATTGTTGGAGGGTCTAGTGGAAACTGGGTGACATAGGGCGTTGTTCTATAAAGAGCGTGGCCAAGTTAACCATAATGAATTGCTAGAAAATTTCCTTAATGTGTTTCTTAATCATTGGGTAATCCACTCACTGATAAAGGATATGGAAGTCCATCTCCCAAAGGGTTTGGAGAAAGCAGGTGACTTCCTCTTGAGTAGATGATTCTGACGCACTAAAGTTTAATGTATCAATTGGAGAGAATGTATCAAGGAAATTATCCACTACTAGGATGTCCCAAAAGCTCCTTGGCTCAGACTCAAGATCTGGCCCTTGGTTTCCCCACTCATCAACTATTGGTAGCTATGGGATAGATAAAATCACTAAAGCGGACTGCTGAGATGGTTGAATGTCCAATGGAGAATAGGGAAAACAAGCTTATAAGCCACCCAATCTCAGGTTTTCCTGTGATGAATGCAATGATTGAGCCACAATATCCTGGTAAGACAGACTAAAAACCATGACCTTTGGCACATGGGATGCAGTTACTGGTGGTGGTCTATATAATTGTTCACCTTCTATCATTCCCTAGAATAACTCTCTCTGATCTCTAGTTAAAGAAGATAATGACCCTATTAACGATAGAGAGTATTGCATGACCATTCCTAGGGAAGGGGCCAAATCACTCTCTTATTGGATATATCTACATAGGGAGGAAAGAATCTAATGGACCTCACATTCCAGAAGGATAAGGCTAATTCACATTGTTTCTACCCTATCCCTGGACATAGAGGATCAAGCTGAGGGTTGCATTTCCTAATCGCATTTTTCTCCCAAATCTGAGAAGCAGACTTTATTAATTACAGCCTGAATCTTCATGGTGATCTTTCTATGGATTTGGATACCTTACATCCTCCCATGAGTGGGATCATCATGACAGGGTATATTTTTTGGCTCGAGGTAGACCTTCATCCGAGTTTATGCTGGGGTGTATCGGACTTCTGCCTAGCTGAGATGGGGTGTAAGGATCACCTTGAAAGATGTCAAAGGGAACATGGGTAGGACCTCTGTTGGAGCTGTTCGAAGCATGGGTAGAGCCTCCATGATTATTTCTGTTGGAAACATGGGTGTAGGGAGGTTCCTCATACTGGTTGAGTCGAACATGGGTAGGACCTCTGGGTTGGGTTCCCATGATGTGATTCAAACCTCTAATTATCTAATTTTTAGGATGAGGAGGAACTTCTTCAGTTGTTGTCAGGAAATAGCGGAGACCTCCACACTAATGGTTGACCATACATGTTTCATCTTCACATAGGAAACTTGTGACAGGATCAATATCTCTATACATGTGGTCATGGGTGTGGAAGATGCCTCCGTACTAGGTGTCAAAGTAGTGGGAAGGAACTTTTCATGGGTTGATGGGGGCATGTGGAGGATCTCCATGCTGATCTTTGGGAGTGTGGAGGACTTGCACTTTTATTGGAGATGGTATAGGGAGGACCTCCACACTAGATGTCATTTTTGCGGGTCTTCCCACAATGGACACCACTTGTGTCAGTGAATAGGAGAGTGACCCAGCTTGTCTATGGGCGGTTGGGGCCTCAAACAGGGTCGGGTGTATGATTACCTCCATTTGTTATGAACATGATATAGATGGTATACGTTTACAATGGAACAGGCCATGATAGTTCTTGATTCCAAATCCCCTCAGTGGGAGTCCTCCTTAGCCTGCGCTCGACGCTGGCATCGGGTTAACTGGACTGGGGTCGGTGGTGTATGCACATATCAAACATTTTCTTTAGATCGTGGGGTCGGGGTGGGCATGATGACACATCCTAGTGGGGGACCTTTTTTGGATAACATGGAGTGGTATTCTAGCTGGGCTAGCCCAGACATCTCTCACCTCATTGGAATAAGGGATGGGGTCATCGACACTTTCTTGGGAGAGGGTCTTGAAACAATTATACATTGGAGTGGGGAGTAGTGGCTCCATGTGCAGCCCTTTGGGGTAGTTGTGTTAAAGTGGAGCATAATCCTCTATATCTTGAAGGGCCATATCCTGGGTTTGGATAATCCACTTATCCTCGTATTGTCCAATGAGGTCATTTGTTACCATTCTTTGATTGAATTCATATAGGGAGATGGGGCGTGGGCACCCATCAATAGTGGAAATGGAGGGTTCCATGGGGGAGATGAGGTTGCGTGGGATTTACGTGTTGACTTTTCCCCTACCCATGTGTCGATGGTTGGGTGGAGATTGGTTTCCTATTATGACAGCATGGGTTTTGAATAGTAGGTAGATTTTACCATTAGTGCTGAAAGAATGAAGGAGATGTCCAGTGTCCCAGCGCCCTTCAACCATCCATGGTTGGTAAAAAAGATCCAAACTGACAACGTCGTAGACTGGGATGTCCAATGCTTAACTGCCCCAATTTCTAGTGAGTGTCATGACAGGACCAATATTTGCTTGGTGGGACCTAGTTCCAGAAACATAGATCTAGTGTTGATAATCCGCTAATTTCCGGAGCACTACTAATCTCTACATTAAGGAAAATTATTTCATGTCAGGTTCACCATTTTTATTTATGACACATTATCTGGGGATCACATCTATATGTCAAGGATTCCCTTATTGTTTCCATGCATTCCCACTTTCCAAAGGTGGGTGGCATTCGTTTCTTATTCAGGGGTGTTTTCTCCTTGATCGAAATGGGATGATGGTATGTCAGTTTCTCCTTATGTGGATTCCTTCTCGAAACTCATTACCTTGCCTGGGTCTCCTTCATATACTTAATACATTGTTTTTGAAACTATTTCAAGTGCCATGTATTCATGGACTCCTATTAATTACACTACTTCAGTTAGGAAATTCCAAGGGGTCCAGCCAGGGAAGTTACCTTCAGTTTGGTGATTAGTCACATTTGATATCAGTGACATGTCTGGATATTGGAACACTAATGTCTCTCAGTTTCTTCCCCTTATGATAAGGCTTATTATGGGAATTAAATCTTGGGTAATCCCACATCGAATTCAATGAATTTTATGCCATATTTATGCCTATGAGATTTTCCTCAGCTTTTCCATGTTTAACATAGTGTTTGCTTCATGTTTAACGTCCTGCAGAGATAGATAGTCAAATAAAAACACATACTGGAGTGGATCAGATGGGTGGAACCCCAGTAAGGATCACTGATACTGGGGATAAAACATTGTAAATGACCCAATTAATGCTAGGAGTAGAGAGAATGTGATTGAAATGATCTTACTAGGATGTGGTGTCCTAGGAAAGAATCAGGATGGATATATATTATTGAGAATGGATGGAGTGTGAGATGGAGCTGATGTGAGGGTGACAGTGATGTTGGTCTTGAGCCTTGAAGATACTTCCTACGTATCCCCATGGTAGGGAATCAAAGTCCACATAGTTCAGTGAGGAATTGGGAACCTGATGAGGTGGCCCATGAGAATGGATGCATGGATGGGACCTGGAGGAAGTGGAACCTCTGGATTGGGGCATGACATTCCCAAGAAATAGGGGCTCAAGGGAGAGTCCATGATGAGACATAGGTGATGGTCTTGAACCATAGGGAGGATTTCTACATATCCCCAAGTAGGTAATCAAAGAACACATAGTTCATGATTGGGGTATAGAATCAGGGTGCACACATATGACAATAACTAGACAATATACTGAGGCTTGCGTGTGGTTGGCCTCCTAGGTTGGTATGATGCCTAGTGGAAGACCAGAGATGTGGGTCCTAGTGAAGGGGATAAAAATTCCTTACTATTTATTGCGTACTAAAACATCTTACCACTGAATGGGGATATAATGGATTACAACTAGTTTGGGTTGAAAACAGCTTACCATTGATTGGGGAAGACAACATCTTACCATCAATTGTGGAACACAACGGATTAACATCGATTAGGGAACACAACGAATAACCGTTGATTGGGTAACACAAAGGCTTACTGTCGAAATGTGTTGGATCTCAGGGAGGATACCTACGTACATTTTTTGGGAGGCAAGGATCAAAACCCACGTAGTTTGAATGGGTATTGTTAAACATCTTGCAGGAAGAAAAGAGGCATATAGTTTAACGCCATGAAGGATGAAGGTGAGCCAATGTGAAATGGGTCAGGAAAAATGGGTTTTGGGATTGAACCTCAGAGATTATTCCAACGTACCTAGCCTAGGAGACAATGATCAAAGTATAAATTGTTTTGGATGGTGGATAAAGTTTAATGTAATGCGGGATGAATGTGAACTAATGTGATGGGGGCTGTAATAGTTTGGTGTTAGGATTGAACCTTAGAGAGGCTTCATATGTACAATTCCAAGGAGACAAGGATAAATGTCCATGTAGTTCAGGATAGTGGATAAAGTATAACACAATGAGAAAAAATACATATTTCCATGGTTGAAAACTGTGGAAATAGGCCCCAAAACTATGACCATAGGCTACAGCCACAGTTTTGGACAACTGTGCCCGCTATCGTCCTAGAAGTAGGTCCCATCCTATTGCTACAGTTTTAACTGTGGAAAGAAATACCTATGGCCACGTTTTTGAAAACCATGGAAATAGGTCTTAAAAACTGCCACAGTGGTAGTTGAACTATTGCCGCGGTTTAAACCATGGTAATAGGGTCCTATTGCCACAGTTTTAATAATGTCTATAGCCCTTGAAAATCGTGGCAGCTGCCTAAAAATAATATATGTCTACCCAGATTTGATCCCAACACCTACCCTTCACGTTCTAGCGACCTAAACACTACACCACCAAGGCTTTTGTGTGTGTGTATTTATATATATATAATATGTTATATATATTATTAAAAACCATAGAAATATCTTGAAAACTATGGCAATAGAACATCCCGCCATTTTTTGGTGGGAAATTTTTTCTCCTGCACATGGGCGGGAGACCTATAGCCATAGTTTTCAAAACCGTGTCTATAGGTATGGGCTATATCCATGATTTTGAAAAATGTGGCTATAGCACATGAAAAAAACCTATAGCCATAGTTTTAAAATTTTGGCAATATCCCACATAATCATGGTCTAAGACATTTATATAAATGGTTTTAAAACCGTGACAATAGGACCATAGTCATAAGCTATTTTTATAGTAATGTAATGTCATGCGGGATGAAGGTGAACCAACGTAAAGGGGGAAGGATATGTAGGTGTTGGGATTGAACCTTATAGAGGATTCATACATACCTTTCCAATGATACATAGATCAAATTCCATGTAGTTTGTGATGGTTGATACAATTTAACATCATGTGGGAAGAAGGTGAACCAACGTGAAGGGGGTCAGGACAAGTAGTTGGTGGGATTGAACCTCATAGAGGTTTCCAACGAACCTTTCCTATGATACAGGGGTCAAATTCTATGTAGTTTCGGATGATGTTTTGGGGCTTACAAGCTAAGCAACCCATTAAGGAATCCATGTTCAATGCTTACTCTAAGACCATGTGAGTCATTATTAATGTGAGAAAAAAGAGGTAACAAAGACCCGATGATCACATTCTAGAAGGTGTGTCCGTTGGACATGTAATGCGGATTTCATGTGGTTAGTGGCCCATGAAGATGGAGATTCAGACTAAATTCTAGATGGAGGTCCGATGGAGAAAAATACTAGAGGGGGACGGAGGAGATAATGAAGGTCCATTGTGCGTATATATCCTCTTGTATTAGGCACCGAAGAAGAGAGGAGGAGTAGGGATGCTACCTCTAGTAAAAAAGGCTAAGGGCTTACACCAGGATTGTTTCCCTTCCCCATATACAGACACCGCTCCAGCAAAGAGGATCTTATTCCATGTGAGGAAGATCTCACTCTTGTGGAGAGGAGAGGTTTTGAAGAATTTCCCAGATGGGGTTACCCATGTGTGTTGCACGGGGTGAGTCTATAGATTAATATCATGTGATGGGGATGACGGTACTTGTAATTTTAACATCATGGAGCTTGAACTAGGTGGGTTCACTTTTCACCCATATGACATACTTAACTGATACCCACCCATCCTTGGGGAAGGGAAGGTATCAATAATCCCATGTTGTTGGGGTGTTGTAGAGTGTTCCATTGAGGGGCTCACATTAGTGTGGATATGTGAGGAGGAAATAGTCATTGGCATGCCTATATGAAGAAACATATGGTTATGCAACACAACGTGAAGCACCGCCTAAAGGGCCTTAAAATCACTTCGTGAAATCCTGGAGGGTCATATGAGAGAATGGTGTATAACATGGGTGTTTTTCACATAAGAAGCTCCTGAATATGGTTCTTGGGAATGTGACATTGAAGGAATGCTCAAGTTCACACACGTAGAGAGGATTTCATGCAAAAGAAGAGGTTTGCACATAATAAAAATAAAAATGGGAATTGTTGAGCAGAAAATGCCGGGTTGTGTGGATAAAGGAGGTTTGTGTGCAATTGGAGGAGGTTTTCTAACAATCAGAAGAGATTTTCTCGCAATTGGAAGAGTTTTCTGCACAAGTGGATAAGGATTGCATGAAAATAAATGGAATTGAATGCAACATTCCAATCAATAAAGTAACTGGGTGAAGGTCAATCCCTAGGGGTTTCGTGCGAAGGTGGACCCTTGGGAGACCTGTCATAGAAAATATTGAACATGAAAGTCATATTTTTTACGTGGAAGATTTTTGTTTCACATTGGGAAGACGGTTCACATTCTTCAGCCACCAGACGTTATTGGCTGACCCTCTATTTATAGGCTATTAGGGGCTGCGGGTGCATGCCGAATTTGGCCTGCATGGAAAACCCGAACCATCAGTTGGCTACATGAGACATTACACATGGAACACAAAAATTCTCTTGGGCATGTGAATTTGTATTTCATTGGGTTGGCTTTATGTGCACCCCTATTATTTTTCATGCATCTTTTATTCCTGTCCTGGACTAATTCGCTCAATCAAAATATTCCTTTAGTTTCCCTAAAAGTTCTGCCTGAGGAATTTGGTTGGTTTCAGTGTCTACAATAACCCCTTCACATACATAGCTGTTAATGTTTTAGGAGCTCAAGATATTACTTGAGTATTTAAAGTAGAAGTTCATTATCTGGGTAAGTAAATAATTGGTGGTTTCGCATGTTTTGATCTCCATGTATACATATGGTTGTCTTCGACTATGCATAGATTGTTGAAAGCTGAATTGGGTGAAAGTGAAGAGAATATATAATTTTTTTATACTGTTGATCTATTTGATAAATTTCAGGAATCCCTATGGTTCATATGATTTATTATTGATTGGGATATCACTGGTTGTGCATTAGAGTGGATGAAATACCAACAAGGTAATTTCATAGCAGGAATTTGTTATTTGGGTATATGGTGATATAATTTCATCAAATTAATTTACTAGAAGAGTAATAAAATATCATGAATATGATCTTACACCCATATCTTTACTCATTAAACATGGTATTCATTGACAACATCATCATCTACTCATTGAACTGGAGAAACATGATGAACATATCAAGATAGTCATGATCACAATTTGAGTGCATTAGATTTATGTCAAGCTGTCAGAGTGTAACATTTGGATTCCTGATATGAAATAATTAGGGATTTTGGTTTCTAAGATAAGAATATCTATGGACCCAGATAATCTACTGGATTTTATTTCATAGATAAAACACAAGAATGTGTTTGACATACTGATATATCATGTTTTACGATGAAACTACAAGGGTTTTATCAAGGAACCCACTGGATTATATTCACCGATGGCTATGTGGTCAATGAATTAAGTGAAAATCTCATGGATATAGTGGTGTGAAGATCCATTTACTAAGGTAATGTTGTGGTTTAATACAACTATAGTTTTAATAATTCTTGACATAGTTATTCTTTATAATATTTACTATAAATCCTCACAAATATTTTTTAGATTAGTAGTGAGGTAGCGGGAGAAGGTAGTATGTTGTGGGTGGCGTCATCTAT
This sequence comes from Viscum album, assembly GCA_963277665.1. NCBI lineage: Eukaryota > Viridiplantae > Streptophyta > Magnoliopsida > Santalales > Viscaceae > Viscum > Viscum album. The sequence continues at coordinate 848,763,923 of OY728164.1, read as the reverse complement.
GAACCCATGAGTGAAACTATCATATCCTTAAAAAGGAACTAGGATCTACGTTCCATTCATTGATTTGTTAGAGACAATACCTCTTTGTAAGGTGGTTTTTTATCTACATATAAGCCAATATACTTCCATATATCATATCATCATAGAGGAAATGTGTAATGTATCCATAGACATTCATCATTGTCATAGCCTATACACTATAAAAAGGTTAATTCATTGTAGATTCTCATAGTCACAAGACACTGGTAGAACAAGTGCATAAAAAGGGAATTCAGAGGAATAGAGGAACCTAAAAAAAATTTTGGCCAATTGGAGGATTTATGATTTCAAGGACCTTGGATTGATGGAATGTGCTCTGCTAGTGGCCACATGTTCTATAGTATATTTTTTATGACTATAAAAGAGGCATACCCAGAGTGTAAAATGATGTGGGATCAACTAGCATGTAGTGATATGATACAAGGGTGGTACTTGGGTGAAAAATTATAAAATTTATAAATGGGAGAGTTATCATCCCCCCTTCCAACATGGAAGAGTCGATGAGGGACTTCTAACCTATATGTGGGTGATATATACTAGAGAGGTAATGATGCATCACAACTTTATATGGCAGTTATGATCTCTCTAGGTGAAGATATACATTGTTTTATTAGTTTCTCAATGCCTTCCAAAAAAAGAATAAAGGCTAAGCACTGGAGTTCAGGTTAGTTTACTCATACACTTCTAGTGCACAAGTTGAATTTTGAGGTTTTAATAATTGAATTTTCAAAGAGGTTACGCAGGGCCCCGAGGAGTTATGATTTTATATAGGTGATTGTATATTGGAAAAGGGAACATGATAATTTAATATATATATATATATATGAGAATCAATAATTAGATGATATAGTATTGTTGTAAGTCCATGATATATTACACATAAATTGAGTTCCCTCAAGAATTATATCTTATAGAGATGCATGTTTTAGGTCATGATTTTGGTAGGGATTTTAGATTTCCTATGAGACTCTACAGAGACTGATCAGTATGTCATACTCAAATAGATGAACAATCAAGGAAGAAAATCAATATATTGGATGATATGATATGATCTTTTATTATAGAATTTATTGAATCTTAATATGATCAACATGGCTTGGTTGATTATTCATGAAAAAATAGTTACCATGATTCAATTTAGATGTAACCTTATGAGGATTTATATGGTATGATATGTCACTCACCACATTATTAGAATTACTATGGTGAGGTGGTAGTTTTGGGGAATATTTTTGTATTAGAGTCCTCCATGAGTGTGTAGGTGATTCAAAAAAAATTATCACAACATAGGATAAGATTATTTCATAAGGAAACCATTAGTATATGCCATTGGTGTTTTTTATTGGCATCTGGGTTTTTGAGAGTGAGTCATTGGTTAGGCCAAAAAAGATTCAGGAATAAAGGGAAGCTAATATGGTGATATATTGGATAATTCATGATCAATTAGAGCTTTCAGAAAGTGTAATTATTTTTGGATCTTACATATTTATATAGTGGTTGATGGTAGTTTTACCGAAGGGATGTTTTCGGTGTCCCAAATTATATTTACCCTAACAAGTATAGTACCAGTAAGGGGTCCATCCACAGGGAACTATGAAGTTATTTTATCATTATTAATGTAGTTTGTATTTTTGATTTTAGTGAAGTATTCTGAATTTATAAGAGATTTTAGTTGGTTGTTTCGGTACAAAAACCACTATTGGATTTTAATCTACTTTTAACAAAAATTTTAATGAAATTAAATTATGTACGAGAAGATTGGTTTTGATGTAAATAGAATGAAAAATGTGCACTCAGCTTATGGATTAATGAGAAGTTGATTATTAAATTAGATGGATTATGAGGTTGTGTTGTTCATGATAACCCAACTCTTTGCGTTTAATTTGTAATAATGTTTCCTTGGTCTGGTAATCATTATATTTTAGAGCTGAAGAAACTAACTCCATGGTCTGGTAGTTAGTGTTTAACAGATCTATATTTGGCTTAGTCCATTTTGAGCCGACAGATACTTTCAATGGTCATGAATTTATTATTCGCTATTCATCTTTTGGATCCCTAAAAATTCTGTCATTGGTCTGGTGTAGAATTTCTAGTGATATTATAAAGTGATTTAAGAAGAATAAGAAGAGGTTTTTATAAAAAACACATTCATAGAAAATTAATTCAAATTACAACTCAACATCTCCTAGAATCCCAACACACTTGGTGTATAGTTACACATATAGAAAATGGAAAGCACAAAACTATTGATACCTAATGAAATCATGCTTAGAACTTTGAAAAAGGAATGGTTCTTCGGTAGACGAAATGATGGTAGTACGACGGAAGAGCTTATTTCTTTTGGAGCATTAAACCTATGTCTACAAAATATTCACACACACCACCACACCTGGTTTGGAGGACAAGGCCTCTTTATATAGATAAAATAAGTACATGGAGTGTATCAAAAGTACACGTCGTGTACTTCTATCAATGTATTTTTTGCTCCATTTTCTTCACTGGTAGGCGGCCTAACACGCCGTCTTTAAATTGGAACATGGAGCCTCCTGGTAGGTGAATATACACAGCATGTAGCCTCGCCATACATGGCGTGTAGTCTAAAAATATAGACACCAAACACTTCTATAAAAGCATACACCGTGTGTAGACATGGCACATGGCGTGTCCCCTTCAGCCGGCCACATGGGCGTGTAGACTCTTCTCATCCACCAACTACTTCTAGAATGTCTTACACAATGTGTAGCTATGTGAAAACGGCGCGTACCGTCTTCTAGTTACTTGGGAATGTATTTGACCTGGTCAGCCCATGTCTGAACTAGAATTTACATGGAATTTATATAATTATAGGTCTTATAGTCGTCAATTTTGGCATTGTTCTTCTCCATTTTGTGTACTTGGACATAAACCTCCTAGAAATGAACAAGATCGCCAAAATAAAAGTATTTGTTCTCTAAATATGAAGTAATTTTTGAAAACTTGATTTTATTTTTCAATAGATTACATGAAAATGTAAACACAAATTGGGTGTATCAAGTGGTTTTTATGTCATGTTTCATGTGCATCAGCCACAGAGGTACATGCCCGATCATACACATGTCATCGATTTTGTGGATTTTGAGGATGACCATAACATATCATTTGTGGGGTGCTCAATGTGGATCACTGATTGGAATGAGAATTCCCTTCTAGGTAGGATGGTGTAACTAGTCCATACAATATGGAATCATGTGTGGATCCTTGAGAAGACATGGGAGTGAATGGATAATGCTTAATTATAATAGCTTGAATTTTTTGAGACCGTTGAAGGCATTGGGGATTATATGTCATTATCGTGTTATAATTGAAAAATATTTACTAATTATTGATTAATAAAATTTTAAAATTTATAAATTCATCAATATTGTTATATTTTTTCTATTTTTATGGTCTTTAAGTGTTCGGTTTTATAAAATAGGTGTTCTGGTCCATAAGGTGGAAGCCTTTTCTAGAGAATGAACTGAATGATGGTTGATAACTTCCACTAGCTAGCCGATGGTAATGGAAAAACCCTGGTGGTTTTTCTACATGAATAAACCAACTAGTGAACATAGTTTGAGGATTTCTTAAATATAGCATGTATGATTTTAATCACATAAATTTTTAACAATATTTTATATCATATTCTGACCCCAATGGCCCTATGTTAATTTGAAACCACTACCTTCATATCAAGGTTCTACCATTCATCTCCCCTTTATACTATATTGATTGGATGATATGAGCAGACTAAAATAATTATTTATTGATAAAATAAAATTTTATTAAATATTTTATTGATAATAAATGATATAATTTCCTCACATTGTTAAAATATATCTTTATATGTGGAATATTTGTGACTAGATATTTCGTTTGAAAATTTGATGAAAATTATAGTTCACCCTTTCAAAATTCACTATAGTATTTTGAACATAAATAATTTTATTTGAGTATTTGAACTTAATAATTATTAAATGTGTTCTTGAAATAATTTTCTACAACTTTAATTTATGACATTGGAGCTAAATATTGTATTTGGATGGTGAAAATATGCCCTAAATTCAACGTTGGGATGGACTCGCTAGATTAGAGATGGATTCTGTATTTGAGCCAAAACATCTTCAGCCTTGATTTTATTAGGCCCAAATTTTTAGGTGATCTCGAGGACTCTTTATCTAATGAATCATCCTCCTGTAAGGGCAGCTGATTCATGGGTTTTTCTGGTCAAATGGGTGGTGAAAGTGGGAATAAAATATATGGCTAAGATTTCCCATTCACAGTTGAAACCACTTTGATCCAAGCCTCCCCACCACTCTCTAAATTATTGTATTTCATATTTTCTGGGGTTTGGGACGTGAATTAGGATGTTTCGGGAATAAGAGAAGAGGTTCCACTCAAATAATCCAAGCAATTCGATAGGGGTTTCTCTTGAAGCAAGGATCCCTTCGTTGAAGCCCTCTTCTTCTACCTCATGTTGTAATGTTTGTGCTTTCATAGCAAACTTCTTTTTTATTCTTTTATTTCTTTACTTTTCTAAATTTTTGTTCAAATTTATTATTCTCATAATCTTCCTAATTGTTCTAGAATCACGAGTAGAAAATATTTTTCATTCTACCCTTTCTAAACCTTTGCACAATCAAAATGTTTCTACTATCACTACATAGCCCCTGGAAGAGTAGTTATTTTTAGTAATCAATCTACCACTAAACATTTTTATTAATTTTTTTTAACAAATGAGATATTGTATATCACATAATATTATCTATTAACTTAGTTTTTAATTTATATAAATCTATGCAAGCAATTGAACAATAGACACAGAAACACGTGAGGTCGGAAGTTGTGTAAATTGTAAGAGTGCGATCTTAATCAGTAATAAAATACCACATGGGATAAATTTTTAGAGTTAAAATATATCCCTAAACTCAATTAATCCTCATTTACAGATTTTATATGTGCTTTATGTAACAGCCCAAGATTTTATAAAAAAATATTCGTTTTAATTTTATTAAAGTCGTGTGTTGTACGCTACACCAAAAGGAGCTTGCACAACACGCATCCTTGACTTGCCTTGCATTACACGCAATCGCGACCTTCCTCGATAGCGTGTGTAATACGCAATACCGAGTTTCACTAAACAACGATATGCTATTAAAATATTATTAAAACTAGCCGGTATGAATAGTAATAACCACTTTTTAAAATTCTGAAAATCTTATTTTTCAAAATGAACTTCATTTTTTGATTCGGAGTATCGAATTTAGCCTAAGGTGAAATTTTGGTACATTTCGGATAACTTCCATATTCTGATGAATAGTGAAAATTACTAAATTATAATTAAAAACAACTTTTTTAATCGAAATAATTAATAGAGATAAATTATTAATTTGAGTGGTTTTAAAGTATATTTAGAATATATTTTTACAATTTAATACAATGTTGGTCATTGGTTGTAATTTCACATTTAAACCAGACATAATCAAGTGTCAATCTTTTGATATATTTTGTTTCCTAAAAACACGCTATTTATTTTAACAGCGGGATTTAATTATAAAATTAATTAATGCAACTTCTATGTTATGAATTTGTTAAAACAGATTTCATTTTTGAATTCGGAATATGAAATATATCTTAGGATGAAATTTTGGCATTTTTCTGAAAACCTTCATTTTTTGATGAATAGTGAAACTACTAAGTGGTAGTTAAAAAACTGAATTTTTCATAAAACATAATTTTACCGCTTCTGTGAATGGAATTTCAAAAATCCGAGAGACACGGTTGATGTCAGTAAGTAAAATGTGGTTCAATGAGATGAAAATAATTTTTGGTGAATAGTAACTTTTTACTTTTATTTACCACGGTTAAAAGTAAATAGGGTAATTAAGGGTAAGAATGATATTAATATTACCCTAACACATGTCCTAATTCTATTGGACAAGTTTATCTCGACCAAAAACAACCTTAAGTGTAAAATATTATCATTTAGGCCCACTTGGATTAGATTAGGACATTTATTATTAATTTATTTAAAGAAGGGTTAAAATAGTTAAAATCAAAGTTTAATAAGTAAATCATTTTTAATATGGGGTTATACATAAGATAAATTCGATTGTAAATATTAATTAGAAAGCTAAAAAGATTTACTACATGATGGTATTTTATTTGTAATTTTTAGACATCAAATAATTTAATTTATTTATGACACAAAGATGATGCAGTAATTATCTTGTTAATGAAATATTGACATAATTGATGTTATAAACACCAAAATAAATGTAATTTGGGACTTTTTATGAATTAAACTAATTTTCTAGGTTACTATAATATATTAGTGTTTATTTAATAAACTTGGTTCGAACATATAATTCTGTTATGACTTTCACAAAAATCATGTATCAAATAGTGTCAAAATTGACACAAAATAGTTTTTAAATCAAATATTATATTATTAATTGTTATTTTATTCCTAAAAATCTAAGGTTCGGCCAAAGGACTTAGATAAGGATATATGTCTTAATAATATACAATTTGGGGTTCGTTTGGCATGTTATAGTAAGTGTATTTACCATATAGTGAAAGAAAACAAAAAGACACGGTAAAAGTTAAATTATTTAACTTAGAGTTAAATCTAATTGATAAGGTTAAAATAATACCCTAAACTTGTCTAAATCTTATTGGTTGATAGGATTTCGACCCAACCCCACTTTAGCTTCGAAATAAGACCCTTTGGAACCATTATAAACCGATTTTGACTTTAATATAAAATAATATTTTGAGATATTCCTAAGGTGCCCCTCTCCTCCCTTATAAAAGGACACCTCCTCCCCCTCCTCCTCACACCAATTTGAGCACTCAAGCTCGGCCAACCCCTGCCAAAATCTCTTCTCCACTTCCCTATCAACATCCTAGAGGTTCTGGTCTTCCTCAAAGACCAATTTTAGTTCCCTAAGAGGAGGTCTCCAAAAGGCGCTTCAAAGAAGAGGTAATTACCGTTACCAATTCTTTCATCTTTATTTCTTCTTCCACTTCTTCTTCTTAGGTTGTTTCATTATGAAGTAATAACATAAGTATCACTTATATACTGATATGTTATTATAAGTATGAAACAACCCTATTTCACCATCTATCTATCCTACGGAAAAAGAAATCACCGCGCGTGCGTACGTACGGAATACCGTCTCCACAACGCGATGAGATTCATTCTCCATGTTAACCATTTAAGAATGATTATAAAGTATATATAAGAAATAATAATGAAATATATGACATTATAAAGCTACTGAATTTATGTATATATGTATATGTATGTCATCTACTTACTTCCATTCAAGACAATAGGGAAAGGAAAACAGCGTTAATGCGTACGTACGGACTACCGTCTCCATGAACGGTGTTTTTCATTTCATTTATCTATCTATTATATATATATATATATATACTGAATATATATGATATATAAATCATATTTTATATTCTGGAAGTAATTAAATCATGATATAAGTAATAATAATGTCAAGAACAACAAGTCAAAACACCTACGATAAAAGAAACGATTTTACCCAAAACGCTTCTTTAACATGGAATTTACAAAAGAACGGGTAATATAATGTCATAAGTGAACCATATATGATATCATAACAATGAATATGATTCTGTAATGAGTCAATGACATTATTTAAACCATTATACAGGAGCTTCGGACACGTACAAAGCAAATCGGACCTAAGGTAAGGGAAATATCACAATCTCATTTTTATCCGAGATTGTTTATTCGTAAGTATTTACTGGGGTGTATTTTATCATCCACATCCATGTTTACTCAATATGTAATATTATTTCCATCCACCTAAAATTGTTTAAATCCATTTTTACCCTTCGGTGAGTTTTTAGTAATACGTATGAAAGGAATCTTTTGTCGTTTTTCGTACGAGGTACTTTTTGACTTTTCCGACAAAAGTACGAAGAATGTTTTTTTTAACTTATACGGCATGAACGGATTTCTACTATTTTATAAAGCCTTATTTTCATGAAGCTTCCTCTAAAATATTTCATGACTATTTTCAATAAAATCCCTTTCTTTTAAAATTGCATGATGTTTTGTGAAAAGAAATTGATTTTGAAGAAGAAAGGATATTTTCCTCAAGAATTCAATTCAAGTGTTTTATCAAAATTATTTTCCATCTAAGATAATAAAGGGTTCTGTTTCTATCCATATTTTTACATTGATTTGACTATGTTGTGATGGAATTATGTTTATGAATTCCTTTATCTTATAAGAATTGATTTATGATGTCATGATGTTTCAAGAATCCCATTTTTGTTACATGTGTTATGCGATGATGTATGTTTTATGATTATGTGGCACATATAAGAAAGGATTCATTATAAGATGGGTGGGACCTATATCTCCCTCCAATGCATTGGGTAATGATTTTATATCTCATGAGATAGACAGGGCTGGAACGGTAGGTTATACCGGTTCAGTGAAAAAGGACTGAAACGAGGGTTACTCGATTCAGAAAGGGACTTTGTCCACTAATATAGTCTTGGCAATGAGTCTTGACTAACAAGAAATGATTCTCTATGATTATGTGTGAATTCCACAAAGTTTCATGTTTTAAGTTATGATTATTGTGATTACATTTTCACTTCTATGATTTATCCCATGTTATGATATTATGAGCTCTTTTGCAGGTTAAGATTTCCAAAGGCTATGTTCTTATGTATATGATGTGATTGATATTTTTTTTGTTTACCCTTACTGAGAATTTGAGCTCACCCTTTTATGTTTTCTTTTCCCCAGGATATAAAGAAAGGTTTTTAGGTAAAAAAAAAGAGGAAGATCTTTATGGGAGATATTGAAGATCTTTCACCACGATTAGAAGATTACGTTCCGAGTTTCCAAAGACACTAAACTATTACGATCCTTGTGTGTGTGTTTTTGTTATGTACTAAGTATTCCGCAAAAGTAATGTAATGTCCATGTACGTCAAGATACGGGTCTCTACAGTTGGTATCAGAGGAAAGGTTTAGTCAACCTTTGGAAACTAGGATACGAAAACATTAGTGAGATCCCTAGAAATATTTCTAAGGTATGTCTAGGGATGTCCCTAAGGATATGTATACGTATAGGATATAATCCTAGAACTATGATACCGATCTTAGAATTTAACCTAAGATGTTAGATATTAAGGGTACTCCCCCTTTACTATGTTGTTTTCCCTATCATTATTTTGCCTCTCACACTATTCTTTTTGGGTTTTAGAAAATGGCTGGAAACAAGATGATTCATGATAATGGAGGATATGATGGACAATGGAATGATATTCTTCATGAGAAACCAAATGAAATGGGATTTGGAAGTCCAAAAATCATTATTATGCCGAATCAGCAATCTCATAATATGATCAATAAAGTAAAATTTGGAAAGTTTCCTGACTCAGCTAATAAGAGAAAGATGGAGTTTCATGATGACCATAGAGGAAAGAAAGTTCAATTTCCCTCATGTAAATCATGTGGGAAGAGGCATCAAGGAGAATGTTTCAAGGGAACTGGAAGATGCTTTGGGTGTGGAAAAGAAGGACACAAAGCAAGTAAGTGCAAAGGAAAAGGGTCGGTTAACACCATGGATGAGGATAATGGTATTGCTACGACATCAAAAATGTTTAAGTGTTTTAAATGTGGAATGTATGGGCATTATGCAAACAAATGCCCTAAGGGAAAGACTCATGAAGAGAATCAGTATGGTCATATGGGTAGTATTTATGTGGATGATGATGAAGAGACTACAAATGCTATGTGAGATGAAATTTTTTGTTGAAGCTCGGTCAACGGTTTAAGAATATAGTGGAATGATGACTTGTTTATCATGTGTAATGTTGTATAAGTAATCTCATGGTACTATGGAATAAAGAGACATCTAAGGATTATTACACTGTTGTCCTTCCTTGAGTTTTGAAAGTATATGATTAATGTTACCAGTATCCATGAAAGGTTATTCAGATATTTTTGGAATGTAGATGATATACGCATAATGAAGGGATAAGGAGAAAATTAAATGTTTGATAATATTCATGAGCTCATGATTAATATAAGGACTAAGTGATATCATGTTTTGAGTATATACAATTTTGAGGATTTTGGTATGTGGAAGGTGTTAACTTTTAACTACATTCAAGTTTTCACTATGGTTCAATGGGTATTCAAGAGAATACATGATTAAGGCCTTTGAATGTTTGGAATGTGACCAACAAGACATATATATGGGGATTAACGATAGTATTAAATCTCTGGTAATCGTTTTCACTATATTATGAGAGTGGACTGCAGTATTATGGATAAGCCTAAAGATTAGAATGGATTATGTTGGACATAAGTTAGTATTGTTTAAGGATAGAAGTTTTTTTCGATATTATTGATGGGATGTTATAGTAATATAGTTTTAGAAAAAGGACAACCTGCAGGACGGGCGACAACCCATCACTTCGGACAAGGCTGTAGGAATCGAACCCACAACCGAAGTGTGACTGGCCTTTATCGCCTACCACTGGCCTACAGGAAGTCCCTGTTTAGTAGAAACTAGTTTTATTATATTAAGTAGTATGATATATGAAGTATAAGTCCATTTTAGGAACCATATATAATTAATCTCACTATAGATCGACTTATGTATATAATTTTTGCTAACCTTTTGTTCGAGACAGATGGAATGACCCGTCATTCTATCACATGATCTGCTAACACTTCACGAATAACAAATTCAACTTCATTTATATAAGAGATGAAGTGTAAATTGTTCAAGGCCCGAACAAAAGTGAGATTGTACCAAAATAAAGTAAGTATTTATTCTAATTCAAATTCTTCAACTTTAGGGAAATGATCTTGAAAACCAAAAATGTTGTCCTAGTGCCCTTATATCTAATGAATCAGATGGTACCCTAGATCGTCACAAATTTATGGCTTTGTGATTACTGGCTTTTCCATAGCCATGTTCTCTACCACTCTCCATCAGAACATGATGGTTAGATTTCTCTTCCATATCCATATTTTCACCTATGTTGAAACCCAATGATTAGTTTATTTGGGTAACCGTTACGTTTCATACTTTTGTTTTTAAAGATTGGTTTTGATATTCCTTTTTACGATGTGGGTTTCTATTAAAGAAACTTTCGAATAGTAAACCATTTATAACCCCGACGAATTTCGAGGGCGAAATTCATTTTAAGGGGTGTAGAATGTAACAGCCCAAGATTTTATAAAAAAATATTCTTTTTAATTTTATTAAAGTCTTGTGTTGTACGCTACACCAAAAGGAGCTTGCAAAAAACGCATCCTTGACTTGCCTTGCATTACACGCAATCGCGACCTTCCTCGATAGCATGTGTAATACGCAATACCGAGTTTCACTAAACAACGATATGCTGTTAAAATATTATTAAAACTAGCCGGTATGAATAGTAATAACCACTTTTTAAAATTCTGTAAATCTTATTTTTCAAAATGAACTTCATTTTTGGATTCGGAGTATCGAATTTAGCCTAAGGTGAAATTTTGGTACATTTCGGATAACTTCCATATTCTGATGAATAGTGAAAATTACTAAATTATAATTAAAAACAACTTTTTTAATCGAAATAATTAATAGAGATAAATTATTAATTTGAGTGATTTTAAAGTATATTTAGAATATATTTTTACAATTTAATACAATGTTGGTCATTGGTTGTAATTTCACATTTAAACCAGACATAATCAAGTGTCAATCTTTTGATATATTTTGTTTCCTAAAAACACGCTATTTATTTTAACAGCGGGATTTAATTATAAAATTAATTAATGCAACTTCTATGTTATGAATTTGTTAAAACAGATTTCATTTTTGAATTCGGAATATGAAATATAGCTTAGGATGAAATTTTGGCATTTTTCTGAAAACCTTCATTTTTTGATGAATAGTGAAACTACAAAGTGGTAGTTAAAAAACTGAATTTTTCATAAAACATAATTTTACCGCTTCTGTGAATGGAATTTCAAAAATCCGAGAGACACGGTTGATGTCAGTAAGTAAAATGTGGTTCAATGAGATGAAAATAATTTTTGGTGAATAGTAACTTTTTACTTTTATTTACCACGGTTAAAAGTAAATAGGGTAATTAAGGGTAAGAATGATATTAATATTACCCTAACACATGTCCTAATTCTATTGGACAAGTGTATATCGACCAAAAACAACCTTAAGTGTAAAGTATTATCATTTAGGCCCACTTGGATTAGATTAGGACATTTATTATTAATTTATTTAAAGAAGGGTTAAAATAGTTAAAATCAAAGTTTAATAAGTAAATCATTTTTAATATGGGGTTATACATAAGATAAATTCTATTGTAAATATTAATTAGAAAGCTAAAAAGATTTACTACATGATGGTATTTTATTTGTAATTTTTAGACATCAAATAATGTAATTTATTTATGACACAAAGATGATGCAGTAATTATCTTGTTAATGAAATATTGACATAATTGATGTTATAAACACCAAAATAAATGTAATTTGAGACTTTTTATGAATTAAACTAATTTTCTAGGTTACTATAATATATTATTGTTGATTTAATCAACTTGGTTCGAACATATAATTGTGTTATGACTTTCACAAAAATCATGTATCAAATAGTGTCAAAATTGACACAAAATAGTTTTTAAATCAAATATTATATTATTAATTGTTATTTTATTCCTAAAAATCTAAGGTTCGGCCCAATGACTTAGATAAGGATATATGTATTAATAATATACAATTTGGGGTTCGTTTGGCATGTTATAGTAAGTTTATTTACCATATAGTTAAAGAAAACAAAAAGACACGGTAAAAGTTAAATTATTTAACTTAGAGTTAAATCTAAATGATAAGGTTAAAATAATACCCTAAACTTGTCTAAATCTTATTGGTTGATATTATTTCGACCCAACCCCACTTTAGCTTCGAAATAAGACCCTTTGGAACCATTATAAACCGATTTTGACTTTAATATAAAATAATATTTTGAGATATTCCTAAGGTGCCCCTCCCCTCCCTTATAAAAGGACACCTCCTCCCCCTCCTCCTCACACCAATTTGAGCACTCAAGCTCGGCCAACCCCTGCAAAAATCTCTTCTACACTTCCCTAACAACATCCTATAGGTTCTGGTCTTCCTCAAAGACCAATTTTAGTTCCCTAAGAGGAGGTCTCCAAAAGGCGCTTCAAAGAAGAGGTAATTACCGTTACCAATTCTTTCATCTTTATTTCTTCTTCCACTTCTTCTTCTTAGGTTGTTTCATTATGAAGTAATAACATCAGTATCACTCATATACTGATATGTTATTATAAGTATGAAACAACCCTATTTCACCATCTATCTATCCTACGGAAAAAGAAATCACCGCGCGTGCGTACGTACGGAATACCGTCTCCACGACGCGATGAGATTCATTCTCCATGTTAACCATTTAAGAATGATTATAAAGTATATATAAGAAATAATAATGAAATATATGACATTATAAAGCTACTGGATTTATGTATATATGTATATGTATGTCATCTACTTACTTCCATTCAAGACAATAGGGAAAGGAAAACAGCGTTCATGCGTACGTACGGACTACCGTCTCCATGAACGGTGTTTTTCATTTCATTTATCTATCTATTATATATATATATATATATACTGAATATATATGATATATAAATCATATTTTATATTCTGTAAGTAAGTAAATCATGATATAAGTAATAATAATGTCAAGAACAACAAGTCAAAACACCTACGATAAAAGAAACGATTTTACCCAAAACGCTTCTTTAACATGGAATTTACAAAAGAACGGGTAATATAATGTCATAAGTGAACCATATATTATATCATAACAATGAATATGATTCTGTCATAAGTCAATGAAATTATTTAAACCATTATACAGGAGCTTCGGACACGTACAAAGCAAATCGGACCTAAGGTAAGGGAAATATCACAATCTCATTTTTATCCGAGATTGTTTATTCGTAAGTATTTACTGGGGTGTATTTTATCATCCACATCCATGTTTACTCAATATGTAATATTATTTCCATCCACCTAAAATTGTTTAAATCCATTTTTACCCTTCGGTGAGTTTTTAATAATACGTATGAAAGGAATCTTTTGTCGTTTTTCGTACGAGGTACTTTTTGACTTTTCCGACAAAAGTACGAAGAATGTTTTTTTTAACTTATACGGCACGAACGGATTTCTACTATTTTATAAAGCCTTATTTTCATGAAGATTCCTCTAAAAGATTTCATGACTATTTTCAATAAAATCCCTTTCTTTTAAAATTGCATGATGTTTTGTGAAAAGAAATTGATTTTGGAGAAGAAAGGATATTTTCCTCAAGAATTCAATTCAAGTGTTTTATCAAAATTATTTTCCATCTAAGATAATAAAGGGTTCTGTTTATATCCATATTTTTACATTGATTTGACTATGTTGTGATGGAATTATGTTTATGAATTCCTTTATCTTATATGAATTGATTTATGATGTCATGATGTTTCAAGAATCCCATTTTTGTTACATGTGTTATGCGATGATGTATGTTTTATGATTATGTGGCACACATAAGAAATGATTCATTATAAGATGGGTGGGACCTATATCTCCCTCCAATGCATTGGGTAACGATTTTATATCTCATGAGATAGACAGGGCTGGAACGGTAGGTTATACCGGTTCAGTGAAAAAGGACTGAAACGAGGGTTACTCGATTCAGAAAGGGACTTTGTCCACTAAGATAGTCTTGGAAATGAGTCTTGACTAACAAGAAATGATTCTCTATGATTATGTGTGAATGCCACAAAGTTTCATGTTTTAAGTTATGATTATTATGATTACATTTTCACTTCTATGATTTATCCCATGTTATGATATTATGAGCTCTTTTGCAGGTTAAGATTTCCAAAGGCTATGTTCTTATGTATATGATGTGATTGATATTTCTTTTGTTTACCCTTATTGAGCATTTGAGCTCACCCTTTTATGTTTTCTTTTCCCCAGGATATAAAGAAAGGTTTTTAGGTAAAAAAAAAGAGGAAGATCTCTATGGGAGATATTGAAGATCTTTCACCACGATTAGAAGATTACGTTCCAAGTTTCCAAAGACACTAAACTATTACGATCCTTGTGTGTGTGTTTTTGTTATGTACTAAGTATTCTGCAAAAGTAATGTAATGTCCATGTACGTCAAGATACGGGTCTCTACACTTTAAGTAACCATTAACCATAATCTAAACTATGAACGTCAATCAAAGAAGGGTACTACGATTGCTTGTTTCGAAGCTGGCCTAGAGATTAAGTAATATCTTCTTTGTGGTTTAGTTAACTCCCTTAGTTTTTGATGGTTAACAAATTATAGGATATTATTTAAGTGGATTTTAATTTAAATGATAATTACAAATAATTTAGTGAATTGGTAGAGTTATATTTATTACACCTTTTAAATATTTTCTAAAAAAACTTTTTCTTGTTGTTCCATTTTATCCCAACTTCATTTCAAAACAAAAAACAAAAAATACAATCTTCTTTCAGTAATCTTCTTATAGATTTATAAAATTTTTTAAAAAAATACATCCATTTAATTAATGATCTTATATAATTTTATTTTACTTTCAAAATAACTTTAATTTATTGTTAAATTTACTTCCTCCTTTGAGAGACGACCTTGGTCAGCCACTCTGCTGCGGCTAAGTAACCATCAATGACATATCATTTGAAAGTTCCCATGACAACACCATTCAAATTGGCACCGTTTCCATGGATACAAGTAATTGTTTCATCCATTTAGAGGAATTTATTTTATTTTACATTTTATTCTCTTATTGTCTTATCTCTTCCTTCTTTACCCAATCTGAAATTTTCATATTCTTTTGTTTTTTTCTTCTTCTTCTTTTTTCACCATCAACTCAAACTTCTCTTATTTTATTATAATACGATTTTCATCTATTAATTTTTATTTGAGTTTTGACATGAGCTAATCCCAATGATCTCTTAGATCATGACAATGAGATTGAATGCAGCCTTAGGGCTCAAATCAAACATTCTCAGTATACCGAATGTTTTAACATTCAACTAGTTGTATAATTACTCCACTCCAAGAACATTGAAATTGGAAACACATATATTTCCAAAAAACAAGTAACAATGTCCGAAAATAATAGGAATGAACTTTATAGAACCATTTGAGAATCATTTTCACCTGATATTAACTATCAACCAAATTTCATTGCATACCCAAATATCAAATCAGATATTGAACTGAAATCTGGGTTAATTCACCTGATTCCAAAATTTCATATCCTCTCTAGTGAGGATCCTAATAAACACCTTAAATAATTTAATGTTGTTTTATCAACCCATAAACCATGAAATGTATCTGAATATCAAATTAAACTAAGATCATTCCCATTTTCACTTGATGGAGCAACAAAAGACTAGATGTATTATTCAAAACCTGAAGATGTAACTTGTGGGAAAAATTTGAAGAGCCTTTTCATGAAGATATTTTTTCCATAATGAAGGACCACTCCCATTTTTGTGAAAATATAGGTGATTAAGAAAGCACAAGGGGAGTCAATGAATGATTACTGGGAGCGATTCAAGAAGTTGTGAGCAAGATACCCACATCACCAAATCAGAGAGAAACTCCTCATCCAATACTTCTATGAAGGACTCATACCTATGGAGAGGAGTATGGTAGATGTTGTACTTGGAGGGGAATTGGTACATACGACACCAGTAGCTTCACAAGCATTGAATGAAAAGATGGCACAAAAATCCCAAATATTTTTTGATCGAGGTACACCACATGTCAAAGGAGAATATCCGGTAAGTCCTCCATTTCTTGAAAATCATTTGAATTAGAATATTTTGGATGAATTAACCATTATAGTGAGGCAGATTGATTTTGAAAAAAGGCATCCCATCCCTCTCTTTCATGGAATTGTGGAATTTGAACAGAGACAATCCACTCAACTAACTGTTTCCCCCATGTAAAGACAGAGAAGATTGCAAAATAGTGTTTCTTGGGAGACCATATCAGTAGTAGAAAAAACCACATCCCCAAAAGAAGTTTGATTCCTTTTCCCTAGCATACAACCAAGGTGGATGGATCAATTAGACATGAGATATGGCTCTGGACAACAACAAAGACCCCTTTTCAACAAAACTTCTTGCACCCTCCACCTTAACAATAATGTTTCCAACAACCTGAAAGGCGATTTGATTCTCCAGAATCATCAAGACAACAACAAGGTTATTCTCAATAAGAGGTAGATTCTAATGCTGCCAATATTTTGAAACAGATTTCTCTTAATCAACAGAATGAGCTGAAGAGTCATGGTTGAGATCTGAGGGAGTTGAAGAATCAAATGAGTCAAATTTCCACTACCCTCCATGAACTTGTAAATAAGAATTCTGCAAATATACCTTCCCAAACTACTCCAAATCCAAAGGGAAATTTCATTTCCATCACATTGAGAAATGGTAAAAAAAATAATGATACTTTTACACCCACTATTCCACTGGGATTCAATTTAACTCAAGAGAATATTCATTCAAGACCAATGAATGAGAAACAAAAATATAAAGATAAATGTATGAAAAAGATTGATGATGTTCTTCCTAAACCACTTACCTTTCTAAATAGGGTTTTTCAAACCAAGAATATGGTTGTGGAGGTGATGGAAAAGGGGGTTTTGGACACATTCAAGCATGTGGAGATAAACATTCCCCCATATTGAGGCCATTAAAAAAATCCCAAGGTATGCCAAATTTCTAAAAGTACTTTTTACTAATCAAAGAGGACTCAAGGGGAATGGAAGGATCAATAATGGAAGTAATGTTTCAGCACTCATTACACCAACCCAAGCAATTCCAACAAAGTGAATGGATCCTAGGACATTTACTATCCCATGAACCATAGGGGAGTTACACTTTTCAGATGTTCTTTGTTATTTGGGAGCTTCCATAAATGTGATTCATCAATCTGTATTCTCTTCTTTATAGGTTGGTGGGTTGATTCTGATGAGATTTTTAGTGCAATTGGTGAATATAGAAACAACATATCTAGTAGGAGTCCTTGAGGATGTACTTGTCTGGATAAGAGGCATGATCTTTCCATTATATTTATACATTCTTAACATAGAATAAGATCATATAGGTTCTCATTCTCCTATTATCTTAGGTAGATCCTTCCTCAAAACAACAAAATCTATGATAATTGTCAATGAGGATACATGTTACACAGAGTTTGGTAATGAATTTGTGATATTTAATGTTATGGACTCCATGAAGTATCCCTTAGAGGACCATTCTGCATTTTTTATCTCCCATTTTGAACCACCAAATAAAAATCCCATAGAATATTATTGTCCTATGAATAGGGAGATTATAAGCATTGGTTCTAGTTTAATGTCTATGATCACTTCCACACTCATTTATAAGGAACAATTTCCCCTTAAATTTGAATTTGAAATGGATTCATATTCTGATTTTTGATCAATTGAACTCTAATTATTACTTTTCTATTGAGTATACTGATGGACTTGATGTTTTATTCTCTGATTTTGATGGTGTCTATTATAATATTAAAGATCTTTGTGAAAAAATTTCAGTTCCTTCAATGTTTCCATCCATACACTACCCCCCTACAGTAGAACTTAATCCATTTCCCCCAAATCTCAAATACTCAAACTTGTTGAGTGGTGAGAAATTACCTATTATCATTGCTAAAAATCTACCTTTTGAACATGAAGAAAAACATTGGAATCTTTTGAGGGAGAAAATCATAGAAATTGGGTGCACATTGTATTACATATTATTTATTAGTCCCTCCATTTTAATGCATAGTATTCTTTTGGAGGATGGGGCTAAACCAATTAGGCAGCCACAAAATAGACCGAATCCAACTCTTTTGGAATTTGTTAAAAATGAAGTTGAAAAATTTCTCAACGTATGTATAATCATTCCTATTTTATATTCTCAGTGGTTAAGTCCTATTCAGGTTGTGCCTAAGAAAACTGGTGTTACAGTTGCTAAAAATGAAAAATATGGGTTAGTTCCAATAAGGGTACAAAATAGTTGGCGTGTTTGTATTGATTATAGGAAACTAAATTGGTCCACCCACAAGGACAATTTCCCCACGCATTTATTGAGAAAATGATTGAGAGACTAGCTAGGAACACACATGATTATTTCTTGGATTGATTTTCTAAATATTTTCAGGATCCTATTTCTCTTTGGATCAGGAGAAGACAACATTCACTTGTCCATTCAGTACATTTTCCTACCGAAGGATTCCATTTGGACTTTGCAACGCCCCAGGTACCTTCTCGAGATGCATGGTGAGTATTTTTTCTGATTTTACTAAGACATGCATGGAGGTATTTATAAATGATTTTATAGTCTATGGATCCTCATTTTATGAATGTCTATGTAGTTTGGTAAAGGTGTTGAATTGTTGTATTGAAAAGAATCAAGTCCTCAACTTTGAAAAGTGTCATTTCATGATAGAGAATGGCATTGTATTAGGGAATGCAGTGTCAATACATGGTATTGAGGTTGATAGATCTACAATTGATATCATTTCATCCTTACCATATCCATTATGTGTGCATTATATTAGATCTTTCTTAGGGCATGCAGAATTTTATATGCACTTCATCGAAAATTTTAGTAAGATTTATCTTCCTATGTCACGATTACTTCAAAAGGATTATGATTTGGTGTTTGATGTTTTTTGTAGGACATGAGTTGATGAGATAAAGATGTTTCTGACCACTCCATCGATCATACATCTCCCACGATGGGAGATTCCATTAGATCTTATGTGTGATACCTCCAACTTCACAGTTGATGATGTTTTATCTTAAATGGTGGAGGGACATTCACATGTGATTGAATATGCATTGAAGACACTGGATTCATCCCAATAAAACTACAAAACCATGGAAAAAGAGTTTATATCTATCATATTCTCTTTATATACATTTTTTCATATATATTGAGATCTAAAGTTGTTGTTTTTTCTTACCATGCAGCTCTGAGGTACCTCTTGAAGAAGAAAAACGCAAAGCCCGGGCTTATCTGATGGATGCTTCTTCTTCAAGAATTTTATATTCAGATAATGGACAATAAGGGGTCCTAGAACTTGTTGGAATACCACATGAGTAGGATTACTGACACACTAGTAAATTATACCTTAGACTAGGTACAACTTCGTGACACTGTCCCCGATTAGCATCTTTATTCCATCTCAGGTAAGCATCCTTGGTATGCAGATTTAGTTATCTCACTTGTTGACACTGAAATCCCATAACATTTATGGAAAAATCAATTCCAAATATTAAATAGTGATTTAGGATTTTATGTTTCTGATGATCCATACCTATAGTTCATGATTAGTGACCCTTTTATTAGAAAGTGTGTTCATGATCATGAGTTTGAGTCTCTTCTACAATTATGTCATACACTTTCTTGTGGTGGAAACTTTGGACCCAAATGGACAGCTAGTAAAGTCTTAGACTCTGGATTATATTGTCCTAGCTTATTCAATGATGCACATGTGTTTTGTAAGTCATGATCTCGTTTCAAACACACTGGGAACTTTTCTAGGAGACATGAGATGCCTCAACAACCCATACTATTATGTGAAAATTTTGATGTATGGGGCATCAATTTTATGGTTCCTTTTTTTAGATCCTATGGTTTTTGGTATATTTTGGTTTTTTTTATCTGAGTAAATGGGTGGAGGATTAGGCCACCAGGATTAATGATTCTCATGTTGTTGTGGTCTTGGTCAAAGCGCAATTTTTTTGCAGGTTTGGAGTAGAGAAGGCCATCATCCGGGAAAAAGGAACACACTTTTATAATATGAATATTACTTCCCTTCTATGGATTTATGGGGTGACACAAAAATAGTCAACACTATACCACCCCAAAACAAATGGCCAGGATGGTGTTTCAAATCTTGAGTTGAAACATATTTTAGAGAAAAAGATGCATCCAAATAGGAAATTTTGGATGAAGCACTTGGATAATTCATTATGGGCATATAAGAAATCATACAAGACACCCATTCCTATGTCCCCATTTCGGATTGTTTTTGGGAAATCATGTCATCTCTCTATGGATGTTGAGCATTAGGATTATTGGGAAATAAAGAAATACAACATGGATTTAGCCCATGTTGGAATCCAAAAGCAGCTGTAAATTCAAGCGCTTGAGGATATTTTATTGTCTCTATATAAGAACACATGTATCTAAAAGGAAATATCAAAAAACAGCTCATGAAAAAATGATCCATAAAAGAGAATTTCATTTTGGAGAGAAAGTCTTGCTCTATAGTTCACGACTAAAGCTGATGCCTGGTAAGATGCTTTCTAGGTGGTTAGGTCCTTATGTTGTGAATAATTTTCTTCCATATTGTGTAGTGGAGATCACAAAAGAGGACACATGAAATATATTTAATTTAAATGGGCAACATTTTTATAGATACATTAAGAAACATCCTACTAATGTAGTGGATTTCATCACACTTCATGACCTCATCGTCACTTGAGAATATAAGGTTATTCCTAACCCTTTCACATTTTTTATTCTTGTCCTATTTAAAATTATACAATTCGTGTGGATATATAATCACATGGGTTCACATTGAGGATGAATGAAATATTTTAAATGTGGGGGTGGGAACCTTTTAGTTTAGTAATTTCAATTGTTTTTATGTTTTTCAATTATTGTAAAAAAAATGCGTGTTTTTCAAATTTTGTGTGTTTATTTTTCAATTTTTTTTCTTTTTGAAAATATTAAGCTAAAATGATTCTCATCACCATTTTTAAATTCATTTAAATAAGCGAAAAAATTTATCCCAATAAACCGAGCCTAAATGAATGGAGAAAATAACTTTGTTTCAAGTTAAAATTTTTACAAATTTCATGAAAAGTACTCTGAATTTTCAATCAAATGCCACATATCACTATCTTTATATTTTAAATCACATTCATGTGAGGATTTTGAACCATTATCTTCATATTCTTTATATTTACCTAATTTCTTGAGATAACCAATCCATGCATTATTTAACCATAATTTGATTTATTCTTATAAAAAACTTGAGGTTTTGAGGTACTTATGTTTATATTATTTAGGAATTTGTTTGGTATTAATTCCCCTATTTCAAAAAAAAAATTATTATAGACTACCTTGAAGATTTAATCCTTGTAGCCCTTAGAATCCATGAACAACCTATTAGGTTTTCAAAATTACAAGACATTTTTCCCTATCCAACAAACACTTGAAGTGAAATTTCATTATCTATTTGAACTTAAGTGTGGGGGAAGCTGTCTTGTGTTGTGCTACCACATTCTGTGATACATTGGGTGGAAAATTAAATTCTAAAGAAATGTTTTTTCTACTAAAGAAAATCATTATCTTGAAATATTTTCATTTTCTGAAGCTCTCATGATAAGTGAAGTTGTGTCTTTCTGGATATTCTAATAGAGAGAGAATGTTGTGCCTATCTAGAGCTTTCAAAAAAATCATGTTTGAGAAGATTGATATTTTTACAACTGAAATTTTTCATGCTGTGAACATTTATTAATTTTTCATGATGATTAATAGTAATGGATGCTATGGGGATTGATGAGGAAACCATATTTATGTGAAAATTAGAATAATGAAATTTTTCTTCAAAAAGATTCAATCCCTCCTCATTCAGCCCCATATCTTTTTACATCTAAATCCTAGAAAATGAAAGTCATAGAATAACCCTAAAAAATACTCATGATAAACATATGTATATGACTATCATCAAGTGGCAATGTAAGAATTTATCAAGTATATATTGACCATTGTATGTGTTTAGATGAGAAAGACATTACTGAAAAATTGACATTTGTGTGATAAGAGAAAATTCGAGTGAGGTAAGTGTTTTGTGTTCATGGGAGAATAAATGAAGTAAAAATATATTGAATGATATAAATAGTGGAATTGAAAAAATGTTTTTCTATGAGGCATGATATCTTTTTTTTCTTGGTGTGAAATTACCGGGTCTTCAGGATTTGTGTTTTAAAATTTGTTTTTAATTGATATTGATTTTACTTGTCACAATTTTTAGAATACATGATATGAGGTTTTTCTCAGGTGTGCAAAAGTTTATGTGTTGGGGAGTTGATAAAAAAAATTGTTTAATATTTTATTGATAATAAATGATATATTTTGTTAACATTGTGTTAACTATTTTCATTTTTGGAATATTTTGGATTAGATCATTCATTTGAAAATTTGATTAAAATTCCAGTTTTACTCTTAAAACATCACTATATTATTTCATACATAAATAATTTAATTTGATGTATTTGGACTTAATATTTTTTAAATGTGTTTGTGATATAATTTTCTACAACATGAATTAAAAAAATGGAGCTAAATCATTCATTTGTTTGGTGAAAATGGGAAATGAAGTCAAAGTTAGGATGGACTCGCTAGATTAGACATTAGTTCGGTATTTGGGCTATAAAATCTTCTTATTTTCTTGGATTAGGCCCAAATTATGATAGTATCTCGCGAATGAAATTTTTCACAAATCACCCTTCTAGAAATATAGTTGATTCATGCGTTTAAGTGTCTAAATATGTGGTTAATGTTGGCATAAAATATTTGGTCGAGATTCCCTATTCACACTAGAAACCACTTTGAACCAAGCCTCCCCAGCACTATATAAATTGGTGTTTTTCAAATTTGGTGGGGTTTGAGATGTGAATTAGTAAGTTGAAGAAGAAAATAATAGGTTACATTCCAATTCTCCAATAAATTCAATAAGGGTAGCTCTTGATACAAGGATCCCTTCACCGAAGCATTCTTCTTCTTCCTCATGTTGTAATGTTTGTGTTTTCATAATAAAATTCCTTGTTCTTCTTTTATTTCTAATATTTTCTTCTATTTTGTTCAAATTTATTCTTTTCTTAATCTTTATAACTATTCAGGAATCAAGAGTAGAAACTTTATTGGGTTCTACCCTTCCTAAACCTTTGCACATACAAAACGTTTCTACGATGACTACACCGCCCATGGAAGAGTGGTTCTTTTTAGTAATCGATCTACATCTAAAATTATTCAATCATATATTTTGAATCAATGAGATACCATAATTCATATAATATAATCTATTAATTTTGTTTTTTTAAATGTATCTAGGTAATAAATTTAACATTTGACACCAAAACACGCGAGGTCAGAAGTTTTGTAAATTGTGAGACTGCGATCTTAATCAGTAATAAATGACTACACAGGATAAATTTATAGAGTTAAAATATAATTACTAAACTCAATTATTCCTCATTTACAGAGTTTATATGTGCTCTAATTAACCATTGACCGTAATCTAATCTAATAACTTCAATAAAATTATGGTGCTATCATTTAATGTTCTGAATCTAGCCTAGAGTTTAAGGAATTCCATCTTTGTGGTTACGTTAACACCTTTAGGGTTTGAGGGTTTTCAAATTAAAGGATTATAATTATTTGGATGTTCACTTAAATTATAATATAAAATAATTGAGAGAGTAGGTATAGTTATATCAATTAATCCTTTTTAATATTTTCAAAAAAAACATCTTCTTGTTGGGACATTTTAATTGAAATTCATTTCAAAAATTAAAACAAAACAAAAATTCAATGTTTTTCCAGATAACTTCTTCTAGATTTAAAAATTATAAACAACCCCATCCTTTTAGTTAATGTTATTATTTAATTTTATTTTACATTCAAAATACCTTTAATATGTTGTTAAATTTACTTTCTCATTTGAGAGAAAACCTTGGTCAGCCACTCTACTTCTCTTAAGTAACCAACAATCACATATCATTTGAATGCGCCCACGTCAGCGCCTTTCATATATTTTGTGATATATAAAAAATTTATCTAATTTCGTTGAGGTATGTACATGGATCTAGGTCATATAGGTGAATTCCATGATAATATAATGACATATTCCTCCTATATTTGTAGAATGGTAGAGGATTTAGAAAGTTAACATCATTCCTTTATCAAATAAATATCTACCATAAAATTGATATTCTACATGTATGTTTTTATCAACCATCATATGATACCTCTTCTTGATGGTGGATTAAAGATGAGTCCTTAATCTTTTAAGGATTTTTGCGTATGTCGGTGGTGAAATATATTCTTCAACAACAACCCCATTAGCTAGATATAGAATTATCTTGATAAATATACTTATCTAGGTAAGTTATCATAAATTGATCATCATTAGACACTATTATTTTTTATTATCATCATGAATCACTTTTCCATTGAGAGATTATTTATGAATTTATGGTCATTAAATTAACATGAGGTTATATTTTATAGTTAATGAGGAATTATTGATATCTTCTTCAATAAAAAATTGACCTAATTAATTAGTTATCACTTGTAAAAAATACATCAAAAATATTTTTGTTGGTGGAATCATTAAGGTTTGTGATTATTGAAGAACCATATTATCATGGAATCTGTATGGCATCATATACTAAATGAATTTCATTGATGAACCAAAACTAAAATAGAAATAATTGACATGGGATAATTTTAATCATGTTCATGAACATGATTAAATCATTCGTTATTGATGATCCTTGTAGTATATCATCATTATCCTTGAGGTTGTAATATTCATACCTTTTGCGGTCCATGAATTCTATTATTCCTTTTTTATGTTGTGTTTACATATATTTGTTTCTTTATTTATAGTTATTTATTATTGTTGTGTGTAAATCCATGACATCCATATATGATATTGTAGGTGCACATTTTTCTTGTAGTGGCTTGTTATCTCATAGGTCATTAGTTTTAGATTATTATTCTTTCTTTTGAATTTATCATAATCATTTTATACCTCAGTTATACATGTGTAGATTTTATAAGGATGCATTAGAGGTGTCCTACATGGTTTTTATTCTCACATACTATATATAAATCTTGAGGCACTTGATATCATCATATACTGGGATCTTTGAAGGGGAATAGGGTCTGGGGAAGATGATTAAGCCATAAAGTATAGATCTTCTTGTTGGACCAGGATATACTCTTAAGGAAACCATAGTTTTATTTAATTTTAATACCATATTATACTATTGTTTGGTATTCCAAATTATGATCAAAATAATATATTCAATATATGATTGGTGTTTTGTCAAATAGTTTATACATACACATTATTAACTCTATGTTGTTTATATTTACTAAGAATTATTGTTAGTGTAATTCCATGATATGAATGGAATATTTTCCCAACTGATAGAGTTCACAACCTAGCTATTTTTGGATATCCTATTTCATAATGGTGGTATAAATTATGTCATTAGAGTCTATGGATTTGACATAGTGGTTTAGGATGGTGAGTTACAATGTGATTTTTAGCATAATATAAACTGATTCAGAATGACTGTACAAAATTTCTCGTTAAATTCATTAATATTAAATATTTTAACCAAAAAATAAATAATATTCATTTAAATAATGTCAATATTCATATTTGAAATTGAAAATTTATTGATTAAACAAGATAATGTCTTCTGTATCTTATACCACTTATTGGATCCATAATTCAAAAAAAACTCTATATTGGGTGTGAATTATGGTTTACTAGTTTCCTAATCATTAATTGGATCTCATACCACATTGGAATTAATGGTATGAACTTATCATTTTATGTATATTAATGGTTAAATAAAGTAAAATAGTTGTAAATAACATGAATTTATTCCTTAGTTCACAATTATGACCTACTCTAAGGAGTAAACACCAATGGAGTGTCAACGTACCAAGTGATATCACTACTAAATATGGATGATTTAAATGATTAAGATCGGATCATTATCAATCCAAGTATTTCAACCATTTTCTCACTATCTAAAAACTATATTAAAGGATACTAACAAATATATCATGATATCATGATCGCCTATAGGAATTATACATAAACAATAAACACCAAAGTAGTATTGGTGTTAACATTGAACGTTTCTACACCCTATAAAATCATGATCTTCAACCGAGTATATTTTTTTTTGTTATTTTCCCTAAAATCTACAAATGTATCAATTTACCATAAATTAAAACATTTTTTTCTATCCCTAAAAAATCATTCACTTAATCCTTCAAAATAATTTATCAATTATTTACAATGTTTTTCAAATTATTACTCTCTATAACTTAACCAATTTAACTAAATTAAAGATCCAACTTAATGTGATTTTATAGTAATGCACAATTATGATAGAATCTATAATGTTTGAGATACATTGGTCCTCCATATAATGGGCTATCTAAATTTTTAAATTTAGAAACTAACACGTATTAACATGTCATGTTCACCTAAGATATTTTCTCATTTTGAAATTCATATTTTACTATGTTGTGAATGGATACAACATGGTAAAATTAAGGCATGGAATATTCACTGAATTATAAAAAACACCTTATAATATATCTCTCATATGGATATCTACTAGTTTCCATTCTATTCTATAAGTTTTGATACTCGAAAAACCATTCTCTATTGTGTGATAAAACTGAGAGTACTACTTTAGTTAATCATACATGATTTATCGACTGAACATGGACACACAATCACCATTTTTTATATATTCAAATTCAAAATTGAATTATTTATATCTCCACGACAACACAAAATTGAAAAAACCATTTATGGGCTTCCCAACTACAAAGTAAAATTACATCAATGCATGATTCCATATTATATTACAGTTTACATAAGAAAATTCCCTATTTTAGAACAACATTATGCTGTTATGAAATTGATAATACCTTTGTAACTCTTCAATACATGTAAATAACACTATATCCAATATCATATAAAACACAGAAAACCCAACTTAAATGAACCATGATAAATTAATATTTAATTATTTTGTTATAAACAAGAAGTTAATTTTGGGGGTATCAAATTGGTAAACCATGTTTTAAAAAAATATAAAATTTTTCAAAAAAAATGTATCGATTTATTCTTTGTAAATATGTAACCAAATTTTATTGAATTATTTTTCTTCTAAATAATTGGTTTCATTAAATTTAGATTATATTTCCTTTTATGGGTGTAAATTGACATGTAAATTTGGAAAAAAATTATAAAAAATATAAATTTAAATATCACAATAAAAAATTATCTATGATAAAATTTATATATTTGTTGAAATGTTTAGATTTTTAGTGAATAGTTAAAAATTATGTTTTTTGTAAACTTTTCATTTTATTTTATTAAAAAATCCCATAATGTTTTTAATTTTATAATAAGTTAATATAATACACTTTTGATTATAAAAAATATAATTTATTATATAGGAATCATCTGTATTGTTAATTTTTTTAAAGGTTCACTTTTTTCCATAAAAAAATTATAAATTATTTTTTTATTTAATTTTACATGAATATATTAAAAAAATCCCAATCATTGGAATTGAATTTTAGGAAATATATATATTTTTTAGATTAATAATTTAATATTTTCAAATGTTTTAATTTTTTAAATTTTTTGGAAGAAGTGAAATTTATTATGAATAGAACAAACTAATTTTTTTAAAGTATAGTAATTTTTATGATATAAACATGAAATAAATATGATATATATTTTATTTGACTTATGGAATGAAAAAATTGGGATTATATACTATATATATAATAAGAATATAATTTTAAAAGAGTAATTTATATTTTATTTCATGATAAATATTAAAATAACTTTTAATGTCGACACTTAAAAACATGAAAAATAAAATTTTGTATCCTAATAACAATAATGGATAATGAGAATAATTTACCATTATTTTTTTAGTAAATATTACGTATGATTTTTTTTAATTTGTTTTTTAAAATATTGAGTTAAATGACAAGAATGTTATCGAATGTTTTCTAAAATTCTTGTGCAAGGCTATTAAAATCAAAATAACATATTAAATAGTTTATAGGATATAAAAATGATTTAATATAAATATACAAAATATATAAATTTCAATATTTACCTCTATTTATTTATTTCAATAATGGAAAAAAATTAAAAAATAGTCATAAACTGAGAATCTTTAATTCTCATGATACACAAATAATATCACGTGAAAGGAGTAGAGAAATAATGTAAATCATATTAAAAACAATAAAAGAAATTTTTTAGGTGATTTAATGTGTCAAAATATTTTTTACATAAAATATAACATATTATATATAATTAAATTGTTTGTACTTGAAATCATTTTCTCTCTTGTTTTTTTAAATTCCAGTTAATTTAATATGTTCAAAAATGATATTTATGATATTTATGTAAAATATTTATTTATTAATTTTTTAAAAAAAATAAATATATTGATAGAGAATAATAAAGATGATAAATGGTATAAAATTTTATCCCTTTTTATTTTTTATCTAAACATACCCTTATATTTAATGTTATAACCCGTTGATATTTAAAAAGTCATTACTATTGTTAAGGCCAAAAATGGTTGTCTGAGGGGTCAAACCAAAATTTAAGGTATATAAGGATATCTAAAAATATAAAAATTTCATTATTTAATTATATTAATATAATATCATCAATATATTCAAATAAATTTCATTTTAAACCATTTTACATTAGGTATAAAAATATTATATTATAATATGTAATTAATTTACCAAAATTACATTAATGACATTTTAAAATGAAAAATATATTATAAAATGATTTAAAATTCTTATAAATACAATAATTTTTCATGTTAATGGGATATGTTTTAAAATATCATTCATGTTCAATTTATCAGTCACTTTTATTTATATGGTAATTTTATTGACACTTAATTTGTAAAAATAGTAATATCACGACAATTTTTAAAATGGTTAAGAGAGGGTTAAAAATAAGAGAAAGGTTGAAAATATACGAAATAAAATAAATATTTTATTTTATAAGAGTATTTCAACCCATTATCATAATTTATTATAATTATATTAATTTGGATCTATTATTTCATGAAAATATTTAATAGTAGTTTACTACTTTATGTAATTCCATGAATATCCCTTCCCTCACTTCTAAAAGGAAACCCCCTCTCCTCTCCAATAAAATAATCAAAATCTAATTTATTCTTAAAGATAAAAAAATACCTTAAAAAATATCAATATACATTCTAGTTGTATTATATTATAAATAATTTCCACCTTAGTGGGATTAACATGTTAAAAAATGGAGGTTTTCTGAAAGAAGATTTATAACATTTAACTTAATGTTTTAGTTATAATTATTTTAATACATTCCTAAAATATTCTAAAAAAATTTAAAATTAATAAAATTATTCTCAAACATTGTGAGATTTTTTCATTATAATTGAATAAACTATATACATCTCCTTCTTCAATAAATTGGGAATTGAAATAACTTTTCAGAAGTAGGGAGGTATATTTCTTCATGAACTGATGCAATTTAGTTTTCATCAACACCTATCATTGATGCTAATAATGATTACTTTTTATATATTTGATATTCATGAAATAATTATCATCATATAAATAAAATTAATTATAATTTTTCTTAATTTTCCTTACATTAAGAAATTTATAATGTCATTCTTAAGTATGTGTGTATTACTCCCACTACAAAGTGATGTGATTATTTTATCATAACAACATCACATAAAGGTTATATATATGCGTATTTAAGGGAAGAATAAATTATTTATTATTTTATAATAACTATATAAATATAAAATGATAATTAATTTATTTCAGTCATATTATTTGAAAAATTAAACTACTAGAAATCCATGTTTTTATGCCTGTGGAATTGAGCGGCCACTTTTAGAGGTCTCTATAGGTAAAATTTTCAGCAATATTTTCCTCGCCACCACTCTTCCATATTTTTTTCTTCCCACATTCATAAACCATTCCCTTTGAAACCCTATATCATTATCTTTCACATGTCGTCGTTCATACACTACCCCCCAATTCCCAATGTTGTTCCCCAAACCACAACTATGTGGGTTATTTTGGATGGAAAATTTTGTGGCCTCCAAAGGAAGTCAGGGTAGGTCTTTTCCAACCAATAAGAAGTTACCATCAAAAGTGTACATTTTCAGGTATATAAATACCATTAGAGACCTCTTTTGTCGATCACTAGTGGTGATTTTTCTAGAAGAGTTGAAACATAATTATGACATACGTAGGACCTAAATTCTTGTAACACGATTAATTTTTCAAAACGATGCCTTATTTTTTACATTATAATTATAATTAATCCCTAAACATATTATTTATTTCATTACTTTTATTCTCATGATTATGGAATAATGGAATCTTTTACCATCGTAAGTCTACCGATGACATTTTGTACATACAAGTAAAATATCACTAAAGCATCCAACATAAATATAATTAATTAATTAATTGTATATAGCATGGAAATAAATAATATAAATGGAATAATAAAAATGAAATATTTTTATAGGATACTAAATAAAAAATATATTTTTTATTTTTTATTATAAGGAATATGCATTATTAGTCACACTTAAGGCCAATGAAAATTTACATTATAGTCCTTATTTTTATTAATTTAATGATTTTTTTCTATATCATTTTATTCCATTAATAATATATTTATATGTATATAAATTAATTATAATTTAAATTTAATTTAACTTTTTACTTTCTTAAAAGGCATTTTAAAAGATATATTTTTCTAGAATGTTTTGACATTTCTTAAAAAACAAAAAAATTAAATATTCTATTTTAACCCATGTGGAATCTTAGGCTTTTTCTTCCACAAAAACCATTATTATATGTTTTTTCATTAAAATATTATATGAAATTATAAAATAAAACCTTCATCACTATATTCATGGTATTTTATTTTTTAAAATGTGGTTTTTAAAGGGAAATAGTATTTATATTTCCGAAATTAATTTATATGGGTTTAGAGAGTTTTTTCAATGTTGTTAGGATGAAAAGTTACACACAAATTTTTTTATCCATGATATGGTATTTGAGACTTATATATTTTAAGTAGGGATCCTATTACTAATTATATTAATATTTTTAGATGATTAAATATATATAAATGGGTAATCCCAATATAGATCTCCAATGCATTTGGTAATGTTCATTATCATGAAATGTAAGTAAGAGATAGTTAACATGGGTGGTTAATCATATAGATTTAACCATGATCTATTTATGTATAATATGATGTAAAATGGTCTATTAATATGAGTCTCTATGTTTCATTATAAGTAGTCTCATAAATTATTATTAGTTCTAATGGTTTTGTTTTAGAAAACGTGTGTTTTTAATATGGACATTATTTTTATACAGTAAAATAATAACATGGAAAAGGTAAAACTCATATCAATTTTCATGTTTTCTATTGGAAAAATTTAGTTATTTCTTTTATGTCACTTTAATTGTTTTTTTCATTGCACATTTTCAAATGTTTTTTCATAGTAATTAAGGATGAATATAAAAGACAAAAATTTACATGATTCCACTATAGAAGCTATCATGAATTATGAAATCATATATTTATAGTGAAATCCTTTTTTGGGGAAAATATATATTACAAAAAAATGAACACATCAAATAGTTCATCAAAATTATCTGAAAAACTAAACCGAATAGTTATTTGGGAATGTACGTGATCCAATAATTATCAATAACATTGTATATTTTTTATTGGTGAAATTTTGGTCACAATAATATGTATCATGTCCCAAAATTTAGAAACTTTTTATTAAAAATGAATCCAATATTTCAACTATGTTGATGTTATAGTTAGTATTATAGAATGGTTTTGAATATATTGAAGAGTAATATGCTTTCATGTGAGGTTATTTTATGTGTTATGGATAGTATCATGAGTATATAATTTTAATGTTTATCATATATTCAATGTCATAGAAACCACTTTTGAGTTTTTAAGTGATGTGATATTAAGGTGATTAATGATATTTTTTGAGAAATTTTATTGGGTTTAAATATATATAAACCTTAGTTCTAATAAGAATGAGTTTTTTATTTGAATTATAATATTTTTTTGGGGATATAAACTTATTGGTAAGAGATAATCACTATCAAAAATAATACATATACCCAAGGTCTTAAATCATGGGTATAGCCCACCAAACTGTTGGTATTGGCTATACACATGGTTTTGGGAACCGTGTCTTGTTATTACATTAGTATAGACCAATACCCATGGTTCCTATTCAAACCAATGGTATAGGCCACATATAATTTTTCATACCCATGGTTTTAATAAAACCATGTGAATTGTAGTACACCTTTTTTTTGGAAATAATTGATATATCTATTCATATCAGAGAACCTAAACCCCCGATTTTATTAACTGTGGTTATAATTACTCGATTTCATATATCAGTAACAACACCCTTTCCTTCTTCCCCAAATTATAGATCCTATAATAACTAATGAAACATACAATATACATTCAATAAAGTAGAAATTTTATATATTTAGAATCCAACAATGAACTTGTAATTTTTTTCAATCCATATAATATATATTATATAAATATACATCCATAAATAAATCAATTTATGTCATTACAAAACTACATAAGTCTCTGTCATAATATGTCAAAAATTAATGGGAGCAATATCTTCCTCATTTCTAACATCCTCATTATCAATATCATCATTAACATCAACAAAAAAACCTCACTAACAACATCATCTGGAGTAAAAACATCATTAACATCATCATCCCCACAACCTTCAGCTCGATCGCAACTTGGAACCTTAGTGGAATCACTAAGGGCATCAGTTAAATAATGAATCCAGGCTATATGTAAATAAATTATTGTGGTGGAATCTACTGTACGTGATTGACTAAAAATTGATATATCAATTAGAAATTTTTTTGGGATCATCATACTTCTCTCATAATTTTGTTTACATATTTCTTACTCCTCTAAAGCTATTTTTTTAATAAAATTTTACATGGGTGCTTTCTTGTTCCAGGGTCTGAGAGGCTTGAGAGGATCCTAATGAGTAAAAATACATAGAGAGGATGATGTTCTTAATTGGTCATCATCAGACTTTTTTAGGGTTATCATCACATAATACATAACTCAAAAGATCATTGGGCATGATGTTTTTAGTTTCCTTATCATAGAAGGCCTCTAGGAGAGTATTTTGAAAATACTAAAAAAATTAATTATGGATTTCATATAAGTAATTTAAATATAAATAACAAATGTACTATATTTTATTGTTTTTTAATTCAGTACACTTCCCATGTTTTTTCTTTCTAATTGTAAAAAGTAATTTATCTCTAGGTTCACAAACATTGATTCCAAATATAGGTGGCCTCAAATGACATTTATTAGTATACAAATATTCATTATGTAATTTTTTTTAAATATAATGATAATTTAAATAAATAACATTTAAATGAATGAATAATTCAAAATTTATATGATAAAAAATAATGAAAAATTCATGAATAAAATATAATAAAAAACACATTAAAATTTTAGGAACTAATTATGAACATTAAATAATCTTGAATATGAATTATTTTTATTAATTTCATAATATGAACTCCATATTATTCATTATATGGTCGATTATCAAATTAGACATTGTACCTATAGTCTAAGTGTCCATGAGGCCTAATTGGTCAATTGGAATATAATTATGTATTCCAATATTCCATTAGTTTTATAGGCCAAATAGCTATTTGGACTATAGTTCAATTGGTCCTCCGTCCTAATTATCCAATTGGAGGATATGAATAATTGATAAATTATCCATTAGGCCTATAGGACGATAGACCATTAGGCCTATAGGTGAATTGGACTTTGTGACAAATTGGTCATTTGTCCATGAGTCAAATAGGAAATTATGCCTAATGGATAATTAACTAATATTCCTAATGTCTAGTTAGACGATAGAACTAATTGGTCAATTGGACATTAGGCCAATAGGACGATTCGAAATTATGATGAATTTCTAAATGTCCTATAGGCCCAGGGACCAATTGTCTTATAGGCCTAAGGGATAACTGACCTATAGGTGGGTTGTCTATTAGGATTAATTGTGTCGGTGCTGAGTCATGATAATTGTATCACTAAGAGGGGGAGGGGGTGAGTCATTGATATTTTTTATGTTTCCCTGTACATGAAAAAACATTCACCTATTGTAAAAGATTATATAGCATGATAAAAACAATTCAAACAAAAATCAATAGGAACACAAGTATTTACATGGTTCACTATTCAATAAGAATATCTACGTTCTTTTTATTTTATGTTAATGATCCAATACCACACAATTCACTAGAAAAAAATCCTTGGATTATAACAAGTCGGATATATCCATTCACTCTTGTAGTACTTTGATAGAATCGTAAATTCTATGTGCATCGTCCTAGCAATAATAAAGTAATAAAAAGTTTGTATAAAAACACATTTCACATGTTCATAATTTCAATTTCAAAATGTAGTGAATTGAAAAAACATCTTCAATTTCTGACCCATAATATGGTAAGAACATCAGGTAAATTGTTAAGAAAAAACCATTCTGACATTCTAAGTATGATTTTCCCAATCTGATTCCTCTATGAACAATCTTCCCCAATAAAATTCTTCTAGTTATGATTCTCCTCAGTATAAAAAATATGGCTTTAATAGAATATAGTAGTGGTAAATTAGTTCCACTTCAATTATGTGTACAAAAAACTGAGTATGATTCTCCATACACAATTCTTCCACAATCTGGAAATCTTAGTACAAAAATCCCAAATCCGTTTATTCAACTTGATATGATAATTAGCTAAATAATATTGACAAAACGGCTATGATAATCAGTTGATTATGATAAAAACTAAGTACAAAGATCATATTAATACAGCATTTCAATATTGTCTCTTCTCATTAACATCCCCATCAAAACTTCTTCAAAAAAAATAAACCCTTCTTTATCTCCCATAAACTCGACATTTACCTCTCATTATCCAAACTTGGTCATCACAGAAGTACAATGATCTTTTCTCCTTTTATGGGTGACCCTCAAGTGGCTTTGGTGAGAATCCCAAAAAAATTCCAACATAATCAAATTCACCCTAATATCAATTTCTAATAAAGTCATGGTTGCATTCCCACTTACCCAACACTTCTCAATGATTCTTGATTATTCTAAAATTTTCACTTCCTCTTCCAACATTCATTTCAATTTACACTCTGATTTTAAATCATGAGTCTAATTTTCTATATTTTATTTCTTCAATACAAATCTCAATATCAATTTATTGAAAATGTTTGAAGAAATTGTTACCACTATTAATGATGAATGTAATCATTCTTTTGAACGTTGAGATCCCCATTGATGGAAAAAACATCAAACTCCACCACATCTACACATTTTCTCTTGAGAAAATTGAGATACAAAAAATATAATTTTACACTTCTCTTAAACTGGTTGGTACCCTAAAATTTAATTGAAAACTATTAAAATGGTTGACTACATTTTTGATCTCATCCTACCCTTTTCTTTGCATTCATCGCCCTCCATAAATTCCTTCTCAGAATAAGATTTTCTATAGTAAGATATTTCCATCTACAATTTTTCTAGATAAGATCATTTTTGTCCTAAGATTGAGTAAGAACATCTTGGGTATGAATTTTTTCTTATGAATATAACAGATGATCAGATGTTATAGTCCCTGATGATGATCACCAGCATCTTGTGCTTCTCTCCCACCTAGATATGAAAAATCTAGGTACGATATGGAATACCAGATTTCCCATTGCTTCCATTATTTTTGAATTATATATTCTCCAATAAATGTAAGAATTATGTGAAATAGAAATTATAAAATCATAGTCATATTTAATTTTATCATATCTATACAGACTCTCATACGATCACTTCATTCATACATGATCTAGAGTGAATCTAATGAGCATATACTTACTACATTATAAATTATCCATGTCACTAATTCTCTCATTACACATAATGATAAATTCTTTATTACGATATTTTTATATTTTTGACCTAATAAAAAACTGATCAGAACCACTTTATTCAAATATAGTCTCTTCATTATGATATTAAGATTGAGTACAATTCATTTAAATAGAATGGGCATAACGAATTTCCAAAAAATAAAAAGTTATGTGATTATTTCATCATCATATTTGTTAACATGAAAAAACATCATTTGAAAATAAAAACCTTAATCATCAGCTTGGTCCTAACAATATTCCCCTTTATATTTTTTTCAACTATGTTTCATAAATAATTGAACTTTGTATCATCAATATATGAATTAATCCTCAATATTTCTAAGACTACATGAGAAAACTTAATGTAGGAAACGTGAATAATTTATAATAATACCTTGATGTACCCAAGCAGTGATTATAACATCCTTTTTCTAATTCCCTCTTAATTTCTTCATCATCCTCATCTTTTCTTCATCCAACATGGAATAGAAATCAAATTCTTTTCTTAAAACCACTCAAAAAGAATTATATTAGTTCACTAAAAAACAATGATGATTTCATATGCTACCCACAACACTTCCCTTTTACATGCATCGAATAGAAATATTTATGAATCAATATATTCATCCCATAGAGAACACTATCCAAAGGTATGATGAGATATGGTAATAACACATACTTCAATATTATTGATAAATATGTTAGAAAACCACGTTCAACCTCAATATAAATAATGATTCTTTAGTTAAAGTTTTTGTGAAAATTTCAAAAACATTTTACGGTGTTAAAACATGTTCTAGTATGAATTCATTATTTTCCATATTTGTTTTGATACATTGATATTTTATATCAATATGATGTGAACAAGAATTATGAAGTAGATTCCTGGAGATATTGATTGTACATTGATTATAAGAACCCAAGAGAAAGGGTAACTTCACATAAACAAGTAAATCTTCAAATTGAGTTTTGATACACATACCAAAAAATCTCAGTCAGAAGAAAATACTCAGACCATTAATTAAAAAAGGCAATGTACAGTGAACAGGCAAACAAACAAGAGGTACCAATTACATGTAATAAAATTTATACCCGTCTCTGCACCAATGAAAATATTCTGCAATGACTGTTTCCCATTCTGAGCTATCATAGTGCTTAAGGATCTTTGGGTTCTTCCTTCTATGATTCAGTTTATCCAATGATATCAATTCCCTATAGAATTTCTTTAGAGAGGACATAGTTTCCACTGGCTTTGGAAAATCAGAATAATCCTTCCTCGACCATCTTTTAACTGGAGGAGGTTCCTTCGTTCTAGTTATCTTCTCCCATCCTTGACAGTGTCACTATATGAGGGCTTGACCAAAAAACTATGATTTTATTTTTCACTTTATGATACGTCCTCCAATTTTCTAGTGATAAGAACAGCTTGAAAAGTAGGTTGGACCATCTCATGTTGTCCATTATTGTCAATCATAGCCAAACAATGTGGTGGCTACACAAAAGCATGACTAGCATCAACCTCCTTCCTCAATCCACCTTCCCAAGAAATCTGCAATCTTTTGTTCCTCATTGAAGATCTCCCCTCCTCTTCATCATGAATAAATTCCTGGAAATGATTACAAGTGTTAACATTGAACTGCAAACCACCATCAAAATTCGGCTGCAAATTCTCTTAAATAGCCAGACATAGTGTAAGTCGATCATGTACTGGCCCATCACCGGCTGGTCCCAATGGAAACTCTCCCTCCTTCTGCTCAGCATCACCAAAAATTAACAGCCCACTAACCTCACCTGCAGCATCCTGAGTAAGCCGATTTTATTGATGCAATGTAGCCCCTAAGGAATCCAGCACTCCCTAGCAGTCTCCAACTCCATTACCAGGACTAGGACCATTCACACCATTACTCAAGATAAAATCTTGCTTTAATCTATCAAAAATAGCAGCCATAGATGGGTTATTGTGTGCCCTCACCCGTTTTCCAAAAGATGAACCACCCAGCTCAACAGAATTTCCATGAATGCTCACATATGTGCGTATCAGCCCCTGACCAGATGACCTGCCAGGCTTCTTCATCACAACAGCTGACCTTCTTCCCCTTCCTCCACCAAGGAAATGAATATCCATATGACCCAGACAACAACAAATCAATCATTAGTCAACCCAATCCTCAAAAACAACATCTTTCCTCCATGGGAACTCCTCACTAATAGTAATCCATATTCAATCAACTGGTGGCCTCAACAAATTCACCTCAACGCAAAGATGTGGATTCACCAGGTGGCTCACAGAGGATGTGCGAGCATTAGAACATAAAAATCGATCAACCAGATTACCTATCATATGGATTATTGAGGGATTTCGAAAGGTAAAAGGGAGATGCAGTAGACTTACCCAGGTCACTACTGTAGGAGGATCCCGGTTCATGCTATGGTCAAAAGACCATCGAAGAAGAAAAAATTTACATCTGTTGCATTTACGAGGTGATCTGGACCAAGCACAAATTAAGTCATCCTTCGTAGTGAATTGTTTCATCATGTGACGATTATTAATCAACCCTATTACTGTGCAGTCATGTTGATCCCATTTTCTAAACACAAAACAGTCAAAATCATCAACCAAGGTCCATTGATGAGAAAACCGGGAAACCAGGGTTTGATCCAAGAAGCTCAAGGACTCAGAGAATTTCGATAATGTGATCAAGAGGTGAGGTTCCCCAAGGTGAATATTTGGAACTTTTGGGCTTAGAAAAATCGACCGGAAGTCAGGTAGGTAACTAGGGTTCCAAAACGGTACAAAGGGCCCCCACGACCTCTGATGCGATGGAGTCAAAACATCCTCCACCCTCCCACCACCAGGAAGGGGGGGAATCAATTATCAGTCATTAGCTAGGGAATCCCCTCACCATCGCTTCGCCATCACCTCTCCATCTTCATCAATGTCCCTCTAATTTAAGTCTTTTCATACACATAAGTTGTGTAGTGTATTGAGTGTTAGAAACAAATTATTCTTCATTAATATTGAGAGTTACTAAATAATATTTATATGAACTCTAAAAAAACACAATTATTTTTCTAGAAAGAAAACTCCCCCACATGGTAATCTTGTATCATCTACATTTCCTACCCAATTAGCATATGAATACCCCATAAAGTCAATATAATCTTGAGCTCCCATACCTAATTCAAAATTATGTTGTGCCTTTGATGTATTTGAGAATTCCTTTTAAAAGAAAGTAAATGTGATTAATTTGGAGAACTCAAAAATACTGCATATATGGTAACAACATAAATAATGTTTAGTTTTGAGGAAATAAAATACAACAAACATCCAATCAACTTTCAGAATTAATATTGATCATCTTCTTCCCCTTATCCATATTTGGACAAATTTTTTCCCACTGAAATTTGTGTGGAAATAGGTTTTAAATTTTCCATGTTTAACCTATTAGGAAGTTAATTTTCCTAATTATCATGATAAATAAAAATGTGTTTCACCTTTTTTAATATTTTTAACCAAAAAATGTATTTATTTTCCCCTAGCATATACATTTCAAATACACTTTTAATTTTATCAAAAAAAATCACAATATTTTTCTTCATCCCCATCAATGATAATTTCATCAACAAAAAAAATCACAATTTGAAAATCTTCTTTACTTACTCTACTATAGATATTTATATTCACTCTACCATTATTTAAAT
This sequence comes from Viscum album, assembly GCA_963277665.1. NCBI lineage: Eukaryota > Viridiplantae > Streptophyta > Magnoliopsida > Santalales > Viscaceae > Viscum > Viscum album. The sequence continues at coordinate 848,723,074 of OY728164.1, read as the reverse complement.
CCGTCTTACATAAGTATGTATCCAATTTGGAATATCATGCCCTCACATCTTGTTTTATGGTATACAAATCCTTTTTCAATCCACACACATATCATTCATCTTTTCCAACTATAAATCAACAGGGTTGTTTGGTAAAAACCTCGTCTTTATGATCACAATTATTGAATATAGATTTAACATTCATTTGAATATTCTTGTAGACTTATTGTGCAGTGATAGTTAGAAATATTCTGATTATTTCAAGTCATGACACTGTGGGAAAGATTTCATCAAAATCAATACCTTCAATTTGTGAATATCTTTTTCACAGCAATATTTATTTGATTCTTATCACTTCACATTCATCATTTAGATTGTTTCGTAAAACCCAATATGTTCTAATAATGTTTTTTTTTTTCAGGCATAGCTATGAGATCCCATGAATCATTTATTTCAATCAGATCCAACTCATAATTCATGCCTTGAACCCATTCTGGATATGAAAATGATTCTTTCATATCATTCATCTCTACTTTTTAATATAATAAATTATGTGTAATAGAATTTTTTGTTCTTCATGATTCATCATTCAAAAGTTGATCAAAAATTATATTTTGAGAATTAATATTTTCCTCAAACTAGGGTGATATTTTTGAGTTTCTTCCCCATCAATAAAAATTGATGTGTCTAATTATTCTTCTTGAGTAGGAATCCAATTGCATGTATCCTTATCAAAATATTATTCTTGAACATCCTAATCTTCATTTTATTCATGAATATGTTTTTCTTTCTCACAACATTCAATTACATTCACATCAATAGAATAAAAAATTCTTTTCGTATCTTTGTTGATGAATCTATATCCTCTTCCTTTTATAGCATAACCAAGAATGATTTAATATTTACCTTTTTTACTCAAACTTTCCATAGTTTCTACCTTTAGCCTTTATAATTCCTAGAATCCCAAAAACATTAAAATGTTTCAAACTAGGAGTTTTTAAATAAAATAAACATAGGGATTTATATCTGAATTTATCGTATAGAAATATTTGTTCGGAATATAAACACTAGTACTCATGTCTTACCTCCAAATGTAATGATAAAGGCCTTTTTCAATTAAGATGGACTTTCACATTTCCACTAATCCTCTATTCATTCATTCAGAAACCGCATTATTTTGGGGAGTGTATGGGGAATTGTATTAATGTTAAAATCCATGATTCTCAATAAAACCTCTGATGTCTTAACTTTTTTATTCACCGCCATTTAATATTCTCCACTATATTACTAAATACTCATATTCCTTCTATGATTTCCTTCAAAAACATTAACAAATTTTATTTTTTATTTCATATAAATAACAAATTTAATTTGAGTAAAATCATCAATCAATGTAAAAAGGTACTTTTCTCCATTTTTTGATTATTTTCATATTGGCTGACATATATCAGAATAAATCATCTCTAGGGTTTGTCTTGGAAAAATATAAAAATATTTATACCCAACATTTGTAATTGTTCCTTCCTCGTAAATAGTGAAACACCAATATCATCTTCTATGAAAATAAATAATGTATCAGACACTATTTCTATTAGATAACATTATAATGTATCTATGACCCATGTTTCCTAGACTTTTATGCCACAATAGATTCTCATACACAATATTAATGTAACAAGAGTTTGGTATTTCACTGACCTGAAACAAATTTTCTTTTCTATGTTGGCCTCTTGTAACAATAATTCCATATTTCTCACTTTTCAAAAAAACACTCATCATTAATAAGGATAACATCCTTACCATAATCCTAAAATTTTGAAACAATTAATAATTTGTGTTTCATGTTATCAACATACAATTTTTTTCTTATTTTTCCTCTCTTCTTTCCCAATATTAGGGGATCTAACACCTTTGATTATTTGGTATTAATGATTTCCAAATTTCATAATTATGTATTTATGATCCTTCAAATAATTCAAAAATATAAAATATCCTTTCACCTGAGTAGAAAACCCACTATTTAGAATATATGGTCATTCTATATTTATTAAATTCAAAGTGGTTTCAACAATAAGATAATATTCTTCTTTAGTTTCCTTCGACATATATTGCTTCTGTGAATTATTTTGAATATTTTGTGTGCCAGTAAACAAACATGACATCGTTTTGCAAGGTGAGTAGGCTATTAACATCATTCACAAATTTTTACCAGTGTTTGGAACCTATTTTAAATTTTTAAGCCACCGTTCTCCACCGTCTCAGACTTCTTTTTTAGGTAATTAACTCCCCCTTAACCTCTTCCTTTACTAACCTATCAAAAAATAGTAATATTTTTTCTTGAATGAACATATATTTTTGGTATGTAAAAATCCACCATAATACCAGAAATATCTATATAAGTATTATTTTCCTTTGAAACTTCTGGATTGATTGGATGTGTGAATATTTTTATCATACACCTTTATCTATTTCTTTTTTGAGCCACCAAACATTGTATTATCAATCATAGTCCTCATTTTAATTTCTAATTTAATGGAACAATAAGTGTTTAAAACATTTCTAGACACATATTGTTTAAAAAAAATTCATAGGTTTTGTTATTTGATACTTATAAATTATAAACTTTGTTGGTTTTGGCCACATACACAATTTTCCAAGCATTCTTCATTTTTGTTAAAAAAATTCCATCCTTTTTCTCACCCTTTGAAGGTACATTTGTTTTTACATTTTATGGTCTATTATTATGATAACTTCACCAAATTATGTAATAGAGTTTTTGAAACTTTTAATACTCAATTTAGATTTAGATAACATTTTTTGAGAAAGTTACAACTTTTCATCCCTAGATTTTAGTTTAAACTCGATATTCTATTTTCGATTATTTTCATCCTCAAGATATTTTTTCAAATCATCTATCTCTTTCAGTAGATTCTTTTTTCTCATTAGAAAATAATTATTTATTTATTTTTATAGAACATTCATCTTAAAAAACATATTTTTAATACTTCTAATATTAATAAAACAATCATTAAACTCATCTTTCAAATGCATTTCAAGTTGATTTTCTTCTTCATAACTAATACTTATAAAATAATTATCTTTAATTGATGTAAAAAAAGTATTTTCAATACCATACTCAACTGATTTTTATATTTAGTATCATTCTTATCTTCTTATTCATCTTTGGATAGGAAGCTCCATCTTTAGGAATTTATTAATTTCCTATCTTTCCCTTAGAATATGATTTTCTTTTTCATCGTGATACTTCCATGATCTTATTGGATTTCAATATTTTTCTTCACTATTCTATTATTTATTTCTTCAAAGACATTTGGTAGTAACATTCCCACTATAACTAAATTCAGAACACTTCAAGGGATGTTTTTCATTTGTATTTACATATACAAATTCAATCATTTTTAGAAAATAATTATACAATATTATCACAAATTTTACATACATCATCTTTAGAATTAGATTTTCTAACTTCATCATCAATAAGAATATTTTTTAAATTTTCATTATTTTCATCCTTGAATGAAATTTCTATATTACCCATTGTTTCTTTCATAGAGTTTCTCCTTATCATTTCATAGGAAATAAGAGTGATATTAAAATCATCAAGAGATAATGTTTTAAGATATTTGTCTTCCAATGAATAATATTTTTCATCAACCGTTTATTGAAGGATTCCAAAAATATTTTCATCAACAACAGAATAATCTAAATTTTTACCAACATATTTGAGATTACACACAATGTCATTTACCTGGATAAATAATTCCCCAACTGATTCATACTTACCCATATACACATATTCATAATTCAATATATGTATTTTATGTTTTTCCTTTTTCACATTTTTTATTTCCTTTGTATCTGTTTTTCAATTTATCCTATATACCATTGGATGTGAAAACAGTTATCACCCTTAGGAATAAAATTTCATAAAGTGATGATAATAAATAATTCCTGGACCTTCTATCATTCTCCAAATTCTTACTATCAATAGATGTAAGAGGATAATTAAAATAAATAGAAGTAACCCAATCTGTTGCATCATTAAGACCATCATATCTAATAAAAATATGATAAAGAAATATTGTCTCAGTCCTTCTAATATAATTATTTCTATTGAAAACCAAAAATAACTTTATTTTATATACAATTAAAATTATCCATCTGCAAATAATACATGAAGGGAACCTACCCACTGATACAACTTGTAAGTGACCATTCAGAATGATTGTATCATTAAGAGGGGGACGATGTAAATCAATTATATTATTTTTATGTTTCCTGGAAATTAAAACAACCATATTTTCTTATTAAAGATTTAATTGCCTACTGAAAACAATTCAAACACACATACACATAACGAGATGTATTTTTATAGTTTACTATTCAATATGAATAGATAAATCCTTGATATTTTATGAAAATGACCCAGTACCAAAAAATCCACAAGAAAAAAAATACTAATATTATAACAAGTTGAATTTACCCTTTTACTCATGTAGTCCTTTAATGAAAATACAAATGAATGCTTCCACCCTCATAGGAAAAATAGAGTGATACAAAGTTCGTTTAATAAAAAATGTTATCTATGCTAATTTTTAATTTGAAAAATACATTGAATTGAAAGAAATCCTCTAATTTCATACCCAAAATAATTTAATAATTTTTTTGTCTTTTCGAAGGAAATCTAGTCCTATTTTCTTAGCAATATTTTAGTAGTCTGATTCCTAAGAGTATGATCTGTCCTAATATTATTCTTATAGGATTTATTCTCCTCATTTTGAAAAATAATACTTTAACAGAATAAGGAAGAGATTAATTAAAACCACTTAAATTATATGTATAGAATACTTAGTATGATTCTTCATCAATCTAGAAATATTAGTAGGAAAATATAAAATCTGATTATTCAGCCTACTATGATAATCAGCGGAATAAGATTGAAAATTCGTGTATGTTAATCATATGATTATGATAAACACTGAGTGCAATGACCTATAGAATTCAATGTTGTGATTTTGTCTCTTATCTTTTACTTCACCATCAAAACATATTCATCAAAAATAAAAATATCCCATTCTTTATCTCCCTTCAACTTGGATATTCTACTTCATGAACATTACATTGGTCATCAAAAATGTACAATGTAATTTTATCCTATTATAGGTGACCCTCAAGTATTTTTGGTTGGAACACCAAAACTTTTACCACTACATATTATTAACCCTAATAGCAATTTCCCTTAAAATCATGGGTTCATTTTGAATTCATGAACACCTCCAAAAGATTATTGATTCTCATATAGTCTTATCATTCACTTCTCACATTAATTTTACATACCAGTCCAATTTCCATTCATGAAACTGATTTTTTAAAACTGATATCTTCAATACAAATCATGATATCAATTGCATGTAAATGTATGATGAAATTGATACAACAATGAATGCTGAAAACAATCATTATTTCAAATTTTTAGCTACCCCTTTATAGCACATCAAATAAAATCATTCACTTCTTCACAATTTCTCCTGAACTAGTTAAGAAACAAACATAATCTTCTTATCTTCTCTTGACCCAGTTAAAAAACTACATATAAATTCATCCCTTTTGAAATTGTTCACTAAATTACTGATCTCATTATCTCTATTTATTTTCATTCATCATCATCAAGAAATTCCTTTTATGAATAAAATTATCGAGATTACAATCTTTCAATGTATGATTGGCATAAATATGATCATTTTTTCCTAATCTCAAGAATGATCACCCTGGGTGTGAATGTTTTCTTAGCCATATGATGGATGATCGGATTCTATAGTCCCAGATGTCAATCGACCACTTATTTTTATTAATATACACCTGAATACGATAAATCATTGTATGATTTGGAATATATATTTTCCATTTTATTCAATCAGGCTTGTACTTTGGTTAAATCTTGGGGCTGAATCCTTATTTATTATTAAAGTTAAGCAATGACTTTTTAAACTAGGTAGTGGTAGACCCATTACATAGCCCAAAGGCCCGGTGGGCATTTAGCCCATTACCTGGCCCATAGGCTCAATGTTTTATCCCAAATCACATTCTGTGAATAGTACTACTACAGTACCTGTGCTAATACAGTAATGCACAATACCCACCACTTCTACAGTACCCTAACACCTCTATAGTTCCCTGTCACCACTATAGTGCCCGTCATTGCTACAGTTCTGCCACTACTACAGTACTCTCCAGTACTACTATAGTGTCTGTGCCCAATGGGTTTTGAACCATCATATTTCATGTAGGATTAAGTGGTTCTTACCACTAAGCTAAACCCCAACTAAATATTTTATAAAGCTTGAATCATAATTTATCCAATCAACTTATTATTTATTTCAAATACAAATCAATTGATCCTTTCCTCATTAAATTTTATCATTGATATACATTATCTAATACAATCAATTCATTAATATTAGGTCTAGAGTTAATCTGATAACCATTTACTTCCAGCAAGATAAATTCTCCATGTGACTGATTCTCTCATTCATGATAATGATCCATTACCCCTTGTTATACTCTCCCATTATCGACCCAGGGAATTTTGGATCATAACCTTTTCTTCCAAATAGAATATACCCATTATGATAGTCCGAGTGAGTTCAATTATATTGAAAAAAATAGTCCAAATGATATCCCACAAATAGAAAGTGTGCTGATTCTTTCAAGATCAATATTCTCGACAACAAAAGTCAACATTTGAAAACAAGTACATTCCTCATTAGCTTGCTCCAAATAGATTGGTCAATTATCCATTAGTCATAATTTCCAATTTTTCCAATTGGTCCAAAGGGACAATTATTCTTAATGGTTAATTAGACATTAGGCCTATATGAATATTGGAAAGTATGACTATAGGCCAACTGCAAATTATACCAACTTTAAAATTGGCCTATAGGCCTGTTGGCCATTAGGACTATTGGAAAATTGGACATTGTGACTAATTGAAAATTTACCTATATTTCCAATGGAAAATTGGCCTACATGACTAAGGGACTATTTTCCCATATACCTAAGTTATAAGTTCCTTATCATCATATGTGGAATATTGGTAATTTTTAACATAAACCAATTAGACATTATGCCCAATGTAAAATTTTATTTTAGGACGAAGGGTCAATTGGTCTATAGGCCTAATCAAACATGTTCATATAGGAATAAGGGTCAATTGTCCTTTGTGATAGTAGATCAGTTCTATATTATACCTAATGTCCAATTGGATGATAAGACTAATTAGTCATCTTTCCATTTATCCCATAGTATAATTTGTCATTTGTCCATTCAGCTTATAGTGAAATTCTCTATAATGACTATATATTGATTCAACATTATGAATAATGCATAAATGTCCTATAGGACAAATAGACAATTGGAATATATTGACAAGGGCCAATTACCCTGTTGGACTATAGGCCTAAGGGTACATTTTTTTCATTAGGCCTAAGAGGAAAATTTCCCATTAGACCTGATTGGTCAATTGGCCATTAAGCCTATAATCCAATTGGACATTATGCTTAATGGACATTTGGCCATGCATCCCATTGGCCATTATTCCTAATTGTCCAACTAGATGATATGTATAGCGACCCATACTTTACATACAAGGTTAATACTTCAAAATTGAAGCATACTTATTACAACATATAACAAAACCATGAAAGGGCCATATAGGTAGAGTGTCATTAGAAACTAGGAAACATAAACCACTGGTTCATAAAGAATCTACACTATCACCCATTTATTTCATCATATCTATAGTCACTTTTTTGCATATCTTACTTAATACCCTTATTCCTGACCTGGGAAAATAAAACAAACAAAATGGAGAGCTCAAATGCTCAGTAAGGTAAAACAAAAGAAATATCAATTACATCAAATTCATAAGATCATACCATTTTGAAAATCATATCCTGCAAAAGATATCATAATTTCATAACATGGGATGAATCATGGTAGTGAAATGTAATTCAAATAATCATAAATTAAACCATGAAACTTTGTGTAATACACACATAATCATAGAGAATAATTTCTTATTAGTCAAGACTCATTGCCAAAACTATCTTAGTGGACAAAGTCCATTTCTGAACTGAGTTCACTCCTCAATTCAGTCCTGTTTCACTGAACCGGTTTAACCTGCCTTTCCCACCATGTCAATCTCATGAGATATAAAATCTTTACCCAATTCATTGGAGGGAGATATAGGTCCCACCCATCTCATAATGATACCATTCTTATGTGTGCCACAAAATCATAAACCATACATCATAGCATAACCCATGTAATAAAAATGGGAATCTTAAACATTGTGACATCAAAAAACAATTCATATAAGATAATAGAATTCATAAAAATAATTCCATCACAACATAATAAAATAAATGTAATAATAGTGATAGAAACAGAAAACTTTATTATCTTAGATGGAAAATAATTTTGATAAAACACTTAAACTCCATTCTTGAGGAAAATATCCTTTCTACTTCAAAAACACATTTCATTTCTTAACATGTCACACAATTCTAAACTAAAAGAAGTGGATTAAAAATAATCTTGAAAACTTGTAAGGGAATATTCTTGGAAATAATTTTTTAAAAATCCATTCATACCGTATAAGTTAAAAGAAAACATTCTTCTGGTACTTTTGTCGGAAAAGTCAAAAAGTACCTCAGACGAAAAAAGACAAAAGATTCCTTTCATATCTTTTACTAAAAACTCACCAAAGGGTAAAATTTCATATAAACTATTGTAGAAGGATATAAATATTACATATTTAGTAAACATGGATGTGGTTGATAAAACACACCCAAGTAAATTCCAAAGTATAAACAATCTCGGATAAAAATGAGATTGTGATATTTCCCCTACCTTTGGTCTGATTTTCTTCATAAGTGTCTGAACCTCATGTATAATGATTTAAATAATGTTATTGACTTATTCTAGAATCATACTTATTGTTATTATATCATATATGGTCATATTCTTAACTTCTTATAAGTAATATTTCATTACTACTTGTTATTCGGGTGTTTATTACTTTTTGTTCTTATGCGTGTTTTGTCGAATAAATTCTTATTCTTCTCTTTAGGTTATAGATACCTAATTTAAAGAATGGTATAAGTGTAATATATATAATATTAATTCATTCAATTCATTTGTATAATCATTATGCAATGAAGATCGTGTAGGACGAGTCGCATCACATCGTGGAGACGGTATTCCGTACGTACGCACGACCGATGATATCGTTCCCATGATCGTGGAATTGTATTTGAGTGAATGTATAATATTGCAGAATCAATATCGATTTACAATAATAATATATAGTTATTATTTACACAATTATACCCATCCATGTAAGGTGGTGGGGGAAAATAGATTACACCGCGGCGTGGAGACGGTATTCCGTACGTACGCACGCGCGGTGATCACGTTTTCCGTAGGATGGATAGATAGTGAAATAGGGTTGTTTCATAATTATAATAACATATCAGTATATGATTGAAATTGATGTTATTACTTCATAATTAAACAACTAAAGAAGAAGAAGTGGAAGAAGAAAAAAAGATGAAAGAATCGGTAACGGGCATTACCTCTTCTTTGAAGCGCCTCATTGAGACCTCCTCTTAGGGCACTACAATTGGTCTTTAAAGAAGACCAGGACCTCAAGGATGTTTCTAGGGAAGTGGGGAAGTAAAATGGGAAGGGATTGGCCGAGCTTAAAGACTCAAATTACTGTGAACAGGAGAGGGAGGAGGTTCCCTTTTATAATGGAGGAGAGGGGCACCTTTGGAAATATAAGAAATATTAGTTTATATTAAATCCCAAACCCACTTAAAAACTTCCAAAATGAATCATATACAAATATTAAATGAGATAGGGTTGTAATCTCATCAACTAGTATAATTTATACATGTTAGGAATTTATTTTAAATATTATCAACTTGATTTATCCTTATTTATCAATTTAATTTTATTTGTTGTAATAATATTATAAATTTTAAATTATTATAAATAAATACATATGTGTTGTGAATTTTCCATAATTTGACACTTTATGACCTTTTAGACCATATAAATTTTAATTTATAATTTTTAAATATTTTTTTTATTTTTAAACAATTTTATAATATGTTATTTTTATAAAATAACAATATTGTCAATTTTGACACTATTAGTTTATTTGAATTTAAATAAAATATATATAGAAGATATGTTCAAAATAAAATCTTTAATAGATCCATAAACTGTAATATGTATCTATAAAATTAGTGGAGCACATTAAATAGTTCATATAATATTTATTTAATTATTTTTAAAACCATTTATTTGATATTTTAATTAATAAAATAATTTCAACATCACTATTGTGTCATAATTAATGATAATTATTTATTCCATAAAAATACTAAATAAATTCCTATGATGTAGATAATTGTATTAGATTTCTAGAGAATATTCATGTGCGAAGTTACATGAAGTTTATCACTAAATTAAAATTATTATACTTATAAGATTTAAGAAAGTGACATGTTGTCACATTCATTGGTTTTAATAATAAGTAAATTATTTTCATGGAAAAAAGTCCATTAAATGAATCTAATCCGACCCTTAGGTGATATGTGTCGACATTTAGTCATCCAATAGGATTTTGACAGGTGTTAGGGTAATTTTATAATCTTATATTTACCCTTAATTACCTGATTCACCTTTAACTATGGTAAATAAAATTTACAGTAATTACTATTCATAATGCCCAAAAATAAAAATTAGCCTATTAACATAATTTGGACCCACTGATTTTGAATATGGAATCCATTTTTCAAAATTCAAAAGATATAAGTTGTAGTAATTAATTTAAAATAAATCTCATTTTTAAGAAAATGGGTTTTAGAAGTTAAAACATTGCCAAAGATTGAAATGTTTTTACCTATGAATTTAATGTGAAATTAATGCTAATGAAATACATTATATTAAATGGTAAAAATATATTCTATTTATACTTTAAAACCATTAAATATTATAATTTATCCATATATATTATCTCAATGAAAAAAGATGTTTTTAATTAAAAATTATTGTATTTTTACTATTCATCAAAAAATGAAACTTATCATAAAAATATCAAAAATTTATCCAAATTAAATTTTTATACCCTGATTCAAAATAAGAATTTTATTTTGTCAAATTGAACTTATAAACCAGTTAAAAACTAGATTTAATGTGGGTGCTCCATCAAAAGGCCGCAAAACTGCATTTTTTTTAAAATACTTCTTTTATCCAAAAAAACTGATTTTGCTTTTATACCTCATTCTAGAAAATGTATAAGTTGAATTAAAATGTTATAAAATTCAAAATTCAGTTAATACTATTCATAACGTCTAGTTTTAATAATATTTTAAAAGCATATCGTTGTTTAGTAAAACTTGGTATTGCGTACGACGCAAGCACTCGAGGAAACCCACAGTTGCATGTAAAGCAAGCCAAGCTAGTGTTGTGTGTAGTGAAAGATTCCTTTGATGACTTATATAAAAACTAAATATTTCTCATAAAAGTCTCGGGTGTGACATTCTACCCCCCTTAAATTGATTTTTTCCCTCGAAATTTGACACTTTGTAACAAACAGATGAGGATACCTCTCCCTCATTATATCCTCAAGCTCCAATGTAGCTTCTTATAATTGGTGGTTCCTCCATAAAACTTTCACCAAGCGAGTTGTCTTGTTCTATAGGACTTTTTTGCTACAATCCAGAATCTCTAACGGTTGTTCTTCATAAGAAAGATCTTGCTCCAGTGGTATAACTTCTGAGATTAGTACATGTGAAGGATCAGGTATGTACTTTATCAGGAGAGATACATGGAACACATCATAAACTTTAGAGAGATTCGGTGGAAGTTCCAATCGGTAAGCTACCTTCCCAACACGATCTATAATTTCAAAAGGGCCAATATATCTAGGGCTCAACTTTCCCTTATTTCCAAATCTCATGACCCTCTTCCAGGGAGATATTCATAAGAACACTTTATCACCCACTTCAAATTCTAGGACTTTTCTTCGGTTGTCGGCATAACTTTTCTGTCGACTCTGAGCTGATCTTATGTGTTGTTTAATAGATCTGACCTTTTATGCGATTTCATCAACGAGATCAGGTCCTAATAGCTTTCTTTCCCCAACTTCATCCCACAAGTTGGAGTCCTGCATTTCTTTCCATAGAGAGATTCATAAGGTTCCATCAGAATACTGGAGTGAAAGCTATTATTATAAGAAAATTCCACCAAAGATAGGTGTTGACCCCAACCACCATTGAAATATATTGATAAAGGTCTAAACATATATTCTAGAGTTTGAATTGTCCTCTCAGACTGACCATCTGTCTGAGGATGATAAGCAGCGCTGAAACTCAACTCTGTATCCAGAGTACGCTAAAGACTTCTCCAGAACTTTGAGGTAAACCTTGGATCTCGATCAGATATAATAGAAAGTGGTACTCCATACAATCTTACCACTTCCTTTACATATATCCTGGCAAGATGATCTAGAGAGAAATCCTCACTAATAGCAATGAAGTGTGCAGACTTTGTAAGACAATCAACTATGACCCAGATAGCATTATTTCCTTTGGATGTTATAGGAAGTCTGGTGACAAAGTCCATAGTGATGTTTTCCCATTTCCATTCAGGTATGGGTAATGGTTGTAACATACCCTTAGACTTCTATCTCTCAAATTTGACTTGCTAACAAACCAAGCATCGAGAGAAATATTCAGAAACATCTCTTTTCATGCCATCCCACTAGAAGTACTCTTTCAGATCCCTATACATCTTCGTGCTTCCCGGATGAATAGAGAATGAAGAACTATGAGCCTCATCGAGCAGCTCCTTCTTTAATTGTGGGATGGGAGGAACACAAACCCGATTCCTGAACTTTATTATCCCATCACAATCAAGGTTGAATTCATGTACATTTCTCACTTTCTTTTGTAACCCTACATATTCTTTTTGTTCCTCTTTAATCTTCACATGTATAGATGGTTGAACGTTCATTTGAGAAAGATATGCTTGTCCCCTTCCATTATAATTCCAAGATCCATCCTTTGTAAATCCATAAATATTGGATCTTTTGTGATCCTCATCATGGATAATTTAGCATGGTCATCTCAACTTAATGCATCTGCCACCTTGTTTTCTTTCCCAGGGTGGTAATGAATTGAGCAGTCGTAATCCTTAATAAGCTCCAACCATCTTCTTTGGCACATATTCAGCTCCTTTTGTGTGAAAATATACTTTAAACTTTTATGATCAGTATAAATATCACACCTTTCACCATAAATATAATGCCTCCAAATATTTAATGCAAATATTACCGCAGATAACTCCATATCATGAGTTGGGTAATTTTGCTCATGGATTTTCAACTGTCGTGAGGCATAAGCTATCACCATATCATTTTTCATGAGAACACATCCCAGTCCCTTCATGGATGCATCACTGTTGATCACAAACCTTTCTCCACTACAAGGTAGTGTGAGCACAGGTGCACTGGATAACCTTTTTTTATCTCATTGAAATTTTCTTCACATTCCTCCGTCCAAACAAACTTCACTCCTTTTCGAGTCAACTTGGTGAGTAGGTTAGATAACCTCGAAAAATCATTCACAAAACGTCGGTAATATCCATCCAAACCAAGAAAACTTCGGATCTCGGTTACTGTTATGGTCTCGCCATCATTCGATAACCTTTGTTTTTGCTAGATCCACAAATATCCCCTCTTTTGAGATTATGTGACCCAAAAATGCAACTTTTTTAAGCCAAAATTCACACTTTGTAAATTAGGCATAAATATTATCTTTTCTTAGGGTATTTAATACAATTCTCAAGTGATCTTCATGTTCTTCCTTGCTCTTTGAATAGACAAGAATATCATCTATAAATACTACCACAAACTGATCAAGATAGTCTCTAAAGACTCTATTCATCAGATCTATAAAGATAGCAGGGGCATTAGTAAGACCAAATTGCATCACTATAAATTCACAGTGTCCATACCTTGTACGGAAAGCCGTCTTTGGTATATCCTCCCTTTTGAAACTTAAATGATGATACCCTGAACAGCGATCAATCTTGGAAAAGTATTGAACTTAGCATAGTTGGTCAAATAGGTCATCAATGCGTGGGAGAGGATATTTGTTCTTGATAGTGATCTTTTTACGTTCTTGATAATCAATGCAGAGTCTCATTGATCCATCTTTCTTCTTAACAAATAGAACAGGTTCTCCCCAAGGTAAAGCACCAGGGAATATGAATCATTTATCAAGATTCTCTTGGAGTTTCTTCTTTAATTCCTGCAACTCAATTGGGGCCATTATATAAGGTTTCTTTGAAATAGGCAAAGCACCCGGTACGAGTTCTATTGAAAGCTCAACTTCACGATTTGGTGGAACACCTGGAAATTCCTCTGGAAAGACATCATAAAATTCCTATAAAATTGTCATATTATTAATCATGGGTTTCTCTCCAACCATTTGAGATAAATAACCTTCATTTAGTGGAATCAATACCCATAAGATGGATGAAATTTCCACCGGAAGGTTATTTTCATCCTTGCATCGATAGATGATCATAGATTGATCTAGAATATGAAATGTGACTTCCATTCTTTGGCTATTGATATGAGCTCCATATAAAGAATGTCAATCCATGCCAAGAATCACATTAAATTCCACTATAGTAAGGATCACATGATTTGCAGGAATCAATTTCCCAAAAACTTCAATCGGAGAAGAATTTTAAACTTTTTATGTGACTGTTGTGCCAATAGGAGTTGTTACATCCAACTCAACATCTAATTTCTGAGGTAATACGGGGATACCCTTAGAAAATTCTTCAAAAATAAAAGAGTGGGTGGATCCAGAATCAAATAAATCATTTTCTACTTTAGAGTGGATGGTAAGTGTACCTCCCAACACTTTTTTGTCGAACTCCACATCGCCGATAGTAATTGCATGTGACATTCCTTTGTCTTTGGCCTTAAGATTTTGTTTACATAGATCATCATCATCAACCGTTGGATTTGGACATTGATTTTCATAATTCCCCAACTCCTTGAACGTGAAACATTGAAGTGTAGTAGGTTCATTCTACGTATCCCTTCCTTTTTTTCATCATTAGACATCTTGTTCCCATTATTTCAATATTCAATTGCCCGATGACCTTCTTTTCCACACTTATAACATTTTCTTGTTCCCTTAAGACAATTTCCTCCATGTTTCTTTCCACACATTTAGCATAAGGGAAAACTCATCCTCTTTTTAGTGTGGTCTTTAGATTTTCCTTTGAATTCCATTTTCCTCTTCTTATCAAACCCATGTGACTGATGGGTTACACCAATCGCTATCTCAACTTTGAGAGCACATCGAAAAATTTCATCACAGTTATTGAAGTCCCTTATGGATAACGCCCTTCGAAGACTTGGTTTTAAGCCACTAATGAATCGATCGATCTTACTCTCAGGTTAGATAATAATTCCAAAAGCGTACCTTGAAAGTCTTGTAAAATTTTCTTCGTAGGTACCAATGAATTCATCATCCTTTTGCTTTAGTTCAAGAAACTCCTTATCCATATTTGTTTGGAGAATACGAGGGAAATACTTATTGAAAAATAAGTTCTTGAACTCGTCCCATTCCACAAACTCAATTTCATCCCTTTTCCTTGTATTCTTAATAATATTCCACCATTGATCAGCATCACCTTCCAAACGATACACTGCTAAGATTAATTTATCGTGTTCAGAACATTGGAGAACTGAAAATATCTTTTCAGGGGTACTGATCCATTATTCATCCACTAATTGATCAGAAGACCCGCTAAAAGAAGGTGGACCCTGCGTCATGAAGGATTCGACAGAATGTTGCTCCCTCCTTTGCTCATTTGGAAGTCTTACATGATTCATAGCTTGAGAAAGTTGTGTGAGCATGGCTACAAGATTTTTCATTCCAGCTCCCATAAAGTTTAGTTGCTCAGGGGGACAATCATTGCATTGTTCTTCGCATTTCGCATTAACACGGTTTCTTCGGGTTATAGCCATTGACTAAAACCAAGAATAATAGTGTGAGCAACACTAATTATAATAGGAAAACCACATAATCAAGAATAAAATTTCACACTTATGGTCTTATCATAGGTTGTTCATGGAAATTTCTAAACACTAAGATCGTGTTCTATGCATAGACTTATCCATAGGGTTCTTACTAAGGCTTTCACATCCTAGTTTCCAAAGTTTGACTATACCTTTCCTCTGATACCAACTATAGCGACCCATACTTTACATACATAGTTAATACTTGAAAATTTAATCATACTTATTTCAACATATAACAAAACCATGAAAGGACCGTATGGTTATAGTGTCTTTAGAAACTGGGAAACATAAACAACTGGTTCATAAAGCATCTACACTGTCTCCCATTTATTTCGTCATATCTATAGTCCCTTTTTGGCATATCTTACTTAATACCCTTCTTCCTGACCTGGAAAAAGAAAACATACAGAAGGGTGAGCTCAAATTCTCATTAAGGTCAAACAAAAGAAATATCAATTACATCAAATTCATAAGAACACAACATTTTGAAAATATTATCCTGCAAAAGAGATCATAATTTCATAACATGGGATAAATCATGGTAGTGAAATGTAATCCCAATAATCGTAACTTAAAACATGAAACTTTTTGGAATACACACATAATCATAGAGAATCATTTCTTATTAGTCAAGACTCATTTCCAATACTATATTAGTGGACAAAGTCCATTTCTGAACCGAGTTCACTCCTCAATTCAGTCATGTTTCACTGAACCGGTTTAACCTGCAGTTACAGCCATGTCTATCTCATGAGATATAAAATCATTACCCAGTTCATTGGATGCAGATATAGGTCCCACCCATGTCATAATGATACCATTATTATGTGTGCCACAAAATCATAAACCATACATCATAGCATAACACATGTAATAAAAATGGGAATCTTAAACAACGTGACATCATAAAACAATTCATATAAGATAAAGGAATTCATAAAAAAAATTCCATCACAACATAATAAAATAAATTTAATAATAGGGATAGAAACAAAACCCTTTATTATCTTATATGGAAATTAATTTTGATAAAACACTTGAACTCCATTCTTGAGGAAAATATCCTTTCTAATTCAAAAACTCTTTTCCTTTCTTAACATGTCATACAATTCTAAACTAAAAGAAGATGATTAAAAATAAACTTGAAAACATGTCAGGGAAGCTTCTTGGAAATAATATTTTAAAAATCCATTCATTCTGTATAAGTTAAAATAAAACATTCTTCTTGTAATTTTGTCGGAAAAGTCAAAAAGTACCTCGTACGAAAAAACGACAAAAGATTCCTTTCATATTTTTTAATAAAAAGTAATCGAAGGGTAAAATTGGATATAAACTATTCTAGAAGGTTATAAATGTTACATATTGAGGAAAAATGGATGTGGATGATAAAATAAACCCCAGTAAATTCCCATGTATAAACAATCTCGGATAAAAATGATATTGTGATATTTCCCTTACCTTAGGTCTGATTTGCTTCGTAAGTGTCTGAACATCCTGTATAATGATTTAAATAATGTTATTGACTTTTTCCAAAATCATAATTATTGTTATGATATCATATATGGTCATATTCTTAGTTTCTTATTAGTAATATTTCATTACTACTTGTTATTCGGGTGTTTATTACTTATTGTTCTTATGCGTGTTTTGTCGAATAAATTATTATTCTTCTCTTTAGGTTATAGATACCTTATTTCCAGAATGGTATTAGTGTAATATATATCATATTAATTCATTAAATTTATTTATATAATCTTTATGTAATGAATATCATGTAGAATATGTCAAATCACATCGTGGAGATGGTATTCCGTACGTACGCACGAGCGATGATATCGTTCACATGATCGCGGAATTGTATTGGTGTGTATGTATACTATTTCAGAATCAATATCACCATAAAATAATCAAATATATTTATTATTTACACCATTATACCCATCCAAGTAAGGTGGTGGGAGAAAATAGATTACACCACGGCGTGGAGACGATATTCCGTACGTATGCACGCGTGGTGATCTCATTTTCCGTGGGATGGACAGATAGTGAAATAGGGTTGTTTCATACTTATAATAACATATCAGTATATGAGTGATACTTATGTTATTAATTCATAATGAAACAACTAATGTATAAGAAGTGGAAGAATAAATAAAGATGAAGGAATTGGTAACGGACATTACCTCTTCTTTGAAGTGCCTCTTTGAGACCTCCTCTTAGAGCACTACAATTTGTCTTTGAAGAAGACCAGGACCTCTAGGATGTTTCTAGGGAAATGGGGAATTGAAATGGTCAGTGATTGGCCCAGATTGAAAGATCAAATTGGTGTGAGGATGAGAGGGAGGAGGTGCCCCTTCATAAGGGAGGAGAGGGTCCCCTTTGGAAATATAAGAAATATTAGTTTATATTAAATCCCAACCCCACTTAAAAACTTCCAAAATGACTCATATCCGAATATTAGATGATATAGGTTTGTAATCTCATCAACCAATAAAATTTAGACATGTTAGGAATTTATTGTAAACATTATCAACTTGATTTATCCTTATTTATCAATTTAATTTTATCTGTGGTAATAATATTCTAAATTTTAAATTATTATAAATAATTAAATATGTGTTGTGAATTTTCCATAATTTGAATATTTATGACATTTTAGACAATATAAATTTTAATTTATAATTTTTAAATTTTTTTGTTATTTTTAAACAATTATATAATATGTTATTTTTATAAAATAACAATAGTGTCAATTTTGACACTATTCATTTATTTGAATTTAAATAAAATATATACAGAAGATATGTTCAAAATAAAAGATTTAATAGATCCATAAAATGTCATATGTATCTATAAAATTATTGGAAAACATTAAATAGTTCATATAATATTTATTTTATTATATTTAAGACCATTTATTGGATATTTTAATTAATAAAATAATTTCAACATCACTATTGTGTCATAATTAATAATAATTATTTAATTCCTAAAAATTATAAATAAATTCCTATGATGTAGATACTTTTATTATATTTCTGGAGAATATTCATGTTCCAAGTTTCATGAAGTTTATCACTAAAAAAATTATTATACTTATAAGATTTAAGAAAGTGACATGTTGTCACATTCTTTGGTTTTAATAATAATTAAATTATGTTCATGGAAAAAAGTCCATTAAGTGAATATAATCTGACCCTTAGGTGATATGGGTCGTCTTTTAGTCATCCAATAGAACTTTGGCAGGTGTTAGGTTACTTTTATCATCTTATATTTACCCTTAATTACCCGATTTACCTTTAACTATGGTAAATAAAATTTACCGTAGTTACTATTCATAATGCCCAAATATAAAAAGTAGACTATAAACAAAATTTGGACCCACGGATTCTGAATATGGAATCCATTTTTCAAAATTCAAAACATATAAGTTTAAGTAATTAATTTAAAATAAATCCCATTGTTAAGAAAACAGGTTTTAGAAGTTAAAACATTGCCAAAGATTGAAATGTTTTTACCTAAGAATTCAATGTGAAATTAATGCTAATGACATAGATTATATTAAATGGTAAAAATATATTCTATTTATACTTTAAAACCATTCAATATTATAATTTATTCATATAAATTATCTCAATGAAAAAAGTTGTATTTAATTAAAAATTAGCGTATTTTTACTATTCATCAAAATATGAAAGTTATTAGAAAAAATATCAAAAATTTATCCAAAGTAAATTTTTATACCCTGATTCAAAAGAAGCATCTTATTTTGTTAAATTTACCTTATAAACATGTCAAAACTAGATTTAATGTGGGTGTGCCATCAAAAGGCGGCAAAACTACATTTTTTTAAAAATACTTCTTTTATCCAAAAAACTGATTTTGCTTTTATACCTCATTCTAGAAAATGTATAAGTTGAATTAAAATGTTACAAAATTAAAAAATCAGTTAATACTATTCATAATGACTAGTTTTAATAATATTTTAATATCATATCGTTGTTTATTGAAACTCGGCATTGCGTACGACGCAAGCTATCGAGGAAGGCCGCAGTTGTGTGTAAATCAAGACAAGCTAGTGTTGTATGTAGTGAAAGATTTCTTTGATGATTTATTTAAAAACAAAATATTTCTCACAAAAGTCTCGGGTGTTACAATATTCCTATAAGCCAAAGGAGAAAATTGACCATTAGTCCTATAGGTAAATTGTAAATTATGCTTAATGGCCAATTATCAAAGAGTCGTTATAGAGAAATGGCCTATAGGAATAATTGCTAATTGGCCATCAGGAATATAGGCCAACTGGACATTTTTCCTAATGGCCAATTGTACTATAGGCCCAATGGACAATTACACTACATGAATGACATACAATTGGACTAGAGTCCTAATGTCCAATTGTCTTATAGGTGAATTGGCCATTATTCCTAATTCAGAAATTGTCCATTTGGCCAATTGGCCAATTGGATATACGGCCAAATAGAAATTTGAAAAATGTGTCAAATATAAAAATAGCTAATTGACATAATTTTCTATTCGTGTATCGGTAAAATGTAAAATTTCCCAAATAGGTATAATGGTCAATTTTCCATTCATCCGATAGAAAAATATGGCATTAAACCTATTGTACAATTAAATATTATGCCTATAGGACAATTGGACCATATGTGATAAGTTGAAAACTTATTATTATGAATATATGCCAAATGGAATGGCCATCTAAAAGGCGTAATTTGAGAATTATATTAAAGTTATTGATGATAATAAATTTTAAAATTATGCATGACAAGC
Source organism: Viscum album (assembly GCA_963277665.1). Classification (NCBI taxonomy): domain Eukaryota; kingdom Viridiplantae; phylum Streptophyta; class Magnoliopsida; order Santalales; family Viscaceae; genus Viscum; species Viscum album. Next base: position 848,702,103 of record OY728164.1, on the reverse strand, counting down.
TAATAATGTAATAATATAAATGAGTACGTTATTTTTATTAATATTAATGTACCTAACTCTTCTCATTCACAATAATTGTTGTGCACCCTGATGTGTAAAGATTCTTCATTGAGTATTTGTTCCCTTTATTCCAACACTTCCAAAAAAATCAATAAAACTTATATGAATAACATTTTACATGAAAACCATTAAAGATTGGTAATACCTAAAACTCATCAGTCTTCAAATATGAATTCATTTTTTTTATTTTTATTTTTTGGAATTTTGGGGAATATGGGTGCACCCTCTAAATTAGAACCAACTTTTCTCTTCCAACCAATATACAACTCATGCTTGTGTTTTTTCCCTAAGTACCCAATATCCATCAACCTTGCCGTCTTGGAATCTTCACCATTGAGAATGTTAAGTTGAATCTACAACACAAATATTGAATCATATAAATAGAAAAATAATATATATATATATATATATAACATTTTATTATCAAAATCATCTCCTAGGAGTTTTCTCTAATATCGATACTAAAATGTCTCCATGAGGCCTATTTCTACATAATGATATTGTTATATAGGGTTAATGTATTCATTGATACTTCTACACTACATTTAATTATTTATATATCATATTCTTTTCCTTTTATAATACACTATTATCTTTGTCTTGGAATCCCAGGCATCTTGCATATGAGTTCACCCATAATAATTAGAAGAACATCACACTGAATAAGAAAATATGTTTACAAGATTATTTCAGTCATGGTACAACATGAAAAAAATAAAGTGATATAATTTGTAATTATTATAATAAAAAATTGATGTAGGATGATCAATAGGATCTGAGGGATCTATGGTCTCTCCTGGATCACTATCCTCTATAGGATGTGTCTATTCTAATGCATGATCTTGAGTAGGAGTGAAAGGAATAGAATTAGCAGAATCTGGAATGATAGAAGGAATTGTAGGTAGTATAGAGATGGCATGATATGGATGGTTGGGGTGGGGATACATCCATGAATATGGAAATGGTATAGGTGGAACCATCTCGACAGGTGAGGTAGACATGAAATGGGAATATGAGGCCAAATGAGACGATGATGATGATGGGGGCAAGGGTAATAACAGCCCTATATGCGGTGTAGTCATAGAATGAGAAGAATAAGCTAAATGATATGTTTATTTTGGCATGCATGGGAACATCACTAGTGTATAAATAGGAGGATGATATGGTGTGGAAGATGAGGGGTTCACTAGCGGGTCAGTGTGGTAACATGTATGATTGGTGCTTCATCTAGGTCTATGTAAATCCCTACCCAGACCCATGGTGGTAGGATATAGAGGAGTCAAATTTGATGGAATTGTGTATCCCTAAAAATATTTGATAAAAAATATGAGCATGAATGTATATGTAATTAAGATAAAAAAATATAATAATTATTGTACACGCTATGGGAACCACATGATCCAACCCATGATCATGCCACTCTCGATCAAGATCAAATAATTATTTTCTTAAACCATTTATTATAAACTATAGAAGAAGAAAATGTATAGTTTTTAAAAATAGTTTTTAAAAAACACCATGCATACAACATAGAAGTCACATAAGCAAAAAAATCATAACATGTTTTAGTAACAATAATTTATAACCAAGTTATACATTTTCTAAAAAATAAATTTAAACCCAGTTTTTAAAATTGAAATAAATAAAATTAAATGAAATGAAACCATATAATAATAAAACACATATATCATTCCAAAATGAAACAAACTTATTGTAAATAAGGTAATAAAAACATAAAAACACATGTCAAGGTAAAATGAATTAATAGTAAACATATATGGTTTCTTCAATAAATTACCCACCACTACATCAGGTTCGACATAAACTCTCACAATGATGAAATTTGTGTAATTAAATGTAATATTTTTCAACACCATTGGGGGCGTCAATGGTTGCAATTTCATCACTAGTATATAGTGAAATATGTCTTGGGATTAATTAAAAAATGAAATCATAATTAGGTTTTAAATGATCTTTCACATAAGGCACATGTTTTTTCATTGATTCCAAAATGTATGGTTAATCGGTATGCAGAAATTGACACATGTAAAAAACTATAAATCCACAGTCATCAATAAATTTACCATGTTGTGTCATTGAATCAATCCATTAACATTTTATCATAGTGACTCGTTATTGAGTGTAGTAATATAATAACAATATTTTCTCAACACTTCCAAAATAATACATATACATATATTTAGGTAGAGTGTCTGATACATTAGAATTACAATCTATTGTATCATTTAACATAACACCATAATGTTGTGTTCTAATTTTTGTGGCTCAGTGAGTTGTAAAAAATTTAAACCCAATGATTTTTAATGATTTTCATTCATTAATAATTGAATTGGTACAAAAATCCAATGATCAAAATTATTTATAAATGGATCCAATAGGTAAACTCAATACTTGATATATATATTAATAACACATTTAAATGAATATCTATATTTTAAACTAATTAATGTAATGGTAAAATAATTTATTTCAACCATCTAAGAAACACTACACTATGAGAAGCCTCTCTCATTCTCAAAGGAAATGATTGATGAACTATATATATAATTTGGTTATGTTCCCTACATAAAATTACAATAAAACTCTATGATATAGTTGAAATTTCAAAATATTAGAAAACATATAAATATACAAATTACTTAATTTATATAGTCCTCAAACGAACCACAGTTAAACAAGATAGTGTGATGTTTCATATCCGGATCATTAAGTCTCAATGTAGCAAATTTATAAGAAAGAAAAAGTCCTCCATTTTGGGGAAGATATTTAAACCAATAATCAATTTCCACTTATTTAACATCTTCATTTCTCATTGATCGGTTATGTCTTGTTCTCACATCAAAAAAATACATTGAACAAAAATACATACTTTTTGGAGCTAGATTACCTTTCATAATTGAACCTTTAGTATTATTTTTGCCTTGTACATATGATTTCATTGTGAACATATTTATTTCAGTTTGATACATCCACCAGAAATAAAATTTTCCCCCAAGAATCATTTTAGTTGGAAGATGAAATTTTAAATTCATGAAGCATTTGGAAAAGTATGGAGGATTTTTTTCCATCTCATACAAAATTATTGGCGCCTCTTGTTGCATTTTTATCAAGAATGGCTTAGATAACCTTATAGAACAAAGGTATTTCAAAAAATAAATGATCGAATCACTATCACCCTTACATTATTGGATTGGAAATCATGAACTAGTATTGGAATCAATTCATGAAGAAGTATGTGATAATAATTAGTTTTTAGGGATTTTAGATTGTAATCCCTTCTGTTGACCCTTTTAGATATGTGGATGAAATATCTATCATGAACATTGATAATATACCATACATCCAAATATTGAACTTTCTATGAAAGTGTTGACACATAATAAGTGTAAGGAAAACATTATTTGTTTTTACTGACTCATAAAGGATGATGTTCTGGTCAAAGAACCAATAATAGAAGTCCCGAGGAGATTAGAATCTCTATTTTTTAATACCATTTATATTTATAATAATTTCAATAAAACTATAACATATATTTTTTCTCAATGTTAATTACATCTAGATAATGAAGTATCAAATTGGCAGGATAGTATTGAAACATGAAAATGATAATTCTATTTTTCAAATTGTGATCGACTTCAGTGTCCACACTCTTCCAATTTTTGGATATTAGCTTACATATCCATAATGAAAAACATACAACATTTAATTCATTAATCACATCACTACCTAAAAATATTAAGAAGGTTGTTCAATGTGAACTGTACTATCAAACCTATGAGGATTCTTCTTGTATTGATGATCCATGAGAAAGAATCATCGATACCCCATGAAACTAAAACTATAATGATATTTAAGCCTTCTTAATTTTTTTCACTTCATTTATTCACGACATTGTAGTATTATCATCCTTTTCAAAAAATAAATCATTTCATATGAAGGGAAATTATTTATAGTCCATAGAAGGTAATCACATATCTAAAAATATTTTTTCCGGAAGAAGCATCGATGTTTTTCACACCTATATCACAAATATGCTTCAAATCCCTTATTAAAAGATTCATGTAGATTTTTATATCACTTCCAAAATCAGAGAGTCCAGATATCAGTATAATCACCAAATTATAAGGTTTTTAAAAAAAATCCATAAATAATGATTATAAACAATAAAAAAATGGCATTGTGATGTGAGCAGTAAGAATCTGAATAGATAGTTTAAAATAAACACAAGATAAGCCCAACATAACATTACACGCCTCAGATCAAATATCATGGTGTTTTACATCAAATTACTTCTATAATAATCCATCTAAAGGACAAACCATCTTTCCATTACCTATAATAATCTCATAATCATTCCATAAAAAATTAGAAGATATTTTTATAGACATGAAAAGATTTTGAAGTATGGGAATCAATTATGATCAAAAAATCCAACCATGTTATTTATCTTCCATGAATTATAAATATTTAATGGATTATTTGCATGATAAGGAATAAATTCCTTGAAAAAAAATATAATCAATACAAGTATTAGAAATTGAATACATGGTTTTTCCAAGATATAACCGCTTTAAAAATCGCAACTAGATCATTTTAGTACATTTTTGACATACTGGATTTCTTTCATCATCCATTAAATTTTTCAATCTCACAACATCATCATCCTAAGTATTTTCTTAATTTGTATTAAAAAATTTCCTTCCTTCACTGACATAATAGCTCTCTCATGATGAAAGCAATCAAATATAAAATTCTCTATACTACTTCTTTCTTTTCATTCATAAAAAGTATAAGATTTTCCAGTATCTCCATGGTGATACCAAACAAAATATTTTGTTTAAAATCCAGATTTTTTATATGTGGTAGATAACTTCATTACATATTAACCATGGGTAGACAAAACAATTATTGTATGGTCACTATATAGAAACTCAATTTGAATCATTGTTAAAAGAAAAATCTAATCAATTTTCCATATTCTTCTGAAATGTAGTTGAAACATGATTGGTATGATATATCCACGATTTACACATTCTATTAAAAGGGAAAAAAGTTATGTTCCAATAAGAAATAAAATAAAAAGTTAAAAATTTCATTACAACCAATTTTAATAAGAATTTCAAGAAAAAAAACTTCTTATTTCATAATTAATTACCATCTCTACATAATTTATCATTAAACTCTTTGCAATTCCTTAAAAACATTAGTTCTTAAACTTTATATTTATTTATCACATACTATATACATTAATTGAAATAAGGAATAAATACTTAAAATGTTATTTTTATTAATTTAATTTTAGAAACATAACACATCACATTTTCCCACCACTATTAATTCTCTTATTCATTTCAATCTAAAATTAGTTTAATATATATCATCATATCATTCACACAAATCTCATTATATTACCACAGTCTTAATTACTTATTATATATATATATTGAAAAATACATAATAAATATTACTTTTATCTACCCCAATAGAGTATAATAAACAAATTTCAAAAGCAGAAAATATAAAATTACAAATATCAATAAATATCTACTTCATACGAATGATTTTAAATATTTTATTTTTTTAGTATAATCTCTTCCAATTTATCAAGGAATAATAATCTTTGTAATTCTACACTAATGATAATATATAGAAATGTTGAATGACCTACATAAAATTTTATTTAAATTCATTTCTTCAAAAAATGATGAATTTCAATGCTAAACGTACAACATTCTCGACATGGTTATCTTATGAACTATAACTCACTAGAATTACAAAAATATTATCCTGTTTTATTAAATCAACCCCATGTTGAAATAACATTATAAATGAAGTAATATCAAGATAAAACCACACTATAGATAATTAGAATACAATTTTAAAAAGTCACTCACAGAAATGAAAATGTAACAACACCATAATAAAAATATTAGAAAGAATGAAAATATTACCTCACAAAAATTCCACCAAAAATTGTCAAAAAATAACATAGTTACATGGGAACAATGTCTCATGGGGGAAGCCAATGACACTAAAGAATTGTATGGGTAGAAATAATTTGACATAGGAGTGGAGGGGACACTAAATATGGTTGATAGAGGGAGTGATGAGGAAAAACTAAAAAAGGGTACGGGATGAATGGACACACAAGGGCGGATTAGGGTTAGAATATAGTGAAGTTAAGGGGGATCCTAAGAATCTTTCCCATATAGAGACTGCTATACCAACGGTTTCAAAAAACCATTTGTATGAACAATCATATTCCCATGGTTTTTTTAAAAACTATTTGTATAGACTTGGATAGAATATCCATACCAATAGTTTTCCAAAACTGTAGTTATGGATTTGTTGGGATAGGTTCCATTTTAAGTAGAGAATCATTGGTAATTTATCATTTTTTAATGTTGATTTAATTAAGGTTACTTTTTTTATATGTTTGTTATATTTTTTTCAATGTTGTGAGACTTATATTAATATAGTTTTAGTAAAATTAAATCATCTAGGCTAGGTGAAAACCTTTCACATCTGAGTAGGTTGTGGGGGTTGGTCCAACAACTAAAGGGATCAAATTTTTTAGGTCCTACCAGCAGCCTATGTGATTTCAAGGTTATTATTGTATATTGTTTTGAATAAAAATTACATAAAACAATTTCATGTTAAATATATTGATGAATATTGGATCACATATTGTATCTTATAGATAAATAGGTGATTGAAAAGTTATTTGGTGATTAATTTATTAATTATATTTTGAAATAAGATCACTATAATTTTGGGGAATATTTTTTTGAATAAGGTAAATGGAATAATTTTATGATTAATTTAAGGAATAACCATTGAATAGTCTTTTATAATCATATATTATTTGAATGTGTATTTATAGAGATTTAATTTATTAATAGAAATGATTATCATGTGTTGGATATTATATTACTAGAAAATATATATATTTGTTATGAAGCATTAACATTGAATGTTTTTATATAAAGTTAAATGTAATATAATTCTTGTAAGAATATGTGATACAATCATTATAATAATTTGGTTTCAATATTAGTTAAAATTATATTGAATAATTTTAAGTATAGTTATTTATATAATTATTTAGTATGCATGTCGGGTATTTAAGTTTAATTTTAGAGATCAATATTTTATTTATTCATATGAATATTTAATCATTTTGGGAATTATTTCACCTTGATCTAGACATTTTGGTTTTATCTGATGTCCAGATATTATAGGAATTGATTATTATCCTTTTCTAAAGTATGTGATATATTATAAGTTAATTTATGTTTTTTAGGAATGAAAAATTGATATTGAAAAATCATCATTTATGGGAAAATCTTATATTGTGGTGGAAATTTATCAAAGAATGAAATAAATCCATTCATGTAAGTATACAACATCATGTATTTTTTGTAGATGGTATATATATATTCGTAAACACTAGAAAAACTATTTTAAATCAAAAAATATATCTTATTCCTTTCATTTCTAATGAATCAATATTCTTTCTCACACATAATTGGGTTATAGATCAATTATCCTTGAATTTCTCATCATAATTCATTTTCATCTTATCAGAGTTCTGTGTCACACTCCTTAATTATTTGGAAATTTAAATTTTCTATCATCTACATATTTTTACATGACACTATTTTTTGACCATTTAAAAAACCATTTAATTTTTATTTGATATCAGCATTTTATTTCCCTTTCTTTATTTTCAAGAATAATATTTATTCATCATTTTTAAGATGTGGGTTTTAAAAAAAGGCATTCTACAATTTCAAAACACATATTTCTATAATCTGGTTAAAATTTCAAGGAAAGTTTTTATAAAATGGTGGATAATGTTACACCCAAAGATAATAAAACAACATTATATTTGATAGCGTACACAAAACAAAACCGTATCTTAAATATCTCATGATATATTAATACTTAAATTTTATAGTTAAAACCTCAACAATAATTTGTATGTTATAATTAATATTAACCACATTATGAAACATATATAAATTTCTTATAAAATACAAATTTAATGATTAATTCTTAATTAATAATTACTCAATTTTTACCAAAATAAATTTATTATTAAAAATATGTTTTCTTCATGAATTGGTTTATTTTAATTTTGAAATAGAATATTATAATTAACTTATTTAACTTTTAGAAGTTTTATTTTCAATAAATTATAACCATTTTATGTCATCATATCGAAATTATCGTATAGTGAAATTTTTGGTATTTTTTCTAAAATGGATAATTTATTAGAGAATAGTGATGAATACATATTTTTTAAAAAATTATAATTTATTTTCATTACATAGCTCCATTATGATTTATATATTTTCTTACATTACGAAAAATTAAATTTTATATAAATTATATACTTAATTTAATCAGAATCATCTTTATATATGATTTACTGTATAAGTTCATTTTTGGGATTAAAAAGATATTTTTTATAGAAACAATTTCTATTAAATTTTAACCATTTATAATAGAATTATAATTTCCCGCTTATAGGAATTTAATGTTATGAAATGGATTTTTTTGGAATCTTTAATTAAAATATTTCCATGTATAAATTTTTTAGATTATTCTAATGAAGTATGTTTTTTGGTAAATTGAAAAAAATAATGTTTTTTAAAATATATTATATTTTATAATATTTTCTAGACACACATATGATAAAAAATCAATAATAATATTATGTAAAATAAATTTTGTGATAATATATTTTAAATATCCTAAAAAATAACTTAAGACATATAAATTAGAATTTATTTCATGATAAATGTTAAAATCATTTTCTATGTCTATGCAATGCTTCCACTATACTAAAAAGGATAATTTTAGAATCATAATGGTAATAATAAAAAATGTAAATTATTTTGAGTACTAGTATCGTCTATAATATGTATAATTGTTTATTTGTTATTGATATTATTAATCATTTCACTTATATAACATGAATTTCATCCAAAAGTTTATGCAGTGCTTTCAAAAGGACACAAGTAAATATGATATATTAAATTCTACCATTAATTTTAAATATAAATATATAATTTTATTTGTGTGTTAAAGTATTAGTTTTCGATTAAATATTTATAATTTAATTTTCAATGTCAAATTAAATAAATAATATCAAAAATGACATTAGTTACATTTTATGATAAATAATATTTTATTAAGTTATTTCAAAATCATAATCATATTTAAAGAGAAAAATAAGGATTAAAAATTTTCTAAAATGTACTTTTTTCTTTTATAATCCTGTTAGGAACCAATTTTCACCCTATATGTACTATAACTTTCAGTTAATATTGAAAAACTCATTACCATGGGAAATGTTGGAAATTGTAAACTACGGGGTTAAACTAAATGATAATGTTTAAAATGATATCTAAACATATGAAATGTTAATTTTATTATTGCATTAATATCAAATTTTATTTATCATAGAATCCATGACATTTTATTCTATTATACATGAGTGAGAGACATATTATATTTTAATATTTCTTGTATTTTAAAAAATGTAATTAATGATATTTTAAAAAAAATTATTTTAATAAATAAAATAAAATTAATAAAAAATAATATATTTGGAAAATGAAATTTTCTATGGTTAATAACATCAACCATGTTCATTATTTGGGACACTATTCATTGTACGGTATATTTCTTGATCCCTATCGAGCTAAAAAATTATATCATGATACTTATCAATAATGTTAATGGAATGATAAACCTAAGAGATAATGGTTAAAAAATAAAAAAACCTATATATATTTTATTATTTGAGATAAGTTACACTAATAATTATATTATATTAATAAAATGTCAATGTTGTACCATTTTCCATTAAATATAATTTTTATTAATTTAATAGTTGTTTTAATTCCAATAATGCCTCTTCCCTAAGATATAAATGGTCACCCCCTCTAATATCCTCACTGAAAATGAATAAGAATTTATTTTTTATAAAATAACTACCAAAATATATTTTTACTTTAATATACACGTTCTCAAAGTCTTTATTTTTAATGAATTCAAACCATCGAGGTATTAAGGTGTCACGAAAAGGAGGTTGTTTGAAGCTGTTTTTACCTTTTAATCAAATGTTTCTGGATTATTTCTTTTTCTAACAACTTAACATCAACTTCAAACATTATTTGATAATTTAAATAATATATTAAATATAATTATAGTTTTTCATATTAATTTAATAACTAATATTCATTTCTTTATTCCATCAAATGAAAAATGAAACCATCATGTGTGTGTACCACCTCATATATTAAAGAAATTTATTTTCCAGAAAAATTTAAATTGTATGTTATAATCATGTTATTAATATATAAATTTTATTCAATAAAAATTATAATATTATAAATATAATAAATAATATATTTAATTTAATTTCAATCCATTGAAAAATGATAATGTCATTTGTGTATACTTGAGGGTTACAACCTGCATGAATCTATGATATAAATATTTTGTAATCACATCCCACGGATATCATATATAATAATATTTAATGAAATAATATTATATTTATGATTTAATAAAAATTATTTAATGGTAAAATAATAAATACTTTTTTAGTCATATTTTTTGAAAATTGATATTTTACATATACATTTGTATGACATACTATCTCATGGACAATAACATTATTAATTTTTCAAACCCATCTTTGATGGTTGGTTTAAATAAAATTAATGTAGTTGTTTTAATATTTCATTATTATTATTATTATAGAGATGATGTAATAAATATCTATTTGACCATATTCAACCGACTGATTTCATTTTGGACATATGAGAAAAATATCCTCAAATAAAATGACATGAATATAATAAACTGAGAAATTTTATATAACATGGTAACAACTAAAATAAAAGGAATAATAAACCTGAAAATTATTATTAATAATGTAAATAATTAATTTCAATTTATTTTGTAGGAACAAAATGAAGGAAATTGATGTTTCTTACATGAGGTAAGGGATAATTTACCCAAAATAACATATTATAAATATTTCATAGATTTATTTTCTACATATTTTTTCTTCCATTATAGATCTATTTATTTTTAAATAAATTCATTATAATGGAAATTTAATATCTATTTTGGGTATCCTAAAATGGTTTTCCAAATTAATATTTATACAGAACATTTTTACACTCCTTACATAAAGATAATAGGAATATTCTATTTTAACAATTACGGTGTTAATAAGTATTCCCATCAATAAGACCGTTATTATATTTTTTTTGTTCATATAGAGTATTCCATTATTTATTAAAAGAAAAAATCACATTCTTATTTTTTTAGTATTTCATTTTCATTCAAAATTTAAAAGTAATTTATATTTTGATATCTCGGTCATAAGTGTTTTTTATGGTTTTTATATGAAAAGATTCAAAGATAAAATGGTGTATCTGTTTTTCTTATTGATAATTAAAGATGTGTTTTAGAGGGATTTATACAACTTATATGAATTTGTGATCATAATGCGATGCATATATATGGGTGAGAATGATATATTTCTCAATTTTATTGGGTAATGTTTTATATATTCAATGCCAAGAAGTTGGGTGTTAACCTGGGTGGTCTCTCATATAGATTAAACAAAGAACCCCTTATATCTGACCTGAGTAAAATCATCTTATGAATATTATTATCTATGTTTAAAATAACTATTTTAAATTTCATTATTTGAGTTTTAAGGGTATTCTTTAAAAAAAATATCATTAACATGTTGGTATGATTTATTTTATACACTCACATAATATCAATTAAATGGTAAAAATTTAAAGTGTTTTTCTTTTTTCAACAACTATAATGTATTTCTTAATTTTAATTCCCCTAATGAGCATTATTTTTCTCATACAACATTTTCAAATGGGTTTTCATAATGATTAATGATGAGTAGATAATTAATGAATTCATTATTTTAGATATATAATCTACCTTTAATGAATTATCTTATATTTATAATGAAAATTTTTTGTGCTAAAATAGATTCTGTGTAAATTTGACATGAAATAGTTTTTATTAATTTGAAAGAAAATTAACCTAAAAGATCATTGGTAATGTTTGTGATCTAATATTTTACTATGATTTCAAACATATTGAATGTCAAAAATTTCTACCTTGTTTATCAGTGTCATGGAGGGAAATTTATAGATAATGATTTATCAATAGATAGGAGTATGGGCCCAAGGATAACATAAAATCACAAACTAAAATTTTTTTAACATCAGAAACACTACACCCGATAACCACCTCACAGAAATAGATACGATAGTGAGAAGGCCTTCCATACTCAATTTATTATTTCACAATATTCTATCATCTATGAAATATTGAGCATTAAATTTAAAAAATATACCCTCGGGAATGTAGTAGCTTATAAAACATTGACATCCACTTTGTGTTAATTATTTTCATCTCTTGTACATCTTCAGAAACTCTAAACTAAATTTTTTAAGTAACTCTTCACTAAATCATCCTTAAATAACTAATTGTGTTCATATAATCATATTCTAGATTCATAAAAGTCTATTCATCATGAGGAATAGAATACTACAATTGTGATTGATAAAAAAACATGACTCCTCACACTAATTTTTGTTCTAAATATCATTATATTCCATGTTAAATAGAAATTATTCAAAAAAATTAACATTAATAATAATCCCACACCAAATTTAAATTTTATATATATTAATAACCTAGAATTTAAAAAAAAAATAAACAAAAAATAAATTGAAAACTCACAAATAATTTTATAGAAATTCAGAATGTATGAAATAAAACACATATATTTAAATTTTTTCTTTAAATTAAAACAAATAGAATTTACACCTAATTATGAATATAATAACCGGTTATATATTTTGAGGATTGGATAAATTTATTATCTTTTGGCTACTGTTTGGGTTTCCTCCAACTAGTCTACAGGTGAAATTCAATCATCTCAGGATCTGATCCCCCAAACATGGTTCGTGATATTGAGCATGTGGGTAGGGAGATGGTGATGTATTATACATATTCGACTTCTCTATTTTTAAGGGTCATGATATGGTTTTCTAATGCGAACATAGGTGGAACCATTGTTTCGACTACTAAAGGGGTGATGTGAACTCTCGGGGATGACTTTGGTTTCTTAATCCTCGATTAACTCCCCCAGAATCAGTCAGTGAAATAAGAACATAGAAATTAATGATATAATACATAGAATATGATTCCAAATTAAGTGGATATTTACCCATTACTCCAACAGATTATGTTTTCTAGTTTGGAAAATAATTTTATGAGGTTGATGAACAAGGTGTGAAAAATAGCGAGATAAAGGAAGTCGAAGAATATGGGTCTATCCCTATTGGATAAATATTTATAAAACTATCCATTATTAGCTAAGACCCCTCATTAATCTTTATATTATGAATAGGATGAGAAAATCAATTTTTCCTACAAAATTTAATGTAAAAAGTGATGCTAAAGTTCATTAATTTTGGAGATAATCTGGTGATTGTTTGGAGAAAGTAAAAGGATCAGAAATATTATTCAAACCAAAAAAAATTAGTAAATAATCAATCATCATGAAATGGAACTAAATTTAGGGATAAATTTTAGTATTTCGTGATCAGGATATCCTAGAAAAAGATCATGTTAATAAGGTAGAGTTTTCTAGTAACAAGGACTATGTTACTAAAGGTGACATGATTGAAGATCATAATTGAATGTATGATCTGGTGGAATTTGATTACTTATAGAAGGAGGAAAGGAAGTAAAAAAGCTACCCTAAAGCTCTTCCTACATTTTAAGGAATCGTATTTAGAGTATTCTCTAGTTATTAATGTTTTAAAGGCATATTATGACATAATGTATGAAATGTGAATTTGAGTTTATCTTATGAATGATTAAGTTGATTAAATCAACAATAAATTCAAGATTTTTTCTTATGGATTCAATGGGGTGAAATGAATATGGAATAATAAATTCATTAATGTAAAAATTTGTCCTACTAATTCGAGGACCTCATCCTATACAATCATGACATAAAGTTAACATCTATCTCATAGATATTACACAAGGAGATTAATTATATGTTTTAATTCTTTTTAGAAATAGTTTTGTAATATATTTTGATGTTTAGAATTTGTTTGGAATGTAATATTCTTGGGTTTCTAACATTCCCTCAGAAGTGATTTATGAAATTAAATTTAAAATTTTAGAGGATGAGGACTACAAAAAACTATAGAAAAAAATTCATTTCTGATTAATTTTGTTTATTAAATGATTAATATTTAAAAAAAATTAAATAAAGAGGAAATTAAAACATTATATATGGAAATTTAACTAGTTATTTATATATCTTGTTTTACTTTTTGTGTTGAAAAACATTCTTTATGATGAAATAATATACTAAAAACATTTTAATTAACTGTGGCTAAAAATATCAAATCTTGAATGGGGTCAATGAGGGAGATGGTATTTTAAGGGATTCATTTGGGTCTGATTAAAATTTTATAATATAGAATAAGGTATTAAATACATTTTCCAATGATCAAAATAGAAAATATATAAAACCATTCTAAAACAATAAATTTTGATTACTTTAAAATGGAATTTATTACTCTATTTATTCCTATAAATCCTTTTTTATTTTCCTTTGATATTATTTTTTAAGGGTATAAGATTGGAAGTTGAAGGATATTTTACCTCTGTAGTTATCCAGTAGTTATAGAAAAATTGTTCATCATACAATCATTAATGTCCCTCCCCATGGATTGTTATCATCTCATTGTGCTAAGGATGTTGATGAAGAGAAAATTTAGTTTTAGGGTTTCATGACTGATAACAACGAATCACACATTCAACCACTATCATTTAGAAATGTATTTTTGTCACCATGGGGACACTCTTCATAACAAATTCATTTAATCTTCCATAATATCACAAGAGTAAATTTCACTAGCATTTTATGCACCACATACATGAATGTAACTCCTCCCCCACATTTTACCACATGAAATGGACCATTAAATTTTATCCATTTTCATGATCAATCTTTTTATACTATCGAATCTGGTGGAGTAAATATTCCCTAAACTTAATGTATACATGAATCAATACATGGATTTGGAATTATAGAACATCTCTTCTAATATATAACTTCTATTAAATCCTAAAAGAAATTGTACAATTTCCTACATTTATTGAATTACATAAAATAACTCTTAAAATCATTTCGAAAACACATGTTGAATACCTTCAAAATAATTTTTTAAATATATCATTAAGTTCAATACATATCCCATTATATGTAATACCATGTGAATATATATCAAATAATCCATTTTTATTTAACTGTAAAAAAAATAGATAAATGATTTGAGTCAAAATCAATCATTATTAAATCAACCACAATGTGTGACCCTACTATAATTTATTGTGTTGAAGAAATAAAAATCATTAAATATATTATTTTTATAAAATAGTGATCTATAAATAATATTCTCTGATACTCAAATTATATTCGAATCTAGTGTGATCTCTTTAAAAGCATGAATCACTACTATTATGTACATAATTATGCATCAATATACAAATGTTCATTTAAATATTTCCCCTTTTCTAATGAAGAAACTAAAGAGGGGGATTGTAGGAAATAAATACAATTTAGAAACCTCATTCATTCCCAAAATTCTAGGTATAGACTAACTTAGTTGATGAAGACACCAAATATCATTCATAAGAATGGATGAGAATATCAGATGTCACTCATAAAAATAAAAATTCATATAATATATTCATTATATTTCTGTCCAAACACTATAAAATATATCTCAATTTAGGGATAGATGTCAAACTCATCACATGAGATGAAAATGACATCATAGTTATGTTCAGAATGATAAATTAAACAACAACATAACCAACCAACTTTATATTACATAACTCAATATGTATTCAAGTATATGTAGGGTCTGAAAATCAAAATATTCTCATTAAAGTAATTGTTCCAATAATAGTTTATGGGGAACAAAATATATATCCAAGCAATCCTTGTGTACATAATACATTTTCTTATGCACTATATTTTGTATTATTTTCTGTTTTTTTTAATGCATGAAAACATATTTCTATGTCTCATTATTATAATTTGTATCCCTATATAATATTCATACACATTGATACATTAACATTTTATCATAAACTATAATACTGTATAATTATCATATTTTAAGGATAAATAATTCATACTTTAATAGGTCAATTACCATCACACTTCATTAAATGTAAACCTATATATAATTTATTATATAAAATATTAATTATTGATAAATTAGATGTTCTCTATAATATGATACATTTTATATGCTTAAAATATTTTAATATTTTTTATAAACCCAATATATGATCACATTTATCATGTTATATATGATGAACTACTATATTTTCCTTATATATGTTACACATTAATGGTTTTTTAACTCATTACATCAGATAAAATATTTATCACATTAATTTGACAACATAATAATAATATTCCACTATCTCAATATATAGTAAAAACTAAAAAAATAAGGGTTGAATAATGGTGAGTATTGTTAATAAAATTCCAAACATTGAACTCTTTTAACAAATTCAAATTCCTAATTTCACAATGTTAGATGATCTGATGTTTACTTATATTGTCTACTTCTAACTCATTATTTGTTCATAATTACATCAATGGAACCTTATTCCCCTAATAATTTCATTACAATAATTTACTTTCAAACATAATTGTTTATAAGAACATGCAAAAACATTTTAGGATAAATTGAAATAAATTATGTTATAGTAACTAATGTAAAAGTTTACAATTCTCTTTACCTTCATTCCCTGAAATCACTTAGGTTATAAATGGAAATCAACATTAAAATATTGGACTAGTATATTTCATTATTATTTAACTTTGAACTAATCTGTACTCATAAATACTCTCATGAGACTCTAATTTACTATATCCATTTCAAAATAGATTTTTGAAACATAGAAATTATTTTATTTTTAGAAAATAAAATTTATTTATTTTTATTATAATACATAAAATATAAATCTTATAAATTATATAGATTTCAATAATATTGAATAATTTTCCATTCAAAAATATTTTTATATTAAAATTTACCATTGATGGGTGGTGGGAACCGATTCCAACATATTTTAATAAATATTAGGATGAAATATATTTCCCAGACCGAATATATTTTTCCCTATATCCATTTGAAAATTTATTATTGAATATAATGAATTAAAACTATATGTAAAAAAATTCATTTCATGTTTCTTATAAATTCTTTTTGTTATATAACAAATTCACTTGTCAAATATTAGAAATTATATAAAGATGCATATAATTTATTAAGGTTAATTTGAGAAAAAAATCATTCTATTCCATTAATATAATTGTTTTAATAACTCTGTAATTCATCATACATGTTGAAATTACATTATATATCAATTCTACACTTTATTCTAAAATCTTATATAATTAAAACACTTGTAAAATATAACATTAGCATCATAAGTCATTATAAATTAATGAATTTATTAATGTAACACTAATGATTGACAAAGAAAACCCATGAAATTTCCTCACGTCATTCAGGTATTCAAGACAACAAAAACTAATTATCATTCCACCTTATTAATAGAGTTAGGATTCAATTACCATGATAAAATTCTTTAAAATATATTATTGTAATTTTGGAATATCTTTTCATATAAAATTTTAAACATTAACCCACATGTTATTTCTATAATACACTTATAAAATATACATAAAATATAATGACCATGTTTTATCACAATTTTTAGAACTTGGGGTAAAATTTTCAGGAGTTAAATTATGTTGTCCGCATGTAACACCCTAACCCCATAATCTTGGTGCTACTGCAATATTTTATTACATTGGACACTTAACAAGGAATCAAATCTTGAAGGACTTGTCAATTTATAGGTCTTGGAAATATATATTACATACATCATATATATAATACATTAGTAAATAGGAAATAAAAACATGATATATAATAAAATAAATAAATAGAATCCTTGAACACTTATTCAAATATTTGTTCTTCAAAACATTGGGAATAGAAACATAATAAGGGCATGTTAAAATGATCAATAAGTGTATGTAAAGAAGAAAAAATAATTAATTACTGAGAATAAATTACATATAATGGTGATTAACTAAAAACATTCCATTCAATAACTAGATATGGCATAATCAATATAGAAAGGTGAGGAACGCAAACACATTCCATTTAATCAATGTGCTGAAAATGAAATTTATCCATAGATATGTAGATGAAAAATATCATGGATGAATAATACGTAGAATATTTATGATATAAATTCTTACTTAGCACACATCATGTATAAGGAACATGAAAACCTATACTGTGAATATTTTTCACAAGATGGTTTAAATCAATTGATCAAACCCCATTTAATTTGTCCAACTTAATCATCTCATGAGAACCTATTGATGAATCATGGGGATATATATAGTTCACACCCCACCCATCATTAACAATCCTACTAATTATTCATATAAAATAATAAAAATAAATATTATTCTTTATCAAATATCCACATTGAATTATGAATACAGAATTATCAATAATTCTATGTTAATCAAATAACTAACGATGTGAACATTATATGTAAAATTATATATAGTTTAGGGCATACTAAAATACATTATATGAGAAAATTTATATTAATGTAATTTTCAAATGAAAAATGATTAAAATAAAGTGTCTATTTCCATAGATATTTAAAAATCATGAAAGGAAGCATATTTCAAAGATATGCATTAAGAACATTCTTTAAGATATTAACCATTAAACATTCTAATGTGTCTTATACCACATTAAAACTCTTAAATAATACTCCCCATAAATGAATAATATTAAATGAAACATATAAGATGATTATAGTAAGTATATTATTTATTGAACACGTATAAAATAATTATATACACCAAATTAACACAAATTGGTGCATAATAACAAATAAGTCTCAAGGGGACATAAATTGAGATGAAATTCCCATACCTCAACATTCCATTTGTTATGTCATGTTTATCATTATATGTAGTTATTTAAAGTATATTACTAAATTATATGATAAAATAATCATATTCATAATATCATATATTAACTTCATATAATATTTTATTTCCCGTTTATTAACAATCCTTCATTATTTTGACTATTTGGGTGTTAATTACCATGTATTATCAAGTATGTATTGATTTAGTGTTAATTATTATTATAAATTAGATAATGTTTTCATCATTTATGGAATTAAAAACTTGATTTTATTATCATATATATTAAGTAAATATGTATTTCGAATAATCTATAATGATTGGTGATAATAAATCAAATGCACCGTCCACAGAGATAGTAGGTCGTATGTATGAATGAACACTACTTTCATTTCATTATCGCATTAAAATAATGGAATGTAATTGATATATATATATATATATATATATATATTAATTATAATATCATATCTACGCCATATATTTTATATTTTTTTAGTAATACTATACTTAATATGTTCCGTGTATAGCGTGAACGAATCTCAACCCTTTTAGGAGGCAGTAATCCACACTTGCACAAAACGTGTTTCCGTATTTACACAAAATGGAATCTATAGATGTATATTTTATAAAGAAAATAAATAAGTATAAATAAATTATAAATATAATGTATAAATTTTTTTACATTCTAATGGAAACTATGAATGTTATTTAAGGAAAAATGAATAATAATCATTTTGTGAGGCAGTAGTTCACCGTAAACAAAAATAGTATATTTGTTTCTCACATGATGGTGGTGTGTGTAAGTTTATATATAAATCATAGAATAGAAAATATAAGTATATTTATGATATTTTATATTATTCATGATTAAGGAAGAAAGTTATTTTAGGTGTGGATAATAGAAATAAATCTAAAGATCATGAGAGAAGATGATACCTATTAATTTGGTGACTTCTTTTGGTTTGTAATAAAAGGCTTATTTGGATGAATTTGTACCTAATGAAAGGATTCTACGATGATGGTAGAGATTTTGAGAATCTATATTGATATATTATGGTCAATCCAAATTTTATTGAGAGGGGTGAGATTTTGGTAAAGGAGGATTCATTTTTATAATGAAAGAGGTGTTGTACTCTTGTAATATTTTGAAAATGGAATTCCATATATGTATTCATATTGATAGAGGATCCCATAATGGTCAATGTTTGATAAAATAGAGGATACTGTTGATATATTTCCATCCAATATGTTATTTGTGAAAATTGAATAGGTCTTTTTGGGCCTTAATGTAATGTTTTTTCCTTATTAATACTAACATAAAATTATATATTGAAATTAATTTTAATTTCATTCACTACAATTATTTGGTTAGTGAAAAAGATAAAGTTATTATAAGTTTTCAATTATTCTGATTACAAATGTGGAAAAAATTTCCATATTCCTATCACATAAGTGGAAGAAATTAATTTAAATTTAATCATGCATACGAGATTATAATGTAGGATTTTATGGTAAAAACATCCAAAAACATTTCTATGTTTTTATATTAAATTTCATAATAAAAATGACTTAAGTTTAATAAATTTTATTAATTGATAAAAATATTATCTAATTAAACATTAAAACCATTTTTATATAAAATTTACCCCTTCCAATAAATTATATGGAAAATAATTTTTGAACTAATATTTCGTATTTTTTACTATTCACGAAAAATGAAATTTCATAAGAAAATACAAAAAATAAACTATAAGATAATTTTAAGGTTTATATTCAATATTTTAATTATATTTTGACATATTAAATTTATAAAATGGTAAAAATTTGTATTTAATTGGGTTCTACATTAAAAAACGGTGGAAATGCATTATTAAAAATATTGTATTTTATAGATAAAATTTGATTTATTTTTACCTTAAGTCTATAAAATATATTTTATTAATATAAAAAATATTTTTTAAAATTTGTAATATATATCCCATTAATATCACACACCAATTTTAATTTATTTATTTTATTATTGTAAACCCCTTTGTTGGATAATAATATTTTTCTTTATATTCATTTGGTTTTCATATTCATTTCAAATTAATTTGTAACTACTGAATTTATTTATATTTGTGTAATAAATTTATTTATTAAATTTAGAATTAATATTTATAGACACTAATTTAAAATCTAGATTTTGTTTTATTAGATGAAATAATAATATTATAATAATATATATTTTTTTGGTAAAACTCGATCACGCATGTAATGCAAGCTTACTCAGTGTTGCGTGAATTAACAAATATAGAATATAACAAACCCATTTATAGTAGTAAATATATTTAAAATTATCATGGTATTATATTCCCTTATGATATTATTGTTTCATTTCATACATGCAATTTAATACAATATTCATTCTCCTGCAAATCGGGGAGTCGCGTTCTCCCCACCTTAATTATATTGGTTCCTCACAATTTAAATTTAGTCTTTGTAGTATATGGATTGAGAATAAAATATTTTTTAATGTCCCACATAGTTAAATTGTTTAATATCACATCTTATTAATAAGATATAAAGTAATGTACAATAGTTATATAACTATGTTCCCTAGTAGGAGAACATAGGTGGAAAATGGAAACATGGATATGGAAGAATAATATATCAATCAAGATTTTATGGAGAGAACTAGATAACATGTTAAGGTGAAAGTTTATTAATACAAAACCATATACCATTGGTGTGAATAAAGGTCAATTATATCATAAAAAATGATTATGATATTATTTTTTAAAAATTCATTTTTCCTATAGTTAAGAAATTTTTTCATTATTTACGAATGAAAGTAAATATACATTTCTATATAAATAATATTTTCCTTTGATTACAACTCGACCTATTTCTACTTCATATATGATAACATTATGCATAATATAGTGAAGTAACACATTAATCTATAAAATATTATCCAATAATGTATAAAAAACCATTTTATAAATGGTAGATCTTTCTAGAATATTATGATCCAACAATTTAAAAATATCGCCAATAAATTTCAAATAAAATCTAACCATCTTCCATTAATAAAAATTAAGCTTATCAATATTTTTATCATTCCAAACTTGTGAAAAACATCACCCTATATCTTATTCAAATATGGTAATAACTCAAATAACCATAAAAACATATTGTAAATATGCATTATTCCTCATTCCTTATGTAAGATACATGTAATAAGATATATTTTTTAAAGACAAATTTTTTGTAAACCTATTAGTGATAGAATAAGACCACTTATCAACAAGTCATTAATTATTTATACTGTAGTTAGAAATTTTCCAACTAAATAATCTCTTTATCATTATCTCAACATTAGAAATGTATAAAGTTATTTCTTTCCCTCATTCACGTGTTTTCCGAAAAAATTAACTTTATACTGAATAACTTTTATTGTTTACATTTATCAAAATATCTCAAATATCTATTGATAATTTTTTGTATTACTATCCTTATATATTTCATAATTAGTATGGTGAGAACATCACTAATAAAATACTTTTATAAAATATTTTTTAGGACTGAATGCTGATGTACATTAATCAGTACACTTATGTTGTGTCAATAACACATGGATGACTATGATCCCTTATCTTCTTCAGAGTTATATTCCATTGACTCATGGGGAATTAATTTTTATAGTTCCCTACATCAATAAAATTTTAACACAGAATATATGTGTTTTCCTTCTTCCATTTTTATTCCTTTTCCTAGCGACCCTATTCACTGCACTTAATAACAAACTCCCAATCTGTTCTAGCATTTTAACGTGTGGATCATTCTATAGTTACCACAAGTTAGAAAATCCTTCTTTCCCTTCAAATTCTTCAGATCATTAATTTTTTCATGGTCTTTAGAAGACATCTTCTTCACATAGATTCCATTTAATAGATATGATCTAAAGAATTGATTTTATCCTTTCATGTAACATAATACTATCACTTTATAGGATGAATAATTATGAGAAACGAGTTACCTTTAGAGACGTGGCTTAATATCTTCAAAGATGTGGTCAATATTACACTTAATTTTGCATATATAATCTATATTATAACTATATAACCATTTAATGGTATCTTTGTTATCCACAACACCCGCTTATTCTATTTTTATTAATCTAATGAACTTAATCTTCAACATAGTTTATAGATCATGAGGGAAATATTTATTGATAATTTCTTCTTAAAAGTAAAAATTTCCATGATTTTTATTTCTTCATCCTAACAAGTATTTTGAATAACATACCACCATTTATCAACATCACCTTTTGGAGAATACATCGCAAGTGTAACCTTCTCCATTTCATTTCATCTTAAACCTATTAATATCTTCTTCAGTGACTTAATCAATTACTCTGCTGCCATTGGAAGTGTGACCCTACTAAATGATAGGGTCCCCTATCGTAAAAAGTCATCCAATAAAGGTAATTATCTATTTATAATAGGTTTATCCTTTTACGGAATTCTATTTTTCATAACTAGACTATAATTCCCAAATATACCCATTAGTTTCTAAGTTAACATACTAGTTACATTGACTTTATTAATAGGGAAATAATTACATTGTGTTTGTGTATTGATACCAGTCTTCCTTCCAGGATCCATTTCTAAACAATAAGAAATAATGGATTTTGTCCTAAAATTATGGACTTTTTAAAACACTAAATATGGTATAACACATTACAAAAATTTATGCATCATAACTCCTAGAATCATAAACTTTGGTTACTTTAGGGAATTAATTACTTTCAAATCCTTCATAATAGTTGGTATAGAGAATGGGAACTATCCTATATATATCCAATGAGAGTGTCAAACTGGGTTCATATTAATGCCCATAGTTGTGTACCGGGTTACCCTGAAACAAGCTCAAGACACCTTGTTAGATTTGTTACTCCAAGGTACATATTTCCATAACCACATCCACTTTTAGTATCAAGATAAGGATGAATTTCTAGGAATACCAATATAATATACACCTTACCAAAATTCTAGGATGTTCTTGTATAATTATCCAAAATTACTATCTTAGGTATTTTCTCCGAAATAAATGTTTTCTATATCTAGTTTCCAAGGTAGCTGTTAAACTTCATTTGATACCAACTATAGCACCACGCCCCCAAAAACCTGATGCTGGTATAATGACATGTTAACAGGGAATTAAATGATGAATGGAGAATCAAGTATATAAGTAATGGAACACCAAATTAAATACATGGTACCCATTACACATTTTTAAATATGATATAAAAATGGTACAAAATAAATGAAATAAAATGCATCCTTGAATGCTTATTAAAAGATTACTTCTTTATAACCTGTGGAGAGGAAACATAATAAGGGTGTGCTAAAATTCTTAGTAAGGCATAGTAAGGAGTAATAAATAATGATTCAAAAACAATAAATAAATATGAAATGTTGATTAACATATAGCACATTCCATTCAATAACTAGGTATAGAAAAATCAATATGACAATATAAGAAACTAAAACATATATCATCTAATTAATGAACTGAAAATAAAATGTATCCATAGATATGTCGATAAAAATTATCATGTTTGAATAATAACTATAAAATATATAAAATAAATTCATACGTAACGTATGTCATTTATAATGAACAAGAAAATCAATATTTTCAATACATTTCATAGGATAGTTTCAAACTACGGATACTGACCCTTTTAATTTGCCCAAATTAATCATCTCATGAGACCCTATAAATGCATAAAGGGGATAAATAATGCTTGGTAACCTCCCTCCATTACCTTTACTAATCATTAATCATATAAAATAATAAAAGTAAAGAATATTCCTTATCGAATTACCATATTTAATAAATATTACCAATTTTTCATTAACTCCTAGTTAACCAAATAATAGTTAAAGTGAACACTGTATTAAAAAATAATATAAGATTTATGAAATAATAGTATCCACTATTTGAGAATATGGATTTTAAATAAAATTTAGAATGAAAATTTATTAAAATAAAGTTTATGTTTCAAGAGATAGTTAACAATCAAAAAAAGAGGTTGTATTCCAAGTATAATTATTAAGAACATTCATTAAGAGAATAATTGTTAAACATAACAAAGTGTCCCAAACCACATTAAAGAATTTAAATAGTAAACTATGTCAATAAATAATATTAAATTTAACATATAATATCATAATAGTAATTATATTCATGATATTAAATGTCAAAAGGATGTTTATATACCAAATAATAGTGAATTTGTTCATAAAAACAAATAAGTCTCAATGGAACTTCAATTGGGATGAGATTCCCTTACCATCACCTTCCTTTTGTCATAAGGTATTTATCATACTATATAATGGTTTAATATATGTAAAAAACTTATTCCAAAATCATAATAATTCTCATAATATCTTATAATATTCAATTACCTATCTGTCAAAAATCAATCCTTATTTTGATTATTTTGGGTGTTAATTGTTTAGTTTTCTCACGTCAGTTTGGACTTAATGTTTGTTTTTATTATTAATTAGATCATGGTTTTAACATATAAAAAATTTAAACAATTATTTATAATTAATATATAGTCATTACATATTTATTTATAATAATCCATAATTTCTGGAGATATAAAATCAAATGAACCGATCCTGGAGATGGTAGGTCGTATGTACGCATGAACACTACTTTCATTTCATTTTACTTTTTTTAAAAATGAAACATAAATTATAAATATGTATATAATAACTATAGTATCATATATATGTAATATATGTTACAAATGTTAATTAAAATTATCCTTAATATGTTCCATTTATAGATTGAACGAATGACATCACTTCATGAATGCGGTAGTCCACACTTCCACAAAAGATGTTATCATATTTACACAAAATAGAATGAATAGAGCTATGTTTTTTAAAATAATAAAATAATTATAAATAAATTATAAATATCACATAAATCATATAAAAATATATTTTCTATCATAATTTCCACCATGAGAGGTGGTAAAAAATGAATAATCGTCATTTTGTGAGACAATAGTTTGTTGTACACTAAAATAGTATGTTTGCTACCCATTAGATGGTTGTTTTTGTATGTGTATATAGAACCCTTAAGTAAAAACATATACATATATTGAAAATGAATTTTTTGTTATATTATCATGTAATAATGGGATTTTTGGGGTGATAATGAAAATAAAACTAAATATCTTGATAGAAGACATTAACTCTTAATCAAGAAACTTATTTTGGTTTATAAAAAAAGACTTATTTGGATGTATTTCATCCCAAGTGGAGCATTCTAGGATAAAAAGAGATATTTTTAGTTGTTATTTGTGTAGATATTGGCTGATATAATGTGGCTAGATAGGTTTGAAGAAGTTGAAGGAGAGTATAGCTTTTTAATGTGGAGGAGGAGTGGCACTATTGTAATATTTTGATCAATGAAATTCATGCACATTTTTTATATTGAATGTGGATCCTATAATGGTAAACATTCAATAAAATATATTATAGGATCAATATAATTCCCCAAAATATCTTTTGGGAATGTTTATCAGCTATTGTTGGCTTTAAGGGTATGGTTTAGTCCCTTGTTAAGCTTATATTAACCTTAATAATTATAATTAATTATAATTAATTTAAGTGATAATTTTGGTAAAAAAACTAAGTTGAATGTATTATAAATTATAAATTATTATGATTCCAAATATTTAATCCATTTTTTCAAATTATAATCACATATGTGGAAAATAAATTAATTTAAATTTAATCCTGTAGAAGGGATGACAATGAGAGTTTTAGGGTTAAAATATCCAAAAGATTACTATGTTTTAATATACAATTTCACATAAGAATGAATATGATGAAGTAAATTGGAATATTTTATAAAAATATTATCTAATAAAATATTAAAAATAATTTAAAATATAATTTATCCTTAAAAATAAATTAGATGAAAATGTAGTTTTAAAAAAATCAGTATTTTTTCCAATTCATTAAAAAATTAAACTTCACAAAAAAATTACCAAAAATTAATCATATGATAATTTTTATGTTTTGATTTAAAATATGATGTTGATTTTGAAATATTAATTTTATAAAAGGGTTATATTTTAGATTTAAAATAGTATTTTTAATAAAAGATTGTGAAATGCGTTAATAAAAATATTGTATTTTATTCATTTGATTGGGTTTGTATTCATCATAATCGTATAAAATATTTTGGTTTTATATCATAAATATTTGATTTAATAAATATATACATTTCACCTTAAAATCACTCAATAATTGTAATTAATTTAATTTATTAGGTTAAAACACCTTTTTAAGCGTAGTAAATTTTTCTTTTTTATTCAATCAATATTCATATAAATTTCTAATTAATTTGTAACTAATGAATTCATTTATATTTCTATAAACAATAAATTTCTAGAAATAAATTAATAATATTTATATCCACAAAATTGACAGAGAGTTAATGTCTTATTATATTAAATTATAACTTTATAATATTATATTTTTTCCAGTAAAACTCATTCTTTTATGTAATGAAATCCGTCAAAGAAGATTTCTCTTGCATATAATACATGTTATCTCGGTTTTGAAGGAATGTATAAATATATAATATATCAAATCTATTTAAAATATTAAAATATATTTTAATCTATCATGTTTTAATATTCCCTTACATGATTCATGTCACATCTCATACACATTATCCAACACAATATTAATACTCTAGAATTTTGGGGTGTTACATAGGAAATTCCCATAAATGAAAATATAGTAAATTGATTGAATATAATAATAAATTCAAATTATTCCTTAAATAATTTCAAAAAATTAAAAAATCGTAATCAATTTTTATAAAAACTATTATCTAATATTATTAAAACAAAATTTACTACACACACTTCTCAATAACATAATGAGATAGAAATGCATTTCTTAGGATATTTTTATCAAACATGATGCATATATCTCATCAATGCATCATCTAATTTTATCATATAATAGAAAACATTATTCAAGCTTCAGCATTCAATTCATTCACATCATTTTAATTCCATTTTATTTAAAACTTTTTTTAAAAAATAAGATAATATCATATATTTTAATAATAATAGAATATAATTTAATTACTTTAATGCCTCGGGTGGACTCTATACATGGATTATTGAAACCCACATGGTAATATTGATAATTCAATATATAATGGAAAATTGTCCCACAATGAATAGATTATCGTCCATTATTCTTTTTCATTATAGTTATTTTTCTGTACTTTCCCTTAACAGTTTTGTTCCCCTTTTGGAAAAACCATTACCATCATAAATTAATACCATAATAATGATTTAATTCATTGTAGCATCTTTTTTTCATAAATAATCATCATATTGAGCATATTATGTAATGTTTTTTAGAATTCAATAATAATAAAATTATCAATAATTTCATTGAAATATTCTAATAGTGACTGTAGAATGAAATATTTAGCTAATTCAAGCTTAAGATGTGAGAGTATCGAATTCAAATCACAAAAATAGCCTATTATATAGAGTATATTGGTGGAAAATACAATTTATTATTTTATATTTTATAAAAAATAATATTTATAAACCGCTTACAATTCATACATATAATTATCCTAACAAAATAATTTAAGTTCATAATTAATTTAATAGGAATTAAGGGTTTTATATTTTCTTATTTAATTTAGAATTAATGGAAATGATAATTTGTATGGAGAAATCATTTTCTTATGTTATTTATTATTATTTTCTTCAAAATCCATTTGTATAATAGTTGTAGTAATGAGTTTCTATGGAATATGTTTTTCTACACATATAATTTTTTATCCAATTTGTGAACAATTCTCAAATTTTGATACTAGTTAAAGAAGTGTCTTCTATTAAAATATTACATATACAATAGTGATCTAAATTTTAATAAATTTAATGATAAGAGTTATTTATCTAAAATGATATCTATTATTTGATGAGTAAAATGTTTTAATAAATGTTTAAAAAAATAATGTTAAATAATAAAAATCTGAAATTAGGAACCCATTTAAAAATAATAATATCTCTTAGTTAGAAATGATAAATATTTAACTGATTAAATAATCTAATATGGAATTCCTATAACAACATAGATTTTTTGAGTTTTCATTACCATAATAATATCTTATATGAATCTTAGTTAGTTGAGTAGAAAATATTTTTCTATGCCATCATATAGATACACCCAACTCTATTATAATGGAATCGTAACGGTATAAGAGTCTCATAACTAGTGTAATGCCACAAAATTACATTAAAAAGATAACAGATGAAAATATAGGGGCACCACGTTATTTCATGAACTACCTATGAATGTTTTAGTGTTACTTATCACATTATTTCTTTAGAAAAGAAAAATCCATGACTACCCTGTTATGGAATGGATGACCTAGTTTGAGGATCAAGGTCTTGAAAATTGCTAATTTGGAAGAAATATGAAAAATATTATCTAATGGTGTTTTAATCCCACAATATTATCTAATGGTTAATACATTGTGTATGAATTCATCTAAATTTTTTTTGGGAATCCTATACCCTCTTTGAAATAAATATATCCAATCTATAGTTATTTTTAAATCATTAAATGAACAGAAGGTTTGTATTTCTAACCCAAATATAATATAAAAACATATTAATACATTTCAAAATACGTCACTTGCTTAAGGTACATGAAAACATCATGCACAGTGTTAGATATATATGAGATTGACAACCCCCAATGAGTATTCCAAGAGGAATTGGAAACCAACCCCACTCACTATTCCATTACAATGAATTATCCTCTATACTATAAGGTAGTATGACCCTAATTCCCACCCCCTGGGGTAATTCCATGAATAGAAAATTCAATTCATGGTATCTATTATACCTAAAAAGAATAAATTATATTCAACTTAAAAATTAAAGATAATAAAATCATTTAAAAATAAATATCAAGGTAAATAAAAAAACAAATGTTATAGAGATGTACCTAATATCTAATGTAATTTTATATCTATAGAAGTTGTTTAACAGATAAAATAAACAATATAAATTCATTATATAAATAACTTATAATAATGAATAATTTAGTAGATAAAATTTAAATAAATAATCATTTCAAATTTTCTTAGAGGAAATAACCATTTACAAAAAAACTCTTAAATATAATACTACCATAAAAAATATATAAATTATCAAACTCATTATAAACATTCCATAATTTTGAATATAAAAACATATATTTATCTCAATATGATCATTTCATATTCATCATTATATTCAATTTAATTATATTTATATATATATATATATATCTCATTTTATCATTTAATACGAAAAAAATTATAATTCATTTTATATTATATTAAAATTTCACATAATCATCACATTATATATCTAATTTTTCCAAATAATAACCCCTTATAAATTTTAACAATTAAAAAAAATTAATTTTCAATAATTAATAACATAAAAATATAAAAAAATTATGTTTTCTCAAAATTACTGTAATTTATAAAAACATTCAAAATTATATAGTGTGTTTATAAAATATTCCCTTTTATATATAATCTATAAAGTATGTGATATAAATTAAATAAAAGTTTTGTAAAATTTTAAAATTTATCTATTTAGGAATATCTATTTATAAATATTAAATATTAATTAATTAGTTAATTATAAACCCTTTTTATTTTAATAATCAAATAATTAATATCCTCAAAATATCATTTATCAGTATTTATAACGAATTTATAAATAATTAATCTTTATTTTTAATTGAATTAAATTTTTTATTATTCCATTACCCTTACACAACATGCGTCTATATAAAGGAAAACTAGTGGTTACCTTTACGTAAGCCATTTATGTAAAGGAAACACAATTTTCACCATTAGGTAGCTCAACTAAATAATGATAATACTAATTGTTATCAATATATCCATAGATATATCTATTACGTGGTGGATTTATCCTACACATAAAACATCGGACAATGCATAACATGATGGTTTGAAATGGTTTACACCAAACCATAGGACTCTCACATGGTTATTTTAAAATTACCACCCCTTATTAACCATGGCATCATCTCATGACATTTTAGTTCTATGACATGACTCTTCTTTATCGTGATGACCTGTCTTTGGCATGAGGATATATTAAAACCTAATTTCTTTTCAAGGGTTCTTCATTCTATGCATGATTTCATAAATTTAAACACATGGTATTCCATGATACCACTAAATGTATTTTATGGGATCTAATAACAGTTATTAGAGATAAAAAATCCATTATCCATGGAGCTCCACATATGAAATAAAATGCCACAATAAATAAAAATTAATATTTCTGTAAAATGAAATACCCTACATTGATGATTCCTCTACAACCATTGTATCTTCACCAAGTATGATTAATATCTATAAAATATTTTTTAGCGAAGGATGTTTCATCTCTATAGGTATCCATGGGTTGTGTTAAACTTATCATAAAATGAAAAATATATTCTTTTACCCATAGCATGCAAGCACCTTGACATACTAAAGATGAAGATGAAGAAACCTTGGGTTTTATGGAGTCTCAACAGAATATGAATAATCAAAAATACCACTATTATCACATTAAAATGTATTTTTATTTAAATGTGGATAATCCGCAGTGAGAATCTATTTACTCATGTTTCAAAATTCATAATTACATTAAATAGATAGTTCATTTATTGGATACAATAATGAAACCCTAGCGATATTGTTTATCTCATTTAGAAATAATTAAACTATATATATATAGTGATGATCAATATTCATAAACAATTGAATCACACGGAATGTGTTGGAGTATACTCAATATAGTCATGTATCAAATAAAGGCTATAAATTTAAATAATATAACCCTGGTATTATCTAATTAGTATTGTTGGTAGATTATATAATAATTTTTACATGAATCACAAACTATGTTATGTATTCAAGAAATAGGATTTCACATCCTATAACATTTTTTAAAAATATAATTCACTTAATGTGTTAAAATGGTTACTTGGTAACATATGTGTTTATTTATTTAATTAATAGAGAATTAGGCTTTTGAAAATATTTAATATTAGGGGTTGCGTATATGGCCTTAAATTATTATAATGATTATTATGTAATTAACGTATGGTGTTGATTTAAAGGGTGATATGTTTAGGCATTTATGGTTAAATATTTATTTATTGATAAAATTTAGATATGTGATTGTAATTTTATTATTTTGAATTTTAGTATAGAAATTATATTATTTAATTTATATTTTTTTTCCAAATGATGTGTTTCTTGCATAAAAATCCTTCTTTTTCTTAAAATAATGTTTTTGAATTTAAATATTGTAAGGAAATTATCATGAGAGTATTTTGAAGTGATGTAATTATATATGTATAATATCATGTTTTTGATTTTTATATTGAAATAGTAAATGATAATTTTTATATCATTATTATATTAAAACGAAAGGGAAAATTAATTATTTTATAAAACAAAAAAGGGATGTTTTTTATCATAACTTTTTATTATATGGAATAATTCGTATATAATTTATTTTTTTATTATTATTTGAAAATTATTTGTGATAATAATGATAGTATATAGTTTAAATGAGGAGTTCCTCATGGGTTGTTGTCTTAATATTATTTAACTTTTACTTTAATAAAATTTTGAGAAAATATTATTATTATTTATATGGCAATATATTTTAATATGTTCTAAATAATTATATAGGATGTTTAATTTAGTTACTAATGATGTAGTATAATGAAAATAATATTTAAAATAGGTATTTGGGATAAAATTTTGTTATATTATTTATAAGGGGGTAAGAGGTTATTTATATGTTTTTTCTTATGTTACCAAAATTCCATTAAGAAAATTTTTTATAATAATAATGGGGATTATAGAATAATTAATATGGATATTTATGATATTGTGATATTCTCATGTTGTTTTTTTGGAATAAATTATGATTTTTTTTTCAATTCTTGGGTTTTGAAGTGATATAAAATGTGTTTTTTGATGTTGGTTAAGACGTATACTATGTTCTAAAGAGATAATCCATGGGTACAACTATTCTATGATTTTGTAAATAACAA
Organism: Viscum album; assembly: GCA_963277665.1. Lineage (NCBI taxonomy): Eukaryota > Viridiplantae > Streptophyta > Magnoliopsida > Santalales > Viscaceae > Viscum > Viscum album. Next base: position 848,668,674 of record OY728164.1, on the reverse strand, counting down.
CATTATTTTCTGTGTTTAAATGGGTTTCTATTGGTGACACATTTCATAAAAGGACATGATTAGATATGTGTTTTTTATTCTAACATAATATGGTTATATAAGATATATTAAAATCCAACATTATGTGGTAAAAATTTGATTATTTATTATAAGTTGATAGATATATTTAAATTCTAGTATATGTTTTTCCATGAAATTTTGTGTAATTTATGGACCAATAGATGTTTTGAATCATAATGGAATACTCTTAATATATTTTTATCAAAATATGTTTGTTCACACCTTAAGATAATAAAATTTTAGAAATTCTCATGAAGGTATGGGTAGGGACACTAAATAGATTAGAACCTAAATCTAGTATCATTCTGACAATATAATAGATGGTTGGTGGGATTTATAGAGTTTTTTTCCCTCATTTCCTTTCATTTGTTCTTATTTTTTTATTCATGGGCATTATTGTGGTTATTTTATATATTTTTTTATTAATATTGTTTTAGTTTCCGTTATGTTTTTTAGAATCTAATTATGTATTTTTTTTACCCCAAAGAGCTATTAGATTGTAAATAACTCCAAAATCGATACTCACATAACCTCAATATTTATCTCAAACCACTGGTTATTGGATAGTTAACTTGTGTTTATGTGGTATGATGGAATTTCCATATGGTCTTGTTAAAGTGTAAGGGTCTAAATGGTACCATAACATATTTATTTAATTTTACTTTTATACCTTGTTATATGGTAGAAATCAAGCATTAGGTTAGGATTCAGTACGAAAAGTACTCTTGAAAATGTAAAACAAAAGAATATTGGAAGTTCATGTCTCTCTATAAGAACATTATTGGATTTATTGATTTTAAATTGATACTTTTTTCAATTAAATTCACCATAATTTTGGTGATTATTATGGTGTTCATTTATCATTTTGGAACATATTCTCGTTACATTTATGTGATTATGTAAATTATTTTTCTTGATTTGTGTATTCATTTGAGGAATTTACTTTATTTAAATAGATGAATTACTAATTAATAAATCATTATTTTTATAAATAGGTTATTAATAATTAAATGGTAAATTAGAAGTAAATTTATTTTACTAATGATGCATCGTGATTTATTTATGATTATTTATTTCATTATTCTTATATTAAAAGAGTTCATTATTAAAATGGTATTTTATATGTTGAATTGGGAAAATTGGTAATGGGATTGATGATGATTTTTGGACACAATATAAAGTGTAAATATGTATTATTTATATTAATATAAAGTGATGGTGATTAAAAAAATAGGAAAATGGATTTCATGATTAAGAAATACTATAATATTATATATGTATTAATATTATTTAAAAAAAAAGAGATATTTTTTTACAAAAACATATACTTTAATAAACAAGTTTATATTACAATAATTTTATAGGTATTTTTTCATGAAAATTTTCAAGGAAAATTAAATGTGAATTGGAAATAAATAATGATTAAAATAAATTCCTCATTGATGTGTGTATCATGGGATGAATTAAATTTTATTTCATTCAATATGGGTTGTGTGTTAAATATTTTTTCAATAGTGTAGTTTGAATGATTGGGTGATTAGTGAATCATTATGGGTTGCTTAATTATAATTTTATGTGTATAAAAAGAAAAAAAATTGTAAAAAATTATATGTTTGTTAGGTTTGAATTTTTATAAATTATTAAATCATGGTTTTTTAATTATTATTTTTAAATTTGTAATGTATTAAAATTAATATAAATGGACTTATACAACAATAAAAATGGTACATGATTTTGGAATTTATTTTATATTATTTATTTTATTTTATTTCGTAACATGCATGATCAAATGTTTAATTGTTAAGTTAAGTAATATAATAAATGGTATGGGAATTTGGTTTTTAAAATCATAAAGAAAATGGATTTTTTTTTATTGGGATAATACAGGATAATGTTTTGTTAGCTAGTGCTAATGTGGAATTTATATTTTGTATACTAACATAATTTTTTCACGATTATTATTAAGTAATAATTTAACCGAAATGATAATATTATCCTAGAAATAACATGTGGTTGTTACAGTCTTTCCCTTATACTCAATAGATCATCATCAGAATAGAAACACAAATCAATTTGAAAAATAGGTATCCTGTGACCACAAGAGCCTCAACCCAGTTGGTGAGGACATGGAAAGTGCATGTAAGAGACCCAAGTTCAAAACCAGGCGGAGAAATAATTTCTGGGTAATATATCTGGCACTGTTCAATATTGTAGTAGTTAGAACTATCCATCAGTTTAGGCTTTCAGGCCATGGTTTGGGCCTCAGGTCTTTTAAGGCCTATGGACTCCCCAAGGCCTTCAGGCCAATATGGCTTTTAGGCCACCTCAAGGCCATAGCACCACCTCAAGGACTTCAAACAACCTGAAATTATTCTTATGGAGACCGACTCTACAAGGATAAAACTCAAGATGGGGATTCAGAGAAGGAACATTCACTAGAGTAGAAGTTAAGAAGATTTTTCAAAAAGAGAGGGTATGTAATTTTCACCCGGACTAGCCTCTATAATCGCGAGAAGTATAGCCAATCAATCCATGCAATGGTGGAGAGATAACATCCCAATAAAGAAGATAGAGAGGATTATTTCTATGTAGTTATAGTCTGTATATTTATTAAGACCTATAAGTCATTTAATCTCTAAGCCTATGGGATTTGTATAGTTTCCCCCTCATCCATTGAATGGTGGGTTATTATAAATCAATAAAAACAGAATGCCTTCAGGCCATTCATGAAAGTATCCTATGAATTTTTTATGTCACCCAAGAGCAGAGTTTTGCTTTTAAAATGAATGTTCACAAATGAAATGTGGTGTCAAAGTTTGATATATAGAAATAATTTTATAAAAATGAATTAAAATTAATCATCATATTCATGTGATTTTGTGGTATTTTAAAATATATATGTGAAATTATATTTTAATGTTACTCTTTATCCTATGTTTTAATATCTATAATGTTAATAGAATATAGTTTCTTCAAATCAATTCATTATCTTATTTAAGAGGGTATACACTTTATGATTATTTTTTTACCAAATATTCCATTAGTAGATGAATCAACAAAGCCTTATTAGAGGAATTAATGAGCGATTCCTAATGGGTTCTTGGAAAACCATGTATATATCACCTTTTTATGGGAAATATAATATTTATTCTTATTGGAATACACAATTATAACATCTATTTAATAGATATATTATCATATTAAGAAACATGGAGTGGATAAAAACTAAATATCGTGAAATATTATATTTTTCATCTCTTTAAAATTACCCATTAGTATATAATATAACATTGTAATATGGATAGATTTACCTTAATAGGAGTTTTTTATGGATTAAAATGGTTATCCTCTCTTGAATGGTTCAATTCAGAAGAAAATTTTTAAAATATTTGTGTAAAAAATATATAGATACATCCATGAGTTGGAAATATTTTTCTTCTCCATCAAATAAATAATATTTTTGATAATTGGTGTGATGGTTTCCATCTAAATATACATACCTTAAGTTTTCATAAAATTCATAAATTATTTTGGACCAAATTTATAGATATTTCACACCATTTTTTATTAGGATGCATACTCATAAAATAATTTCCACTAGTTAAATAGAACAAATGACTGTTAGAAGAATCCTAAAAGGGACATTGTTGAAAATAAATCTATATTGGTGACTTTTTCCAAGTAAATGTATGAAAAAACATATGGATACTGGATTAAACAAATAATAAAAGGAATCTAATCATTAATGAATCCTCATGGTGGGGATCTAATTTCATTAGATCGCACATAAGTGATCATTAGAAATGGGGACATTTGTTTCTATGATTATAACTTGATGGATACCTACATGCAATTTTCCTGATTTCATGTTCCAAAAATATTTTTCACGTATTCATCTTGTATAATGAAATTATAATTTATATATTTATCCTATATGAACTAAATTTAATTCTACACATTCACCTTTTTTAGGAATATTTGAGCATATTTACACTAACCACATTAGATAATTTTAACAACACTAATTTTTATAACATGATATTCAGTCATTATGGGACTAATGAGTAAATGGTCAATCTTTTTGATTCATATATGACATTATAGACTATATTCCTAGTTTTGTAGAGAAATAATTGGAAAATTATTGTAGATATTACTATGAAAAAATTTTATATCCTAGAATCCGAATTAAAATTTATAAGACCTATAAATAGATATGGTAGAACATATTTTTTATAGTTTTACAAGGAATTTATATTAGGAAATATCTTTGAAACAATCCCAACATTCTATCTTGATTAAAATCACCTAATATTTATCTCACTATTTGGTTATATTATGTAATTTATACGTTCTAGAATCATCAACAATGATTGGAATTCCTTCAGTGTGGGTGTTTGGTTATTTTTTGTTTTATAAATCTTCCAAACACTAAGAAAGATAAGTTTTTTTCTTTTAGTCCCTTAAATTATACCTTCATCATGATTAATTTCCTATTACCTAACAATAATGCAAGAAAAATAACTCAATCACTATAAAATAAGAAGGATCATACTCTTTTAATTAATGGTTACAACAATTTTTTCAAATACTATGACATATGAAACCCAACTACATATCGGTGTAATCATTCAAAAAACTGGGCATCCTCAATGAGATACTTTTAGGAGGAATATATAATCCATGACTCAATGGTATGGATGATCATTGAATTTAGAAACATGATTAGGTAAGGAAATCCTATCATAGAAGAAGTTTGAGATCCCCTTGATGATGTTTCTCTCTATAATGTTATATTTATTTCATTATTAAATGTGTGATGATGATAAAAATGATTCATGAAATTCATCTCATCACAATCAATTTTTACTATTTGTTCATGTATATTATCAAATAATAGCATACCACTATAGATCATTACACCAGTATCCATGAAACATAGAATAAAGGGAATATGGTGGAGTATTTCTCGGCCATAAATAGAGATACATTAGATGATATGAAAATTTTAATTTAATTATATTGTATTCAATCTACATGTAAGAATGTTTTATATATCAATCCCTTAGTTGTAATCTGTTTTAGATCCCCATTATTTTTTCATCGGACTTTTACTACATTTATAGGATCATTACTCAAAAAATCTTGAGTAAATGATAATTTTACATTATATTAATTTTTTTTATTTTTTAATAAAAATTATAGATTGAATATAATGTTGGATTGATAAATATGATAATATTTCCTTGTTTTAATTCCCATGCTAAAAATATTGTTGACAATACTAATAAATGTGTTAAGATTATAATAAGGAAACAATTTTATTAATCATATTAGATAATTATTCAATTTGTATATGATGTTTCACCCATTTCATCCTTTGAGAATAATATTCTTAACCATGAATTTATAGAGTGTAATGTTGTGATATGATTTCAAATAATATTTATTTTATAAACATAAAACACAATATATACTATGAATATCCTTTAATACTGTTAAATTTACAAGAAAAAATATATTATTATTGAAACAAAAAATAATCATTGCATCATCATATTAAATATTCTAAAATGAAGGATAATTATTAAATCTAATAATATAATATAGAAAATTACATAAAATAATAAAACTATTTATATCCCCAAAACCTTTTCTTTATATAATATAAACATACTCAAATAACATCCCACTATGTAATGTGATTTACAAATTCATTTGATATATATTACAATCATAATGATCTTTTATGTTAATAAATATATCTATATAAATTCTCATATATTATATATTTGGTAATAATACTATAATTTTTTTATATATTTTCATCCAGGATTAGTTTATTTCTATACATTATGATATCCTTGGGGATTTTCTTATGAACAACTCACTTTCACCATTTGGATTTTTCGCTTTCAGTAGCACCCACCATGTTATAAACTTGATTATGGTATATGTAATTATCTCAAATCTCATGGGTAAAAATAATTTATCTAAATTAGAACTCAAAATAAAATATTTGGTAGTTATAGTTCATCATACATGAGTTTCAATTCATTTTTAATTTCAATACGAAATTCATATACTTCACGGTCCTATATTATACTACAAAACCATTAATGTTCTTCTGTAACCTTGAACATTTCAATTTCAAAACCATCATAATCAATTGGCATATGAGAAAATTTAATTTCTTATAGTTTAGAAATTATTCATGAATAAATTTTCACTTATTTTCCACTTGAATAATTTCATCTTTCAATATTAATTCCCTATATTAAGAAAAAGAACTACATTTTATGAGATAGATAATAAAAATAAATATATATTGTTCAAATGAAATAACTAAAAAAGTTATTTATTATATTTTAGGATAACAAAATCTATAATTTTTAACATTAACTAATATTCTCAAACCTATATTCCCATAAAAGATGAAATTGGATTCCTATAAATTCATATCTTATACGGTTTTGATTTCAGTGTTTAGTATAAATTTTATATGTTGTTTAGAAAATACTGAGACTGATTTAGGAAATATAGTTTTACATATCATTAATAAAACTATTTTCAATAGGGTATGATTTATTATCTCAAACACAACACATTTTGTTATGGTTTTGTATGAATAGTGAGTTATGAATATATTCCACAATCTTATAAATTATCAGAATATTACTAAATCAAATAATCCCTTAGGAAATTAGATTGAATAAACTAAATACTTTTTCATGATATATTTTAATATTCATTATTATACTAATTTAAAATTTAATGGATTTCAATCATATATATCATTAAAACACATATTTATGCTGGATATTCTTATAATTTTTTAAAAAATTAACCATTACCACATGTTTGTGTACTCATTAGAAAACATCCATCTAAATATTATCATTGAATTTTTCTAATTTTTTACATGATAACTATATAGATAAATGGTGTTAAAATCCACCCTATTTAAATTTTGTATCATTAATTTTATATATTGGATTATCCATATCCTTATTTAATAAACCAATCAATATATTTTCACCACCATATAACACTCAATTATTATATATTTAATGAAAGATCGACATACTCATAAATGAAAGGTAAATTATTTTCAAAAAAATATGGATAAATAAGACTTAAATTTTTAATTATAAATTTTAACAGTTTACATTTTTTTATAAATCTAGTTGTAAAATATTGATCGTATGTTCCCATTTAAAAAAAATAACCCCTTCCACGTTTATAATAGAAACATGAACTTCACATTTCACTAATTCTGCCAAATATTTGAGTTAATTAACATTAGTGCAATTGGGTGATGCATACTGATTATCCACTACCTATAATATGGAATGTGAGAAATTAATTTCTATAAAATTTTTATCATTATGCTTGGAACACTTCCCCTTGAGAAAACATAACAAACACACATACCAACAAATTGATTTATAATTCTATCAAAAAAATATATAAATAATAATATTTATAATAAAGTTAAAATATATATTATAACATATTTAATAATTAAATATATTATTTTAATTTATTTAAATAATTAATTTTTATAGTATAATACTAATAAAGTTGTATACCAATACATAAGATTTTGTATAGGGTTAGAATCCATATTTCAATAAATATTTCTCTACCTCTGTATTTCACTCAATGATTTAATATTTTACTATACAACTATGACAATTATAACACATATGATTCTTGGATAGTTATGTGAGAAACACCATATGTTATAAAAACCGAAACTCATGTGTATATGTTGAATTGGTGTAAATATAAGCCCTAGTAAAACTATAGTTATTGTAAAAGTTTAAATTTTTTAATTATATTGAGAGATAAAATTTTAGATTCTTATATAAGCATAAGTGGATGTTCTGTTTGTGGAAAAGTTCAAAAATACTAGAGGAGTGGTTTTATCATGGGGAGGGAGAAATGAGATTAGAGGGTTATATTATATTTTTATTGGTTCCCTCATAGTATCCCACCTAGAGTGTAGTGAATTAGATAGTCATTCATTAACACTTCACCCAGCAAATATAATGTGGTAGGCCATCGAGGTCCTAATATTTATCTAGAAAATCAGCAAGTTCATATTGTGAGTGAATCAATCTGTTAAGTGGGTTCTTCTAGTTTAATTTAATCATGTTATTTGAAAATCACCTAATGTTTATATTTTATAAGGAGTAACAATGAAATGGGACATAAACCATTTATCTATATTCTCAAATATGTATTCCCTTTTGATCCAATATCTTAGAGGATTATTATATCATTGATAATTTAATTAATCTTTTATCATCTACTCCTCATCCTTTTTATTCTTCTTTTCCATGGACAAGGATTATATGGTGATTCCACTAGATAATACGAAAGTCGCATCATTTTGAGCTATATTTTATGATTCATTTATAGAGAGTGATTGGTACTGATGGTTTCTTATATTCACACACTATTTAGCTTGAGGTGTCATTCCTAGTGAATTCACATCAAGATTTTATACAAGTTAAAATACCAAAATTATTTAATTGTATTTTATAATTGATTAAATTTTTCATAGTAGGATTTGGAAACTATGTGATTTGATCACACCACATATACCTTGGATATGGGTATTTTACTGCTTCATGATGTGGTTTACTATATTTTTGGTAATTCTATAATTTTATTTAATTTTATTGGATTATTTAATTTGTTATTATGAATGAGATATCAGATCATTTATGTTGATTATAATCACTATGTGAATAAATTAATTAAATATATTTCAAATTTAGTTTGCATTCCTTACCCAAATAAGTTTTTTTGTAGTTTAGCATGTGATGGATTTCACACTGGGTTCCCTATATTATTGTGATTGTTACAATTGTGGTAATAACGATTGTGTAAAGTGATATATCCCACGAATTTGATTAACTATTTTTTTCCAAAATGTCACAAATTGATCATAAATCATGTTAAATGGAGTGTTTTGGGGGACTAGAGTCTAAAATGTACTGGTTAAAATATTTATGGATTCATAGAGGTGTTTTTAATGACAAACTTGATCTCTAAATATTAAGTTATCTTAACATGAAAATTTAATTTTAAATAAATATAACTTTTGAAATGTACATGAAAAGAGAAAGGTTATTTAAATATGTTGGTTTGAGAAATTTTTTTAAATTGATGATGATTTTCATCCAATTAGGGAATTAAATATTTTTTCCCGAGGGAGTTTGGGAGTGTAAAGTAGACATGTGATGGAAATTTGATTGATTTCAAGAATAGTTTATATATATCACATATATATATATATGTATATATATTATAATCATGAAGTGAATATTAATAGATAAACGTATTTCACTTATTGATAAGGAACATTAAATGGTCTGTTTTTATAGTGTTTGTGTGTCCTTTCATATACTAATTTTCATAATGGATTCATAATATGTTATTGTACCAACCTATAAAAATATTACAAAGAAACTAGAGAATTATTTTCTTTTAGTGAGCCTCCCCATATACTGGAGGTTTTTAATTACCAGTGAGGGTATAGAATCCACATTGTGGATGATATAATATATATAACATTAGGAAAAAATAATAAATAAGTCTTATAGATATCTATAAACAGAATATTAAATTACATATATGGATTTATATAGTGAAATTTTATCCATTATAAAATATATTAAAAAAATTAAAATAGTATAATAGATACATTATGAAGAAAATCATATATAAAAAATCCTCATCAATTATGATAATTACAAATATATACTAATAAATAAACTTACACTATCTTGATCACAGTATAATTTCATGCACCCAACCAATATTCAAGAAATAATATTTGAATACAGATATAATTAAATAAATCATGTTTGAATATGAAACTTACACATACTAAAGGCCATAGGGTATATTATGATCCAATTTTGTTAGAAGAACTCTCACATTTCTAAAAATAATCAATCATATTCAGGATGAAAAAATGAAATCTTCCAAATGAAATAACAAAGGATACTCTTTTCCCTTTTCTACTGTGTAACAAATTATAATCTCATAACTAGTGACCATCACATCCATTGAATCTTATATCCTCCCTTTCATAATTAATGGTCTATATAATCATATAAATAAGACAATATACAATGAATTTATCCTAATTATAATATGTTATATTGTTCATTCACAACATATACCACCCTAACTAAGATGTTGTGGTACTCTGAATCCACCATCATTACATATCATTAAAGAAAATTAATTCATATATATTTATAGATAACTATTACCTATTCAAATAACATATTAATGATAAAAACCCATCCAAGTCATTTTGATTTTAGATAAAAAAACATGGCCCCAAGATAAAATATATATAAATACATGAGGAAACTCCATTGTAGAGGTCATCCCGTGGAACATCTATAATGGGATTGTGCTCTCAGATATTAGTCAATATTATCATTACATATTATAGAATGTTCATAATATAATGAATTTATCATTCTAACTAAAACCCCATGTCCCTTGAACTCACATTACCACTTGCCAAAATACTTCCTCTAATGAAAAACAACCATCAAAGTAAAACAATTGGCCTCCTAAACCAAATTCTTTAATAGTGTATTCAAGACCCCAATGAACCCACAATTGATATCATTACCATGCTATAATAATCCATAAATTTCAAATAAAATTTTTACATCTTATTATATTAATATTCAATACCCAAAATTATAATCCACTCCATAATTTTATAGGTTTCGTGCCATTAGAATATTGGATACATAAAATACATGTACACAAGTGAAATACATTATCTATAAATAAGTTCTTCATAATTATCTCCCTTAATGGAAATATCATTCATAAAACCTTTATTCATACCATAGGGAAACAAATAATCAAAAAATTATATGCTATGATTCTTGATAAGGGTATGGAAGGGAGATATTAATGATCATAAATACATAAATAAGTATGGGGGTAGGAGAACATGATCTTAAATTTTGAAAAATATACCATTCATATAAATTATCATAATTTTGAATATTTTTACAATGTTCAGAATTTAATAAGTCATGAATCATAAATAAATCAAAGGACATTATTCAAGAGAGTATAAAATTGGGAGAAGAAAAATGATTCTAGCATAAAAAAAGAATCTAAAATTATTTCCTTAGGGAAGTCTCATTTCTATGACTATCATCTTGGATTATATTAACTAAATATTTCATCATCTCCTTAGTCATAGTTCACTCTCAATACACTCACAGTCAAATGTTTCACTTACTGAACTGAGTTTAATCACCATTATAGTCTTTATTATCGCATGATATATCTATAATTACCCAAAACATGTAGAGTTATGAAATCCTGGTCACACCCATCATATAATTAAAATAATTCATAAGTCTACCATGTGGTCATAAAATATTTATCATAGCACAAACCATGGAAATAAATTTTGTTTCATAAACATATCATCATTTCATCATAATATAACATGTCCAAAATATATGGGTTTCATAAAAGTTTCACCATAACAAAATTAGAAATAGAATAGATATTTTTTATTAAATATAAAAAGGTGGAAAAGTTGGAATTATGGGTGTCTAAAATAATGTTCAATGAAATAATTACCCCCTAAATTTAACATAACTAGAGGAAGGGCGCCTATATTAGAAAAGGATCTAGTGGGATTATCCTATGTCGCCTTAAATTTTTGAATGAATAAAACATTCATCCCTTTCTAAAAAGTGTGGATAATATATATCATGTTGGTTATTATGAGAATAATTCAATGGATCTACAAATTAATAAAATAGGATGTTGGGATTTTAAATTGGATGGAGTTATAGATGAAATTCAAATAAATTTCCATATAGACTATATCAAACCTATGATACTTACATAGATCATAGATATTGAGGAGGATAAATAATATTTGTGATAGAAATAATTGCATTAAAAGTAAAAAAATCACCTTGGTCCATAGAAAACATAACCCCCTATAAGAAACTAATCCAAAATGGCTAATCATTATTATGATTAAGACCATTAAATAAAGGGGAAACAATTATTGTGTCTTTGATGTGGTGGTCTTTGGATGAATGTTGCGAGATTATACCTTCCGTGATCTTCCACAAAGAGTGAGCATCCTATAATAGATTCAAAAGGAAAACTAAGTCCTCCAACCGAGGTCTATACTTGGATACAGGACTAATCCTTGAGGTGGGGTATTCCCCAAGATAGGCCTTGTTATTTTCCTCCCATATTTACCAAAAACTGGTAAAAATATAATGAACTGCACTTTATTCTATTGAATGTTTTTACCCAAACCGTTGAACAATTGTTGGGGGAAATTACTATTTTAAGGCTCTTGATTTTTAATACTAATGAATGAAATTGAAGTAATTCCACAGTCCTTAAAATAATAGATGAGATGTATATTACTAGCTTGGGTTCTGGAAAAATAGACATTCAAAGTGGAAAATGAAACCCAAACATGGAACCATGAAATAATTATGTATTTCATGGCTTCTGATATACCATATTATGAATATTATGTTCATTGGGATCTATATTCATAAGAGAAAAAATCACCAAGAATTGATTACCATATTTTCAAACCATATATAATTATATTAATATGAAGAGAAAGAGCCCCAGTTATGTGAACATGAAAAAGGAATAATCAATTTAATTGTTCATTTTTATTTTGTGAAAAAAATCAAATTGATTGTGGTTTAAGACTTCCTGAATAAAGGATTAAAGGTTAATGGAATTACTAAAAATTTAATCTGGAATTTGAGATCTAGGGATATAAAGTAAAACTATCATCCAATTGTGAACTAAAAAACTGATCTCGCCGCACACAATGATCTAGAATACAAGGAACTAAATATTTCGAATATTACCTTGGATTATTTTCCATAAGTATAATATCCATCATCTATGTGATTTAAAATTATAAACATATTTACCATGATGAACCTAGATAAAAGGGAATACCCTTTTATGAACTCCCCTACCATCATTTAGTGAATATAGTGCATCATTTCCCTGATTCTAGTCACGTTCATACATCCTTCATCTCTTAGTTATGTTATACTTTCATATATGGCCCAATGAAATCTCTTCTTTAAATGGGAATCCCATATAAATGTGGATATGAGGTTTTCAATGTCCTTTATAATATATTTTTAAACCATTGAAACATATAGGACATTTCTGGGTGTAAAGGTGAGAATTTTGTTTAATGTTTGATCTGGCCATCAAAATAAATGAAATGATTCTTCTAGTTATTAGTATTGTTGGAGATCCTATTGACCACCCAATCCAAGTTTCAGATTCATAGAATCTCTGAGGAGATAATTTTTCACAAGTATTCTATTTATAGGAACATTATATAGATTCATAGAATAGATTAAGTCCTTCCATCATGACTCTCATAAAAAAATTACAAATATAGAAAAAACTCTTCTCATGGTTATTAGACTATACAATATAGCAACAATATTTATCAAGGTCCTTATTTATGTCTTGACTTTATTTGATAAATACATTGAAAACACATTTAATCTACAAAAAGGAGGTAGGAAACCCCATTTATGAGATGACCACAATAGAATGGTTAAATACTGCTATTTTGGAGGTTTCAACCAAGGTATATTCTATATACATCAGGATCTAGAATAAAAATGAAAATATGAAAAATATCTCCCTCCCACAATCCCCTGACTGGCTAGAGAAATCAAAATTTCTTCTCCATGAATTCTATGGAGAGATTAGGGGAATTACAATATTTTATGAAAAGGTTGGTCACCCAAATTTTGAATACCATATAATTAATAACATTTATTTCAAATCACAAAAATAGTATACAATAAAATATATCCATGTAAAAATTAATAGAAATGTTGGATCATGTTGTCTTTTATTTGATATCACTCATTTTTTTTGGGATATTACTGAAGAAATTTTTATGAGTTAGCCCAAAGAGAACCCAAACTTTTCTACATGGACAATTTTGTAGAGGTGAACTGAATAAATCCAATTGATGAAACTTTTTATTACTATTTATTAGATATTACACAAACTATTTTTTTCTAAAATTATATTTATAAAATGGTTCTTTCACTTTAATATTGATAACAATGGTTGTAGAAAAATTCACATGAGGAAAAAGACATCCATATAATAATTATTAATTTTCCTTCACATGATCTTCTTTAACTATGTCCCAAAAGCCAATAAAATGAATCTAGAAATCTATTAGTATTTGGGGTTATTTAGGGTTGAGGGATGTAAAAACATCATATATTTTCCATTCCTCATGAATTAAATTAAGAAATATTTATCTTTCTTTTAGAACACATGTGATATATAGTTAAAGAGACTAGTATTCACCCTTGGGTATCCATATTACATATAGTGGTTGTATGTTTATAATAATTAATTAAAATTATTTTCATCTATACCTCAAACCAACTCTTGTTCAATAGTGAAGGATCCAACATCTAGGTCAATGTTGGGCGTGATACCCCTTTTATTCTCCTTTATTTTAGCGTATATGTATGATGTTTTATTTTCTCATTAATTAATCCATGTATCCATTGACTAATCCGGGGAAATATGTTGTTGTTTTTGGAACAAATCCATTTCCAAATTATTTTATTTCATGAGATTACCTAAAAATACATTTTCATAGCCACATATAAAACATTGCTCGACATTCTCTATCCCCACATTAACAGAGTCTAGGTCTTTGATGTGAGTGGATTTATTATTATTCCCCAAAATTATGTATCACATAATATTCCTAATCTTGTTCTGTGGGACATCCCATAGAAATTTATTTTTATGTTTAATCTATGATTAAGACACCACTTGTTGATATTTGGGATCACCCGACCATAGTTTGGAATTAATGACCCAACCACAACTATATCCCCTTGGAACAAAATTGATGGGGAGTGGGTATTAATCACATATGGTCCTAAAATAATGGAAAACCATAAAATGTGATTAAGATGATACATTTTAGAGGTCATAAAATTAGTGATCAAGATTGATGCAGGTTCAATTTCTATCATCTTGGTTATTGTAACATGTATATTTATCTCCTATGAAACCCTTGTCTACAATTCCAGTATAGGACACAACAAAAGAAAACTATTTTATATCTTTAAAGGTATATAATCCTATTACATTATTATATATTTATTCCATAATAACATTGATATATTTTCCTATAATACACACCAACTTTGCAATGCTGAAGGAGCCAAGGTCATGCCAAAACGATTCCGTTATTTACATGTTTCCCATGTAAATACAAATTAAATGAAACATTAATTGGAGGTGGAAATGAAAAAGGTGAGGATATTTTTATCATAATAATCAACCTAATTTACTATATTGGAATTATTACAAAAAATAAATAGTTATTTTTTGTGGGTTTTTCATGAATTAACTATCAAACATCAATTCTTTGTGAAAGATTAGTAAGATAGTAAATAAAATTATTTACTTCTAGTACCGCTTTAATCGATAACTTCTTCTTTATAACTCATTATATATAATATCTATTTTATCACAAGTACTAAGTCCATATAAATTTAAAATAATGAAAGAAATCATCATAGGAGAAGATGCATGGATTTGGAACCAAACCTAAAACATAACTTTTCTTATGAATAAATAAGAACAAATTAATTCATTGAGTAATATCTGGTGAATACAACACTAGGAGGATATTATATTGCACTGATAGCATGAATTGTGTTATTCAACACAACAAAACAAGGCTCACAGTTTAATAATACTTCAAAATTTCTAATGTGAGTAGTGAAAATAAAAATGTCCCAAGATCCATTTACTTCGATACTTTTATAGAAATTAATAAATCATCCAGTTTATATGATGGTGGTAAATAATTATCATGATGTTTTTGTTAAAACAAATATTCCATTCAAATTTTCGATAAAAAGAGAAAAATTTTGTATTAAAAAATGATATGAATATTAATTTTGAAACATTTTTAAAAAAAATTAAAACATGGATAATAAATATTTTATAGAATAATAGTATATTTTTTTAAAATAATAAATGAAATATTTTTCAGAAAACAACAAAATGTGAGAAAAGAATTTTCGATTGAGGAATAAAGTAATGATAATTTTCTATAAGAAAACATTATATGTATAATGTGTTCATAAATAGTAGAAAATTATGTAGAAAATATATTCAATTGAAATAAAAAAATTATAATAATTTTTATTGGATTCTCAATAATTATCTTATAGAATTTCATCGACATAATCTTGATCATAAAAATATTCATAATTATTGAGATGTGATATAAATAGCATACGTTGAGATCAGGTTGCTTAAAAATCACATTAATATCATGTATTATAAATATAAATTTTGAAAACAATCAATAAAATTGTTATTATTTATAATTATAATATCCTATATGATCCAATTATAAAATTTTACAACACATTTTTTAATTAACGTTACTATAATCAAAATTTCCGTGTGTGAAATATAAAATTTTCTTGAAAAATTCTTTTCATTAGTTATAATCATTATAATATTATAATGCATCAATAATTCTATAATATTATGAATGATATATATATCAAATATATCAATTATATATATTTATATTAGTCTATAAAGAATAGATAAAAAAAGGAATTACTCCATTTATAGAGACCATAAGCCGTATGTATGCATGAATGTAGTTTTTACTTTTCATCATATGGAATAAAATAACGATAAATAATAATTCATAATTAAAGGAAAATTATTATATTATATATATCATATATATTCCCTAAATATATTCATATTATCATCTATTTTAAGTGGAAATAAAAAATAATTAAATTGCTTCATGTATATAGTAGTCCACGTGTATGAATGAGAAACACTATAGTTTTCCAATAGACTAGTTGGTGAAAATGTAGATATCGTATTATAATTATATAAGAATGAATATTTTGTAAACATAATATATAAAAATTAATCCCATCAAAACAATAATTCATTAAATATTGTGTTGAAAATGATTTATATTGCTATGTGGAGGAGGTAGTACACATGTATGCATGAATGATACCTTCACATTCCATTTGATAGAATAGATGGTGGATATTGAAGGATCAAAAATAATAATAACATTTCAGTATATATAATAAAAAAATATATTATTTTAATATTAATTCAATATATTTATAGAAGGTATAATAAGAAGAAAAAATTAGAGATGTCGGGTAAGATGATTACCTCTTCTTTGGTTCGCCTCATTTATATGCATTATTAAGTACCCTTGGAATGTAATTTTCAAATTATTATCTCTTATATTTCATATATAGATATTTTATAAGAGAAATCAGTAGTTTTTTGACTAGGTATAATACTCAAAGATTGGTAGATAATAGAAAGGATAGGTTTCCTTTTTATTAGTGGGGGAGAGGACACACATGTTATTATTTAAAGGTTAAAATAGATTAAATTTATTTCTAATAAAAATTAATCGAAATGGTCATATATTCGTAGTTGGGATATTATGTTGTCTTAATATGTCTATAAAATATGATTATTATGTGTTTAATTAGAAATTATACTCTTTTCTCTTGGTTTAACCCCCATAAAGCTATTTAAGCTTAATCATGACAACAAATTTTAATAGTGTTTTTGTATTCACTATGAAAAAATTTTGCGTGGCCTTATTAAAAAAATTTGTACAATCTCATTAAAAATATATAATCTGTTTTACAAAATTCAATCTATAATAATTTCTGAAATTAATTATAATATAAACATTCAATGTGTTATAAAAAATGGTTTTCATGAATATATATTTTTTACTATGTATACAATGTTTTTAAACTAAACTACACATAAAATTAATTCCAATTATTTTAATTTTATTAGTAATAGTATTAATTACAAAATAACCCTTTTAAAACCACTTTATATAATAATTTTCTTTTTAAATTTTTTAAAATAAAGTCGAATTTTAATTACAGCCAATAATTTTTTATTATTTGCTGATTTTTTTTGAATATTCTTCAAAATTAACACTATGACATTGTTCACATGATTATTTTAAAATATAAGTTCATTTTATTAGATAAATTTTATATAATTGTTATAAATTCTTTATATTATAATCTCAAAAAAATCAATAAATTCTTTTTATGAAAGAATGTATTTTTAAACCATATGGTAACTTTACTATGAATTGAGTAAATAAATATAAATATAATTTAAATATAGAAATACAATATAAATAATTTCAAATACATGGTTATTACCCTAAGCTCTACATATTTAATAGCTAGGTTATAATGATATAATATATTATACTTCATTCAGATTTGGGTTTGTGTGTATTTCGTTTATTCAAATAAAAGAAATTTACTTCAAGGAAAATATATCTTAGAATCATGGAGTGATACATTATACCTGACATAAAATAAATTTTATTGAAATTTGTTGCAATATTCCTAAAATATTCCTCTAAATTAATAAAAATTACCTTTATATAGTTTGATATATTAACGTGTTTATCTTACAAAAACAATTATGAAACTTCTCCATCCACTCTATTTATTGGATTGTTCCTATATTACATGTCATATCAAAGGATTATAGTTGTTCCATTGATATAATAAAAACATAGAAATTCCATGATAAAAATATTAAAGTCATTTCTTATGCTTAATATTCATAATAATAACTACACACAAATAATATGTGTTAAACCCTAACCACAGTATCCATTTTTTTATTTTATCTATTGATGTTGCATCTTTTGGATGAGGATTAGATTGAGTGTTGAAAAAAAAAGTATTTTTGTTTTGGTGGTTTCAGTTCTCTTATAACCATATTCATCGTTATTGTGAATGTTATGGGGAGAAAGTTTCATGGTAGATATTTTTTGGAACCCACAATGTCACTATATTGTTTTTAAATCATTAGTGAAACTTTTGGTGGACACTAAATGTTCTTGGGGTGTAATTTAAGAGTTTTTGGCCAATTTTTATGGTCTAAAAGTTTGATCACATCTTTCCCAAACTGTGCAACCTAAAACCTACATGTTATAGAAGTTTTCCAGTAGAAATTTCCTATTTTCTATACTATTTACATGATGGTTCATTAAAACTACGCATCCCGTTAAAATAATAATATCTTATAACCTAGATGTTTAATATATGTGATTCCACCTTTCGTTTGGATCCCCACTGATTGGGTATCGACCATAGGTTTACCCCTTCATAATCTATCATTATAGTCCAATTTTAGGGATATTTATCACTAAAAATAGTGGTTCATCATGGTTACCTCTTACCTTCTCCCCCCACTATCTCTTCATGGTTTTATATTAGATTATATCCTATTTTGATGAACATTAGATTTTAGGGTTTTTGTTTGGGTCCTGTTTCTTGGGATTATAGATTGTTTAGTTGGTCCATGAAGCTAGGTTCTCCCTTCCCTAGAAGCTCTATTCCATTTGCACACCAGAAAAATAGGTGTTTCAGTGTTCTTCTTTTCCAAATCATTTCTTATAATGCTTTATGTCTTTAATAGATTTATAAACATGATACACAACACAATGATAATTTTATTTATCTAGTTATATTGATGTTATGTCATTATATTTGGTTAAAAATTGGTTTTCACATGAATCATGGTTAATGCCCATGTGTATTTTTGCCAAGTGTGTTTGATAAAATGTATATCCAACCTTTATGGTGAAATTGTATGGTTGAGTGATGTTTTACCCATTGATATTTTTAAAACTAATTTGGGAAATGTCTGATATTTTATATGTGAAACATGGTGATTTCTCTTATAACGGCTTGAAACTATTTTAAAAAGTTCATTATTGGATTGTGAACATGTTTTTCATTTATTAATTAATTAAAAAGGATATATATGGGTTGGAAGTAAATGGTGGTTTTATGAAAATGGGTTTTGAGTTTTCTCATTAACATTAGGATTTTTCATGGATGTTATCACATCCATTGGTGCGCTATGTTCAGAAAGGATATGCAATCAAATGAGAATGGAACTCTAAAGAAATTCCCCCTCAATGACACAACTTCTCCCCTTTTCTACTATTTTTTAAATGGTTCCCTAATTTCCAATATGCTTGAGGTGATGTTTCTGGTGTTTTAATAATTGTCCCAACTGTGTTTCTCATGGTTTGGCCTAGTTGGCCGTGAAAAATTATTGGGTGGGTGGATGTAAAAAATAATGGTGTGTTTGGAATTGGTGTTGTATATGGGTGATGATTTTTTTAAAGGCTTTTTTGGTAATGTTAGTATAAAAATGATTTTTTATGTTGTTTTGGAAATGGATTCAATTATTTTTTTCTAAATGGATCAATGTTGTAAATCTAAAGTGTCGGTTGCAATTTTGAAATGGAAATTTAAAAACCCCTTATCGAGCTAGGTAACATTCCTTATTAGTTGTCCACGATATGGGCGTGTCCTCGATATGGTGCATCTCTTGTGTGATTATTGTGTTAAATAAAGGGACCACCCTCAATGTTGCTATGGTGGTTTCAGTTTAGATGATATGTTTTTGTCGCACGTTTATGGCTTATTGATGAGATTGTGTGGAACGACCCTTTGTAAACACAACAAGGGAACCTAGAATATAAAATAGGAATTATGAGAATATTTTTTTTTCTACAAGTAGTTCAAACACTAACCAGTGGCCCAATGAAAGTGGATATCTAGGTTTATTTTTTAGGATTGGGCCCCCTGTTCTATCATCAGTTAGGGTTTCCGAGCATTTAGGTGTTTTGATTTCATCATATGTGGCATGCTACCGAGGATAGGTTCTCATGCATTAGTATTTTATGGTTTTACTATGAGTTTCTATATTTTCATGTGATCCTCTTATAGAAGTATCATTAGAATTATTTTCCCTATTTTGAATAATTATATCCTCGTATATTTTTTTCATACACATTTGGGAAATTTCAAATGTATTGTTGGTTGAAAATATTTATAAAGTATGTGTTTTTAAAATAATGTAAGTACACATCTATTTTTTCATATAGTGCCTTGTTATTTATTATAAGGTAATTTATTATGTTTATTCATATTTTAAATGATTTTTTTATGAAAATATATTTTTATAATGGTATCTAAAACTAGTTTTGATGTATTTCATTGGATAAGAAAGATACATGGAATATTTGGAGGTTTCCAATTAAGTTCGTTGGATCACACCCTACGTGTAGATCTCGATGTCGGTTGACCAGAACAATTTGGAAGCTTCTCATCTAGTTCAGGTTTTCTGGTTTTAGTTGGCTCTTATATCTTTTTGATCATATGGTTGGAGGTGACCAAGAGGTCACATAGAGATTTGTTCGGTGTGGTTCATATTGTTTCTATATAATTCTATTTGTTTTTTTTTTGTAACTAAATATGTTATGAAAGTTATTGAATGAGATTCAGTTGGTTCAATTTAATTATCTAGTCCTGGTTGTTTCTTCTAGGACAAAATCATTCCCTCATGTATGTTTGATTCCTGGTACTTGTTTCCTGCTCATGTAGATCAGGAATGCCTTTTAGGCCATACCGCGGACCTGCTCAAGTGAATATTTCAGGTTCAACCTAGGTTAGTTCATGATAATGTGTGACCATAATGTATTATGGGATAATTAATATTGATACATATTCTTATGATGTTTTAATAGTTTTATCTCTATTAGGTGATATCATGATATAAGACACTATAATAGGAACACAAAATGTTTCAGGATCCATTGGTTGGTCCTATCTACAAACATGTGTATTGGTACTCTTACATAAGGTCATTATCAATTTTTACTATTTGACCATGTACTTTTATATAAGGAAAAACTAATGAAATTGATGTCATGGAATGTTATCTTGTATTGGGAGAACCATTGGTGGTATGATATTGGTTGAATTATCAAAATAAGTTTTTTTCTTATGAGTTAATAAAGTGATAACTTATGACTAGTTGATGAATATGGTAATACCTTAAAAAATCTAAGGCCATTATAGTCAAAGGTATATATGTCCAGTTATATCAAAAAATAATAAATAATTTATGGATGATGCCACATTTTTTGAATCCTTCTTTATGATATGTCTCTTGAAAAATATATTATATTACACAGCATGTGTTCATAGGAATATTTTCCATCCTATTCATATTTCATATCTCTATAGGTTTCTTGATTGGTTTCTTGACACCACTCTGGGTTTTAAAATTTAATTCACTATGATTATGATAATGTCATTTGGGGACACATATAATAGAGAATTCAACACTCTTCCCAATTCAATTGAATAGGTGTATAAGACATTGTGAGCCCCACTATGGTGTGAGAGAGTTTTCTAATTATTATTGATCACTAATTAATTAAAAAAAATAATTATTATTTGATTATGGAATAAATTGTTTGAATTTTTTTATTAAAAGTATATTTAAGGTATTGTGAAAATCTATAGAATAATATTATATAAATAAATATTATTTTAATATACTGACTTCATTTAATATTTTCATGAATTTCAAGAGGATTTATAGACTTAGAATTATCACTTAATATATTTATTATATATTTAAAATATGTGATAAAATATGAATGATGTTTATTATATAGTGATTTCATCATAAATACAAATTTATTTCTTATTTTTTGGATGTTAAATATACAAGGTTCTGGAAACCTATTTGGTTATTTTTAACATATACTATATATATTGGGAGAATAACATTTCCATATATTTCTCATTCCAATATATTGAGATATCCTCTCTCCTCATACATTCAGTATAGGGAAAGGCTCCATCCAATAGATTAAACCAATAATACCTTCATGGATCGATGGTATAAGACAAAGGATATCTTCAAGATGTTGAAGGAATCATTGGATAATTTCAAAAGAACCCAAAAATCAAAGATCCGAATACACATGTATTTCTAAAGCATGTGTTGATGATCAAAAGGGGTTCATTCTCAGATCCATTGAGAAACATTCTCCAATAAAAATCTATTGTATACTGTTTTTTGATTCAAATGAAGTAATCAATTAGTTATCATTTTTTTGTTTGATAATCCATAAAATATCCTCATAATCTTCTTATGCTAGGATCTATAGATACATTGATGTTTTTTTTCTCATGCGATTAAAATTTAAATTTTCCAGCCCAATGGCTTTCACTATGAACCCCAGTACCATCAATTTTTTTCAATGTGATCACATAAATTTTATAATCCATGAAAAAATTAATTAGCTTCCAATATAGAAGAGGGATTGAAAATCCACCAACATAAAATTCAATGTCTTGAGCCAATTTCATATGGAAAGGTTATGGACATATTAAAATTTTAATATGGATCAAAAAACATGTTTCTTTTTTTTTCAAATGAATTATGCATTTTTGGGATTTTTTAATGTTTTTTTATTTTCCCACAAATCATTAAAAATATGGTTTCCATATTTTCTCCTATTAAAATTACTTACTAAAATTTGTTTTGTAGTTTGAGAAAATAAAACCTATATTCAATTCGTCGGAGTAAAATTAAATTGTGAAGACACGTTTTAACCCATAAACAAAAAACCAAAAAATTATTTTTATTGTGTAAATTAGAAATATCCATTTTTAGAATAATATTTTTGGGCATAAAAGGGTTGGTTGCGTGACCAAAGGGTTCAAGAAATGATATTTAAAAAAAATAACAAATATCTGTTTCTCGAGGAATTCACTAGTCGGGACACTACTTCCTTACAATCTTCGGTGCCACCCTAGCTTGTCAACACCACCCAACTGAGTGTTTCATCATTTGACCCTATGATCAGTTTCACATGGATAATACTATGATATTATTGTTTTGTTTCACTGAATTTTACATCCATCTGTTAAGGCCCCACTCCCTCATTGTGCAACCACACAATATTCAGCCTGTCCACTACACATTATTGTGGTTCCCTACAAAAATATTTCACTTCGAGGCAATGGACACCACCACCACACAAATTGTTGGCCTCTTCAGTGAGCACCACCACTCCCATTGGGATCTTCTAACCCCAGCATCATTATTTCAGCACCCTGGAATAGTGACCCTAACTCCCACTGATCAGTTTTTACCCAACCCCCACTATTATGTTACAAATATTATTTTACGGACCATGAACGAGTTTGGGTGGGCCAAAAATTCCTAGAATATCACTACATAGTGTTTTTCTGCCCCAAAATAGGACTTCTTGGGTTTGGCTCACCCTGAAATGGGTGTGGGTAGAGTTTCAAAGCCTATAATATTTTTAAATAGAACTAAACATCAGTTCCATAAATTATTTATTAATAATTATTATTATTATTTTAGTTTGTTAGTTAATTTGTTTTTCAAATAAAAATTAAATTTATACTATGATGGAATGACTAAATATTTTTTGGAATTGAAATAATTATATTAATCTATTTAATTATTTATAACATATGACTTATTGGAACCTACTTTCATCATGCTTCTAATTAATCTACTAAGTAGTCATGAGCTATTCCAGACCATTTATGTTATAGATTAATCATTTAATATTTTTATTTTTAAGTGTATGTGATGTCTGTAATATTTAGTTTTTTATCGTCTATGAACATCATTATTTATTTAATATGAATAAGGATATACGTTTCCATTATTATATGTTTTTATATTTTACATCCCCAAACCCAACTTCTTGTATGCAGATACAATTATATATTTTATAATAAATATGTAATCTGTGGACCATGCCATGATTAGGTGGTACCCCATATCCGAATATGATATATTAGATAAGAGGAGAGATGAAATATGATTCAAGAATCAAATTATAAATGAGGGCCCTAGGTGATAGATGACCCATTAAATTTAAATGGATTAACCAATTTTAGATTCTCAGGACCAGTTGGGTAACTAATTTCCTTTCTACACTTAATATTATTTTATGAATGTTTATGTTTATTGTGGAAATGCATAAAATAATAAATAGAAAAATCAATATAGTCACAGTTAATATATTCCATTAATATATTTTCAGTTATTGTTATGATAGAAAAGTGTGAACATAATCAATAGAAACTGATTTCATTAATTGTATAATAAAAACCCGTCAAAGTAAAATTCAGCCTCAATGCCTTCCGATATTCAAATTCAAAATAAAATGGGACTATATGTCTCTCATTATCCAAATATGACATTCCACCTACTAAAATGGATTTCTAATGATTTTAAGGTGTTGACTTAACAAAATTTGAGAGAAATGAATTAGAAAAAACAATCTGACATCCACATCAAAGGAAAATAATTGAGGGAATCAAGGTTACAATTCCAATAAGTTGGGACATTACTCAATAATTCACAGAACTGGTTTTTCATTTTGTTGGACATTAAATATCCTACCACGAAACTCTCCAAGTATTTTCAAAGAAAAATATTTGAGACAAATGGGAGAGTTTTCTAAGATCCATTCAATTAGAATAGTCAAGATATAAATTATTCGAAATCTAGTAGTGATTTCCAAAAATGTTTGATAAAAACAGTGGGAGGTGTTAAATGATTTAATTAATTAATAAATATTATCAGATAAGGTAATCAAGATGAAGTACTAAATCCAAAATTTATTTTTATTATATTACATGGAAATCACCAACAACACTGAAAAATTATCACTATTAATAATACAGGATAAATAAAATATCCTCATTGGCCCTAACATCATGGAGTGGTATAGGTGAAATAGAATATTAATATAATAAGAGAGGGGTGTTTATGTACTAGAATCCTCAATTCCCACTCAACCCCTCAAGGATTAATAAAGATGAATAAATATATGAACAAGAATCATATAGATGATGGACTAGACATATACTGTAGTATGTTTTCATTGATGTCCAATAAATTATAGAAAATTAATGAAGATGAAGATTCCAAAAAGATGTTCACTAATATTAATTAATTATGTTAGGATTGGTAAATTAAATAAAGGTATGAGATATCCAATGAGGTTTATTGGTGCAATATTGTAGAAAAGAATCAAAAAGGGTCTCATGTACTCACTGTTTTCGAGTATGTTGACATACAAGAAGTCTCGGGTTTCAAGATGAACCGTTAACTAGAAAAATATATTATTCGTTCATCCCTATAATCAAGAGTTTTTACTTTTATTGTCAATTTTAAATATTAATAACATGAAAAATACTATCCTATATTTTTAGTGATATTTTTTCTAATCATATAAGGATATGAATAAAAACAATTAGTCATCCATTTTGGTGATAAATAAGAGTAAAGGAATAGAAAATTGGTTTAATGTTAAGCCCAAGCTAAATACATCAATTATCATCCTCCAAAAAGGCCAAATATACAAAGGTATGGAAATGAGTAGGATGTTGCCTATATTATATGTGGAAACAAAGGAAACTGGAAGAGGAAATATAAAGATGGGAAGAATAATAAATGTGATGCTTATACATGAGGTATTTTTGTCACTGAATGTTATATTTAATTATCTACAAGTTTGGTATTGGATACAGAATGTGGATGAAACATTTACATTCATATATATGAACTATATAGATTTATGTTGATTTTCATGGATGATGTACATATTCGAGCAAACAATTCTAGGATTCTAGTATCCATGGTAGTTTGAGATTATCAATTAACTTTTTAAATTGGTTCTATTATTATATAATGTAATTTTTATTATGTTTCATCATAAACCAGTAACATAATATCTATGTCTTGTCTAGTCATGACGGGATACAATTTCTTGTATTGTATTTTTTCCCTCTTTTATAAGGATAAAATGTGTTATGTTATGGTAAATATTTACAATTGAATATATATATATATATAAACTAAAAAAATAAAGAAATTCAATGTAAAAACATGTGAACAGGACACATTCAACCCCTACCTATG
Organism: Viscum album; assembly: GCA_963277665.1. NCBI lineage: Eukaryota > Viridiplantae > Streptophyta > Magnoliopsida > Santalales > Viscaceae > Viscum > Viscum album. The sequence continues at coordinate 848,641,629 of OY728164.1, read as the reverse complement.
GAACTTCGGTCATGGTCTTATAACAGAAAAATGATTATATAAATTTAAATAAGTAGAGTATTTATAGACATCTAATTTAAAAATTGGGATGTATGTCATAGTGTTTTACAATAAAAAATTACCAAATAATCATTTTCTAGGAAGTGAGTAAGATCCACTGAATTATTGGAATTCATTTATACTAGAATATATAGTCTATTTTATAATATAGGGGTGGGGTTTATACATCATTAATTTTATTTATAACTATAGTTGGTATAAGTCATATTCCTTTAATATGTTAAATTAATAATTTCATTAATTAGAAAAATAATTTTGTAATAAGATTATGGAAATCTTCTTAGATATATCTAGATAGTATTTTAAAAATTATATCATTGATCACATAATGGAGTGTGAGATAGTTTCCCAACACACTCATTTTTATACACTACAGTGGTAGAATGTTATTTATAGTAATAATCATACCCTGAGAGATATGGTCATATAAAAGACCATTAATAATACTCTTCCACTATCCTTTTGGGGACACTTGTTTCCTAAAATAGAATTTACCATTCATTGGGTACCATATAAAGAAGTAGATGTGATTTTTAAAAGTTATAGTGTGGAAGGAAACCTAATATTTTACACATATGTGTATAGGGATAAATGGAATTTTTAAGGTAATAACTAGTAAAAAATATCATTCATAAAAACACAATTTATCTATATTGGTTATCCAAAATATGGAAGAGAATGTTACCAATATAACCTTTATAAAATAAAAGTTAATTTTGAATGAAATTACATTTTTGTAGAAAGTAACACATTTCTAATCGATATATTAGGAGAAATATTGACTTGTTTGATATTAATACTTAAGATAAATAAGATAGTTTATGGGAAAATATTCATATGATAACTCAAAATATGAATATATTTAGGAGGTAGATATATTTTATACGCCAACATGATATGATATAGAACCTGAGTGTTATCATCATCTTTTAATTGAATGAGGTGACACATTTCTCATTGAGGTTGATGGAACTATAATAAATACGTAGGCTATATAAGGCATGGATGCTGATAAATAAAAATATTCCATGAATTCTATGTTTGGGTCCATGTATCAAAATAAATTTTGGATTTTCGAAGATCCTAAAAATAATTAAAAAAACATTGGGATTCATTGGTATTTAAGAAAAAGTTGTAAATGGATTGTATGTTCAGTAATTATAAGGCCATACTGGTAACTAAGGGTTTTATGAAATTACATGTAATAGACTATAAATAAACCATGTCAAATGTAGTGAACCATAAATCAATAAGAATATTACATGTTATAGAATTCTCCCATAATTATGAAAATTTGAAAATGGATGTTACAACATGTTTTCTAATTAACATGTTTGTTGAATACAACGATATGAAACAACCAAAAGTGTTTTTTATTTTAATAAACACCAATAAATTATGTATGATATATTGATCCAATAAAGGTTTGAGAAAAGAATAATGTTAAGATAATTTTCATTTTTATGACTCTACAAGAGAATTTTCTCACAAAAATATAAGTGAGACGTGAGTCTATAAGAAGTATAATGAGAATACTATCATTTTAAAAGTGTTATAAGTTTATGATATGTTAATTATGGGAAACAATTTCATGTATTGTAGTAAGTTATAGATGGTTTAATGGTTATTTCTACCTCAAATAGTTTAGTGGATAAAATTATATTCTAGGTATTAGAATTTATCAAGATATATCTTATTGGATGATTATGAAATGTAAAAGAACATATATTGAAAACATATATAAGAGTAAAAGTATGGAGAAATCCAAGAAAGGGTTATTTCCAATGTCACATTATATAAATTCCTTAATGAAAATTTTCCCACCAAAAAAAGATGATATTGATAGAATTAGTTGAATACATCATGCCTCTATAGTAGAATCTATCATGTAATTCATTCTCTGTACTAGGATTAGTGTTTCATATTCTTTATAAATGATTGGAAGATATCGAGATAATATAGGAGAGATGAAATGGGAAGTGGTAAAATGTATCCAAATTTACTTGAGGTATATAATGTTTATATACTTATTTTATGGGGAAGATAAGGAACTAGTTGCAAGAGGATACATTGAAGATAGTTTCTAGACATATCATTATGATCTAGTAGCATGGTTGGGCTATGCCTTTTACCTCAATGGTGGTGTAGTGAGTTAGAGAAGATTGGGTAAACCTATATCCATCGATTCTAAAGTAAAATATGAGTTAATTGTGTCTTTTGATGTAGACAAGGAACTAGTATAGATACAAATATTTTTCTCAAATATTAGTGTTCTTCCTTGAAGTGAATTCCCCATTATAGTTTATTGTGATAGAATAACAATAAATGTGCATTCAAAGAATCTTAGAATACACTTGAGGACATTGAATATACTTCTTAAGTTTAATTTCAGGATGAGTTTTACTCAGAAGGATGAATTTGTAGTATGCACAAAGATATAGAGGATAAAATAGTAAACCCCCTTTACAAAATTCTTATATTTTTTGAAGCATGATTCTTATGTGAGAGAAAGTATGATGAGTCTTGTTAGAAGTTTAATCTAGTTCCTATGGGAGTATAGAAATTTCAAGACCGAGACCCAATATATATATATATATATAAATTGTTATTAACATTACATTTATACAATTTGATATATACATTTTTTTTATCATGATGGTGTTGATACTTACTCATCCATTATATTTATTGTAATGTCCTTAGATTACATGTTGTGTGAAAGGGTTATTGTGGTTCCCAATTTATAATGGGAAACTATAGATACAATTACAATAACATTAATGTTATATCAAATTGTCCCAATACATCATAAAAATAGGAAAAAAATGATGTGTGATGATAAGCTGCTGGGGGAATAAAATAATTGATACATCCTCTAATTAAGTTCACATATAATGATATGTAGTAGGTAATATATTTGCAAAGACCCCACCAATATGAGGAATACATGTTTTAGGTTTCATTGGATGTTATAATATAAGAACATGTGTATTGGTATCAAAACATGATATCATTGTCAATGTTTCTATTTGATCACATATATTTATATATGGAAAAATAAAGGAAATTGAATTCATGGAGAGGTAGAAAGTGTTGGTTGTTTTATTTGGAGTATGACATTTGTTGAATGATCAAGATAGAATTTTTATCTTTTGAGTTTTGGAGTCGATATCTCGGGCTTAGTTAATCATGATGGTAGATCCTTCATAAATCCATGTATATGACTAAAAATGGTATACACCTCTAATTAGATCAGATAATAATATTTCAAATATGGATGATCACCAAATGTGTGAATCCTACATTATGAGATATCATGGAACAAATATATTATTTTAAACAAGGAGTGTTTATAGGATTATTTTCATTGGTTAAAATATTACATATGTATGTGGGGGTCATGAAGTGTTACTAGTCACTTATAATATTATATGAATAATGGTTAATTCTATTGATGTATTATCCTTGTGGGTCATATATAATAGCCTACTATATATTCTTCTCAATTCTATTAAATTGGTGTATATGAAATAGTGGTCCCCAACATTAGGTCTAAGATTTTACCATGTATTATCAATAACATATAGTTGAATAAATTCATTATTATTAGTATATATAAAAATTGGGTAAATTTATTTACTAAAATTAATAAAATTTTATTTGGTGAATAAATAGAATTATATTATATGAATGAATATAGTTGTAATATTGAAGGACTATTTGAAATTTACTGGATTTCAATGTCAAGTTAAGGGCGTGAGATTATCATGTAATATATTTATTACATATTACAAGTATGTGATAAAATAAAATTATTTTTAGGATGTTGTTAGTCTATTATAGCTGTTCATTAATATATTATTTATCAAACATTAAATTTACGGGGTTGGGGAATCCAATCCTTATTTTTTTACATCTACTTTATAAGTCTTGAGGACCCCATTTCCATAGTATATTCATTAAAATGTATTGATATCTTCACTATCAGAAAACATCATATAGAGTAAAAGGATATAACTAAGAGAAAGATCACTGAATTACATCATGTAACGAAGGCGTAAGATCAAGGTGATCATCATAACACAAGAGAAATGATCATAGAAACATTATAGAACCAGGAAGTCAAAAATCATTGATGAAAATATTCTTGAAGTTTGTGTTTATGATCTAGAGTTTTATGAGATTGGATCTATTGAGAATTAGTCAATGGTTAAATGGTATTATTTAAAATGATTTAATTTCAATTATATAACCATTAAATTATTTATTATCCAATCAATAAGCACATACAATATTGGAGTGAAAATAACTGGATATGATGAAGTTTTTTTTTCTTATGTGATGATTTTTTTTAATCCCAAGCCCACTAGATTTTGTTGTATGCCTGAATAATATCAAATTTCACCTAAAAATTTTCATCACTCTAATAAATGAAAATAATGATATCATTGTTTCATCACATCCTCTAGTTCCCATGTATCCTCATCAAATTTCTAATTTCTTTGGTGAAATGTACCTAGGAGAGTAGTCTTTTTCCATAGTTATTTTTCTCTATGATCTGATATTTCTTATAGTTTTATAAATAAGAATGATCACACCCCTTTGTTATGACATATTAGATTTGTACAAGTGATTGATTTTATTTTTACATCCTCCAGAGAGATTTATATAACCCATATAGAGCTTGAGAGAGGTAAAATAGAACTACCATGTGAGAGGAAAACCATCCATTCTCAAACATGATTATGAAGGGGTCATTATACTTGGGGATTTGGTTTTTATTTTTTGTAAATATAATATACTTGTTTCCTTGAGAAAATTAATGTATTACATTCTCACTAACATCAAATTATATGTTTCACTAAAGATTGTTGGAATATATTTTCTATCAAATTTGAGTTACCTTAATGTGTTACTAAATGGATATGAATTTCTTTATCATTTTATCATCATATCAAGGTATCAATAAAATTATTTATCCAACATAAAGACATCATATTGGAGACTGACACTTCATTACAAATAGAGAATCATAATGATCCAAATTAATGGTCGAGTGAAATCTATTATTGTATGAAAACTCGATTTGAGGAAGTTATTGATCCCAAAAAACACTGAAATACATAGAAATAAGCCTCAAAACATCTTATAGGTTTTGAATGGTTCTCTAAAACTATCCATATATCCAAGAATGATATTAAGTACTAAAAAAACTACGAATCATGATTTTACAGAATACATAAAAAAACATTGAGACAAACCCCATATCCTAGTCAGATTCAATAAATATTTTACTACATGTAACAAAACAACTTCAGTAATTTGTATTCTAGAAAGTCAATAAATAGTGAAATATTCCTTGATATTAATGAAGTGTTATGAATTTGTATGGATATCGACTAAAACCCAAATAGAATTATGGAATTTTGATGTTTTGTGGAGTGTGAGGATAAAATAATTGGTGATGTTTTCCAATTTATCTTCAAGTGTGGGTGATGTTTGTAACACCCCCTTAAAAATCATTAAATAAGACTCAAATTTATGACATACTAAGAATTAAAAAATATACTTAAAAATATCTGTTTGGTTAGGTTTTCCCACTAGAAAATTTTATCATTAGCCTTTATTAGCACTAGATAAACGCACTTCTAGGGATAACCTTTATCAATTATAAAAAATGACGATGATATGTAATTTTTAACTATTTTCTTAAGATACAATAAAGGACACCATTTATTAATGATTTTAATTTAGGGCTAATAAAGGTAGGTCATAATTGGAACATTAATCTAGAATTGATAACCCGATGCCCCGCACAGCGGCCCCACATTAAACTTCTTATTTGTTAGTGTCGCTCTTTATATGGTTGGCTACCCCAACAACAAAATGTTCCATGGAAATGGAAGATTGGTTCCTATAAACCCATATACCCACAGGGGAAACATGGGTCATTTCCTATACGACCCATCCAACCTACCCCCCATCCAAGCCAATATATCGCTAAGTCGTGCCCCACTAATCGATTCTTATACATGGCTGGTCCCTACCCTTCATCTATGCTTATACACAACCAAACCCATATTCCCATGTAATCCTATGCATTGTGACATATTATTCATACACTCGATTAAAAATACAAAAAATAAAATTGTTAAAAAGTTAAAAAAATATAAAAAAATTAAAAAAATGAATAATATATAGAAAATATAATAAATTTTATAAATTAGATATTTATTTATAAATTTAATTTAGATATATATTATAAATATTGACTAATATTATATATTTAATATAGATTAATAAAATGAATAAATTTAAAAAAATTTAAAAAATCAAAATGAGAATATTTGAGAAAAATATTAAAAATTTATTAACTACAAAAATATTAACAAAGATGAAGAAATTTATTATACATATATATATATATATAATTATTAATAAATAATATATAATAAATATAGATATATAAAATGAATAAATTTTAATAACTAAAAAAATAAAAATTGAATAAATTAGAAAATTTATAAAAAATAATTAATGAAATAATTATTTAATGAGGAATAAATTTAATGTTTATTTATATATTTATATTAATTATAAATAGTAAAAAATAATATATATTAAATATAAATAAAAAAATAAAATGTATTAATTGAATTATATTATTTTTTATTCATTTAAATGGTTTTTATAATTAATTGTTCATTATTTTATTTCAAATGTTTTATTTAGAAATATATTCTTATAAAATTATATATAAATACATATCAAAATATAAATTTTTTCTTAAATTATGATTTATATAATAATAAAAAAGGATTTTAATATTAAATAAGTTATATATTTTTGGAAAATGTTTTGTAATTATAAAATAATAATAATAAATTATATTGATTAATTAAATCAAGTAACAAACATTAAATTAAAATAAATTTAGTTTTTCAATTTAACATATATATAATTTGTGTTACATTTATTTCAGACATATATATATGTAAATAATTTATTTTTATATAAAACATACACAAACATAATAAATCTATAATTTATTCAATTTTTAATATTCACATTATAATTATATTTATTATCATAATAAATTTAATATATATTATGTTTTAAATCGATAAATATTAACATTTGTTTTTATTTCTTTCAATATAGACTAGTTTTTACTTTTTACTATTTTTTTAAAATTTATTCATTTTAATTTTTTTATTCAGAAATAATTTTCATTATTCACTAATATTTGTGTTATTTATTCCATTTAAATTTTATTTTTCTTCACTATGATAGTAATTTTATCCAAAATCAATATTTATTTGTACAATTTAATTGATTAACATTTTATTTTTTTAATATCGTTGTAATTTATATAAATATAACGTATTCATATTTTTAACATGTATAGTTATAAATAATTATTTTTAGATTTTTTAATCTATATAATTAATAATAATTATTAATTTTTTTATTTTATTCATTATTATTTTTATTTATTTCATTAATGGAAATTTTGTTGTATATAATGTCCTCCTTAAATTTTACATGTATCAATAATCTGTTGTATATATTAAGACATCAATTTCACATAAACATTTAAATAATTAATGAAATCATATATGAAATCACACACATAATATAGTTATGTAATTTATTCAAATTTTAAAATTCATTCTAAGATCATCATATCAACCTTTTTTTAATTTATTTATATGTGCATCTTCCATATAGGTGACTCCATGATTTCCTATTTTTTAAAATGTTCTATGGATTTTTGAGTTTTGTATCATATCGCTTTCAATGGATTTTTTTTATTTTTTTGAGTAATTTTTAGTGTCACATGGATACATAAAAGGATACAACATATTTTTTATATTTCAAAATGGTGTTTTTCGGTTTTATAATAAAACGAAATTTAATTTTCCTAGTTTTTTTATATATTTGATAAAATGATGGAAGAGTTTCCCTTATTTATTTTGAATATTTGAAATGGGTTTAGTGTGTTAGATGATTTATTAAAATGTTATTTTATGTTGGATGTGTGATTTAATTGTAGGAATTGGTCATATTAAAATCATATATATTTTTTACTGTGTTTTACTCTCTATTTATCAATAATTTATATCTTATCCCATTCATGTTATTTTTTATAACGCTTCATAGTAGTTTTAATTGAATGGAACATCATATGTTTTTAATATTTAATTTGGAAATCAAATTCAATTTTAAAAAGGTGTTAAATAAAAGGTTATTTTAATTTTTTATTCATAATAAATGTTCTAAAGGGTCATTGTTACATTAAAAATAGATAAATGTATTATAAAATTTTAAAAATGTTTTCAAATAGAGTATTATAATAAATTTCTATTTGTATATAAATAGAGGCACATTTAGAACCATTGTTATATAAATCCTATTTCATTAAACCTTTTTACCCATATTTTAAGCCCATGTATTTTTTTCCTTGGATTTTTTACTTTTATGGTTCATGGAATTACATGACTATATATATAAATATGATTTATTGTAATAATGGTTATTTAAGGAAGTGGTATTTGGTTATATAAAATTTTATTTTAATATCACTTCTTATTGACAACTTCAGGGGAATCCTAGTAATTTTAGTGTGAGATTGATTTAAATTTGTTATCTAATCACTATAATGATGAATAAGGACCCCTTGGAATGTTATAAGCAATTTGGGTATTCTGATTTAGCAATTAGTGGAGAGAAACTATTTGATTGTGGTTTTTTACTAATTTTTGAATGATGATCACATTTATGATTAGTCACATGCATGGTGTTTAGGGTTAAACAAATTTTATTGTTTGAGTGGTCCATGTTTTTTATGTCTATTGAAACCCAATTATAGGTCTAAGCTAGTCAATTGTCTTATAAGTAGTGGTGAATTTCAAAAAACACACAACTTTCATGAATAATTGTAATCAATTTTCAGTGTTTTTTGATGAATTTTAGTGGATATTACCATGTAAGACATTTTTTACTTAAATTTGGGATAATATAATTTTGGTAGAATTATGGTTTGAAATAAATGAAAATATTTTGATTTGAAAATTATCAATTTAATTATTTTTGATATTGGACCATATTGTGTTATCATTTTTTCAGGTGATTAATGAAACTTTTCTTACTAACCAGGAAACCTCAACTCTATGTTGATACACTCCACATAGATTTATCAATGATAGCTATCTCGACACACCATCTCATTGATTAAGCCTCCCAGTGGTAGGGCATGGGGGCATCATGTCTGTGCATAGGTGGCATGTGGTTGGTCAAAAACTATAGTGATAATAGTGGTCTTGAAGGATTGCATATACTATGTGTGGTGCTTCTTGAATATTTGTGGGTGTGGGTGTTTTGTGAGATATGATACCAATATAATGTGTTTTTGAGTGGTGCACCCACATCTTGTGACATAAACCATTACAGGTCTTCTTCATAATGTATATTTTGGATGATAAAATTGGATTAACTTTCATTCAATTTAAAAAATAATTTGTACTCTACTTGAACACGTCTGTGCACTGGCTTATCCACCACTCACCACCCTCATCTTCCCTATACCACAACTATACCATCGTAAATTCATAATAAATTCCACTAGAAAAATTTGTCTTGATCTCCCTCACTATTTCACCACCCTTGATCACCATGAATCACTCTCGGGCCTCAATCGAGCTCCAGTAATTTTTTTAGGCCTCATCCTACCACTATGAATGCCTAATTAAGGAGGATCTGTAAGGTTCTCTGTTAAAGGTAATCTCATTACCATTACATGGAACTGAAACACATCTCCCATGTATCCCATTCTTTGTAAAAAATTCTTCATGCCACTCTGATGATTTGGTCATCACTACTAAAATATCCCTCAATCTAGAAGATATATTGAAATATCTAATTTGAAATTTTAAATATTAAATGATGATCCATGGGATACATTTATTATTTGAGGAGGCTTAGGGTTTTATTCCACCTACCGTAATAAATTGAGCCTTTTTTCACTTCATATATGAGTTTGATCTCACATGAGTGGAGGTCGATAGCTCTATGCTTATGGATTCATGTTAATTCAAATTTTTTCAACATTATTTTATTATTATTTCTTCTATAAATATAATTTTATTAGCTTATTTAATATAATTAATTCATTACTTTTTTTGTTAAATTGTTTTCTTATCCAGTATTTTTTTCCTTCTCTAATTATCCCTTTTATTCCATTCTTCTTTAATTTTTTTAATTCCTTAATTTATTTCATATTTTTTTTTCTATTTATATACTATTTATTTTATTTCAGATTTCTTTATTATTTTACACTATCTATCCATATCTCTTTATATATTCTATTCTATTATTTTATTTTCTACTCTTCTTCTTCACCTTATCAATGTGATCTATTACTGTAAAAACTGAGGCCCTAATATGAGTCTTTGTCAATGGGAGGTAAGTGGTGTTTTAATTTTATTTTGTGCTTAAATTTTTTAGATTTAATTAAATTTGATGTGAGAAAGAGTAAAGTGCATGAATGTAGAAATTTTCAACTACAACACTTAACTGACAGTCAATTATATTCCTTTATTAAATATTTTTCTTACCTTACTCTAAACCTAATCTATTTGTGTGATAAAGATGTGTTTTCTAGTAGAGAAAAAAACATACAATGTACTGTATTATAGGAATATATCACACCCTCGATTAAGGCAATCCATAATCTTTGATTATAATAGGAGATTGAATATAGATTGATAATGAAACTTATGATTTCCTAGAACATAAATAAAAAATAGTTGTTTAAGATAAGATTTCATGATTAAAATGTAAAAGCAATTTTTATATTGACAAAGATAATCATGGAAGTCATAATCCGAAAAAGGCCCTATTTTTTATATTATAATAAGATTATGTCATTTCATATTAGTATAATTTTAGTATGTGTCCTATATTAACAAATTCTATTAAATTTAATGATGAAAAAAGTAGGTTTAGTGATTAAGATAAAGTAAAAAACTGATAAAGATCCTCATCTGAGATTACCATAGTGAGTCTATGTGCTATATTAGGAGAAAAATATTTCTTTTTATAAACAATACAATAGGTGTTTCATCATTACCATAATATTTAATATTGGGTAATCCACATTCTTCTCTCATGAAATTGTATGAGGTTTTATTCTAGGTTGGGTTTATGTATATTTTCAAACATTATTTATTCTAACATTTTATGTTTAAATACTTTTTTTAGTTGATATTATTTTGTAATAATAAATTTAAAATATTTTTAATAATGAACTCATTCATTTTGTATTTTTTTATAGTATTTTATATTTATATTTTTTTTATTTAGAGTTGGAGTGTGTTTTGATTGTGTATAATAATGTGAGATTATTATTTTTGAATTTATATATGTTTATTATTTTTATATATTGGTTTAGGGATTATATATATTCATAAAGTTATTTAGATTCTTGTTAGATGTCATATGTATATTTTTATGTGAATTACACTTCATATGTTGTAATATTCCATATTCCAAAAAGTGAAAATGTAAAAATAATGATAATTTTGTAGAAGAATAATGGATAGATATAATATGGAATTATAATGGATAATGATGAATAATTAACATGTTTTTTAAATCACATTTTACTTGGAAATTATTTTATATGTGTTGAATATAATTTTCCATATTATGTTATAATGTGTATATAGAAAATGATTTCAATATTTTAAAAAGAGTAAAAGTAAATGAAAAAATTAAATGAAATGTTTACAATTATTTTAATGTTATTTTTCTTGATTAATTAATCTTAGGTTATTATGGTCATTGTTATCTTAAAAATATTAAGTGATAGGATGTAATATATGTTTTTATTATAGAATAATGTTGATGTTTTAAATTCAATATGTGATAATAATATTAATAATTAACCAAATAATTTATTGGTGTGTTTTGTATTAGAATGATCATATATTGAAATTTAGTAGTGATATATTGTGTGATGTTGTGATTTTTGATTGGTGTGACCATTGAGTAATTGAATGATTTCATTGAATGTCGAAACTGAAAAAACATTCTCTTCATGAGGGTGTATAAAATAATCCAGCTATGCCATCTCATGGTCACACCAATCAAAAATCCCTTGATGATTTTACCATCATTACAAAAAAATAATTAAATATTGTCTCATTTTTTTCCAACACCCTAGCATGGGGACATTTATATTTATAGAGAAAAATATCATCTTTTTATTCATCATCACTTCATAATTTATTATTATATTTTTTTACAAATATTTTCCCCCCAAATCATTCGGATATGAACCTGTGTTTCTTAAGCATCTATGACATGTACTCATCCTATATCGAGTATCTATGATCATTATGGATGAATTTAGAACATAACACCTACTAATAGTGGATTTGGAAGAATTATCTATATCATTATATGATTATTAATATATTATGTGTATTAATTTATTTTTTCTAAAACAATAATATCTTATAGTCCACATAGAACTGATAGTAATTAAAAATGGATTCACACTAATCCTATGAAAAAATTTTGTATGAATTAGTAGTTAAATTTTTCATCTTGTTTGATATAGACCATAAATCAAAACCATCTCATGTCCTTTTTTAATATTTATGTTATTTTATTCATGAAAAGTAGTATTGAAGATTCAGTAGAATGTATTATTTTTTATAAAATATATTTTACCTAAAAATGTTTGAATAAACAGCGAGAAAATGGAAAGTTCAAATTGATTAGGATGGTATTATTTTTTTGGATTATATGATATGAATAATAGTGTAAATGATGATGAAGATCATATAGAATAAATTAAAATTAAAATTAAAGATTTAATTAATCATTTTCTAGAGATGTTTGAGAATTAATATTGTTATGTTAAGAGATCATCGTATAATGGTTGTCGTGAACACACAACATTATCATCTATATTAATGTTATGTAACATATAATTATTAGGTGATAGAGTGAAACTAAATTTAGAGAACTAAATTGTATTTTTTATGTTATTATTAAAAATGAAAAATAAATTCCTAGTCCAACCTATTATTCTAAATGAATACTACCATAAATGGGAATGATCTCTAAAAAATATTTTTTTCCAAATGATTTCATATTTTATCACAAGGACTATGAATCAGTCATATAATTACAAATGATTGGAACAAATTGAGAAAAAATGATGAATCGATTCATTCAAATGTTTTATTGTAATTCCAAATCATTCTATAATTTAGAAAACTTTATGGATCTTATGAAATTGTGAGACAATTAACATTGCATGAAGCTAAAATAATTACTTATAGGAAACTAAATTCTCTAACATACTATTCTTAGTGGATAAAAATTAATTATGAGTATAAAAAATTTATGAATGAGATGAGAAACTTCAATCTTGTGTCATGTGTAGAAGGATTAAATCCTTTTAGAGTAGATATTAGTACTCATAGTACATGGATAGTTATGTGTGTACATTTTATCTTGCCTTAATGGCTATGGATGAAGGGAAAACTCATTATGTATTCTCTTCTTATATCTAGACCCAAAAAAACCAAGTAATGACAGTGATTTATATTTGGATCCATGGAGCATTGATCAAAAATTTATATGGGATAGAGGTATTTCATTATATATTTCTCATAGAATTGAGATATTCACATTAAAGTACATGTTATAAGGGATGATAAATTTCATTACGTCTTATAGAAATTTTTAGGTTATACCATTAATGAAATTTTGTGGTGGCCCATTTGTTATGAATTCACACACAATGTTTGGTTGAAAAAGTCCAAGAAGTGTTATTTTTGGACATCCAAATTTTTTATTTTGAAGAAATATATATAGTAATCCTAGATGATATAATTTTATGGGAATACCAAACAATATAGAACATTGTATTCACTAATTGGTTATCCACTATTCAATAAATATTTTGATATTGACAATATTTAAAATTATCCATTTTCAAAAAACCATATGAAATTAGGATTGAAAAATATATCAATTTTATTATTCTAGATGTTTTTATATGTTATGCATTTTCTTCATTTCATTCATGTAGAAAAAAATCTATTTTATAGTGATATTAGAACGTTACTAAATGTTCCTATAAAAATATAAGATGGCATCAAGGATAGGTTGAACATTATTGACATGGGATAATTGTAGGGTTTTCCTTAGTGAATAGTCAAATGCAGAATTTTCACTGTCTAGAACCTTACACTCTATCTACATAATAGAAATTACAATATTTAATTTTCCTTAATGGTTTAGAAGATTAATAGAGATATTCATCAAATAGTCATAATTTTGCGTCAATGACTGATATGAAGATATATAAACTAAAATCACATGACTTTCATGTTTTCATTCACAATTTGATACTCATTTAATCCTATTTCATTTTTATGAAACTTTATGACATATATTAACTATACACTTATTATAATTAAATTCAATATGTAATAAAATATTGACCCATCAAAGTATCCAATAATTAATAAAGAGGTTGTAGAAATAATATGTCAATTAGAGATTCTATTCTCAACGTATTTATTTGATATATTAGTCAACATGATGGTTAAATTTAATATAGAAGTTCAGTTGTGCGTTGATGTCCATTAAATATTGATTCACCCCTTTGAACGATATATGAATATCATAAAAGTATATGTTTATAATTGAACTTAGATAGATTGTTGTGTTGTATAACATTTCATTATTAAATAAAATATTGAATTATATTATGAATACTTATCAGATGTTGATATAATATGTTTCCCAAAGTCTCCTCACATTGAACGCCATATAAAATATTGAATTTTTAGAAGAAATTTTGTTATAATTACCCCCATAGAGCGCGGTAATTCTTACCATTTCACTTTACATAATAGTGAATATATTATCCCACACATTGAATCTCACTAATTAATTATTAGTCATTTGAATCCATCAATGGATAATGTATGGATCTTAAATACTCAAAATATGTAGTTTATATGATTTTCTCCATAACATATTTTTGATTTTTTATTTAAATATCTAAATTCCTTTTCTGAAAAACTTCAATGGAGACCTAGGTGACGAAATTCAAATGTAATATCATAAAATGGTTTTCTAAATTCACAATAATATGTTTTATAAAAAAACATGATAACCTATGTATGATTAAAAATAGTGGAGTTATGCTTGTAGAATGAGAAATGGACATATCTGGTTCCAATTTTTGAAATCCAATTTATGTGAATATGTCATATTTCATCATCATTTAATAGATATACTAGTAGGATTATACCACATGTCATGGAAAAGGTTTCTATTGACTATTTTTTTAAATATTATTTTAGTGAGTTTTGATGAAATGGGATTTGTGAAGTTGAATTTCAGTATAGAAGGGGAAATTTATTAGTCATTCATAAGGGAATCATAATAAGTGTTGGTATTTTATTTCCTAGTTCCCACAATATAATAATTGGTTAATTGAAATGTATGTGAGTCAAAAAAATATTGGGTCAGTTGAGAATTCAATCAAGGATGGATTTTTCATTGGGATATAATAATCAATTCATGGTGTACCCAATGTAGATAACATATTGTACATTAGAGAGCACCAAAAAGAGGGTATTTGGATTATCGATATAAGATCAAAATCTCATAAACTATTAGTAAAAATAAATAATTTTCAATGAGAAAGATAATGTTTTTCATATATAATTATTTTCATTATAATGTTACGCACTCTCCCCCATATTAACATAATCTGAATTAAATTTTGTTGCTAATCGTGCATAAAATGACTTCTATAAAATGTCATGTTACCAATTTTGCAGAAAAATATCTAGATTATGTTGATACATTATAATTATTAGGCTATAAACCACATTTTGATGAAAAATACAATAACAACATTGAATCACTATGATGAATAATATTATTACTGTAATGAAGAAGAGGTGTAAAATTTTATGAAGGGTAAAAAAACATCGACAAACTATTTCCTCATATAATTTTATGTTCACTAATAATATTGGGATTAAAATGAGAAAAAATTTACAATTGTTATGGATTCATAGATCAATTTCTAGCTTATAATGACGGAAATCCTTTTGGAAGATATTAATGTAATGTTACGATATACATTATCTAATTTTTTGAAAAATAAAATAATAAAAAATAACCTAAATTTATTTACCCCTTGATGATTTCATTTATTTTAGATTATATAGATAAGATATATGAATTAATTACCACTAGAAAATCCCAAATATTCTTATAACCACCTCTCACCATGATTCATGTTAGGGATACTGAGGAAAAGTAAATCCCTTACATCCCATTAATAATGAACACATTATAATGATGAAATCATGTAATAATTTTCTTAGTCATCATTATGAGAAATCATTTCATGTTTTCTATTATTGGTAATATATTATTTTTAAAAATTAATCTTATCAAATTTTTTTCAATATTATTTATTTATAAAATAAAAAAAGATTGATGGAAATAAAAAACATGCATAAAAAAGATGCACCCCTATCAAAAATCAATGATTTAATATTCTTCATTAGTGAGTATTATGGTATGTATTTTTAATCTACAAAAAAATTGTGATATTTTACAACATGTGTTCCTTTTTTATATTCATATTAATGAAAAAAAATATAATCCACTTCTATCCCGTACCACATGATATGGATGAAGGACCGTTAAATAAAAATTGGTAAATTAGTTGATGAAAGACAATAAAATATGGGTAACATATATAGGTATAAATTAATTTTAATTAGATATTTTTTATTAAAATAATAATTTAAAATATTAATTTATTTTTATATGTTTTGTACCTTCAGAAAAAATACTTTCCACATCTTTTATGCATATAAGAAAATTTGTTCATGTTAGATATATAAGAATTGGTGGGTAACTGTAGACATATTTCTAGATGAAAAACCAGTAAGAATATACATATCAGATGATGAATGTATTTCAATTTAATATACATTCATTCCAATATTTTATTTTACAATTTGGTTTGATGGACCAATATTTGAAAAGGGATAAAAGAGAACCATTTTTGAAACAATGATCAATACATGACCAACCAATTGAACCCATTAAGATGGAGGACAATTATTCCTCTCAACTCCATATCTTACATAAGTTAATCAATATATTAAATATTCATTGTCTTAAATTTGAATTAATCAACTCTTGAAATCATTAAATTATTAAAAAAATTCTGGGTAATTTTTATGAGATTTAAATCTATCAGCATCCACAAACCACATTTTTATGTTGGGTATGTTGTATAATATCCTTGAATATATCCTACCCAACAATGGACTCCCAAAATTTAACATGAAAGGAGGTATTGATTTATCTCAAGATTCAAATACTATGTTTCATATTCCACTTGATGATTCCGATATTACAGTGATAAATGATTTAATTGGAACTATCATGTAGGGGTTATAAAACATTATTAACATACCAGACTTTTGTTCTCAAAAAACTTTTTCAAGTTAAAATTCTGTAATAGATGATGAAAAAATTTCTGTATAGAGTTATAATATTACATATGGAAAAAACAATGGGTAAATGGAAGGTAGGATCATGAACATCTAGTGAATTGATCATGAAAAAAATGACCTTTTGGGAGTACATTCTCACCACCAGTTCCACTGTAACATATATTATCATCAAAAATTCATGAAGTCTCCACATTAAAATATTTATATGTTTTCAACATTAAATATGTGGAATAAATATTTTGATGTATAATTATAGACATGGTTGGTCTCAAGAGTATAAATGTGATTCTCATGTTTTAGTGGACTGGTGTCTCATTTGTGAATACATACATATTTACATTTACATAATATATCTATTTAAAAATTATATAATTTGTTCATTAATTTTAATATATTTTCACTTATTATATATATATTTATATTAAAAATATGTAAATGGAATCCACTTTGATTCATAATTTAGATTCATTAATCCCTATATCATTTATATAGATATAATTTATTTGGAGTTGAAAGAATTTGATAAGTATAAAAAAGATCTAAATAACATATTTGAGAACAAAATAATGAATCAAATATTCTTTTTGATGCTTATAAAACAAGGGTAAAAGTATGTAATCTAATGTAATAAAATATAATTTTATTTTCTCAATAATTATTTGCGTTTTATTTTTATATAGTAATAAACAATTATCACAATAAATATGGATGGAGAAAATATTTATTTTTAGGATGTAGTGCATGTATTTTTATAAAACAAAACACTCAAGTTTTTTTTAATTTTTTATTCACTATAATCAACATTTTATATATAAACATTTATTTATATGTTTAATTTTTTTGTAATGATAATTTTTTTATGATTAAGAGGTTTTAAGAGGTATGCTAAATCATGGTATGAGGTTGGTGATTGAAAAGAAACATCCCTTAGATTATATCAATTAGAAACATATTTTGATATATATATACAATTATATATCTACCAACGCATATTTCAAAAAAAAATTACTTATATTGGTAAAGGTTTCTATAGTGTCTATGGTAATGTAACAACTTATATTATATATATCATGTTTTTAATTTATTAAATATATCATATACCATAAAAAGGTGATGCTCCTCGATCAGGTAATTTATAATGTTAATTAAAATTTCCTTAATAATATTTCTTAATCATTTTTAGAATATTTTCTCTATACTACGACGATCTCCAACCATATACATAAACAAAAGAATATATATAATTCTTTTGATATTATTCGGTAGCGTACATTGTGTTAGAATAATTTTATCTATAAAATTTAGGTCATTACCTATTATGTTTTTGATCTAGTATGGGATATGTTCTTAGAGACACACTTGGGATGTGAATAATTTCTATTAGAATACCAAAAAAAGTACATTTGATCTATTTATCATGAAAAAGTTTAATGGAGGAAATTTATTTTATAACAATTGAATAGTCATAATACATGGTGTTTGGATGTATACTGGCATTTCTAAACTATTGACTTCCTACAACTTATTTTGTTAATTTTCTCACCATTTTATCTACTTGTGTAATTAATTCCATTAAAATTTTTATATGATACTTATTTTGTAAAATATACACATTAGATCAAAGAACAAATCACAGGATCAAAACCAATAAAACAAGTTCATATTATTTTGATAATTTAGAAAAATAATTCCTATGTCATTTTTGACATATAGAAATTATCCACACATAAATTTGACTCCCAATTTTATCATTTTGACTCTATGTGTATGTTTTCAATAAAGAATTATCATTTTTATTAAAAAAAAACATTTAACACCAGTAAAAATAGATTCCAAGATCAATGTGTTTCAAAAAAATTAAGAAAAATATTTGTAATTTATTTGTGACATGTATAAATAGGAAGCATGTCAAAATAGACCCCGATGTGGTCGGTATGACTCTAATTACTCATCTTCAATAGAAATGTGTCACTTTACATTACAATTCACATAAAATGATTAAAAGGGGGTATGAAAGATCATATTGTGTGTAAAATTTATTAAAATAGTTCGACAATTATTTTTAATCTATAAAAATTGACCAGGCGCTAAGACAGCACATGATGTGGTCGTTATGATTTAAGCTATGTGTTTTCAAAATAAGTACTCTTTTAGTTTAAAATACGTGTAAAAACTACAAAACCTAAAAAATATTTAATATCATTATAAATTGTATGAAAAAAATCTATAATTCCTTTGTGACATGTAGGAATCAACCACATGTCAACATGCTACACGATTTGGGCGGTATGAATCGGCGTGCATGTTTTCAATATAAATGTTTTATTTTGGTTTAAAATTATTTTCACAACTCTAAAACTAAAACAATAGCAGTAAATGTTTTTAAAAAAAATTTAAAATGTTAAATATTTCATTTTTTTAGTAGGAATCAACCACATTTTAATCATACACCTGATGTGGTCGATATGACTTAATGTGCATGTTTTTATTAGAAATGTTTAATATTTAAAAAATACATTTTACATAACCAAAACTAAGAAAAAGGTCTCAAATTGTTTACATTATTTATTAAAAAGATCCAAACTTTATTTTTCACAAGTTCGAACTAACTACATTCTAATATGATGTATGATACAGTTTTTGTGACTTGAAGTGTGTGTTTTCATTGTAAAAGTCAAATTTTATTTTAAGACACATCTTAGATATACAGAACCAAAAATACTATATCATATTTTTCACAAAAAAAATTTATTATTATCCATAATTCATTTTATATTCGTAGGAACTAAACATATGCTAATCTGAAACATGATGTGGCCAGTATGGCATGAAATATTTGTTTTTAATATAAGATTTATTTTATATTAAAATGAATCACGTAGTCATAACTTAGAAAATGAACATATATTATTTTTAATAATATGGGATATAACCTATAAATAATTTTTTTTGTAGGAATCGACCTCATGTCAATCTGACATGTGATGTGGTCGGTATGACTCGAAGTGTTTGTTTCAAATATAAATGTTCTTTTTTAGTTTAAAACAAATGCCACATCATCAAAATAAATAAAATGAGATGATATTATTTTCAATAATTAGTAGATGATTCATAATTCATTTTTGATGTATATTAAGTGACAACATTTCAATCAAAATCCTGATGTTGTCAATATGAATCAGTGTGCATGTTTTTAATATTATAGATCCATTTTAGTTTAAAACACATGTCACATCACCAAAACTGAGAAATTGTGATTGGGTTGTTTTCAAAAATCACTAAAATAATCCCTAATTCATTTTTCATGAGTAATAATTAACATCACACCAATATGACACCCGATGTGGTTGATAGGACTCGAAGTGTGTGTTTTTAAATATAAAAGTTCCATTTTATTTTAAAACATGTATCAACTCGCCCAAATAGAAAAAATGAGAATATATTATTTTTAGACATTAAATAATTAACTATAATTCATCATTCAAATGTAAATATTTACAACATGAGGATATGAAAAATGATGTGGTCGATTTTAATTGGTGTTCATATTTAAAATAAAAGTCTCATTTTAGTTTAAAACTCATCACATAGTTAATGCGAAGAAAATGAGCTCATATTTTACTCAAAAAATATTACTATGATCCATAATTAATTTTTGATGAGTAAGAATAAATCACATGTCAATTAGACATCCAATTTTGTTGGTATGACATGATGTTCAGGTTTTTAAAAAAATATCCATTTTAGTTTAAAATGTGTGTCACATCACCAATAAAAAAACTGACCTCCGATTGTTCACACACATTATAAAATTTATTTATAATTAATTTTTTTGTCTAGTGATCATGTTATATTCAATCCAATAGTGGATGTGGTTGGTGTGACTAGATTTTTGTGTTTTCAATATAAAATATCCATTTTTATTTTGAAACACTGATACCATCTCCCAAATTGAGTAAACAAGCATGCAATTTTATTTAAACTTTAAGAAAATGGTTCATAATTGTTTTTTAATGTATAAGTACTTACTGCAATCCAATTTGAAAAAGGATGAGGTTATTATGATAATAAGATCATGATTTTAATATATAAGGTGGAATTTTAGTTTTATAGAAATTTCATTAGATGAAACTGAGCTGACAACATTGAATTATTATTAATCATTTATAAAATTACCCACGATTTATTTTTGACATATTGAAATTGAATGAATTTATATATAAAAAACATGTGGTAAATAGTACTCAAAGATCATGTTTCCAATATATAAGTGTAATTTATGTTTAAAAGGTTTATCACACTACCAATACCATGAAAACAAGTTCATATTGATTTCTTATAATTTGATCTTCTAATACATAATTACTTTCCTCTTCAGTTTTATCTAATTATAATTTATTTAATATATATAGAGACAATTCTTGAAGATTGTTGTTACATCCCAACATTAATCTGATATGAACCATTTTTAAACATAGTTATTTAAATAATTAAAGAGACATAGGCAGCATACTTGTGCACCCCGCTGTGGGTCCTAGGAAACTATTTAGATAATTTAAATCACTATAGAGGATTTATGAAAAATTTTATATCACGCTTTAGCATGGTGTTCGAGTTTATAATAATTTATTAAGGACTAAAAAAATTAGTGATTTAATGGAAATTTAAAATAAATCAATAAGGGATAAAAAGAAATTTAGAAATAAAATAAAAAATGGGGTTATAGAAAATGTAAAAATAAATAAAGTGGGAGATTACCATTTTTATTATTTTTATCTTCTTTATTTTTTTATCCTATTTATTCTTTTTTTTTCATTTTATTTTCCCTTTTTTTATTTCTTTATTTTTTTATTTTCCTTTTTTTTCACTCCTCTCTTCCTCTCCTCTCTCTCTCTCATCACACGCCTCCCCTCTCTATAAGTGGCATACCACCATCTCCCATCATTGGAAGATCATCACACCTCTATACATCATCTATTTTCTTCTCCCAAAGTTGTGTTATAATCCTTAAGGTAAGACTAATCATGCGCATTTAGAATCATAGTGTTTCATGGAATATCATTCGCACAATATCCTATTGATGGATTTTACCCTATTTTAGGGTTTTTATAAAATAATTTGTTTTTTTCATTTAAGGTATAATAAAATCCTACCCAAGATCATAGGATCATCTTTGACCATAAGGTAGGGGGTCTACTCACTTTCCCTCTATTTCATTGCAATTTATAAAAATTCATTGTTGGAACGTTCGTCAGTGCCTATTGAATTTGTTCAATTTCACCCATTCATTTCAATTTAATTGTTTTACATAATTATTGAATCATTATTTATCGTTAATTAATTGGTTTAAATTGTTGTAGCATGATCAGACATCCCCCATGGGTGTGCTGATATGGTTGGTATAAATTCTGTTATCCAAGTATTTAATTTATTTAACTGCATGTGTTGTAGTGGCCATTTTTGTTCTGTTTAAATTAAATAAATATTTTAGAATAATTACAATTCTTGAATTTTTTTGGTATTTATTTGTGCTGAATTATTTATTTATTAAAAAGTCCATTTATGTAATTTTTCAGATATAATATGTTACCCAATTATGTTTCTTCCCTGTAATATTAAATTAATACCTTATATTGCATGGGTATATTTGCATTGATTTAAAGTTACAATTACATATGCACACTATGTAATATCTACTACAGTGAAATATTATTTAAATTCATGGTGGGGATACAATTTTGTTCCTGTGTTAAGGGCCACTCATGGACTATCCGTTCCTGACTGGTTACCACTACGTGTGAGAGGGCAGTGTCTTAAGCTTTACCAGATCGAGACTTCCTCAGGCTTTCTAAATACTTATGAGTGATACCAGTTCCAAAAGGGCCCATTGGGTATAGATCGATTGGAAATGTGGCTATGCCAGTCTCCTATGATAACTGATCCCTTTTTGTGACATCGAGACACACTCATGGTAAATCCATGCCTCCAGTGATACTTGGTCTTTCATAAGATTTCCTTGGATGGGCTCGGTGGTATTGGTTAATTTGAAGGTTGTACCATAGTGATACCTTCGGGTTAGGCTCATACTCTAACTCTCAAATTGAAAAATAATGATGAAGCACTGAAGGATTATGTAAATTCTACATTGAGTCTCTTTATAATTGTAATATTTTTCATGTATGTTGATGCACACATGGGTGACCTGTGATCTAGACCCTAAGTTAAAGAACAAGATTGGGGGTCTTCCACTTCCTACTTTCACCTTTATTTTCCATTATTATATATATATATATATATATGTGTGTGTATATGTGCATCCTTCTGATTACAGGTACTTCCTTCATATTCTCGACTTAGGCCAAAGCAGGTAATTAGGGATTGGGGTTGTTGGGAACATGGGACGAGTTATTTATTTTATTGTTCTGAGTTAATTATATGCATTTATTATATAATGAAACACTGCATTTTATTACATCCCATAATGGAAAGGTTTAGACATTATGAATACCATCCTACTGGTATTTTATCTCACGCCCTGCTCAGGCGTCGTTGACACCTGAGTAGATTATATGCTTGTATGTATTGACAAAGGGAAGTGTTCTTCTTCTGATGCATGATTGTTTCTTGCTGATTTGGATAAATAATGGGGAAAAAGATTGTTCCTTGATCATGATGAAGCTATTTCAATTTTTTCCTTTCTTTTCAGTTGATAGTATACATGGGATTCTATTTTCCATCCTTTCAGTTTATATGGACTTCAGAGTATGGCATTGTTTTGTGAGATTCAACACATGAATCTTATTCAGCTGGATTATTCAAATTTCATTTGTTGAAATTTACTCATTTATATGCTTTCTCTAATTATTATTAATTTTTGTTTACTTCTGTTGTGATAATACATTTTACCTGGGAGGGAATAGTCTCCCCCACAAACATGAAAAACAACTCGATGCTAGTCGGCATCCTCTAAAATTTGGGAAATGTGCTTGAGGTTATGTGGTCAACCCATCTCAGGGAACCCTTCATGTGGCTCCCAGGATAGGGACGTTGCAATGTGGTATCAAAGCAGTGTTTTTACCTTTTTTCTTTACTTGTTGGGTCAAAAATGAGACTAGGATATATGAATTAGAATGTACCATGTGCTTGGGTGTAGCTAAAACATGTATATGGAAACCCAAATTCTTGGGATGGGATTTCAGTTATTGATTGTGCCAGTTATTGTTGATATGATTTCACTATTGGGAGACTCCATTGTTTTTCATTGTTATTTGTGTTGGTATTGTTGAATTAATGGGTTTTTTAAAATTTTAGGCTCATGATATGAGGGAAATACATTACATGCATCATATTAGGAACTATAGGATTAAAATTGCATGCATATTTCCATTCCATATCAACATTCTACGTGCATATCCCTATTTTCATGTGAGTGATGTTTTTCCTACTACTAATTTTTATAAAATATTGGATTTCTAAATATAAAGTTCTGATAGTCTCTTGTATTTTAAGTTGAATTAACCTATAAATGAATTGTAGACCTTGTTTAGTAATATTCCTAAGATTTATCTTCTATATCAAAACTTAGTTCATAAATCAGGTTATCTGATATGTGGTACTTAGATGGTGGTTGTATACCTAACCTCTTTTTTTCCTTAGTTGTTTTCCTCATCTTCATTACTTTTTTGTCTATAGGTGTGTGTTTGGCTGTTGTAGGCCAATGTCGTCATGAAGTCTTCATGCAGTGTCTCAATAGAGTGGCAATGAGACCATTCTAGAGATGGAAGGTCCCAAACCACTAGTTGTACCTCTTGTAGTGCCTCTTATGGTACTATATTCTACCGATTTTCTGAGGGACCTTGACGCTCAGTTTAGGGATAGTCTCCTCAGTTTTATGTAGTCAGTTCAGAATATCCCCAGACCTTCCGGCACAGTGGCCCCATATTAGATGTGCCATGGAAATGGAAGATTGGTTCATATAAACACATATACCCACAGGGGAAACATTTTTCATTTCCTACACGACCCATCCAGCCTACCCCCATCCAAACCAATATATCGCTAAGTCGTGCCCCAATAATCGATTCTTATAAATGGCTCGTCCCTACCCCCCATCTATGCATATACACAACCCAACCCATATTCCCATGTAATATTATACATTGTGAAATAATATTCATACACTCGATTAAAAATACAGAAAATACAATTGTTAAAAAGATAAAAAAAAATATAAAACAATTATAAAAATGAATATTATATAAAAAATATAATAAATTTTATAAATTAGATATATATTTATAATTTTAATATATATATATATATATATTAATATTAACCAATAGTATATATTTAATATAGATTAAAAAAATGAATAAATTTATAAAATTTAAAAAATATCAAAATGAGAATATTCTAAAAAAATATTAAAATATTTATTCAATAAAATATTATTTACAAAGATGAAGAAATTTATTATACATATATATATATATATAATTATTAATAAATAATATATAATAAATATATATATATATAATGAATAAATTTTAATAACTAAAAAAAATAAAAATTGAATAAATTAGAAAATTTATAAAAAATAATTAATTAAACAATTATTTAAAGAGGAATAAATTTAATGTTTATTTATATATGTATAGTAATTATAAATAGTAAAAAATAATATATATTAAATATAAATAAATAAAATAAATACAATGTAATAATTGAAATTATATTATTTTTTATTCATTTAAAATGGTTTTTATAATTAATTGTCCATTAATTTATTTAAAAAAATTTATTTAGAAATATATTCTTATAAAATTATATATAAATATATATCAAAATATATAATATTTGTTAAATTATGATTTATATAACAATAAATAAGGATTTTAATATTAAATAAGTCATATATTTTTGGAAAATGATTTATAATTATAAAATAATAATAATAAATTATATTGACTAATTAAATAAAGTAACATATATTTAATTAAATTAAATTTATTTTTTCAATTTAACATATATATTATGTGTGTTACATTTATTTCTGACATATATATGTAAATGATTCATTTTTATATACAACATACACAAACATAATATTTCTATAATTTATTCAATTATTAATATTCACATTAGAATTATATTTATTATCATAATAAATTTAATATATATTATGTTTCATTTCGATAAATATTAACATTTTTTATTATTTCTTATAATATAGGCTTGTTTTTACTTTTTACTATTTGTTTAAAATTTATTCATTTTAATTTATTGATTTATAAATAATTTTCATTATTCTCTAATATTTGTGTTATTTATTCCTTTTAAATTTTATATTCTTTACTATGATAGTAATTTTATCCAAATTCAAGATTTATTTATACAATTTAATTGATTAACATTTAATTTTTTTTAATATCGTTGTAATTTAAATAAATATAACGTGTTCATTTTTTTATCATTTATAGTTATAAATATTAATTTTTATATTTTTTAATCTATATAATTAATAATTATTATTAATTTATTAATTTTATTCATTATTATTATTATTTATTTCATTAATGGAAATTTTGTTATATATAATGACCTCCTTAAATTTTACATGTATCAATCATCTTTTTTATATATTTAAACATCAATTTCACGTAAACATTTAAATAATTAATGAAATCATATATGAAATCACACACATAATATAGTTATGTAATTTATTCAAATTTTAAAATTCAATTTAAGATCACTATATCAACATTTTTTTAATTTATTCATATGTTCATCTTCCTTATAGGTGACACCATGTTTTCTATTTTTGAAAATGTACTACGGATTTTTGATTTTTGTATCATATCTCTTTTAATGGATTTTTTTAATTTTTTGACTAATTTTTAATTTCACATGGATACATAAATGGATAAAAAATATTTTTTCTATTTAAAAAATGGTGTTTTTCAAGTTTTACAATAAAATGAAATTTAATTTTCATGGTATTTTTATATATCAGATAAAATGATGGAAGAGTTTACCTTATTTATTTTGAATATTTGAAATAGGTTTAGTGTGTTAGATGATTTAGTAAAATGTTATTTTATGGTGGATGTGTGATTTAATTGTCGGCATTGGTCATATTAAAATCATAAATATTTTTTATTGTGTTTTAATCTCTATTTATCTATAATTTATAGCTTTTCCCAGTCATGTTATTTTTTATAATGCTTCATAGTGGTTTTAATTGAATGGAACATCATATGTTTTTAATATTAAATTGGAAATAAAATTCAATTTTAAAAAGGTGTTAAATAAAGCTTATTTTAATTTTTTATGCCTAATAAATGTTCGAAAGGGTCATTGTTACATTAAAAATAGAAAAATGTATTATAACATTTTAAAAAATTTTCAAATAGAGTATTATAATAAATTTTTGTTTGTATATACATAAAGGCACATTTGGAACCAATGTTATATAAATCCTATTTCATTAAACCTTTTTACCCATATTTTATGCCCATGTATTTTTTCCATTGATTTTGTACTTTTATGGTTCTTTGAATTACTTGACTATATATATAAATATTATTTATTGTAATAATGGTTATTTTAGGAAGTGGTATTTGGTTATATAAAATTTTATTTTAATATCACTTCCTGTTGACAACATTAGGGGAATCCAAGTAATTTTATTGTGATATTGATTTAAATTTGCTATCTAATCACTATAATGATAAATAAGGACCCTTTGGAATGTTATAAGCAATTTGGGTATTCTAATGTAGAAATTAGTTGAGAGAAACTATTTGATTGTGATTTTTTACTAATTTTTGAATGATGATCACATATATGATTATTCTCATGCTATGGTGTCTGGGGTTAAACAAATTGTATTTTTTGAGTGGTCTATGATTTGTTTTTCTAGTGAAACCCAATTATAGGTCTAAGCTAGTTAATTGGCTTATAAGTAGCAGTGAATTCCAAAAACACACAACTTTCTTGAATATTTGTAATCAATTTTCAGTTTTTTTGATGAATTTTAGTGGATATTACCATATAATACATTTTTTACATATATTTGGGATAATATGATTTTGGTAGTATGATGGTTTGAAATAAATGAAAATGTTTTGATCTGAAAATTATCAATTTAATTATTTATGATATTGGTCCATTTTGTGTTATCATTTTTTCTGGGGATTAATGAAAATTTTCCTACTAACCAAGAAGCCTCAAATCTATGGTGATACACGCCACATAGATTTATCAATGATAGCTATCCAGACACACCATCTCATAGATTAACCCTCCCAGTGGTTGGGCATGGCGGTATCATGTCTGTGCATAGGTTGCATGTGGTTGGTCAAATCCCATAGTGATAATACTGGGCATGAAAGATTGCATATACTGTGTGTGGTTCTTCTTAAATATTAGTGGTGTGGGTGTTTTGTGAGATATGATACCAATATAAAGTTGTTCTGAGTAGTGCTCCCACATCTTGTGACATAAACCATAATAGATCTTCTTCTTCATGTATATGTGGGATGCTAAAATTGTATTACATTTCATTCAATTTATAAAATCATGTGTACTCTACTTGAACACATCTGTGCACCAGTATATCCACCACTCACCACCCTCATCTTCCATATACCACTACTATACCACCAGAAATTCATAATAAATTCCACTACAAGAAATGGTCTTGATCTCCATCACTATGTCACCACCCTTGATCACCATGAATCTCTCTCGGGGCCTCAATTGAGCTCCAGTAATTTTTTTTATGCCTCATCCTACCACAATGAAGGCCTGATTAAGGAGGATCTGGAAGGTTCTCTGTTAATGATAATCCCATGCCCATTACATTGAACTGAAACACATATCCCATGTATCCCATTCCATTTAAAAGAGTCCTCATGCCACTCTGATGATTTTTTCATCACTACTAAATATCTCCCTCAATCTGGAAGAGATATTGAAATATCTAATTTGAAATTTGAAATATTAAATGATGATCCATGGGATACATTTATTATTTGAGGAGTCTTAGGGTGTTATTCAACCTACCTTAATAAAATGAGTCTTTTTTCACTTCATATATGAGTTTGATCCCACAGGAGTGGAGGTCGGTGGCTCTATGCTTCTGGATTCATGTTAATTCTATTTTTTTCAACTTTCATTTATTATTATTTCTTCTATAAATATAATTCTATTAACTTATTTAATATAATTAATTCATTAAAGTTTTGTTAAATAGGTTTCCCTTACAATATTATTTTTCTTCTCTTATTGTCCCTTTTCATCCTTGCTTCTTTATTTTTTTTAATTCCTTAATTTATTTCTTAAATTTTTTGTTCATTTTATATATTTTTATTTTATTTAAGTTTTTTATTTTATTTTACTCTATCTATCCATATCACTTTATATATTCTATTATATTATTTTATTTTCTACTCTTCTTTTTCACCTTATCATTGTGATCTATTACCATTAAAAATGAGGCCTTAATATGAGTCTTTGTCCATGGGAGGTAAGTGGTGTTTCAATTTTATTTTGTGCATAAATTCTTTAGTTTTAATTAAATTTGATGTGAGAAAGAGTAAAGTGCATGAATGTGGAAATTGTCAACTACAACACTTAACTGACACTCAATTATATTCTTTTATTAGATATTTTTCTTACCTTACTATAAACCTAATCTATTTATGTGATGAAGATGTGTTTTCTAGTAGATAAAACAACATACAATTTAGTTCATTAATGGAATATGTCACACCATCGATTAAGGCATTCCATAATCATTGATTATAAGAGGAGATTGAATTTAGATTGATAAAGGAACTTAATATTTCCTTGAACATAAAAAAAATAGTATTTTAAGATAAGACTTCATGATTAAAATGTAAAATTAATTTTTATATTGACAAAGAGAATCATGGAACCCATAATCCTAACAAAAAAGGCCCTACTTTTTATATTTTAATCAGATTATGTCATTTCATATTAGTATAATTTTAGTATGTGTCATCTATTAATAAATTCTATTAAATTTAAAGAATAAAAAAGTAGTTTTAGTGATTTAGATAAAGTAATAAACTGATAAAGATCCTCATGTCAGATGACCATAGTGAGTCTATGTGCTATATTTGGAGAAAAATATTTCTTTTTCTAAATAATACAATAGGTGTTCAATCATTACCATAATATTTAATATTGGGTAATCTACATTCTTCTCTCATGAAATTGTTTGAGGTTTTATTCTAGGTTGGGTTTATGTATATTTTCAAACATTATTTATTCTAACAATTTAGGTTTAAATCCTTTTTTAGTTGATATTTTTTGTAATAATAAATTTAAAATATGTTTAATGACGAATTCATTCATTTTGGATTTTTTATTGTATTCTATATTTATATTTTTTTATTTAGAGTTTGAGTGTGTTTTGGTTGAGTATAATATTGTGAGATTATTATTTTTGAATTTTTATATGTTCGTTATTCTTATATATTGGTTTACGGATTATATATATTAAAAAAGTTATTTAGATGCATGTTGGATGTCATATGTGTATTTTTATGTGAATTACACATCATATGTTGGAATGTTTCGTATTCCAATATGTGAAAATTTAAAAATAATGATAATTTAGTAGAAGCATAATGTATGGATATAATATGGAATTATAATGGATAATGATGAATATTGACCATGTTTTTCAAATCACATTTTACTTGGAAATTATTTTATATGTGTTGAATATAATTTTCCATGTTATGTTATAATGTGTATACAGAAAATTATTTCAATATTTTAATAAGAGTAAAAGTAAATGAAAAAATTAAATTAAATGTTTACAATTATTTTAATGTTATTTTGGTTGATTAATTAATCTTGGGTAATTATGGTCATTGTTATCTTAAAAATATTAAGTGATAGGATGTAAGATATGTTTTTATTATAGATTAATGTTGAAGTTTTAAATTCAAGATGGGATAATAATATTAATAATTAACAAAATAATTTATTGGTGTATTGTGTATTAGAATGATCATATATTGAAATGTAGTAGTGATATCTTGTGTGATGTTGTGATGTTTGTTAGATCATGAAATACAATCCGTGTACATAATATTATTATTATTATGATCTATTCTATTTCATTAAGAATGGTTTGAGTGTCACCCATAAAAATTTATAATTTAAAACACATTTATATAAGACAAATACATGGTTAGAATATGGTGGAATAATTTTTTAAAGTTTATTATAATCTACCAAACCCATAAATGTCATGTGGATTTTATTAAGTATATTATAATATTTTTGATATTTTGGTGAATGTTTTGGCTATTAGATATATAAGATACTATATAGTGATCTGTGTGTACCAAAATTAAATAATTCCTTATAATCACTATGTATTTATGGTTAAATATAGGTTCACCTCGTATTATCCATATTCATTTACAAATAACACTGTCATTAAATTGTTATTGTAATCATTATTATTATTACATATACACCACCTATATAAATTATATGATCATCATAACTTTTAAAGATCACCTAGATACATATAATATAACCCACAACATAATATAGATTGATAATAACACCATGAAATGTTGATGTCACTAACTTTATCCAATACATAATATACTCATTTTAACCCTATTGCTATAACCTTGGTATCATTGGAAGCTAAATGCTATGGAAATTTACTCATTATAACAATGTCCTTTTCCATTCCATTGATTAATTTAATGATTTAATTGAATGTTTAAACTAAAATAACTTACTTATCATGAGGGTGTATAAGATAATCCATCTATGCCTTCTCATGGTCACACCAATCAATAATCACTTGATTATTTTACCATCATTAGAAAAAAACAATGAAATATTGTCTCATTTTCTTCCAACAAACTAGCATGGGGACATTTATATTTATTGAGAAAACAATCATCTTTTTATTCATCGTCTCTTAATAATTTATTATTATATTGTTTTACTATGATTTTCCCCCAAATATTTTGGATAGGATCCTATGTTTATTAAACATCTATGACAAGTAGTCATCCCATTTCGAGTATCTTTGATCATTATGGATGAATTTAGAAGATAACACCTACCAATAGTGGATTTGGAAGAATTAACTATATCATTATATGATTATGAATATATTATGTGTATTAATTTATTTTTTCTAAAAAAATAATATCTTATAGTCCAAATAGAACTGATAGTAATCAATAATGGATTCACACTAATCCTATGAACAAATTTTGTATGAATTTGTAGTTAAAAATTTTCATCTTGTTTGAAAAAGATCATAAATCAAAACCATCTCATGTACTTTTTTAATATTTATGTTATTTTATTCATGAAATTTTTTATGGAAGAGTTGGTAGAACGTATTATTTTTTATAAAATATATTTGACCTAAAAATGTTGGACTAAACAGCGAGAAAGTGGAAAGTTCGCAATGATTAGGATGGTACTGTTGTTTTTGGATTATATGATATGTATAATAGTGTAAATGATGATGAAGATCATATAGAATAAATTAAAATTAAGATTGAAGATTGCATTGATTATTTTCTAGAGAAGTTTGAGAATTAATATTGTTATGCTAAGAGATCATTGTATACTGGTTGTACTGAATACACAACATTATGATCTATATTAATGTTATGTAACATCAAATTTAGTAGGTGATAGATTGAAACTGGATTTAGGGAAATAAATTGTATTTTTAATGTTAATATTCCAAATGAAAAATAAATACCAAGTCTAACCTATGATTCTAAATGAATAGTACCATAAATGGGAATGATCTCTAAAAAACATTTTTGTGCAAATGATTTAATATTTTATCACAAAGACTATGAATAAGTCATATTATTACTAATGATTGGAACAAATTGATAAAAAATGATCAATAAATTCCTTCAAATGTTTTATTGTAATTCCAAATCATTCTAAAATTTAGAAAACTTTATGGATCTTATGAAACTGTGAGACAATTAATTACCACTATAAAATCCCAAATATTCTTATAAACACTTCTCACCATGATTCATGTTATGGATATTGAGGAAAAGTAAATCCCCCACAACCCATTAATTATGAACACATTATAATGATGAAATCATGTAATAATTTTATCACTCATCATTTTGAGAAATCATTTCATGTTTTCTATTATTGGTAATATTTTATTTTTAATTATTTATCTTATCAAATTTTTGTTCAATATTATTTATTTATAAAATAAAAAAAGTATTGAAGGAAATAAAAAACATGCATCAAAAAAATACACCCCAATCAAAAATCAATGATTTAATATTCTTCATTAGTGAAAATTATGGTATATATTTTTAATCTACAAAAAAAATATGATATTTTACAACATGTGTTCCTTTTTTATATTCATATTAATGAATAAAAATATAATCCACTTCTATCCCTTACCACATGATATGGATGAAGGACCGTTAAATAAAAATGGAAATTTAGTTGATGAAATACACAAAATATGGGTAACATATATAGGTATAAAATAATTTTAATTAGATATTTTTTATTAAAATAATAATTTAAAATATAAAAATTTAGTAGTGATATCTTGTGTGATTTTGGGATGTTTGTTAGATCATGAAATACAATCCGTGTACATAATATTATTATTATTATGATCTATTCTGTTTCATTAAGAATGGTTTGAGTGTCACCCATAAAAATTTATAATTTAGAACACATTTATATAAGAAAAATACATTATTAGAATATGGTGGAATAATTTTTTAATGTTCATTATAATCTAACAAATCCATAAATGTTATGTGGATTTTATTAAGTATAATTATAATATTTTTGATATTTTGGTGAATGTTTTGGATATTAGATAGATGAGATACTTTATAGTGATATGTGTGTACCAAAATTAAATAATTCCTAATAATCACTATGTATGTATGGTTAAATATAGGTTCACCTTGTATTATCCATATTCATTTACCAATAACACTGTCATAAAATTGTTATTGTAATCATTATTATTCTTAAATATGCACCACCTATATAAATTATATGATCATCATAACTTTTAAAGATCACCTAGATACATATAATATCACCCCCAGCATAATATAGATTGATAATAAAACCATTAAATGTTGATGTCACTAACTTTATCCAATACAAAATATACTCATTTTAACCCAATTTGTATAACCTTGGTCTCATTGGAAGATAAATGCTTTGGAAATTTAGTCATTATAACAATGTCCTTTTCAATTCCATTGAGTAATTGAATGATTTAATTGAATGTCAAAACTAAAATAACTTTCTCAGCATGAGGGTGTATAAGATAATCCAGCTATGCCTTCTCATGGTCACACAAATCAGTAATCACTTGATTATTTTTCCATCATTAGAAAACAAAACAATGAAATATTGTCTCATTTTCTTCCAACACCCTAGCATGGGGACATTTATATTTATTGAGAAAACAATCATATTTTTATTCATCATCTCTTAATAATTTATTATTATGTTGTTTTACTATTATTTTCCCCCAAATATTTTGGATAGGAACCTATGTTTATTAAACTTCTATGACAAGTAGTCATCCCATGTCGATTATCTTTGATCATTATGGATGAATTTAGAAGATAACACCTACCAATAGTGGAGTTGGAAAAATTATCTATATCATTATATGATTATGAATATATTATGTGTATTAATTTATTTTTTCTAAAAAAATAATATCTTATAGTCCAAATAGAACTGATAGTAATCAATAATGGATTCACACTAATTCTGTGAACAAATTTTGTATGAATTTGTAGTTAAAATTTTTCATCTTGTTTGAAATAGATCATAAATCAAAACCATCTCATGTACTTTTTCAATATTTCTGTTATTTTATTCATGAAATGTTTTATGGAAGAGTAGGTAGAACATATTATTTTTTATAAAATATATTTGACCTAAAAATATTGGAATAAACAGTGAGAAAATGGAAAGTTCACAATGATTAGGATGGTACTGTTGTTTTTGGATTATATGATATGTATAATAGTGTAAATGATGATGAAGATCATATGGAATAAATTAAAATTAAGATTGAAGATTTCATTGATCATTTTCTAGAGAAGTTTGAGAATTAATATTGTTATGCTAAGAGATCATTGTATACTGGTTTTACTGAATACAAAACATTATGATCTATATTAATCTTATGTAACATCAAATTTAGTAGGTGATAGAGTGAAACTGGATTTAGAGAAAAACATTGTATTTTTAATGTTATTATTACAAATGAAAAATATATACCTATTCTAACCTATGATTCTAAACGAATACTACCATAAATGGGAATGATCTCTAAAAAACATTTTTGTCCAAATGATTTCATATTTTACCACAAGGACTATGAATCAGTCATATTATTACTAATGATTGGAACAAATTGATATAAAATGATGAATCAATTTCTTCAAATGTTTTAATTATAATTCTAAATCATTCTACAATTAAGAAAACTTTATGGATCTTATGAAACTGTGAGACAATTAACATTGCATGAAGCTACAAGAATTACTTATATGAAACTACATCCTCCAACAGACTATCCTTAGTGGATAAAAATTAATTATGAGTATCTCAAATTTTTGAATGAGATGAGAAACGTCCATCTTGTGTTTTGTATAGAAGGATTAAATCCTTTTAGAGTATATATTAGTACCCATAGTACATGGATAGTTATGTGTGTACATTTTATCTTTCTATAATAGGTATGGATGAAGGGAAAACTCATTATGTATTCTTTTCTTATATCTAGACCTAAAAACCCCAGTAATGACAATGATTCCTATTTGGATCCATGGAGCATTGATCAGAAATTTATATTGGATAGAGGTATTTCATTATATAATGCTCATAGAACTGAGGAATTCACATTAACGTACATGTTGTATTGGATGATAAATGTCATTACGTCTTATAGAAATTTTTCGGTTATACCATCAATGAAATTTTGTGGTGTCCCATTTTTTGTGAATTCACACACCATTTTTTGTTGAAAAAGTCCAAGAAGTGTTATATTTGGACATCCAAATTTTTTATGTTAAAGACGTATATATTAATCCTAGATGATATAATTTTATGGTAATACCAAACAATATACAACCCTATATTCACTAATTGGTTATCCACTATTCAATAAATATTGTGATATTGACACTATTTCAAATTATCCATTTTCAAAAAACGATATGAAATTAGGATTGAAAAATATATCAATTTTATTATTCTAGATGTTTTTAAATGTTATATATTTTCTTGATTTTATTCATATAGAAAAAAATATATTTTATAGTGATATTACAACATTACTAAATGATCCTAGAAAAATAAGAGATGGCATCAAGGATTAGTTGGACATTATTGACATGGGATAATTGTAGGGTTTTCATTAGTGAATAGTCAAATGCAGAGTTTTCATTGTCTAGAACCTTACACTCTATCTACATAATAACCATTAAAATATTTAATTATCCTTAATGGTTTAGAAATAAAATAATCATAATCTTGCGTGAATGACTGAAATGAACATATATAGACTAAAATCACATGACTTTCATGTTTTCATTCACAAGTTGATACTCATATAATTCTATTCCATGTTATATGAAACATTATGAAATATATTAACTATAAACTTATTGTAATTAAATTCCATATGTAGTAAATATATTGACCCATCAATGTATCCAATAATTAATAAAGAGGTTGTAGATATAATATGTCAATTAGAGATTTTATTCTCAGCATATTTATTTGATATAATGGTCTACATGATGGTTCAATTTAATATAGAAGTTCAGTTGTGCGTTGATGTCCATTAAAGATTGATTCACCCCTTTTAATGATATATGAATATCATAAAAGTATATGTTTATAATTGAACTCAGATAGATTGTTGTGTTGTATAACATTTCATTATTAAATAAAATATTGAATTATATTATGACTACATATCAGATGTTGATATAATATGTTTCCCAAATTCTCTTAACATTGAACTCCATATAAAATATTGAATTTTTAGAAGAGATTTTGTTACAATTACCCCCACAGAGCAGGGGAAATCTTACCATTTCAGTTTACATAATAGTGAATATATTATCCCACACATTGAATCTCACTAATAAATTATTAGTTATTTGAATCCATCAATGGATAATGTATGGATCTTAAATACACAAAATATATAGTTTATATTATTTTCTCCATAACATATTTATGATTTTTTATCTGAATATCTAAATTCCTTTTCTGAAAAACGTCAATGGAGAACTTGGTGACCAAATTCAAATGTTATATCATAAAATGGTTGTTTAAATTCACAATAATATGTTGTATAAAAAACATGATAACCTATGTATGATTAAAAATAGTGGAGTTATGCTTGTGGAATGATAAATGGACATATCTGGTTGTAAGGGTAGAAATCCAATTTATGTGAATATGTCATATTTCATCATCATTTAACAGATATACTTGTAGGATTATACCACATTTCATGGAAAAGGTTTCTATTGACTTTTTTTAAAATAGTATTTTAGTGAGTTTTTATGAAATGGGATTTGTGAAGTTGAATTTCAGTATGGAAGGGGAAATTTATTATTCATTAATAAGGGAATCATAATATGTGTTGGTATTTTATTTCC
Source organism: Viscum album (assembly GCA_963277665.1). Taxonomy (NCBI): domain Eukaryota; kingdom Viridiplantae; phylum Streptophyta; class Magnoliopsida; order Santalales; family Viscaceae; genus Viscum; species Viscum album. The sequence continues at coordinate 848,603,243 of OY728164.1, read as the reverse complement.
TAGTTCCCACAAAATAATAATTGGTTAATTGAAATGTCAGTGACTCAAAAAACTATTGGGTCGGTTGATAATTCAATCAAGGATGGATTTTTCATTGGGATATAATAATCAATTCATGGTGCACCCAATGTAGATAACATATTTTACATTAGAGAGCACCAAAAAGAGGGTATTTGGATTATCGATATAATATCCAAATATCATCAACTATTAATAAAAATAAATAACTTTCAATGAGAAATATGATGTTTTCATATTTAATTATTTTCATTATAATGTTATGCACTCTCTTCCATATTAACATAGTCTGGATTAAATTTTGTGGCTAATCGTGCATAAAATGACTTCTTCAAAAGGTCATGTTTCCAATTTTGTAGAAAAATATCTAGATTATGTTGATACAGTATAATTATTAGGGTATCTACCACATTTTGATGAAAAAGACAATAAAAACTTTGAATCACTATGTTGAATAAAATTATTAATGTAATGAAGAATGGGTATAAAGTTTTATGAAGGTTAAAATAAACATGGAAAACCTATTTCCCCATATAATTTTATGTTCAGTAATAATATTGGGATTAAAATGAGAAAAAAATTTCCAATTGTCATGGATTCATGGATCAATTTATAACTTATAATGAAGGAAATCCTTTTGGAAGATATTAATGTAATGTTACGATATACATTATCTAATTTTTTAAAAAATTATATAATAAAGAATGACCTAATTTTCTTTACCCCTTGATGATTTCATTTATTTTAGATTACATAAATAAGATATATGAATTAATTACCACTATAAAATCCCAAATATTCTTATAAACACTTAGCACAATGATTCGTATTAGGGATACTAAGGGGAAATTAAATCACCCATAACACATTAATTATGAACACATTATAATGATGAAATCATATAATGATTTTCTTACTCATCATTATGAGGAATCATTTCATGTTTGCTATTGTTGGTAATAATTTTTTTTTAATTATTTATATTATCCAATTTTATTCAATATTATTTATTTATAAAATAAAAAAGGATTGATAGAAATAAAAAACTTGCAACAAAAAAATGAATCCCAATCAAAAATCAATGATTTAATATTCTTCATTAGTGAATATTATGGTATGTATTTTAAATCTACAAAAAAATTGTGATATTTTACAACAAATATTCCTTTCTTATATTCTTATTATTGAATAAAAATATAATCCACTTCTATCCCTTGCTGCATGATATGGATGAAGGACCGTTAAATAAAAATGTTAAATTAGATGATGAAATACAAAATAATTATGTGTAACATATATAGGTATAAAATAATTTTAATTTGATATTTTTTATTAAAATAATATATTAAAATATTAATTTATGTTTATATGTTTCTAAATTAAATTATACATAAGAGTTATCAGTTTTTTACCTTCAGAAAAAATATTTTCAACATCTGTGATGAATATGAAAAAATTTAGTCATGTTAGATATATAGGAATTGGTGTGTAACCATAGACATATTTCTAGATGAAAAACCAGTAAGAATCTACATATCAAATGATGAATGGATTTCAATTTAATAGACATTCATTCCAATATTTAATTTTCAATTTTGTTTGACGGACCAATATTTGAAAAGGGATCAAAGAGAACTAATTTTGAAACAATGATCAACACATGACCAACCAATTTACCCCACTATGATGGAGGCCAATTATTCCTCTAAACATAATATCTTACTTAAGTTATTCAATATATTAAATATTCATTTCATTATATGTGAATTAATCAAATCTTGAAATTATTAAATTATTAAAATGTTTCAGGGTAATTTTTATGAGATTGAAATCTATCAGCATCCACTAACCACATTGTTATGATGGGTATGGTGTACAATATACTTTAATATATCCTACCCAATAATGAACTCCCAAAATTTAGCAAGAGAGGGGGGATTGATTTATCTCATGATTCAAATACTATGTTTCATATTCCACTTGATGATTCAGATATTACAGTGATAAATAATTTAATAAGAACTATAATGTCGGGGTTATAAAACATTATTAACATACAAGACTTTTGTTCTCAACAAAAATATTCAAATTAAAGTTTGGTAATAGATGATGAAAAAATTTCTAAATAGATTTATAATATTATAGATGGATAAAACAATGGGTAAATTGAAGGTTGGATCATAAAAATCTAGTGAATTGATCATGAAAAAAATGATCTTTTGGGAGTACCATCTCAACACCTGTTCCACTGGAACATATATTATCATTACAAATTCATGAAGTCTCCACATTCAAATATGTGGACGTTTTCAACATTAAATATGAAGAATAAATATTTTCATGTGTCATTATAGACATGGTTGGTCTCAAGAGTATAAATGACATTCTCATGTTTGAGTGGATGGGTGTATCATTTGTGAATACATACATAATTTACATTTTCATAATATATTTATTTAAAAATTATCTAATTTGTTCATTAATGTTAATATAGGTTCACTTATTATATATGTATTTATATTAAAAATATGTAAAGGGAACCCCCTTCGAATCATAATTTAGATTCATTAATCCCTATATCATTTCTATAGATATAATTTTTTTGGAGTTGAAATAATTTGATAAGTATAAAAAAATATCTAAATAACATATTTGAGAACAAAATAATGAATCAAATATTATTTTTGATTCTTATAAAACAAGGGTAAATGTATGTAATCTACTGTAATAAAATATATTTTTATTTTACTCAATAATTATTTTCGTTTTATTTATAGATAGTAATAAATTATGAACACAATCAATATGGATAGAGAAAATATTTTATTTTAGGATGCAGTGCATTTATTTATATAAAACAAAACACTCTAGTTTTTTTTAATTTTTTATTCACTATAATCAACATTTTATATATAAACATTTATTTATATGTTTAATTTTTTTTGTAATGTTAATTTTTTTATGATATAGCGATTTTTAAAGTTATGATAAATCATGGTATGAGGTTGGTGATTGAAAAGAAACAACCGTTAGATTACATCAATTAGAAACTTATTTAGATATATATATATAATTATATAACTACCAACGCATATTTCAAAAAAAATACTTATATTGGTAAAGAATTATATAGTTTCTATAGTAATGTAACAACATTTATTATATATATCATGTTTTTAATTTATTAAAGATATCATATACAATCAAAAGGTGACCCTCCTCGATCAGGTAATTTCTAATGTTAATTAAAATTTTCTTATGAATATTTATTAATCATTTTTTATAATATTTTCTATATACTACCACGATATCCAACCATATACATAAACAAAAGAATATGTATAATTCTTTTGAGATTATTGGGTAGCGTACATTGTGTTAGAATAATTTTATCTATAAAATTTAGGTGATTACCTATTATGTTTGTGATCTAGTATGGTATATGTCCTTAGAGACACACTTGGGATGTGAATAATTTCTATTAGAATCCCAAAAAAAATACATTTTATCTATTTCTCATGAAAAATTTTGTTGGAGGAAATTGATTTTATAACAATTGAACAGTCATAATACATGGTGTTTGGATGTTTACCGATATTCCTAAACTATTAACTTTCTACAAATTATTTAGTTAATTTTCTCACAATTTTATCTTCTTGTGTAATTAATTATCTTAAAATTTTTATATGATACTTATTTTGTAAAATATACACAATAAATCAAAGAACACATCACAAGATCAAAAAAATTAAAACAAGTTCATATTATTTTGATAATTTAGGAAAATAATTCCTATGACATTTTTTGACATATAGAAATTAACCACACATCAATTTGACTCCCAATGTTTTCATTTTGACTCTATGTGCATGTTTTCAACAATGAATTGTCATTTTTATTAAAAAACCATTTAACACCAGTAAAAATATAATCCAATCTCAATGTGATTTAAAAAAATTAAGAAAATTATTCGTAATTTATTTGTGACATGTATAAATGGGCAGCATGTCAATACAGAACCCGATGTGGTCGGTATGACTCAAATTACTTATCTTCAATATAAATGTGTCACTTTAGATTGAAATTCACATAAAATAATTAAAAGGGAGTATGAAAGAACATATTATGTGTAAAATTTATCAAAATAGTTCGACAAATATTTTTAATCTGTAAAAATTAACCAGGCTCTAATACAACACATGATGTGGTCGTTATGATTTAATCTATGTGTTTTCAAAATAAGTACTCTTTTAGTTTAAAATATGAGTAACAACTACAAAACATTGAAAAGATTTAATATCATTATAAACTGTATGAAAAAAATATATAACTCATTTGTGACATGTAGGAATCAACCACATGTCAATATGCTACACGATTTGGGCAGAATGAATCAGCATGCATGTTTTCAATATAAATGTTTTATTTTGGTTTAAAATTATTTTAACAACTCCAAAACTAAAAAAATAGCATTAAATGTTTTTAAAAATTGTTAAAATGTTTAATATTTCATTTTTGTTGAGTAGGAATTGACCACATTTCAATCATACACCTGATGTGGTCGATATGACATTAAGTGCATCTTTTTTTTAAAAATGCTTAATATTTTAAAATTACATGTCACATCACCAAAACTAAGTAAACGGTCTCAATATTTTTTCATTATTTATTGAAAAGATCCAAAATTTATTTTTCACATGTCGGAACTGGCTGCATTTTAATATGATGTATGATACAGTGGGTGTGACTTGAAGTGTTTGTTTTCATTGTAAAGGTCATATTTTATTTTACGAAACATCGTAGATTTAAAGAACAAACAATACTATATCATATTTTTCACAAAAAATTGGATTATTATCCATAATTCATTTTATATTTGTAGGAACTCAACATATGCTAATCTGAAACATGATGTAGCCAGTATGACATGATGTATTCATTTTTAATATAAGATTTATTTTATATTAAAATGAATCACATAGAAATAACATAGAAAATGAACATATATTATTTTTTAATAATAAGGGATATAACCTATATATTAATTTTTATTTGTAGTAATCGACCTCATGTCAATCTTGCATGTGATGTGGTCGGTATGACTCGAAGAGGCGTACCACCATCTCCCATCTTTGGAAGTCGTCACACCTCCATTCATCATCCATTTTATTCTCCCAAAGTTGTGTTATAATCCTTAAGGTAATACTAATCATGCTCATTTAGAATCATAGTGTTTCGTGGAATATCATTCGCACAGTATGTTATTGAAGGATTTTACCCTATTTTAGGGTTTTTATAAAATCATTTGTTTTTTTCATTTAAGGTATAATAAAAGCCTACCCTAGATCATAGGATCATCTATGTCCATAAGGTAGGGGTTATACTCACTTTCCCTCTATTTTGTTGCGATTTATAAAAATGCATTGTTGGATCATTCATCAGTGCCTATTGACATTGTTTAATTTCACCCAATCATTTCAATTTAATTGTTTTACATAATTATTGCAGCATTATTTGTCATTATTTGTAGCATTATTGAACACCCACCATGGGTGTGCCAATATGGTTGGTATAAATTATGTTATCCAAGCAATTAATTTATTTAACTGCATGTGTTATAATGGCCATTTTTGTTCTGTTTAAATTAATTAATTATTTTAGAATAACTACAATGCCTGAATTGTTTTTTGGTAGTTATTTGTGCTGAATTATTTATTTATGAAAAAGTGAATTTATGTAATTTTTTATATACAATATGTTATCATATTATGTTTCTTCCCTACAATATTAAATTAATACCTTATATTGCATGGGTGTATTTTCTTATAATTAAAGTTACAATTACATATGCATGCTATGTAATATCTACAGTAGTGAAACATTATTTAAATTAAAGGTGGGGATACAATTTTGTTCCTATGTTAAGGTTCACTCCTGGACTATCCGTTCCTGATGTGTTACCACTACTTGTGAGAGGTCAGTGTCTTAGGCTTTACCAGATCGAGACTTCCTCCGGCTTTCTAAATACTTATGAGTGATACAAGTTCCAAAAGGTCACAATGGGTATAGATCTATTAGCAATTTGGCTATGCCAGTCTCATATGATAAATGATCCCTTTTGTGAGATCGGGACACACTCATGTTAAATCCATGCCTCGAGTGATACTTGGTCTTTTATAATATTTCCTTGGATGGGCTCGGTGGTATTGGATAATTTGAAGGTTGTACCATAGTAATAACTTAAGGATAGGCTCATACTCCAACTCTCAAATTGAACATTAATGATGAAGCACTGAAGGTTTATGTATATTCTACTTTAAGTCTCTTTAGAATTGTAATAATTTTCAAGTATGTTGATGCACACCAGGGTGACCCGTGATCTAGACCCCAAGTTAAAGACCAAGATTGGGGGTGTGCCTTTTCCTTATTTAACCTTTATTTTACACAATTATATATATATATATATGAATATGTGAATCCTTATGATTATAGGTACTTCCTTCAGATTCCCAACTTAGGCAGAAGTAGGTAAATAGGGATTGGTGTTGTTGGGAATTTGGGACGAGTTATTTATTTTATTATTCTGAGTTAATTATATGCATTTATTATATAATGAAACACTGCATTTTATTACGTCACATAATGGAAAGGTTTAGACATTGTGGGTATCTTCCTACTGGTATTTTATCTCACACACTGCTCAGGTGTTGTTGACACCTGAGTAGATTATATGCTTGTATGTATTGACAAAGGTAAGTGTGCTTCTTCATATGCATGGTTGTTTTTTACTGCTTTGTATAAAGAATGGGGAAAAGGATTTTTCCTTGATCATGATGAAGCTGTTTCAATTTTTTTCTCTTTTCAGTTAATCGTATACTTGGGATTCTATTTTCAATCCTTTCCGTTTATATGGAATTCATAGTATGGCATTGTTTTGTGAGATTCAACACATGAATCTTATTCAGTTGGATTATTCATATTTCTTTTGTTGAAATTTATTCATTTATATTCTTTTGCTAATTATTATTAATTGTTGTTTAGTTCTGTTGTGATAATACATTTTACCAAGGAGGGAATAGTCTCCCCCACAAACACAAAAAACACCTCGATGCTAGTCGACATCCTCTAGCATTTGGGGAGATGTGATGGAGGTTATGTGGTCAACCCATCTTGGGGAACCCTTCAAGTGGCTCCTAGGATAGGGACGCTACAATGTGGTATCAAATCAGTGTTTTTTCCTTTTTCCTTATTGGTTGGGTCAAAAATGAGACTAGGATATATGAATTTGGAATGTATCATGTGCTTGGGTGTAGCTAATCCATGTATAGGGAAACCCAAATTCTTGGGATAGGATTTCAGTTATTGATAGTGCCAGTTATTGTTGATATGATTTCACTATTGGATGACTCGCTTTTTTTCATTGTTATTTGTGTTGGTATTGTTGAAGTAATGGGTTTTTTAAAATTTTAGACTCATGATATGAGGTAATTACATTATATGCATCATATTAGGAATTATAGGATTAAAATGACATGCATATTTCCATTCCATATCAACATTCTACGTGAATTTTTCTATTTTCATGTCAGTGATGTTTTTCCTCCTTCTAATTTTTATAAAAATTTGAATTTCTAAATATAAAGTTGTGATAGTATGTTAGATTTTAAGATGACTTAACCTAGAAATGCATTGTAGACCTTATTTAGTAATCTTCCTAGGAATTAACTTCTATATCAAAACTTAGTTCTTGATGTAGGTTATCTATTATGTAGTACTTAGAGGGTGGTTTTATATATAACCTCCTTTTGTGCCATAGCGGTTTTCATCATCTTAATTACTTTTTTGTCTAAAGGTTTGTGTTTGGTTGTTGTAGACCAATGTCACCATGAAGTCTTTATGCAGTGCCTCAGGAGAGTGGCAATGATACCATTCCTTAGAGGGAAGGTCCCAAACATCTAGTGGTACCTCTTTTAGTGCGTCTTATGGTACTAACTTCTACCGGTCTTCTAAGGGACCTTGACGCACAGTTCAGGGATAGTCCTCTTAGTTTTATGTAGTCAGTTAAGAATATCCCTAGACCTTTCCCATCTCTGGAAGACTACATGTGGGACTTTCTATAGAATCATTCCCACTCACCTTTCATGGAGTGGTGGCACTCATTATGCATTTTCATGGATATAATCCATAAGTTCTATCTTTGACCACCGCAAGACACTTCAAGAGAAAAGGGTTAAACATGCACTCTACATGCATCGTGAATCCACCATGTGCTGGTGTGAAAATGTTTCTTAGGCTTAGTAGACTAGTGAAATAGTTTGGGATGACATCCAATAAGTTTTATAAAATTACTTTTTCCCACTGACACTAAGAGCTTATTTTTCAAGGGAATTACTACATCATCAACAGGGCTCTATGACTATCTTAGATTATTCTACATGTTTCACAAAGCATCATAATTTTTTCCCATATCTGAATAGAGACACAAAAATTACTAGGGGAAATTTTTAAGGGTGGAAATGATTATATTATATTCTCATAGGTGAATGTATTTCATTTGACCATTGTCACAGGGATGTGAAATCGGGATCCAATTTTAGAGAGAAATGTCATGGAGGCGAAACCGGTGAGACAGGGTGATTCAGTTCTGAGATAGGGTGATGGCTCTTTTGGGAACAGGAAATTCCATTTTGAATGTGCATGTGGGGAAAATAATTTCCAAACATTCCATTTTTATATCTCTTCCACATGTCATCATTGTGGAAGAGATGGTCACAAGAATCCACAGTGCATGAGAGACCCAAAGGAGTGTCAAGCTTGTGGATGGATGGGTCAACATCAACATTTCTAAAATTATTTATCTTCAACATCTAGTGGCAGAGGATCCTCAATGGCACCCCTATTAGGTATGGGATCTATGACTCCATAGTAGTCTTGATGTTATTTTTCCACCAACTGATCAGGACGAGGTAATGGTGGAGGTCATGGTCAAGGAAATCAAGATCCAGATTATCAGCATCCGCAAAGTGGACATGCTCAGGCCAACCAGGCAACGTCTTAGGGTCATGGCTCTCGTATCATGTATGCAGTGCAGTCAGCACCTGAGGAGCAGTGTGCAGAACTAGCTACAGTTATAGGTACTATTCTAGTATCCTCTACATTTGTTTCTTCTCTTTTTGATACAGGCACATAACACTCCTTTTTATCTACATTTTTTGTTGAAAGTGTTGGTTTTCTGACTGAGTAACCTTGTGGTGTCATGTCTTCCAACATTGTATTAGGATTCAGAATCTAGGACATGTAGAGACCCATATCTTGACGTACATTGACATTACATTACTTTTGCGGAATACTTAGTACATTACAAAAACACACACACAAGGACCGTAATAGTTTAGTGTCTTTGGAAACTCGGACTATAATCTTCTAATCGTGGTGAAAGATCTTCAAAATCTCCCATAAAGATCTTCTTTTTTTTACCTAAAACCTTTCTTTATATCTTGGGGAAAAGAAAACATAAAAGGGTGAGCTTAAATGCTCAGTAAGGGTAAACAAAATAAATATCAATCACATCATATTCATAAGAACATAACATTTTGGAAATCATAACCTGCAAAAGAGAGCATAATTTCATAATCATGGGATAAATCATGGCAGTGAAAAAGTAATCCCAATAATCATAACTTAAAACATGAAACTTTGTGTCATACACACATAATCATAGAGAATCATTTCTTGTTAGTCAAGACTATTTGCCAAGACTATCTTAGTGGACAAAGTCCCTTTCTGAATCGAGTAACCCTCGTTTCAGTCCTGTTTCACTGAACCGGTATAACCTACCGTTCCAGTCCTGTCTATCTCATGAGATATAAAATCTTTACCCAATGCATTGGAGGGAGATATAGGTCCCACCCATCTCATAATGATACCATTCTTATGTGTTCCACAAAATCATAAATCATACATCATTTCATAACACATGTAACAAAAATGGGATTCTTAAACAACATGACATCATAAAACCATTCATATAAGATAAAGGAATTCATAAAAATAATTCCATCACAACATAGTCAAATCAATGTAAAAATATGGATAGAAACATAACGCTTTATTATCTTAGATGGAAAATAATTTTGATAAAACACTTGAATTGAATTCTTGAGGAAAATATCCTTTCTTCTTCAAAATCAATTTCTTTTCACAAAACATCATGCAATTCTAAAAGAAAGAGATTTTATTGAAAATAGTCATGAAATATTTTGTAGGAAGGTTCATGAAAATAATGCTTTATAAAACCGTAAAAATCCGTTCGTGCCATATAAGTTAAAATAAACATTCTTCTCGTACTTTTGTCGGAAAAGTCAAAAAGTACCTCGTACGAAAATGACAAAAGATTCCATTCATATCTTTTACAAAAAAACTCACCGAAGGGTAAAATTGGATATAAACTATTGTATAAGGATGGAAATAATATTACATATTGATGTAACATGGATGTGGATGATAAAATACACCCCAGTAATTACCAAAGTAAAAACAATCTCGGATAAAAGTGAGATTGTGATATTTCCCTTACCTTAGGTCCGATTTGCTTTGTACGTGTCCGAAGCTCCTGTATAATGGTTTAAATAATGTCATTGACTTATTACAGAATCATATTCATTGTTATTATATCATATATGGTTCACTTATGACATTATATTACCCGTTCTTTTGTAAATTCCATGTTAAAGAAGCATTTTGGGTAAAATCGTTTCTTTTATCGTAGGTGTTTTGACTTGTTGTTCTTGACATTATTATTACTTATATCATGATTTACTTACTTCCAGAATATAAAATATGATTTATATATCATATATATTCAGTATATATATATATATAATAGATAGATAAATGAAATGAAAAACACCGTTCATGGAGACGGTAGTCCGTACGTACGCATGAACGCTGTTTTCCTTTCCCTATTGTCTTGAATGGAAGTAAGTAAGTGACATACATATATATATATATACATAAATCCAGTAGCTTTATAATGTCATATATTTCATTATTATTTCTTATATATACTTTATAATCATTCTTAAATGGTTAACATGGAGAATGAATCTCATCGCGTCGTGGAGACGGTAGTCCGTACGTACGCACGAGCGATGATATCATTTCCATAAATATTGAATTGAATTGGAGTGGATTATACAATATATCAGAATCAATATGATATTTTAATAACTATGTATAGTTATTATTTACACCATTATACTCATCCATGTAAGGTGGTGGTGGAAAATAGATTACACCACGGCGTGGAGACGGTATTCCGTATGTACGCACGCGCGGTGATTTCTTTTTCCGTAGGATAGATAGATGGTGAAATAGGGTTGTTTCATACTTATAATAACATATCAGTATATGAGTGATACTGATGTTATTACTTCATAATGAAACAACCTAAGAAGAAGAAGTGGAAGAAGAAATAAAGATGAAAGAATTGGTAACGGTAATTGCCTCTTCTTTGAAGCGCCTTTTGGAGACCTCCTCTTAGGGAACTAAAATTGGTCTTTGAGGAAGACCAGAACCTCTAGGATGTTGCTAGGAAAGTGGAGAAGAGATTTTGGCAGGGGTTTTCCGAGCTTGAGTGCTAAAATTGGTGTGAGGAGGAGGGGGAGGAGGTGCCCTTTTATAAGGGAGGAGAGGGGCACCTTAGGAATATCTCAAAATATTATTTTATATTAAAGTAAAAATCGGTTTATAATGGTTCCAAAGGGTCTTATTTCGAAGCTAAAGTGGGTATGGGTCGAAATCCTATCAACCAATAGGATTTAGACAAGTTTAGGTTCTTATTTTAACCTTATCAATTAGATTTAACTCTAAGTTAAATAATTTAACTTTTACCGTGTCTTTTTGTTTTCTTTCACTATATGGTTAATACACTTACTATAAAATGCCAAACGAACCCCAAATTGTTTATTATTAATATATATATCCTTATCTAAGTCATTTTGCCGAACCTTAGATTTTTAAGAATAAAATAACAATTAATAATATAATATTTGATTTAAAAACTATTTTGTATCAATTTTGACACTATTTGATATATGATTTTTGTGAAAGTCATAACAGAATTATATGTTCGAACAAAGTTGATTAAAGCAACACTAATATATCATAGTAACCTAGAAAATTAGTGGAATTCATAAAAAGTCTCAAATTACATTCATTTGAGTATTTATAACATCAATTATGTTAATATTTCCTTAAAAGGGTAATTACTGCATCATCGTTGTGTCATAAATAAAGTAATTTATTTAAAGTCTAAAAATTATAAATAAAATATAATTATATAGGAAATCGTTTTGGATTTCTAATGAATATTTATAGTCGAATTTATCTTATCTATAACCCCATATTAAAAATGTTTTAGTGAATAAACTTTGATTTTAACTCTTTTAACTCTTCTTTGAATTAAATAATAATAAATGTCCTAATCTAATCCAAGTGGGCCTAAATGATAATATTTTACACTTAAGGTTGTTTTTGGTCGAGATACACTTGTCCAATAGAATTAGGACATGTGTTAGGGTAATATTAATATCATTCTTACCCTTAATTACCCTATTTACTTTTAACCGTGGTAAATAAAAGTAAAAAGTTACTATTCACCAAAAATTATTTTCATCTCATTGAACCACATTTTACTTCCTGACATCAACCGTGTCTCTCGAATTTTTGAAATTCCATTCACAGAAGCGGTAAAATTAAGTTTTAAGAAAAATTCAGTTTTTTAACTACCACTTAGTAGTTTCACTATTCATCAAAAAATGAAGGTTTTCAGAAAAATGCCAAAATTTCATCCTAAGCTATATTTCATATTCCGAATTCAAAAATGAAGTCTATTTTACCAAATTCATAACATAGAAGTTGCATTAATTAATTTTATAATTAAATCCCGCTGTTAAAACAAATAGCGTGTTTTTAAGAAACAATATCTATCAAAAGATTGACACTTGTTTATGTCTGGTTTAAATGTGCAATTACATCCAATGACCAACATTGTATTAAATTGTAAAAATATATTCTAAATATACTTTAAAACTACTCCAATTAATAATTTATCACTATTAATTATTTCGATTAAAAAAGTTGTTTTTTAATTATAATTTAGTAATTTTCACTATTCATCAGAATATGAAAGTTATCCGAAATGTACCAAAATTTCACCATAGGCTAAATTCGATACTCCGAATCCAAAAATGAAGTTCATTTTGAAAAATAAGATTTACAGAATTTTAAAAAGTGGTTATTACTATTCATACCGGCTAGTTTTAATAATATTTTAATAGCATATCGTTGTTTAGTGAAACTCGGTATTGCGTATTACACACGCTATCGAGGAAGATCGCGATTGCGTGTAATGCAAGGAAAGTCAAGGATGCGTGTTGTGCAAGCTCCTAACACAAGACATTAAAAAGAATATTTTTTATAAAATCTTGGGCTGTTACATTCTACCCCCCTTAAAATGAATTTCGCCCTCGAAATTCGTCGGGGTTATAAATGGTTTACTATTTGAAAGTTTCTTTAATAGAAACCCACATCGTAAAAAGGAATATGAAAACCAATCTTTAAAAACAAAAGTATGAAACGTAACGGTTACCCAAATAAACTAATCATTGGGTTTCCACATAGGTGAAAATATGGATATGGAAGAGAAATCTAACCATCATGTTCTGATGGAGAGTGGTAGAGAACATGGCTATGGAAAAGCCAATAATCACAAATCCATAAATTTGTGACGATCTAACGTACCATCCGATTCATCAGGTATAAGATCACTAGGACAACATTTTTGGTTTTCAAGATCATTTCCCTAAAGTTGAAAATTTGAATTGGAATAAATACTTTCTTTATTTTGGTACAATCTCACTATTGTTCGTGCCTAGAACAATTTCCACTTCATCTCTTAGATAAATGAAGTTGAACTTGTTATTCGTGAAGTGTTAGCAGATCATGTGATAGAATGACGGGTCATTCCATCTGTCTCAAACAAAAGGTTAGCAAAAATTATATACATAAGTCGATCTATAGTGAGATTAATCATATATAGTTCCTAAAATGGACTTATACTTCATATATCATACTGATTAATATAATAAAACTAGTTTCTACTAAACAGGGACTTCCTGTAGGCCAGTGGTAGGCGATAAAGGCCAGTCGCACTTCGGTTGTGGGTTCGATTCCCACAGCCTTGTCCGAAGCGATGGGCTGTCGCCCGTCCTGCAGGTTGTCCTTTTTCTAAAACTATATTACTATAACATCCCATAAATAATATCGAAAAAACTTCTATCCTTAAACAATACTAACTTATGTCCAACATAATCCATTCCAATCTTTAGTCCTATCCATAATACTGCAGTCCATTCTCATAACATAGTGAAAACGATTACCAGAGATTTAATACCATCGTCGATCCCCATATATCATAAGATATATCTTGTTGGACACATTCCAAACATTCAAAGGCCTTAATCTTGTACTCTCTTGAATACCCATTGAACCTTAGTGAAAACTTGAATGCAGTTAAAAGTTAACACTTTCCACATACCAAAATCCTCAAAATTCTATATACTCAAACCATGATATCACTTAGTCCTTATATCAATCATGAGCTCATAAATACTGTTAAACATTTCATTTTCTCGTTTTCCCTTCATTATGCGCATAATATCTCAATCAATTTGAATACCACATTAGACCAATACATAAATATTCCAATATTCCATGATACAACATTATTTTGGAATCAGATTACATAAAAACTTAATCATTCCACCACATCGTTGTCATATTCAACATTGCCAATAGTGATCGCATGTGACTTCCCTTTGTCCTTTGCCTTAAGTGGTTGCTCATGTCGATCATCACTAACCCTTGGATTAGGAAATTTATTGGCATAATGTCCCATCTCCTTGCACTTGAAGCATTGAAGTGTTGGTTGTGCGTTCTCTGCAGTGTTTGCTTTATTCACTTCATTAGAATCCTTTTTTCCATTACTTCGACACTCAGCTGCTCGATGACCTTCTTTTCCACACTTAAAACATTTTCTAGTCCCTTTAAGACAATCTCCACCATGCTTCTTTCCACACTTTGTGCATAAGGAAACATTCATCTTCTTTTCACCATTATTCTGAGATTTCTCCTTGAACTCCATCTTTCGTTTCTTGTCAAAACCATGAGATGGATATGTAACACCAACTTCCATTTCTACCTTGATAGCACAATGCACAATTTCTTCATAGCTACTGAAGTCTCTTATAGCTAATGCCCTTCTAAGACTTGGTTTTAAGCCACTGAAAAATCGATCAACTTTACTTTCAGGTTGGATGATAATGCCAGATGCATACCTAGCAAGTCTTGTAAAATTCACTTCGTATATACCAACAGATTCATCATCCTTTTGCTTTAGTTTAAGAAACTCCTTCTCCATCTTCGTTCAAAGAATACGAGGAAAGTACTTACTGAAAAACAAGTTCTTGAACTCGTCCCATTCCATGGAATCAATTTCATCTCTTTGCCTCGTATTCTTGATAAGATTCCACCATTGATCAGCTTCACCTTCCAAACGATATACTGCTAAGATGACTTTATCATGTTCAGAACATTGAAGAACTGAAAATATCTTTTCAGTAGTACTAATCCATTGTTCAGCAACTAATGGATCAGTAGACCCACTAAAAGAAGGCGGACGCTGCCTCATGAAGGATTCAACAGAATGTTGCTCCTTCCTTTGCTCGTTTGGAAGTCCTGCAGGATTCATAGCTTGAGAAAGTTGTGTGAGCATGGCTACAAGATTTTTCATTCCAGCTCCCATATCATTTGGTTGCTCAGGGGGACAATCATTGCATTGTCCATTGCATTGATCAACACGGTTCCTTCGGGTTCCAGCCATCGTCTAAAACCCCAAAAGAATAGTGTGAGAGGAAAAAATCATGCTAGGGAAAACAACATAATAAAGGGGTAGTACCCTCAATATCTAACATCTTAGGTTAAATTCTAAGATCGTTAGAGCAATTCTAGGACTATAACCTATACGTATACTTAACCTTAGAGACATCCCTAGACATACCTTAGAAATATCTCTAGGGATCTCACTAACGTTTTCGCATCCTAGTTTCCAAAGGTTGACTAAACCTTTCCTCTGATACGAACTGTAGAGACCCGTGTCTTGACGTACATTGACATTACATTACTTTTGCGGAATACTTAGTACATTACAAAAACACACACACAAGGACCGTAATAGTTTAGTGTCTTTGGAAACTCAGACTATAATCTTCTAATCGTGGTGAAAGATCTTCAAAATCTCCCATAAAGATCTTCCTTTTTTTTACCTAAAACATTTCTTTATATCCTGGGGAAAAGAAAACATAAAAGGGTGAGCATAAATTCTCAGTAAGGGTAAACAAAATAAATATCAATCACATAATATTCATAAGAACATAACATTTTGGAAATCATAACCTGCAAAAGAGAGCATAATTTCATAATCATGGGATAAATCATGGCAGTGAAAAAGTAATCCCAATAATCATAACTTAAAACATGAAACTTTGTGGCATACACACATAATCATAGAGAATCATTTCTTGTTAGTCAAGACTATTTTCCAAGACTATCTTAGTGGACAAAGTCCCTTTCTGAATCGAGTAACCCTCGTTTCAGTCCTGTTTCACTGAACCGGTATAACCTACCGTTCCAGTCCTGTCTATCTCATGAGATATAAAATCTTTACCCAATGCATTGGAGGGAGATATAGGTCCCACCCATCTCATAATGATACCATTCTTATGTGTGCCACAAAATCATAAATCATACATCATTTCATAACACATGTAACAAAAATGGGATTCTTAAACAACATGACATCATAAAACCATTCATATAAGATAAAGGAATTCAGAAACGTAATTCCATCACAACATAGTCAAATCAATGTAAAAATATGGATAGAAACAGAACCCTTTATTATCTTAGATGGAAAATAATTTTGATAAAACACTTGAATTGAATTCTTGAGGAAAATATCCTTTCTTCTTCAAAATCAATTTCTTTTCACAAAACATCATGCAATTTTAAAAGAAAGAGATTTTATTGAAAATAGTCATGAAATATTTTGTAGGAAGGTTCATGAAAATAATGCTTTATAAAACCGTAAAAATCCGTTCGTGCCATATAAGTTAAAAAAAACATTCTTCTCGTACTTTTGTCGGAAAAGTCAAAAAGTACCTCGTACGAAAATGACAAAAGATTCCTTTCATATCTTTTACAAAAAAACTCACCGAAGGGTAAAATTGGATATAAACTATTGTATAAGGATGGAAATAATATTACATATTGATGGAACATGGATGTGGATGATAAAATACACCCCAGTAATTACCAAAGTAAAAACAATCTCGGATAAAAGTGAGATTGTGATATTTCCCTTACCTTAGGTCCGATTTGCTTTGTACGTGTCCGAAGCTCCTGTATAATGGTTTAAATAATTTCATTGACTTATTACAGAATCATATTCATTGTTATGATATCATATATGGTTCACTTATGACATTATATTACCCGTTCTGTTGTAAATTCCATGTTAAAGAAGCGTTTTGGGTAAAATCGTTTCTTTTATCGTAGGTGTTTTGACTTGTTGTTCTTGACATTATTATTACTTATATCATGATTTACTTACTTCCAGAATATAAAATATGATTTATATATCATATATATTCAGTATATATATAAATATAATAGATAGATAAATGAAATGAAAAACACCGTTCATGGAGACGGTAGTCCGTACGTACGCATGAACGCTGTTTTCCTTTCCCTATTGTCTTGAATGGAAGTAAGTAGATGAAATACATATATATATATACATAAATCCAGTAGCTTTATAATGTCATATATTTCATTATTATTTCTTATATATACTTTATAATCATTCTTAAATGGTTAACATGGAGAATGAATCTCATCGCGTCGTGGAGACGGTAGTCCGTACGTACGCACGAGCGATGATATCATTTCCATAAATATTGAATTGAATTGGAGTGGATTATAAAATATATCAGAATCAATATGATGTTTTAATAACTATGTATAGTTATTATTTACACCATTATACCCATCCATGTAAGGTGGTGGTGGAAAATAGATTACACCACGGCGTGGAGACGGTATTCCGTACGTACGCACGCGCGGTGATTTCTTTTTCCGTAGGATAGATAGATGGTGAAATAGGGTTGTTTCATACTTATAATAACATATCATTATATGAGTGATACTGATGCTATTACTTCATAATGAAACAACCTAAGAAGAAGAAGTGGAAGAAGAAATAAAGATGAAAGAATTGGTAACGGTAATTACCTCTTCTTTGAAGCGCCTTTTGGAGACCTCCTCTTAGGGAACTAAAATTGGTCTTTGAGGAAGACCAGAACCTCTAGGATGTTGCTAGGGAAGTGGAGAAGAGATTTGGGCAGGGGTTGGCCGAGCTTGAGTGCTCAAATTGGGGTGAGGAGGACGGGGAGGAGGTGCCCTTTTATAAGGGAGGAGAGGGGCACCTTAGGAATATCTCAAAATATTATTTTATATTAAAGTAAAAATCGGTTTATAATGGTTCCAAAGGGTCTTATTTCGAAGCTAAAGTGGGTATGGGTCGAAATCCTATCAACCAATAGGATTTAGACAAGTTTAGGTTCTTATTTTAACCTTATCAATTAGATTTAACTCTAAGTAAAATAATTTAACTTTTACCGTGTCTTTTTGTTTTCTTTCACTATATGGTTAATACACATACTATAACATGCCAAACGAACCCCAAATTGTTTATTATTAATATATATATCCTTATCTAAGTCATTTGGCCGAACCTTAGATTTTTAAGAATAAAATAACAATTAATAATTTAATATTTGATTTAAAAACTATTTTGTGTCAATTTTGACACTATTTGATATATGATTTTTGTGAAAGTCATAACAGAATTATATGTTCGAACCAAGTTGATTAAATCAACACTAATATATCATAGTAACCTATAAAATTAGTGGAATTCATAAAAAGTCTCAAATTACATTCATTTGAGTATTTATAACATCAATTATGTTAATATTTCCTTAAAAGGGTAATTACTGCATCATCGTTGTGTCATAAATAAATTAATTTATTTAAAGTCTAAAAATTATAAATAAAATATCATTATATATGAAATATTTTTAGCTTTCTAATGAATATTTATAGTCGAATTTATCTTATGTATAACCCCATATTAAAAAAATTTTAGTGAATAAACTTTGATTTTAACTCTTCTTTGAATTAAATAATAATAAATGTCCTAATCTAATCCAAGTGGGCCTAAATGATAATATTTTACACTTAAGGTTGTTTTTGGTCGAGATACACTTGTCCAATAGAATTAGGACATGTGTTAGGGTAATATTAATATCATTCTTACCCTTAATTACCCTATTTACTTTTAACCGTGGTAAATAAAAGTAAAAAGTTACTATTCACCAAAAATTATTTTCATCTCGTTGAACCACATTTTACTTACTGACATCAACCGTGTCTCTCGGATATTTGAAATTCCATTCACAGAAGCGGTAAAATTAAGTTTTATGAAAAATTCAGTTTTTTAACTACCACTTAGTAGTTTCACTATTCATCAAAAAATGAAGGTTTTCAGAAAAATGCCAAAATTTCATCCTAAGCTATATTTCATATTCCGAATTCAAAAATGAAGTATATTTTACCAAATTCATAACATAGAAGTTGCATTAATTAATTTTATAATTAAATCCCGCTGTTAAAACAAATAGCGTGTTTTTAAGAAACAATATCTATCAAAAGATTGACACTTGTTTATGTCTGGTTTAAATGTGCAATTACATCCAATGACCAACATTGTATTAAATTGTAAAAATATATTCTAAATATACTTTAAAACTACTCCAATTAATAATTTATCACTATTAATTATTTCGATTAAAAAAGTTGTTTTTTAATTATAATTTAGTAATTTTCACTATTCATCAGAATATGAAAGTTATCCGAAATGT
The DNA here is from genome assembly GCA_963277665.1 of Viscum album. NCBI lineage: Eukaryota > Viridiplantae > Streptophyta > Magnoliopsida > Santalales > Viscaceae > Viscum > Viscum album. Next base: position 848,583,123 of record OY728164.1, on the reverse strand, counting down.
ACCAAAATTTCACCATAGGATAAATTCGATACTACGAATCCAAAAATGAAGTTCATTTTGAAAAATAAGATTTACAGAATTTTAAAAAGTGGTTATTACTATTCATACCGGCTAGTTTATTAATATTTTAATAGCATATCGTTGTTTAGTGAAACTCGGTATTGCGTATTACACACGCTATCGAGGAAGATCGCGATTGCGTGTAATGAAAGGAAAGTCAAGGATGCGTGTTGTGCAAGCTCCTAACAAAAGACATTAAAAAGAATATTTTTTATAAAATCTTGGGCTGTTACAGGACATATGCTAGTGACAAGATTTCCCCCATGAGAAAGGTGGGTATAATTTCCTTTAAGAATTTCTATATCCTTGATATGTCAGTAATCGACGTCATTCTCAATTTGAACTATAATTCTCTTTATCATTCTCAAGTGGATTGTTGTCTTCATTGGGGGTCCTTTACATATCATAAGGGTGACTGTTTCCAAAGCATTCATCAGGGTGCACAAGTCCATCTGTGGACGGCATGCAGCTGTTTCCCTGCATTCTTGCTTTCCAAAGGCAGGCAGCATCCGTCTCTTATTCCGAGATGTTTTCTCCTTGATCAAAATGGGATGATGGGATGTTGGTTCTTCCTTCTATTGATTCCTCCTTAGAACTAATCACCTAGTCGGGGTATCCCTTATAGACTAAGACATTTTTCATTAAACTCTTCCCAATACCATGTCTTTCTAGATGCCAGTTAAATACACTGCTTCTGTTGGGACATTACATGGGGTCTGGTCAGGGTAGCAACCTTCGGTCGGAGGATTAGTCATGTTGGACATCACTGGCATGTCTGGATGTTAGAACACCAGTGCATCTAGGTTTCCTCCACTTATTATAGGGCTTCTCGAGGTCACGGAATCCTGAGGCATCACATTTCGAATGCAGGAAATTATATTCCATATGCATGTATCTGAGGTCTTCATCATCTTCCCATGTTTAACACAAGTTATTCCTCGATTTTAATGTCTAGAAAAGACGGATCCGACTGATCGTAACACTAACTAGAGAGGAGCAGAGTGGTGCAATGCTTAGAGGGAACACTGGTGTTGGGGTTAACGTGTGGTTAGCTACCTGATTTTTTTAAAAGGGAATGGGGAATGAGGTGGCATACTCCCACCGAGATGTGGCATCCCGGGTAAGAATCAAGATGAATAATGAATGGTTATGTGAAGTTGATGGAGAATGAGATGGAGTTGACTCGAGGATGACGGTGATGTTAGTATTGAGCCTCGAAGTGACCACATATGTATTCCCATGGTAGGGAATCAAATTCCACAAAGCTCATCTTATGATGGCTTACCATCAATTTGGGACTTTAACAGATTACTATCGAATGGGGTTGACAATGGATTATCCCCGAATGGGGTTGACAACAGTTTACCACTGAATGGGGTGGATAATTTCTTACCTCTAGATGGGGGTCGTAACGAATTACTGTAGGATGGGTTTGACAATGACTTTCTGTTGGATATGGGTCAACAACGGCTTACCGCTGGATGGGGGTCGACAGTGGCATACTGCTGGATGGGGTTGAACCTCAGGGAGGCATCCTACATACCTTTTCAAGGAAACAAGGATCAAAGCCCATGTAGTTCCGAATGGTGGGAACCGACGTGAAGGGGGGGTCAAAACCATTGGACGGTGGGATTGAACCTCATGGAGTCTTCCTACATACCTTTCCTTGGAAAGGATCAAAGTCGACGTAGTTCAAGAATGGTAGGTGTTGTTTAACATCTTGAAGGAAGAAAAGGGTGTGTACAATTTATCATCATGCAGGACATGGGTGGTCCATTGTGAAGTGGTCTGGAATAGATATATAGTGGACTTGAACCACTAGGAGGCTTCCTATGTACCTTGGCTTGGAAGGGATCAAATTCTGCGTAGTTCAGGATGGTGGGAACCAATGTGAAGGGGGTCGAAACCAATAGTGGGTGGGCTTAAACCTCAGAGAGGCTTCCTACATACCTTGCCATGGAAAGGATCAAAGTCCATGTAGTTCAAAAGTGTTTGGTGAACCAAATTGAAGTGGATCGAGACAAATGGTTGTTCGAATTGAAACTCAGGGAGGCTTCCTATATACCTTTCCATGGAAAAGATCAATGTCCTTGTAGTTCAGGATTTTTTTGTGAACCGATGTGAAGATGGTATGGACCAATGGTTGTTGGGACTGAACCTCAAGGAGGTTTCTAATGTACCTTTCCATGGAAAGTATCAATGTATATATTGTTCAGAATGGTGGAAACCGACGTGAAGGGGGTAAGAACCAATGGATGGTGGGATCGAACCTCAGATAGGCTTCCTACGTACCTTTCCTTGGAAAGAATCAAAGTCCATGTAGTTTCTACTAGAGTTTGGGGATTACACTCCAGGCTGCCCATAGAGGATGTCATAGTCGATGCATACTCTAAGACCATGTGAATCATGCTCTTTGTGAGAAACAAGAGGGAAAAGGCTTGATGATCACGCTACGAAAGGTTTGTCAGTGGGAAGTGAAGTAGGGCTTACATGTGGTTAGTGGCACAAAGAGTAAACATGGGCTTACACGTGGTCTGCTGCCTGAAGAGGATACAAGGGAATACGCGTGGTTAGCATCTCGGGGTGATGAAGATTGTCACTTACTCTAGGATGGAGGCCCGAGTGGTGACAAATCTCAAAGGTAGATTGATTTGGAATCGAGGAAGAGAGGGGGATTATGGGTGTTACCTCCAGCAAGGAAAGGTAGAGGCTTACACCAAGGTGGTTTCCCTTTCCATGTGGATAGGTGTCGCTCTGATAAAGAGGATTCCATTCCATGTGAGGAATGATCTCACTCTTGTAGAGACCAGTGGGTGTAGATAATGCATGATTGGGGGAACCCCACATATAATGCACTGGGTGAGGTCCTAGTTTAACATCTTGTGATGAGGATTATGGTGTTTGGCAGTTTAACGTCCTATTGCTCAGATAAGGTGGGTTTACTCCACACCCCTTAGGACTTACATAACTGATACCTCCCTCTCCTTGGGGAAGGAAAGGCATTAGCAATGTTGTAGTGAGATAGTGTTATGTAGTGATCCATTGATGGGTCCATGTTAGCGTGGTTATGAAAAGAATCAATAGATGTTAGTGTTCCTATGAAAAGAATCATGTGGTGAAGTAATGCAATGGTAAGCACTGCCCAATGAACTTTGAAGTTACTTTGTACAAACCTATATGGTTTCATGGGAAAAGGAGTTGTGGACCAAAGGGGCTCATAAGTAGAAGCCTCATGAGGTGATGGTGCTTCATATAGTGGAGGGGCTTCACAAAGGAATATGCTTCACAAAGTGAAGTGTCCTAGCCTAGGCATAGGGTATAGGTGTATATGGAAAGTGCTTTGCAAATTGGAAAGGCCCTCGTAGAGCAGTACTTCACACTCAAGGGTTCCTTGTAAATAATAGAATTGTGAGGCAATGAGCTTCAAAAAGCATAGTGACCCTACCTTTGCATGTGGGTCACGTTTTCATGATGGGTTCTTTGTGAAGCATAAGTGTTTCATGAAGACCTGAGTCCCCTTGGGGATCCCCTTCCTTAGCAAAGGTCTGTGGGCTCTGAGAAGTGAATCCCTCCTTGAATAGGGTCTGAATTCATTAAAAGGGGGAAATACTTCTTGATGCAAAAGTACTAATGTTATTAATATTTTCATGACTTATTATATTCCACCTTTACAGATTTTATATGAAATGTGCATAATTTGTGTGAAATATTAATGTTTTAATATTAAGTATAATTTTTGAGCATTTTTAGAAGTAGTCCAATTGATTCAGTTTAATGTTTTAATTATAACTATCACTATACTGATCCAAATTGTGTGGTTCGTGTTTTTTAGGATTCTACTTTCAATATATAACATTTAATTAGAAGGAACCATGATCCAATTCTGCCATTTTAAGGGTCATATGGTCCTCACAAACAAGACCAAAGAATCTGTGAACAAACTGGACCAGCCTTGAATATTGATTTACTGGGCTCAATACATAAGTCCAAAAACATTAACTCTCCACCATAATTCGGGGGACAATACATGTCATCTTGGATAAAAATTTCATGGCCCAAATCCAAGTATAAGAGGCCCAAATGAAGCTTTGAAGTCCAGCCCACCATTCTGTTCGAGAATTAAAATCAGTATACTATTCATGACATATCTCATGATGTAAGAATCAAATAGAGCTGATATTTTGCAGCGTGAAAGAGGAGATATAGGCGGCCTACTTTATTGAAGAAGTCATTCGTATTTTAAGGCATATTACGGTTCAAAAATCCATTCACATTTTGTCCATCGAAAAAGCATGGATAGAAATGGACAGTTTACCATTGTTTAATAAAACTGCCATAACATTGGCTCCACTTGTCCAAATTCCTCCATATTTTGACAGTAGTCGGCCAACATTATTTTCTACGACATTGAAGAACGAGATATTTGAAGATTCAGTTGTCTGAATAGCCAAATTGTCTATGAAAGTGGAGGGACAGATTGGGAATGCAAACAGTCAACTCCTTGGGCTATAAATACTCTCCCCTTCTCTCCTTGAGAGGGGTTGGCATTTAAGAAGAGAAGAGATCATATTGGCACGACCAAAGCTTCGCCATAGGCTTGGAAGGACCTTCCATACTCAAGTTTTCACTTGAGAGACCTTTACTCCTCTCTTTGTTTTCACTTACTTTTGTGTTCTTCATTTTTGTAATTTTGTAAGTCCTTTATTTTGTAATTCTGTTTTAATGAAAGTTTCTTCTTCAATATCTCTTATTCACCTCCACCTTATGTATTTTAATATTAATGTTCTTAAAATAGTTTAAATTTAGTTCAATACCCTTCCCTTCTTTAGCTTCCTCATTCAATCGAAAGTTCGTTTTTTTAATTATCATCATTGTCCATGTGTGTGTGTCGATGTACAACTCTTTTCTTATCCCTTTCTTTTTTTTCTCTTATTAATTTATAACCATAATAATTTTAACCAGATTATTAATCACCCAAATTGCTGAGTAAATCTATCATTGGGGTGAGTGATAATTTAGGTATGTTAAGTGATTGAGAGCTTTTGCTCGATGAATATTCTTTGAATTAACATTGTGTATGTTGGACTTAACATGTCATGGATTAATGACTTGTTTTGTTTAACATGTGGTTTCCATGGATTATTGGAACCATAAATACACCACCATAAATAAGATCTGATTGAGATTATAACCTTATGTTAAGTTAAGTCTTGGTTTAAAGCCTTAACACTTAGGAATTCTAATCAACATCATCTTGTGACATGGGTGTTAATTTAAATGCAATATAAAGCAAAGCTCAAGGATATCACAAGCTTAACTAACCTAATGATGAACTCACCCCAATCTTTATCAACTTGTTAAATTAAACATCATTCATTAAACATTTCAATTAATCTCTGCAAACAACCCCCCCCCCCCCAATCAAAATACAGTCAACTAAAAACAATCGACTATTACGAAGTACCATCGCCGAGGATTCGACCCGAGTGCTGCTATACACATTAGCAGAGCACCGGAACTTTGACCGGTCGATAGGCGACAATCGGCCGTGCGTTTCAAATGGCGCCGCTGTCAGGGATGGTGCTTTAAGTATTCATTCGTTTCTGGTTATTGTCAAAAAAAAACAAAAAAAAAATACAAAATTCTAAAAAAAATTGAAAAAAAATCACAAAGGAAAACTCATCTTCTCATAAAAATCATAAACTGAAAAAATACAAAGAAAAACCCATCTTCCTCTTTCTTCCAAAATCTCTCTGAATTCCCCGTAGCCTTCCAAACAATCCCTCCGATTTGTTTGACCCTGAAATTGATTGAACTCTTCGTCAACTTAGGAGGACCCTTAGGGATAACCAAATCACCCAAGAACCAATCATTACCCTACCAATTGAATTAGATATGGACAATACTAAGGAAAAAACCCTAAAAGAACTCGCTGGCCCTGATATGAATTACCAACCTCTTGGTATTCAATATCCAAACATTGAAGCTGACTTCGAACTCAAATCAGGTTTGATTCATCTTCTCCCTCATTTTCACGGGCTAGCCGGTGGGGATCCACATCTTCACCTTAAAGAGTTCCAAGTAGTATGCTCTACCATGAAGCCTCAAGGGGTTTCTGAAGAACAATCAAGCTTAGAGATTTCCCCTTTTCCCTAGCGGATTCTGCCAAGTCTTGGCTCTACTACCTCCCACCTGGTTCCATAAACTCATGGGTTGACATGAAGAGACCTTTCCTTGAGAAGTTCTTTCCCGCTTCCCGAACAGCTTCTATCCGAAAGGAAATAAGCGGCATCCGTCAATTCCCTAATGAATCATTCCATGAGTATTGGGAGAGGTTCAGAAAGCTTGTGGAAACTTGTCCACACCATCAAATACCTGTCCAAATCCTGATCCAATACTTCTATGAGAAGTTATTGGCTATGGAGAGAACTCTCATTGATGCCGCAAGTGGTGGTGCTCTTGTTGAAAAAACTCCTACAGCTGCACGAGAACTCATAAGCAACATGGCTGCAAACACGCAGCAATTCCATACTCGAGCACATGCTCAAGTGAAACAAGACCAAGAGAATCAATCCATAAGCCCAAAAAGATGACTGAGTGGATGAGTGAACTTACAGGTCTTGTGCGTCAACTAGCGGTGGCTACCAAAGCCCCAACCTCATCTTCTCCACAGTCACTATTCCCTGGACCTATCAAGGATTGTGGAATCTAGAACTCTCCATCTCATCCGACTGACCCATGTCCACAACTTCAAGATGATCCATCTGATTCATCTAGTCCAATGGAGTTCAATGCGGTATATGCTCAGCGAAACTTCAACCCTCAACAATCAGGTCAGTTTGTTAAAAACTTCAACCAACCCCACTCTGAGCCCTTCTCTTCTACCTTTAACCCACCTCTGAGGTATGGTAATCCCATTTCTCATCCTCCTCAGTTCCCTCATCAAAATCCAAACCAGCTCCAATATGGTCAAAGTGGTGGTAACATCCATCAACCTTATCCTTTTGTTCCTCAACCCCAAAGGAACAATCCTCCTCCTGGATTCCACTATCCTAACGAGCCTCCCCAATTCCCCACCCAATACAATCGCTTTACCAAGAACCAAAATCAAGGCCAACCCAATTTGGGACAAGCCTCTTCTTCTAAAAAACCATGGGAAAGTGCTGTAGAGGATCTTGCTTCCTTCACCCGTTCTATCCTCAAGAACATTGAAACCCAAATAGGTCAACTTGCATCCCACCTTAGCCAGCAACAACCATCCAATTCATCCCAACTCCCAGCTCAACCATTACCCAACCCTAAGGGTAATGTAAGTGCAATTTCCCTTAGATCGGGAAAGAAAATTTCTATGCCCCATGTTGATTTCTCTACCTCCCCTTTCGATGTTGATCTAGAAAATGAAAAGAACAAAAATCTGGAAAAGGAACTTGAATCCACTCCTTCACCTCCTTCCATTCCTCTAAGGAACCCAATTCCTTTTCCTCAAGCCATCTCCAAGTCTAAGAATTCCTTTCAACCTGATCCTGAAATGCTTGACATGTTTAGACGTGTTGAAGTGAACATCCCCCTCTTAGATGCCATCAAACAAATCCCTAAGTATGCCAATTGTCTTAAGGAATTGTGCACCCATAAGAGGCAACTTAGGAACATTGAAAATGTTTCAACCCAACAGTCCATTCCCATGAAGTGCAAAGATCCAGGGACCTTTACAGTCCGATGCCAAATTGGAAGTTCCATCTTTGATGATGCACTCATAGACCTAGGAGCCTCAATTAATGTCATGCACAAATCCATATTCTCCAACCTTGGTCTAGGTCCCTTGAACCCAACAGGTGTTGTCATTCAGTTAGCCAATCGAAGCACAACCAGTCCTGAGGGAATAATTGAGGATGTCCTTGTCCGAGTCAATGATCTTATCTTCCCTGCTGATTTCTATGTCCTTGACATGGAAGGTGAGACAACTTCTTGCAAATCTCCTCTAATTCTAGGAAGACCATTCCTTATGACATATAAAACCAAAATTGATGTCCATGCTGGCATCTTATCCATGGAATTTAAAGACCAAATGGTCAAGTTCAATATTTTTCAATCCATGCGATACCCATTAGAGAATCAATCTGTCTTCTCTGTCCATGTTTCTGAAACTCCCTCTGAGAGTGTGTTGAATCGTAATCCATCATGTTCTTCATGTTCTACTAATAGAGGAGTTTGTGAATATTGCATCCTCATTAACCAAGTGATTAATGTTGAAATTGATGTTGACATTAAAAATGAAAACTCCATTGATCTAAAGGATCTTGAAAACTCTTTGGAATATCATCTCACCTCTGACCTCCAATTCTCCAACATGGATGGTAATGAGGAAAATGAACTAGAATGCTCATTTGTTGATTCAGATCAGATTATCCCACATTCATCCTTTCCTATCCATGATTGTGAAAATTATGTTATATGTGAAGTGAACCTTGAACCAATGTGTTTATATTGTCCAGATGGTAGTGATGTTTGTGATATTTGTACCCTAATTAATAAAGTGATCACTGGTGCAGTTGAAATTGAACATTCTTCGGTGAACAACATTGAAATAAAGGATATTGAAAATTTTATTCAGTCTTATGACTCCACTGATCCTCATTACTCTACATCGGTAAGTGATGAAATAAATGAGTCAAAAACAATTGGGATCTCATACTGTAGTTCTGTGTTATCTGATCCTTACATAAATGAACCATTAGAATTGAGCCATCTTCCTGAATTTCCAAGAATAGAAAACAATCACTTTGTGGATAAAATCATTCCTCAAGTTGAAGACCAAAGTGAGGATATAAATATTCTCTTTCCAACCCCATTTAATTGCAAGCACACCAACAAGGATGGGAAGAAATTATCCAATGAATCATCAGGCCTCCCAAAGAAAAAGTTTTTCTGGAAGCACACTGGAGTTGAGAAAATACGATGGACACCGTCAGACTATGGGTAGTCCACTGCTATTGTCCAGCTATAGACAATTAAACGCAGCGCTTCTTGGGATGCAACCCATGTTTTCTTTTACTTTTAGGAAATTTCATTTTCTTTTTAGTTTTTCATTAGATGAATAATGAATTTTATTTTTCAGGTAACTTCCCACTGTCCTGGAACCACCTCGACTTCCACCGAATCTCTAAATTCTCTAGCCGACCCGCCACTAGATGGATATGACAAACCACCAAATCTAAACCAGGGGGCACCTCTTTCCCTTTAACTCTCTCTGTATCTCTTTCTCTCACTACCTCTTTCTTCTTCTTCCTCTCTCTTTCATTTTTTTTTTACCACTTTATTCATCAAACCCTTTCTTTTTCTCTTTCTTGTGTGGGTGTGTTTTTTTTAAAAAAACCTCAAAAACTAAAAAAACCAAAAAACCACAATTACTTAAAAAAAATACAAAAAAAAGTGTCATGCTTACTCACTATCGAGTTTGGAAATTTTGTCTAACCATTTTGGGGAGTTAACAGACAGATTTTTATCTCAAAAATTTTGTATTTTCGTCATGACATTGGATAAAGAATTTTGTGTCAAAACCAACACATTTTTAATGCTCAATTTTTGATTTGGAAAATTCTTTTCCCCGACCGTGAGGAATAACATTAGCCTTCATGCCAAGGCCACCTATGGCCATATTTTCAAAATGTGTGTTTTCACCCCCATTTGTGAGTCTTGAGTTTGTAGACCTTCGAGCTGAATTTCCTACCTTAGTGTGCATTAATAGGATAGTGGCATTTTTTGAACCACATGAAAATCACAATAGCCAAATAGCCTCTTGTTACCCTTAAATTGATCCTACTTTTGAAAGCCCCTTTGAGCCTTTGAAATCCATTCTTTTGATAGCCACATTACACGCCTAATACCTTGTCCCACCCAACATCTTCATGGATTTTCATTGTACAATTTATTGAAATTTAAGTGTGGGGGGAATGGATTTTATATTTGGGCGTACTTTCATTGATTTCCAATGTGTCATCATATGCTTGAGGGCAAGCATCCATTCAAGTGTGGGGGGAGGTTGTAATTCCGTGAGCTTTGGGGTGTATATGTGTAATTTTCATTTGTACAAAAGTCATTGAAAAGTGTTCAAAACAATGAAAAAAAATGAAAAAAAGGAAGGGGTTGTGTCTTGGGTGGGTCAAAAATCATTCATCATCAACCTTTGATCGTGTTATAACTACTAAAATTAGTTCCATGAGAAGATCAAACATGGGTTGGGAGATGACTGTGAGACTTGTTTCAAGCACAACTTTTGAAAAAAAAGAGCAAAAAGAGAAAAAAAAAGAACACTTGAATCATCTTGTATTGTGTCATTATTGGAAGTCTTCCATGTTGTACATATTACATCATCTCACCCTATTCCATTTTCTATCTCCCTCACTTTTCATTCATCACACATTCATGCCCTTGTAAATATGTGTTTCTATTTCCTTTCAAATCAAATTTCAAAAAAATGTGCATTGATTTTTCCATGTTGGTGTTTTTAACCCCTCTTTTCCTTTGGACATTATATACCTACCATCCCATAGCCACTGAAAAACCCCTTATAAGACCTCTTGATTCTTTTACACATTATATTTGGGAATGGAAGCTGAGAGCTCTTACAAACTCTTGATTTTCACTTTTTGTTGGTGAATGAGTGAACCTCCTAAAATACATTTTTATCATCTTGAGAGGAGTAAGTTTTGAGTGCCTACATTTTCCAATTCAAACCTTGAACATGAAAAAATGAATTGTTTCTGATGCATTATTGTGAACCAAATTTGTGATGGAATTCAATATGGATGAGTGAAATAGTCTAAACCTCCCCTGATTGGAGAAAACAAAATTTTAATATTTGTTGGTGAGTGAAAATGATTTTGTCATGTTTTTATATTTGTTGCACATGAGGACACGTGCAAAACTAAGTGTAGGGTAGTTTATGTTATTAATATTTTCATGACATATTATATTCCCACTTTACATATTTTATATGAAATGTGTATAATTTGTGTGAAATATTAATGTTTTAATATTAAGTATAATTTTTGAGCATTTTTAGAAGTATTCCAATTGAGTCAGTTTAATGTTTTAACTATAACTGTCACTATACTGATCCAAATTGTGTGGTTCTTGTTTTTTAGGATTCTCCATTCAATATACAACATTTCATTATAAGGAACCATGATTCAATTCTTCCATTTGAAGGATCATATGGTCCTCACAAACAAGACCAAAGAATCTGTGAACAAACTGGACCAGCCTTGAAGATTGATTTACTGGGCTCAATAAAGAAGTCCAAAAACATTAACTCTCCAACATAATTCTGGGGACACTACATGTCATCTTGGATAAAAATTTCATGGCCCCAATCCAAGTACAAGGGGCCCAAATGAAGCTTTGAAGTCCAGCCCACCATTATGTCCGAGAATTAAACTCAGTGTACTATTCATGACATATCTCATGATGTAAGCATCAAATAGAGATGATATTTTGCAGTGCGAAAGAGACTATATAGGCGGCCGACTTTGTTGAATAAGTAATTCGGATTTGAAGGCATATTACTGTTAAAAATCCATTAAAATTTTGGCCATCGAAAAAGCATGGATAGAAATGGACAATTTACCTTTGTTTAATAAAACCGCACTAACGTTGGCTCCACTTGTCCAAATGCCTCCATATTTTGAAAGTAGTCGGAAAACATTATTTTATACAACATTGAAGAAGAATATATTTGAAGATTCGGCTTTATGAATAGCCAAATTGGTGATGAAAGTGGAGGGACAGATTGGGAATGCAAACAGTCCACTCCTTGGGCTATAAATACTCTCCCCTTCTCTCCTTGAGAGGGGTTGGCATTTCAGAAGAGAGGAGATCATATTGGCATGACAAAAGCTCTTCCAAAGGCTTGGGAGGACCTTAAATACTCAAGTATTCACTTGAGAGACCTTTCCTCCTCTCTTTGTTTTCACTTACTTTTGTGTTCTTCATTTTTGTAATTTTGTAATTCCTTTATTTTGTAATTCTGTTTTAATGAAAGTTTCTTCTTCAATATCTCTTATTCTCCTCCACCTTATGTATTTTAATATTAATGTTCTTAAAATAGTTTAAATTCAGTTCAATACCCTTCCCTTCTTTAGCTTCCTCATTCAATCGAAAGTTCATTTTTTTAATTATCATCATTGTTCGTGTGTGTGTGTCGACGTACCACTCTTTTCTTATCCCTTTCTTTTTCTTCTCTTATTAATTTATAAACATAATAATTTTAACCAAATTATTAATCACCCAAATGGATGAGTAAATCTCTCATTGGGTTGAGTTATAATTTAGGTATGTTAAGTGATTGAGAGCTTCTGCTCGATGAATATTCTTTGAATTAACATTGTGTATGTTGGACTTAACATGTCTTGGATTAATGACTTGTTTTGTTTAACATGTGGTTTCCATGGATTATTGGAACCATAAATACACCACCATAAATAAGATCTGATTGAGATTCTAACCTTAAGTTAAGTTAAGTCTTGGTTTAAAGCCTTAACACTTAGGAATTCTAATCAACATCATCTTGTGACATGGGTGTTAATTAAAATGCAATATAAAGCAAAGCTCAAAGATATCACAAGCTTAACTAACCTAATGATGAAATCACCCCAATCATTATCAACTTGTTAAATTAAACATCATTCATTAAACATTTCAATTAAGCTCTGCAAACAACCCCCCCCCCCCCAATCAAAATACAGTCAACTAAAAACAATCGACTATTACGAAGTACCATCGCCGAGGATTCGACCTGAGTGCTGCTATACATATTAGCAGAGCACCGGAACTTTGACCGGTTGATAGGCGACAATCGGCCATGTGTTTCAAGTACCTTAAAGAGATCATGGTTCATAGAGAAGATATTTCTTTTCAATTTGGGAGCTAAGACGGTGAAAGGTCATATTATCCATCTTTTGGGATCAAAGAGAGCCAGGTATTTATAGGCAAGAGGCGTTGCAAATCATATCCCACTGGTTGTGAATAAAAATCTCTCTTCGCAGTAGGTTCACGAACATCAAAGGGGTTCAAGGAGAATCCCCCCCCCCTCGCTACGTAGAGGGTCCACGAACATCAAATCGGTTCAAGGAGCAGAATGCCTCCTCACTCTGTGGAGGGTTCACAAACGTCAATGGGGTTTGCGGAGCATCTCTCCTCCTCAATCCGCGGCGGGTTCACGAATTTTAAAGGGGTTCTCAAAGCATCCTGCATCCTTTCTCTATAGTGGATTTGCGAAGGAGGATCTTTGTGCCAGCATGGGGCCCCAAGGGATCTATAAACAGGATTCGCGAGGCAACCCCTAATACATTCTGTATTTTTTTCATCCAAAATTTTGGCACCAAAAAATGCCCCCCTCAGACTTGGAGCTAAGAAAAATTTTATGGTCAAAGTATGAGAGTCAATCCCCAAAATCCCTCATCCAATCATGAAGTCGACTCGTGAAGGAGGCTCATGAAACTGATAGGTGATTGGAAGGCTGAGCGCACCGTGAATCTTTCCTTGGTTAGATGTTCTCCAAAGCACCAGGGGTCCTTGCCTATAAATAGGGGAGCTAACCTCTGTTTTTTTTCTTTATCTTCTCACCATTTTGGAATATAGAACTCTCGATTCATGGAGCTACGTGTAATCTGTGATTGCTCTCAGAATATCAGGCCTTCTGGTATGTGGTGCACAGTGTGTATTTGACTCTGTGATGGTGCGCTCTAAATCTTGCATCTGAAGGTCACTGCATGGCTTCGCGATTCTATTGCTGGGATCGAGCTCCGTGAATGGTATCCATAAACGAGCTCTGTGAAAGGGCTCTGTGACCAAGAATAAAAAGTGTCGAAATCTTAAAAAAGAATGGATCACCAAGAGGCTTCCAGGGGGTCCTTACAGACACCACCCAAAGGGAGGATACGGTGAAAAGCTTCAGTCTAGGGGAGTTTTTACGGAGCCACTCTGACCACAATTTGTTGGTGAATCTGTTTTCGGAAAGCCAAATAAATTATCATCTATTTAAGAGACTGACTTTATATGGATTTGGGATGAGGGATGACCTCGTCATCCTTGAACCATGTAGGGATGAGCCAGCTTACTGGTTTAGGACCACATCGTGCCAGCACTAGTGGTTCAGGGCGGCTGACGACCATGCCCGAGAGGACTTCATGCCTATTAATGCTGACCGCCTATACAATCTGTAATGAACCATTTTTTTAGAGTGGATAAAATTTGAAGGTTTTTGAGCTTTTTCTTTTATCAGCGGGTCGGTTTTAAAACTGAGCTTCGGAAGGAGGTCCTGAGTTCTGGAGCCGCCTTAAGCGGTGATCTCGGACTGCGCGCGATAGGTTCAACCGTGCGGGTCAGTCGTGCGGGGTACCCCGTGTATCTAGTAGCAGGCGCGCGGGCTGCGCACAATGTTTCAGATGGTGCGGGTAAAACCGTGTGGGTTGGGTGTGTTTTAGTTTTTGATTAAAATTAAAATAAAAGAAAAAAACCTTAACTAACTCCCTCACACTCACTCGGCAGACCCCCCCCCCCCCCCCCACAGCGCACCCCCTCCTCTCCTGTGAGCTGCGCGCGACCCTCATCTCCCTCTCCTCCTCCCTCGTCTGACCTCGTACCAGCCGGACCACCAGCGCGACGGCCCCCTCTCCCTCTCCTCCTCCCTCGGCTGGCCCCGAAGCAGTCGTGCAAAGCGGCTCGGACCGAACCGCTGCAGCGCACAACGGCCCGACACACGACCTCCTCTTTCCGCGGATGATTTCGTCCGGTTTTCTTCACCTTCCAGATTTGATCCCCCACGGTAAAGTCTTTAGGTGCGTCCTTCATCCTCGCTTAGGCGATTCGTCCCTTTTTTCGGTGCCTGTTTGGTTTGGTCAAATTTAGGGTTTTTGTGGTAACCCAAATTTTTGGCTTTCTTTTGGTTTTAGGGCATGCGAATGATTCCTTGGGACTCCTTGATGCGTGTTCTGGCAACCGCCGTCGAAGGGGAAGCGGTTCCGGTGGTTTCGGATTGTCGGAATGGTTTCGGGGTGAGGTTTTCATCTTTCCCTTTGTTTTGCACTTGTTAAATTTGGGCTTTTGATGTTTATGAGCCCCAACTTGATGTTGGCAGTGCGTTGAGCTCGCGGTGTGGGTTCGCCTTCGTTTTGGTTTGTCGCCAACACCCGAAGTAAGGGTTTATTATTTCTGGTTGGTTTTTCCTGGCCTAAATTGGTTTAACTTTGTGTCTTAAGGTTCGTAGTGGTTGTCTTATAGTGCGTTGGAGGTTTCGGTATGATTTTGGGTTAACGGAGTTTAAGAGACTCACCTGCGCAGGCATAGGTACGTATTTATATGTACGTGGGTTCCCCCGGCCTGCGTATATTTGTCCATGGCAGCGAATATACACACGTACGGGGCTATTTTTCCCCATTACATATATAAAAATTGCCTGTGCAGGTGAGCGGAGATAGGCTTATGTGTATAAGCATATGTGTAAGGATCCTCTTGTGCACACTCATGGCCATGCAGAGCATGTGCATAGAGGCTAGGTGTCCTTATACGTATGTGAAATCACATATGCCTCGTGGGGGAGGAGCTGCGGCAGTTTTAGTTAGAAAGCGCCAAGAGCCGGAGTGGACGGATGGATCCACCTTGAGGTTGGGTCCCTCTCCTTGCCCTTTTAATTTAAGTAAAGCAATAGTGAGTTTAATATTGCACTTATCATTTTAATTATGCAAGTTTAGTTCCGATTAAATTCTTCTATGCAAATTGTGTGAATTGAAGGAATAAGATAAAATTGGTTGCTTGGTCACCAAACTAACGATTTAATAATAAAACCCCTCTTTCGAGGTGCGCTGCCTTCAATCTAAAAATGTAACAATAGAATTTCATGATTTCCTTCCTTACTGTATGGCTTATTAACTTCTCTAAGTGTTGAATGAATTTTAAAGTAAATGCTAAATATCACTAAATGAATTGTTTGATAAAGTAATGACATTTTGTCTAATAAAACTCCTCCAATGGAGGTGATCTGCCTTCAAAATAAATGTGTAGTAGTAGATTTCCTTTTTGAGATTGCTTTCTTAAAATCCTTATGAATATTTATGCTTAACATTATACTTGATAAATGACATGCTTGTACTTGTACCTTACTGGTTACCTCAAATGACGTGGATTCTTGAGAAATAATAAACGAGCCATGACACCTCCTAAGTTCATGGCTTAACATGTAATTAGAACTTTTATGGTAGGGTGTTTATCCTCTTCCCTTTACTTCGGCGCTTATGTCATGCCACGTCTTGTGTCGCTTGTCGCAACCTTTCGACAATGCCTCTTTATTTATTATTGAAATGCTTGGGTGGTTCGCTCATGCCCATTGTGGCCTTCGTTTATGGTAAAGTCCACCCTAGGTACTCGCCTTGCCTCTTGGCCACCCCTTTGAGTGTGCCCCACCTAAATGTTCCTTTTTCCTTGTTCATTAAGTTATAAATTTAATGTAATAGTTTTAATTGAATGTCTTGCTTGAGAAAGTTTGTTAGCTTGTACCATTTAATGTCATTAATCACCTAACATAGAGGCATGTTGATGCCATATGCTTTTGTTTACCTTCTATTGCTCGTGCAAGTTCCAGAATGTTAAACAAGGATAATTAATAATGAGAATTGATTATAAAAAGTTGAGATGTGATTTGGATAACTAAATGTGAAGAATTAATCATGAAATGATAATTGTGTTGACTGAATAATTAATTGATAAATGGTAGTCACCAAATGTGATACGGGGTGTTATACATGGAAATCTACACCGAACGATTATATAGGTGTTAGACATGGAGATCTACACCAAATGTGACATGGGGTGTTAGACATGGCGATCTACATCGAACGATTATCTAGGTGTTATACATGGCGATCTACACCAAATGTGATACGGGGTGTTAGACATGGCTATCTACACAGAACGATTATCTAGGTTTTAGACATGGAAATCTACACCAAATGTGATATGGGGTGTTAGACATGGCGATCTACACCGAACGAATGATATGAATGATTTATGAAAAGAATGAGATATGTGGGTAAAACTCGAGTGAATTGTGATCAAATAAAGAAAGGTAAGAATGAATGGATTTTTAGTCTGAGTTGAAATGATAAGTGAATAAATAGGGTAAGTGAGAAAAATGATAAAAAGTGTTTTTATGCTTGAACCAAATTTACTTGTGTTGTTTTAAACAGGTTCTTATCTCGGTTATGGGCCGAAGCAGGTATTGTCGTCAGGCGTCCTTTTTGGGACCTGGACGGGCGTTTATTGTTTGTATTGTGTCGTTATTGTTCGAAAATACCAGCACTTTTTTTAATTATATTTCATGGTCTAGAGTGGGATAGACCCCGGTGGTTCCAGCCTACTGAGATATATATATCACACCCTACTCAGGCCGCCATTGCACTGGGGTACCCGAGTAGATTCCATTTAGTTTCTGGACCTTGTTGTTGTTGTTTCTTGTACTTGGAGTTAGGAGCAATGGACCGAGTTGGGGCTCGGGATGCTCATGGAGATCGCCCTCAGGGCTTGAGACTTTTTTTCATTTACTTCTGCATTGATGTGTAAGTATGTTGCGTTATTTAATGCTTCCATTGTATCATTAGCTAGTCATGCATGAATCTCTTATGTAAATTGTCGTTCACCAAATTTATTCAAACCATATAAATGAAAAATGTTTTCCACTGTTTTCTTATTATTATTTACACTACTTTCGTTGCTGTATTTTTGGTCCCTTTGTTCCACATTGATAAGAGGGTATAGTCTCCCCCCCTGACTTACCTTACACCCTCGCCGCTAGTCGGCAACCTCTGGCATAAGGGGAGACGCGCTTGAGGCCATGTCGCAGGCCGGCTCAGGTGACCTGGGTGTCCGGTTTAGGGTCGACCTGGGTTGGTTCGTGACAAAATGGTATTAGAGGAGGTTTCTTTCTTTTCATTGTCATTCTGTTTTGGGATTGGTAGACAGGAGATTAGGAATATGTCGGCACTTGGGTGCTAGCCGTGTCTGGGACTGATCACCCCACGTACGGTAACTGACCAAGCGACCAGGGCTGGGAATTGATGTTCATGTTGTTTGTTGTTACAGTTGATATGATTTCACCTTGGGTGAATGTTGTACTTTCCACTGGTTATTTTTATATGAGGAGGTTTTGAAAATTTTACTTGGCCTGATATGGCTAGGAAATTGCATTGCATGCATCATATTAGACACTTATAGATTCACATGTCAGGTATATGTGCCATGCCATGTAGTTGCATTAGTAGGATGTCTGCTGATTTTGATTGTGTGCCTTGGAAATATGTCATGTCTGGATTTATTTAGCAAGCCTCTTTAGAAAGCATGTTTTGGTGATAGTTAACATGTTTGGGTGATAATATGTCATGTTCTCTATCTTTCTTGTGTTTCATTCTCTGTGTCATAGCATGTTTTAGTGATTTCAGCTTGTTTCTTTGTGTTAGCTATTTGTAGTGGCTTGTTAGCTTGCTACCAAGCGCTCGGGTGCTTTGGCTGAAATTGTTGGTTGCGATTGCGATGGAGTCAGTTTTCCATTATAAGGTGTATGGGCGCCTTATAATTGGGAAAAGGGTAAATCGTGTTTTCAAACTTTTTAAAAGATGGCTGCTAAAGTTTAAATGGTAAATGTTGAAGAGGAAGTTTGTTACAACTTGCCTGTTTTGCCCGTGGGGCGTTGTTTGAAAACCAAGTACTTTGTCGTGAAATAGTACTTGTGGGTTTGTTAAAATCTTCTTTCAAATGATTAAAGGTTGAAATTAATTAATGAAATGGATAAAATGGAAAGGGGTTTTTGAGCCTAGTTATCCTTGTTTTGCGTGACCAAGAGTTAGGGTCAACGCGTGTGCTTCGTAAGGGACTAGCCCGTGCTAGGTAGTACCCTTATAGCATGAGTTGCCTTGTTTTCAGTGTGATCTTATGCTGTGGTGATCGTAGTTCGAGGGACGTTACCCGTGTGTTAAAATGTTTCAAAAATAGCGCACCGGTGAGCGGCTAGTTCTTGCGACGACATGGACACACTTAAGGTGGGTAGTGTCGTATGACTTCCTATTTTCATGTCGGTGATTTCTTGGCAGCATGACTTTGATAAGGTTGGTGGTATGCACAACACTTTAGAAACTCCATTAGTGCGGGAAGAGTTTCAGTGGTTAAGCTTCGACGAATACTAATGCCTCAGGTGGTATAGGCATTAGAGTTTGGTCCGATTGATCTTCTCAGCGACCTTGGTTTAATCTTAGTGTACTCTGCTGGATGAGATGAGAATGTCCCCCATCTTGACGTCGTCTTGGATAGACTAAGATAGTGTCGGTTATACGCAGCGCTAAAGTTTAAAAGTTGTTGGTTTGTTTCGTAATCTCACTCTGGTTGTGTGTGGGATGCACGGTTTCTTGGAGTTACGCTTTGTGCTGAGGCGCGATAGTTTTATAATAGTCTTGTGATGGCTTGACTTGAGAATATCACCGAAGGTCATGTAAGGACTTCGGTGTACGCATAGTTGATAACGGAACAGTTTTAAAAGCATGTCGTCGGTTTAAGGGCGAGTGTGTTTTTCGGGTCGGCGATGTCTTTCTAGGAAATCTGGCGTGACCAATTTTAGTTGGTCGATCGTGATTCGATCGTTTTCTTGGGTTGAGGTCCCTATAATGGCCCCAGAGGTAAGCTCTGCTTTGATGTTTCAGTTGTAACTTGAGCGTTGGCTCGATTTGTAAAGGCTTAAGTGCAGTCTTCTTAGGAAATTCTTAAAGGTGCTTTGGGCGTTGGAAACACAATACAACCGGTTGAATGCAACTTCACGACCCTTGTGAGTCGGGTGATGTTTTCGTTGTTTTCCGAAGGCTTCTCGGGGATGAGAAGTTTTTTTGGTGGGTAGTTTGTAACGAACCGTTTTTTTAGAGCGGATAAAATTCAAAGGTTTTTGAGATTTTTCTTTTATCAGTGGGTCGGTTTTAAAACCGAGCGTCGGAATGAGGTCCCGAGTTATGA
Organism: Viscum album; assembly: GCA_963277665.1. Taxonomy (NCBI): domain Eukaryota; kingdom Viridiplantae; phylum Streptophyta; class Magnoliopsida; order Santalales; family Viscaceae; genus Viscum; species Viscum album. The sequence goes on along the minus strand of OY728164.1, from coordinate 848,563,020 downwards.
AGCCGCCTTAAGCGGTGATCTCGGACTGCGCGCGGTAGGTTCAACCGTGCGGGTCAGCCGTGTGGGGTACCCCGTGTATCTAGTAGCAGGCGCGCGGGCTACGCACAGTGTTTCAGATAGTGCGGGTAAAACCGTGCGGGTTGGGTGTGTTTTAGTTGTTGATTAAAATTAAAATAAAAGAAAAAAAACCTAAACTAACTCCCTCACCCTCACTCGGCAGACCCCCCCCCCCCACGGCGCACTACCTCCTCTCCCGTGAGCCACGCATGACCCTCATCTCTCTCTCCTCCTCCCTCGTCCAACCTCATAACAGCCGGACCACCAGCATGACGGCCCCCTCTCCCTCTCCTCCTCCCTCGGCTGGCCCCAAAGCAGCCATGCGAAGCGGCTCGGATCGAACCGCTGCAGCGCGCAACGGCCTGACACGTGACCTCCTCTATCCGCGGATGATTTCGTCCGGTTTTCTTCACCTTCCAGATTCGATCCGCCATGGTAAAGTCTTTAGGTGCATCCTTCATCCTCGCTTAGGCGATTCGTCCCTTTTTTCGGTGCCCATTTGGTTTGGCCGAATTTAGGGTTTTTGTGGTAACCCGAATTTTTGGCATTCATTTGGTTTTAGGGCGTGCGAATGATTCCTTGGGACTCCTTGATACGCGTTCCGGCAACCGCTGCCAAAGGCAAAGCGGTTCGGGTGGTTTCGGATTGTTGGAATGGTTTCGGGGTGAGGTTTTCATCTTTCCCTTTGTTTTTCACTTGTTAAATTTGGGGATTTTTATGTTTATGAGCCCCGACTTGATGTTGGCAGTGCATTGAGCTCACGGTGTGGGTTCGCCTTCATTTTGGTTTGTCTCCCACACCCGAGGTAAGGGTTTATTATTTCTGGTTGGTTTTTCCTGGCCTAAATTGGTTTACCTTTTTGTCTTAAGGTTCGTAGTGGTTGTCTTATAGTGCATTGGAGGTTTCGGTATGATTTCGGGTTGCCAGAGTTTAGGCGTCTCACCTGTGCAGGCATAGGTACGTATTTATATGTACGTGGGTTCCCCCGGCATTCGTATATATGTCCATGGTAGCGAATATACACATGTACAGGGCTAGTTGTCCCCATTACATATATAAAAAGTGCATGTGCATGTGAGCAGAGACAAGCTTATGTGTATAAGAATATGTGTACGGATCCTCTTGCGCACGCTCATGGCCATGCAGAGCATGTGCATAGAGGCCAGGTCTCCTTATACGTATGTGAAATCACATATGCCTCGTGGGGGAGCAGCTGCGGCAGCTTTAGTTAGAAAGCGCCAAGAGCCGGAGTGGACGGATGGATCCACCTTGAGGTAGGGTCCCTCTCCTTGCCCTTTTAATTTAAGTAAAGCAATAGTGAGTTTAATATTGCACTTAACATTTTAATTATGCAAGTTTAGTTCTGATTAAATGCTTCTGTGCAAATCGTGTGAATTGCAGGAATAAGATAAAGTGGTTTCTTGGTCACTAAACTAACGATTTAACAATAAAACCCCTCTTTCGAGGTGCGCTGCATTCAATCAAAAAATGTAGCAATAGAATTTCATGATTTCCTTCCTTACTATGTGGCTTCTTAACTTTGCTAAGTGTTGAATGAGTTTTAAAGTAAATGCTAAATATCACTAAATGAATTGTTTGATAAAGTAATGACATTTTTTCTAATAAAACTCCTCCAATGGAGGTGAGCTGCCTTCAAAATAAACGTGTAGTAGTAGATTTCCTTTTTGTGATTGCTTGCTTAAAAACCTTATGACTCTTTATGCTTAACATTATACATGATAAATGACATTCTTTTACTTGTACCTTACTGGTTACCTCAAATGACATTTCTTCTTGAGAAATAATAAATGATCCATGACACCTCCTAAGTTCATGGATTAACATGTAATAAGAACTTTTAGGGTAGGGTGTTTATCCTCTTCCCTTTACTTCGGCGCTTATGTCATGCCACGTCTTGTGTCGCTTGTCGCAACCTTCCGGCAATGCCTCTTTATTTATTATTGAAATGCTTGGGTGGTTCGCTCATGCCCATTATGGCCTTCGTTTATGGTAAAGTCCACCCTAGGTACTCGGCTTGCCTCTTGGCCACCACTTTGAGTGTGCCCCACCTAAATGTTCCTTTTTCCTTGTTCTTTAAGTTATAAATTTAATGTAATAGTTTGAATTGAATGTCTTGCTTGAGAATGTTTGTTATCTTGTACCATTTAATGTCATTAATCACCTAACATAGAGGCATGTTGATTCCTATTCTTTTGTTTACCTTCTATTGCTCGCACAAGTTCCAGAATGTTGAACAAGGATAATTAATTATGAGAATTGATTATAAAATGTTGAGATATGATTTGGATTACTAAATGTGAAGAATTAATCATGAAATGAGAATTGTGTTGACTGAATAATTAATTGATAAATGGTAGTCACCAAATGTGATACGAGGTGTTAGACATGGCGATCTACACCAAACGATTATCTAGGTGTTAGACATGGCGATCTACACCAAATGTGATACGGGGTGTTAGATATGGAGATCTACACCGAACGATTATCTAGGTGTAAGACATGGCGATCTACACCAAATGTGATATGGGGTGTTAGACATGGCGATCTACACCAAACGATTATCTAGGTGTTATACATGGTGATCTACACCAAATGTGATACGGGGTGTTAGACATGGTGATCTACACCGAACGAATGATAATAATGATTTATGAAAAGAATGAGAGATGTGGGCAAACCCTGAGTGAATTGTGATCAAATAAAGAAAGGTAAGAATGAATGGATTTCCAGTCTGAGATGAAATGATTAGTGAATAAATAGAGTAAGTGAGCAAAATGATAAAAAGTGTTTTTATGCTTGAACCAAATTTACTTGTGTTGTTTTAAACAGGTTCTTATCCCGGCTATGGGCCGAAGCAGGTATTGCCTTCAGGCGTCCTTTTTGGAACCTGGACGGGCGTTTATTGTTTGTATTGTGTCGTTATTGTTCATAAATACCAGCACTTTGTTTAATTATATTTCATTGTCTAGAGTGGGCTAGACCCCGGTGGTTCCGGCCTACTGAGATATATATCTCACACCCTACTCGGGCCGCCATTGCACTGGGGTACCCGAGTATATTCCATTTGGTTGCAGGACCTTGTTGTTGTTGTTTCTTGTACTTGGAGTTAGGAGCAAAGGACCGAGTTGGGGCTCGGGATGCTCATGGAGATCGCCCTCGGGGCTTGAGACTTTTGTTCATTTACTTCTGCATTGATGTGCTAGTATGTCGCGTGATTTAATGCTTCCATTGTATCATTAGCATGTCATGCATGCATCTCTTATGTAAACTGTCGTTCACCAAATTTATTCAAACCTTATAAATGAAAAATGTTTTCCGCTGTTTTCTTATTATTATTTACACTACTTTTGTGGCTGTATTTTTGGTGCCTTTGTTCCACTTTGATAAGAGGGTATAGTCTCCCCCCTGACTTACCTTACACCCTCGCCGCTAGTCGGAAACCTCTGGCGTAAGGGGAGACGCGCTTGAGGCCATGTTGCGGGCCGGCTCAGGTGACCTGGGTGTCTGGTTCAGGGTCGACCTAGGTTGTTTCATGACATAATCACATGAAAAACATTGATGAGAAGGATCTGTAGTTGGAAACATCCCCCCCTCTGTGCCACACTATCTTGAAGGCATCTCTGAGGAACTTAGGAAAGGTGTGGTTCGATGAGTGGGATTTTCACTGGGGAGGTAACTTCACATATGACTGGGCTGGGCCTACTGGATTGGTTCCTCATGTGAAGAGTTTAAGGTAGAGATAAAAAGAGTGGGACTATATAAGGTGTCTTGGGTATCCCAATTCCATATCTATCAACTGAAGCAGATGATGCCAGAGTTTTTGAGCAGGTGGTCATCGAGGACCAATACCTTCCACATACACCACGGGGAGGTTGGCATCAGTTTTTTGGATGTTCAACAGATCTCGAGAGTCCTGATATTGGGGTAGATATATGATGAAGTACTCCCCATTATGGGTACATGGGTTTATTAGAATAAAATATTGCCACTGGCGATGGTTTTGATGGAGCTGGTGCCCAGAGAGGAGATGGAAGTTGTGACAGATGTCCAACTCAGGTGATGGTTCAAGCAGTTCTTGAACTTCCTGGAAGATAGGCAGTTTTTAGTGAAGCCTCAAACTTGCCTGAAGGGGGTTAATGAAGAAATTATGACTCATACTGGTGGATCTCATAGGATAGCCAATGGAAGACATGTTTATTCAGTGTCAGTATTGAGCAACAACTGGTAGTCTGTTTGGCCGAATTCATTGCAGCTGTCATCTGTGATTTCATATTACCAGTTAGGGATACTAACATAGGTGTGCTATCAATATTATTTATCATAGTGTTGATTTTGTCAATAGGAGGGTGGGTCATCCTCAGTATCCCCATTCTCAACAAGCTGTACAATATGTTATGGCACATCAGTGAGGGGAATAGGCCACATAGAATATGCGGGCCATTCCACCTCCTATATAGGTGGATAGAGGTTCACGTTAGAGGGGTCTATGAATATTCAAACCCCATACCCCCTCCGGAATCGATCTTCCTCCCATCCATCTTGAACGCTATAGGGATATTTCCATCCAAGCTAACTGTGCAGTCAGTACTGAACCGGGTCTGGAAGGTGCAGGAGTACATCTTTCATCGGTTCCCATTAACAATGGGTATATTCACTAATGATAGTAGGGGAATGTAAGATAATCAGTCCTATCTCCTGTTCATTCAAGGTGGAGTCCTGGTGAAAATAGTAGACCATGAGCCCCTCTGTGATCCATTTATCCCACACTGATTTTCCAGAAAATTTTGATGTATGCAGTGACTGACCCCACAGATCTATTTTGGGGTGCGCCATGAGGATCATCCATGTGTGACGATGTAGATGTGGCTCATGTTCACAAGGGAAGAAGAGAAGATTCAGAATGATCTTCCTCTGCCCACTACCAGCTTCGGATTGCTGAAGGAGTATGCCAAAAGTTGGGAGAAGGCCTACCCGGGGGAGATGCTAAAGCAGCCAACTGTTCGGGCCAGTGATGGTGTGTCTCCCCAACCTCAAGGTCATGGTTAGAAGGTGGAAAGGACATCCCGTGATAGTGGGGATGTCATGGCACTGAGGCCTGCACCGGTTGAGGAGGAGGTAGTGGCAGTAGATCCAGCAATGGTTTATACCCAGTGGCCCCAGAAGTACAGATTTATCCATGGGGGAGGCCACCAAGAGGATTCTATCGAATATCCACTTAGGCTCTGGGGAAGAAGTTTTCCCCATAGACATGCTGGAGAATGATGTCTTCCTAGAGTCTTGGGACATCTAGGTCGTCAACAGGCATTTCCTAGGCCCGTCCGAGATGTGGAAACACTTAAACCATATAGGGATGGATTTTCTAGGGATAGGCCCTATCTGGGGTGGCTTTCAAGTGTCCCAGGAGGAGAAAGAGAAAATACTAGCCATGTTGGAGGACTTTGTGAAGTCCAGGGGTGTTCCACATCCAATAACAGATTAGGTGATGGTTTTTTTGGATCGAACATCCCCTCCGCAGTTTTCAGCTGCTGATTTGACGGAACGATTCCCTCTGTTATAAGAATCGGACAAATCCTCATGGGGGGAGGAGGCTGGTAGAGGAAGACCTCTAGAAGATAGAGAAGACAGTGATTAATGCTCATATTTTGATGAATTTTAAGAGTCCCTTAAGGTAAAATCCATATCCCCTTCCCTAAGATCAACTTCCAGGATACTTTGGACCCCTCACTAAGGTTTAAACAGTGTAGGAGAGGCTCACTCGTAGAACTAGTTCTCGTACCTCATTTTATGAAGATGCAGGGTATTTGGGATCTACACCTGTGGAAAAGACAATTACTACATCAACCGGGACAAGGATTCCTTATGTGACTCCTCTTGAGTTTTCAGAACTTCCAATGTTATACGGAGGGCCACGCCTCAGGGTCCCGATGGAAACAACCCAAAAACTAGACCAAGAGTTCAATCTATGTAAGTCTCCTTTAAAAAACTCATGACCTCCACCCGTTGACCAGGCTAACTGACATCCGTGACTTTTTGGTATGTAAAGTTCTTCAAATGGATTGGGCTACCTGGGAGAGGTTTGTTGGTAATTCTGGAAGCTCTTTTCCCAGGGGAATGTTGGTTGTCGTGGAGGCAGATATCCATATCAACCATGCTGTGGCACTCCAGATCACTGGTGGGACCTTTTTTAGGGTTGTGCTTAATATTATTGAAGTGGGATCTGATGATGAAGATCATTCGGATAGCTTGGGTACTTCCATACCTGATCAGACACTAGATGATGACCCTACTGACGAGTTTTTGGGGGCGTTCCCCGCGTATGAGCCTGCCAACCACAGGAACTAGGACGAAAAGATCTCTGATGAATAGGATAGAAAGATAGTCCATCACTGGTCATGGAATCTGTTCAATCGCTTTATTGATGACACCCCTCAAGCAAATGGATGAACCAGATGGAGAGACTTTGTTCGTGACTCGGCGAACTATGTGATGGGGGAATATACACCTGGTGTCCTTATATACTTGTCCAATATCTCATGGCGGAGAAGATTCAGGAGTATGAACCTGGCCTTGGTGTGGGTTGGTAGAGGTGAAAAGAGGTGAACATCAAGAGGCTCCAAGAGGCTAAAAACAAGATTCAGTGACTGCAGGTCCGGGAATATGAACACTCTGCTTTCCATAACACGCAGTCAGAGATTATATCTCGGCTGAAGGCCCAGCTGGAAGAGGTCAAAGATCAGATGAAACAAGCCTCTGTGGAAATATATATTGTCCAATGCAAAAATGTAGAGGGTCTGGGTTGCAATTGATGAACTGTGACCAATTACTGCTGAGGAAGAGCAGGAACTGAACAGGCGGCAATGGATCCTGAATGACATGAGCCAAAGGGTGTCTGAGATATAATGTTCTTCTGACGAGGTCAACCCATTCATGGGAGGGGTAAATCCTTGGGTACTATGATTCATGAGGCTTTTGAAAGTAATTTCATGCTTTTACTATTTATTTTAGATGCAAGCATCAGTTCTGTCTTTTTTTTTATTATTGCATTTTTTTATATTCATGGAACATCCAGGGAATAGTCGGTAAGCTCACGTGGGTCGGGCCTGATGTGAGAAACAAGGGATGACCACCTGATCAATCCACCCGAATATATGAGTGCAAACCAAGATCTAGGGAACCAGTGTTTGAACAACCAATCAATATTTCTAAGAAGAAATGGAGAGGCCTAACTGGAGGATGAATCTCTCAAAACAATCGAATCATTGTTTTCCTACTGTGCGTTAGTGCATGAGTGGGGTAACGTCAGGGGATTTGGAATTAATACGAACATCGGGGAGTGAAAGGCATGAATCACAATACCCAAAATTCAGAGAATTATAGGGATTTTGTGACAATGATGAATATCTATTGACCATGTATGAAACATAGTATCCTTATTAGGTTAGCCTGAAAGGTGGATAACAAAAGAGGGCTGACAGCTAACCATGTTCGATACACGGGGCTTGACTTGAAATGTCATCCATTAGTCTTTCAGAATGTTGGACCATTATAGTAGGCGAGCCATAGTCTGAGCATCTATACTATTAGGGGGTTCCTTTATATGTGAAAGAGGATGAGATTCCGAATAAATGGCACGCAAAGCATAGAGTGTGGCGTGATGGGTTGTTCAAATGGATTCCAACACTCTTGAAATTATGCCACTGTGGGGGAGGCACATTAGGTGGGTGAATTGGTCTAATAAAGGATCATGCCTACTATTGGCGCCAAAAATACGGCCCGAAAGAAAGGAAGGAAAAAGACAGCTGGCGTGCTGCCTCGCGAAGCACAGCCGCGAAGCACAGCCGCGAAGCACAGCCGCGAAGCACAGCCGCGAAGCACCACCGCGAAGCACCCACGAGAAGCGCCCCGACCATTGCGGCCCCGTGAAGCCCCAGAGGCAGTAATCCTCCGCGAACACATTTGACATTCGCGAGCCGCCGTGAAGCTCCGGAGGCGGTAATCCTCCGTGAACGCATTTGACGTTCGCGAGCCGCCGCGAAGCTCCGGAGGCGGTAATGCTCCGCGGACGACGTTGACGTTCGCGAGCGCGCCGCGAAGCACCGGAGGTGGCGTGTGAGCCCTGCTTCGCGGCGCCCCTTCCCTATAAATACTGGACTCCCCCTAAGTCCCGAAGATGGACAATCCAACTTTTTGGCTTCTCTTCTCCCGAATCGCGAAGCACTCTTTGCCCCGGGAATCATGAGCTCCGCAAGGTATTTCTACTTCGCGAGACATCTCTGCTTTGTCTCGTTTTGAGCCCCTCTTCCGAGAGGGATGCCCTTCGCGAATCTCAAGGGCGTTCGCGAAGGAAGGGGATTCCCAAGGGAACCCAGGCAGCCGCGGAGCGTTTATGCTTCGCGAAACACCCAACACATGCTAGTGATCCCTATGCCAAGGTAGGATCACTATGCATCGCAAAGAACACTGCTTCGCAGGACCCTGCTTCGCGAGGCACCCCTTCTTCGCGAGGTAGTGCTCTGCGAACACTGTTCCACTTCGCGAAGCACCTTCCACTCACACCTATGCCCCATGCTAAGGCCAAGGCACTCCACTTCTCAAAGCACACTCCTCTGCTTAGCGATTCATCTTCCCGTGCGACCCTCCAGGTTTGCACGATGTGATTTCAAAGTCCCATGGACAATACCACCCATAGCGTTGCTTCACCTAATGCTTCTTCGCATAGGCACACTAACGGCTATTGCTTCTTCGCATAGCCACGCTAACGTGGACCCCTCAATGGTTCGTTCCACGACCCCCCTTAACCATGGCCTTACCGGTACCTTCCCTTCCCCAAGGACCAGAGGGTACCGGTTATGTAAGTCCTAGGGGTGTGGAGTGAACCCACATCGTCCGAGCTACAGGACGTTAAACTGCCAAGCACCACGTCCTCAACACATGACGTTAAACTGTGATCCGACCTCGTGCCCCTCGCGAAGGGTCCCCCCAGATCGAACATTTTTTACACCACTCGTCTCCACGGGAATGGAACTTTTCCTCACATGGAATGAGATCCTCCTTGTCGGAGTGGCGTATGTTCGTAAGAGAAGGGCGACCCTAGCCCCCTCAACGGATGGATGCACCTCTGCATCTCCGTACTTCCCCACTACCAAGGTCAGTGGAGGGCGTGATAGGGAATGAGGCACCTCCCATCGTCGGACCAAGGTCCATCTTTCCCGCGCTCTGTCGCACCATGGGCCTCCATCCTGGAGTAAGTCCCAACACCATGGGCCGCTCAACGCGTAAGCCCCTCTTCGCTTCTCACGGACGCACCCTTCGCGACATGATCGTCAGGTCCTTGCAACCTCTTGTTTCTCACACCCAGCATGACTCACGTGGGCTTAGAGTGAGCACCGACCCTGACCCCGAATATTCCTTGAACCACGAGGCCTTTGATCCATGTCAAGGCATGGTACGTAGGAAGCCTCCACGAGGTTCAAGCCCACCTGTCGTTCTTCCACGTCGGGTCTCATTCTCATCCAGCATGACGTTAAACTGCGTGTTCCCTTGCGAACTACGAGGAATTTGATCCATGTCAAGGCATGGTACGTAGGAAGCCTTCACGAGGTTCAAGCCCACAAATAGTGGACCCCGGGTCTACTTTCACCTCGGTTCACCGACGGACTCATTCCCCTTGAACTACGAGGTCTTTGATCCATTTCAAGGCATGGTATGTAGGAAGCCTCTATGAGGTTCAAGCCCACCTGTCTTTCACGTCGGGTTTCACCCCCGTCCAGCACGACGTTAAACTGCACTCCGGTCCAGTGGTAAGCCATTGCGACCCACCTATCTTTTGAACTACGAGGTCTTTGATCCATGTCAAGGCATGGTACGTAGGAAGCCTTCACGAGGTTCAAGCCCACCAATAGTGGACCCCCGGGTCTACTTTCACGTCGTTTCCCCGACAAACCCATCCTTTGAACTATGAGGTCTTTGATCCATGTCAAGGCATGGTACGTAGGAAGCCTCTATGAGGTTCAAGCCCACCCATCATCCATTCACGTCGGGTCCCATTCTGGTCCAGTGGTAAGCCATTGCGACCCATCCTATTTGAACTACGAGGTCTGTGATCCATGTCAAGTCATGGTACGTAGGAAGCCTCTATGAGGTTCAAGCCCACCCGTCATTTCACGTCGGGTCTCACCCCGGTCCAGCATGACGTTAAACTGCATTCTGGTCCAATGGTAAGCTGTTGAGACCCTTTCCCACCTGAACTACGAGGTCTTTGATCCATGTCAAGGCATGGTACGTAGGAATCCTCCATGAGGTTTAAGCCACATTGCTCAGTCGTTCATTCACGTCGAGTTTTGCCCTCGTCCAGCATGACTTTAAACTGCATGCCTCCTTTTGTCCCCCATGACATTAAACTGTACACCCAATGCTGGTCCGACGGAAATCCGTTGTGACTAACCCAAACTATGAGGTCTTTGATCCATGTCAAGGCATGGTACGTAGGAAGCCTTCCCAAGGTTCAAGCCCGTTACCCATCGGACCAAGGTCCGCTTTCACGTCGGTTCACCGACAAAGCCCCATCTGAACTACGAGGACTTTGATCCATGTCAAGGCATGGTACGTAGGAAGCCTTCATGAGGTTCAATCCCACCACTAGTGGACCCACAGGTCTACTTTCATGTCGGTACTCTGACGATGCTCATCGGTTCACGGTCCACCTGCACGTCAGTTTATCGACGTCGTCCCGAACTACACGGACTTTGATTCCCTGCCACGGGGATACGTAGGAAGCCTCGTCAAGGCTCAAGCCCAACTTCACTATCGCCCCCTGCGATGGTCCCATTTCACTCTCCTTCCAATCCATTCATCAACCAACCACCCGTTCTGATTCTCGCCCGGACCGTCTTATCCTGGTGAGACCATTTCGGTACGCTCTTCTTCACAGTCGCCCATGAGATGGACCCGGTATCGACATCCCTTCAAGGAGGATCCTTCAATCCGATCTATCCTAGCTAATGCTCTGGTTGGGTTGATCCATCTTCGTTGGACGTTAAACTTGCGGAATACCCTGTGTTGAGCACGGGAAGCTGAGGAAAACCTCAGATATGTGTCTATGACATATAATTCCCCGTGCTCGATGTGGGATGCCTCGGGCTTCCACGCCCCCGAGAAGCCTTGTGGTCATGGATAACAGACAGACATGCCAGGTACCCCAGCATCCAGACACGCTACTGATGCCTCAACGTGACTACTCCCCTGACTGAAGGTTACTGCCCTGACTGGACCCTTTGGAATGTCCTGACAGAAGCAGTGTAATTAACCGGCGTCCATGGAAACATGGCACTGGGAAGAGTTTCACGAACTACGTATTAAATCTATAAGGGAGACCCGGACTAGGTGACGAGTTCTGAGGAGGAATCCACAGGAGGAAGAACCGACATCCCATCATCCCGTTTCGATCAAGGAGCAGGCGTCCCTGAATAAGGAGCGAATGTCGCCCGCCTTTGGAAAGCGGGAATGTGGGGCAACAGCCGCGCGTCCTCACAGACGGATGCGCGCGCCCCGGCGAAAGCGTCAGAAACAGAAATGGTGAACACGACGTGAAAGTAATCTCCTCAATATGGAGATTAGTAGCGTTCGAGACACCAGTAGATTGACGTGTCACCGGATCCAGATATCTGGTGCCTGGTCCCGCCAAGCAAATAGCGGGCCTGTCGTGAAACTCACCAGAAGTCGGGGCAGTAGAACTTGGGGCACTCCGTTCTGCAGCGTATCAGCATGGATCCTTCTCACAGACATGGAGAATGGAAGAACGCTGGGGCACCGGCTATCAATCGTTTTCCTATCAGTACTGATGAGTTGATCCCTTTGTTTCTCAGGAACCAGGTTGCTATTTCAGAAACGCGATCACAGCCCGCTCGCCTACGCAGAGGCAGGGGCAACACTGCCACGGCCACCCCACGTAGCGCTGCTACCGCCACGACGGCCGCCACATCACGGAATACGGGGCGCCCACGCCCCCTTTCCCCATCAGAGGTCATCCAGCGAAGGGTGATCAACAACCTCGTGCGCAGGTATGAGGAAGAAGGGGTCATCCCAACCCGAGATATAGCCCGCCTGGACCTGGAGGCCTCCAGGCCCCTCCGTCAACGCCGCCCTAACAGGCCGCGCATGGAGCCTCTACTCACCACCCCAACATTCAACCATTTCGGGAGCTTGTCTCCGGAACTCCTTAACGACTCCTCGCCTTACGCTGAAGAGGCGAGCGTCGTCCGGCTCAGCCCGCTCAGGGTCCCGACCCAAGGGCTCCAAGAGAGAGCTCCCGCCCGGCTGTGTCAGCGCCATAGTCCGGTCCTGCAGGAAGAGCAGGCAGACTACGTCCCTGCACCACCTGCACCAGCTCACCTGACCCGATGTCAGCGCTGGGCACGGGCTGAGGACGCTCGCCTAGGCGTGTCAACGTCGACGGCTACAGTGGCCCGAGCCACCGCTGACGTGCATCGTGAAGCCCCTGCATACACTGAGCAGGGTCACTCCTTCACCCAACCAGGATTGAGACCCCAACCGCCCCACGGGCAGGCCGGGTTGACTCTTCGGGTTGCAGGCCCAAGTGGTGATCGCTGCGAGCTAACCCGCGGTAATGTCACCCCGTACGGAGGACCTCCCCGTACCACTACTCCACAGAGCGTGGGCCTTCCCTGCTCCGAGGTTCGTCATGAAGGCATTCCTCGTGCTACCCCCATCCTGCAGGAAGACCTGCTCTGCGACAATGACGCTTAGCGCGGAAACATTTCCCGCGCCCACTATACAGGGTATGGAGTCCATCCTCCTGCCCCCGGCCGCCAACCTGAAGGCACCGTCCACCCGGTCCTTCTCCAATGTGGGGGCCCTCCCTATGCCCTCTCTGCAACCGGCAAAGGTCCTCCTCTCCCCAGCAACTCGAGGAGTGAAGGTCAGCCTCGCTCCACCCGCATCGACCATGGAGGTCCTCCCCATGCTCCTGCCAGTTCCAACAGAGGCCCCGCCCACATGGTTACTATTCATGGAGGTCCTCCCCATGTACCCTTCGACATTTGCCCCGGTTCCCCTCACACCCCGGCTATCTCGAGTGGGGGCCCTCTCCGCCACGGCACCAGCGCCGCCCCGAGGCTTCCTGATAGGGGTCAAACCTGCCCCAAAGAGCCACCCCGAGGCAGAAGAGCAGGTCGTCGCCGCCACAAGAAGAATCCTGGGAAGGCCCATGTGGAGATCAAACCTGCCCGCTTCTCCGACTCGGAAGCGGAATGCGATTCAGCGATGGAACCTTCTCCCCGTTCCTCCGTATCAAGGACTGGGGCAGGAACCAGACGCGTTAGCCTCATTCTCCCAGAATTTGAGGTCCGCCGGATTCCCGTCTCTCTCCGCAGGTACATCCAGGAGGAAGAAATCCTGGGAATTCCGCAGGTCTTGACCACGCAATCACCACCTCTTTCACTATAAGAGCCCTCTACCTCTACCAGAGATCACGTAGAGTTATTTTGGGGGCCAAATACGGTAGAGAGACAACATGACCTGTCGCCGGTAGGTGCGGCTCCTGTTCCGGAAGCTCTGGTTATCAGCCCGTCGTATCGTGACATTGTGTCCAGGTCACCTCACTCTTCGGAGGATGGCCCAGAATTCGGCGGCCAGTCATCTCGTTTGCCGTATTCTCCACCGCCGAGCTTACTATCCCAAAGGTCCGCCTCGGTACCGCTACCGGTCCCTCAGCCGCCCCCGGTTGACGAGTGGGGAAACACAGGGCCAGACCCTGAGTCCGAGCCTATGAGCTTCTGGGGTATCCTTGCAGTGGATTACTTCCTGGAGAAGTTCTGGCCGACGGCGGAACTGAATTTCCGCATACCAGAGTCTCTTACCCCTGAAGATGTGGGGTGATTCTGTCGAACCCTGTGGGTGACACACTTCCGCCTCCGTTATGAACGGGTGGTGTACCCCAGAAGTCGTGAGCACTTCGAAGAAATCGGCGAGCAGTGCCGCCTGATCGATGCAGCCGCACTTCTTGTGGCCCAACACCCTGAGTCGCTAGGCCACCAGAGCGCCCTTCAACGAAAATGCATTCAGAGTCTTAAAGCACTCTCCAAAATCGTCAGGGAAGCCACCCACCATGTGCATGTCCGTGGTTGGGAACACTATGCCGCTCTCCTCTTCGACCCTATCTGACGGCAGCCCGATTCGCTATGCGACATCGAGGATATTCCCCCAAGAGGGGTCGCAGTCCACATGGCCGACGTTGTGGATAAGGAAGATGAGCTTGAGTTCCTTGATGGAGACTTACCATCTGAGGGTGTACCGCCGCTGCTCGACCCTTCAGGTAGAGTTACCCGTCATCAGCGGAACCTGATAGGTCTCCCCATACCCACCGAGTCGCTGGTACTCGGTCGAAGCACTTGCAAGGGTAAGGAGCACGTCGGAATAGTCAAGCACTCCGTCCCGTCCGCCTCTGTGCAGAAAACGGATGATGATCCCGAGAAGGCCACGTTACGCCAGCAGCTTGCTGAGCAGAAAAGGCTGGTTGACGAACTCTTGGCTGAACGCGCCGCAGAGCGACGACCCGACTATGGTAATCCCAGACCGGGGCAGCAGGGTCAGGAACAATTTCCCCCCGGCGAGATGCCTCTGGGCCACCCTGATCATGCTACTGCCGCAGACAGGGCGGAAGCCGGAACATACGGCAAGAGGGCGCGATACGTCTCACCAAACCCCCCTAGCGACGGGACAATCTGAAGAATCCAACCCGGGTTCCCCCAGTCGCCCAGCAGGTCGTCCAGCCAGTTGACCCACGAGCGGCCGAAGCCGTCTACCGTGTTGAAGAACCTTGCAATGCACTTGTGGTTAGGGATCCCCGTCAAGACAGGGACCCCCACCTGGAGGACCTTATTGCGGCACTCACAGCCCGCCTCGAGGCGTTGGAAACGCGGCAGGTGGCAGTCCCACCAGACGGCAATCCCTATCCCGCGTGGGTGGATGATATGCCCGCGCCTCCGGGTTTTGGGAACCCCACTTTCTCTCCCTTTAACGGGACAGGGGACTCGCCCCAGCACTTGGCTCATTTTTCTTCCAGGTGTGGCCCCATGCTGGGGACCCCGGCTCAGCAAGAAGCCGCCAAGATCCGATGTTTCGTACAGACATTGGAAGGTCCAGCATTCGTCTGGTACAACCAGCTCCCTATCGGATCGGTGACCGGTTGGGAGGATCTTCGCCGGCAGTTCTTATACCAGTTCAGCTCCACCACGCGAAAGACCATCATCGCTGACCTCTTCAAGTGCAAGCAAAGGCCTGATGAGCAAGTCCCAGACTTCATCGCCCGGTGGAAGGGATTTACGTATTCCCTCGATATGCCACTGACTCAAGAGCAATTACTGACGATTTGTGTGGGGAACGTCAAGACAAAGCTGGTACCCTCCTTGATTACCCAGAACTACCATGGAGGGTTCAGAGATTTCTCGGACAAGGCTCAACGCCTCGAGGAAGCCTTGCAACAGGCCAGTCAGGCATGTTTGTTGCCCCCTATGATCCCAGTCAGGAGAGCCGCCAGGGCTGAACCCGCCGCGGTGGCTCAAATAGAAGCCTCGAGGCAGCTGTAATTCATGTCGGTGGCACCACCCCCGCAACCCCGTAGAGGTCCTCCACCTCAAGCACAGGCTCCCGCCCAGCAGCGACCGCCTCAGAACCGACAGGTTCCCCCGCGCAACGCGCCACCGCCACCTAGGCGAGACAATCGGGCACCGCCTCCACGGCAGGCCCCTCCGGCCCCTCGTCCGGACCAGGCCCTCAGGGCCCCCTATCCGGAAAGAAGTTACCAGACCTATTCATTCAACGAAAATCAGGTCCCTGGCAACTTCTTAAGTGCTCTAGAGCAAGGGATTGTGCGTCTACCTGAGTGCAGAAGGCCAGAAGAGGCGCATCTCACCGATCACCCCAACTACTGCCCTTATCATCGGATCCTGGGGAACACCCTCAAGAGATGCTATGTGTTTAAAGACTGGCTTCAGGACCAGGTCAACAACAACATAGTCAAGTTGGGCCCAGCACCAGCGCAAGTGGCAGGTTTCTTTGCAGGGTCAGAGATCGGCAACGACAGTGAAGGTGAGTGGCAGCAGGTCCCTAGCCGCGGATCCCAGAAATATGACGACTGGATGGCTCGAAAAACCTTCGTCCGTGCCCAGGGTATCATCCAGGCATGCCTGAAGCAGTCGGAACCTTCAGAAGAAGTAGCCGGTGCCTCCGCATCTTCTTCACAGTCGACCTCTGCCCAAAATGGCAAGCAGCGGCGACGCAATAAGAAGCAACGTGCACCGCCAGTGTCGTCGTCATCCCGCACTCTCGGCGACATTATGCCCCCCGAAATTGGGATCCCTCCCAGAATCTGCCCAGCGGTGGATGACTCCTCGAGCGACAGCCAAGGGTACGCCTCGGTTAACACCATGGAGCTGGTAAAGCCCTATATGACCCCCGACGAGGGGGAATGCCAGGCAGACCTCCCCAATGTTTCCAGCCGATGTCAACGAAAAAGGAATCGCCATCGCACCAGTCATCAAGGAACATCAGCAGGCACCTGTGGCCAAGCCGTGCACGCTACCGAGACCAGGCAGCAGGCTCAGCGCAGATCTCAGCACGCGCAAACCCATCCAACACCCTCGGCTCTACCTCAAACGTTGTTCGTGCTACTGGATCGGGGGGAGTCGCCTCGTTCGTATCACAGTCAGTCTTGCCCAGCTACAGGCCAGCTTCCGCTGACCGATCCTAGTCCGGCGACTACTCTTCAGGCTTCTACTGGTAGGCAGCAAGATGTACCCAGCACTAGTCACTCGCCGGTTCAGCCAGCCAGACCCGCTGTGCATCCAATTGCCGAACGACCTCCTGTAAGCAGAGGTTCGCGTTTGGAACGAAAGTACGATGTTCTGAAGCACCTGGTCGGCATCCCGGCGAGGCTCTCCATCCTTGAGGCCCTTCTCCTGTCATCTGAAATGCGTGAGGCACTTGCCGAGGCCCTAAGGAGCCCCCTCCAGTTCGAGATGGAAGTAGCAGCTACGGAAGCCTTCCATACCGAGACGATTGAAAACGCCGAATGTCAGGCGGTTATCTCGTTCTCCGGTGAATATTAGGACCCTCCTATACAGGGGAACATTCTCCCACTGTATATCACTGGCCACTTCAATTGTGTGGAAGTCCGCCGCTGCCTCGTTGACACAGGTTCTGGAATCAATCTGATTCTGACCTGGACGCTGCGAAAGCTGGGTCTGTCCGAAGGTGATTTAACTCCCTCTGACCTCAGGATCCAGGGGTACGATAGGACAGAGCAAACCCCGGTCGGCAAGATCCGCCTGAAGACTCAGTTCGATGGCTTAATTGCCAGCACCGAGTTCATGGTTGTTTCTCAGGACACCGCCTACAACGCATTGATGGGTAGGCCATGGATCCATCTGCATGCAGCAGTCCCCTCTTCGTATCACCAGTGCCTCAAGTACTCGCTCAACGGTCGAGTAGGCGTGCTCCAAGGAGACGCGTCCCCTTTCGCTTCTTGTGAGGCCCACTATCTGGATGCAGGTTATTACAAAAGTAAGGACAAGAAAATCCTGATAAGCGAGGATGAGCCCACCCCGATCACAAGTGATCCCTGGGCAAGAATGGATGATGCCTACATCCTCCCGATCCACCAGTTGGAGGCCACGACCCCCGACATGGGACAATGTTTCGTTGTTTCGGGTACGCAAGGAAGGCATGTTCCCGTGTCCAAGCGACAACGGAAAATCACCTCGTACTCCTACATCAACCAGGCTCAATTCATCCCGGAACCCCCTACCCCTATACGGTACCGGGACGTCAAGCTCATGGCAACGGCGGTGCGCCATACGTGTCTCTTCCGCCGGGCTGGAATTAACTGACTCAGGCGGACACGTCACCACTGCTTTGATATCATCAAATGTGGCCCTTTAGGCCGAAGGCCAGATGGGTTAGGGTCGACTGCCTTCATTGCTATGGTCTCAATGGCAAGCGAGTCTCCCGATGTGACGACCGCTGCTGCCCAAGACGACACCAGCTGCCCCTCGGATTTTGATAGCCCAGAAGCCCCAACCATCACGGGAAGTCCCCCCATGGGTGGGGAGGAAGACTTGGAGGATGCTCCCCCAGCCTTTGAAGAAGGCGTCTCTACCACGGTTGATGAACTGGTACAGGTGAACCTTGGTAGCGAGGAAGATCCGAAACCCACATTGGTCAGCGCAGCCATGTCCCTCGAGGAGCGGCAGTAGTACGTAGACTTCCTCAAACAGCACCGTGATGTGTTTGCCTGGAGTTACAACGAGATGCCAGGGCTAGATCCCCAAGTAGTCGTTCATCGTCTGGGCCTCCCGGCAAAACATCGTGGGTTTAAGCAGCCTCCCAGGAAGATGCACCCTTCCCATGGTGCTATGGTTGAGGCCGAAGTTGATAAGCTAATCAAAGCCAACTTCGTCATGGAGGTCCAGTACCCCAAGTGGCTTGCCAACATTATGCCAGTCAGGAAGAAGAATGGGCAGATCAGAGTCTGTATCAACTTCCGCGATCTTAATCGCCACTGCCCAAAGGATGACTTCCCACTCCCGGTGATGGAGCTGTTGATTGACGCCACGACTGGGTTCCAAGCCCTCTCTTTCATGGATGGGTATTCCGGGTATAACCAGATCTGGATGGCCCCCGAAGTCGAGGAGTCCACTGCCTTCAGGGCTCCCCAGGGTACCTTTTGCTACCAGGTAATGCCATTCGGTTTGAAAAATGCCGGTGCCACTTATCAGAGGGCCATGCATCGCATATTCAAACTGATCCTCGGGACATTGGTGGAATACTACGTGGATGACCTTGTAGTCAAATCATGCCAGCGCCAGGACCATCTCAGAGACCTTGAGAAAGTGTTCGTCTTCCTCTGTTCTCGTCACCTGAAGATGAACCCACTGAAATGTGCTTTTGGGGTCACCTCCGGGAAGTTTCTGGGCCTTGTTGTCAGATACCGAGGTATCGAGATCGACCCGGAGAAGATCAAGGCCATCAGCCAAATTCCTCCCCCGAGCAACATTCGGGAGCTTTGAGGCCTTCAAGTCCACTTAGCCTATATACGCTGATTCATTGCGAATCTGGCCGGCAAGTGTAAGCCCTTTTCCTGGCTCATGAAGAAGGGCACCACCTATGAATGGGATGAGGAGTGTCAGACCGCCTTTGAGGAAATCAAGCAGTATCTGCTCCAACCTCCGGTTTTGATGCCACCCGTCTCTAGGAAGCCGCTGGTCCTTTACGTGACCGCCCTGGAGAGATCCCTCGGTGCGCTGCTCGACCAGAAGAATAATGAGGGTACTGAGAATAGTCTCTACTATCTCAGCCACATGCTTCTCGATACGGAGGTCAGATACTCCCCTATCGAAAAGAGCTGCCTTGCGCTCGTCTTCGCCATGCAGAAGTTACGACATTACCTGTATCACCACGAGGTGAAATTGGTCTCCCGGGTAGACCCACTGAAGTACATCCTGAGCCGCCCCATGCTGACTGGCCGACTAGCACGGTGGGCGGTGATTCTCCAGAAGTTTGTTATCAGGTTTATACCTCAGAAGGCCATTAAGGGACAGGCATTGGCAGACTTTTTAGCTGCCCATCCAACCTCCGCGGATCAATCCCTGGACCTGGATTTCCCTGATGAGACAATCCTCTCAGTCGATCATGCTGCCCCGTGTTGGAAAATGCATTTCGACGGCGCCTCCCGGAGCCCCACCGGTAGGAGGCTCAACGATCCCAATCTCAACAGAGTGGGCCTAGGTGTTGTCTTCATTACCCCGGCGCAAGCCGTCCTGCCATACTCGTTCCTGTTGTCTGAAGGTTGTACGAAAAACAAGGCAGAGTACCAGGCTCTCATCACCAGCCTCGAGTTGGCCCTTGAGATCCATGTTCCCCATCTACATGTGAAGGGAGATTCCAAGCTGGTAATCAGACAGGTTAATGGCGACTACATCGTCAGGAAGCCAGAGCTTGCACCATTGCTGGAGTACACCCTCCTCCTAATGGCCCAGTTCTCTTCTCGACCAGAGGTTACCCATGTCCCACGGTCGTAGAAGGGCCAAGCGGATGCCCTGGCTGGATTAGCCGCGTCGCTCGCAGAACCCGAGCAAGATGATTTTGTCATACACGTGGCCCACCAAAGAGTCATTGCCCCCGTCACCCAAGAGGACCATGATGGCCTGTGGGTAAGCCATCTCACCGTCGGACCCTCCATATCGGGAGTCCCAGGTTCGTCAGACGCAGTGGTTGAAACCCCCCCACCGACTGGAGAGCACCTTTTGTCGAGTATCTCCAAAATGGTCAACTCCCGGACGATTGGGCCGAGCGTGAGCAAATTCGACGCCGTGCACTGCAATTTACCCTCCGGAGCAGCCCCAGTCTAGAACAGATCCTTTATAAGTGGAGTTTCGATGGTGCCCTTTTCCGTTGCCTCCAAGGAGGGGAGATACCTCAAGTTATGAAAGAGGTTCACGTCGGTTCCTGTGACGCCCATCAAGTTGGGCCGAAATTGTCCCATCAAATCTGGAGGTTGGGGTAATTTTGGACCTCTATGATCCACGATTGTATTGGATACGCCAAGAGATGCCACGCGTGCCAAGTACACGCCAACTTCTTGCATCAGCCGCCGGAGCCCCTCCACCCCACCAAGTACTCTTGGACATTTGCGGTATGGGGACTTGATGTAGTGGGACCGTATCCACCGGCAACAGCCCGCCAGTGTAGGTTCATCCTGACTGCTACAGATTTCTTCTCCAAGTGAGCAGAAGCAGTTCCGCTCAAAGAGGTCAAGGCCGGTTCCATCGTTGACTTTGTGAGCTCCAACATTATCCACCAGTTCGGAGTCCCTCACACCGTCCTCACCGATAACAGAACCAACTTCCGAGCAGCTGAATTGAAGAAATTGTATGCTAAGTATGACATCCGGTCGAACCATACCTCCCGCTACCACGCACAGGCGAATGGACAGATCGAGGCATTCAACAAGACCCTCTCTAACATTCTGCAGAAGATGGTTGGTCAGAACAAGAAGAGTTGGCCGGACAAGCTCCCCAACGCCCTCTGGGATTATCGGACGACGACTCGCAACTCTACCCAGGTGACCCCATATTCCCTGGTGTATGTAGCTGAGGTCGTCCTACCCATTGAGATCCAGCTTCGGTCGCTACGCACTGCAGTTTATGATCACTAGACATCAGATGAGGTAGCCGAGATCCGTCTAGCTGAATTAGAGGCGCTGGACGAGAACCGGCTTCGTGCCCTGCACAATCTCGAAAGGCATTCGAACAAGATAGCGAGAGCCTTTGACAAGAAGGTTCGTCTCCGATCTTTTCTACAGGGTGACCTGGTACTGGCCCTTCGAGCGCCAATGATTCCCGGTAGGAAACTTCCCAAGTTAAAACCCAAATGGGAAGGGCCTTATATCATCCATAAGGTTTACCCAAATGGAGCATACTCCTTGGTGACCATGGATGGAGAGCGTATAACCCCTCCCACCAATGCCAAGTTCCTCAAGCGGTACTTTGCCTAGGGAAAAAAAGGTCCAGCATGACCCTAAACTGCGTGAAGGTCCTGTACGACCTTAAACTGGAAAATGGTCCCGCACGACCTTAAACTGCATCTTCGTCCTGCAAGACGATAAACTGCGAAACGGTCCCGCATGACCTTAAACTGGACACTATAGTCCAACATGACTCTAAACCGTAAAGTCCTGCATGACCATAAACTGCGTCTTCGTCCCACGGGACGTTAAACTGCAAGTCGGTCAGGCCTTCCTGACCGAGGCTCAACCTCAGGCCCCATGGCCTCCTTGGGCTCGTGGCCCCGTCTCCACCGCGGTTTGGACCCAGGCCCCCCTTGTTTTTTCCCCAACTTACCCTCTTATGGGATTGTACGGTATGGTGTAGGACTACGTCCTCATTCACGTCGGATTACTTGTTGTACCGTACATATCCCCAAATGAGGTGCTTCTCATCGTCCCGCATGACGTTAAACTGCACTTCTAGAACTACGTGTGGCTTGATTCTCATCCTTATGAGATACGTAGGAACGCTCGGACACCTTGTCTTTAGCCCAGCCCCAAGATTTTCCCTTCCACTGTCCCCCCTAGGAATAGTTTTCTTGGAGGATCTTTGTGTAGCAGGGAGTAGGCTTTCTTGGCCCCACTTATGCAACCCTGCTCGCACAAAGATTTTAAGGGTCGCACCATGCGCCCACTCCCGTTCTTCTATCCACCCACGTCCTCACCGCATGACACTAAACTGCATGGCCTTCAAGAACTACGTATGGCTTGATTCTCATCCTCATGAGATACAGAGGAATTCTCAGACATTTCATCCGTTAGCCCAGCCCAAAAGCCAAAATCTTCCCCTTGGGTCAAGACATGGCAGGGTGCACACTTTTGCCCCGACCCACATCGAGCAAGCCTCGACCCGGCTGCACATTCCCCCCTGGAGGTGTTTGCCCCTTTCGTGGATGGATACAACTATGCTTCACCCACTCTTTGACTGGGATTCTGTCATTTTTTACACCAAGAGGGACCCCCAAGAACGGCCTGGATACAATTCCCAAGGGCTCTCCTACCGATACGGGCCAACGCCCCCGAGGGTTTTCAAGCAACAAGCCGATACAAGTCCCGCGTTGCGAATTTGGTCAGCGGTCGACGCTCATTTGTTTCCCCCATACGGGTCACCATAGGAACGCTGTGTTTCGAACATGGTCAATAGTGTCTTGCATTTTCGGGTACACCCTGAGATGTCCCAGGCATCAAGAACAGTGGTTCATTCTGCCCCATCCTGAGGTGACAAACTTCCCCCAGGTGGTGCTAGCGATCTAGGCCATGGCTCAGGATTCCTCATAAGGGTGTACGGTGTGATGTGAGACTATGTCCTCATTCACATCGGGATCATGTACCGTGTCGTACGCCCCCCCTTTACGAGGCCCAGCCATAGGCCCCTTGGCCTTCTCGGGTCCCCGACCCTCGTCCTTATGTAAGACGTTAAACTGTAGACCAGTCATGCCTTTCTGACTGATAACTTTCCCTTTTCTCCGGGACACGGCCCATGATTCCTCATAAGGGTGTACGGTGTGATGTGGGACTATGTCCTCATTCACGTCGGGATCATGTACCATGCTGTACGCCCTCCCTTTATGAGGTCCAGCCTCAGGCCCCTTGGCCTTCTCGGGTCCCCGACCCTCGTCCTCATGTAAGACGTTAAACTGCAAACCAGTCAGGCCTTCCTGACTGATGCCTGACCTTAGGCCCCTTGGCCTTTCCGGGCCACGGCCCAGGTCCCCTCTTACCCAGGGTGTATGGTGTGATGTGGGACCATGTCCTCATTCACGTCGGCTTCTTCGCCATACCGCACACCTCCCTTGTTTCGGGGTATATTGCTCCCCTTCTCGTCCAGTATGACGTTAAACTACATATAGAGAACTATGTGTGGCTTGATTCCCATTCTCATGGGATACGTAGGACCACCTGAATGTCCAAAATTCGGGTCCAACCCCATCTCTTGGGAATCCTCATCCCATCCTGGCCCCTTGGCCTATCCTTCCTCCATGAGAGGATCATATGGTGTGGTGTGGGATTATGTCCTCATTCACGAAGATCTCGTAATGACCACGCCATGCCCCCCCCCCCCCCCTACTGAGCTGTTTCGTCGATCCCTTTTTCCGCAGTTCACCAATGTGCTTAAGAGTACTCTGGTTTGTTACCTGGAATGCCAAGATTTACTCGGACACGTCCGCACCCGCTTTCCAGGCTTTGCGTATCCCCGCATCAGGGCTTTCATCATCTTTCACACCCGGAGGGACCCCCAAGAACGGCTTGGATACAATGGCCAAGGGCTCTCCTACCGATACGGGCCAACGCCCCCCAGGGTTTCGGACAACAAATCGATAAAATCCCGCGTTGCGAATATGGTCAGCGGTCGATGCTCATTTTTTGTTTCCACCTCAGGCTAACGTGATACAAACGCTTTGTTTCCACCATGGTTAACATTTTTCCTCTATCGCCACGCCAACCCATTAAGCCCAAATGCCGGGTACACGATTCACACCCTTCATCACTTCATCATGTCCAAGTAGAGTCTCAGAATTCTTGGTACTTTTCCTCCGTGCATGTCTGCGCCTTGGGAGAAAAAGCTGCATCAAAGGTGTCCTTCGAAACTCTCCGCCGACTCCCCTTTGATGGACGCCCCAAGTATTGCGATGAGGATACCCCCCTTGTTTCGCACACCGAGTTTATCTCACGTGGGCTTAGGGATTGGGTTGACATCTGTGCTTACTCGGGAGTTGTCACCATCCATGGTCTGAGGTCTAAGACCATAAACTAAGACTCTCATCTGAAACTACGTTCAAGACCCCTTGTCTTTGGGTCCAGCTTGAGTTCAGCAAGTTCACCTCTCTCGGGTCCTACCATTGGGACCCCGACCACCGGACCGCGTGGAGTAGTGTAGGATTACGTCCTCATTCACGTAAAGTTTGCAATAGCTGCACCACGCACACCTCGTTCTGAGAGTTGGCCCTCCTTTTCTTTGTCCTGCATGACATTAAAAGGCACCCTTTAGAAATACGTGTATCATGATTCCCATCCTCATGGGATACGTAGGACCACCTGAATGTCTAAGATTCGGGTCCAGACCCACCTCTTAGTGATCTCCTGATCTCCCGGTCACCTAGGCCACTTGGTCTATCCCTCTCCAGAAGGGGGATGTGTAGGTATGATACAAGGTTTTGGGCACCGTGCCCCCTTCCCCCGGGAACCATCCAGCTCTCGATCACCCTCAAAGTTGAGTCCCTTGACTCCTTGCAGTGGTTCACCCATGTATTAAGAGCACTCTAGTCTAGGACCAAGAGTGTCAGATTCAACTTGATCAAGTTCCTTCCACTTTTCAAGCTTCGTGTTCCCCTCTATTCGGACCTCCATCACCTTTCACACCCAGAGGGACCCCCAAGAATGGCCTGGATACAATGCCCAAGGGCCCTCCTACCGATACGGGCCAACGCCCCCGAGGGTTTTGGACAACAAATCGATAAAATCCCGCGTTGCGAATATGGTCAGCGGTCGATGCTCGTTTGTTAGTCCCCATTTCAGGCTAACGCGACAGGATGTTGTGTTGCGAACATGGTCAACAGTAATCCTCTGTCGTCACGCCAGCCCCTTCAGTCCTTGAATGTTGGTTGCATGATTCACATCATTTTCCACCCCATCATGCCCAGGTGGAATCTCGACACTTTTGGCGCTATCCCTCAGTGCACCTTTGCATGCTAGGGGGACAAAGCTGCAATCTGGCGTCCTTTGGGGCTCCCATGGTCCGAGCTCTAAGACCATAAACTAAGATTCATTCAGGACTACGTTCAACGTGATTCCCATCCTCATGGGATACGTAGGACCGCCCAGACGCCCTGTCTCCGGGTACAACCCATTCAGGAAGCCAGTCTCTCTCCCTGTTTCACCTCTGCATAGGCCCCTCGGCCTAAGGTTTCCCTCTCCGGATGGCGTACAATTTGATGTGGGATCATGTCTCTGTCAATTGTGTTTTATAACACTGCGCACATTTCCCACCTAGAATCGTCTCTGCTACGTCTGCGCTGCATGATGATAAAATGCATTCTTGGTCCTATCATACGACCCTAAACTGTGACATTATCGTCCTGGCCGCACGACGAAAAACAGCACTTCATTTTGGTAACCTCATTGTAGAGGACATCACGTTGGGTACTGGCCACGTGCCATGCCATTTGTCAACGCCCATCGCGGCTTGATCCTTGTGGCGACATCACGGCCTACTATTCTAGGCCTGTCGCTTCACAAAAAAAAACCATTCACCCTAAAGAACAAACAAGATACATCAAATTCTGCTTCCTTTAGTGCAAGGGCCACGCCCGCACTCCCCTTTTCCCCTGACACTGGTATCCTACCGTGTCACTATCCAGAACTACGTATGGCTTGATTCTCATCCTTATGGGATACGTAGGAGCGCCCGAGCACTTCCCCACGGGCCCAGCCTAACCTTTGTGTTTGGTCCCTCGACTCGAGCGTTTCCCCAGAGAATGCATGGTAAGTAGGGCATAGGTCATCCTTCACGTCGAGTTTTGATGTCATGCATCCCCTGATCCCTTTACCTATTTATGGTCTAAGGTCCATCAAGATTTAAGTAAGTCTTGATTCTCATCCCTATGAGATACGTAGGAGCGCCCGGGCACTTCCCCGTGGGCCCAGTCTAACTTTTCCTGGTCCGAATTCTACGACCCTAAACTAAGATCTCCCCAAGGGAAAAGAATATGCTCCCCCTCTCTAATACATTTCGTTGTCGTATTCAGATGTGTTTCGACAAAGAACCCGAAGTGTGGGACTTTCATGCGGACATTCCCTTCGTCCCACGACCAAGCTTTGTGAACTCGCTATTTGAATCCTCATCCTCTTCCACGTCCAAAAGGACCCTC
Source organism: Viscum album (assembly GCA_963277665.1). Classification (NCBI taxonomy): domain Eukaryota; kingdom Viridiplantae; phylum Streptophyta; class Magnoliopsida; order Santalales; family Viscaceae; genus Viscum; species Viscum album. Next base: position 848,536,452 of record OY728164.1, on the reverse strand, counting down.
GGGCGACATGGATACTTGGTTTAAGGGCTCTCCATGAATGCTGGACCTAAGGGCCCTTCAATCATTTCGGGCCGACGTCCCCACGGATATTGGACAACAAATCGATAAAATCCCGCTTTGCGAATATGGTCAGCGGTCGTTGCTCATTTGTCTGTCCCCATTCTAGGCTAATGCGACAGGGTACTGCGTTGCGAATACGGTCAGCAGTTACCCTCCGTCGTCACGCCGCCATCATTGTGATCTGGATCTCGAGCATCATGATTCACACATTTCCACTTCCCCACGTTCAAGTGGAATTCCATCATACTCGGCTCTTTCTCTTCGTGCATATAGGTGCGCCACAAGATTGTGTTAGTGTCACTGGGCCAGGATTCACCGAGCGTCCCTTTTCCCTAACTAGCCCCTCTCTACGTCGGGAAATTCCCACCACTACTGCTTGTTTCCCACACCAAGCACGACTCACGTGGGCTTAGTAGTTTTGGCAGGATGTGTACCAACACGGTCAGGCTGCTCCTCATCCTGCATGATGTTAAAATGTGCTTTCATAACCACGTATGTCTTGATTCCCATCCTCATGGGGTACGTAGGAATGCACGACCACTTTGCTTCGGGCCCAGCCCAATCCTCACTCTTGGTCCCTCGACCTGAAGAGTGTCCTCCGGGGGTATGTGGTGTGATTTGGGCTCCAAGTCCTCATTCGTGTTGGTTTCATATCTACCGCGCCACACACTTCCTTCCCTCTTATTCCACATCCTATCATATGATGTTAAACTACAGGAGTCTATGTGTCCTCAACGCATGACAATAAACTGTGGTTCTGCCCTGAACAAGTTCAGGATGCCCCAAGATCCCACTGGGAAGTGGCGGATCCCCTTGCCAGAGTGGCCCTGTCTAAAAGAAGGAATGATCCATGATCAAACTGATACGCCTATCGCACGTACTCCCACCACGGTGGTGTAAATACCTAAGTGTTGGATTCTGTTCGGACAGACCATCACCCCATATTCCACGCTTTGCGTGCCCCTTATTCGGACCCTCATCCTATTTCGTGCCTAAAGGAACCCCCTAACGGCCTGGTCTCATGCCGCATCGGCTCACCTACCGTCCTGGGCCAACGTTCCGGAAGACTGGTCATGTTTGGAGGGACCCCAATAACGTCCTGGATACTACGCCCAAGGGCTCTCCTACCGTTACGGGCCAACGTCCCGAAGAATTGATCGACAACAAATTGATAAAATCCCGCGTTGCAAATATGGTCAGCGGTCGATGCTCATTTGTTGTCCCCATTTCGGGCTAACGCAGTAAGGGTACCGTTTCTCCTCTAAGGTTAACGGTTGTCCCTTATTGTCACGCCATCCCCACAGTGTTCCGAATCTTGGGTATCGTGATTCACACTTCCCATTTTCATCTGTTTGGACCGATTTCAACGCCCCTGGCGTTGCCCCGTTCGTGCATAAGAGCACGTCGAAGAAACGGTAATTCGGCTATCCTGGAAGTTCCTCCTCCGATCAAGCCTTCCCCATCTTTCGGGAATCTGGACTGGCTTGAGGAATTGTCGTCAAACGCCCCGCAAACATTGTAGGGATGTAACAAGGCAATTCAACAGAGGAAATCGTGCGTGCTACGGCATTCAAAACAAAGGTAAAATTTGGAAGCACGAAAGTACCAATAAAAGGGTTTTGGGTTTGTTAAAATACTCGGGGGTTGACTTCCCCCATGGACGGATTGACCCCGTCAAAAGAGCGTTGCAGCTCCGCCACCCGTTGACTTGAGGCATCCAAGGCTTGCTGCCGCTGAACTAGCTCTCGCTCCTCCTCCGCAGCGGCGGGGCGCAGTTCGTCAGTCCTGGCTTTGGCCCTCTCCACATCAGCTTGAACGGCAACCATCTTTTCAGAGGTCTGCCTCATGTGCTCTTTTGCCTCCACCAGCTGGGCCTTCAACCGTGAGACCAGATCAGTTTGTGCATCAAGAGAGGCTGAAAGCTCGTCTTACCGGGTCTGCATCCGTTGAACCTCGCCTTCAGCCTCCTGGAGCTTCTTGATGCTGGTCGCCTTCCTCCGCTGCCAGCCCACGCTGAGCCCACGATCATGCTCCCGGATCTTCTCAGCCATAAGATCTCGGATGAGTGAATGAGGACGTTGGGCATCCACTCCCCCAGCGCACAGTTCACACAACCGCGAGCGAAGCCTATCCATTTTGGCCAGCCATTATGCTTGGGGAGTTTCCTTGATAAAGAGTGCGATCAGCTTCCACGACCGGCGGCGAACTATGCTGTTGTCTTCCTCATCGGAGGTCGTTTCGTCCCAGTCTGCGCGATTGGTAGGCTCATACCTGGGATACGCCCGCAGGAAATCCTTAGCAGGATCAACATCCAGTGTCGAATACAGTGCAACACCTGGCGCCGAAGCAGGAGCGACAGAGCTGGGACCGACCGGTTGATCCTCTTCCTCGGAGTCCACCTCAATGATTTCGGGTACGACCCTGCTGGCGGACCCTCCAATGATGATGTGCGTCGCAGCTTGAGGAGATGGAGGGATTATTGCCACCATCACTGGCATGCCCCTAGGAGGGACGCCACCAGACATCCCGACCAGCCTTGCCGTAGTAGCCCACGCCAGTCGAAGAACTGCACAACAAAGATGGACATAAACGTTAGTTGGCATGGCCTACACGTGACAACGAGGAGACCGGTGGAGGAGACTTACGAAGATCGACCTCCGACCGCTGCTCCTGAGCCGGTACTAATGGGACCCCGAGACGAGGCCCCCCGTATACTGTTGGAAGGTCTGGGGATTCCAGAGGAGCCACCTCGGGCCCCCTGGTCCCACCAGACGCAGAACTGGACGCAGCCATAGGCGCGGGTTCTGAAGGTCCCGCATCATCACCCGCCAAGGAGCGAGAACGAGGCCTACGAACAAGTTCCTCCTGTAAGGCTCAAACATTGGTGAGAAGTCCATAAGGATCCAAGAACAGATCGTAAGAGTTCGGAATGCTACCTCGAGAGCCTCCGCGAAATCGTCGGATTATGAGCCTCGGTCTCCGACCCCACCCTCCTCCAGCGGGCTCCCTCCTCCAGCCTCATTCTCCCGAGAGGAGTCCTCTGATTCCTCCGGAAAGAGGAAGCGATCCCTCAGATCGGTAGCCAATAAATGTGGGGGGACCGTCTGATTCAACAGTACCCTCACCCGGTCTGTCATTGGGCGAGGGACACCACTGGAGTGGACGTAATCCTCCAGCTCTTCCAGGTACTGTTCTGCCTCCACCGGAGACGCCATGAATCCAGCCCGAACTGGGCCTATACCCGGTAATTCCATCCCAAGGTGATTCAGGTGGGCCCATATCTCGGATGGGATAAGGAATTGCCGGTTGACATCCCAAATGTCCCAAGCTTCCGGAAAGACGGCATCCTCTTCCATGTCAATGTGACGCAGGCGCTTCCCCGGAGCCTGAGTGGATATCCTACGGAATCCCCTCGGTGGCCGCCCCTCCGGATGACCCCGATCTCCCGGAATCACCGAATCCACCGCTGCTGCCATACCCTCGGCCGGTGCGGGTCTCGCCGCCATGGCAGCCCCGCTACCGCGAGCGGCCCTAGGTGCCCTCCGACCCCGACCTCGAGATAGAGGAGGCCCGCCGTCACCAACCCGGATCGTTGGTTGCTTCAGCATCTCCCCCGGATAAGCGGCCTCCCAACTAATGGCGTACTTCTTCACTAATCTAAAGGCGGCGGTGGATAGAGGCAATGCAATCCGCATCTTTCCATCTTCACGTGTGAACATGAGCCACAGCTGCCTCATCACACACGGGTGCTCCTCGTGACGCACCTCCTAGTAGACCTGCGGGGTCAGCCACTGGCGGCACCAAAACTGCCTCGCAAACCGATACGGAGTGTATGGTTCACAGAGCGGCTCACGATCTATTCGTGCCACCAAAACTCCACCTCGGAAGGCCAGGAGGTAAGCCCGATGTTCTTCCGTTCCCCGTCCGTCATCAGTAAGCAACCCCGTCGGCAATGGGAAGGGATGAAAGTTGAACTCGTCCGCCCTCCACACCCTATTCAGCACCATCGGAATGACCAGTTTGAACGGGAAGCTCCCGACCGTGTTCAGGATGGAGGGGCGAATGTTTGATCCCGGCGGCGAAATGGGGTTTGGATATTCTTAAATCCTCCTGATATAGACTGCGATCCACCCATACAAGAGGTGGAAGGGCCCACATATCATTGGCGGCTTCTTTCCCTCGCTAATATGCCGCAACATTCTGTAAAGTTTGGTGATAATCGGGATCCCCAGGTTGATCCGCTACCCCATGGCCAACATCGACGCCATGATAAACGAGCTGGGTCGTACCCCCATGCTTGTATCTCTCACCGGTAGGATCCAACCACAGATGAGAGCCGCGATGAATGCCGCCAGCCTGACTATCGGCTGTTGTTCAGTGCTGACACTGAAACCCCAAGTTTTCCATTGGCTGTACTCCATGACCCGCCAATACGAGTGCCCTTTGCCCCGTTGGGCCTCCCTTGGACAATTTTGAGGCCTTGGAGGGAACTCTCAATTCTCTGGGAAATTCAGGAAGCATTTGAACCACCTCCTGAAGTGGATGTCCCTCACTGCCTCCTTGTCCTCTCCAGGGACAAGCGCCATCAGCGCCGATGCCAGTCGCGGCATTTGCTCCGCATCCCCCCACGCGCTGGCAACGGGGAGGAACTCGTCATACATGGCCCCCAAGATTGGGACCCCAGAAATCTGGTGGACATCCCACAGGCTGATGCCCACCTCCCCGTGATGTAGGTGAAAAGTGTTGGTCCTAGATGACCATCTACTCAGCAACTCCGGCATTAGCTGCTTCGGTTGGTAAATGTGGAATTGGGAGGCCCATGCCACCTCATACAACCCCACTCTCCTCAACTCGGCCCCTAACTCCTCGCATGAGGCGCCTACCCAGTAGGCCCAGTCCCATTCATCAGTGAAGTTGCCTCCCTGGCGCAGGTCCCACTCATCGGACCATCCCTTCTTCGAATCCTGCAAGGCCGCCTTCAGCATTGTACGGTAGAGGGGAGGGGAAGTCTCCGGCAGCAATGGATTCCCGTCGATGTCGTTCACATGGTTGTAGAGACAGTCAACGGTAACAGGTGTGAAGTCCTCCCGCGCGTGACCATCGGCCGCCCTGAACCATTGGTGCTGGCACGGTGTGCTCCTGAACCAGCAAGTTGGTTCATCCCTACTCGCCTCAGGGATGAAGACGTCATCCCTCAGCCCGAAGCCGTACAACGGCAGTTTCTTGCACTGTGGATAATCTTTCTGACCCTCCGAGAGTAGATCCGTCAAAGAAGTGTGGTCCGAGTGGCTCCAGATCATCTCCCCCAAGCCTGGACGGTTGGCCATCTCATCTCGATGAGCAGCATCTGCAAGGACCCCCCAATACAACTTCTTGATGGGCCATTTTATCTCTGGCCCTCAGAAAAGGATTCTTTCGGATGGATCACGAAGCTCGACCGCGGAGCTCGACCGCGAAGCCAGATCGCGAAGATCGGTCACGAGACCAAGCCGCGAAGTCTGGCCAAGCCCGACAAACAGAGGTTCGCTTGGCGCGGACGCAGAGTCAGAGATCCGTGGTTCGCCGCGAAGCTCGATTCGCGGAGTGCTGTCGCGGAGTACGCGGAGCTTCGCAAAGTCGAGAGCACAAAAAGACAAGGAAGGAACGTGAAGACAAAAGAGGGCGGACCCCCTATATATAGGCGGCGACCCCGGAGCATCGTGGCGGGCCTCACCCGCGTGAAGCATCGCGGCGCGTCCAGATCCGCGGCCCCGGCGAGCATCGCGGGGTCCCTTCGCGATGCTGCATCGTGAACCATTGACAATTTTGGAGATTTTCCCTCATACTTCGACCCTTCGCCCTCCGTGGCTCCAAGTCTGAGGGGGGGCATTTGTTGGCGCCAAAAATACGGCCCGAAAGAAAGGAAGGAAAAAGACAGCTGGCGCGCTGCCTCGCGAAGCACAGCCGCGAAGCACAGCCGCGAAGCACAGCCGCGAAGCACCACCGCGAAGCACCCACGTGAAGCGCCCCGACCATTGCGGCCCCGCAAAGCCCCAGAGGTGGTAATCCTCCGCGAACACATTTGATGTTCGCGACCCGCCGCGAAGCTCCGGAGGCGGTAATCCTCCGCGAACGCATTTGACGTTCGCGAGCTGCCGCGAAGCTCCGGAGGCGGTAATGCTCCGCGGACGAAGTTGACGTTCACGAGCGCTCCGCGAAGCACCAGAGGCGGCGCGCGAGCCCTGCTTCGCGACGCCCCTTCCCTATAAATACTGGACTCCCCCTGAGTCCCGAAGACGGACAATCTGAACTTTCGGCTTCTCCTCTCCCGAATCACGAAGCACTCTTTGCCTCGGGAATCATGAGCTCCGCGAGGTATTTCTACTTCGCGAGACGTCTCTGCTTTGTCTCATTTTGAGCCCCTCTTCCGAGAGGGATTCCCTTCACGAAGCTCAAGGGCATTCGCGAAGGAAGGGGATTCCCAAGGGAACCCGGGTAGCCGAGGAGTGTTTATGCTTCGCGAAACACCCAACCCATGCTAGTTATCCCTATGCCAAGGCAGGATCACTATTCATCGCGAAGCACACTGCTTCGCAGGACCCTGCTTCGGGAGGCACCCCTTCTTCGCGAGGCAGTGCTCCGCAAACAATCTTCCACTTCGCGAAGCACCTTCCACTCACACCTATTCCCCATGCTAAGGCCAAGGCACTCCACTTCGCAGAGCACACTCCTCTGCTTAGCGATTCCTCTTCTCGTGCGACCCTCCAGGTTTGCACGATGTGATTTCAAAGTCCCATGGACAATACCACCCGTAGTGTTGCTTCGCCTAATGCTTCTTCGCATAGGCACGCTAATGGCTATTGCTTCTTCGCATAGCCACGCTAACGTGGAACCCTCGATGGTTCGTTCCATGACCCCCCTTAACTATGGCCTTACTGGTACCTTCCCTTCCCCAAGGACCAGAGGGTACCAGTTATGTAAGTCCTAGGGGTGTGGAGTGAACCCACCTCGTCCAAGCTGCAGGACGTTAAACTGCCAAGCACCATGTCCTCAACACATGACGTTAAACTGTGATCCGACCCCGTGCCCCTCGCGAAGGGTCCCCCCAGCTCGAACATTTTTTACACCACTCGTCTCCACGGGAATGGAACTCTTCCTCACATGGAATGAGATCCTCCTTGTCGGAGTGGCGTATGTTCGTAAGAGAAGGGCGACCCTAGCCCCCTCAACGGATGGCTGAACCTCTGCATCTTCATACTTCCCCACTACCATGGTCAGTGGAGGGCGTGGTAGGGAACGAGGCACCTCCCATCGTCGGACCAAGGTCCATCTTTCCCGCGCTCTGTCGCGCCACGGGCCTCCATCCTGGAGTAAGTCCCAACACCATGGGCCGCTCAATGCGTAAGCGCCTCTTCGCTTCTCACGGACGCACCCTTCGCGACGTGATCGTCAGGTCCTTACAACCTCTTGTTTCTCACACCGAGCATGACTCACATGGGCTTAGAGTGAGCACCGACCCTGACCCCGAATATTCCTTGAACTACGAGGTCTTTGATCCATGTCAAGGCATGGTACGTAGGAAGCCTCCACGAGGTTCAAGCCCACCCGTCGTTCTTCCACGTCGGGTCTCATTCCCGTCCAGCATGACGTTAAACTGTGCGTTCCCTTGCGAACTACGAGGACTTTGATCCATGTCAAGGCATGGTACATAGGAAGCCTTCATGAGGTTCAAGCCCACCAATTGTGGACCCCGGGTCTACTTTCACGTCTGTTCACCGACGGACTCATTCCCCTTGAACTACGAGGTCTTTGATCCATGTCAAGGCATGGTACGTAGGAAGCCTCTATGAGGTTCAAGCCCACCCGTCTTTCACGTCGGGTTTCACCCCCGTCCAGCACGACGTTAAACTGCACTCCGGTCCAGTGGTAAGCCATTGCGACCCACCTATCTCTTGAACTACGAGGTCTTTGATCCATGTCAAGGCATGGTACGTAAGAAGCCTTCACGAGGTTCAATCCCACCAATAGTGGACCCCCGGGTCTACTTTCACGTCGGTTCACCGACAAACCCATCCTTTGAACTACGAGGTCTATGATCTATGTCAAGGAATGGTACGTAGGAAGCCTCTATGAGGTTCAAGCCCACCCATCATCCATTCACGTCGGGTCCCATTCTGGTCCAGTGGTAAGCCATTGCGACCCATTCTATTTGAACTACGAGGTCTTTGATCCATGTCAAGCCATGGTACGTAGGAAGCCTCTATGAGGTTCAACCCCACCCGTCATTTCACGTCGGGTCTCACCCCGGTCCAGCATGACGTTAAACTGCGTTCTGTTCCAATGGTAAGCTGTTGCGACCCTTTCCCACCTGAACTATGAGGTCTTTGATCCATTTCAAGGCATGGTACGTAGGAAGCCTCCATGAGGTTTAAGCCACATTGCTCGGTCGTTCATTCACGTCAAGTTTCGCCCTCGTCCAGCATGACGTTAAACTGCATGCCTCCTTTTGTCCCGCATGACATTAAACTGTACACCCAATTCTGGTCCGACGGCAAGCCGTTGTGACTAACCCAAACTACGAGGTCTTTGATCCATGTCAAGGCATGGTACGTAGGAACCCTTCCCAAGGTTCAAGCCCACCACCCATCGGACCAAGGTCCGCTTTCATGTTGGTTCACCGACAAAGCCCCATCTGAACTACGAGGACTTTGATCCATGTCAAGGCATGGTACGTAGGAAGCTTTCATGAGGTTCAATCCCACCACTAGTGGACCCACGGGTCTACTTTCACATCGGTACTCTGACGATGCTCATTGGGCCAAGGTCCACCTTCACGTCATTTTATCGACGTCGTCCCGAACTACACGGACTTTGATTCCCTGCCACGAGGATACGTAGGAAGCCTCGTCAAGGCTCAAGCCCAACTTCACTATCGCCCCCTGCGATGGTCCCATTTCACTCTCCTTCCACTCCATTCATCAACCCACCACCCGTTCCGATTCTCGCCCGGACCGTCTTATCCTGGTGAGACCATGTCGGTACGCTCTTCTTCACAGTCGCCCATGGGCTGGCCTCGGTATCGACATCCCTTCAAGGAGGATCCTTCAATCCGATCTATCATAGCTAATGCTCTGGTTGTGTTGATCTGTCTCTGTTGGACGTTAAACTTGCGGCATACCCTGTGTTGAGCACGGTAAGCTGAGGAAAACCTCAGATATGTGTCTATGACATATAATTCCCCACGCTCGATGTGGGATGCCTCGGGCTTCCACGCCCCCGAGAATCCTTCTGGTCAAGGATAACAGACAGACATGTCAGGTACCCCAGCATCCAGACACGCTACTGATGCCTCAACGTGACTACTCCCCTGACTGAAGGTTGCTGCCCTGACTGGACCCTTTGGAATGTCCCGACAGAAGTAGTGTAATTAACCGGCGTCCATGGAAACATGGCACTGGGAAGAGTTTCACGAACTACGTATTAAATCTATAAGGGAGACCCGGACTAGGTGACGAGTTCTGAGGAGGATTCCGCAGGAGGAAGAACCGACATCCCATCATCCCGTTTCGATCAAGGAGCAGGCGTCCCTGAATAAGGAGAGAATGCCACCCGCCTTTGGAAAGCAGGAATGCGGGGCAACAGCCGCGCGTCCTCACAGACGGATGCGCGCGCCCCGGCGAAAGCGTCAGAAACACCTACTTTCAAACAGGACCTCCCTAGTAAGGACATGGAACGAAACATAATTTTACATCATGCCAATGAGGACAATAGACATGTAGTTTAACATCGTACGATGAGGAAGTCGCCCATAGTTTTAAGTTTATACTTCATAGACCAAGGTTAATAGTTTAAAGTCATGGTATATGGACTATAGTCTCCTAGTATAAGGTTATACAGACTGGACCATGATCAGGGCTGAGGGTCAAAGAAGGTTAAGGATCCTTGGACTTGGCCAGAGACAGAATTCTTGGGCGTCGGTATGTATCTAATAAGGATGAATATCAAGCCAAACGTAGTTCTTAAGCATGGCGTGGCCATAGGAAAGCACTGATAGGGGAAACCCACTTTGGAAATGGATCTGGTGCATCCCATGAATAACATGGGGCATCCAAAACTTGTTCAGGGTAGGACTGTAGTTTAGTGTCATACGTCTTGGACATGTGGGCTCATGCAGTTTAACCTCATACGATATGATGAAGGGTGAAAGGGGAAATCCTTGTAAGGGAGTATATGGTGTTATAGCTATAAACTCGACGTGAATGAGGACATAAGGAGTCCTCACCACACTTCGTATCCTCAGAGGAATCTCGTTAGGTCAAGGGAAGAAAAGTTAAAGTTAGGTTGGGCATGTGGCAACGTGCCCGGGTGTTCCTACGTAGCACAAGAAGATAGGAATCAATCCATTCATAGTTATGAGGGCACAATTTAACGTCATGTGGGACGGTGAAAGGAATTTGTGGCATGGCTACGTCAATACACGTCCTACTAAAACTACAAATCCCACGCGAGTCGTGATCAATGTGAGAAACAAGAAGTAGTGATGGGAATTTCCTAGCATAGGAAGGCACATGTTAGGGTCGATGGGACGTTAGGTGAATGACGACCCAATAATGTTGACCCGCCTACTTGACACACCTAGATGCATGAAGGGGTAAATACGAGTATGTTGGAATTCCATTTGAAAATAAGGAAGTGAAAATGTATGAATCATGATGCTCGAGATCTGGACCGAAATGATGATGGTTTGAAGATAGGGGATAATTCTTGAACATGTTCAAAACATAGTATTTATTTCACATTAGCCTAGAATGGGGGAAAACAAATGATGGTTGATTGTTGACCATATTCAAAACACAAGACCTGTCACAAATATCCTCTGAGGTCCTCAGAGACGTTGTCCCATGACGGTAGGTAAGCCAATGTGGCATGAGGCCATGCCGTATTGGGGGTCCCATTAGACGAGGATGAGAATGTAGATCCAAATAATGGGCTCAAGAATCTTGTACATGGACTGACAGAATGTCCTTGTGAAAATTCCACACTTTGGTCACTGCCATAATGCACCTGAGTACAAAAACAAGACATATTAGATATATGGAGTTGGGTCCCTTTCCCAGGGAAAGGGTACTGGGGTTGCATGCTTCCAAATTAATGGTTGTAGGATGGGACATTAAGGGGGGATTGATTTAATGGACTATTTGTAGGGATGAGAAGTGTCCAAACATGATGCATAGATCCCATGGGGAGAACATAGTTTAGGGTCATATAGCTTGGACCAGGTTGAAAAACGACAAGGGAGGAACCTGGCGCAGCTGTTGCAAAACTCGACGTGAATGAGGACCCATGAGGTACCCACCACACCACATGTTCCCAAAAGGGATCAGGCCTTGGTGATGAGTAAGAGGGGACATGAATTTTGATTCTTGGGGCTAGACCCAGAGATAGGATGTCTGGGTGTTCCTACGTATCCCATGAGGATTGGAATGAAGCAGTATGTAGTTATAGATGATGTAATACAGTTTAACATCATGCAGCAAGGACCCAAAGTGATATTAGTTTATAGTCATAGAACACAGACCAGAGATGGTAGGGAATGAGGGAGACACATGGTGAGGTTATTAGGAAACCCGACGTGAATGAGGGTCTGGAGTCTAGATCACCATGTGTTCCATGGAGAGATTTTAGGTTGTGGGACTAAAAATGAAAGTTAGGCTGGGCCCTGAGGCAAAGTGCATGGGAATTCCTACGTATCCCATTAGGATGATAATCAATCCATATGTAGTTCTGAAAGTGGAATGGTAAGGTACTAGTTACATAGATAATAAGTTCATGCGGGTCTGGACCTTGCACCAAAAGAAGCAGCATTTGATAGATCTTATTTGTCCATTAGGATGGATGTGTGTTTTTTTGAAGTGATGGACCCCAGATAGAAGGTACATACATTTCCAAAAGAATCAAGCCATAGTGGGCATTGACAAATGGTATGGATTGTGACTGATACCAAACATGATGTCCCCTCGAGTGAGGACCCCATGATGCAGTGCTATTTTTCATCATGCGGTTAGGACGATAATGTCACAGTTTAGGGTCATGTGATGGGACCATCCATGTATTTTAATGTCTTATAGTATAGATGTAACAGTTTAATGTCATGTGGGACTGGGTAGCATAGCTTAGAGTCATATGTCTCAGACATATACATGAAATATTAGGTACAAAAGGTAATGTTTACAATATAATAAAGCATACCGGACGTTAATGAGGACGAGGTCCACATCCCACCATGCACAATCCCAAGAAAGAAACCTTGGGATGAGGGGCCAAAAAAGGTTAGAGAATATGGGGAAAGAGATAGGAGGAAATAGCTCCTTAAAAGAGGAGTATGTGATGTGGAAATTATAAACCCGGTGTGAACGAAGGCATAATCCCATGCATGCCACATCAGGAAGTCCTATAAGAGTTGTGGCCTAAAAGGTAGAACATAAGAGATAAATCTTTGGAACTCAAGATCAAACCAAATATGAGATGTCTGGGCATTCCTATATATCCCATGAGGATGTGAATCAGTCCACACATAGTTTTCAAGAGGGTGACGTATAAATAGATATTAGTTTAGGGTCTTAGATCTTAGACCATGGAAGAGGAAAACTCTTCCAAGTAAGCGCGGACCTCAATCTGACCCCTAAGTCTATGTGAGTCAAACTTGGTGTGGGAAACAAGGGTAGACAATTGTTTTTCAATACCAATAATACACCCCCAATGGAAGTCGGTGGAGAGCCTCAAATTATGCCTTACCGCAGCTTTATCCTCTTAACGTGAAAATGTTCACTGAGGGATAGTGTCGGGATTGTTCAAATTCCACATGGACACAATGGGGTGGAAAATTATGTGAATCATTTAACCGACATTAAAGGCTTGAAGGGGTTGGCACGATGATGGAGGATAATTATTGACCATGTTCGACACATAGTATCCATATCGTGTGGAATGAAATGGGAACAACAAATGAGCATTGACCACTAATCCTATTCGCACCATGGGACTTGTATCGATTTGTTGTTTGAGACCCTTGTGGATGTTGACCCATAATGGTAGGAGATCCCTTAGGCCTAGCATCCATGCCATTTGGGGGTCCCTTTGGATGTGAAAGATAATGGACGCCCAATTTAAGGGGAGCACAAAACCTAAATAATTGGTGAAATCATGTCCACGTAGATTCCAACACTCCAGGATCTAGACCGGATTAATCATGGACACATTAGTGAGTCACCGAAGTGGGTCAAGGGACCCGACTTAAGAGAAGTTGGCTCAAAGAGATAAGAGTAAGGAAAGGGAGTAAAGTCTGCTCAAGAAAGAGAGGTTTGTGTTGTGGTTGTTATAAGACCGATGTGAATGGTAACATAATCCTATAGCATACCATATACCCATTTCCTGGGAAAAATATGGCCAAGGGGCCAAGATTATAGGGAGGTGTCTAAGAGATGGGTTTGGATGTGAAGACTAGATGTTCAGGTAGTCCTATGTATCCCATAAGGATGGTAATCAAGCCACATGTAATTCTAGGAAATGTCGTGCATTTTATTTTCATGCAGCAAGGACGCAAATAAAAGGAAGATACCCCCGCGATGGACGTGTATGACATGATGGGTAACCTTCAATGAATGAGGACATAATCCCACACCACATCATACAATCTTAATTGAGAACGCAGGCTAGGGGTATAAGAACCTAGCTCTTTATTATAAAGTAAAACATGATTTATTACATAAAATTTACATGATATAACATGGAAGATCGAGAGATATAGTGTCTTTGGGGAATAGGGTCATTACGTAACAACATAAAATATGAAATGAAACATCTTTATTGAAAACATCATTTACATGACCACTACATTCCCTCGTACTTAGCATTGCATTGGATAACCTGAGGACATGCATAAGAAAATGGTGAGATATAAAGCCCAGAAAAGGAATAAACATGGAATAACATAGGGAATACAATAAATTTTAGACAATAGTCATATCAATGGAGTACAAGAGAAACAAGAACATAAAGGCATGATAAATCATGATAATCATAACATGGAAATGTGGCAATAAAACTTAACATCGAATTTAGCATGATCCAAGGATCATTGCACATGAAGCATGAGTAACCCTCATTGCACATGAAGAATTAGTAAAAACATTTTTCACTTGAATTAGAATGATTCAACACTCATTTCACATGACGTATCTTGATAATATACTTTACCCAATGCATTGGAGTGCTATCAGGGTGTGCCTTTCTTATACATTTCATTTCATGCATAAGTGTGCCACATGGATCATATAACATGGAATAAATCAACATCATAAGTTATTCCACTATTAAGTAATGTGGAATAAATACATGAAAGTACCATTCAATATGTATATGTGCATAAAGTTGAATACCCTTGATAGAGACATGGGTATGGTATTCACTACACAATGATCTTGGCTTGGAAAACGCGGTAGCAAAAAAGCGTGACATAAGGATTCATGAAATTGGATGATGAGAGAGAAATGGGAGTCTTGTCATATATACATGAAATGGATAGTAAGGGGAATATATTGGTATATGTCCAAAAAAAATAATGTAATATAGATTCTTAAAACAAAATAATTACTTGGATGTAAAAGAGGAGAGAGAAATCCCTCACGGAATTTTGGCATGGTAACAGGTGTACATGGGAGGCATTAATGACAGAGAAAGGGGTCTCCCACCATTCAAACATAAATAGGAAATTATGGGGGAGGTGAAAAATCATACCCTTAACATTTTTAATTGAAAAAAAGTCATAATAACTTAAAAATTAAATAAATGAGATAAGAAAAAATCCATTACTTTGAAGTGTGTTTCCAATGGTTTGGGAGAAGATTGAGAGAGGATTCTTGGGATCATGGGGAGACTTGGGAGGTTTTAGAGAGAGTATGGAAGAGTTTGGATGAACTCCAAAGGATTTTAGTGAAGTGGAAGTGAGATCATGGGTACGTTTATATAGGAAATGAGAGGGAATTCATTATTATTTAGGTTTGGGACTCCACACATTATACTAATCAAAACCACAAAGCAGCTCATGGTTTTTACCCATGATTTTTTCCAAAGGGGAGTGGAAAAAAATATTTAATGAGAACAATGGCCTAAATTCTTAAAATAATAGGGTTTCTTATGTGGAGGTGAGTGACACTCTCAAGGAAAACAATTTAAAAAGAAAAAATGTTTTATAAGTCTTGGAGGGTTCACTAAAGCATTGTAAAATAAATAAATCATATCTAAAATTAAATTATTTTAATGGTAAAACATATATTGGCCTAAAATAATGTTTATAGTATTTTACTACATCACTATTGGGTCATTATGATGTCATGAAACACATTATATATTTAAATGGTATTTAATTTTTACCCAAAAATTATATATTATCAGAAAATTATGATAAATTAACCATTGTATAATTCAGACATCCTGATTCCAAAAATAATATTTATTTTATCTAAGTAATTTTTTATATATGCAAATTTTAACATTTAAAATAAAAACTGACATTTATAAAAAAATCATCAGTTTTCACAAAAATAGCTTCCAAACCATCATAAAAATTACAATTTCATTCATAAAATTATATGATAATTTATATTTAATAAAAATTAATTTAATAATAATAATATTTATTAAAAATATTATTTAATTAAAAAATAAATTAATTCATAAAAATAGATTTTTTAGTAGAATATTTACTAAAAATAATATTTGTGGTGTGAAAACTATTTACAAAGTAACAATAATAAAATAAATTGACATTATTTATAAAAAAATAATGTATATATTCATAGTGCTAGGTTATTTTTACATAATCCCTTATGAAACCTACATAAGAATGAAGGGTAAGGTGTGTGATGGTGAATAACTCTTGGGGTGGGTCAGATAACATCGCTCGAGTGGTAATCCCTATTAACTTCCACTTCTCTCGTAGTTGATTCTGCTCAAGTTTTAAGTGTTCAAGATTGGCTTGGTCTTAGTCAAGAGTGAAACCTAATGATTCCACATCCTTTCCGAGTTTTGAAAAATGGGCTTCGTATGGGGAAAGTCTACTAGATGAGCCCGTCACTTCCTTTGTTTGAGTAAATTGGGTTTGTTAAAGCACTATATTTATATTTATCAAGTTATCACTATTCAACGACTATATTTGCAATGGTCAAAATTATTAACAATATTTTAAAATACAAATCATATAACCAAATAAGTGCATCCATTTAAAATAACCACACAAATACATTTAAATAGACCAAGAGGAATTTTAATTAATGAAATTTTGTTTCATTACAATCTTCCCCCCTTAAGAAATTTTGTCCTAGAAATTTCCATTTCCCACACTAAAAAAAATGTGGGTAACTTTGCTTCATCACTACCTTTGATTCCCACATCGCTTCTTTAAACTTGTGGTTTCACCACAAAACCTTGACGAGTGGCATTGTCTTATTTCATAGAAATTTTTATCTATGATCTAATATCTTCACTGGTTGCTCCTCAAAAGAAAGATCATCCTCTAGTTGTACTACCTCTGAATAGAGTACATGTGAAGGGTATGGTATATACATCCTTAATAGGGATACATGAAAGAAATCATGTACCTTTTCCATGGTAGGTGGATGTTCTATTCGATAGGCTGCAACCCCAATATGATCAAGAATCTCAAAGGGACAGATGTACCTAGCACTTCACTTACCATTCTTTACAAGCCTCATGACCTTCTTCCATGGAGATATGTGTAGAAATACCATGGCTCCAACTTTAAACTCAAGTTCTCATCGACAGTTATCTACATAACTATTCTGTCAACTCCGGGCTACCTTGATATGCTGATGAATGGTTTTCACCTTCTCCACCATTTCTTAGACAATTTCTAGTCCTAGCATCTTATGTTCACTGACTTCATCCCAACATGTCGGTGTTAATCACCTCTTCTCATACCAGGCTTCATAAGGTTACATTTGGAATCTCGAGTGGAAACTGTTATTATAGGAGAATTTAACTAGAGGAAGATGTTGATCCAAACCTCATTTAAATTCCATTGAACATTATCTTAACATATCTTCCAATGTTTGAATAGATCTATCAGATTGTCCATCAGTTTGAGGTTGATAGGTCATGCTGATGTTCAGTTCAGTATCCAGAGCATATTGGAGACTCTTCCAAAATTTAGAGGTGAATCTTGGATCTCGAACGAATACAATTGATAGTGTTACTCCATGTAGCCTTACCACGTAACTGATATATAACTTTGTCAGTTGATCCAATGAGAAGTCCTCCCCAATTGCAATGAAGTGTGCAGACTTTATAAGACTATCCACAACAACCCATATCGCATTGTTTTCTTTGGATGTCTTCGGATGTCCAGTGAGAAATTATATGGTGATGTTCGTCCATTTCCATGTTACTATGGGAAACGGATGTATCATTCCCTTATACTTCTTCCTCTATGCCTTCACTTACTGACACACCAGAAACATTTATGTATACTCAACGATCTCCTTCTTCATATTATCCCACCAATAATTCTCTCAAATCTCTTGATAAATATTTGTGTTTCTTTGGTGAATAGAGAAATTTGAACTGTGCACATCATCCAAAATTTCCTTCTTCATCTCTATACATGATGGATCACATAGTCTTTTCCAAAATCTCACAATTCCTTCTTCATTAACATTGATCTTAGAGGATTTCCCTTTTTTTGATAGCTTCCACATTCTTCTAAATTCCCACATCATCATTTTGAGCATCCTTTAACTTTTCCAAAAGTGACAGTTGAGCAATCATTTGTGAATGGGTTGACAATGTTCCCTTATTTATGTTTCCCATGTCCATCTTCATAAAATCTAATAAGATTTGATCCTTTACAATGCTCATCAGTGATAGAATTGTTGGGTCCTTTCTACTTAGAGAATATGCCACCTAGTTTTCATTCCAAGGATGGTAATGGATTGAGCAGTCATAGTCTTTGATCAGCTCTATCCATCTTCATTGACGCACGTTCAACTCTTTCTATGTGAATATATACTTGAGGCATTTTTGGTCTGTATATATTTCACACTTCTCCCCAAAGAGTTAATGCCACCAAATTTTTAAATTGATGATCACCGCAACCAACTCCAAATCATGTGTTAGATAATTTTTCTCATGAACTTTCAATTGTCTCGAAGCATAAGAAATGAATTTCTCATTTTTCATCAACACACATCCCAGGCCCTTCTTCAAAGCATCATTATATACCACCAAAATTTCTCCACTTGTGGGTAAAGTGAGTATGGGTGTAGTGATAAGACTCCTTTTCAACTCATTAAAGCTTTCTTCATATTCATCACTCCATGAAAACTTTACTCCCTTCCGAGTTAGCTAGGTAAGAGAGTTGGACAATTGTGAGAAATTTCTCACAAATCGTCGATAATATCGAGCTAACCCCAAAATGCTATGGATATCTGTTAACGATGTTGGACTCATCCATCCCTCTATTATAGTTGTCTTGGATGGATCCACAGATATCCCGTTGCTTGTTAAGATATGTGCCAATATTGATACCTCCATCAACCATAACTCACACTTGTTGTACTTTGCATAGAGCTTCTCCTTTCGCTAGGTCTCTAGTACAGTTCTTAGATTCTCCTCATAATCCTCCATGGTTTTGGAGTATATTATAATATCATCTATAATGACTACTAAATTTTTTTGAGGTAATCTATAAATACTATATTCATCAAGTCAATGAAAATTTCTGGAGCATTAGTGAGTCTAAAAGGCATTACTATGAATTCACAGTGCTTGTATCTTGTACGAAAAGTAGTCTTAGGGATATATTCCTTATTCACCCTTGATAATATCCTGACCACAAATCCACCTTGCAGAATTATTTTTCTCTACACTGCTAATCTAACAAGTCATCAATTCATGGGAGAGGATACTTGTTCTTTATAGTGATTTTGTAAATCTCACGATAATCGATGCAAAGGCGCATTGACCCATCATTATTCATGACGAAGAGGACTGGTGCACCCTATGGTGAAGCACTTGATCATATAAACCCATTATCAAGAATCTATGGTAGTTTTTTCTTCATCTCCTCAATATCCACATAATCTATTCTATATAGAGTCTTGGATATTGGCAATTCCTTAAGTATATGATCAATTAAGAATTCAATATCTCTTTTAAGAGGAAGACTAAGAAATTCCTCGGGAAACACTTCATCGAATTCCCTCACAGTAGTCATGTCTTCAAAGATGGTTTCCTCCTTAGACTCAATCATCTAGGCCAGATATGCATACTCAGAGGGCATTAATATGCATGACTGAGATGATGAAGCTAAAGAAGATTCAACTTCCTCCTTGCACTTCTACAGAATCAGGGGTCGATTCTCCACATATAGAGTGATTTCCCTCTCACAACAGTTTATGTTGGATCTATATAATGAAATCCAATCAATTCCATGAATATCCTCAAATCCCACCAGAGAGAGTATGATGAGGTTCTATGGGATGTTCAATCCACCGATTATGACAGGGGAGGAGTTATATTCATGGGAATCAATGATTTCCCCATTTTCCTTACTCACTGAAATCTTTACATCTATGATTTTTGGTGGTGTTGGTATTGTTCTACTAAACTTTAAGGATATAAAAGAATCTATAGAACCTGAATCAAAAATAACATTTTTTTTCATGAATTAATAACTAGTGTACCAGTAACCACATCATTGTCGGGGTTCACTTTGGATATAGTAATAGAAAAAAGATCTCCCTTGTTGCCTTGGATGTTGTTGGTTTCCTCTTAAAAGCCTTGGATTAGAGAACTAATTTGAAAGATGGCCTGGATCTTTGCAGTTGAATTAATGAACAATGCATTGAGAGTCAAATGGAGCATTCCCCTCCTATGTCACAGTCGTGGGTTTTTCTTGTTGGCAGTTAATGCCTAGGTGACCTTCACTTCCACACCTAATTCATTTCCTTGTCCCCTTCAGGGAATTTCTAGGGTACTTCTTTCCAAACCTTTGGATAGTGGGGTTCTGGATTTTATTCGCACCATTGGATTTATCCATCAGACCTCCAGAATTGAATTCCACATAATGCTTCTTATCCCCATGATACCCCTGAGGTTTTCCAATCTCTATTTCATCCTTGAGGGAGCATCAGATAATTTCCTCATAGCTGTCAAAGTCATGGATTGACATGGCTTTTCTTAGTCTAGGTTTCATAACATCAAAGATGCGGTCAACCTTTCATTCGTGGGTAATGAAAAATCCAAAAGTGAATCGTGGAATCCTTGTGATGTTTTTCTCTCACACTCAGATAAATTCGTCGTAATTTTTCTTGAGGGAAAGGATGTCCATTTCCATCTTAAGCTGCAGGGTGTGCTAAAAATATTTATCAAAAAACTTCTTCTGGAAATCCTTCCATTACAACACCTCGATATCCTCCTCAGGATTCATATTTTTAATCAAGGTCCACCATTAAATGGCTTCACCATCCATACAATAAGCATCTAGAAAACCCTTCTCTTGTTCGGAACTTTAAGGGATGGAGAATATCTTTTCAATGTAGTTGATCGATTGTTTGGCGATTGAGGGATCAGATGATCCATTAAAAGTATGAGGCCTTTGTCTCATGAATCTCTTGATAACGAATAGTTATTTGTTGGGGGGTGGTGAATTTTCCTCTTGACCCATGTTTATACTCAAATCTTGAGTTAACTGAGAGATAATCATGCCAAAGTTTGTGAATCTCGCTCCCATCGGATTGTGCATCTCATTAGCATTGTCATCACATTTATCTTCACATAGGTTGTTAGCATGAGTCCTCCTATTACCATCCATTGGCTGGAATAAAATGAATGTTAGGGGTAACACAGAAAGTTTAATCCAAAAATAGATGACTTATTAATACATTTTATTTCCATAAAATATGAATCTATATGTTTCAACCTACGTTATCCTTAATATACATTCTAACATATATTCCTATGGGAATTTTTTTAATTATTTTAATAATGGTTCATACAAAGCTTGTAAATTTACTAATACATATCCCCTGGGAGTGTAATAACAAAGAGTGCAGCAAGACCCATTCTCATGTACTATGATCCCTGGGTCAGGACCAAAACTCCTTATCGGGGTATTCACCCCTAGGTACAATTGTTCTAGAGCTGCCTCTAACTAATAATATCCAGACAAGGATGTATTTTATTGAAAAATAACTTACTCAATACTCACCAAAATGTAGGGATGTATTAATTATAATTATTCTTGTCTTTAAGGCTTCACTAGGGATTTAAAATCCTACACCCAAAAAATAATTAAACCTAACCTCTAATACCAACTATAACAACCCTGGTCTTTATTACACACAAAAATAGGATTTATTACATAAAAATCTCAACATAAAACATAGAAGATTGAGAGGTATAGTGTATTTGGGGATTAGGATCAAAATATAACAACTTAAAATGTGAAATACATCCTCTTTATTGAAAACCTCTTTTACATGACCACTGCATTCCCTCGTACTTAGCATTTCCTTGGTTAACCTTAGGACATGCATAAGAAAAGGGTGTGCTAAAATTACCTATTAGGGAATAAATATGGAATAACATGAGGAAAACAATAAATTTCAGAAAATAGGCCTATCAATGGAGCACAAGAGAAACAAAAACATAAAATTATGATAAATCATGATAATCATAACATGGAAATGTGGAAACAACACTTCACATGGAATTTAGCACGAGCTAAGGCTCATTGCACATAGAGCATGAGTAAACCCGCATTGCAGATGAAGCTCGAGTAAACCCTTTTTTCAATTGAATAAGAATGAGTCAACACTCATTTCAAATGACTTATAATTATACTATACTTTACCCAATGCATTGGAGCGCTATCAGGGCGCACCCTTCTTAAAAATTTCATTTCATGCATTAGTATGCCACATTGATCATATAACATTGAATCAATCAACATCATAAGTTATTCAATGATTTATTAATGTGGAATAAATACATAAAATTAACATTAAATATGTATATGTACATAATGTTGAATACCCATGATAGATAGATGGGTATGGTATTCATTACACAATGATCTTGGCTTGGAAAAACATGGTGCAATTTCGGCAACATAAAAGAATGACCTAAGGATTCATGAAACTGGTTGATGAGAGAGAAATGGATGTCTCATCATATGTACATTAAATGGACAATAAGGGTTTCATATATATACATGTACTAACAAACTTAATGGATGTTATATGCATAATACAAAAGAATTACTTGGATGTAAAAGTGGAGAGAAAAATCCATCACGGAATATCGGCATGGTAATGACTTTACATGGGAGGTATTAATGAGAGAGAAATGGGTATCACATCATCAAAACATAAATAAGCCAATATGGGGGAGGTTCCAAATCATACCCCAACATTTTTAATTTAAAAAAAGGGCTTAAGAACTTAAAAAAATTGGAAAAAAATGAGAATGGAAGAAATCCCTTACTTGGAAGTGTGATCCCAAAGTCTTGAGAGAAGATTGAGAGAGGCTTATTGGGAGAATGGGGAACCATGGAAGGATTATAGAGAATTTAGGGAAGAGGTTGGACTAACTCAAAATTATTTGAGTGAAGAGGAAGTGGGAGCATGGGTGGGTTTATATAGGAAAGGAGAAAGAGTTTGATATTATTTAGGTTTGGTACACCACACATTAAATTAATCAAAACCACAGACCAGCCCATGGGTTTTCCCATGGTTTTTTTCAAAATGGGAGAGTAAAACAATATTTTATGAGGCCAATGGCCTATATTCTTAAAATAATATGGTTTCTTATGTGGAGGTGAGTCACACTCTCAAGAAAAACAATTTAAAAGGGAAAAATGTTTTATAAGTCTTGAAGGGCCCACTAATGACTTTTAAAATAAATCAAAAAAATATTAAATCACATTATTTTAATGGTAAAACATATATTGGCCAAAAAAAATTATATTATTTTATTCAATCACTATTTGGGCATTATGATGTCCTAAAACACATTATATATTTAAACGGTATTTAATTTTTACCCAAAAATTTGACTGTCTCAGAAAATTATGAAAAATAAACCATTGCATAATTTCGATGACCTGATTCCAAAAATAATATTCATTTTATCTATATAATTTTCTATATATGTGAATTTTTACTTTTAAAATAAAAACTGACATTTATTGAAAATTCATGGGTTTTTAAAAAAACAGCTTTCAAACCTTAATAAAAATTACAATTGCATTCATAAAATTACATGATAATTTATATTTAATAAAATGTATTTTAATAATAATATTAATATTTTATTAAAATAAAATTTAATTCAAAAATCCACAAACTCATCAAAATAGATTTTTAGTTGAATATTAACTAAAAATACTATTTGTTCTTTAAAAACTATTTACAAAGTAACAATAATAAAATGAATGAAAATTATTTATACTAAAATAATGTACATAGTCATAGTGTTAGGTTATTATTACATAACACATTATAACACTAATATAAGAACAAAGGGTAAGATTTACAATGGTGACAACCTCTTGGGGTGGCTCAGATAACATCGCTCGGGTGGTAATCTCTATCAACTTCCACTTCTCCCATAGATAATTCTGCTCAAGCTTAACTTGTTAAATATCGGCTTGGGATTGGTCACGATCGAAGCCTAATGATGCCTCCTCCTTTTTGAGCTCTGACAAATGGGCTTCATATGGGGAAAGTCTGCTGGATGAGTTCATCGCTTCTTTTGTCCGAGTAAATTGGATATTCTAAATCCCTATATTTATATTAATCATGTGATCAATGTTCAAGGACTATATTATAAATGGTCACAATTCATAATGGTATTTTAAAATCCAAAACATATAACCAAATAAGTGCATACTTCTTACATAAACATAAGAAGACATTTAAATAGACCAATAGAAATTTTCATTAATGATTTTTTGGGTCGTTACAAGGGGCCTGAGGCTGGGCCATGGATAGAATGTCACAACCAGGTTGCAGTTTAATGTCTTACTGTAATGACGATGGTGATATTAGTTTATGTTCATAGATATTGGACCATATATTCCTATTTTAATTTCATATGTTTGGGATATAGAGGGAGAATCATTATTCTTATGGAAGGCCACAAAGTGACAACAATTATTAAGGAAACTATTGAGCAGGTTCGCAACACAGTATCCACCCTTTTGTGACTAAAGTTAGGAGAAAATAATTGAGCATCAACCATTGACCATATTTACAACATGGGACTTATATCATTTTCCTGCCTTCAATCCTTTAGGATGTTAGCCCTTAATGGTAGTAGATCCCATGGGATGAGCTTCCATGCCATCTGAGGGTCCTTCTGGATATAGAAGGTGATGGAAACCCAAATGATGGGGCTCGCAAAGCATGGTAGGGTTGATGCTCATGGGATGGATGATAAATGAAGGTGGGTATGTCTCAAGGGGCTATGTGTGGCATGGAGAAATATCCTGATTTGAATAGGGACATGAGTCTATACCACACCGCACAATCCCGAATGATAACTCAGGCAATGGGGCCTAAGGGGTCGAAGGACCTGAGGGTGGGAGCCCTGGCCATCTGTAGCCATATGACATCTCATGCGGGCATTGCCTCATCATTGATCCTAATCCCTTGTTAGAAATGCACGGTGTGGGAAACAAGGAGTAGGACTAGGCTCTCTCCATCACATAAGGGTCCGACAGCTGGGATTGCGCTCCTGCTTGAGGTAGATCGAGGCTTGGAGAGATGGTGGGGAAGAATAATCCTCTACACTCCATTTTTGGGACATATGGGGGTGGTTCCAATGACCAAGGATAGTTGTTTAACAGGTTCTAAACACAACATCCACCTCGTATAATCCTTAAATTGGAACAAAAAATGATCATATACTGCTGACTGTATTCGCAACGCGGGACTTTTATAGATTTTTTGTTCAAAATCCTCAAGGGAATTGACCCAAAACGACAAGAGATCCCTTGTATAAGTATCCTTATCATTTGGGGGACCTTTTGGAAGTGAAAGATAATGGAAACCCAAATGATGGTGTGGGTGGAGCATAAATGTGCTCGTGAAATTAAAATAAAGCTAGACACCATAAGAGGTAGAGATATTCAGGGGAGTGGGATACATGGTACTATCATGATGAACTCGACATGAATGAGGGAAAAATCATGCACCACACCATGTGTTTAGTCCCAATGGGAGGTCCTGATGTTTGGGTCTGGGCCTACAGATGAATGTTTCGAGCGGTCCTACGTATCCCATGAGGATGGGAATCGATCCATACGTTGTTCTGAAAGGGCCATACAGTTTAGTGTCATGCGATAAGGATGTGGGAGGATTAGAAGAATGAGGAAGGGCACATTGTGCAACCTTCATTATCTTTCCATGAGTGGGGCCACAGTTGCTTAGGCTGAGTCATATGAGATCCTCCGAGGGAACTATGCCAAGGAGGGGTAGCCAAACATGAATAGAGTGGGACTGGACTCAGGACCAGGCATCTGAGCATTCCTACATATCCCATGAGGATGGTAATAAATCCATACGTAGTTCTAAATGTATAGTTTAATTTCTTGTAGGAATACCAACACATTAATTTCATGGGGGACATTTCATCATTTAAGTTCATGTAGGACCGGACAGTTTAAGGTCATGCAGGACCCTGATGTAGTTTGGGGACATGTGGGACCATACAGTTTGAGGCCATGTGGGACCATTACGCAGTTTTGGGGTTGTGAAAGATCGTACAGTTTATGATCATGTTCAACTGTATATTTTAAGGTCATGTAGGACCATGCAGTTTAAGGTCATGTAGAATCAGGGGGAGCTCAATAAAAGTATTGATTGACAAACATGGCATTGGTGGGATGATTTATACGCTCACCATCCATGATAAATAGTGAGTATGCTCCATTGGATTAAACCTTGTAAATTATGTATGTTCGTTCCCACTTGGTATCCAACATGGGTGGTTTCCTACTAGGTATAATTTGTTCCCTTAGGGCCAATACCAAGTCTCCTCTCAAAGAGTAGAGGAAAAATTTCTTATTGAAAGCTCAAGCTATCTTGTTCTGATGCATTTCTAGATTGTGCAGGTCGTGATGCTTGTTCTTATCAAGTTCTTCCAACTCGTCTAGATGAATTTCACCAACCTTATCTGGTGCTTTTTGATCATTGATAGATGTGTGCAGTGAGGGAAATTGAATCTCGATGGGCAGGACTGCCTCCGTTCCATACACCATGGAATATGGGGTCACCTGGGTGGAATTACGAGTGATCATCTGATAATCCCAGAGGTAATTGGGAAGCTTGTCTGACCAACACTTGTTATTATTACAAAACATTTTCTGTAGAATGTTAGAAAGGGTTTTTTTGAATTCCTCGATCTATACATTTTCTTTCACATGACAGTGGGAGGTATAGTTAGAATGGATGTTGTACTTAGCGTACAATTTCTTCAGCTTAGCTGCTCAGAAGTTCGTGTCGATATCAGTGAGAATAGAATTAGGTACTCCAAATCGGTATATGTTGTTGGAGCTCCCAAAGTCAATGATGGAATGACCCTTAACCACTTTGACCAGAACTGCCTCTTCCCACATGGAGGATAAATTTTTGGCAGTCGGGATAAATTTTCACTGGCTAGCTATCGTCGGTGGATATGGTCCCGGGACATCGAGTCCTCGTACTGCAAATGGCTGTGAGTAATTGGTGGAGTGTAGAGGCTCTGGGTTCTGACTCATTAATATTGAATGAATCAGGAATTAATGGAACATTTTTCCGAACTTGATGTAGTCATGGATCATGGAGTGCCAAAAATAACCCAGTCTCTGGATCAGGTGAGATAGCTTCGTCCTAGTCTGATGAGCCCCGCAGAAACCGGCATGAACTTTTTGAATGACATAGGAAATCTCATATCCTTTAATTCAATGGAGGAGGACCCCATCAAAATCATGGTTATTGAGGATCTGCTAAAGACCAGGGCCATCCTGGAGGGTAAAATGTATCATGTGGTGTTGGATTCACTCACGCTCAGCCCGATGTAATGGTAGATTGCCATTATGGAGATACTCAACAAAGGAGGATCTCTAGTTGGGAGTCACATCAATCACAACATATAGTTGACTTGGGGACCCTGACGTGGAGGCTCTGATAGTAAGGTGGCTTACCTACAGGCTATCATCATCACCTGGAGTGACTGAAGCAATGACTCTTCAGTGTGACACATGGATAATCAGGTCATCCTCTTTGGG
Source organism: Viscum album (assembly GCA_963277665.1). Classification (NCBI taxonomy): domain Eukaryota; kingdom Viridiplantae; phylum Streptophyta; class Magnoliopsida; order Santalales; family Viscaceae; genus Viscum; species Viscum album. The sequence goes on along the minus strand of OY728164.1, from coordinate 848,509,064 downwards.
CTCTACAAGTGATGAAGCTATGTTGGCCAGAGCCTCAGCTCGACCATTCTAATATTGAGTGACATGAGTAACTTCTGGCCTAGATGGGAATTGGGCCATTAGCTGGAGAATGTGTTCCATCAATGGAATGAGATTTGGATTTTTGATGACATAGTCACTGTTGATATGCTTGATAAACAGTTCAGAGTCACATTTCACATTAACATGGGTGACATCTATCTCGAGGGCCATCTTGAGTCCAGTAATGAGAGCCTAGTACTCTGCCTCATTGTTGGTACAACCTTCTAACAACAAGAATGAGTACGGCAGAACATCTTGTGTTAGGGTAATGAATATGATACTCAGGCCTACTCTGTTGAGCTTTGGGTCATTGAGTCTTCTGCCGGTGGGGCTCAGGGAAGCACCATCGAAGTGAATTTTCCAACATAGGATAGCTTTGTCTACTGAGAGGATTCACTCATTACGAAAATCATGATCTAGGGAATGGTCTATAGGAGCTGTATGGGAAGCAATAAAATCTACCAACACTTACCACTCAATAGCCTTTTGAGGGAAAAACATAATTTCTAACTACTGCAGAATCACTACCCACTGAGCTAGAAGACCTGTCAAAATGGGGCGGTTCAAGATGTACTTCAGCATATCTACTTGGAACACCAATTGTACATCGTGGTGCTTCAAGTAATGTCACAAATTATGTACTGCAAATACAAGAACAAGGAATCTCTTCTCTATAGGGGAGTATCTGGTCTACGTATCATGGAGCATTTGTCTGAGGTAGTAGAGGATATTTTTTGTTCCTTCATTGTTTTCTTGGTGATAAGGGCACCGAGATATCTCTCCAGGGCAGTCACATAAAGGACATGAGGCTTTCCAAATATGGATGGAATTAAGAATAGAGGCTGGAGCAGATACTTCTTTATTTCCTTGAAAGTAGTCTAACAGTCTTATTCCCAGTCATATATGGTGCCTTTCTTCATGAGCCGAGAAAAGGGCATACACTTGTCGGTTAAATACATGTTGAATCGGCATATGTAAGCTATGTAGACTTATAATCCTTAAATCTCTAGAATATTTCTCAAACAATACATCTGGATGATGTCCTTGATCTTATCTAGGTCGATCTCAATTCCGATGTATCTGGCAACGAAGCTGAGAAACATTTTAGAGGTGACCCTAAAGGCACACTTCAATGGGTTCATCTTCAGGTGACAAGAACAGTAGAAGCCGAACACTTTCTCAAGGTCTTTGATTTGTCTTGATGCTGAAGAGATTTGATCTATAGGTTATCTACATAATATTCCATCAATTTTTTGAGGATCAGATTAAATATGCAATGCATAGCCTACTGATAGGTGGCACCCTCATTCTTTAAACCGAAGGGCATGACATAGTAACAGAAAGAACCTTGTAGTGCCCTAAAGGCTATATACTCCTCATCCTCTTGGGACATTTGGATCTGGTTATACCCATAGTACCCATCCATGTAAGAGAGGGCTTGGAACCCAGTTTTATCGTCGATCAATAATTCTATCATAGGAAGGGGAAAATCATCCTTTGGACAGTGAAGATTGAGATCTCGAAAGTCGAAGCAGACTCTGATCTATCTATTATTATTTCTTACTGGCACAATATTGGTCAGCCACTTGGGGTGTTGGGACTCCTTAATGAAATTGGATCTAATGATCTTATCAACGTATTCCTAAACCATGTCAACTTGAGAAGGGTGCATCTTTCTGGGAGGCTACTTGAACCCACGAGGAATTGCCGGGAGACTAAGGTGGTGGATGGCTACCGGAGGATCTAGTCCTGCATCTCATCATAACTCTAGGAGAATACATCATGGTGTTGATTAAGGAAGTCTATGTTCTACTTTTTCTACTTGAGGGGCATGGTGGCACTGATCAATGTGTGTTTCGGGTCTACCTCACTATCGAAGTTCACCTGTACCATCTCGTCAACCGTGATGGAGACTCCCTCTTCAATGGTGGGGGGAGCACCCCCTAAATTCTCTTCTTCACTTATGGAGGGGGGTCCTTGATGGGAGGATATTACTCTCAGTTAGAAACTCTCGATTAGAGGGTGGTACCAGCCTGAGCGGTAGTGAACACTGCATCGGGGAACTCCTGTGTTGCCACAACCATAGCGATGAAGGCTATTGATCCAATACCATATAGTCTTTGGCCCAAGGGGCCACGCTTGATGATATAGAAGCAATATTGGTGAGAGTTATTGATCCAGTTAATTCTGTATGGACTAATAAATTAATCATGAAGTATTGTTGTTGCCATGGGGTGAACATCCTGATACTTTATGGGAGTAGGAGGCTTCCGGATCACATGAGACTGGTTTGTGTATAAGTATGAGGAGATCTTCTAGTTTTGCATAGAATTGGAAATGTCCCCCCCCCCTTCATTCAAGAAAAAATGAATCATTTCCCCATGTCCAGAGTTGTTTCCTTCAATCGAGGGACTAGAAAGACGTATGCATCATCCAGATCTTCCCACAAGTTAGTCGTTGTCTTAGCATTCTCGACATAATTAGTCTGAATCTACTTTTCCTTACTCTTGTAGTAGTTGTAATCCTAATAGTGGGCTTCACAAGAAGAAAAGGATGATGTTTTATGTTAAAGCACACCCACTCGACCATTAAGAGAGCACTTAAGGTATTGGTGATATGATGAAGGAACTTCCGCATGCAGGTGGAGCCACAACCTGTCCATCAACGCATTGTAGGCGGTGTCATGGAGACAACCATAAACTCAGTGCTGGAAATTAGACCACAAAACTGGGTCTTCAAGCATATCTTTCTGAACAATACCTACTCTATCCTATCATAACCTTCGATTATTAGGTCATATTAAATCAAATCATCCTCGAGAAATCCTAGTTTTCACAATGTCAGAGTCTGGATTAGATTGATTCTAGAGCCCGTGTCAACAAGGTAGCGACAAACCTCCATGCCATTGAACTGGCTAGTGATGTACAATGGGTGAATGTTCCTTTATATGGGAGAGCCTTCATCTTCTCCAAATAATGAGATGATGGCATGGAATTCATCATTCTCAACCGCCTCGGCATGGAAGGTTTCTCTGGATGCTTCCTCCATCACAAACTGGAGGGGTCTTATTAAATCCTCGGTGAGGGACTCATGCATATATTATGACAGTAAAAGGGCCTCCATGATGGAGAGATTTTATGGAATTATAGAAAGATGTTTGAGAACGTCGTAATTATGAGCCATGCGTGAACTTCTACTTACAGGAGGTCACTCAATGACAGCTGGTATGGTGGGCCCTACTGACTGGGCAAACGGCTGACTGGTGCTAGGAATTTCATGTGGCTCAAAATTAAAATCTTGTGGAGTGACTACAGGATGAGGGCCAGATGACTGAGACTGGAATATGGAAAAGCGTGGCTAGTCTCGGTGTGGTCGAGGTGGATCTGTCTGATCCAACAACATCAACAGTGCCGAAGGTGGACCAGATGTCACTAGATGCGAAGGCTACGTATACTGAGATCTTTGCTAGATCTGCTTCCTAGTTTTGATTACGTGCATAGCCTAGATATAACTACTGAACGAGGCACTTTGAGGCCCATATTGTCGCATCTCTATCAACGCTGACAACGGATGGGGCTGTTGGGAGGATCCACCTAGCACTCCCCAACGTCAAGAATCATATTGGGATTTACCATCACAATTGTATTAACTGATGAATACCATTTACCATCACTCGAAGATTCATCCACTACTGGACGGATTCTTGGAGGGATCACCATCTCCAAGGGCATGAATTCACCAAGAGTACAGGATGATGATGTCATCAACAGGGGACTTTGTTTTCCTTTACACCACTGGTGTTTGCTCTTCTGGGAAGAGGACAGTTGATATAATGATTCAGAAATTTTTGTTTCATCTTTTGAAGTATCTAGCTTATTCAGGTGTTCATGGATAACAACATGGGCACGAGAGACTATTTTACGAGCCATCCATTCATCATACTTCTAGGACCCTTGGTTAGGAACCTAATGCCACTCACCTTTGATGTCACTACTACTGTCTGGCCTCACAAAGATGCATGCCACCTGTGTCAGAGCTGGGCCCAACCGGAATATGTTATTATCCACTTTGTCTTGGAGCCATTATTTATACACATAGCACTATTTTAGGGTATTCCCTAGGATCTGGTGGTAGGGGGTGTAATTAGGGCTATTAGTGAGGTTCGCCTCTTCTGGCCTCGTGCACTAAGGAAAACATACAATCCCCTGCTCTAGGATACATTGGAAATAATCAGGGACATGTTCCTCACTAATGTAGTAGTTCGGGTTCCTCCTATCTGTAAAGGGGGCCCTTGTATTCTGACCTTGATGTGGGAATAGAGGGGTATACCGAGAAGGTGGATATTGGTTATCTCTCCTAGGCAGTGGTAGCGCATTGCACGGGGGCACCTGCCGATTCTATGTTGGGCACTGCTGGGTCGGAGGCTATCCGTGAGGTGGAGGGACATTGTGAGGCTGTAGAGGCGGCTCTACTCGTAATAAATCTAGTGGCCTGGGGACCTCTATTTGAGCCATTGTTGTGGGCTCAGCCCAAGCGGGCCTTCTCATGGGAATCACAGAATCCAATGGATGTGTCTGCTTAGCCTACTGTAAGGCTTCCACTAAGCACTGATCCTTATCAGAGAAGTCTTAGAATCCCTCAGGGTAGTTTTGGTTGATCAGATATGGGACCGGTTTTGTATTGACGTTCCTTACGCACATCATCATAAATTTCTCCTGAATCAGCGTCATTTCAAGAGAGTATGTGAGTCCTTTCCACTATGCGACAAAGTTAGCAACACGCTCATCAGGACTCTGCCTGCACTTAAAGAGGTCTGTGGCACTCATCTTCTGAGTGGTGGAACTAAACTGGTAGTAGAATTTCCTACAGAGGTCCTCCCAGCCAGCCACTGACCAGATGGGGATATGGTTATACCAGATAATTGTTGGCCTTTCCAATTTCTGTACAAAACACCAGAGTATGGCAGCTTCCTACTATGCTAGAGTTCCCAACATGGGGCCACACCTTGAGATAAATTGGTCCAGGTACTATGGAGGGTCCCTTGTCCTGTTAATATTAGAAAAAGAGGGATTCTCGAAACCCCGAGTACTAGAATATCATCAACCCATGTCAGGTATTACTTTTTATTAGGTGGGATTGCCACCTGTCGGGTCACAAAAGATTTGAGGCGGATGATGAGTGCCTCCATTAGATCATCTGAGCATGGATTCCTATCTTGGGGATCCCTGACCACCAGTGCATTGTTGGGTTCTACAACATGATAAACAGGCCCAGTGGCTCATGCAGCGGCTGGTGGTATGACTTGTGGAGCATCTAGGGTAATCTTGGCTGGGTCTCGAATATTTTCACGTTGTTCAGGAGGATTTGGCGACATATACCACTCCCTCTTACTGTATGTCCTAGCCTCAACCCTGTCTGTATGGGCAGGATGGTCAAGGTCACCTTGGGGCTGTTCTCTAAGGGGATATTGTGCCTTCCCCTGCTGCCCTGGTCGAGGATCACCATAGTCTGGTCTTTGCTCTTTAGTGAATTTATCAAGGAAGTCTTCAACCACCTTCTTCTATTAGGCATGTTTCTAACGAAACACAGCTTTTTTGGGGTCTTCTTCTGCCTTCTACACTGATCCAGATGGGTCAGAGGGTTTGACGACTCTGAGGATTTCCTTTCCCTTGATGGTACTCTAGATGAGGACTAGTTCCTCGGTGGGCATGGGAAGATCGAGTAGATTAATATGCTAGAGAGTAACCCTTACCAATGAATACAACAATTGTGGAACTCCCTCAGGGGGTAAGTCCCCATCAAGGAGTTCTAGATTACTCTCACGCTCTAATAGTTCAGTCATGTTAACCACGACCCATCTTGGAGGCATATCCTCTATGTCACCTTGAAAATTGGGCTGGATCCAGATGGAATTAAAATGGAGGACCAAGTACTACCCCCAAAAACAAATTTAAACATGGGGAGAATCCTACTTGATTATCCTATGGAGAACATTAAAGATCTAGACACATTTTTGTGGGAGGGTCTTATGGTGGCCTGGTGACTAAGGGCGCTAGGCCATGGGGAGTGTGGATAAATCGACCAAATGACATTGATGGCCGATATATTCGAAGTGTTTATGACTCTTGGGGTAGGTCACTCGTTGATGCCGAAGGAGGAAATTAGTTTCCCAGAGGGTCTGCTGAAAGCATCCAACCACCTCCTAGGTGAGCACTTCTTGTGACCTAAAATTTGGCTCTACAACTAGCCAGAACATCTCGGGGAAATGGTTCGCTGCGAGGATATCCCACAATCTCCTTGATCTAGATTCAGGCTCTGAATCTTCATTTCCCCACTCATATACTGGAGGTAGATGTGGAATTGGTAGTGGTACTGATGCAGACCACTGAGGTGGGAGGACAACCAATGGAGAATACGGCGAATGAGCTGACAAGCCACTGCATCTCAGGCTATCCTACGAAGAGTATAGTGTCTTGGCCACCACATCATGGTAAGAATGGATGACAACAGTAGTCCCCAATGCAGAGTATACGGCTACTAGTAATGAGTTACACTGATGCTCATCCACTATTGATCCCCAGAATAGCTCTCTGTGATCATTATTCGAGTTAGAAAGTTCTTTTTCCAAATATGGTGATGATTGCACGGTCGTAACCAATGGAGTTTCCAAATATTCATCCTATCAGATATTGTTGCAGAGGGAGGCAGGAATCCGATTGACATCACATTCTGGAAGTATGAGACTAATGCACCTTGTTCCAACCCCATCCCTCGACATGGAGGACCTAGTCGAGGGTTCCATCATTGAATCGTATTCCTCCTCTGAATATGAGAAGAAGACTGGATTGATTTCAGTCTGAATCTTCTTAGAGCTCCTTTTATGGTGGCGATGACCTATCCTCCTACCCCGGGATAGTTCTTCGAGATAGGGTATATTTCTGGCACAAGGAGGTACTTTGTCCATACTGGTGCTGGGGCGGGGCGGACATCCGTCTGAGTGAGCTGGGGTGCGAGGAGCACCTGGACAGATATTAAAGGGAACATGGGGATGACCTCTATGTCCACCGATTGATGTGTGGAGGGGACCTCCCTGGGAAATTCTTGAGTAGGTAGGACCTGCACTAAAGTTGATAGGAGCACGGGTAGGACCATCATGCTTTCTTCCCCTAGAAGCATTAGAGCGAAGAGGGTCCTCATAATGGTCAATCCAAACATAGGTAAGACCTCTGTGATGGTTGTTGGTGATGTGAAGTTGGCCATCACTCCTCTGATTTCTCAGGTGAGCAGGACCTTCACTAGCTGCTACAAGGACATGAGATAGCCCCCCATTCAGGAGATTGGCCAGATGTGTAACATCCCCAAATCGGTTGTCTGTGGTAGGAGAAATAACCCTATAACCAATATAATGACTGTGGGAGAGGCTTCCGTAATAAGTGTCACTGCAATGGGGAGGACCCTCATTTAGACTAATGGTAGTATGGGGCAGACCTCCATGCTGAGGTTGTAAGTGGGGAGGACTCACGTTCTCTAGGGAAGCGGTACGGTAAGGACCTCCATACTGGGTGTTGCTACCGAGGGTCAGTCCTCGGTGGGTGCTCCCTACATCGGTGGCCGACAGAGTTAACTCAGCCTGCATGATGGGCAGTTGGGGCCTCGATCTGAGCTTAGAATATAAGTACCCCTACTCAGTGTGAATAGGAGGTTGATGATACATGTTGGCAGTGGCCCAGGCCATGGTAGTTGCTGACATCGACGCCCCTTGGCAGGCGTCCTCCTCGGCCTGTGCCCGACTCTGGCATTGGGTCAGTTGGACTGGGGATGGTGGTGCAGTTACATAGCTTACCTGCTCTTCAGGCCATGGGACTGGGTGGTGGCACTAGCGTGGCCTAGTGGGGGCCCTCCTTGGGGGACCCTGGAATGGGATCCTAGCCGGTCTATCCCAAACACCCCTACCTCATCGACATAGGGGAGGGAGTTTTCGAGACATTACAGAGTGAGTCTCCCTAAACGATTATACGTTGGGGTGGATAGTAGTGGCTCCCTACACGGACCATAGGGGAGGCAGTGGTGATGAGGCACAAATTCCTCTAAATCCTGGCAGGCTGTATCTCGAGTTAGGATAACCGCCTTTTCCTCATATTGTCATATGAGCTCGATTATCACCCTTCATTGTACGAGTTAAGAAGGGGATATGAGGTGTGGATTCCTAGAAGTTGTGGGTGTGGAAGCCATTGCAGAAGCGGTTGAGCCATGTGGGAATGTTGCATTGGCGTTTCCCCTGACCTTGCATCAGTGAGTGGGTGGTGATCAGATTCCTGGTGTAGCAACATGGTTCCTCAAAATCAGTTAGATTAAACAATTAGTGTTGAAACAAAGAAACCAACGTTCAATTTCCCAATAAAATTCTATCTCCCATGGCTAGAAAGAAGGATCCACGCTGACAACATCACAGACTGGGATGTCCAATGTTTTAACTACCCCATCTTCTGGTGAGTTTCATGCCAGGACTACTGTTTTCTTAGCAGGACCCGGCACCGGATAACTGGATCTGGTGACACGCTAATCAACTGATTTCATAAACAACACTAATCTCTACATTTAGGAAAATCAATTCACGTCGGGATAACCATTTCTATTTTCGATTCTTTCGTTGGGGCATGCACATCCCTTCATAGAGTGCATGAAGCTATTTCCTTGCATTCCCACATTCCAAAGGTGGGAGACATCTGATGCTTATTATGGGACGTTTTCACCTTGATCTAAACGGAATGATGGGGTGTCGGTTCTTCCTTCCATGGATTCCTCCTTGGAACTCATTACCTAGTCAAGGTCTCCCTCATAAACTAATATGTCTTTCTTGAAACTCTTCCCAGTTCTATGTCTTCATGGATGCTGGTTAATTACACTACTTCTGTAGAGACATTCCATGGGTTCCGGTCAGGTCAGCAACCTTCTGTCAGGGGAGTATTCACGTTGGACATCACTGATGTGTCTGAACACTGGAACCGTAGAACGTATGGGTTTTTCCCACTTACCATAAGTCTTCTCAAGGGCGCAGAAGCCCACGGAATACCACGTCAAATGGGGGTAATTATATTCCTTAGGAATGTATCTAAGGGTTTCCTCCACTTCCCATGTTTAACACAGGGTATGGAGTGAGTTTAACATCTAGCGGAGATGGATCGAACAGATTGGTACACTGACTAGAGTGGATCCAATTGGCGCAACCACTAGAGGGAACACTAATGATGGGGATAATGCGTGTTTAGCCACCAAATTGTTGTTAAAAGGAATGGGGAATGAGATGGAATGATCCCACTGAGATGTGGTGGCCCGGGTAAAAATCAAGATGGATAATGGATGGTTAATTGAAGTGGATGGATAATTTAATAGATTCTACTCAAGGATGAAAATGATGTTAGGGTTGAGCCTTGAAGAGGCCTCATATGTATCCCCATGGTAGCTAATCAATGTGCACGTAGATCATCTAACAATTGCTTATCGTCGATTGGGGACTTTAATGGATTACTGTCAAATGGGGATGACAATGGCTTACTACCGAATGGGGCTAAAAATGGATTACTGGTGAATGGGGTAGAAAATGGCATACCGCTGGATGGGGGTTGTAATGGCTTACCACAGTACTGGGTGGACAATGGCTTACCGCTTGATGGGGGGTCTATAACGGCTTACTACTAGATGGAGGTTGAAAATGGATTACCACTGGATGGGGTTGAACCTCAGGGAGGCTTCCTATGTACCTTGTCCATGAGACAAGTATCAATGCCCACGTAGTTCCGGATGGTGGGAACTGACGTGAATGGTGGTCAGAACCAATGGATGGTAGGAAAAACCTTAGGGAGGATTTTTGGGTACCTTGTCTTGGCAAGGATCAAATTACACGTAGTTCAGAATGGTGGATGCAGTTTAACGTCTTGTAGGAAGAAAAGGGGGCATACATTTTAACATCATGTAGGATGTGGGTGGACCGATGTGAAGTGGTTGGAACCAGATGGATTGTAGGATTGATCCTCAGGGAGGCTTCCTATGTACCTTTTCATTGCAAGGATCAATGTTTGTGTTGTTATGGATAGTGAGAACTGACGTGAAGGGTGTTTGAACCAACAGTTGGTGGGCCTGAACCTTAGGGAGGATTCCTACATACATTGTCTTGGTAAGGATAAAAGTCCACATAGTTCAGAAGTGTTTGGTGAACCAAGGAGAAGGGGTTCGAGACCAATGGTTGTTGGGATTAAACCTCAGGGAGGCTTCCTATGTACCTTTCCTTGGCAAAGATCAAAGTCCGTGTATTTTGGGAGTGGTTTGGTGAACCGATGTGAAGAGGGTCGAGAATAATGGTTGTTGGGCTTGAACCTTAGGGAGGCTTCCAACATACCTTTCCTTGGCAAGGATCAAAGTCCATGTAGTTTAAAATGGTGGAAACCGACATGAAGGAGTTTGGAACCAATGGATGGTTGGCTTGAACCTTAGGAAAGCTTCATACGCACCTTACCTTGGCAAGGATCAAAGTCCACATAGTTCCAAATAGAGTTTGGGACTTACACTTTAGGCTGACCATAGAAGATGTCATAGTCGATGCTTACTCTAGGCCCTCATGAGTCATGCTCGGTGTGAGAAAAAATAGGGCAAGTCCTAACTATCATGTTGTAGAAAGAACATCTGTGGGAAGTGAAGTGGGGCTTACACGTGGTTAGCGGACCAAAGAGGAAACAGGGGATTACGAGTGGTCCATAGCCCAAAAAGGAAACATGGGCTTACATGTGCTTAACAGTCCTCGGTGATGGAGATTGTAACTTACTCTAGGTTAGAGGCCCGAGTGGTGACAAAGCCCAAAGAAAGAGGGATTTGGCACTGAAGACGATTGTAGAATCTGGTGTGCTACCTCATGAAAGAAAAGATATGGGATTACACCAAGGTGGTTTCCCTTTCCCCGTGATAGACACTGCTCTGATAAAGAGTATATCAGTCCATGTGAAGAATGATCTCAGTCCCGTGGAGACCAGTTGGTGTAGAGAATTTTTGAGATAGGGAACCTTGCGTATAATTCGTGGGGTGAGGTCATAATTTAGGGTCATGTGCTGAGGATGATGGTTCTTGGCAGTTTAACGTCCTATAGCTTGGATGAGGTGGGTTCACTCTACACCGCTTAGGACTTACATAACTGATACCTCCCGCCTCTTGGGGAAGGGAAGGCATTAGCAATGCTATGTCAAAGGAGTGTTATGGAGTGATCCATTTAGGGGTCCACGTTAATGTGGATATGCAATGAAGAAATAGTTGTTATCATGCCTATGCAAAGAATAATGATGAAAAGAAACACAACGGGAAGCACCGCCCAAGGGGATTTGAAGTTAAATCATGGAAACCTAGAAGGTTTATGAGAAAAGGAGTTGCGATGAAAAGGGGATCAAACGTAGAATCCTTGTAAGGCACTGGTGCTTCATATAGTGGATGGGCTTCGCGAAGGGGTATGCTTCATGAAGTGAAGTGTACTAGCCTAGGTGTATGGTATAGGTGCATATGAAAAGTGCTTTGCAAAGTGGAAAGGCCCTTGTGGAGTACTATGTCATGAAGCAATGGTGCCTTGTGATGCAGAGCATTTTGTAGAAATGTGTTTCACGAAGCACAATGACCCTGCCTTAGCATGTGGGTCACGTGTGCATGGAGGGTGATTTTTGAAGCATAAGTGCTTCATGATGACCTATGTCCCCTAGTGGTCCCCTTCCTTTGTGAAGGCCCGTGGATCCAAGAAGGGAATCCCTCCTTAAAGAGGGGTTGAATTCATGCAAAGGGGGAGGCACTTCATGATGCAAAAGTACCTTCAAGAGCTCATGGTTCCAAGAGTAGAGATTGCTTCACTATTTTGGTGATAAGAAGGTGAAAGTTTAGATGATTTGTACTTTGGGGTCGAAGGGAGCCAGGTATTTATAGGTAAGAGGCGACATGAAGCATAGCCCGCTTGGTGGGAAGACAGAGCTCACTCTACTGCATGTTCGTGAACGTCAAAGGGGTTCACGAAGTAACCCTCCCCCTCGCTCTGTGGCAGGTCTGCAAACATTAAATCGGTTCACAGAGCAGCCCTCCTCCTCGCTTCATGGAGGGATTGCGAACATCAAAGCGGTTTGCAGTGTAACAACCTGAATTCGGAGGCCCTCCACAGGTGCCCCGTGCTCGGTTCTCCACATGACCTCAAGTGTGTTTCCCCGAATGCCAGAGGCTGCCGACTAGCAGCGTGGGCCATGTTGAGTCGGTGGGGAAAATTTGCCTTCATTTGGTAAGGTATACAGCAGAAAAACAACAGTCAATAGTGGAAGTAGTAACAACATGCATAACAACAGAAACCAAACAGCATAAGCAATAAATATATATAGAAATGATGATAATGATGTAGAAGGTAAAAGTATCTATGGAAAGAAGAAAACATAATAATGTACTGGAATAAAACTAAAAAAGGGAAAAAGAAAAACAAAATAAGCTCCTCAACATCGCGAGCCCCGGCTCGCTCCCATGCTCTCCTGCTCCAGCACAATCAAGATCCTGAAGTAGAAGGGCGCTTTCCCTTATCTATACATGTAGAAACATACTCTACTTGGGCCCAAAAGCATGGCCCAAATAGGATGTGAGATACAATCCCAGTAGGAAATCACCCAAAGATTTGTTCCTAACAGTCAGTGAATATAAGGAAAGTAATAAAACAAGAAGAAGTAAACAGGAAAACACAAGCAGCTACAATACATAGTTCTAACAAATAAAGTACACAAGTAAGAAACCAGCAATAAGAAGAAAACAGGTAACCCTCTGGGTATCTCTCATAGCCTAAACCCCTATGGTTCAACCTATAAGTACCATCAACCCTATAGGAGGCACACATAGACTCACCCCTCTGGTTCAACTCTGAAATTAATAGAATCTCTGGGGAAGCACTCACCGTCAATTCCCCCTATAGCCTTGTATTGTGATAATGAATCTCTGGGAAGCACTCAATGTATATTCCCCCTCTAGCCCACATAAAGAAACTACAGACTCTCTGAGGAAGAACTCAACGTCAGTTCCCCATGTGGTCTTGTATCGTATTTAAAAGACACTCTAGAGAAGCCCTTCCGTCAATTCTTTCTTTGGTCTACTACTCTAGGTTCCCACAGTCCTGAGTGAAACTAAACCTTATAAGTGTGTGTGTACATCATCCACGTAACCTCAAAAACTACTTGGCTATCAACTAAGGCTCAGCAGAAAAACAAGGCAATAGTTCACAATCCTACAACTAGGCATGGAAACTGTAAAAACGCCAAACATGCATAACAAGAATATCAAACTTTCAAGGTATAGTAAAGATACCATAATCACAGGAAAAAAAACTACTCTAGCAATCAAGCAAAGCAGGAAATACAACAAGGGAAAAATAGGAACACGCAACACCCCGTTCAAGGGTATTGGTGGAATTTTTACCAAATATTCGTCAACTTTCTATGTAAAGGAACAAACCACCTACCTCGATCCTAGGTGATCGATATAAGTGAACCACAATGACAGATTCCCCTAGGAACGACCTAGATCTGAGAAAATTCACAAAACTATCAACCTACGATAACATGGAAACCATGAGGAATCAAGAAAGAAGACTCAAGAATAATGGAGAGCTCACCGCTGTGATTCCAACGCAGTTGACCATGCTCGAATCGGAGAACAGACGGCAAGGCAGGAGCTCATCGAAGATCCATCTGTATGATCACTCTTGGGTGGGTGAAAATTGGAGAAGAAGATAAAAATTGGGGTTAGGCGTGACCCCGGTCCGTTTAGTGATGAAAAAGAGAGTACACGGCCTATACTTTTAGAGTACATAGCGTGTATTGGGTCCTTTTCGTACTCCGCCAAAATTGGCCTCCACGTCACCCCTACACACCATGTGTGTGGCCCGGGCACTGACAGCACACGACTTCGAGCTGGATCAGAGTACACGGCATGTAATTAGAAATTACACGACGTGTACTTTGAAAATTTCCAGAAATTTTTTTTTTATAAAAAACTCCAGAAAAAAGGAAAAACATACCTGAAGGAAGATCCAGGTTCTTACAAACTTCCCCCCTTAAAATAAATTCGTCCCCGAATTTCCCTAATGTGGCGTAGAAGAAGAATCCCTAAATAGTTCCAGCCACTACAATCATACCTCGACCTCCCGCTCCTAGGTCACATCATGTACTCGCACGTGCTGACATAGCACTCGTACCAAAGGAACATACCTCCCATAGAGGACCTTCGTACTATGATCTACAATCCAGATAGGATGCTCCTCGAATGATGCATCCTCTTAAAGCTCGACTTCCTCAGGATGAAAGGTGTGAGACGAGTGTGAAAAGTAATGTCAGAGCTGAGAGATGTGGAAGACGTCATGCATGGCCTGATACCTCTGAGGTAGCTGCAACCGATAGGTGACCGGTCCCACTCTCTCCATGACCTTAAATGGTCCGACGTAATGCGGTGAAAGATTACCCTATCTCTGAATCCTCTTGTATCCCTCCTCGGTGAGACACGTAGGAAAACCTGACCCCCAACCTCAAACTCCAGAGGTCGTCTCCGTTGATCAGCATAAGACTTCTGTCGAGACTGTTCCGGAGTCATCCTCTTCCAAATCATCTCTATCTATTCTGAGGTCTCCTGAACGTGACGAGGTCCCAGCAATGCTGCCTCTCCTACCTCCAACAAGCATAAGGGTGATCGGCATAGCCTACCATACAAAGACTCGTATGGTGCCATCTGAATGGTCTCCTAGAAACTGTTGTTGTGGGTGAACTCCACCAGAGGGATATGCTTCTCCCAAGAACCTCCAAAGTATAGGATGCAAGATCAGAGCCTATCCTCAAGCACTTGGATCGTGCGCTCCAACTGGACTTCAATCTGGGGATGGTATGCTGTACTAAAAAGTACTTGTATACCCAAGGCCTTCTGAATTCCCTGCCAGAACTGAGAGGTAAAGCGCACATCCCTGTCTAAAATAATGGAGTGTGGAACTCCATGCAGATGAACGATCTCTTAGATGTAAAGTTCTCCTAGATCATCAACACTGATGGTCTCCTTAATCGGTAAGAAGTTTGAAACCTTCGTAAGCCTGTAGACGACAACCCAAACAACATAGTTCCCTCAAGGCGACCTCGGAAACCCTGTCACGAAGTCCATCTCGATATAGTTCCACTTCCACTCCGAAATGGGTAATTGCTATAAAAGGCCAGCTGGTCATTGATGCTCTACCTTCACTAGCTGACAAGTAGAACATCTCATGATAAAACCAGCAACATCCTTCTTCATACCTAGCCACCAGTACTGGCGATGATGATCCCGATACATCTTGTTGAAGCCAGGATGAACTTCCCAAACTGGTGAATGAAAATCCCGCATTAGATCCTCACGTATGTCTGCTGGCACCCATACGCGTCCCTAGAAATGCAAGATCTAATTCCCGCCCACTGCCCATCCAAGAAGAGGGTCCTCTCCTTACACACTCTCCCGCAGGGCTAAGCCTTCAGGGTCTGATAGCTGCCTCATCCGTACCCGATCAAGAAGTGTAGAGGTAACAGCTACATAAGATAGGAATGTCTGTCCATGTCTGTTGTGTACCTCTAGATGCATCTCAGAGAATAGAGCCACTAGCTGCCACTCACTACTGGCCTCCTGAACTGCCTGAATCTGAGTTCTCCTGCTCAACTCATCTGCCACTACATTTCCTTTCCCTGACTTATAGGCAAGCTCGAAATCAAAAGACTGAAGGTACTCGACCCACCTGTGTTGTCTCAGGTTCAGATCCCGCTGAGTGAAAATATACTTGAGACTGTTGTGGTCATTGAAGACCACAAAGTGCTGTCCCAGCAGATAGTGTCTCCAAAAACATAAGGCATGAACAACAGTTGCCAACTCCAGATCGAGCGTAGGGTAGTTCCTCTCATGTGGCCTCAACTGCCGAGACCCATACACAACGAATCCATACCGCTTCATAAGAACCGCTCCCAGCCCGATACTTGAAGCATCACAGTAAACAGTGTAGTTCTTGCCTGGCTCAGGCAAGACTAGTATCGGTGCTGACGTCAACCACCCATTCAACTCTTGAAAGGATGACTCACAAGAATCTGACTATAATAACTTCTCCCCCTTCTTGGTCAGACCTGTCAAAGGTGCATCTAGACGAGAAAAGTCCTGAATGAAGTGTCTATAGTATCCAGCCAGCCCTAGGAAACTCCGTACCTCAAAGACGTTCTTCGGCTGCTCCTAGGAAACTATAGCTCTCACTTTCTCTGGGTCCACTGATACTCCTTCCTCTGAGATTACGTGACCCAAGAAGTGAATCTGATCCATCCAGAAGTGGCAATTCGTGAGTTTATCATAAAGCTGATGCTCTCTCAGTGTACTCAGAACGATCTCAAGATGTGTGGCAAGGTCATTTTGAGTGTGAGAGTACACCAAGATATCATCCACGAATACCACAACAATGGAGTACAAGTAAGGATGGATCACTCAGTTAATCAGTTCCATGAAAAATGCAGGCGCATTCGTGAGACCGAACGGTATGACTGTATACTCGTATAGACCATACCTGCTTTTAAAGGCTGTTAGAGGTATATCTGATGGTCTAACATGAAACTGATGATAACCAGACCTCAAGACAATCTTCAAGAACACACGAGATCCTCGAAGCCGATTGAAAAGGTCGTCAATTCTCGGTAAAGGATATCGGTTCTTGACCATCAACTAGTTCATCTTCTGATAATCCACACAAAGCTGAAGGGTACCATCTGCCTTCTTTGCAAATAGGACAGGCGATCCCCAAGGAGATGTACTGAGTCGGATGAAACCCTTAGCCTGTATCTCCTCCAACTACTTCTTGAGCTCCTGCAACTCAGGTGTATTCATCCTATAGTGTGTAATGGACACCGATGCTGCTCCTGGAAAGAGCTCAACAGAAAATTCTACCTCACACTATGGAGGAAAACCTGAAAAGTCCTCTGGAAAAACGTCCCTGATGTGATCCACCACTGGAGGAAAATCCAACTATTTAGTCCCCTGATCATCTAGATAAAGACTAGAAATCTGGGTCGTCACCCCTCCTAGCCCAAGATGCTCATGTCCTGTCTGACTCGCCCGAACATCCCACTCGCCCTTATGAAGAAAAGACTCGTCCTCTGGTGAAATGAAACTCACTCTACAGCGATAGAATTCGACGACTACTTGAAATGGAATAAACCAATCCATGCCAAGTATAATATCATACCCTATCATATCTAGGACATATTGATCCCATAAGAAGCGATACCCTGCAACCTCGAGAGGGAACTCTCTAAACTGGCGTGCACTAGATGTCCTCGTCCCCAAAGGTGTGTCTAGTGTCAACGAGTCGGTAGAATAAAAGAGGAAGAGTCCATGGCTCTCCACAACAACAACAGAGATAAATCTATGCGTAGCACCAGTATCCAAAAGGTCTAAAGATAAAACTAAGGCTACAAAAATCGTACCTCAAAAATTAGAAGGGTCGGGATCCTACTCCTGATAAGTCTACTCCACGACCAAATACTGGCATGTACTGCGGCCCTGCGCCGCTGGATGACCACTTTGAGCTGAACCTCCTTGATGGTGCTGAGAAACTGGTGGCTAACCACCACGGCCTCGACCTCCACCTCGTCCCGAATGGCCGGAAGAACTCCAGTTCCCTGACTGGTGAGAAACTGGCAGTGCAGATCCGGAATGAGGAGTCATGGATGAACCCTGATCACCAGCTGCGGGTGAGAAAACCTGGCAGAAACACTGAAGGTGTCCCATCTTTCCATAAGATCGGCACTCCATGGGGTCCCTCTGGCACTGCAGCCTCATGTTCCCTGACCGGTCACACTGGTAGCATGTCACCTGGCTGTCTGACGATGTATCTCACTTCCTCGGATCACCATGTGTAGGATCTCTACGAAGTTTCTTACTGTCATGTAGAGGGAGACTAGCTATTAAAGCAGACCCCCCTGGCTCGCAGCTCCAAAGTCTCTCAGATTGTGCTACGCAATTAGTGCCTTGTTGATGATGGCAACAATGGAATTAAGTTGGAATATGTTCACCTGTGAACGGATCTCTCTCCTGAGACCATCCTTGAACTTCCTTGCTAAGAAAACCCCACTCCCATCACAGAGGGGCGTGAAGCACTGCGTCTTGGTGAAATGAGCGGAATACTCCATGAAAGAAATAGTACCCTGCTCTATGCTCATGAACACCTGGGCTTGGTCAGCCCTCAGGGTCTCCGGGTAGAAGTAGTCATAGAACACGTGCTGGAACTCCTCCCAAACCATAGCCTACTGCTGACCTGCCTGTGAGATCATGTCCCACCACCTCTTGGCAGAGTCTCGGAGCATGTAGGTGGCGAGCTTGACCCACCTCTCTAGAGGCATCTCCAGATGCTCGAAGATAGTTAGCATGGCTTCCAGCCATGACTCTACAGCCTGAGGTCCTCCTTCCCCCGAGAACATGGGAGGATGTTTCTGCTGAAAACCCCGCGTGAAATATTCCATAGACGTTGCGGGAGGTGGAGTTCCCTAGAAGGCCTTCATAATCCTCATGAAACCTTCCATGAACTACGCATCTGCACCTGCAACTGTTATAATAGCCGGTGCCAAGGCTGGCCCAACTAGAGGATATGCAGGAAGTCCTTGGTCCGCCCTATCTGGCATCTGATCACTACCCGACGATAGACATATGACCGGAGGACATCTCAGAGGCATAGATCTGAAAGATCAAAATCACACCTTAGATCAGGAAAACAAGGGCAGAGAACACAAGAGTACAAAACTGAAACAGGGGAAGAAAAACCCACATGTTTACAAAACATAACTACACGGTGTGTATAAAACTACACGGCGTGTCTTCTTAACCCACTGACATGGGCGTGCAATCCTGCCCTACAAGTTGTGTACACTTCAAACTACACGGCATGTTGCACCCACACACAGCATGCACTTGAAAACGGTTCCCCTTACAGAGTATCCTTACACGGCTAACCCACATGGTCTGGCTTAACCCGAGACTACACAACGTGTTCTTAACACACAGAGCGTATACTAGACAAGGCTTTGGTGGCCCGTGTTTGTGAAACACATGGCCATCTACACGGCTGATCCTTACAGAGCATGCTCCGAACAAACACGGCGTGCATAGGCAAGGTGACCCCATCCCATGTTGTTCGTGACACGGCCGGGTACCTGGACAAGACTACACGGCGTGTTCTGAACAACCACGTCATAAGGAAAAGAAGGTAACGCCGGCCCATGTTATTCGTGACACGGCCGGGGTACCTGGACTGGACTACACGGCGTGTTCCCTAAGGACATAGAGTTTTCTACCTGAGCATCCTCGGCCCGTGTTTTTAGTGGCACGACTGGGTACACAGCTCCGAACTTACACAGCATGTACCAATCATACATGGCATCTTCCCAATGTTACTACCATGACACCATGTCCTGCTCACACGGTGTGTGAAACAGCCTGAACACTACACGGCGTGTATCCAAAAATTACACACTGTGTATTCTGGGTTTTTCTGGGAAATACCTCAGAAACCGCTCAGACTCCCAGTACCACTAAAAACAAGGGAAATAGGTGCCAAATTTCGATTCGTGAGGGCCCATACTCCCCGCGAATCAAAGCTCGGCATCTCATGTAGTCACATACAATGGAAAACAACATATCTCTAACATAACAACATGGATTATATCAAGCATCTACCACAACATCATGCATAATATACACAAAGCCTATCACAATATCAAGAAATTGCTAATGCACCCTAGATGGCATGGAAAGAATGCATGACATGTGATTTATAGAAGTGACTACATGATGCATGAGATGGAATACCCTCATCTCATCGGTTTGCGACAGAAATAGAACCGAAATATCATAACAATAATCGCAGAAGTCATGAGAATCACTCTAGGTGAAAACATATCAACCATAAAAACTCAAAACCAGCAAACTGTAATTAACGAGGTAGTATAGCCTTTCCCTATACATGGGTTAGATACTCTCGAACACTACTTAATACAAAGTAATGAATCCATCCTATCCCTGGATAAAGTCTCCAAAAATTAAAGCAAGAGAAAAGAACTCCTCTGATACCACTTTGTAATGACCCGAATCTGGAGCCCCTCCACTGGTGCCCCGTACCCGGTTCGCCAAATGTCCTCAACGCGTTTCCCCAAATTCCAGAGGCTGCTGACTAGATGCAAGGGCCTTGGTGAGTTAGTGGAGAAACTATGACCTCATTTGGTAAGGTATACAGTGGAAAAACAACAGTCAATAGCGGATGTAGTAACAACATGCATAACAATAGAAACCAAACAACGGAAGTAATAAATATATATAGCAATGATGACAATGATGTAGCACGTACAAGTATCTATGGAAAGTATAAAACATAACAATGTGCTGGAATAAAACTAATAACCTGTGCAAAAGAAAAACAAAATAAACTCCTCAGCATCACGAGCCCCGGCTCGGTCCCATGCTCTCCAGCTCCAATGCAATCAAGATCTGGAAGTAGAAGGGTGCTTTCCCTTATCTATACATGCAGCAACATAGTCTTTTCGGCCCAAAATCATGGCCCAAACAGGGTGTGATATACAATCACAGTAGGCAATCACCCAAATATTTTTTCCTAACAGTCAATGAATACAAGGCAAGTAATAAAACAAGACGTAGTAAACAGGAAAGCACAAGAAGCTACAATACATAGTTCTAACAAATAAAGTACGCAAGTAAGCAACCAACAACAAGAAGAAAACAGGTAACCCTCTAGGTATCTATCACAACCTAAACCCCTATGGTTCAACCTATAAGTACCAGCAACCCTCTAGGTGGCACACACAGTCTCACCTCTCTGGTTTAACTCTGACATTAATAGACTCTCTAGGGAAGCACTCACCGTTAATTACCCCTATATTCTCGTATCGTGCTAAAGACTCTCTGGGGAAGAACTGAACGTCTATTCCCCCTATGGCTCGCATCGACAAACTACAGACTCTATGAGGAAGCACTCAACATCAATTCCCCCTGTGGTCTCGTATCATAATTAAAAGACACTCTGGAGAAACCCTTCCATCAATTCTCTATTTGGTCTACTACTCTAGGTTCTCATTGTCTTGAGTGAAACTAAACATGCTTAGCATGCATGTACATCATCCAAGTAACCTCAGAAACTACTTGGATATCAACCAAAGATCAGCAGCAAAACAAGGCAACACTCCAAAATCCTACAACTAGGCATAACAACTGGAAAAACGCCAAACAGACAGAACAAGCATAACAAAAATTCAAGGTACAGAAAATATACCATAATCACAGTCAAAACATCTACTCTAGCAATCAAGAAAAGCAGGCAATACAACAATGGAAAAATAGGAACATGCAATACCCTGTTCAAGGGTATTGGTGGAATTTGCACAAAATATTCATCAACTTTCTATGGAAAGGTACAAACCACCTACCTCGATCCTAGGTGATCGGTATAAGTGAACCACGATGACAGATTCCCCTTGGAACGACGTAGATATGAGAAAATGCACAAAAATCTCAACCTACGATAACATGAAAACCAGGAGGAATCAAGAAACAAGACTCAAGCAGAAGGGGGAGCTCACCACTGTGATTCCAATGCAATTGACCGTGTTCGAATTGGAGAACGGACCGTGAGGCAGGAGCTGGTTGAAGATCTGTCTGTACGGTCACTCTCAGGCAGACGAAAACTAGAGAAGAAGATGAAAATTGGGGTTAGGCATGACCTCAGTCCATTTAGTGAAAAAAATGTACACTGCATGTACTTTTAGAGTACACGGTGTGTACTGGGTCCTTTCCGTACTCCGCCAAAATCGGCCTCCACGTCACCCCTACACACCATGTGTGTGGCCCGGTCACGGCCAGCACACGGCTTCGAGCCGGATCAGAGTACACGGCGTGTACTCAGAAAGTACATGACATGTAATTTACAAATTTCTAGAAAAAACGTTTTTCTTAAAAACTCAGAAAAAAGGAAAAACATACCTGAACAAAGATCCAGGTTCATACATGCAGAGCATCCCACATCCTCCCTCAGCGGTGTGTTCTCAAACATCAAATGGGTTCAAGGAGAATCTTGCCTCCTCGCTCCACGGTGGAATCATGAAGGAAGGGATTTTTGACAGCATGGGACCTCAAGGGCTCCATGAACATAATTCGTGAGTAGGCACATAATTCTTTCCGTTTTTCTTGTTCGTCTCAATTTTTGGCTCCACCAATGACAAATTTCTACACAAAGGAGAATGGGATATGCAGGATGTTCGAGCTAGACCTAAATATGCATGCTTGTGTAGAGTGACACCTCAGTTTGCAAGTCTCTTCATGAGTGATCAGGGAATGTAGGTAGTTGAATTCCCTCTAGTTATGAATTGTTTTAGGGATTCCTTCCCTGATTATTTTTCTTGAACACATCCTATGATGGGAATTGAGTTTGAAGTGCATTGTGTTGCATTTGTTGTCAATGAGACATGAAGTTGTCTTGGAATGAATGGATGTCAAGGAGTCAAGATGTGAATGTCAAAGGATGTGATGGTGATGGTGATGAAGGAGAATGGCCATGGTACTAAGATGCATGTCACTTAGGAGATTCACTAAGTGGTATTGGAAATTGTGGTTGAAACATTCTCCATGAACATCTGACGATTGTTGAGCTGATCTTTAAGTTCATAGAACTTGTATCCTGATGATACAAAGTCACAACAATGATTGAAGACCATGCATTGTAGTGACAATGCATGAGGAGTTGAAGAAGATCCATCCACAAGTCCTAAGTGGATGAAGTGAGCTGAAGAAGTCCATGCACTATCTCTTAGTGCATGTGAATCAGAAGAAGATCCAACTTGATCTCTGATTAGATCAATGAAGCACATTGGATATTTCATGTTGATTCAAGAGTTCGGTTGAAGATGAAGAACCTTCAGGAATTTCACTCCTAAGTGAAGAATAAATTTTTAAGAGGAATGGAGGAATTCTTAAGAAGAAGAGAAGAGAAGAAATAGAGATGGGAAGAAGAATGGCTTGGAGTGGCATATGGCATATTACACTTGGTACTTTGTTTTTATACAAAGACACTTAGTGTTTCACACTAGCAAAAAATTGGCTAGCCAAGGCACCTTGGGGGTTCAACCCCAAGGCATGGGCGCTAGGGCACCACGCCCATAGGGGAACCCGTGGGGCGAGCCAGGGCGGCAGGGCGCACACCCAAGACACCGCATGGGTGCCTGGGGCACGCCCGGAGGAGCGCGGCAGGGGCGCATGAGCGCACCCGTGTGTGCATAGTGGGCGCTAAGCGCGCCCGCAGGAGGCATGAGGGGGCGCAGAGGCGCGCCCGCAGGGAGCATAGGTGGGCGCAGAGCGCGCCCGCAGAGAGAACCTGGTGCGGGGCGGCACCGGGAGGGGAGAAGTTCAACTGGCGTATGGTGGAGAGCGCCAGGGTAATAAACCTCGTGAAAATCGTGGGCCGTTTCGATGTGGGACGCGGAATTTTTCCGCGGGAGTGATCCTGGCCGTCCGACTCATCGCGCGGACGATCTAAGCCGCACATCTGATCCCGCGCGAGATCTTCAGATCTAGGCCGCCCGATGTATCTCAAACACCTGATCCGACGGCCGAGAGCTCGTCTCCTTCCTCGAGCTCGAGCCGAGGACATCCCGAAGCCTCCCGCGACGCTGCTGAACTAGAGGCCATCCGACCACCCGTTTTCGAGTTCCCGGCCACCTCTGAAGGATCTAAGACCTCCATTGAGCTCGTCTCTCCACACCGAACACGTCCATGCCTAAAACTGACCATGCATGCAATGTTTGGAGGATTTCGGTTGAGGCCGAGGCAAGAGAAGCTGCCGAGGCCAAGAAGTTGGTGTTTTTGCATGGGATGAGCCTAAACCGAAGGCCGTGCATGCGTTATGAGTCGCATGCATGTAGAGGAACAAAAAAATAAATGAGCCCGCGTCAAACCGAGAATAAATATCAAGATTTGGAAATATCTTTGAAGATCCGAAGATCTCGGGATTTTGAGTTGAATCACGCGGATAGAACCGCCTCTCCTCTGCCTATATAAATGAGGCCTAGCCCTCGAGAAGACGCTGCTGATACGCTGAAGTTCTGTTGAATACCCGAAGTCCCGCGTGTGCTCTACCTCGCGAAGAAAGAAGCCCCGTGCAATTTATTTGCGCGGCCGAAGTCCTCGGTGCCATCTTTGGCCCGAAGGAGTCCCTTGCGCGCAACTCATTTGCGTGACAAGAAGAAGAGGTTGGGCTGCGCGGTAGAACCTTGCGCACCCCCTCTGTGCACCGTGCCCCCTGCGCGGTAGCACTTGCGCGCCCGCGGTGCCTTGCACCCGTGGCTAGTGCGGCCTAGAGGCCTTGTGGCTTGCGCGACCGAAGCCCACCACACCTTGTGCGGCTGCCCCTTGCACCAAGACACCTTGCGCGCCTCCTTGTAGAAAGGGTTCAAGTGAGAACACCCTACGGCTTGTGTGTGTGTGCACAAAAGAAATAACAAGGCCGAGACACATTTGTGTGTGCTAAGTGAAGAGGAAGAGCACACTTGGCCGTGTGTGTGCAAGGAGAGGAGGAAGACCGAGGCCATACCTTGGTTGTGCCAAATTGTAGAACACACTTTGTGTGTGCATTTGAAGAAAAGGCCGTAGCCTTGTGTGGGTGAAGTGAAGACCACACTATTTTTGTGTGTGTGCAAAGTGGACAAGATCACCTAAGGGCCAAGTGTGTGCAAGTGATGTTGGCTAAGCTCTTGTGTGTGCATAGTAAAGAAGGAAGGCCACCACATCTCTTGTGTGTGTGCAACAAGTGAAGAGGTCGTAGCCATTTATGTGCAAGAAGAAGTGAAGGCCAAGTTTCAAGTGTGTGCAAAATGAAACAAGTGTGTGCAAAGAGAGAAGTTGGCCGAACCTAGTGTGTGCACTAAAAGTGTATACACATTAGAAGAAGAAGAAGGAGTGACCCACACTAAAGTAGAACACACTCTAAGTGTGTAAACAAATTGGATAAAGTGTGTGAAGTTCAGTGAAGGTGTGTGCTTAAAAGAATTACACCCTTTGAGGGTTTACTGCACCTAGAAGAAGAACAGGGAAGTGCATGCTTACATGCATGCACGTGCACACGTGAACAAGTCTGAATCAGCTTGTGTGCATTTGAGAAGTCCAAGACCAGGAGATCTTGAAGATATTGTGATGCCATGCATTCAGTGCATGAAGTTGAAGTGTTGTGAGACTGAGCCAGACTGAAGTGAAAGATATTGTTTGTCTGAGTTTTCAGTATTTGAGAAGAGCCTGATCAACAGAAGTGATCAGAAGTTGCTGAGCAAGACCAACAGACCTTTTCAGAGGCTGTTGAAGATTCTTGAAGAGAGAAGCCGGGTCATCCTTAGAAGAAGGTGATAAAGCCCGAGCTAGATGAGAAGACCTGTTCACCACAAGTGATCAGAAGAAGAGCAAGGCCAGCAGTCTTTATCCCAGGCTGCTGAAGATACTTGAAGAGCTGAACAAGAAGAAGAGCTACTCGTGTGACTCGAGGAGCCAGGAGAAGACCCCTGTGAGACTCAGGGTGGAAGAAGTCTTCAGTGGGATTCTGGAGCAGGCCAGTGGGACTCTGGTAACACTGTGGGACGCAGTATAAAGACCCTCCTGTGGGACTCAGGAGAGATACGGTGGGAAGCTGTATCGACCATTGTAATTCTAACAAGTTATAATGGGAGAATCCATGCTGGGAGAGCATGGCAAGGATGTAGGCCTTTGGTGCCGAACCTTGTAAATCCTTGTGTCCTGTGCCTTTTCATTACTGCATTATCCGGGAAAGGTTGAGAGATACAAGAAGAGTGGATCGAGGCTTTAACCAGCCATAGAGGTTTAATTGATAAGGAATCAATTAGTAAAAAGTTTTAAGGGATCACTGATTCACCCCCTCCCCCTCTCAGTGATTCACACTGATCTGGGCACTTCAATTGGTATCAGAGCGAGGTTACCTCTAAAAGATCCAAGGGAGTCTTTATGAAGTGCAGATTTGAGGAAATGAGTGACCAGCCTCAAATGGAGATATCTGCCAAGACTCAGAAAAATAGAAAGAAGAAACAGGCCAAGAAGATGAAGAAAGCCTGTCCTAGCTGTGATGAAGTTGAAACAATGAATGATCTTCAGAGTGCACTCAAATATCTTCAGAAGACAGTTCCCATGGAAGTGGCAAAGTGTATAGCTACATGCATCCATGATCTTCAAGAAGAAAAATCATAGTTAGAAGAAGAAGCCAATGCTATGGAAGATCAGCTGGCAAAAAGGGTTGGCATAACCAACACTCTCAGAAAGCTGGTGAATGCCAAGGATGAAACTGTTTCCCTTTGCAATGAAAGATATGAAGATACCTGTGAAGAATTGAAAAGGAGCTCTTCTGAGAAAGAAATATTTTTGATAATGATCAAAGATGTTTTCCATTCACTGGAAAAGAGACACAGAGTTTCAATGGTTGTCAAAGATGCTCAACTTGAAGACAAAGAAAAAAGGGTAAAGGAGCTTGACAATTCATTTCTTGAATTGAAGACAGTGCATGATGACCAGATGAATCAGCTGAAAGAATGTTTGGGAAGGAAAGCTAAGAGCTGTTGAGGATGAGAAGAACTCCCTTAACATGAAGTGCTTAGAACTAGAGGTGATATTGACAAATCTGCAATCACCCAAAGCTGAAACCTCCCAGTCAGCTGGTAGAAGAAATGTTGCCACTCAAGTGAGCATTGAGAAGGATTATTCTAAAAGAATGACATCCTCTAGTAAAAGTGCAACATCTTCTAAGAAGAAGGTTCCATCCATCTGGATGAGGAAGGTGAAGAAGCAAAGCTCTCCTAAAGAAGCACAACAATTCAAGACAAGTACCCTACAATCAGAAGGAATCAAAAAGTCAAGATTTGTGGGTCAATGTTGGTGTTGTAACAAGTATGGGCATTGTGCAAAGGATTGTTGGTACAATCCACTGAATGTCAAAGCACAAAGGAAGCCCATGCCAAGGGGGAGCAAGCCAGAAGAAAAGAAGCAGCATCCACAGGTCCAGAGACATCTGTTTACTGCAAATAGATTTGGATTACTTGACAACATCTGGGATGATTGCAAAAGTGGTCAAAAAGATACATGTCAGTCTCCAACTGTATCCAGAGCTCAAAAGAAGAAAAGATAACAGAACTTGGCTCAAAAATATTCCTTGGGAATCAAGAAGAAAGTAGAAAATGCTCCCAAGAAGTGTTTGAGAAATGAAGAGAAGTCCTTGGAGTCTAAGTCCAAGAAGGGTGAGTCATCCAGTAGGGCCACCAAGAAGACATGCTTCTACTATGGAAAGAAAGGACATATCATGGATCTTTGTAAAGAAGCCATGAAATTCAATAGAGGCAGACTGGACTCAAACAGACAATCAATCCAAAAGAAGCAGAAGGGATTGATTGAAAATAAGTTGCCTAAGAGAGGTAGCTTAGCAGCATCCAAAGAACCATGTGGAACTTCCAAAACTGAGGCCACACTTCCAAATGATTTACTTGTCATATGGCCACATCAGTTGCAACTTTCCAGAGAACTACAAAGAGCTGAAGATGAAGCTCTGGCATTTGCTAAAGCAAAAGGGAAGAAAAAGATTTCACATGAAGATGGGTTGAGATCCACACCAGCACAAACATCATTGAAGATCAAATGTGCAAGTGTGAAGACTGGTGAAAATGGGACATCTCGGTTGAGAGAATCTTCTCAACCTTGTTGTTCACATTGATGAACCAAGGAGGTTCCATCTTATTCCCTTATACATTGGTATTTACATGTGCTAACATTGCAGGGAATTGAAGATGATGATCATTCTCAACTGGAGGATGGTTTGGAAAGAATTTAGTGCACCCCTTGAGGGGGAGCCAATCAGAAGAAGATGGAATTCTAAGATTTAATACCATCTTGAGAAAAGAGAAGGTATTCCAATCATACTTTCATCCCTTGTTTCTTAATTGTATTCATCATGACAATTAAGGGGGTGTATTGATTGAAGGAAAATGGATGAAAGGGGGAGCTTTATCTTTGCACTTGAACTTTCTAATGTGTTTGGTGAAGTATGTGCAGGATTTAGCAATTCATTGAATATCTGAAAAATTTCAACCCCTAAGCATGATCTCACATGTGTAGAGAATTGTGGACAGCTTTGAATATCTTGGTTACATCACTCTTGTTTTCTACACCGGGTTAGCCCAAGTAGACTTAGAGTTGATCAACTAAAGGTTCTTTGCTAAAGAAGAACATGTGACATCATCCCTCTCCTAGTGTTTTACAAGAAAATGCTTTTATAAGGGAGGAAGACATTTTTGAAAGTGAACCACACCACACCTTTGCATTTGATTGCCAATAAGGGGGAGAAAATATTGGCACACATATTGACCCATTCATATGTGATGAAGGAGTGTATTGACAACAAATACAAAGGGGGAGATTGAAGTGCATTGTGTTGCATTTGTTGTCAATGAGACATGAAGTTGTCTTGGAATGAATGGATGTCAAGGAGTCAAGATGTGAATGTCAAAGGATGTGATGGTGATGGTGATGAAGGAGAATGGCCATGGTACTAAGATGCATGTCACTTAGGAGATTCACTAAGTGGTATTGGAAATTGTGGTTAAAACATTCTCCATGAACATCTGACGATTGTTGAGCTGATCTTTAAGTTCATAGAACTTGTATCCTGATGATACAAAGTCACAACAATGATTGAAGACCATGCATTGTAGTGACAATGCATGAGGAGTTGAAGAAGATCCATCCACAAGTCCTAAGTGGATGAAGTGAGCTGAAGAAGTCCATGCACTATCTCTTAGTGCATGTGAATCAGAAGAAGATCCAACTTGATCTCTGATTAGATCAATGAAGCACATTGGAGATTTCATGTTGATTCAAGAGTTCGGTTGAAGATGAAGAACCTTCAGGAATTTCACTCCTAAGTGAAGAATAAATGTTTAAGAGGAATGGAGGAATTCTTAAGAAGAAGAGAAGAGAAGAAATAGAGATGGGAAGAAGAATGGTTTGGAGTGGCATATGGCATATTACACTTGGTACTTTGTTTTTATACAAAGACACTTAGTGTTTCACACTAGCAAAAAATTGGCCAGCCAAGCCACCTTGGGGGTTCAACCCCAAGGCATGGGCGCTAGGGCACCACGCCCATGGGGGAACCCGTGGGGCGAGCCAGGGCGGCAGGGCGCACACCCAAGACACCGCATGGGTGCCTGGGGCACGCCCGGAGGAGCGCGGCAGGGGCGCATGAGCGCACCCGTGTGTGCATAGTGGGCGCTAAGCGCGCCCGCAGGAGGCATGAGTGGGCGTAGAGGCGCGCCCGCAGGGAGCATAGGTGGGCGCAGAGCGCGCCCGCAGAGAGAACCCGGTGCGGGGAGGCACCGGGAGGGGAGAAGTTCAACTGGCGTATGGTGGAGAGCGCCAGGGTAATAAACCGCGTGAAAATCGCGGGCCGTTTCGATGTGGGACGCGGAATTTTTCCGCGGGAGTGATCCTGGCCGTCCGACTCATCGCGCGGACGATCTAAGCCGCACATCTGACCCCGCGCGAGATCTTCAGATCCAGGCCGCCCGATGTATCTCAAACGCCTGATCCGACGGCCGAGAGCTCATCTCCTTCCTCGAGCTCGAGCCGAGGACATCCCGAAGCCTCCCGCGACGCCGCTGAACCAGAGGCCATCCGACCACCCGTTTTCGAGTTCCCGGCCACCTCTGAAGGATCTAAGACCTCCATTGAGCTCGTCTCTCCACACCGAAGACGGCCATGCCTAAAAATGACCATGCATGCAATGTTTGGAGGATTTCGGTTGAGGCCGAGGCAAGAGAAGCTGCCGAGGCCAAGAAGTTGGTGTTTTTGCATGGGATGAGCCTAAACCGAAGGCCGTGCATGCGTTATGAGTCGCATGCACGTAGAGGAACAAAAAAATAAATGAGCCCGCGTCAAACCGAGAATAAATATCAAGATTTGGAAATATCTTTGAAGATCCGAAGATCTCGGGATTTTGAGTTGAATCACGCGGATAGAACCGCCTCTCCTCTGCCTATATAAATGAGGCCTAGCCCTCGAGAAGACGCTGCTGATACGCTGAAGTTCTGTTGAATACCCGAAGTCCCGCGTGTGCTCTGCCTCGCGAAGAAAGAAGCCCCGTGCAATTTATTTGCGCGGCCGAAGTCCTCGGTGCCATCTTTGGCCCGAAGGAGTCCCTTGCGCGCAACTCATTTGCGTGACAAGAAGAAGAGGTTGGCCTGCGCGGTAGAACCTTGCGCACCCCCTCTGTGCATCGTGCCCCCTGCGCGGTAGCACTTGCGCGCCCGCGGTTCCTTGCACCCGTGGCTAGTGCGGCCTAGAGGCCTTGTGGCTTGCGCGACCGAAGCCCACCACACCTTGTGCGGCTGCCCCTTGCACCAAGACACCTTGCGCGCCTCCTTGTAGAAAGGGTTCAAGTGAGAACACCCTACGGCTTGTGTGTGTGTGCACAAAAGAAATAACAAGGCCGAGACACATTTGTGTGTGCTAAGTGAAGAGGAAGAGCACACTTGGTCGTGTGTGTGCAAGGAGAGGAGGAAGACCGAGGCCATACCTTGGTTGTGCCAAATTGTAGAACACACTTTGTGTGTGCATTTGAAGAAAAGGCCGTAGCCTTGTGTGGGTGAAGTGAAGACCACACTATTTGTGTGTGTGTGCAAAGTGGACAAGATCACCTAAGGGCCAAGTGTGTGCAAGTGATGTTGGCTAAGCTCTTGTGTGTGCATAGTAAAGAAGGAAGGCCACCACATCTCTTGTGTGTGTGCAACAAGTGAAGAGGTCGTAGCCATTTATGTGCAAGAAGAAGTGAAGGCCAAGTTTCAAGTGTGTGCAAAATGAAACAAGTGTGTGCAAAGAGAGAAGTTGGCCGAACCTAGTGTGTGCACTAAAAGTGTATACACATTAGAAGAAGAAGAAGGAGTGACCCACACTAAAGTAGAACACACTCTAAGTGTGTAAACAAATTGGATAAAGTGTGTGAAGTTCAGTGAAGGTGTGTGCTTAAAAGAATTACACCCTTTGAGGGTTTACTGCACCTAGAAGAAGAACAGGGAAGTGCATGCTTACATGCATGCACGTGCACACGTGAACAAGTCTGAATCAGCTTGTGTGCATTTGAGAAGTCCAAGACCAGGAGATCTTGAAGATATTGTGATGCCATGCATTCAGTGCATGAAGTTGAAGTGTTGTGAGACTGAGCCAGACTGAAGTGAAAGATATTGCCTGTCTGAGTTTTCAGTATTTGAGAAGAGCCTGATCAACAGAAGTGATCAGAAGTTGCTGAGCAAGACCAACAGACCTTTTCAGAGGCTGTTGAAGATTCTTGAAGAGAGAAGCTGGGTCATCCTTAGAAGAAGGTGATAAAGCCCGAGCTAGACGAGAAGACCTGTTCACCACAAGTGATCAGAAGAAGAGCAAGGCCAGCAGTCTTTATCCCAGGCTGCTGAAGATACTTGAAGAGCTGAACAAGAAGAAGAGCTACTCGTGTGACTTGAGGAGCCAGGAGAAGACCCCTGTGAGACTCAGGGTGGAAGAAGTCTTCAGTGGGATTCTGGAGCAGGCCAGTGGGACTCTGGTAACACTGTGGGACGCAGTATAAAGACCCTCCTGTGGGACTCAGGAGAGATACGGTGGGAATCTGTATCGACCATTGTAATTCTAACAAGTTATAATGGGAGAATCCATGCTGGGAGAGCATGGCAAGGATGTAGGCCTTTGGTGCCGAACCTTGTAAATCTTTGTGTCCTGTGCCTTTTCATTACTGCATTATCCGTGAAAGGTTGAGAGATACAAGAAGAGTGGATCGAGGCTTTAACCAGCCATAGAGGTTTAATTGATAAAAAATCAATTAGTAAAAAGTTTTAAGGGATCACTGATTCACCCCCTCCCCCTCTCAGTGATTCACACTGATCTGGGCACTTCAGAGTTCACTATCGAGCTCGTGATAGATGAGAAACCCATGTCTATTCATAATTATATAATGGAACCAACAAAGCTTCATTAATTAAAAAATTATCATGAATACCTTGAGGCTAAGGGTTTCATCAGACATAGAACATCGTCGTTGGATTCACCTGTTATTTTCACCAAGAAGGTAGACAATATGCTCATGTTATGCCTGGATTATCATCGGCTCAACCAGATCAAGGTATGAATTGATATCCATTTCCTTGTATAGATGATCTCTTCAAACATATACGGAAAGAAACTATTTTCTCCAATATTGATCAGAGTTCGGTATATCACCAGGTGTGTTTGTCACCATCTTACATACCACGTATGACATTCTGAAGTAGTTACGGCTTTTACAAGTATCTTGTTATGCCATTCGGTATCACGAATGTGCCGACAGACTTCATGGCTTGGATGAACCTGGTTTTTCACTCATATCTTGATTCCTTTGTAGTATTCATTGTAAAAAATGTGATGGTGTATTCAACTTCCATACATGACCATGAAACTCATCTTGAGATCATTCTGAGTATACTAAGAGAGACCTAGGTATAAGCTATGCTCAGAAAATGCCACTTCTGGTTTGAGAAAGTTCACTTCATGGGACATATTATACCTGAAAAAGGAGTATCATTTGACCCCAAAAGGTGATAATTATAGATCCATGGGAGTATCCCAAAAATTTATTCAACATACACATATACTTGGGGATTTTTGGATATTACAGGTGTTTCCTCTAGGACTTATCCCACTTAGCGGTGTGTATTTCGATCTTAACTAAGAAAGGTGTATATTTAATCTCTCCAGAAAATTGTGAAAAGTATTTTCAGAAGTCAAAAGGAAGGATAAACTCAACTATGAT
Source organism: Viscum album (assembly GCA_963277665.1). Taxonomy (NCBI): domain Eukaryota; kingdom Viridiplantae; phylum Streptophyta; class Magnoliopsida; order Santalales; family Viscaceae; genus Viscum; species Viscum album. Next base: position 848,476,045 of record OY728164.1, on the reverse strand, counting down.
TTTGATTATGTCTGAGCCCGGTAAAAGATACACTATTAATTGTGATACTTCAGGAATTAGACTTGGTGCAGTTTTGATGCAGGGTGATCAATTTGTGGCTTATGGATCCCACCAACTAAGACATCACAAGTGGAACAGTCCTACACACGACCTGGAGTTTGTACCTATGTTCCATGATCTAAATTGTTAGAGACACTAATTTTTGGGTGAAATATTCATTGTTTACATGGATCCTAAAAGCTTAAAAAATATCTCTACTCAAAAAGACGTGAACTGAAGGAAGTGCAGATGGGTTGAATAGTTGCCATCTTTCAACATTGAGATTTATTATACCCTTGAAAACACTAATGTTGTGGAAGATTCTTTAAGCCATAGGACACAGACACAAGCCATTTATGTATCTATTAGTGAGTGGAAGATGATGTATTTGTTTTCCAAGATGAATATAGATGTTCAAGAACAGTTTGATCAACTAGTTCTAGAAGCTATTATAGTGACATCCTCTTTTCTAGAGCATGTCTGCAGGCAATAGTTGACTGATACTAAGAGGGTAATTTTTATGGAAACTATTAAAGGAGATAATCCACCTCATGGATGTGTTGTTTATGGTATTGAAACTCTCATTTACTTTGGTTGTGTATGTGTACCTTCGGGTATACGAGAATAGATGATGAAGGAATATCACACCTCTATTTGGGGAGTTCATCCTGAAATGACCAAGATGTACAAAGACATGTGTCAATAGTACAAATGTCCTGGTATGAAAAATCAGATAGCAGGTTTAATAACTTCGTTCTCCAGCATTCAATAGGTGAAGCAAGAGCACTAGTGACCTTCTGGACTCCTATAGCCTTTATACATTCTTGAATGGAAATGGAATGTCATCACCATGGATTTCATTATAGGATTTCCAAGATCAACTCATAGTAGTGATGCAGTATAGGTGATTGTTGATAGGTTGACCAAGGATGGTCACTTTTTACCTTTCCTATATAATTTTACAATTGATGAGTTTTTAAGGCAGTATATCTAGAAGATTGTGTGACCTCATGGCGTACCTCATTCTATTTTCTTGGTCACAGATTCCCTTTTTTACATGACAGATCTAGAAAGGGTTGGAAAAGGCACCAGGTTCACAAGTACTTCTGAGTACTTCATATCAACCTCAGACCGATGGCTAGTCCGAGAGAACTATACGAGTGTTAGAGGATATGTTACGAGCATGTATCCATGATTTTGGAGGTTTTTGGGAGAAAAGTACACCTCTTGTTGAGTTTACATATAATAATAACTTCCATGTTTCAAGTTCAATGGATCAGTATGAGGACCTCTATGGTAGACTGTGATATTCACCTTTATATTGGCTCAATGAAGGTGAGGTAGCTCTATTGGGTTGATTAGTCACTAAAAGTGGCTAATATTCATTTTTAATATCTTGTTATTCATTGTTCCAAAGTCCATAAACATTGTTTTTAGTGCATTACATAAATAGAACTTCAATTCTCATCTTAAATGAAATTAATGATTGAAATACAAATTTGGGCCCAATCATTCATCTATTTTTGGACAAAACTATATTCATTTTCTGAATTTGATATTTTGGGATATTATTTATCACTTTGTTTGGAACATTTTATTTTTTTGGTCCGATGGATGAATCCCAAGGGAAGATCGAGATTTTTTCACCCGAATGCAGAACTATGCTGGAAAAGCATAATGGGCCTAAGACCCATCAAACAAATGTGGGGCCCACAAACCAAGACCAATGGAGCTAAAATTTATACATTATAAAGATAAGAATATTATTATATTTTTATTCAACTGTGTCCGGAGCTAATTCTGATGTTTTCATGATGATAAATGGATCTGAAGTTGAGATTTAAATGGTGGACCTGGCATTAATGCACAAAAATCTGTCCCACCATTTCGACCATAACATCCAAACGGATATGGTAAATTTCCTGAAATTTTTAAATCTCATAGAGAACATATGTAAGAAGATATTCCTCTTCTACAACCCCTCCGGATTCTGCTTTCTTCAATTACAAATTCACACGTCAATATGCTGGACGAATCTAGACAGTTTTCCGGGTCAAATTTGAAACGTCAATTTCCTGTTGATTATTCACCCTCCTTTTGACTCTATTAATTGTTGTGGAGTAAATTAATTGTTGGGTTATGGACCTAAGGCTCCTAATATGCCTATATAAGGAGATATTTGTGAAGTTAGTAGAGGTGGATATTTTTATTATCATCTTTTGTTTCTTGTTTCAATGTAAGGTTATGCTTCCAAATTTCCTTGGTAATGTTTTCCATTTCCATGTAAGTTTCATTTTTCTATCTTTAAGTTATTAATCAACTTCTTTCTCTTATATATTTTCCATTTCATTTATTAAAACATTATTATCACAAATCACAGTGATATCTCTGTGTTGTTGTGAATTAGTTCACACATAGGTGTGAATTTCATTCACACACATGGAGGAGTGCTCGTTATTTCCACGGTTTTAATTTCATCAATACAATTCTTATTCTTCATCTTCCACCCACCATTGAGAGTATAACATAAATGGAGGGCTAACCCTTTAATGGGTTGATCTTAGGAGGATTCAAAGGCTGGATTGAATGTTATTTTATGAACGGATTGTTGTTAATTGGATAATTAATTTAAGACATCCATTCTTCAGTAATTTGTACTCTTCATCTTTACTTTGTTTGAGAAAACTAAATTCAATTACTAAATGACCATATACCTTGGAGAGATAATGAATTTGGTTCTCTAAGTGTATAGGGGATTATTAATTGTGTTTAGTATGCACCAAACCAGAAAATGATGAAGGTAGTATTATTTTTGAAGAATGGATTCATCAAGAATTAATAAAACCAAAATTGTCTAAAGAAGTAAAATTCATTCAATCCACCCCGAGCATAATCCTAAGGTCAACGAATTTTATTTTAATTTAATTAACTTAGGTTTCTTAGTGTTATTTAAACCATCCAAAATCAAACCCAATGTTGGCTACATCATAGCCCATCCTTCACCAAATTATAGTGTCTCAAGGTTACTTCTTCGGTCCCTGTGGATTCGACCCCTACATGTACTACATCGACCACTTTTACCAGAATGGTAAATTTGGGTGCAACCATGGGTCCTTACCCCATTAAGGAGATTTTTTAGCAATTTCTGATGATTAATAATAATTCGACTACAACTCAGTCCATATAGAAGTCTTATACTGATCTTCATCACAATCCTCTGAATTTCAAGATGGGGCATCGAGCCTTTCGACAGGTTTATCTGATGTTGGTTCACAAACGAACCTGGTGATAGGGAATGTAATCACCAAGATAATTCAAGCTGTTTGAGATAGTGTAGAAAGATGATATGGTATCCTATCATTTACTATTACCTCAGAGGTATTGTGCCATGCATGATGTTTTCTATGTATCTCAGCTACAACAATAACATCCAGATATGTCTCATTATTTTGACACATATGACATCAAGTATGAGGAAGATGCATCCTTTGAGGAGATCCGGATCCATATCGTCAACATTAACAAAAAATTCCTCCAATCCAGGTCAGTCCCTCTGGTTTGAGTGTTATGAAAACACAGAAGCATTTAGGATAATAACTAGGATGGAGAGACAGATGTACGTGCGCATTGGCCGAAACTTTTCTCCGATGACATTACACTACCATCGGAAGGGAAACTTGGTGATGAGATGTCATAAAATGGGAGGTTGTTATGTCCTAGATTAAATCGGGTACATACCATTATTAAACATAGTTATTTAAATCATTAAATATACTGGGGGAGCGCATCGTCACACCCCACTACATGTCCAAGACAACTATTAAAATAACTAAAATAACTACAGGGGATTTATGAAAGATTCTCTATCGCGCTTTAGCATGGTTTTTGGGTTAAAAATAATTAATTAAGGATTAAAAATAAATAAGAACATATTTAAAGGAAATTTAAAATAAATCAAGATGGGATAAAAATAAATTTATAAATAAAATAGAATGGGGGTTATAGAAAAAGTAAAAAAAATTAAAGTTGGAGATTACCATTTTTATTATTTTATCGTCTTTATTTTTAGATCTTTTTTATTCTATTTTATTTTTCATTTTATTTACCCCTTTTATTTTAAGAACCTGGTTTTTGCTATAAAAGACTTTTTAATATTATTTATGTTATTCCAGAGCAGCGCCTTCAGATGACATGCGATTCCGAGCCCCGGTGTGGCTAAAATTAAATTTTCACTTCATTCACCCTGGGCACACCAATTAAGAATAATAACACTTAAATGGTAGATCTTAAGGAAAAACTGAGGGCATCGTTGAGTCGTGAGCATTCCTTTTACCCTAGGAGGGGTGTAATTTTCGTGGGCGTGAGCCTCCTGTGAAAAATGCCACCAGGGGTGTTTTTGTAATTTAGCAACTTCGAAGGTTAAGTTTTTTATCTTTTGAGAAGGGACTCGGATTAAAATTCCATGACCACCATTGTGCTCAGGAAGTGGTGTTTACCCTAGGGGAGGCTTAACCTCGACCCCTTCAAGAGTTTCAGATGCAGGTCTTCTAGTGGGTATTAAAATTAATAAAAAGTTAATTTATTTTCCTTAATTAAGCCATAAACCACTCCACCCTCTCTAATTCTCTATCTTTGGTGGACGAACCTCAAGCAACCAAGGAGATCCCCTCACCAGCCCTCTTCCATACAATCGTCCCCAAGGTGGTGTGTGGCATCGGCGGGTCAACGACGAAGCTCCGGGCTACGCCCAACAAGGTAGAAGATCTTTGTTTCGTATTTTAACTTCGAACCTCTCCTTTGAACTAAATTTATAGTGTCAAAATAATGTTTAATTTCCAATAAAATTCCATTAATGCGTATTATATTTTCTTAGCTTTCCGACGCATGTTTCGGATTTGAATTCTGAGCTCCGAGGCGTCTGTAGCTATCAGACGAAGATTCGAGGTTGTTTTGGTGTTTTTTGGCGGATCTGGCCGGTCCGACGGGTCTCCGATGGTCTAGGGAGGTCGAGAAGAGGGGAAGCTAGTCAGCGTCGGTGGTCCAGGGTGGTGGGGCTTCTCATAAGCGGAGGTCACCCAGGTGGTCAGTGGGTCGAGGGTGACGGCGGATGGCGAGGCCGAGCGTGGCGGTAGGGCCAGCTGGGGGTGACGACATGGGACATTCCCTTTCGGCCGGTTGATGTGGGAAAGGAGGAACAGGGACCTGCCCTTTGTCGGTCCCATGGAAGACCCAGCTAGACTGGCTAAGCTAGTCCGGGAGAGATGGGCCGACCTGCACGGTGAACCGCGGGCCGGTTTAGGCAAGGTGGGTCGGCCGAACCGGCCTGACCCACCTGTTTCGGTCCGTTTAAAATAAAAAAGCTCTAAATTTTCAACCCAGGTGTCAGATTCATATGACATATGCGGAAAATCATTCCATGGATAGGGACAAACATTTTGAGATGGTCTCAGGTATTTTTAATTTCTGGGTCGAGGGGCTCGGTGATGCGACACACTCGTTAAGCGGATTGGCATTTTTTTGGGGGTTCTTGTTTTGGATGGCGCAGGAACATCTGATGTCTGATTTGAGTGTCTTCAGTGGTGTTGCGACCATAGCGTCGAGACAAATATTTCCAAGGGGTTTTTGGATATTGAGACTGGAGTTGAGGCGTGGGCCCCACAACCCATATTTTAAGATGTGAGTAGTGTTTCACAACTTTCTCATCGGACGTCCGTTCGAGGTGTGCGAGTAGTTGTTTCTGGGTGTTTTTCTGAGGGCATTTCAATTGCGCAATATTCCCACTTTAATTAAGCATGGTGGAGTTGGCCTCATGGGGGTCTTTTTGGGAGTTGTCAGTGATTTTCCATCTTCTTCACCAGGTGTCCGATTCGGACAAGTGAATAGTCAATCTTGTGTAGTTTTCCGAGAGAATCGCAATGTTGTGATCTGTTCATGGAACTTCGAGACTGGGATGCGGGTCCCACAAAGTACCGCTTTTTTGCTGTACAACGGAATGCATATTTTTCTCCGGATATCTATTCCATGCAAGTAAATAGTCAATTTGACATGTTTCCGCGAGGGGATCGAAATGGTGTGATGCGCCCAACTATTTTTGGGGACGAGGCACCGGACCACAGGACGTCGTTTGGGCGTAAAGTAGTGTTGAATGAATTTTTACACTGGATGTCTATTGGAGGCGAATAAATAGTCGATCTCGCGTGTTTTCTTCCATGAGGATTACAACGGTGCGATCCATTTGGATGTACGGAGTCTCATTCGAGATCTCATTAAATGTGGAAGCATGAAAGGATTACTGGTGGTGGTTGTTCCTGTGGTGTTTATAGGGAACCCTTGTCATGTGATCGCGTTCACTCCCATGCGAGTGTAGTTGGTGTTTAAAGAGAAGTGTTTGGTCGTGCTAGGTCCGTGGAGGAAGCAATTTGGAGAAGTTACATTTACACCCTTCGCATTGACGTTGGTTGTTGTGTGCATGATAGACTTTGGGCTGGAAATGTGGTATACTCTGGGAGTATACAGGAATTCCTGGAGGTTCATGTTGTGGTTTTTACCCAAGGACATTTTTTATTGGTTTGGAGATGATTTGGGGCCACATGTCGTGAGGGCCTCATATGCGTGTCGTGTTCTACTTTACATACCTTTGATCTCTTGGGACGTAGAATGTCCCTCTGTTCACGAAGGTTTAGACTAGCAGGGTGGAGTGGTTTCCCCTGGTTCTGTTCTTGACGGTGTGATTGGTGGAGTTTTTTGGGTTCCCCTTTTTCCTTTAGCCATGTGGACTTTCAATATCACGTCCCTTCGTGTTCCTTGGTAGAGTTTTTGAGGATTCGATGTGACAAATACATTACGTAGGGCACCAATGCTTTACCCAAAAGGTTGTTTCCAGTAAGATACAGAGCACCGGTGATTCTGTACGTGATTCCCTAGCTGAGTATCGAGATCATATCCTCCTTCCGTGAACTACTATGACATTTTTCCCTTGGCAGAGCTCCAGGTATTGTCATGACCCACACTACACAAGCGCTGAACCTCTACTAGATGAATTGTTCTAGAGTTGTGTGGTTGTGCGATACCCACTCTATGTTCTGTTGGCCAGTTTTGAACCATCCATTAGGGATGTCCATAGCCATTCCAGGTTTACCCTCCAGTAGGCCTGGGTAGTGGGTTTCTCATCGACTTCATTGGGTTTTCCCTCCAGTAGGGCTGAGCAGTAGTTTTCTCATTGACTTCTTAGGGTTTACCCTCTAGCAAAGACTGGGCAGTGGGTTACCCGACGACCTTTTATGGTTTACCCTTCAGGAGAGACTGGATAGTGGGTTACCCAACGACCTCATAGGGTTTACCCTCTAGCAGAGACTGGGCAGTGGGTTCCCCGATGTACTCCAAGGGTTTACCCTCCAGTAGAGACTAGGCAGTGAGTTACACGACGACCTCTTAGGGTTTACCCTCCAGTATTGACTGGGCAGTGGGTTACCCAACGACCTCTAAGGGTTTACCCTCTTGCGGGGATGGGCAGTGGGTTACCTGATGACTTCTTTCAAACTCAGTTCTTTCAACTAGGCTAGTCTATGGCTTTTCTCCATGAATACTGGAGTGGTACCCTTGGTTGTACGGGTCAGTTTTGTGACAGCTTTGACTTTGAGAAGACATATCGACTGTGTGACATAGAAGAGGTGTGGTTTGACATTCCCTAGAACTCTCAAGTACGAGGGGCGCTTTCCCCACCAAGATTATTCCTTGTGATGCAACCTAAAACTGTGCAGGCGAGTCAGTGCCACCCAAATTTGATACTGTCAGGGTGTGGTGATTTGATCTCTTTGTCTTGCAGTTCAGGGCCGACGTGCAGGATGTTGGGCATCGATGATGTTTACTTCTTGGAATGTTGGCTACTCACTTTCTTGGGCTAAGATACAGGATAGAGATCCCCTTAAGATCTTGTTCAGGATTCCTGATTGATCATATGGATATGTATATACCTTGTTCCAGTACCCACTCCTTTTTTTGGTTACTCTCCTTTCAGGAGAGGAGAAGATACACAGGGTATGTCACGTGATTTCCATGTATAGATTCTTGTGGTTGTATGAGTCTACTCTCCTACTATAGGTAGAGAAGACTCAACAAGAAGTTTAATATTATCACCATTTCTAGCTCCTTGTGTTTGGATGAGTCTACATTCATTCTCTTATTGGGTTGAGCTGTTACTCTATTGTACTCTTTACTGCACTCTCTTTCGTTCTCCTTTACTATTCCATGTTAGGTGTACTTCTCACCTCTTCAGTACCTCCTTTGTTGCTCCCTCGATCCTTCAGGATATCCTACTGAGTATTTTTATACTCACCCCTGCTTGGGATTTTCCCAATCTTGGTGTGCCCTTGCAGACGACCGATAGGTTTATCATGATGTCAAAGGAGCTTAGGAGATCGGGATTTTGGACTACGTACGATGGTCATAGTTGGTTTCTAGGTGAGGGACCCTCCCAACTTTTGTACTTTTGTTTACCTGTTGCCAGGTTATGGAACTTTTCTGGTTGGGCGTGTGTTCTTCCCTTTTTATTTTCAGTTTACCTTCAGCATTTACTTTATACTATTTAGAGGAAGATGCACTTTTTTGGTTGTTTATAGCAGTTAGTACTTTACTTTTCCTTTTACTCTTCACTTATTCATTGAGTGGGCTGCATGTGTGTGTATAGGTACTCAGGAAAAGTCCTCCCCGAGTTGTTTAGCCTTCGGCGCTTGTCGCTGGCCCCTGGCCTATAGAGGCGGTCTTTTGGTAGTTGCGACTCGAGCCTGGGTAGGGTTGGGTCGTGAAAAAGTGGTATCAAAGGTGGATTGTTCCTTGGGACATTGTTTGGATGTCCCTAAAAAATAATTTTTTGGGATTTAGGGAAACAGTGTCAATGTGTCTCGAGAGCATCTCTCAGGCTAGGGAGTCCAGTAACAGTGCGGCGGCCGACGTATCCATTCACCCAGACCCTGATAGCCCGCTTGTCGACTCAGCATGTTGAGACACTCGTTTCAGGAAAATTGGTTTGTTCATCACATAGGAATGAGTATTGACTATCCTTCTGGAGTCATCTCCCCATTGTTGTTACTGTTATATATATATATGCTCATCTGACCTTGGAACTCCTTGATAACATTCAGGATGTCTCCGTGAAGATAGTCAGCTAGGATAGCATCTTTGGTTCGTGACGACGACCCTCAGAGCGATGAGGCATCAGTCTATGACCTATCATGCGAGTCCCTTTCTCCAAGTGGGATGGTATCATCACCCCCACCTGGTGAGCAGTAGACAGCTCTAGCAGAGCAGACGGAGCTTGAGTGTAGTTTGAGAGCGCTCCGTCAGTTCCAGCAATAGATATCGCTAAAGTTTAGTGGTGAGCCAGACCCTCAAGTAGAAGAGGTTTGGCTTGAGAGAGTGGTTTTCCTCTTAAGGCTTGCACATACACTGTCAGATCAGAGGTTGGATTTGGCAGCCTGCCTTTTCCACAAAGCAGCTGGACGTTGGTGGACTCTGGTGACTCAGTTACTTAATGAGTCGTCACTTTCATGGGGTGACTTTCAGATGTTGTTTCGCGAAGATTTTTATCCCTCCTACTTACGCTCCATTTAGATCTAGGAGCTCCTACAGTTTCAACAGGGAGGGATGATGGTGATTGAGTACGTGACTACTTTCGCAGACCATGCACATTTTTTTACATAGAATTAGTCCATGATGGCAACTTCCGATCGCGGATTTTCGAGCAGTGTCTCCGTAGAGAGATTCATGCTATCATAGTACCCTTGGGCATTCCCACTTATGTCGAGGTGCTAGAGAAGGTGCTGGTGACAGAGAGATTCTTGTCACATTCTACAGTTGGTGGTGGCAGTAGGCACGATGGAGCCGAGACGTCTACCATAGCTAGCAGGTGTCAGCAGACAAAACCTCAACGCATGAGGCCTTCCACCTACCAGTTATGGAGACGTGGTTGTGAACCACTGTGGCGGAAAAGAACAGGGGCTCAGCTAAGAATACCCTTCCGTGAGAAGACCTAGGGGTAGGGTCCTACACCACAGTGGTGCTGGAGGGTAACAGGGAAGCCTAGAGAGCGTCAGTGTTATGCTTTCTATGGGTGATGTCACTTGGCACGAGACTGCCCGACCAGGTATGCTGAGAACTTCGGGCAAGCAGCAGGTGCACCACCATGACAGAGGCACCGCCGTGATCAGAGTGGTACCCATATAGGTGGTGCTAGCCGAGGATCAAGAGAAACTGGAAGCGGGGGCAGACATTACAAGGTCTTCCCATAACCACCAAGTGGTCCATGTCAGGCACCGGGAGCTGACAGTTGGGACCGGGGACAGCCGCGATCTTCGGATGTTTATGATCCTAGAGATCATGAAGTGATAAGAGGTATCATTTACGGATCTTCTACTTTTTTCAATAGAATTTTTTGACGATGTGTGTGAAATTTTCTTCTCCCTGCTCCTTGCTTGAGTTTTTACTAGGGTGACGTAGGACGTCAGGTGTAACCTTGTGTTGGTAGAGTGGGAGGCTTAGAACCTTTTCCATTAGTCAATGGTGTCGACTCCATCACTTTCCGAGCGTGCAAGAGAGTCTTGTATGCGAGTCATCGATTGTGAAATCTTGTGTGACAAGATATCCTTGGGTGATTCACCATAAGGATTATCTCAAGGAGGGAATAATCGGGCTTTATCCCAGGTCCAAACAGTGATTCTAGTCAGAGCGTGCGATGTAGAGGTATGACTAGGTAGGTGAGCTACCCCAGAGGTCCTTCGGGAAGTTTGAGACCGTGCGAAGGGATGGCGAGCTCCCCACCGCCTTTCCCTAAACACAAAGTATGGTTTGTGTTCATAACGTCTCCCACGTGACTCACTTGAGAAGAAGTGAGCGTGCACCTATGCACGTCATTGGTGAGGGCAGATCCCACACAAATGGACCAAATCCTTTGGTCCATGTGCGGTGACGCAGAACTATGCAAGTGTTCTTTTGGGAATGGGATAGCCAAGTGTGGGCTTAGTACCCTAATACGTTCCCCTAGTTTTTCTTTTCGTGGATGAAAATATTGAAGGAGGGAATGATGTAAGAACCTATTTTTTTCAATAAAATAATTTTTAATATTCTTTATGTTATTCCAGAGCAGTGCCTTTAGACATTGTGCAATTCCGAGCCCCGGTGTGGCCGGAATTAAATTTTTAGTGCATTCAAACTGGGCATGCCAATTTTGCAGAATAAATCCTAAAAGGTAGATCGGACGGGAAAACCTAGGGCACCGTTGAGTCTGGAGTGTTCCATTTACCCTAAAAGCGATGTAATTCTCACGCACACGGGCCTCCTGTGAAAAATTCCACCAGGGGAGTTTTTCTAATTTAGCAACCTCGGATGTTAAGTTTTATTACTTTTGAATGGGGCCTCGGATTAAAATTATGAGACCACCGTTGTTCTTGGGACGTGGTTTTTACCCAAGGGGAGGCTTATCCTTGACCCCGTCGAGAGTTTCGGATGCGGGTCTTCTAGTGGGTATTAAAATTAATAAAAAGTTAATTTATTTTCCTTACTTAATCCATAAACCACTCCACCCTCTCCAACTCTCTCTCTCTCTGGTGGAGGAACCTCATGAAACCAAGGAGAGCCCCTCACCAACCCTCCTCCATCCTCTCCTCCCCAAGGTGGTGCGCGGCTTCAACGGATCGACAACGAAGCTCTGGGCTATTCCCAAAAAGGTAGCAGATATTCATTTCGTATTTTAACATGGAACCTCTTATTTGTACTCAATTTACAGCGTCAAAATGATGTTTAATTTCCGAGAAACTCCCATGAATACGTAGTATATTTTCTGATCCTTCTGACGTATGTTTTGGATTTGAATTCTGAGCTATGAGGCGTCTGCAACTGTCTGGCGAAGATTTGAGGTTGTTTTAGTGTTTTCCGGAAGATATGGTCAGTTCAGTGGTCCAGGGCAGTCGATCAGAGGCACAGCAGGTCGATGTCGGCAGTCCGGGGTGCGGGGCTTTTTGGCAGCGGAGGTCGGCGGGCCAAGGGAGATGGTAGACGGCAAGGCCGAGCGTGGTGGTAGGGCCAGATGGGGGAAACAACATGGGACTGGCCCTTTCGACCTGTTGACATGGGAAAGGAGGAACAGGGACCCACCCTTTGCGGGTCTTGTAGAAGACCCAGCCCGACCGGCTGAGCTGGTTCGGGCAAGACGGGCCGACCCGTGTGGTGAACTGCGTGCCGGTTTAGGCAAGGTGGGTCTGCCAAACCGGCCCGACCCAACGGTTTCGGTCCATTTAAAATTAAAACTCTCCTAATTGTCAACCCATGTGTTGGATTCATGTGTCGTCTATGGTGACACATTTCTTGGATCAAGAAGAACTTTTTGAGATGGTCTCATGGATTTTTAATTTCTAATACGAGGGGCTCAGTGATGCGACACGCCCGTTAAGCGGATTGGGATTTTTCTGGGGGTTCTTGTTTTAGATGGAGAGGGCACATCCGATTTCTAATTTGAGCACCGTCAGTGGTGTTTCGACCCTGGAATTGAGTTAAAGATTTCCAAGGGGTTTTTAGGCATTGAAACTGGATTTGAGTTGTGGGACCCATGGCTCGTCTTTTAAGCTGCGAACAATGTTTCACAACTTTCTCATCGGAAGCCCGTTCGGGGTGTGTGAGCAATCATTTCTGGGTGTTTTTCTGAGGGAATTGCAATGGCGCAATCCACATTATTTAATTCATCAAGGTGGAGTGGGCCCCATGGGGTCGTTTTGGGAGTTTCTGGTGATTTTCCATCTTCTTTACCGGGTGTCCGATTCGGACAAGTGAATAGTCAATATTGTGTAGCTTTCCGAGAGAATCACAATGGTGCAATCCATTAATGGAGCTTTGGGACCGGGATGTGGGTCCCATGAAGAACCTCTTGTGTGCAGTATGGTGAATTGCAACTTTTTCTCTGGATATCCGTTCCACGCAAGTAAAAAGTATATTTGACATGTTTACCCGAGGGGATCGAAATGGTGTGATGTGCCCGACTATTTTGGGGCTGATGCTATGGAAAACGGGATGTCGTTTGGGCATAAAACATTGTTGAATGACTTTTATGATGGATTTCTATTAGAGGAGAAAAAATAGTTGATCTCGCATGTTTTTTTTCACGAGGATTTCAATGGTGCGATCCGTTTGGATATGTGGAGTCTCATTCGATATCTCATTAAATGTGGATGCCAGAAAGGTGTACCGGTGGTGGTTCTTTCTACGATGTTTATAGGGAACCCTTGGCATGTGATCACATTCACTCTTGTGAGAGTGGATTTAGTGTTTAAATAGGAGTGGTTGGCCTTGCTAGGGTCATGGAGGAAGCAAGTTGGCGAAGTTACGTTTACACCCTTCGTGTTGACATTGGATGTTGTGTACACGATCACCTTTGAGATAGAAATGTTATATAATCTGGGTGTATATAGGAATGCCTGGAGTTGCATGTTGTGGTTTCTACCCAAGTAAATTTGTGTTTGGTTTGGAGATGAGTTTGGGTCACACATCGTGAGGGCCCCATATGTGTGTTGTGTTTTACGTTACGTACCTTTGATCTCTCGTGACATAGAGGGTCCCTCTGTTCACGATGGTTTAGAAATGCAGGTTTGAGTGGTTTCCCCTGGTTCTGTTCTCGATGGTGTGATCTTCTGAGTTGTTGGGGTTCCCCTTTTTCCTTCAGCCATGTGGGATTTAAGTATCATGTCCCTTCGTGTTCCCTGGTAGAGTTTTTTAGGATTCGGTGTGACCAATAAATTATGCGGGCACTGGTCCTCTACCCAGGAGGTTGTTTTTAGTAGGGTAATGAGCCCTAGTGAGCCTGGGCACAAATTCCTTAGCTGAGTATCGAGATCATATCCTCCTTCTGTGATCTACCGTGACGTGTTTCCCCTGGTAGAGATCAAGGTATCAGTGTGACCCACACTACATGGGCACTGAACCTCTACTAGATGAATTGTTCTAGAGTTGGGTGGTTGAGCGATACCCACTCCATGTTCTCTTGTCCAGTCTTGTACCATCCAGTAGGGATGGACAGAGCCATTCCGGGTTTACCCTCCAGCGGGGCTGAGTAGCGTGTTGCTCAATGACTTATTCATGTTTACCTTTCAGCAGGGCTTGCCAGTGGGTTGCTCATTGACTTCTTATGGTTTACCCTCCAGCAGAGACTGGGCAGTGGGTTACCAGATGACCTCTTAGAGTTTACCCTCCAGCATAGACTGGGCACAGGGTTACCCAACGACTTCTTTGGGTTTACCCTCAAGTAGAGACTGGAAAGTGGGTTACCTGATGACCTCTTAGGGTTTACCATCCAGCAGAGACTGGGCAGTGGGTTACCTGATAACCTCCTAGGGTTTACCCTCTAGTAGAGACTAGGCAGTTGGTTACCCGAAGACCTATTAGGTTTTATCCTCTAGCGGGGATGGAAAGTGGGTTACACGACAACTTATTTCAGACTCAGTCCTTTCTACTAGGCTAGTCTATGGATTTTCATTGTGACTACCAGAGCGGGTCCCTTGGTTGTATGGGTCAGTGATGTGATAACTTTGACTTTGAGAAGACCTATCGACTGTGTGATAGTGAATATGTGTGGTTTGACTTTCCCGAGAACTCTCATGTATGAGGGGAACTTTCTCCACCAAGATGCGTCCTTGTGACACGACCTAAAACTGTGTGGGTGATTCAGTGCCACCCAAAGCGGATAGTGTCAGGGTGCGGTGATTTGAGCCCCTTGGTATGCAGTTTGGGGCAGACATGCAGGATGTTGGGCATCAATGGTGTTTACTTTTGGGACTATTGGATACTCACTTTCTTGGCCTGAGCTAAGAGATAGAGATCCCCAAACTATCTTGTTTTGTTTTCTTGATTGATCATATGGATATGTATATGCCTTGTTCTAGTACCCACTCCATGGGTCTGGTTACTCTCCATCCAAGAGAGGTGAAGACGCATGGGGTATTCCACATGCTTTCCAGGTCTATATTCTCTTGGTTGGATGAGTCGACTCTCCTACTATAGGTAGCGAAGACTCAATGAGAATTTTAATCTTCACACCATTTCTAGCTCCTTGTGTTTGGATGATTATACTTTTTTCTCTTGTTGGGTTGAGCTATTACTCTATTGTACTCTTTACTACACTCTCTATCATTCTCTTTTACTATTCCCTATTCTATCTACTACTCACCTCTTCAGTACCTCCTTTGTTTCTCCCATGAGCCTTCGGGGTATCCTACTGAGTATTTTTTTACCCACCCCTTCTTGGCCTTTTCTCGCACTTAGTGTGCCCTTGCAGATGAAGAATAGGTTGACCATGACATTAGTAGAGCTTAGGAGTTTGGGAGCTTGGACTACGTAAGGTGGTTATATTCGAGTTCCAAGTGAGGGACCCTCCCAGCTGTTGTACTCTTTTTTTCCTATTGCCGGGTTGTGACACTTTTCTGGTTGGGCGCATGTTTTTCCCATTTTCTTTTTAGTTTACCTTCATCATTTACTTTTTACTATTTAGAGGTTGATGCAATTTTGTGGTTGTTTATAGTAGTTTGTACGTTACTTTTCCTTTTACTCTGCACTTCTGCATTGAGTGGGCTACGTGTGTTTATGTAGGTACTCAGGCAAAGGCCTCCATAAGTTATTTAGCCTTCGGCGCTTGTCGCCAGCCCCTGGCCTATGGAGGTGGTCTTGGGATAGTTGTGGCTCGAGCCCAGGTTGGGTCAGGTCATGAAATTTATTTTATTTTAATTTTATAATATTTTTTTCTTTTCTTTTTATTTCATTTATTTCTTTTTTTTCTCTCCTCTTCCTCTCCTCCCTCTCTCACATCGCACATCCCCCTCTCCCTAGGTGGGGAACCATCTTCTTATCACTTCAGAAGATCATGGAACCTCTATTTAAAATCAGTTTTCTTTACTATCAGTTGAACTATAAACCTTATATTAAGGATAATCATGCACATTTTGAATCATAGAGTTTTGTTGAGTATCCTTTGCACAGTCCGCCACATAATGATTTTAATATATATTGGAGTTTTTCTAAAATCATTTGGTTTCATCCACATTAGGTCAAATAAAAACCTACCACTGATCATAGGATTATCTATCACCATATGATAGGGGGTATATTTTCTTTCCCTCCATTTTGTTGTGATTCATAAAAAGACATGGTTGGGTCGTATATCGGTGCCTACCGAGTTTATTCAATTTCACCCAATTTTTTCAATTTAATTATTTTTCCATTTATTTTAGCCTTATCTATCATAAATTAATTGGTATAAATTGTTTCTTCATGGTCATACACCCCCTTGGGTTTGCCGATGTGGTCGGTATAAATTCTATTATCCAAGTATTCAATTTATTTAATTGCATGTGTTGCACAACCCATTTTTAGTATGTTTAAATTAAATAATTATTTTAGAATAATTACTAACCATGAATTGTTGGATTATTGGTAGTTATTTGTGGTTAATTATTTATTTATTGAAAATTTCATTTATCTACTTATGGTGATACCGTATCTTGCCTCGTTATATTTTTACGCTGAAATATTAAATTAATACATTGTGTTGCACGAGTGTATCTACTTAGATTTCTAGATTAAATTACATATTAATTCAATGTCATATATATAGCTGGATAATTTTAATTAAATTCAGAACAGGGATAGAATTCAGTTCCTTTATTAAGTTCTACACTTGTACTATCCATTCTTAACTTGTTACCACTACGCGTCTGGGGGTGGTGTCTTGGGCTTTTCCAGACTGATAATTCCTCAGGCTCTCTAAATACTTATGAGTGATACCGGTTGCAAAAGGTCCCATTGAGGACAGATCCATTTGAAATGTGGCTATTCTCCCCATAGATGATACTCGACCCATTTTTTAGAGATCAAGATAGACTCATGTTAAATCTATGCCTCAAGAGATACTTGGTCTTTTGAACGATTTCCTTGGACATGCTCAGTGGTATAGGATAATTTGAAGGATGTATCATAGAAAACCCTTCTAGAAGGGATGAGACTCCCACTCTTGACATGATCATTAATAATGATTCACTGAAGGTTTATGTTATTTCCACTTCGAGTCTCATGATAATTGTGATATTCTTCAATTAGGTTGATGCAATCTTGGTTAACATGTCATCTGGACCCCATGTTAAAGGACAAGCTTAGGGGTGTGCATATTCCTTGTTTTATAATAATCTTATAGGAATATATATATGAATATATTCATCTTTCTAATTACAGGTACTTCCTTTAGACTCCTGGCTTAGGCTGAAGTAGGTAATTAGGGATGGGTGCCATTGGGAACCCGTGTAGAGTTATTTATTTTATTTTTCTTAGATAATTATTTGAATTTATTATATAATGACAAAATGAATTTTATTACGACATTAAATAGAAACGTTTAGTCACTATGGGTTCTAGCCTACATGGATTTTATCTCACACCCTGCTCAGGCATCATTGACACCCGAGTAGATTATATGCTTGTAAGTATTGTCAAAGGGAAGCATATTACTTCCGATGATTGGTTATTTTTTGATGCTTTGTATGGAGACATAGGGCAGAGGACTGGGCATTTCTCTTCATACAGTTGTTTCACATTGTGTATTTTCCTTTTAGTTGATAGTATGTTTGGGTTTTTATTTTATGTGCTTTCAGTTTAAATAGACATCATAGCATGACATTGTTTTGTAAGCTTATGCACTTGATTCTAATTCAATTGGATTATTTATATTGTTTTTGTTGTAGTTTATTAATTTATATTATTTATCTATGGATCAATTACAGGTCAGAATCACCTTTCCCTCAACCCCTAAAAATACTTACATTTTTGTTCAGATTTCAGATATTGAAAATACTAGTTCTATTTCTCCTAGATCTAATGTCAAATCCTATGAGGTTAAGTCCAAATCTAATTCCTCTAAAAATTTTAGTAGATCTCAAAGGAAGAAAGGATATGGGAAACCGATAAATGGGGGTTCTAACCCTACCAACAAATCGAAATGAATTTTTTCTTTTGGAATTGTCAAGGTATTACAAATAATGATACCTCCACTGTTCTCAAGGTGTTTTTGGCCACTAGTAAACCACATCTGTTTGATATTTCTGATCCTAAAGTTAACTTTAATTTTAATCTAATGAGGATAGGCTCTCTCAATTATAGTTTCATAGGTTCCTATAAGAATGCTCTCCAGACTGACTCTATGTGAAATTTCTATCACAATTCTCTCCAAAACATCAACATTTTTAAAGCCTCTAAACAATAATTTACCTGTGAATTCTCTTGGGATGGAAAACATACATACTATACGATGACATATTCCAATAATAGATATCAAGATAGAAGGTATCTTTGGAAAGACCTATTTGTTATGGCCAATTCTATTCATGAACCTTGGATTGTTTTGGGAGACTTTAATGTCATTCTTAACTCTTCCGAAAAAATGGGTCCCTCACATCTCTCTATATCATCAAGAGAATTTAGATCCTCTATTGAGGATTGAAATCTTGTTGAAGTTACTCTCACTGGTGCTAAATATACTTGGTATAGAAGTAATTATAATAAAACTGTTTCCAGTAAACTTGATAGAGCCTTTGTCAACATGAAGTCTCTTGACATTTGGGACAATGTCTCTAGTATTACTCTTCATCAGCTTAACTCTGATCACCATCCCATATTGTCCAGTTCCTTCATCAACAAGCGTAAACCTATATTTCCCTTTAGATTCAATAATTCTTGGTCTATGGGTCCAAACTGTTTCACCTTTATCCAGAACATTTGGGATTCTATGAAATATCAACATGACTCATTTGCATGTATTTTCATGTTGAAAACCTTAAAGAATGCTCTCAATGATTGGTGTAAATTTAGATGTTCACAAATGGACTTGGATATTTTGTCTCTTTAAAAAGAGAAAATCAAAATTCAAACACTCAATACAAACTCAGATTTTAATGTTGACCCTCAATATGAGGTTAATCTCTCTTTAAAACTTAATTCTTTGCTCACTTTCAAATATAATATGTGTAAAAAAATATTTAAAACCAAATTGATTACTGATGGTGATAGAAATACTAAATTTTATAACTCCCTACAAATAGTTAGGAAATCCACTCACCCTCTTACTAAATTCTTTCACAATGATATGATCATTGACCCTGAAGAGGCCATCTCAAGCCATGTTTTCTCTTACTTTTATTGTAACCGCCCGATATTTTATAAAAAAATATTCATTTTAATTTCATTAATGTCTTGTGTTGTACGCTACACCAAAAGGAGCTTGAACAACACACATCCTTGACTTGCCTTGCATTACACGCAATCGCGACCTTCCTCGATAGCGTGTGTAGTACGCAATACCGAGTTTCACTAAACAATGATATGCTATTAAAATATTATAAAAACTAGCCGTTATGAATAGTAATAACCAATTTTTGAAATTTTTTAAATTTTATTTTTAAAATGGATTTCATTTTTGGATTCGGAGTATCGAATTTAGCCTAAGGTGAAATTTTGGTACTTTTCGGATAACTTTCATATTCTGATGAATAGTGAAAATTACTAAATTATAATTAAAAAAACTTTTTTAATCGAAATAATTAATAGTGATAAATTATTAATTTTAGTGGTTTTAAAGTATATTTAGAATATATTTTTAAAATTTAATACAATTTTGGTCATTGGATGTAATTTCACATTTAAACCAGTCATAAACAAGTGTCAATCTTTTGATAGTTATTATCTCTTAAGAACGCGCTATTTGTTTTGACAATGGGAATTAATTTTTAAATTAATTAAGGCAATTGATATTTTTTGAATTTGATAAAATAGACATCATTTTTTAATTCATAATATCAAATATAGCTTAGATCTAATTTTTGGAATTTTTCTGGAAACTTTCATTTTTTGATGAATAGTGAAACCACTAAGTGGTAGTTAAAAAAATGAATTTTTCATAAAACTTAATTTTTCCGCTTCTGTGAGTGGAATTTAAAAAATCCGAGAGACACGGTTGATGTTAGTAAGTAAAATGTGGTTCAATGAGATGAAAATAATTTTTGGTGAATAGTAACTTTATACTTTTTTTTACCACGGTTAAAAGTAAATAGGTTAATTAAGGGTAAAAATGATATTATTATTACCCTAACACCTGTCATAATTCTATTGGTCAAGTGTAATTCGACCGAATACAACCTTAGGAATAAAATATGACCATTTAGGCCCACATGGATTAGATTAGGACATTTATTATTAATTTATTTAAAGAAGGGTTAAAATAGTTAAAATCAAAGTTTTATAAGTAAATCATTTTTAATATGGGGTTATACATAAGATAAATTAGACTATAAATATTCATTAGAAATATAAAATTATTTTCTACATAATTATAGTTTATTTGTAATTTTTAGACTTTAAATAATTTAAGTTATTTATGACACAAAGATGATGCAGTAATTATCTTATTAATGAAATGTTGACATAATTGATGTTATAAACACCAAAATAAATGTAATTTGAGACTTTTTATGAATTACACTAATTGTTTAGGTTAATATGGAAAGTTATTATTGATTTAATTAACTTTTTACGAACTAATCATTCTGTTATGAGTTTCACAAAAATCAATTACTAAATAGTGTCAAAATTGACATAAAATAGTTTTTAAAACAAAAATTATATTATTAATTGTTATTTTATTCCTAAAAATCTAATGTTCGGCCAAATGACTTATATAAGGTTATATATTTTAATAATAAACAACTTGGGGTTCGTTTGGCTTCTTATAGTATGTTTATTAACCTTATAGTATAAGAACACAAGAATACACGGTAAAAGTAAAATTATTTAATTTAATATTAAATCTAAATGATAAGGTTATAATAGGAACCTAAACATGTCTAAATTCTATTGGATGAGATTATTTAGACCCATCCCCACCTTAGATTCTAAATAAATCAATTTGGAGCTATTTAAAACCGAATTTGGATTTATAATAAAATAATATTTTTGTTATTCCAAAGGTGCCCCTCTCCTCCCTTATAAAAGGGCACCACCTCCCTCTCTTCCTCACACCACATTTAGCCTTCAAGCTCGGCAAACCCCTGCCAATTTCTCCCCTCCACTTCCCTAGAAACATCCTAGAGGTTTTTGTCTTCTTCAAACACCAATCTTAGTTCCCTAAGTGAAGGTTTCAAAGAGGCGTATCGAAGAAGAGGTAATTTCTTCTACCGATTCTTTCAAGCTTCTTTCTTCTTCAACTTCATCTTAGGTTGTTTAATTACGAAGTAATAACATCAGTATCACTCATATACTGATATGTTATTATAAGTATGTAACAACCTTATTTCACCATCTATCCATCCTACGGAAAATGAAATCACCGCGCGTGCGTACATACGGAATACCGTCTCCACGCCGTGGTGTAATCTATTTTCCACCACCACCTTACTTGGATGTATATAATGGTGTACTTAATAACTATATATGATTATTGTAAAGTTATATTTATTTTGAAATAGTATACATACACTCTAATACAATTCCACGATCCTGAGAACGATATCATCGCTCGTGCGTACGTACGGACTACCATCTCCACGACGCGATGAGATTCATTCTCCACATTAACCATTCATGAATGATTATAAAGTATATATAATAATTAATAATGAAATATATGAAATAATAATGATTCTAGATTTATGTGTATATATATGTATGTCATCTACTTAATTCCATTCAACTCAATAAGCAAAAGAAAACAGTGTTCATGCGTACGTACGGTCTACCGTCTCCATGAACGGTGTATTTCTTTCCATTTACTGATCTATTATATATATATATATATTCTGAATATATATTATAAATAAATCATGTTTTATATTATGGAATTAAGTAATCATGATCTAAGTAGTCATATGAATAATTACAAGTCAAAACACGGAGGACAAATGAAATGATTTTACCCAAAACGCTCTTTAACATGGAATTTACAAAAGAACGGGTAATATAAAGCCATAAGTGAACCATATATGATATCATGGCAATGAGTATGATTCTAGAATAAGTCAATGACATTATTTAAATCATTATACAGGAGGTTCGGACACATACGAAGCAAATCGGACCTATAGTAAGGGAAATATCACAATCTCATTTTTATCCGAGATTGTTTATACTTTGGTATTTACTGGGGTGTATTTTATCATCCACATCCATGTTTCCACAATATTTAATATTATTTCCATCCACCTACAATTTTTTAAATCCAATTTTACCCTTTAGTGAGTTTTTAGTAAAAGATATGAAAGGAATCTTTTGTCGTTTTTCGTACGAGGTACTTTTTTGACTTTTCCGACAAAAGTACGAGAAGAATGTTTTTTTAACTTATACGGCATGAATGGATTTTTAAAAAATTATTTCCAAGAATCTTCCTTTACAAGTTTACATGATTATTTTTAATCAACCTCTTTTATTTTATAATTGTACGACATGTTAAGAAAGGAAAAATGTTTTTGAAGTAGAAAATATATTTTACTCAAGAATGGAGTTCAAGTGTTTTATCAAAATTATTTTCCATATAAGATAATAAATGGTTCTGTTTTTATCCCTATTATTACATTTATTTGATTATGTTGTGATGGAATTATATTTTTATGAATTCCTTTATCTTATATGAATTGTTTTATGATGTCACAATGTTTAAGACTCCCATTTTTATTACATTGGTTATGTTATGATGTATGGTTTATGATTTTTTGGCACAAATAAGAATGGTATCATTATGAGATGGGTGGGACCTATATCTCCCTCCAATTCATTGGGTAAATATTTTATATCTCATGAGATAGACTTGGCTGGAACGGTAGGTTATACCGGTTTAGTGAAACAGGAGTGAAACGAGGAGTGAACTCGGTTCAGAAATGGACTTTGTCCACTAAGATAGTCTTGCAAATGAGTCTTGACTAATAAGAAATGATTCTATATGATTATGTGTGTATGACACAAAGTTTCATGTTTTATGTTATGATCATTGGTATTACATTTCACTTCTATGATTTATCCCATGTTATGATATTATGATCTCTTTTTCAGGTTAAGATTTCCAAAAGATATGTTCTTATGTATATGATGTGATTGATATTTCTTTTGTTTACCCTTACTGAGCATTTGAGCTCACCCTTTTATGTTTTCTTTTCCGCAAGACATAAAGAAAGGATTTAGGTTTAAAAAAAAGAAGATCATTATGGGTGATGTTGAAGATCTTTCACCACGATTAGAAGATTATATTCTGAGTTTCCAAAGACACTAAACTATTACGGTCCTTGTGTGTGTGTTTTTGTTATGTACTAAGTATTCCACAAAAGTAATTTAATGTCCATGTATTTCAAGCTTTGGGTCTCTACATTTATAACATTTTTAATGGTCTTGATATAAATATAGATCTTAGATCGGATATTATACCTTTTATAGTTGATGAAAAAGATAATGAATCACTTTTAAGCATTCCTCAAGATCATGAAATCAGAGACACCGTTTTTAGTCTAAAACTGGATAGTTCTCCTGGTTCGGATGGTTTCAACAACAGTTTCTTCCAAAAGCATTGGGATGTTATAAATTTTTATGTTTCCAATCTAGTGAGGTCCTATTTTTTCAATGGCTTTCTCCCTCATAGAATTAACACTAAATTACTTACTTTAATTCCTAATGTTGATAATGCTTCATAGATTCATCAATTTCAACCCATTACCCTAATAAACACTCTTTTTAAGATTATCACTAAAATTATAGCTAATAGGCTTGTTCCTATATGTAATAAAATCGTTTCGTGGAATCAGTTTGGTTTCATTAAAGGAACGTCTATTCAAGATTGTATTTTTCTTGCCTCTAAATGTACCAATAGCTTAAACAAGAGTACGAGGGGAGGTGGTGTTTATATTAAACATGATATAAGAAAATATTTTTATACTATTGATTAGACATTCATATTAAAAGTTTTAAAAAACATTGGTTTCAGTGAGACTTTTTTCAGGAGAATTAAAACATTGTTTCAATCTGTATCTATCTTCATCTTGATCAATGGAACCCCTAGGGTCTATTTCAAATGCAATAAATAAGTTAGGAAGGGAGACCCTCTTTCAGCCATCCTCTTTGTCATTGCTGAAGATTACTTCAGCAGGCTCCTTACTACTCCGGTGGATCAAAACAAGCTAAAGCCTATCCAGGCTACCAAAAAAGATAATGTTCCCACTCACCTCGTATATGCAGATGATATCATCTGGTTTATTAAAGGGGATCAAAGAAATATTCAAGTCCTCAAGAAAGATATTGATCATTATGAGGATATCTCAGATCAAGCCATTTCTTGAAACAAATCTCATATTTTCTTTGGAAAAAACTTCTCCGCTCGAAGAAAATCTATTACTATAATTAATCTTGGAATTAAAGAAAGTTTGTTCCATTTCACTTATCTGGGTGTCCTGATATTTTGGGGGAGACCTAAATCTAGTTTCTTCTCTAATATAATTGATCAAATTATTAATCAACTCTCTACTTGGAAGGGAAAATCCCTTTTCATGGCTGGTAGAATTACCCTTGTAATCGACCATCATCTCTAAAATGGATTATTCCCTCGTGATTTATAAGTTTTCGATAGGTGCCTTTAAGAAAATTAATACCTTTATAAAAAAATTCATTTGTACATGAAGTATTTTTGAAAGGAATCTTGTTACTATTCCTTAGACGTCCTGCTGTAAACCTCTAGATAAAGGAGGTATTGATATTAAAAATTTAAAACTGTTTAATGATTCCCTTCAAACTAGAAACACCTAGCGTTTAATAAATACTACCTCTAAGTATACTGATTTTCTAAAACATATATTCCTTAATAAAATTTTGAAGGGGAATTTTAATTTCATCAATTCCTCCATTTGGCCATCCATCAAGAACTATTATAATAAGATTTTGTAAAACTATAGATAGATGGTTTACACTGATTCTTTCATCAATTTCTAGACTGATAATTGGACTGATATCCCCTTGATAACAATGTTACCTCCGAATAATAACCCTGAGGATAGTAGTCACTCTATCAAAGATGTTCTGTAACTTCATAGGAAAGATCTTCCTAACAAAATCACCTAGATCATTGACAAGTACCCCTTTTCTAATTCTGCGGATTTCCTTGTTTTGGAACCCGCTCCAAATGGCATTTTTGATTCAATAATTTTTTACAATCATAATTTCTCTAGAAGTGATTCCAATTTTCAATGGGTGAGCTCTTTTAATAAACCTTGGATCATACCTTCAAGTCTCACTCTTATTTGGCATATCGCACATAATAGATTACACCTTGAATTTGGTCTGTAATATTTTGGAATTCAACTCTGTTCTAAATTCTAACTGTCCACTCAACATAGGGAGGATTATGATCATATTTTCCTGTCATGTGCTATGGCCTCTTCTTTATAGAATTAAATTTTTGACTTATTTATCTGCAGATGGACCTCTTCTGACTCGATCTGTATGCTTTTGAAAAAGTGTATTAACCATGAAGCCTCACAAGAAATTAAAAACATCTTTCTTACAGCTGTGGTAGAGGTCTTACCTAAGATATGATACGTCAGAAATGATATTATTTATAATAACCACTCATTAAGTCTCAATGCAAAAAAATCTCAAATTCTCATAGCGATTCAAGAGACAGCTTCAATCCAAAAAGACTCCTGCAACAATTCTGTTGGTGATTTGGAGATTATTTTCCATGTTCGTGTTACAGGTATTTATCCTCAACCCAGACATACATTTAAAGTATTCTGGAAATCCCCGATGCCAGGGTGGATCAAAGTGAACATTGATGGTGACTCAAAGGGAAATCCCAGTCCTGCCAGCTATGGAGCAATTTATAGAGACTCTTCTGGTCAGTGTCATGGATGTTTCTACGGTGGATGTGGTTTTGAT
Organism: Viscum album; assembly: GCA_963277665.1. Taxonomy (NCBI): domain Eukaryota; kingdom Viridiplantae; phylum Streptophyta; class Magnoliopsida; order Santalales; family Viscaceae; genus Viscum; species Viscum album. Next base: position 848,450,029 of record OY728164.1, on the reverse strand, counting down.
TCATCTTTGGAAGCTGAAATGTTGGGGGTCATCCATGCTGTTGATTTTTCTCTCTAAAGAGGATGAATAAAGATTTGGATTGAAATTTATTCTACCACCATTGTCCATGCTATTTTGAATGGTGTGATTCATCTAGCTGGGCTGCATACCACTCTTTGGATGAATTGCCTGAATTCGCTTCATGGGATTGACTACATTGCTACTCATGCCTTCCGTGAAGGGAATGATGTTGCTGATGCCCTTTCCAACAAAGGTGTTCACCAGAACGTGACTTGGCTCGACGCCCTATAAAATCTTTTATTTCATATTTTTTTATAGAAATTGAAAGAAAATCCAATGTTTCTGTCTTTTGTAACTTTGTTTCTTTATTATTCAATAAATAGTGTTTTGGTCTTTGACCAGGGCCATACCTTCTTTAAAAAAATTAGTTTTAGTTTACTTCTGTTGTGATAATACCTATTACGGATGAGGGCATAGTCTCCCCCATAGACACAAAAAAGGCCCTTTCTACAAGTCGACAGCCTATGGCGTTCGAGGAGATTCACTTGATGTTATGTGGGTAACCTAGCTCAAGGCACCATTTAGGTGGATCCTAGGACGGGGATGCTACAAAGATAAATAAATAGTGTGACCATTGAAGTATTGTTCTCAAAAACCAATTCCACTTGAATTGGATCCCATTCATAATGAGTTTTTTTATCACTATATAAGAGTTCCATTTCATTATGTCCTACATTTTAGAAAAAAAATTGTGATGTGATAAAATTAAACATAACTGGTTATGATAGATTATTTTATTGTAATGATTAAATGTATATATTTTTAGTTTAAAATAAACACATAATGTTTAATTTATTCATATATAGTATTTTTAACATAATAATTGTTTTTACCTAGTTTCATTCATTTTCTTGAGATGGGGGTAGTTTTCTTAGAAAATAATATCATGATTTCTGTAATGGGATAGTGAATAGGGAGCACTAATGTATTGAATTTATTTTATAATTTATAAATATTAATGTAATTTTAGAAACCAATTTTTAAAATGCATAAAATTTTGTTTTTTTCCTGTACTTATGTTGCAAATTTTATTTCCACTAAAATTTTTATTTTCCATAGTATTATCTCATATATTTTCTTTTTTTACAATTTTTTATTCTAGAGTGTTCTATAATATTTACAAAACAATATAGAAGTATACCTCGTTAAAGGTTCTATGAGAAGAATTGAAAATGTCACAGTCCAATTGTGAGTAATTTTTTCCCTGATAAAGGCTCGTTTCAACAATGCTAAAATCCTTATGTATAGTATTGAAATAATAAAGTTAATATTTAAAGACACTATTGATTAATTTAATAAATATATGAGGGAATTATTAAGAAAAAATTGTATCACAGTAACTTTGTATTTTTTTATAGCACATATCGAAGGATACCACGTTAATGTATTCACTATAAACACATAACTAATAGTATCCTAATCGAATATTGATGTTGGAAAAAACATCACTATAAAATTTATTAGACAAAACATAAAAAGTGGGAAAAAATTTATTATTCATGGTTTTAAACTTTTTATGGTTCTGAAAATCAATATAGAGTCAAATCAATCCGTATTTATTATTTTAAAATGAATACGTGTACACAAAGGTGAAACGTATTTCCAATTTAATTCCTCATCTAAATTTTACCTGTGTTTCTTCATTTATTTCACTACTCAATAATGGATATTCTATATGGATACTTCATAAAAATAGTCGAACTATGTATATCTTCTGTTGGAAACTCAAATTCATGATTTAGTGGAAAGAAAAAGACATCAAAAAATGAATACACAAAAGGAATATCTTCAAAGTTGATCTTCTCCCCAACCAATTGAGAAAATCATTCTTTTTTAGTAGTAATAAATAAATATACAATATATGAAACTTCTATTTTTGGGTCATATATATAATCAAATTAATAGAACATCATATCATTGTTTGGAATACCAAATGCGACATAACTTACTTGGGAATATATGTGAGATATATGTAAGGAAAGGAAATTCTTTCCCATGTAATATCAAATTCAAATAGATGGAGAATAATGATACTTACAATAAGAATATTCCGAAAATCAATTGTTAATGAAAATTATAAACTATAAATTTGACCATGATACCATTAGTAGTGTCCTATTCATATTAAACATTGAATCATTTAGGATAAAATTTAAAATTCAATAATAAATTTATGTTATAAATGATTTCATATGAAAATGATCAAATATGGAATGTCAATTTTTAGAAAACAATTTATCACCTAAACTTTGTCAATTTTTATTAAATATCTTACTTAAACCAAAATTGTTAGCATGAGAATATTGAATAATTAATCAGAGTGATTAATCATGAAAAATAATTTTATGATCTCTGAATCATGACACATTTTTTTAATATATTTATATTTGGTTTAACATTGGTTATCCATGATCATCGTCTATTCAAATCCATCATGATGGTTCATAAATAAAATTTTAATTATCCCCTAAATATACCCTAAGTGTGTCAAACCAAGTGTTCCACAATGGAAAACTCACTATACAACAAAATGATGTCTAAGATGACCTTGACCAACTCCATTATGGTTTATCACCCATAAATTCATCTGTTCGAAAACACCAACTTTTATTATCCATAATTGAATGTATTCCATAGGAAACCACACCCCTTTCACTACAACAATGTAATACATTTTCATATACTTAGGATTATCATAAGAGGCCTCAATAATTTTTTTATCCCTGATTCTAAAGGTAACTAAAAATTTCTTCAATACCCTCTGCAATGTCCCATAATTTTCATACATAAATATTAAATCTCCTTAGATGAATATTCAATACATAAAATTATGATCCACAAATTAATCATATAAGTTTATTTTATTTTGAAACATGGATTCATAAAAAACAATTTTTATAATATTTATATATATATATATGAATATTATCTCCCACTATGTTAAATAAAACTAGAACCCCTCCTATATAGGTCATATTTAAAACTTGTCTTCATATCATTGGTAAATGATACATAAGAAAGGTTTATCTCATAAGCCTATAATGTATAAAAAAGTAAGATATTAGTGATCACTTAAACATAAATGGGAAAAAAATGAATGATAGCATGATTTTATAATTTCAAAACCTTATAAATCGAATTAATTATATTAATCTTGAGTCATGAAAAAATTCATCAAAATTATTATGGAATGAATCATAATATAATAAAATAACATGTCCGTGAGAGAATAAAATTGGAATAAGATATATGTTTTTTCAAACATGTGACCATATAAAAAAAATTGTGAATAAGTATTACTACCAAGTATATATTTATGGATTAGGTTAACTATCCATTTCATTATATTATTAATAAATGATCACTTATATTACTATTTTAGTGGAAAACGTCCCTTACAGAATAAGTTTCACACACTGTTATTGTCATTATTATCTCATGAGATATTTATCATTACAAAATTCATTACAGAGGTATATAATTCCAAGTTCACTAGTCACATAATGAGAAGCATAAATATGAGTCACATAAGATCATAAAATATAACTCATAAAATAAAATGTAAATATAATGGGTTCCATAAAAATTTTATAATTTCATTAAAGTATAAACCATGAAAAAATGTTGCACAAAAGAGTCAATAAAATATAACTAACACATTCGAATAAAACGAGTTTCATAGAGTCATCCATAAATCATTATCAGCATTAGAGGTACAATGATTTAACATGGACTGTAATGTTATATAATTTCACTATTAAATAATATGTGATATAAAAATATATCATATTAGATTAAAATTCCCATAAAGGATATCTAGAATATTAATTCAGAAAAATAAAATTTTCATTTCGAAATAACTTCTCAAAAATAAATTTTTTCCCAAATTATAAGAATTTTTTTTAATTAAAAATAATTATGGATACATGTAAATTAATTTAAAATCACTAACTAGTTATGATCATGAGAAATTATATTCATTCCATGTACGATGAAATAAAGAGCCGATTCACATTTTTATTAAAAAAGTAAAATTTACCTCTTTAAGAAAATAACAAGATGATTTATTTAAAACCATTTTTTAAAAAATTATAACATGGGTAGTAATGAAATTTAAAAATAATAATAGTAAAAATTTCATTAATATTTTTTTATAAAAAATTAGCATGTAATAAATGCATTTTTGACCAAGGAGTGAAATAAATTTGATTTTCCTTGAAAACATTATTTCGGTCTTATGAGTTCTTAAATTATGAAAAATGAAACAAAAAAATTAGTTCTATATAAATTAAAAAATTATAATAATATTTAGGGTATTATTGAAAGATTGGTGAAACAATTTCATTACTATAAACTTGATCATAAATAATCCTTGCAAATAATGAGATTGAAACATAAATCCCTTATATTGAGTTTGATATTCATCTATTGAACATTAAAAAGATGTATAATAAATTAATAGTTATTATAATACAATAAAATGTTGATTTAAAAACTTTTAATTACATATATAAACCACATATTACATTTCAACACCAATTTATTGAAATTATATATTAAAGTAGTCTTTTCTAGATGCTAACTATTTCATTTTTCATAAGAATTACAGTTCAATAGTTCCAGTAATTTAACTATTATCATAGATCAATCATCTATATGACATTATCATTATATAAATATATTATATATTCAATATATAAATATATATTTAGAGTTATATATAAATTATATAGATAGAAAATTTAATTAAAGTATTTAGGGAGGTGGAAATCCATATATATTCATGATCATTGTTTTCACTTTTCTATAAATACGATGAGAGAAAAAAAAAATTCAAACTTAAAATTCATAATTATATGATAAATATTTTCCATATATTCTAATTAAATCATCATAATGATAATCTATGTAAATTGAAAATAAAAAACGAATATCATCACTTTGTGGAGGTAGTAGTAAACAAATACACACAAGAGATGTTATTGTTTTCCAAAGGATTACATGGTAATGAAGTTAAATTGATAATATAATTAAATAATAATAATTAATTCATAAATATAATTTATAAGAATTAAATCTATAAAATTAACCATCCATGAATGATAATGTTTTAAAATTAATTGTATCACTACATATATGTACGAGCAATACTTTATCTTCTCATATGAGTAATAGAGGGGGTATAGTTTTTTGTTCCATATTCATATAAACATTTTAATATATTTAACACAAATAGGTTATTATTTTATAATGAATATCATATATTTATAAATTTTATAAGATGAAACAAATTGAGAGGCTGGGTAAGATAATTACCTCTTCTTTGGCAGGCCTCCATTATATCATTAAACAAGGACACTTGGAATAGTATTTTAAGAAGACTAGATCATATAATTAATTTATATGGAATTATATAATATAATTTTTTATGTTTTGGGTGATGAATTAGGCTTAATTTGGGGTCAATAAGAGAAGGGAGGGTTCCTTTATATGTGTGGGATAAGGCACACATGGAATTTCATAAAAGATTAAAATATTATAAATTCATTCTCAATAAATATTCTTTTATATAGATAAATATTTTAAATTATAAAATTATGAGGTAAAAATATTTCTATAAATCAATTTTTAGACAATGTTAATTATAAAATATACTCTTTCCTATAAATTTTACCCCACTTAAATCAATTTTAACCATATCTAAGGTAATGTTTAATTTTATATTTTATTATTAATTATATCCAAGAATTTAATTTTAATTATTAATAAATATTAAAATTTTTATTAAAAATTTAGTTCCATTTTAATTAAATAATTCTAAAAAATTGAAAGGAATCGATTTTAAAAGAAACAAAAACACTTTATGAAAAATGGTTTTAAAGGAAAAATGTTCTTCTAAGTATACAATATTTTTATACAAAAATACACATAAAATTAATTCTAATTAAAATTATTGCTCTATTTATAATAGTAATGAAATACTTTTACATTTAAAAATATTCAAAATTAAAAATTCACAATATAAATTCTCAAATGAAAAGTCTGTATTCAATAGTAATCATTAATTTTCAATATTCATTGAAAATTTTACCTTTTAAAAAAACAAAAAAATTAACTTTAAGAATGGTTTGAAACACTTATTTAGAATGTTATTTACATTATTTCAAATAAACATACTATAAATGTTATAAATTAATTTTATTATTTTGAAACAAAATGATAGAAAACCATTATTGAGGAGAAATGTAATTTTAATGTATTTAATGATTTTATTAAAATTTGAGTACTTGTTTTTCAATAATTTTTCTTTATCTAAAATATTATATCTAATATATAAAATATATTTCTCACTCAATCTCCCAATTAGACATATATATTTTAAGGATATACTATATTAAATTTCTATTAGACTCATAGTTTTGTGTATCGCATGCAACCAAAATAATTAAATAAATTTAAATGAGAAATATATTATATAATATTGGGCAGAAAAGACCTATTTTATTTAATATAAAGTTATATTGAAATCCAAAAAACATATTCCATGCCTTATAGAAACCCAATAATTGATTCTACACCAAACACCTCTCTATATGACCCAACCAAATATACATAAATCTTATTTAAAATAGATATTCCCAGAAGACTTTATATATATATATTGATAATGTTATATAATAAATTGTGATATAACTTGTTGTTATGTACTACATACATATAGATATTGGATTTTTATAAAGCCTATTATTGTATCATATTTTACAATATAGTGAAATCATATAATAAAAATTAAATCATTTATAGTACATCATATGACTAATTCATAATGTCAATCATTATACGATTCAGTAATATTTGAAAAATCCTTAATTATATATCGAATAAAGAATTAATGAGTAAATATTGAAATTTAAAACAATTTATTAATCAAAAACTAATCATTTTTTATGATGAAAAAGATAGAGTTGAAAAAATTGGGAGGTATAGGTTGGTGTATGCATTAACATATACTTTTAGAGTTAATGAATGTATAATGATGGTTAATTCATAATGGATTTATAAATCATATTATAATGTGATAGTCGACAAATGAATTATTTCTATATATTTGTATAAAAATTTATCATACTCATATATCTCTATGGTCTACTATTATTCCACTAGTATGTGCTTTATTTATATGGTGAGAAGTGAATTCTAACTTAATTGTGAGGTGATTAAATATTCGGAATTGGACTATGATGAAACTTAAACAAAAACCCATCCTGTTCCCCTACTAGCATGATGGGTGTTACCAATCCCTACGATATGTTGATGAATGTATGGGAATATTAATATAAATTTTTTGAATAATTTCACCCAAAAACTCAATTATATATGTAGTGTATGTTGACCCAAAATATTGTAATTACACAATCATAAGTCATACTTCCACAATAACAAAAATAAGTAAAGACACATTGTTATAAAAAAATAATAATATTTTAATAATTAAATTAAAACTTCATCATCTCACCCCTATCATCCACTATGAAACCAAGCTCTAAAATCTATCAACTAGTATCAATATATATAATTTTACCTAAAGTATATAATGGAAATGAAACACGATTCTAAGAATTTATAAGTGAAAAAAATACTGAGGAAAACAAATGAAACCCTTAACATTTGTGAGATCCCTCACGTCAAAAAAAATCCAAAAACTAAAAATTCATTATGTGAAATCATGATTTGTAATGAAGCTTAAAACATGACTCTATCATAGGAATGAGAAAAATAACATAATATAACCATAAATTCATTTCAAAAACCCTATCCTTTAATAAAATATATATATTAAAGCTATTTAGGATAACATTTTTGAAGTTAAACTTTTCAAATTCTTTATAAAAACACACAACAAAATTAAACATACACATTTGAAAACAACACTTTTGAAAAATTAAAGGGTGATTTGAAAATTCATTTAAGAATTTAAATCATTTTTAGGATGGTTTTAAAAACATAGAAAAAAATTCAAATCACTATTAATATATCTATACAAGCATTTTTTAATAAATAATTTTTCCAAAATAAAATCATTGAAGACCATTCCTTAGAACTCAATCAATAAATAACTAAAACATTTTCATTTTACAACATTATTTCTTAACAATTAAAAAATATAGTTTTAATATAAAATAAAGAACATCCATAATAAATAAATCATAAGAAAGAACCCATTCATAAAGGAATCATAAAAATATTTAATAAAAAAACAAAGATTCCATGTTCTGATTTTGGTTGAAATGAAAAAATAAGTGAAATGAAATCCACTAAATTTTCCCTAAAAGGACCAATGTATCATGGGAAACATCCTATATCTATTGTATTTATATACTAATCTAGGGATGAAGAACCCATGTCAAAACCACTAATCTGATCACATATTATTAGTCCTCCATAACTAACTAGGCACTATCACGAGTGTGGATATCAAAAAAATCCACATGTCCTTCGTATATACTTTGGGACAATATAGAACATATTGTTGTCTTACTCAGTCTAACTAGGTCCCTTCCCACTGAATCATAGTCTACACTAGGGATTGAACTTATCTAAATCGTCCCATATATTCTAAGACTCACATAATGGGTCTTATAGTGTATGTGAGTAAACAAAGAAAGACAGGAAAGGAGAGATGGCTCTGTTCTATCCTGGGAGATCCCCCGAGAACCCTCTTCCTCCCCCTAGGGTTTCCTCCCCTAACGACGACACATCTTCCTATGACCCCTGATTCCTTCTTCTCTAGTTTTCCATGCTTCCACTTCTTTTCGTATGGAACTCTCTCCTATGGAACCTAGGTTTCTGTCCCGCTTCTTCATCGACCTTTGACCGCGATCTTGGATGCTCTGCCGACCGGATTATCCATGCCAGACTCCATGTTCGTTTCTGTTCAGCATTCTCATCCATTTTTTAGATGTTTTGATGGTTGGCGGTCACGGTTCGGTGTTGAGGCCCTTGTATGAGTCTTCCTCTTTTCCTCCAATCATCTATGGTGTTTCTTTTTCACTGGTTCTGTCCCTCGGCCTCACAAACCCCACTCTTCCCTCACGTTCTTCTACGCCTCTCCGTGTCGGAGCTGGAGCGGTTGTAACAAAGAGGGTTTGGGTTTTGCGGTTCAGTGGTCGACGGGTTTCAGGCGCTCTAGAGTCACTTCACCGTTGTTCTGTCAGCTTCTATTTTTCCTCTTTATCAACAATGCTTGTGCTCGAAGCCCTCAGCCGCTCAATACCCTGCTCTGGCACCTCATTCCTCTGCTCCTCTCCTAGTCGGATTTGGAGTGGTGGAACTATGGGGTTTTGGGATGTGGGACGATGGTCATGGGTGCTCGAGGCGCGATATGTGTTGGTTTGAAGGCAATTACCAGTTTGGTTGATCTTCTTGTTGTTTCCTCTTTTCCATCGATGAAGTTTTGTTCTATTTTTCTACAAGATGCTTGATCCATTTTATGTTCGCTAGAGGAAGATCTCGATTTTTTTTCTGGTTGAGGTGATTTTCATTTCTGGTTTGGTGTCGAACGACGATGTTGACGGTGGCAATGAGGGTGAAATGAAGATGGTGTGAATGTTTTCTTAAGGGTGATGTGGTGGGATTTCATTGGTGGGATTTTCTCTGATCATCGGCTCTGGCTGTGATGGCAGACGGTGACAAGACTAGGGTGTGTGGTGGACGGCGAAGAGATCTGGAGGTGATGGTAGACGGCGATGTGACTGGTTGTCGCGGGTGGCTCATGGATCAAGGCCCCGCAGGTTGGGTGTCCTTTTTTTGAATCATTAGTCTATGATATTTTTCTGCTGGAATCTGTGGTCCGTTTTGGGTTTTGAATTTTGAAGTTGTGATCAATTCCGCTGGAATATGGGTTTTGGAATTTGAGAGGTTCCCACTTTCCCTCTTTAAAGTGGCTTTTATGAAAATAAAAAAATTGATTCGGAGAAGGAGTAAACAACTATATAAAATATCATCAAATAAACATACCTACAAACAATTGAAATAAAATACTACCACACATACTCCCACATAAGAAATAGACTCCATCACCTATATATCATACCACACAATGTAAAATACATTCCCATTGGAAAAAAATACATATCAATTGAACAAATTTATATAAAAGTGTGTCTACTCTCCAATTCCATTTGAAAATCATTAAAGTGATAAACATTACTAATATTAAAAAGGACTCCATGTTCCAAGAAAAATATATTAATGTGTTGAAATATGACTTCAAACTATTTTTGGTAATCAACTAATTAATATTAACTCTAACTAGTATTTCAAAAAAATAATTCTAAATGTACACAGTCATTAATATTTAAAAATTTATTTAAAGAATCAAATAAAATACATTAAAATCATTAATGTTTAAAAAAATGACTTGTTAATATATTTAATGAACAAAAAAGGGGAAATCCATTTATAAAACCCACATTTTATTCAAAAAAAATTAATACCATTAAAAATACTTATCATTACCAGTATCACATGATATACTACATAATAACTTTTATAAATCACTTATGAATTCAAATAAACCATTGATAACATTAGTAAATTCAAAAATAATATTTTAAATCATGAAAAACCATAAAGTATAAGCAAATTGTTTTCAAATTTAACATAAAATATAACAGAACATTTTGAAAAACTAATCTATATTAAAGGATCAATTTAAGAGATATGATAATGATTTGTGATTCACATTAAATGAAAAAAATTTATTCCATCTATTAAAAAAAATTCACCTTATATTGAAACTAAGAGAATAGAATATTTTCATCATATAGTTTAAACAAACACCCAAAATAATATCAGTTGAAAAATAAAAACATAAATAACAATTTCAATTAATCAATGGTTACATAATTAAATGTTAGATCATGGGAAAACCTTCCTCAAATCAATAATAAATTGTGGGAATATTTTAAAAAATTCCAAACAGGGCCTCAAGGTGGGATGGAATACACTAAAATATTTAAAATCTAAAAAAAGCAATATAACTAACCATGGGCATGTATTAATTGACATGATATATAGAACATCAACAAACATATAAGAATGGAATAAGGGAAAGAAGATGATACCCTAAATCAGTGTTTCGATTCCAAATCATGAAGAACACAATTGGAATCACCAAAAAATGAAGGGATATCTAGGAATGGGATTTATTAGAAAGAGAGCCCCATTATTTGAGGGGAATTAAATTCATATGAAATTATATAAAATTTTATAAGGTATTTTTAAAATGATGTTAAAAAAATATAAAAAAAAATTATGGGCGACCAAAATTATCATGAAGAAATGTTTATTAAATTTATCAGCAACCATACATAGGCCACTATAACCCACTAATGAATTTCATATAGTTTCTCATATGTCCCCACACTGTTTGAATAATCATGTTAAATAGAATAGTCAATTTTTTAGCCTAAATTCCTGATTTTTGAATGGATCTTCTTAATTTTTCACCCATTATGAGACACCTAGAGACTTTCAGAAAATTAAAAATTATAGATCATTTCTCATAGAAAATCATGAATTCTCAAAATAAAATCAAATAATAGAAAATTAAAAACATTTGTAACACTCAGGTGCTATAATTTTTTCCTCCATGCTACATTCTTCACCCCAAATGTCTTATATCATAGTGGAATAAATTTTAAAAAGAAATTTCACCCTAATTAAATTAATTACATTGGATATATAGGGTAAATATTTTTAAATATCAATAAAAAGGGAAACATTGGTATTATTCATTATCCAATCCATCCTAAAATCCATACTAAATACCCAAAAAACCCAATCAAATATCGAATGTTTTTTCTAATGCCTCTAAACATATTAAAAGAACATCCCTGTAACTTATATTCATATAAAGAAAATTGATATATATATATATATATATAGGGTACCCCAAAACATTTAACTCATTTATATATTACGAAACATTATTAAAAATATTTTAACTAGGAAAAACACACCTATAAAATCTATAGCTTCACAATATAGCCACGATTTCAAAAACTGATGAATATGGTATCTAGATTCCCCCAATAATGGGAATCCATCAAGCTAGAACCAGTGAAAAAGGAAAAAAGAATCCAAGAGAAATATAATGACCCAATTTTGACCATTAAATCCAATAGATACAAAACCCCCCAAAATGTGGATGAACTATTGTCGTAAATCAATCATTAAAGTGTTTTTTGATTTATACTCTAGTTAACAAACCAAGTTGACGGGGTGATTTGGGACCTCAGGTATAGGTTACCCTCTCAGGGTGATCCCAACAAAATCTATACACATATATCATGTGAATAATCCTAATGAGTTCTATACCTATCCTAGTTAAACCAAACCCCATACCAAGGTTTCTTTTAATTAAATAAATGATTCAAAACCCAAGAGTATCCTTTACAATTAAAAAATAATTACCATGAATATGTTTACAAGTAATAAGTAAATAAGAGGTTTAAGAATTATAAATCACCAATCTATCACCAAAGAAAATCTAAAAAGAAAATTGAATCTTAAGTCCCCCAAAAATAAAAAATTAATTAATTTAACTCACATAGAATAAATACTCAAATAATACCATTACCCTAAAGCAAATTGAAACATGACCTCATTAATTCTGAGAACAAACTAGGGGTCTATGAACTCCTTCCCATACTAAATGATTACTATAATACCACTATAATACACTTTTATGAACAATTACGATAAAAAAAAGTAAGTTGAGGAAAAGATATATTAACTTCAATCAAGAACATTATATGAGGTATAAAGTGTATAAAATGAATCATAACCCCATACAAAGATTTTTTTCATAAAAAACCATAAAAAGTAGTCTAATCACCAAGAAAATGTGAAATCCCATAAAATATTAATTTTTAAAACATTACCATTTAATGAGGAGTCCAAAAAATCATTTAGATGGAAACCCATATATGAAAAATAGTACCAACTTTTATATTCCCCAAAAATATTTTATAGGAAACTCAAATTTTAAAATGAGTTTAAATTTCCTCTCCATTTATTCAAAATATTTACATAATATACACTCCCAAAAAAAAGTACAATATATTATTAAAAAAGTTTCAAAATAATTCACCACTTCATAGTCATTAAATTAGGCTGATCACTTTTGAAAATACCCTAAATAAGTTCAATCCCATTTACCTAAGACCTTGAATAATTTTAAAGGAAATCCATTTTTCATGCTTAATAAAAATATAAATCAATATTTAGAACCAAAAAATTCCCCAAAAAATTTCCAAAAAATTAATTTATCATAGAATCATATTTTTCAAGATACATGAATTCTAATAACAACTATAAAAAATATTGGAAAACCATAAGATCAAAACCCATTCAACATTTCATAAATCCCCCTTGAATTTCACCCATATCAGTGTGTTAATAAAGGTAGAAATAAATGTAAATCTAAAATGGGTTGTTGCACCATTCTTAACTCGCACACATGGTTTGATATACAAAGGGAAAGACAAATAAAATTATTCCTTGTACATTTCAATATTTAAAATTTAGTCATAGCCATATCTATTAGGTTGTACAATCCGTCATCTCACCACTAACTCATTTCCATTTTCAACCCTAAATCTAATAGAACCATTAATGAAACTCATATAATTATAATGTGGAAGAAAAAAATAAGATAAAAACAGTAGAATTATGATTTTAAAATTAAAATCCATATGCCATGAAAACCATGAGGCTTGTGGTAGGAAACATGTTGTGAGAATCTCCATGCACCTAACTCTCATGTTCTAATGAAAATATTAACTCAATTATACAAAGAAACAAAAAAATAGAAAAAATCTATAATATAGTTTAATACTATGAAAACTAGGATATGATATAATATTTAGTGAACTAGGAAAAGAATCCTCCAAAACTAATAACCAAACTGATCGACGGCTAGGCTGAAGCATATTCTTGATCACCAAGAGCTTAAAACTAGTGGCATGGTATCTATGAATCACATATAGGAATAATTTTGCACAAAAAAACCTAAAAAGTCATATAACTTCACCTAAAATTATTCCATGATCATTCTACATGTCAAATGTCCTAGATAAAAAAAATAAGTAGATTGAAATTAGTATAGATAATTTTAATAATTAAAAATAATGAAAAGAAATTCCCTCGTCTCAAACCCCACATAGAGCACAAAAAACCATTGATATCACCCACCCATACTCTATAGACGTTCCACACCACTGATTAATGGAAGTGGATGAAATCATGTTAGATGTTATTTCTATAGCACTAAATAAATAAAATAAAATAAAATAAAATTTTGTCCACTGTGGGACCCTCAAGTCCCCACAAAAACTCTCATTGGTTAGAAATACCTATTGGAAATATATATCTAAAATTAAACATTATACTAATATTTAATATTAGTTTAGTTATAATAAATGTGAGTATTCCATCACAAACTGTGCATCAAGATAAACCATTAATCAAAGAACAAATTTCGATAATGTTTGAATTATATTAATAATATATATTGTATCGAATATTTATAAAACAAACTAAATAAAATTTCACATACACATTTTCAATGAAATAATTTTAATTTTTGAAGGATGGGTATAAATTTCATGTAATATTTTCAATCTATTTATAGAGGTATTTTATGTGCACATAAAACAAGTTAAATCAGTGTTCATATCTCTTTCCAATCATTTTATGAAATCACTATTTTCCTAGATGAACCAATTTAAATTTAAATCTTAAAACATAATTAAAAAATAAAAAACATTCGACATTTTAAAAAAATAAATCTATAACATTTAAAATTTTGGTTTTAATATAAAATATAACACAATAATGATGATAAAAAATCTTAAATATCACCAAGAAATCATGAAAGAATAAACAAAAAAGTATTTCCAAAAATTGGATCCATGTAATGAAACAAAATATATGAACCCCAAACACAATAAAAAATCAATTCCAATGAATTATATTTAAAATTACATAGTAATCATGAGAAAAATATTAAGTCTCATGTATCATGGTTCTATATTAGAGAGGAGTAACACATGAAATCATATATAAACTAATCATTTATATATAGTCTCATAAAACTAATCCATATCTATCATGATCAGGGAACACAAAATAAAACGTTGGGACCTTCCACTATGCTATAGGACCAAAGATAACATCCCGTAAGGCCACTTTTCCTAAATGTGTCCACACCATAGGCTTCAAACTCTACACTATGGATTGAAATTTCTGAGATATCAACTATAATCTCAAAAATATTATGAAATGTAAAACAATTTATGTTATTAAATAATGAAATAAAAGAACAACACATTAATATAATTTCAGTAATTTTAAATATTACCTCAATTTTACCACTTAAACCTCATAAGAAAAAGTCCTGATCACATATCCATAATATCACACAAAGTATAAGAAACACCCCTTGAATAACAATCTATATCAATCAAAAAAACGGGGCACAAGATTTCTCATAAACCTTCAACATATGAAAATAAATTAAACTACTAAAAATCCCACATTCCAAAAAGGGATTAAAACACCCAGAAAACTATTTTAATTGTATGAAATTTTATCTTAAAACATTTTTTATGAAATAATTTATTAATATTGTCTCTTAAAATAATTTCCAAACATATATCTAATGTAATTCACTAAAAACCATTTCAAAATTAATTTAAATAGTTATCTGACATTAAAAAAATTTATGTTAAAAAAAACCCTCCAATTTACTTCACGACCAATAGGGGTTAAATCATTTATAAGACTCATATGATATTCAAGAAAATTCTTTAAACCCTATAAAAGTTCTTGAAATTTCATGTATCAATTGAAATTTCATGTAAATATTTTGATAAATCACATTGAAATGAAGAAGAATATTCCATATTTCATGATATGTAAACACTATATTTTAATTCTAGATCACCCATAAAGTTCAAGTAAAACAATTTGAAATTCAATATAAAGGCCAAGTACACCATTGGTGACAATCCTATTATTTTTAATAATCCAACTACTATATATGGAAATATTTTATTGTGAACATGAATTGAAATTTAGTTTAAACAACCCAATATGAAAATAAAACCCCTTTAACTACTATGAAAACCCATTGAAAACAATTTTTTCATCATGTAATTTCATTAAACACATACAATAATAACATTTATGAATTAAAAAACAAACTTTAAACTCAAGAAATAATTTTTTCTAGAATTAAATGTTAGGTAATTGTAAAAAAATAAAATTTATGTTCAATGGTCTAGATTAATTAATAATAGATAAAAAATACCTTAAGGATTTATCAGACACCCTAAAATAAAGAAAAAAAAATTCAAAGAAATATGATACCCCAAGGGTTTATAAGGGTATAAATGAAATAGTGGACAATAATTATAATTTGGTAAGGTATTATATATAGAATTGAACTCACTAAATTGGGTTTTTTAATCCCAAATCATGAAGGATAATGTTGGGATCACTAAAAATGATGGCATATCGATGGATGAGAGATGGTCCAAAGAGAACTCCCACATGTAGGGGATTCATGATATACATTTTATGAGTGAGATGGGTTTTATGGATTATAATATTTGAAGGGTATAAATATAGATTATTGAAAGTTAAAAATTCTAGGCTACCTACATATATTGGTTATGTTTTTTACCAAACTTTGTTATAACCATGAATATGCCACTAAAACCACCAATTTATACCCCATAATTTTCAAATAGGACCCTACACAACTTGAATAACAATGTTATGATCATTAAAAATAGAACTGTAATGATTTGGGCACCTTCACATGGTAAAATCTTGTTTACTCATAACTATGTTCCATCTATGAACCACAATTAAACATTCCAAAATTTAAAAATCTAGTAGAAAATCCTAGAATCTCATAATGATTGAATATACTAAAAAAATAAAATAGGTGTTATATCTAGTATCATATGAATATATCAATAAGGGTTATATCTTTCATACACCTTTTTTTGGATACAAATCAATCACATATGATGAATAATAATGATGTAGTTATTCACCACTGTAAGTTAAATGATATATTTATTTCCATTTTAGGAATGTTTAAATTTATCATGTATAGTTTTATATTTGTTTGTGATTCTTTATTCATTAATCTATGATAAATAGTTATTATTAGATCTATCAAATCCTAGATGTGGTATAAGATCTTGTCACGTGTTCACATTCTTGAAATAATGTTTTTTTAAAATATTTTAAATATCATTAGTAAATCATATTCCCTACTGTTAAATACAATTTAATATTTCTTAAATATTAGATTGAATCATGGATTATGATATGTTTTTATCATATCTAATGAATTTAAAAAAATTCAAATAGTTTTACTAATCATTGAATATGTTTTTTGGTTTTGTATCTTATGATTTCTTACAGAAATGTTTAAAAAAATTGCATCAAATCACCTTTGTGATGTCAATGTGTATTATAAAATATAAAGTAAAATTATATGGGAGTTTAAGGCCATATGTAAGAGAATATGATTGATTGGGCTCACTGTAAGGTTATTGGTAAATAAACAACTCTTCCTCAATCATAAAATATATTTAGTGAATAAAATTTTAGTATCACTAAATTCAATCTTGAATTTATATATATTATAAATAAATAAATAATGAGAAAATTAATTTTATTGATTTAAATAATTTTTTATGTTCTTATAATATATTTATTTATAAATATTTTTTATTTTATTAATTAAATTTTAATGAAACTTTTATTAGTAAATACACCACATCAAAAATTGTTAATATTGAAATATTTTTTTCAATCATTATGGTATTCTATATGACATAGAATTAAGGTGTATTCTTAAAAATCAATATGTTATGTCATAAAGTGTATATAAATTACAAAATTATTTCTAAAATGTAGATTTTATATTTTAAAAAAAATATATTTTTAAAAATAATCTCTTTGAATTTTCTACATTAAGCGAATTCATTAGGATAATATTTAAACATTATTTATATATGTTTTGATGATTGGTTTTTTTAGGGTTTCAATTATGTTATTTAATTTATATTTAGATAATTTGAAATTTTTCAATAATATAAATTCGATTAATTTTTTTTATAATTCAATAAATATCACATATTTGAAGTAAAATCCATAAAATAAATTATATTAAGTATTTTATATTATTAAATGAAAATAAATTTTTTATAGTCATGATTATCGAATGTTCAAAATCAAAAACTATGTTATAAAGTGTTTATAATGTTATTTTATTTATTAATTTCTTAAATTTTTGTATTATACTTTAATATATGAATATATTATTTATTCTGAAGTAATTTCCTTGTTTATCATTGATAGTTTTTTATTTTTCATTTATGAATGTGTGAAATAGTTAGTGTAATGTTTTTAAGATTCTTATAGAGAATATCATACTGGATTTGGTGATATAGAAAACGAAAATTTATATTTATATTTTATTTATATTCAAATAAGTGAATATAAGTATAAAATTTAACTACATATTGTTTATTTTTCTACATAACATTTTTGTAATAATTTCTTATAGTATAATTCACTTTAAAATGTTATTATCAGTTCCCCACTATGATAGGAACCTTAAAATGATATAATTATAACTTAAATATTTTTCTATAGTTTGATAATATTATATGTCAGGACACATAGTATGTTTATTAAATTTTGTGTGTACTCATAAGCGGGTGATATGTTATCTCATGGTGTTCTCATTTGGTAATATCTGTAATGATACATCATGAGAATAGAGTTACCAGTATGAATTATCTATGTTTGTGTGTCTTTGTATAGTCATATCTAGGATTTTATATAATGATCCTTAGACATTAAGATTATTATTATTATTTTGGAATACCTAACATGAAATCAAAATGTACTTTCATAAATAATGATGGCCTATGTTCCTGATGAAGTTGGGTATGTTTGGTGTGTAACTAATGATATGTTATTAATGAATAATTCAAGGAAGGATTTGTACCCCCATCTTTACTAAAGTTGACATCCTGGCCCATTAATAGAAATTGAACAGTGAAATTAAATTCCATTTACATAGTGTATAAATGAGTTTATTTTAGGTTGTCCTAGAATGATGTATGAAGAATATAAGATGATGACATGAGTATGAAACCTACTCAAGGAGATATCATGAAAAATAGATTATATATCATAGTCAACATTGATATGTGGTTACTAACATTATAAAAATTTTTCTTCCATTATGGGAATTGGTTCAATTATAAGAATATAATGTTAGACTTTAAACAATAAAACCAAATTCCACTAAAGAAGTGTCCAAGAGGATCACACATTAGGTATTTAGGTTGATCATAGACATATACTATGTATTTAACAATTGGAATAAATATTTTTCTCTAAATGAAGATGTAATATTTATTAATCATTTATTAAACAATCATAAATTTAAAATATATAATAATTCACAATGTAATTATATAATTACATGAATATATACTATTTTTTATTTCATATTTTTTTCAAGTTATTAATGAATTATTTATTAAATAACATATTTAATTAGTTACATGAAAAATAATATTTATTTTAATATTTATTCATTATTTAAATAAATTATAAGGAGGATGAACAAACCGAGTTTCTGATCCAATGATAAATATTTAACAGATTGTAATGATATTTTCCTATCATTGTGTACGTTTTTTTGTGCATGACATAAAATAATAATAATATGACTTTATATACTATAGGGATAATTATGGGATTAATGATTGGTTGAGTGAAAATTAAATTTTTATTATTCGAAAAATTATAAGGAAAAGTGAGAAATCAAGTGTATAAATATAAAAAAGAGAGCACAGATCCATTAAAATATTGTTTAATACACCCAGATATAAACTCCATAAATAAATTCCAAGAAATATTTCATATATTGGTATCTATTTCATCCAATATAAGATATTCCAAATGAAATGAAATCTAATCCCAAGATTAGATATACTCTTTAATGCTGATCACCCCATTGTTTAATCCCCATAATTAAAACAGGTCTTGTTTGTTAATCCAAGAAGACTATTCCTCATTGTGGGCCAACCTCAAAGAACTTCCCATCATCCTATCATCTTCTACCTTGGTTGAATTAATTTATAGAACCTGCTAAACCATTTATTCATCCAAGATCATTAGTTATTCCAATGATAAATTAATCATTTCACCTGGTTTCCTCTACTGGAAATCAGCCTTGGAGGATGTTTGGGTATCACTGCCCATATTCTAACCTTTCATCTTTTTTGTTGATCATGTCACCATTGGGGGTGGAAAGTATGATTATTCCATCATCTATTTAATGTTACTCCTATACCTCTTTTTCATCCTTGGGCTTAGTAGCTGGAAACCTGGTACCATATCCAATGAATCACCTATAGAATATATAGATCCTTTATCTCTAAATCCATTCCCAAGATCCCTCTACAGATCTAAGGAGGCCCTAACTGAACCTTCCTCAAGCACCTAAACCATACTATCCTTTGATAGTAGTTCAAAATGATTTCCCATCATGACAGATGGTACATCCCTCGTGGGAGTGGTATATCTCCCTAGACACACCAAAAGAGCATAAGAGGAACCATCTTGTGGACTATCTCACATGGAGGCTTTGAGATGACATTAATCCCACTTCCTCTTTGAGGGCCCTCATGTATAGAGGGTCCAAACTAAAAAATGTTTCTCCTCCTCTGGAATCATTTACTACAAATAAACATACACAGACTCTAAGGATCATATTGTTCTTTTCAAAACCAATGTAATATTAATTCCACCAAGGGATTCCCATCTCATGGTTCACAATGATTTTCTGTTACCTTAATCTCCACAGCCACTTACCCTTGACCTGAGGTCCCATCCACAAAACTGGACATAGAATCATTTCTGATACCTATTCCAATACCCATCTACATTTCATAAAATTTATAACCACATCTATAAGTCTCTAACAAATGTCACAATCGCTTATAATCATAAAAAATGTCAACCCATTACTCCTATAGCACATGTTGTCTACAATAAAATTCAGCTCCGACTGAAATCCAAATAAAATCATCCAAAATTCTAGAATCATCTACTTACACACACACTCAGTGATTAAAAGAATCATAGACAACATTGGTCTAGAAATCAGATCCCAAGTACCTACTTAATAGGTTCCCAAGCATCCTATTATAAAAAGGATTTTGAAATGGAAGTGATATTTTTGGGAAACACTCCCAAATCAACATTGAAGAGGATTACCACATTATATGCAATTTGTAGGTCCATATATAAAGGCAGAAGGGGATCCATTGTAGTAGGGAGGTGTTCTAGAATAGGTTTTTCTCAGGCCTTCTGTGAACACTAAATAGATCATAAAGTGTCTATTGTCGAGAAAACCCACAATAGCCATATCCTGTAAATCCCATAAACCGAATAAGAACCTATCAACGGTGTCCACTGAATACCTTATCTTTGAGAAATGTGAAATCAAGGTATGATTGAATATTGTCGAAGCTTAGTTAAACTCTATGTTTTATATTTGAAGGTTTAGTTATCCCTTGTAAAACATGGTAACCTTAGGTAATATAGAGCATCAAATGAATCGGTTATTAAGATTGGGTTAGAAAAGAATATACCACTCCCTTGAATTATGATGAAGGTCCCTCCCCCACAGGTGGGGGTGGGACCATCATAGTTTCCTCCATTATCATGGATTGGGAGAAGAAATCATACTCCCCCCTGAATAAAATCTACCTTATGAGTTTAATGAATTATTTAGGTCACCTGAGAAATTAATTACACAACAAATCCCAACCTTGAGTCTATAAATAGATTGTTATATCAATTGTGATGTTTATTCATTCTTCATAAAATTTCTATCAATTGTCACCTCCCAATATATCCATCTATATACTGATAAAAATGATATATTCCTTCATGAATGATGTTACATGAATAAAAAAAGATGAATAATTCAAGATGATCAGTCATTGAGGATTGTACTTGGAATTTTTCTCAGTGTTCTTTTAATATTGAAGGAGAATTTGTGGATCAAATTTGGAAGGGCTCTTCTTTAAGTCCCCATGATACCAAAACAGTAAAATGATTAATTTCATAGGATCAAAACCATGAATGAAGAAATAACTCATGTATAAGGTAATATCTCTTTATGGCATTAGAATTTATTATAAATTAATTTTAAAATATCTAACCCTGTTTTTGATGGAAATTATTTTTTTAATAATATTCAATAAAATTATTTTGTCATAGAATTGGTCTTTATGAAAACTATGGATTTCCCCTTAAATAAAATAATAATTGATTTGGATATATAACTAAATGGAAAATTTTATTTTTATAGAACCATAAAGTCATACAAGACCAGTCCCATTCAATTTAGGATTATATATTGATTTTTGATCACTTAAGTGGGTAAAATTTAGTTTTTATTTCATGATATTTATTCTTCTAAACTTATTGTCATGATATTTTATTCATATAATTAATAATTTTATAACCAAGATATGTTTAATATTTATTAAAATACATATGAGTAATCACTATTAGTTTAGAAGTATTTTGTATGGGTAACAAAAGAGTACAAGTTATGTAGCTCGAAGGTAGACAATATACACCAATGTTCAATTCTCTAGGTAGACTATTGAAATAATATGGGCTGTAGTGAACTAAATGCATTATGTATGAATTAAATTAACATTTTGTTTTTACCTATAAATGACAAAACATGATAGGTTGGACTACCTGTTGTGTAACACCCTTATAGGTTGTATAGTCCATGAGTTTTCAGGATAAAACGCTTGATGGTCAATTGAATTATTTCGTTTATTAAATGAAATAGGGATTAAAATCTATGAAACATCATGGTCATAGGATATTTATTGTGAGTACATGTCATGTTCCTTGTGTGTGTGTGGCTATAAAAAATCATCTTTTCCCAAGGTGTGTGTCACAAACAAGGGTAGATGATGTTAGACGGCATGTAGCCCATTTAAACACCATTAATCACATTATACCTAATGTAATTGATTTAACAAAGAGGAAAACATTAATTTTATTAATATAATAATTTTATTATGTTATTTTTTTCATTTATTGACATTATAGTCCATGTGATGGAATTTTTAATTATATATTAAATAAATTTTTATGTAAAAATCAAAATTGAAATATGTATATTGTATTTACTTTTAGTGCACATTGACTGGTTTAATAGAATCAAATTCAATTTAATATACATATGATCATCCATATATTAATGAAAAATAAATTCCATTTAATTAAATTTGACCTAATGTATGTCAGATTACATGAGAATACCTAGTATAAGGACAATTCAATGTAGTTTGGAGAGATAAAATTCATTAAGACTAGGTAATCATGTGTAATTTATAAATATTAATTAAAATAAATTTATTTAATTTTTATAAAATGATGGATGATAAAAATTTACAGGATTTAATGGATGGATATTATTTTAAATTGAATTAACTAATTAATTAATTAATATGACAATTTTTTTAATTTTTTAAATTAATGAAAGAATGAATCAAAATGAATTCTATGTAGTTATTCTAAAATAATGTTCATTACACAAGTGGATGGCCATATGTTTATATCACATCGTTATTGTTTCTAGATTAAATTTATTTAAAATCATTCATGGGATTCTAAAATTTTTATTATTAAATTATTTTAATAGATTATGAGCCATCCCTTCTTCTTTATTATGTATGAGTTTCCTTTCTGACAATTTATTCTCACCCTTAAATGTGTTTTTAGATACATGTAAAGTATAATAATTTTATTGAAGGGTATCAAAGTTGTATAGATTTATCTTAATATAGATATGATGTGAAACCACGCCAAGGGTATACACAAGATAGTGGTAGAATACTACAACATGGCCTTAGACTAACACAAGTCATGTTTCCCCTAGGGTTAATATCTTATCTATTGTCTGCTCAATAATAAAACTATGAATTAATTATTAAGATCACACTATGATATACTAATATTTTATATATTTAATTCATGATTAATTTTCTTGATGCAATACCAAGATTACATAAATAAATATATTAATATGATCAGATGGAAATAAAATAAGAATATAACATGTAAATATTTTATCAACACATTTTTAACATCTTATGAAAAATAAATATAATATAAAAAATATATGTAAACGAATTAAATCAAAATTATTATAACATAATAAATAATATTATATAAGGTAATATTATTTCATTAACCCATTAACTGAATATAATAAGAAAACACATAGTTAATGTACAAATTTAGGCCATTGTTCCCAGGACATTTAATTATAATTGAATCATATATATGATTATGAGTTGAAACAACTATACTTATATTGAATTTTATTAATATAGTCTATTTAAAAAGAATGTTTATAGAATTTTTTTGATTAAATATGAGTCAATATTTCATGATTGTGGAGTCAAATTAATAGAACATTGAACTACAAGTCTATAGTTTGAAAGACCACATTCCTAAACACCTTATTAATGTTTTCATTCCCATAGTGTAGATTATAATAAGGAATATGTGGAGACTTTCCAATATTATGTACGTAAAACATGATATTATGAGTTCAATAGTAACGGTCAGTAACACTTGATAAGATAGTGGGTAATTAATGAAGTTAAAATCATTATATCTCACAAAAATTTGTAATCATGTAACATAGTATTAATATATATATATAATAAAAAGTTCAAAAAACAACATTGTACCATGGATAAATTGTATATTATTTCAATATCCTAAATATAAATAACTAATACAATATGTTCCCATTAATGATGGGTTTTTTCTTTGATGAAATGAAGTATTACATGATATAATCATCAATCCTTGGAATGCATTATAAAAAACCATATTGAAAGTTGTTCACATTCTTATGAAAACTAATAATTAATGTTGAAGATATTTTTTTAATGATATCATATAATTATATAGAACTCTTGAATTCTCATGTGAATATTTATGCCTATATCATTCTCCATAATATTATTTATCCTTCTTAATATTGATCTGAACATGAATAATATGATATCTCTAAGGTTCTCTTCATAAGAAAGTATAGAGAGGGTCCAAGTCCAGGGCATCACATAGTAAAAAATATTGGATACATTAAAAGTTTCTAGAGTCTTTGATTACCAATCATGTAACACCCCAAGGTTTCATAGTACGATATCTCATTAAAATAATTCAATAGCTTGCACCGCACACAACACCGAGTTCGAGCGCACGACGACATACCAAACTAGCCGTTCAAAAGCAGTTATGAATAGTACTAATCAAATTTTGAATTTTATATATTCCATATAATTTTAACATCTATATAATGTGTTCCTTAGACATAATATAAGAACTTATTCATTTTTGCAGATAAATGATTTATTTTTGAAGAAAAACTATTTTATCACCTTTTAATGGAAAACTCAGCTTAAATATGATATTTTATACTTTTATATATTCAATTTTAAAAAATAAGAATCTTATATAGAATAAGAACATAAAAATTCACTTTTGATAAATTTTTGTTGTTTTTCTGATAACTTTATTATTTTGGTGAATAGTACAAAATACTAAATTTTAATTGAAAACAACATTTTTAATCAAAATAATTTATAGTGTTCAGTTATAAATTTAACTGGTTTGGAATTATAATTAGATTATATTTTTACCATTTAATATAATGTTGGTCATTTCAATTAATCTCACTTTAAAATTTTACATAAATAAGTGTTAATCTTTTGATAGTTATTGTTTCCTAAAAGCACAATATTTGTTTTGACAAAGAAAATTAATTTTAATTTAATTAATGAAACTTATATGTATTAAATTTGTTTAAATAGATATCATTTTTAAATTCAAAATATCAAATATAACTTAGGATGGATTTTTGGAATTTTTCTGAAAAACATCAATTTTTGATTAATAGTAAAACCACTTAGTAGTAGTTAAAAACATAATTTTTCATTTAAATGAATATTTACTGCTTCTGTGAATTGAATTTCTAAAATCCAACATATATGGTTTTTATTATTATGTAAAATTTGGTTTAATAAGATGAAAATAATTTTTGGTGAATAGTAACTTTTGACTTTTATTTACCGCGGTTAATGGTAAATTAGGTAATTCAAGGGAAAAAGCAGATTATAATAATATAAAATTACCTTAAAACATATTAAAACCTTATTATATGAGATATTTCCAACCATGTTCATCTTTGGGTCGATTTTGGGACCCCATGGAGCCACTTAAGAATGATAATGACTCTTTATTTTAATTAACTTAAATTAAAGACAAAAATGACATTAACAAATATCTTTTAGTATATTAATTTTTACATGGGATTATATAAGTCATATTTTAGAATATAAATATTCATTGTAAGAATAAAAATATTTCCTACATTATCATATTTTTTATAATTTTTATACAAAAAATAAATTAAATTATTTATGACACAATAATGATGCAGTATTTACATCATTAAAAAATGATTTAAATAAATAAGATTATTAATATTAAAAAAAATATACAAAACCTATTCAATTCTTATTTAATGACTTTATTTTGAACATGATTCGTATTATATTTGAATTTAATGAGTTTTGGACCTTTTGAATCCGAACATGAGTTTATAATAAAATAACATTTTCAAACATTCCTAAAGATCCCCTCCTCTCCTTTATAAAAAGACACCACTTCTAACCCATTACACACACCTCTCAAGCCCCTTGCCTCGTCCAACCCCTTCCCAAATAACCTCTCAAGATCCCTATATTCGACCTAGAAGCCTTACCTTAGGCAGAAGTCACTTCAAGAAGTCCTTTTGGTTCAAACCAAAGAGAGTTACCCAAATTAAAGGTAAAGGTTTATCTTAACTTCGTTTCTTTTATTTTACATCATCAGCCCCAAAACTATTTTTATTCTATTATTTTATAACAAAAATAGTATCCTCAATATACTAGGATTTTTTTATGAGAAGTATTTTAACTACACTTACACACACCTCCATCTAATGGGTAAAGAATAAACTGTTTCTATGGATGGAAAACATTCACATCACGAAATGATGATTGTTCAATTATCTACTACCACCTCTCATGGTGGCCATTAAGATGGAACTATACTTATATATGATATATATTAAGTTTATTTTTTCTTTATGCTTCTGTATTTTCCATTTATATCATACCTTTATGGTTTCCATTATGGGTAAAACGGGATAATTTTATTTGCAGAAGTGTAGATTGTTGCCCCCTCAAAGTGATATGACTCGTTAATGCATTATATAGGATGTATAAATGATTGATTTAATGATATTATAGATTATATTATACTTTAATTATAATATATTTAAGTATAATTATGTTTTAATTCCATTAAAATACAAAAATATAAATTAAAGTAGTGTCCTTGTGTACGTATGGCTTACCATCTCTATGAACATTGCATTTTGTTTCTTATCTCCAAATATTATTTACTGTTATAAATAAATAAATATACTGGATATATAATATATATATATATATATGATATCTAAATCATGTATATCATTCTGGGGATAATGTACTTTTGACTACATGGACAAAGTGTAATTATAACAAGTTAATTTTTGATTCATGTTCCGAACATCGATAAAGTATCCAATATGAACTAAATTAATTAATTAATTGTTATAGAAATATAATAAGTTATATAAAAGGAATAATAAACTTAAATTTTTTTCATCAAGTAGAAATTAACTTATCTTTATTATTCAGGAATAACAAGGAACATACAAGACAAGTCGAACTTGAGGTAAGGGGTTTCTTATCTAACTTTTAATTCCGTGAGGTTTCCATTTCTCACAACTTATTTATTGTATGTAGTGTATTTTGTACTTCCATTTAATATATATTATCATGATTCTTTTTATATTCTTTGTTTTATGTGAATGATTTGGTGGTTATTAATTTTTGGCCATACGACTCGATTGATTACAATGTGGTAAGGGGATTTCATATCACTTCTTATTCTCATGATATTCATGTTGTATTGCCACTATTTTCTTTTGTGTGGTGTATGTACTGGCCATGATTTTATTCCTTGTGTAATATAACTTAATCTATGGGTATTTACAACTTCATTGTATTATCATTATTTCATGGGTTGTATGTTTAATGTGTTACCAAATCGGTAAGAAAATTTCAAATTTCAATTTCCACTCATTAGGCTTTACGCATGCTTCATTGATTATTTTACTCTCGTATTATGTGTGGAATTAATATTTATTATTTATGTATTAATTTCTACTCCCCATTGTGTGGATCTACTTTTGATACACATAATCACTCCATTAATAATTTCTCAAGTCATTGATATGAACTTGATAAGAGTAATCTTAACTCAATTTGCTTACATTGAGTTAAACATCCAAGTCATTTGTATTGTATTTTGAAGAATATATGTGAATTTACTCTGATTTATTTACACTGAATATCCAATCATATAGATTGTATCTATATTTTCCACACATAATTATGTCGTTGATTTATCCTTAACCTAAGGATGCGGTCTTTATAAGGGATTTCATCTCAATTTACATTCCATTGTGACTTCTTTGTTGTTATACACCAATTCACTTTTATATGTTGTATATAATGTAATTTGACATAGTATATCATGAATCCCTTTATTCTCATGATATTATAAATTTTTTATTACCTCAATTATTTTTATTCAAGTGTCTCTCATTTGGTTAAGAACTCTAACTAAAATATCATTTTAATGATTTTATATATTTATTCTTCTAAATCTTTCTCATTAATGTCCATGTTTTAAAAATGGTCTTAAGGATTTATTTATATGGAAATTAATGTTTTAAAATTAAAATTATTTTTAAATGTTTCAAAGTGTTATGGGATACTGTTATTCAAAAATCTATTATAAATTGCTTCTTGATAAATAATGTGACTTTTAAATGTTTTCAAGAAAAAGGGGGATATTTATCTCAAATAGTTTTGATGATTATTTTCATCTATGTCAATATCCTTCATTATTATCGATTGAGGTTAATCTATTATAATAAAATCTTACATATTTTATTGAATGAGTTATGTTTTACTGTGGATGTTCTATTTTTATTCCATTCATGGTTTGTGGTTAAAATATTTACACTTCGTATGCTAGTTTTAATACGAATGTTGAGATTATATTTCCACCTTTTTATATGAGGAATAAATTGGACTTAGTAACTAATCGGTGGATCCTCTTATAGCTCTTCGATGTATCGGTATGGCTCATGAGAAAAACTAGTGTCTTGGAACAAGGCCTTGACAAAATCTTATTTGTAGTCTTGGCACGAGTCCTTGACTATGTGGTTATGATGTCTGGCATTATACATTCCATCATTATGAAATTAGCTATTGATATTACATGTGATTATTTGACTAGTAGAATATCAATGTGAATATGTAAAAGACATTATTTGATTTATCTTTTCCATATTATGCTTAAGTATAATTTTAAAAGGATTTTGTTTTAGTCTTATACATTGCCTTAAATGCTTATGCTTATTTATGAAAGTTTCTTCTATATTGTTTTCCTTACTAAGAATCTGATCTCACACCTTTCCATGTTTTATTTTTTCCAACAAGTTAAGAAGTAAATTATGATTAACCCATAAGGATAGGCCAAGGTTATGAGTGTGTTCAAGGGGGACGCAATGTCAATTTTATTTATTTTATGATGTAATGTAAAACTTATGTTCGTATCTAGTATTTGCAAGGCTACTAAATTGATCGTTCTTTAGAGACATGATTCTTTGTATCATTACAATGTATTAAAGTAATGCACTGGCTTCGGGCTTCTGGGGTCGGTGTGTTACAGTTGGTATTAGAGGAAGTTTAGTACAAACCTTGGAAACTAGATTTAGATAAAATTTGACTAGAGCACATTATCATAAGAGAGACTTTGAGGATTAGTATAGAAGAACTTCTTAGAATATTGGTAATGTAGATATTTTTTGTATTTTACAAGAAATACATACTTGTCTAGATATGAGCAGGTAGAGGCAGCTCTGAAATAGGTGTACCTAGGAGTGAAAACTCTGACAAGGAGTTTTGAGATTGACCCGGGGTATCCCGGTACACAAAAATGGGCCTTGATATACTCTTGGTTACGACACTCTCAGAGGATATGATTAAGATAATTTACACTTTCATTACAAACAGATTTGAAGGATTTTAATATAAGATGAGAATAAATGACCTTGGTTAATACTAAGTTGTTTCAAATTGAAAATAATGTGTCATGATATTCTCTAAATTATTTTATGAATATTGTTACTCACATAATGCTTTCTGGTTTTAGTCAATAGCTGGATTCCAAGGAATTAATAGTAACTTTGAGAATGATTTATAAGGAGGGAACAGTGGTGGAAATGAGAAAAAAATGAAATTTTGATAGGTTTAAAAGATATCATGTTCATGTAAAATCAGTTTTCCAAAAATATAATCAAAAACATATATATTAACCAACTCCCGGACTCAATAAAGAAGAGAAAGGAAATGAATGATAAGATCTCTAGCAGTGGATACCATGGAGAAAAGAAACCTCAATTTCCATCATATGGGAAATATGGAAGGAAAAACCCAGTAAAGTGTCTCAATGCAACAAATAAATGCTTTATGTGTGGGAAATAAGGACATAAAGTAAATAATTGTCAAGGAAAAATGAAGAGTACTATAGAAGAAAATAAAACGGATCCCAAGAACCCATTTATAGTAATTTTCTGTAAATGGTATATTTACTTTCCCACCTAACTTATAGTAATATTTTCATCTTATATGTATGCTAGTTATTGTTTTTCACCCTTTGGATTATTTTTATATTTTGTAATAAGGGTATTTTATGACTTGTTTTGTGAAAATTGTGTTGTTTTGATTATAATTTGCACACTTAGTGTTTGTTTAAATGGTCTATTTACTTTCCCACATAAATTATAATTTGTAGAACAAGTTTTATATATTTAAATGAAATTTCCTAATGAAAATTTCGTTTTAAAACCTTTTAAATATTTAATGGAGTTTGTTTTATTACTTGTTTCATGCCTTGTTTTTGAGAAAGTGTCTGGTTGGATTTTGTGTGCTCAATGTGATATAAAATGATTTTCTTGGCTTACAAAAAATATTTTAATCATTTTAATCAATTTTTTGGGGTCCCTTATTATAAGGCCCCAGCCTTAAACCTTAGTTAATCTTGAGTTATTACAAGATTACACCTTGAGGATCTTTTCGGGTTTAGAGTTTTAGAGAATTAGATCATAAAACTTGCATTACATTCCACATATAAACAATGTGGTTACATAAAGATGGTATTCTTCTTTCCCATCAATGGAAACATATTTAAAATAAAACATGGATTCTTTCTTGACACATCCTTGACACTATCATCATATCATGTACCTTTCCCTTGACCTGTGAAATACATTTCAAAAAACATGGGATGAGCATAAAAAGCTCAGTAAGGGATATAAAAATATGGAAAGGAAACATGGGTACATATATACATAAGAATGAAATCATACTTTACCCATAAAACATAAGCACATTAACATACCTCATCAAATCATGAATAAATTATAGAAATCATAAGACATAAAGGTAACTTGAGGCATTCATAACATTCTTACGTAGGGAGTAACCCTCTTGGTTATGTTTGGAATACCTATCACAGTATAGTCCCTAAATCTATTTTAAGAAACCTTAACTTTTCACTCCTTCGCGTTACCCAATGCATTAGAGAGCTATATCGGGCTCACCCGCCCTTAGTTTATCACGGAACCACCTGTCTTCATAATAATTCCCAAGAACCTCAACATAATCGTATCACATAAAACATGCATAAAGGAAACATAACATTTCCACCATACAATCACAAGATATCAATACAAAACATTGATATAAAAACATTATGAAAACCATTTTCAATATCAAAATAAAAGAAAAGTAAATCATGGTAATTATTTTTCTTTTAAAAAAAGGTATGGCTTGTAGAGGAATCCGAAACTTAAATAATTGTCACGGTGGCAGAGAAGTCATTGTCCCCACATACGTACGACAAAAACATTTCCTTTTGTCATTTAGTAAACGCTTCATATAAAAAATATTCCTTTTGAATAAACATAAAATTCAAAGGTGTTTATACACCATATAAAAGAAGGTTTTGTATAAAACAAAATATGCCTCAATGAAAGGAGATTGAGATGAAGTCCCATACCTCGGGTCCGACTTTACTCGGTCGTTCTTTAATCTCCTGAATAATAAACATGAGTTAATTTCTACTTGTTTAAGAACCTCATTAAAGTTCATTATTCTTTTTATATCACTTATTTCCATGTCATGAACACTATGTAATTATTTAAGTTAATAACGGTCGTTTTAACGATCATTGGTACTTGAGTAAAAAATAAGCCCTTTACAATTACAAATTGTTCTTGTATACATTATATCCATAATGGTATTCATGATGTAGATATCATATATCTCATATATATCCAGTACATCCATGCATTTATAATATTACATAATCATTTAGAGGTAAGAAATGAAATGCACCGTCCATGGAGACAGTAAGCCGTACGTATGCATGAACGCTACTTTCATTTCAATTTTGTATTTTATAGAATGGAATCATAATTATATAAAGGTATATTATAATTACAGTATAATATAATATATAATATCATAGTTCCATTCTTTAAACGTCTCACATATGGTATTTAACGAATCAAATCACTTTGAGGGGGCGGTGGTCCGCACTTCCTTAAATGAAGATATCGCGTTTACCCATAATGGAAACCATAAAGGTATGCCCAAAATGAAAAATACAGAAGATTAAGGAAAACATATTCATATTATATATCATATATAAATATAGTGACATTTTAATGGCCACATTTGAAGGTGTTAAACGAATGTTGAAAAATCATCGTTTCGGGAGGCATAAATTCACCATCCACGGAAACAGTATGTACTTTAACCATTAGATGTAGGTGTGTGTATGTGTAGCTCGAATCCTTCTTAGAAAAACATCCTAGTATATTTATGATACTGGATTTTTTACAAAAGAAATTAATAAAAATAGTTTATGGGGTTGGAGAAGCAAAATAAAACAAAAGGACTCAAGTGAATACATTACCTTAAAATCGGGTAACTTCCTTTGGTTTGAGCTCAAAGGCTTCCTTGGGAAGACTTATGCCCAAAGTGAGGCTTCAATTAGTAATATAGGGATGTGGAGAGACAAAATGGGTAGGGTTTGTCTCCGCCAAAGGCTTTGGAAGTGTGGGTAAGGAGGTAGAGGTGGGGGCCTTTTATAAGAGGAGAGGAGGGGCACTCTTGGAATGTAAAGAAATGTTACAATATTTGAAAATGATTTTCGGATTCAAAAGGTCCCACATTGATATAATTCTAGGTTATGGTGATAAGGGTTCTAAATCCACCCATCAAATTGGTTTTGGACATGTATGGGTCATAGATTTTACATTATAATTTCATTTTATTTAAATCCTTTATTAATGAGGTAATCGCTGCATCATCATTATGTCATAAATAATTTAATTTATTTAAAGTCTAAAAATTATAAAAAAATACAATGATTTATGAAATCTTTTAAGATTTCCAATGAATATTTGTAGGCTAAAATATCATCTATTTAGACAAATTTAAAAATGTTTTAATCAGGTGATACATTCTTGTTATATTTACTTTCTTAAAAAAAAGATAACAAGTCACTTTCCACAAAAGTGATTCAATGGGGTCCCCAAGTTTGGCACAAGACATCCCATGGTCGGCCATGAGAAAACCAGTAGAATTAAGACACATGTTGGTGTCATTTTTTTATTATTATGATATTATTTTATTATCCTTAACTACATGATTACTCATTAATCAAGATAATTAAAGATAATTACCGTCGTTACTATTCATAATGTCCAAAAAACAAAATATTCTTGATTACATATTTTGGACCTTATGATTCCAAATATTTATTCCATTTTACCAAATTCCAAACACAGAAATGGAAATAATTGATTTAAAAATAATTCCCGTTGTCAAAACAAATAGAGGGTTTTTTTGAAACAATATCTAGGAAAAGTTTGGCATTAGTTTATGCCCAATTCCAAAGTGAAATTAATCCTAATGACCTCCATTGGATTAAATGGTAAAAATATATTCTAATGTAACATTAAAACCAATTCAAAAGATAATATTATCTTATAAATAAATTATATTAAAAAGTAGTTTTGATGTAAAATGCAGTATTTTTTACTATTCATTAAAAAATGAACATTGTCAGAAAAATACCAAAAATTCACACAAAGTAAATTTTGATGTCCCAATCATAAATAATAAGTTTATTTTGACAAACATAGCTTATAAAATTGTCAAAAGATAGATTTAAAAATGGTTTGCCATCAAAAGGCAGTAAAACAATCGTTTAAAAAATATTAGTGTATTTCATGCTTAAGATTGGATTTATTTTCATTTTAAGCCTCTAAAACACTATCTAATTCATTATTATACATAGATAAAAATATCTATTATTCATTAATTACTTGGGATGTTACACTTATGTTGTAAGGCTGTTTTGGTATGTGTTCTCAGAAAATGGCTCGTTTAGGACCTTTGTAGAAATGGATGGGTTTTTAATGTGTAACTGGAGTTTTTGAAGAGTTTATGTAAATTTTATATAGCATAAAACAGTGTTGATACATCTATTTATGAATATTTTAATTGGATATTTTTATAAAATGGTGTTTTTGTGAAGAAAGCTTAAAGGCCTGTTCAACATCATTATCGTAAAAATGGTTTTCATCTGTACTTTAGTTTTTATCATTTGCATCTATTTTATGGTCCATGAAATTGAGTTATTAAATGGTGTGGTGGCTTTAAAATATAGTTTGATATGGTAATGGTGAATATTTGGTCCTAAAATAGCATTATTGAATGGATATTATGTGCAAATCCTCATTATACTTCTTAAAATTGTTTTATGAAAATTTTAAGTGGTTTATTGATCCGTGAAGGAAATGTGAAGCATGATTATGTGATTTTTATCTGGGTATTATTTAGGAATGAAATTACCCTTTGAAAAGATTATTTATTAAAACATGGAACCTGATTGAGCACTAAATGGTTACCTGGATATCTAGGTGGGCGGACGAGTACAAGTCTCATATTGATCTGGAGTGGTTTTGTCCTTGTTTCACAAAAAACATTTGATGATTAAAATGATAAATAATCAATGATGATGATTTTTGGGAAAACTATGTTATGAGTATCTGTTCCCTACTTTAATATCATTCACGAGAATGAATATTCTTTTTTCTGGTTACTTTTACACTGAGATATGTGGTACCTGGGGCCCACTACGAACTAGTGCTTAAGGGTATTCCCGTAATTTGTGCTCATTAGCTATTTTGTACTCACTATTGTAATACAGCGTGTTTGGTTCATAAATTAAGTAGCATCTGTGTTTTATTTCAAATTATACATTCTTTGAATAATCCCTCTTGAAACTTGTTTTTATTTTGAAGTTACATTTCTTTGAAATTGGTTTCTGGCATTTCCGGGTAATGAAAACATGCACCCATTTTATTTTAAAATTATTATAGTATGTAACCATGTTTGGAAAACATCCATTTATATAATTTATTTCAATCTTGGAGATTATGTTTATTTTATTTTAATGAGAGTGAATTGTGGATAGAATATCAAGATAACCTACTAAGTTTTAATACTCACGCATATTGTATTATTCTGTTTTTATCCCTTGTGAAGGTTTCATCTCGAGTTCGATCGCCTTGTGAGGCATGTGATAATTGTGTTGGAGAGTGAAAAGTGTGGTCACATGGAGATAGTTAGTTTTCATGTTTGGCTAGTTTAGTTGTTTGTTTCAATTGTACTTTCACTTCCATGTGCAAATAATGTTAAGTTCAACTTTTACATAAATGTGTATTGGGCTATCTGTTTCTTTCTACTATTTTTTCCAATTATTTATTTGTCGGATAAGTAATTCTCCTATCACTCCAATGATTACATCAGTGCTTTTCTCAATCCCATGAGGACCGGTAATACCTCTCGGTACATGTCGCATGGGAGGCCTTGGAGACTGGTTCAGGGTCGACGTGGGCTGGTTCGTGACACTAATGATTTCATCATGGGTATCCATACATGAAACATTCATGGTTTGAAAATATATCCTTATAATTCATTGTGGGACATCAATGAATGTTACATAAATATTTTTAGATTATTATATTATAAAATTTGAATATTAATTGAAACTATTATACCAAAACATAAATTGAAATGTCGAAACTACTAACAACCATTGATCAATATCAATGCTGAATATGTATAAAATATGTTATAAATTAAAAAAAAATTATTAACAGAATAGGGTATTATAAAATAATATGTTTATGAAATAAAATATTAATAATTCCTAATTTATTATATATGAGGATGGATCATGACTTACTAAGAGTTATTATTGTTTATGATCCTTGGTATCAATTTCCCTTCATAGAGACATATTTCTTGTTATGTATCTATTTTCCATTTAAATGATTTACTTTCAAAATTATTGGATTATTTTATAATCAATTTATTTTTATTTATGTTATTTAAAATTATATTACATGATATCTATCCAATTTATTTTGGCTCATACATTCCAATAGCTATAAGGGTTTTGTAACTCAAATTCCATTCATTGGGATATTTTTTTTTTTAGAAAACAATTCTTATAAGTTGGAATTATTTTATCCTTTGGTTGAGTAATTTATTATTTTATACCTCTTTTCCATTGTTGTAGATTGAATGATAATATTATTTAATAAACTAACTCATATTGTAATCTATAAGTAGATCAAAGATGTTGGGGGAAATTTTATTCTGTCACAATATTTACATACAGATTACATTCTCCATTTTAGGGAATTCTCGAAGAAAAATATATTTTCATCAAATCATTGTTTTCTTATTATGATTTTGTGGTAGGTGGGGCCATTAATTGGAAAAAATAATTCATGGTCTTTGGATATGGAATATCAGTTTCAAAACAAAATAAGGTCACTAACGCTCTTGGAGGAAAGAAGATCTCCCTACCCATTAATTATCATTGATTTCCCTTGTTTTTATGTAATGTGTGGATATAGTATATTTGTGACATATTTTATGATATCATTAATTAGTTTTCTAGATGGAAAGATAATTTTATGTCCCAGGATGGGTGGGTGTGCCTGATTTATTCTGGTATGGCCTCAATTGTTTTATTATTATTTTTATGGATTTTTATGAAGCCATCTAAATGATCACCAAGTTGTGATGAGTAATTTCATTTTGACATGGTCATTGAAAGAAACAAAATTATAAAAATCATCAGGAATGAGTGAATTAAACTCATTGATATGGGTAGCCTTGGTATTGTGGATAATAAAAAAAATTTATGTTTGGTTTAGCAATATGTGTTATTGAATATCTTATACTCAAATATACCATTCAAGGATTTATTATCATGAATTTTCTTTATCAATATCTAGAATGGGTATCCTCGCTATCTTACTTCAGTTTTTTGTCCCTCACTTTGGAAGTCATTCACTAATATGTAAAATACTTAAATATTTTTGTTTGTAGAAAGTACAGCCTCAATCATTGGGATTCCACAAGGCTGTAAAATATAATAAATACTATAATTGTTCCTCCCAGTATGATTGGTAGGACTATATCTAATTTTTTATCTCACAATGACAACTTTGATGCCATTGTTACTATCCAAGATGTCCTAGAATTATAGAGTTTTATTTTCAGGGATAATGACAAACTCATATAGAGGCCAAATATAAATGGCCATTTTAATACAACAAAGTACATAACCATACTGTGTGATGGTTCCACCCAACTACTAGCATGGTTTCATAAGTTTAATTAACCTTTTTTTCATCCTTTATGGCTCCTAATTCATTTGATAATCTAAAAGATCTGATATCCCACACATGATCTATTTAGGATTGTTGTCGTTTAAATTTTCTCCCATTTTCAATTATTACTAAAGGCCAAGGAATATGTGAAACACATATTAATGAGTTCCAACATTACCAAAACATTATGAAATTAAATTTATTTTTTATTTAGCATTGATATTTTTTTCATAAGAAGTTGTATAAACATATGTTCTACATCAACACATATGGAATAAGTGAACAACACCAAAGTATCATACTAGTGGCTTTAGAAATAGTCTTCACCTCTGTCATGATTGAAAAAAATAATGCTATGTTTGAAAGCAGACTAGCATCATCTCTTTATAAAGAACTATTCATCCATAGATACTTTTATGATGCGGCAAGTGTTCATGTGAGTTCCATGGAAAACAACTTCATGGTTCTCAGTAGACTCAGACTTCTTGTCATTTTGGGTAGCCCAAGGAGACCTCCAATGCTTAAGAGTATTCTTTGGATTCCTCCATTCCATCCATTTGTCAACAAAAGTTTTGATGAAGAATCCTTGGGATTCTAGGGATATTAGGTTGTGTAGGTGAATTGTTCACTCATTATGGCTTCATTGAATGATTCTTCTAACTCATTATGAGGTTTCAATTTGTATATAAAAAAGATTTATGTGAATTCATATATTTCATAAAGTATTCTATCTACCATAACAAGAATTCAATATAGACTGAATATTATTTTGAACATGTTTTTAATGCTCTCTTGTCAAGAAATAAAAAATTCACATCAATAATTACCCCCCATTAGAGAAGATGTCACAACAAATCCAAGTATCTCAATCTTATAGTTTCATACGTATACATGGAGACAAATAAAGTTTATGATGCACTATAAAATTGAGAAATCATAGAAGTGTGTGATATGTGGTCCATTATGAATCTTGAATATTGTGCACCAATGGTGGATGTGAATATTCAGGGTTTGGTTCACTCCTACCCTTTCTAATCTCCACTGTAATGCGTGACACTATACTTTTACTCTTAATTTAATAATTTTTATCACTAGTATTTCTAGACAATGTATCCTCCTATTATATTTAAAGTGTTTTATATTTTATCTTAATAAAATAAATTTAAAAAATTTAAAAGATTATATGTAATATTTCAATAAATAAACTATAATATTTATAATATATTAATTTTAAATTGAGATGAAAAAAGATTATGAACACTTGATGTTTAAAAGGGTCATTTTTCTATAACATAACTTTTCATTATAATTTTTATTTTAATTTGAAAATTATGTTTTGGAATTTTTTAAATATATATTATTATGAATAAATTTTTTATCTAGTATTGAAAATAAACAAATCCTATAATGATATTTTTTTTATTTTTCTGAAATGAATTATTTTTGAGTGAATAGTGAAAAGAAATGATTTTGGGAAATAATATAACTTTTATGACATTATAATTATATACTAACAACATAAATATTGATAATTTTATTTGATAAAATATTTTTTTTATAGAATTTAAATAAATTATTAAAATATTTTTTCATTAACATAAAAATATATGTTTGTTATTTTTAAAATCTAAGTAATGTTTTTATTCAAGTAAAAAATATTTTTCGTGCCTCTCCATTAACAAATTATTGGAATGGTTAAATTATTTTTTTAATTGGTTATAAAATAAAAAAATATATCCTTTTACAAAAAATAATACAAATGATTCAATTATTATCGCTATTATACATGATTCTTTTGTAATGTCATTTTTATTCTTAAAAAGTTCATATTTTAAAAAATTGTTTTCTATTCTGTTATGCATACTTATGTTAAAATTTATTTATACAAATTATGGAAATTAATTTTTTAAATGGATTCCATAATATGAATTATCATATTCATATTATGTAAAAAGTTTGATTTCAGTTTTTTATTATAATGAATTGTTTCTAGAGTAAAGAAGTATTCCACCATGGTAAGGGTCAAAAGGTTTGACATAGGGTGTTAAACTAAGAGATAAAGAATAAAATATCTCCTAAAATAGTATAAATTAAATTAAAATAGTGGTGATAAATGTTGTCTTATTCTATCATTAAAATCTGACTATGTAGGAGATATATTCCATGAGAAATACACAGCTTCACCAAAAAATGAAGTGTTGAAGGAGTGCCACGATGCCAAACCCTTAGAGGATAGAGTTGATCCTAGCAAGAGGTGACATCTGAAACTGAACCACGATCTGAAGGACAACGTGTGAGTGCTGTTGTTGGAAATCGGTTGCAGAAACAAAGAACATGATCTACCTTCAAGTAGTGGACACTCTCCAATAGGTTATGAGGTAGGGGTTATTATAGTTTATGCTTTTTAAATATTTTTCCTCTTTCTAGAGTCTATAGAATATAAAATGATGGTTTAAATTTGCTGCATTGTAGAGATGATAATCACTTATTATAGTATCATAATGAATACAAACAAATACAGAAAAATAGCAGAAGCATAAAATAAACCTAGGGAATCGATAAACTATAGAAGTGTAAATAGATAACTAAAGAATAAAAAAAGAAAAGATAGAAAACAAAATAACGAAAATTTTTATCAAAATACTATTATGAATTGTTTGATATAGGTTTCATTACATTACATAATACACAAAAAAAAGATACAAGAACTATATACAAACAACAAAAACAGAAAAAACAAAAAAAAATATCCATAGGCTTACTAAGACTATTCTCGATCCAATTCCCATAACATCCAACTAGGTATCAAAATCAAAAATACTTATAAGGTCCCTTTACATTATCAATATATATAGGAAGATAGAATTCTCGGTTACAAATGGTATCCTGAGTAGGGTGTGAGAAAAAATCTCAGTAGGTATAAGTTGAAAAGTAAAAAAAGATTAAATAAATAACCAGACTACTTTGGTTCTTATACAACACCTGGATGGTCTACATTCATATTCTAATATATGTAATAAGTATAAAAAGTTAAATTATATATATATATATATATTATTAATATAAAAAAATATAATATAATTATATAGTGCATCAATCTATATGAACAACTGTTTGCAGATTACTAATAGACATATACATCGAATACGTTTTTCTGGTTGGACTAGGTCTTAACTAAGGAATCTATTTCCATTATAAATGATCCTAAAACATCATAAAATTGAGAAATACCCTATATCCCAACAACAATGAGAGACATCCTGAAATAACATTTGGGATGGAGATTAAACCACCATGAAATACCATAATCATTGAAAATCGCTCATAATGCTAATCACTCATATAGTATCACTTGTGTGAGATTCTATAAACTCATCCCCTGATATAATGGATTGTTATTTCCATCCAGGATCAACACCCCTTACCATCTCATAAAAACTTTATGATTTCTTATTATAATTATAACTGGCATGGACCATTACCTCCCATCCATTTAATTTACATAGCCCATATATATATATATATAAGATGAATAATAATTCATATCATAATACTTAAGGAATAAGATCTTATTCATTTCAATTAATCATTATTAAAATAATTTTCATATATATAATTCAATTCATGAGGCAAAAACCTCTCATGAATTCCATTATTCATGTTCAGTTACCTATTAAGAAATGCCATTCTCAACGAGAATTCATATAAGTACAATCAATTGGATTGGTCTTACAATCCATTAGGGTTATTCAATTTAAAACCATTTGATTCATTTACGTTAAGGAAACCTATCATTATTAAACTAACCTATACGATCAATTCAATTTAATACATCCAATTTATTTAAAACATTACAATATCTTTTGTAAAGATCAAATGATCTTTTAGATGATGTCATGTGTATTAAGGCAATTGAAATGTTGGATATTAAAACTATAAGATGTCCAAGAACCAAATAGGTTTCATTGGACACATTAAATACTCATGTTTAAAGTAAATTACATTTGAATACAAATATTTTAACTCATTAGGATTTTTGTTCTTTCTGAACCAATTGGCTTGAATGGAAAATTCTAAGTGGAATAACCATGGGATGACCATATGTGTAGAACCAAACTGTATACCACTATAAAATAATCATTTAACATGTTTCTTGGTATAAGGGTTAGTTAGACATTAAGAAATCAATAAAATTGTGATTCTTAGAAAATAATGGAATATGGTATTATGACACAATTATAAATAGGCAAAACTCAAAGGTAAATTGATGTGACCACCTACCTCATGGTTGTATATAATTCCTTGCTCATTATCATTCATATATTTTTAGTATTATGGATGATATCAGTGAAATTTTTCAAACCCCATAAAATATGGTAAATAATCTTACACATAAATAGAAAAATAGATAAGAGGATTAAATTTTATAGAAGTTAAGAGACAAGGTGAACTTACCAATATAGATATAATGCCTTCATTATATTGACTATTAGAAAATGGATGAAGAATCTATCTCGATTCAGAGCCTATGGATATTTTCAGCACAAAATTGGATGAATAAGTGTGGATGGAATTTGTAGAACCAATAGGAAAAGTGAAATAGGTATATGTGTTAAATAAGTGGAAAATTGAAATTTCACAATAAATTTGGGGTCGCATGGTTTTCAAAACCATTCATAAACTATGTGATAAGACACTATCTGAAAATATACCATTGTCTCATGACTGTTCACTTAACCTATAACCTATGCTGGTGGACCAGTTGGACTCATGTGTGCCTTCCCTTACACTAGAGACTTATAACCAGGATTGATGATGTAAAGGTGGAGTGGTGTGGATACTAAACCTTAATATCAATATTTCCCAAAATATACTGTCATATAAAAACAACATAGGATGAATAATATATACTGGTATAAACAATAAACTATAGAAGCATAAAAAGATAACAAAATAAGTAAATAGATGAAGATAGAAAACTAAAATACTGATAATAGTATCAAAATCCACTAAGGTAGTGTCTAATACATGATTCATGGAATGTTATAATACAAAAACAAACAATTAGAAAAAATAAATATATAAAAACTACAAAAATATAAAAACGAAAAAAAACTAGCCTATAGGCATCCCAAGCCTATTCCTGCTTCAATGCTCTTATTCTCCTACTAAGTAATAAAATTAATAACCTATAGAAGATTCTTTTCCCTTGTAAATAAATATATAAATTTATATATCTAGGGTATTAAAGGAATCCATAATAGGGTGTGAGATAAAAATATTAATAGACCACCACCTATGGTGTCTATGTGTAATATGAGTAGTGCATGTAAATATAATGTGTGGAGGTATTTAAAGAATATTAAAAAATGAAATAAATAACTTCCCCACATAGGTTTTTATAGGGAACTTGGAAGGTCACCATTCTTTAGATCATGGATGGAAGATTTCAGAGTAGTTATTATATATATATAGTAGTAATATATATAATATATTTTTATATTAAATGAACCTATATTAACCATTTGTGTAAATATTCTTAATGGACATATACTTGGAATAATAGTTACTAGATTGAATGGTGTGTATATCAGGCCTCTATTACTAGTATTAATTAACCTAAAAGATCATACAGTAGGATGAATTCCCTACATCCCTAGAAGAGATAGAGTCTTCGTGCAACAATACTAGGTATTTAGACTGAACTTCCATTGAAACACTCTAATCACAAAATTTGGTGCATAAATGACAACACCCATATAATGTAATTGGTATGACATTCCATGAAATCAACACTTTATATAAGATATTGTGATTTCCATCCCATATCAACCCCACTAATCCTCATACATCGCCTCTATAATGGGGTATTATAATTATAACTGGCAAGGGG
Source organism: Viscum album (assembly GCA_963277665.1). Classification (NCBI taxonomy): domain Eukaryota; kingdom Viridiplantae; phylum Streptophyta; class Magnoliopsida; order Santalales; family Viscaceae; genus Viscum; species Viscum album. The sequence goes on along the minus strand of OY728164.1, from coordinate 848,405,918 downwards.
CATTACATCACATCCATTTCATTAACCATTCCCATATATATATAACAGCTGTAAACATTCATAGGAGAATACTTCATTAATAAACTCTGATGCATTTCAAAAACAAAATTATCCAATTCATGGTAATATATACAATTCAATACATGATTCAATGACCTCTCATGAATATCATTATTCTTGTTCATTTACAATTTAAGCATTGTCATTCTAATTGAGTATTCATATAAGTTTAAACAAAAGTAAGGGTATTATAATTCCATGGGGCCAAAAAAATTTATTAAAGGAGTATGATTCTTCCATAAACATTAAAGTATTACTTAGGTGACCATTTATGTCATTTGAGATGATATTATAACCTTTATAATATTTTATTCAAGGAAGAGTCAAAATTTTATACTCTTATTTTTATCTTGTTAAATATTTTTAATATGGGGTTATATATTGGATATGTTAAACTATATGTATTAAATTGAATTTTAAAACATTTATCATAATTTTTCTAAATTATTTTTAATTTTTAAGAGATAAATAATTACCTTAAAGGCTTACACAATGATTTTAATGTAATTATTTAATTAAATGAAATATCAAATAAGTGATATAAAATTTTTAAAATAAATATAAATTGAGATATTTAATGTCATAAACAAATATAGTAGAAAACATTGATATGTTAATGATTTATTTAATTTTTTTTGAATATATCACTTTGTTATAATTAATTTAAAAAATTTAGGTAATGAATAGTTTCAAAATTTACATTAATGATATTTTAAATTAAATAATATTTTATTAAAATATATATATTGAAAAACACTATAAAATTTGGTAAATATATTGTGATTGGTTTAAAATATAACATAAGATTAATATTTTTTATATATTTCATTTTTTATAACAATATTATACATTACTGAGAAAAAATACATGTTTTCACGGTAAGAGTTAAAGTGGTCAACTAATTGTCAAAGGAAAAAGATAAAGAATAAAAAATAGTCAAAACATGTATAGATTCAATTTTATGAATATATACAGACTTAATATAATTATATATTATAAATAAAAATAATTAGTCCATTTTTAATAGGAAATTAATATATATTAATTTAATATTATTTGGAATTCCATGAATGCCCCTCCACTCTCTTATAAATGGGAAAATATTTTTTAATTTTAACACATAATAATATCTATTTTTATATTCCATGATCTTTTAAAATTATGTCATATAATATATCCCCAAATTCAATAGCTCTTATTTTATACATTACACAATCGTTATTGGTCTTATTGTGTAATGAAATGATGGATTTCTAATGAAGATTATTGTTTTTAATTAAGCATTTCTCTTCTGTTTTCTATTTGACCTCATTCAAATATTATTCAAACTCGATGAAATAATTACTATTGTATCCTATAAATAATGATATGTTATTTTTAAAATATCATCACCTAAATATATATACACTTCAATAAATATTTAAATGATGTTATCATTTGTCTTTACGACAGACAACCGCCTCACAAGATGATATAATTTGTTTTTCACCAAAGACCCTCAATACAAGTTATAATGAATGAGTTAATGATTATATATGATATTAATGACATATATATAATTCTTAATTTATTAATTATAATTTATGTTCTTTTCATTTCATGCGTATAAAAATTATAACGTCGATCGTGCATACATGTGAATCATCCCCTCTCTGAAGTTATGTGATTTGGTTTACATCACCACATCACATAGATGATATATATATATATATATATGTATGTATGTATATTTAATAGTTTATATGATATTTTTGATATTATAGTTATAATTTATAGATACAATATTAAATACCTTCTTTACAAAATGATCATTGAGAATTGTAAACATTACTCATGTGTATTAATGGATTACAATCTTCTTGAATGTATCTTTGTTAATTTTTCATATCCATATGTAATGTATGTATATAAAAGTATTATATATTTTTAAATGTGATAATTATTTCCTAATTATTATTATATAGTTGATGAAATAATAACCACCTTGACTATAGACATGATACAATTTTTATTTTGGACTCAAATACCAAGAATCATCAAAACATTCATCATGAACGTAAATAATTAAGTAATTGTTATAATATAATAATAAGTTATATAAAATAAATAATATAAATCATTTCTTTAAAAAGACTAAATAATTAACCTATGTTTATTATTTATGATTATAATGAATTTAAATGATTTTTTTGGACTCAAGGTAAGGGACTATTTAATTAAACATTCCTCATTTCAAATCATTTAAATATATATTCATAATCATTCTCATTCATTTCCATGTTTTCAAAATGAATTTTGGAAAATTATTTATATAGAAAATAATTTATTCAAAAATAAATATTCTAATTTCATATAATTGTTTTCAAAAATGGATTTATTAATATCTTGTTTAAGATAAATAATTTTAAAAATCATCTTTTAATGTTAATCAATCAACTAGTTTTAAAAAATAATATATGAAATTTAATTAACATACATAGAACAATTGTAATTTCTTTCACTCATGTCACATTAATGTTTTTAATCTTCCTTTAAAAGTATTATATTTTATTTTAAAATATAATGTTTTAATTATGGGTGGGTGGATTTCTAAAAATCAAGAGAGTTTTAAAAAATGGAAAAGTTATTTTTTTTAATAATGATTATTTTATTCAATATATATGTGTTATTCTTATGTTATGGTTCTTGATAATTTTTTGTGATGATGGGTGTTTCTATGATAAAATGAGTGTAAGTGAGCCCATTATTTCTCTCAAAAGCATTGGTTAAAGGGGATTAGTTAACTGGTAGGGTTTATTCTAAGAGATTAGAGTAATATATTTTGGTGGTTATTCCAAATGTAACCAATAAGGATACCCACATATGTAGCCGTGAGAGATACAGTAAATATATGAGTGATATGGAAATGATTCCACAAGTTACCTTTATCATTTCTATTAGTTAAGGATTTTAAAAGAAACTTATTATTTCATAAGGTAAGCTTAAGTTTTTTTATTTTATGGGATAAAATTATATATTTGTGAAAATATTTTCATGGGTTTATAAGTATTCATAAACTAACAATTTCTTTCATTATTTTTTATGTCCAATATTATAATTCTGTGCACATCCCAATTTTTAAATTTTTTTCAGAATGTATAAGGATTGGTAAGTAAATGAAGGAATTCAAGTTGAATTTTATGAATTTATTTCATGAAAAATGAATAATTGTCTCTTTTAAATGTTTTATATTTTGAAATAAAAGAACATTGAGTATAATTTTCTACATCGTAATGTTTATGTTATTACGTACGAGATATGAAATAATTCCCTAAAAATCTAAATATAAAAATATATTTTATTTTAAAAAATGTAAATTATTTACTAAAATATAGGATTATATATTTTCTAAGGTAGGATCCTTATATTATCTATCATAAAAATAATTTATCTTCATAAAAATTAAACACCAAGGTAAAGGAAAAAGTTTAAGTAAAAAAAGCTAAATCAAGGAATGATGTCAAAAAATATAACAAAATATTATCTATAAATGTATTCATGAGGTTATTTTCAACCTAATGTTATTTTATATAAAATATTTATCAATTTTGTCTTCAATTTCCTTGAATAGTATATTCTTTTTATATTAAAAAATTAAAAATTTTATAAATACCACCCAAATAACATATAAAAGGATCCCCACCACACCCCTTCAAAACAAGAACTAAAATTCAAATTCCTTGATTTAATCTACCATATATTATGATATATTAATATTATCTCACATTTGGTGTCTTTTGGTCTGTATTGATTTTCCATATTCATTTAAAAACAAGAAATCCTCTAAGAGAAGATATTATTTCTTTTTGCATGTAATGACCACTTATCCATCATTTTTATTTATATTTGTTATATAATTTTTAAAAAATATAGTTTCTTTAGTTAATTAAATACATATATGAAATGTATACATTTATTATAATTATATTATAATAAAATAACTCTATAAACATATTCATCCATTGATTATAACATGTTTTTCATTGGTTTGACAACCTACATAGAAGATTGTATAAATTTTTTCCTATATGTTTATGGTAACATTATTACTGGTAAGATATGATACTAATAATATAAAAACGTTTTTTAATGGTAATGTTATCATTTAATTCATTCTTAATGATACACCATTAATTCAATAAGTATTATGGAAACAAGTGAGTTATGAAATTAATCTTGGATAACGTTACCTGAAACTCCCAAGCAATAACCATGAAACATGATAAAAAATTTTGAAACTTATATTATATTAAATTCATTATTATTTATATTATTAAATAAAGAAAATTTTATATAGACTCTGTATACCGAAACTGACAAGGAACGATTGAAATTAGTAATAACAATTGATTGGTATTGACTATAGATAAATATTAACACTATAATATTTGAATATAATATAATAATATAAAATGGTAATATAAATAAAATATCTCATAGAATAAGATAATAATGAGTCATAGTTTAGTATATACAAGGTTGTATCATGTCTGACTAAGCAGAATAAAATGCCAGGGTTCTTTGGGTTCATTTTATTTTCTTCTAATGTGTTTCAATTTATGAACCTATTTTTATTTTACATGGTATAAATTAGGACCCATTTAATTATATTATGTTTATTTTTTAAACTATGTGACTCAAAGGTATATCTCGTGATATATTTCAATGATATTTCAATAATGAATTACAAAATCCAAATGGGTTTTTATAAATCAATTTCATTTCATTAATTTATAATAGATCTTATTGAACATCATTATTTTATGTTTTATTTCTTATATACTATTATTTTATTATAATTTAAAACCATATGATTTTATTCATGATTATTTTCTTTTAAATTAAATATTTTTTTTTGTGATTTATACTTCATAAATTATATGTTTGTAATGTTTTCATTCCATGAATATATTATTTTCATGTATTGTTCTTCTAATTCATATTATGTCTCAAATAAAACTCCATTGATGTCCAAAACACAATATTACTTTTAGTTATTAAGAATTCATGGTATTTATTCCAAACTTATTTATTTATATATCATATCATACTTGTTAATAGGGGTTATCATCTCAAAATTTCATTCTTTTTTGAAATGATTCATATTTTGCACATATTTTGTTTTATACATTTTATATACTACCTCTTAGAAATATTATATCTCTATTCACTCTATATTTATGGTAATTAATATTCCATTTCAGTTTCCCCCATTAAATGTGTTTTGATTCAAATGTTACAAAATTCTTATGGGTTTTTTACTAAAATCCATTTTTATTGAGTCATAATCAGACTTCTTTGACTATGATCTTTTATATTTTTTTATAAAATTTAAATATTATTTTTTAAATTTTATATTCCTATTTGGGGAAGTTAAATATTTTAATTGAAATATTTTCCTTCATATGATTTCATTCTCGATAAAAATATGATGTTGGTAAGAATAATTCTCAAAAATTCTAATGGACATTATTATTCAACATCTATCGTAATTATATTAAATTAATAACTTTTTTATTTTAACAACAATTTTTTATAACGGCTATATTAATTTATCGTTGATATTATACAAAAAAATATGTTTAATGAATCTTTTTAAAATTTTCTTCACGAGTCATTTAGTGTCATTCATTACGAAGGTGTGAAAAGAATATTTTTTAACATTTTCCTTACTAACTCATTTTATCACTTTCTTGATTATTATTCATAATTAATGTTCCCTTATAAGTTTCCATGTGTTTTCAATGGAAATCATTTTCACATTTTTTTAATTTTTCAATTTATAAATAAAACTAAATGTTTTAGATTAATAATTAAAGATATTTCATTCCATTTATTTTTTTATCTTTATATGTACATTTTATATCATTAACATCACATATATTAATGGAATCATTATTATAAATTATTTTAGAATTATGTTCTTCAGTATACACTTTAAAAGTATTTAAATTGATTTTTTAAGTGATATATAATCTTATTTTTCTAACCATGTTACAAAATATTTATGAAAATATTTTCCATATTTTCCCTTCATTTATACTATAGATGTCAAAAATATCTCTCTCCTCTTGAGTTTTGATTCATGAATTACCATTTATATTATATTATTATTCATTAGTTTTTGTGTATTGATCTCTCAACATCAAAATATACAATTCATGATCACTAAAATGTGTAACCAATTTAATGAGTTATGTAACATAAATTCTTATAAAAATTTTTATTATGTATACCAATATCAATTAATATTTAACATCCATTAATAGGTATATTCACTTATTATACAATCTATTTTCCTTATATTTGTTATATATTATCATGTTTTGTGTAAATCTTAATGAAACCCGTTTTATTCAAGGGTAAATTATGATTTGAGGAAATGAAGTAAAATTTATTATGTGGTACTCATATTTATGTAAATATAATGGTGTGAATGTGGATATATAATTACAAATCCTTCCAATTCATCACATAATGTTTTATATCTCAAAAGATGATTTATAAGGTATTAGTGAGTAAGAACCTTATTTTATGACAATATATCAACTATATTATGATGTGATAATGATATTTGGATAATTATTATGTTTCCATGTTTTATGGATATCTAAAATTATTATAATTCCATTATCCCATGATATCTAATTTATTATTCAAATATACTTATGTTATGATACATGATTTATGGCACATGTTTTATCAAGTATGAATTCATTTTTATGTGTTATTATTCCTTGGTTATGCCTCTTTACAAACACTTTCTTCTTATAATCAATTGTGATCTTCTGTAATTATCATCTATTTTTACCTTTAATACAAATATAAATTCACAAATTTTTTATTTAATGGTATAGAATATTTGAGAACAATCATTTTTCATTCAATGTTCTTGGGTTGTTCATTTTTTTATGATAAGGATTTAAAATGATATTGAAAATTATTGGAGTAGTTTTGAAATTTCATATGATTATTTAATAAATTAATTTAGGTTATTTTATGGTGATTATTATATTTTAGAAGTGTTTTTTGTATTTTTATGTAATCATACAATGTTTTTATTAATTTTTTATAAGTTAGTTTAACTATAAAAATAATATTTTAAATAAAATATTTTCAAATACTACTAATTTTTATGTTTTTTAAGGTTAATGTGAATTTAATAAATGATGTGTAACTGTATAGATTAGTTTTTATAACCACTATTTAAGTGAATTTTATTAAATAGTTTCTATCAGAGTAGTCCATAGTATCATGAGTTGTGTAAGGTTAATTATCTTTTTATTTTTATATTCAGAAAGGTAAACAATATCTGTTATATAATATGTAATGGTTATTCTTTTCTCACGTAATGGTATATATGAATTTTAACTATCTGCATAATGGTATTACTTACAATGAATAAGTGTACATGAAATTCAATGTAAGGGGATATTATATTTTAATGAGGTTCTGTTAGGGTCCTTGAGAATTTCTCCAACACATGCAACATCCCTTCCAGTCTCATGTAATGGTCAAGATGTATTCTGTAGTGTAAGGGTGCATGTGGCTTATTTAATCCTGTGTAATGTTTTATCAAGTTTTACAATGAAAATGTAAATTTTAGTATCCAATTAAGTTTAATATAATATCCCCATTTTATAATTCATGTTTCTTTAATATCAGTAGAATTCTATTTACAGAATCAACATTTTTCATATTTCACTCAAGCAACTCTTTTTCATGATTTTAAAGGAATTTATGACCAAAAAAAATAATTAAATTCCTCATGAAAATTTATAATTTTATATATTTTTTAAATTGTGCAATTAATTTTATCATAATAAATATTTGTGTTAATAAAAAATTTAATGAGAAATAAATGCGAATAATGAATTTTTATAAATGGGAAACACATAGTTGTGTTTAGAAGATTTAATAAAACACATTCCTCTTATACTATTTTCATTTATATACATATTTATTATTGTAAAATATATAATTCAACCCCTTAAAGTTGATAAACCCTCATTTTTTGTCAACCTTGATTATATATTATTGTCATATATGAAGCATATTTCCATCTTTTAAATCATTTGGGGGATGATAAGAATTTTTAATGAATAATATAATTTCAATGTCATAAAATTGATTGGGAAGTAGAGATATCACGTGTTCTTTTTTATTTTCATTATATTTATTCTTTATTATTATGTTCCTGATGTTACTAATTATGAAATTTTATTCTAACTACTAAAATGTTGTTGTATAAAATTGTTTTGTGGATATCACCTGACATGAATATGTAAAATCCATTAAACAATATAATTGAACTATCTATGTTTAAATAATGAGTTTTAGTGTTTCTCCATTTCTTATGGAGTTAATTTTTGTGATGGTATGTAAAATGTATGGAACTATGGCTGTAGATATTTGTTATGTTTTATGTGGGGTGTTTTAGTGATGTGTGATACAAGAAAACTGAATTAATATTAGAATGGTTGATCCAATTGGGAGGTGTCTTGGTGGTTTCCTGTTAGTCATGGAACACTTTAATGGTAGTTACTTATAATTAATTGAACATGGGTTAAAATAATTTTATTAAAGATTGAAATAAACAATTGTTAAATTGGATAATATTGTCTAAATTTAATAATGAAATATGAATAAATAATAAGATTATGTTTGATAATTGATGCGGTTAAATGATAACTATTAAGGTTATGTATGATTTTTTGTTTAGCCAGAAGTACTGGATTGGAGGTTGGTATAATAATATATATATATATTTAATATAGATTTTATTATGATGTTATAGTATATGGATGGTTTTATTTGTGTGATCTCATCCGTTGGTATTTTTTGTATATGTTATATATCCAATTTTCTTATTTATTTCAATGTTCATGCCACCTATTCTTATTGTTAAATAATTTCCTAATATTTTTGGGTTCTATGTTTTTCCCAAAACATACAGGTTGGTGAGGATGGATGGATGGCTACCCCCTCTCCCATACTCTCCATTCCATGTGATTTTTTATATATGGGTTGGGATGGATTTCTTTTATTGTACAAAATAGGTAATATATGATGAGAATATGATGTGATACATAGTTGGGGTCGTGCATGCTATGTGAAGGGAATAAGTTTGATGTACTTATTATTCATGATATCCTAATTTTATGGTTTATAGAAGTTGATATGTAATGATTATTATGTTATGTTTATGATAGGTAGTATTATTACGAAGAGTATGTGATGAGATGATTGGTATCATTTGAGGGTTTAGGATTTCTTGTCATTATGAGGCTTGTGAGGGTATGAAAATGATGAAAATGGAAGGGATATGAGTTATATGTCATGTGCATGTTTTGTGTGAGAGTTGAAAATTAGTGTGGATGTTTTTTGGGTTAACCTTTAATAAATACTATTCTTATTACATAACTGTACTTGGATGTATTATCAGTAAAGTAAGACATGATGAGGTAGGGAACAAGTTGACCTAATAACTGCATATTGATTCAGTTTTTTGGTCATTGGGGAATTAGTATACACTTCCCACAATCCCATGAGATTCATTGAGTAATATCATAATAGGTAAAATTTTATTATATCCTTATGTATATATAATTTTTTTCAGTCTTCATGGGGATAGTAATAACTCTACTAGACAATGAATTCATAGGTGTTCGAGATATTGTTGAGTTTCTTTAATAGTATTGTATTATGATCATGACATCATGATTTACTTTTATATTCATAGAAAATTACATTCATGATTGGATATTATAATTTTTTCCATTTTCCTTGTGTTTTAGATTTTTTTGGTGGTCGATATTAGATCTCTTGATTTAATTTCTTTTTCTATTGAGTGAAATTCCTTACGTATTTGAGACGTTATTTATACCCTTAGTGCTAGTCTCTATCATGGTTCATATATGAGGTGGAACTCATGGGTCATTATCTCTCTTTCACAATTACCAGACGATGAGGGGTACATATTTAGGGGGTCAAGTCATGAAAAAGTGGTATCAAATGATTATTTTGTGAGATAGGACAAAGTATTGAGTTTTTATTCTTGATGATTTCATGGGTTTAATTTGTAAGAAGTTCTATATGATCTTGGTTTGTGATATAGATTAAGGATACTAGCTAATACATGGGATTTTATGGACCTCTATTATTTGATTAATGTATTATGATTCTACCAATAATCCTTGTGATGTGGTTCTTCCTATAAGGTAGACAACTAGGAGAGGCATGTTCAACATGATTATTTCAGACATTGACTAAAAAAGGTGGTTTTATGAAGATAATAATGAATATAATTAAATTAATAAGGAAAGTTGTGTGTATTTCAATTATTATTCATGAATTTTATTTTTCAATGAACCATTATTGTTTCCTTAATGGGTTATATTACCAAATTTAATGATGTAAACCTATAATTAGGTGGAATTAACTATTCAAAAAAACATTTTGTGACTTCAATGTCTTATTCCATTTCATATTAGAGAATTATATTTGATAAATTGATTTTTTTATGTTTCAGTGAAAATGATTATTTCCAATATTCTTAATTAATAAACAAGTTAGTGAGGCATTGATAATGTATTTTTTGTAAACTTTTTATTATTTTTTGAACCACTAAAATATATGTTACCATATGTATATTTCATAATGGCATGTTAAATGGAATTGTTTTTAAACCATGATTAAGTGTATTCTAATTCCAATGAGAGTTGATATTCTATAAATAGTTTTTCTTTCATGAATCATGTTTTTAATATTTGATATAATTTTTTTCTTTAATAAATTAATTCAAAATCTCTTAAATGTTTTTCATATTGATTGTTGATTATTGATTTCAATTTGGAATCATTAATATGAATAACATGAACCTTCCTTTTGTAATGACTGATGTTTTGTAGTATTAACCCATTTATATGTTATATTTGTACATTAGAAAATTTATTCTAGGTGACTAATTTTATTTCATTTGTTTCCGGATTATAGAAAATGAAAAACATTCTAAATAATAACTATTAGAAATTTATTTATTTTCTAAATTAACAAATGTGTTGAATATTTCAATATTTTCTAGGAGAATTATTTTTCTATAATATATATATATATATATATATTGTAAATAAAAATTTTATTTCCATTCCGTTTCGTACCATTATATTAATTATGTGTATCTTCCACATGTTTGGAATTTATTTTAAAGATATACCTTATTTGTTTTAAAATTATAATCATTGTTTGTAGTAAACTATTGAGACTTTAAACTATATATATAATTGACCATATTCTTTTCAATATTGATAAAAACATTATGTGTTTAAATAATTTTTCCTCATATATTAATCCATGAATACTCCATTATGAAGAGAATATCTAAATATAAAAATATTTTTGTAGTAACATTAAAATTTATAATATGTAAATCTTGATCATGTGACATGTTTATTATATAATAATTATAATATAAAAACAAGTTTTGTACTGATAACACTTTTTTTAAACATGGAATAAAATTTATAATACACATATTTATGTTTATAATCATCTTTTCATGAGTGATGATATTCTTAAATAATATTTAGTTTGTGGATGATAAGTGCCACACAGTGTGATACAACATATTCAATTTTAAATTTCTGACATGAGGGAATGTTATATTTTATAATTTAGAAATAAATATATATATGTAATCAGGTGTTTGAATTTAAAATATAAACCATTAATGTACAAATTTTAATATGACATTATAAGTGTGTTTCCATGATAAAAATATAACCATAAAGTGTCCTTTTGTAGAATGATTTATGAGATTATTCATGTTCAGTTTCTATGTTTTGGAAGACAATTTCTTTTGATATAAAGTGTCTATATTATTTATGTTAAGCTCGACTAATATTACCATATAATGTGTAGTTTTATTATTTAAATTTGAAACATGTTAGATATATTTAAATGAAAGGAATGAATCTTCCCAAGAAATGACTTGGAAATGTTGAGTGTTATTTTTATTTTAAGTAATTATTGATTGATACGTTTATGTGTTGGTATTATTTAAAGAAAACTGATATTTATTTTATAAGGTCATTTTTTAATGTTTTTTTAAAAGATTATATTTTGTAATGAATCATAATACATGAACCCTTTATATTTCATAAGTGGGAAAACTATGTTATCATTGAGTTGATTAAAAATTATACTGGAAATATTTATCCCTACAATGATTTTCTGTTTTTTATGGTTGTATTAATAGTATCAGAAACTTACCATAAATTTTAAATCACATAAATGCTATACTAGAAATTTTTTATTGGAAATATTGGCATTGAAGAAAATATTGATTCATTCCTCACTTGGATAATACTGAATGATGTGAGGAGTGTTTCTGAATCCAATCTTATTTGTAAGTCTTATTGTTTCTTGTCCCATGATAGAGGTGTGTGTTATAGATTAAGGAAATTTATGATAGGGATAACCTTACCCCATCAATACATTTTATATTATAACATGTTTTAATACTGTACGAGTGAGTCTGTTCCACCAAAATTAAAAAAAATATCATTTTATAGTGGATGGGTTACATTAATTTGTATACATATGGTAGGTCAATTTATGTTGATATAAGAAGTTTAGTTGATTTAAAGATGTTATTTGGTATTAAATACAAAAATATTATAAGTAAGTATATTAACATATTGTAAATGTAATTTATAACGTTAAATATTTTTTAACATTTCAGTGTCATTACTCAGACAAGATAACGTTTTGTCAAGAATAATGGAAAATTAAATATTTTGATAATGTGAATTATTCCATCCTCATGTTTTTTATGTACATTATATGTTATTTAGAATTATTTAATTTTATGTTATGTTTATTGATGAAAATATGGTAAAGTGAATGGTATATTTTTTTTAATTGAATTTAAAATAAATTTATTAAATTAATTTAAGAAGTATATATATATATATATATATGAGTTTTTATAGGAATCATAATAAATATGAAATATTATATATCATGATTGGAGTGTTATAAATTCCTCAAAATTAAAATTTTTTTAAAAATGTAATTTTTTTAAGTATTAAATTAAATAATCATGTGGATTAATATAATTCTATATTGAAAAAGAAATTAAAAATATGAATCCATTTAAAAGATTTATTTATATAACAAAAAAGAAAATTGGAAAATATAATTTTATTCAATAATTTCGTCACTTTAATTTTCCTTCCGGATATTTAATAATATTTAATGAGACCCACTAGAAAATATTATTTTGGAGAAACAAGTTATATGAAATAAAATACTATAGTTGTTTTATGAAACAAAAATTTAATAAATTTTATTTTTTATAATCTGTACTAGAGGTTGTTTTCCAAAAAATATGATTTCAATAAATATATTGTAATGATTAAGGATAAAAGAGGTTTCATTTTATGGATATATATCATGTAATAATTTTTGAACACATGAGTATTAGGGAACGTCTTTTATTAGTATTATTTTGAATTATTAACATACCACCCTAGGGACCACGTAACCTGTGACCCTATACGGTGGGTCACATGGCCTCAAGTTATCCTACCTGTATGATAGAGGTTGCCGACTAGACGTGAGGGTGTAAAGTTGGTATAGTGGGGAGTCAATAATCTCTTATTAGAGTAGTCAAAAAGATGCAAAAAAATAAAAACAATAGTAGAATCATAATATAAGCTAATAAAATTAATAAAATGTGGAAGCATAGATAGATAACTGAATAAGTAAGGAGTGGAATATAGTAAACTGAACAACTAGTAATAATCCCAAAAAACTCTATAAAATTTTCTAATACATGATTAATGTCATGATTTAAAAAATAATAATAAATAAGATAGAATCATGATATAAAAACTAAATATAATAATAAAATGAAAAAAAACATCTGAATAGGCATCCCAACCCAATGCCAAATCCAATTCCCCAAAAATCATATAAGGTAAGAGAATTAAAAACCAGTCGAAGTTTCTTTTCCATTACCAATACATGCCATAATATTGGATTCTCAGGTACCAAAGTTGGCCTGAGTAGAGTTTCAGATAAAAATTACAGTAATCCACAACCAACAGTGTCTACCTGTAATCCGAGTTTTGATCATAACTGAACATTGTACAAGTATAAGAAAAAATTTAAAATAAAGACGAGATAAAAAAACATCTCACTCAGGTTCATATTAGACACCTGGTGGGTTTAACTTCTTCCACTAAATTTGGGATGTGTTCTGAATAGTTTCTATATATAGTAGTGATATATATAGTATAATTATATATTGCTTCCATCTATATGAACCAAGTACACGTAGACACATAATGGACATATAAACGGAATACTAGTTGCTAGTTGGACTGGGGTGTAACTTAAGCATCTGTTACTACTCTCAATGATCCAAAAAGATCATGGAATTGGGTACATGGCCTAAATCCCAAGAAGAGTCAAATACGTCATGTAACAAGAATAGGGTTTATTAGTGAACCTCCATTGAAACACTATAATCATGGAACATGGCTCATTAATCTGATCAACCATATAGTATCACTTGTCTGAGATTCCATGAACTCAACCCCCAATGTAAGGGACTATAATTTTCCACCTAGATCAACACCCCTTACCATCATACACAACCTCTATATAGGAATATTATAATTATAAATGGTATCGGGAATTACCTTCCATCTATACCATTTACCATGCCTATATATATATTGAATATGAAAGATAATTTACAGCACAATACTTAAGACATAACCTCTTGTTTATTTCAGTTAAACATTATAAAAATCATGGATATATATACAATTCAATACATTGGGTAAATACATGTCATGCATTTAATTATTCATGTTCAATTACACTTTATGTATTCTCATTCTTAATGAGAATTCATATTAGTATAAACAAGGGTAATGGTATTTCCATCCCTTGGGACTGTTCAATTTTAAACCTTTTGATTCATTAAATCTAAGGCAACCTATCATGCTTAATAAAACCCATGTGATCAATTCTATATAACTCATTTATACATTAAAAACCTGGAAACAACATTTTTAAATCTAAATTTGACATTTAAATGTTGACATGTTTATTAAGGAAATTGAAAGCCTAAAAAATTCATACTACAAGAGGGAAAAGAACCTAAGAGGTGCCTTGAATCACATTCAGTAATCATGCATAAGGGAAATTACATATGAAACTTAATCTTTTAACTCATTAGAAGTCCCAAGAATTTTAAACCAATTGTCAACAAATGGATAATTCTAAGTGGAACACCCATGGGGTGACTGTAGCAGCACTATAGTGGTACTGTAGTGGTACTGTATCAGCAGCGGTACTGTAGATCGTCAGGTACTATAGCGGCGGTAGGGAACTGTAGAAGCCGCGGTACTGTGCAGTACTATAGCAACTGGGTTACTATTCGTAGACTGGAAATTGGGCCAAAAAATTGGGCCTATGGGCTATGTAATGGGCTACAAGCCCACTGGGCCTTCGGGCTATGTAATGGGTCTCCCTCTACCCAGTTAAAAGAGGTCTTTGATTTGCTTTAATTATAAAATGAGGCTTCAGCCCCAACCATTTAAAAAAACCCATGGTGTGACCATAAATGTGGATACCATCCTCTAATCCACTAAGCAAGAATAATTTAAAATGTATCAAGGTACAAGGTTCAATTACACTTGATTGAGTCAATATAATTTTGATTCCTGCAAATTTTCACCATATAGAATGAGGACATAATTATGAAATGATAAAACTCCACGGTAAATTTAAGTGACTACCCACTTCAAGATCGTAGATGACTCCTCACTCAGTATCAGCCTCATATTCAAACCATTTTGGAATAGATAAAGAAATGGTCCAATGCTCTATGGATTGGTAGAATGATCTTACACCTTGATAGTGAAATGGAAGAGAATATACACATTGATAGGTGTTTAGAGACCATTGGAGCTTATAGATACATATCATATGCTTCTAATTGGATCATATATCAGACACCAGATAGAGAATCCATCTCAATCCCTGATTGTGGGAGAATTTGATCACAAAAGAAGTGGAAGAGGGGTGTCTAGATTCCAATAACAAATAAGAAAAGGGAATTATGTCTACGAGTTAAAGAGGGGATAAATTTACTTTTCACCAAAAATGTAGGCTCACACAATTTAAAACCCATTTGATATGACTATCTCCAAAACAATAAAATTTCCACATACCCATACGCCTTGGGTAACATGGTTGTAGAAGAACCGTGTGACCACCAAGAGTCGTTGTATGCAGCCACATGGCCATGTTCTCTAGGTCGCATAATTTCATAAAAACTATGAGGCCTAATTAAATATTACATTTTCAAGAACTCTAGAATTTGAATAGGCCCCATAGGTTCCTAGGACCTTCCATAAGCCTTATTACACCATTATCACTACTAAAAAGAAGAATTCCAATTGAAAACCAAACTATCCAGTACTTCATTGAATGGAAGGGTCACTAAAATCTCCCCAACTTATAGAAACTCATTCCCAATTTAGAATTATAAGGGTAAAGTGATATCTTAAGTGAATATATTTGGTCACAGATATCATATATTAGATTCCCACTTACAGGTATCTTCCCACATTCTAACATTCTACCATAGAACACATACAAAAGGAATATACATGTATCAGAGTGTCCTTGTGGTCTAATAAACTATACCAATTGGATACTCACCTAAAGAAGAATCCATATCCATTTCGAACTCATTATAATGAATGACATTTTTAAATTCTATAGAGTTTCATTGATGATGAGATACATTAATGAAATTATATATTTACCTGTATCTCTGAAGGTGTTCCAACAAGTAAGCCACTATTCTGATCTATTTCACAACCTCGAATGGTCCAGTGATTCTCAGTCAGAGAATACCATACTTCAAAATATATTATTTCCCTAACCATGGTGAGACTCACAAGATAAACTAGTCTTCATTATCAAACTCAATAGGTCTCCAACAACTTTTTTCATACTACTGTTGTTTAGAGTGAGATTTCAACATGCGATTTTTAATCTGTCGAACCTGATATGTAGTCTCCTACATGAGATGTTGTCCAATTTTAGCATTTTACCCTTTCTCTATCTATCATAGAGGTGAGAATAAGGGCCTTCAATATAAGTCTTCATAAGGATACATCTCAATGTATTTGTGAGATCTTTTATAATAAGTAAACTCGATGAGGGGAATTTTTTTATCCCAATAACCCCCAAAATCAAGGACATAAGGATGAAACATGTCATCTGTATCCGGAATCGTACGCTTCATATTTACATCATTCTATAGCTGATATGTCATGACCATAATTACATACATACCGAAGACCTTCAGAAACCCTTCTCAGAACCATGATGTGAAATGAGTTTCTCAATTAGAAATGATAGAATATGGGGCTACATGAATATGTACAACCTATCTAACTTACGAACGTTCATAGATCTTCTTCCATGAAGGTATCTCACACATGTAATAAGTTTGTGACATTCCTAAAGTTATCAACTACAACCCACACTATATCGTTTCCATAAGTGGGTCAAGGTAGGTCTGTCATGAAGTATATAGAAACATCATTCCATTTCCACCTGGGAATAGACAAAGGCTATAGATTCCTTTTCAAACATTGATGATCCTCATTCACAAGATAATAGGTGGAACATTAGGTGATAAATCTAAAAATATCATGTTTCATACCAGTATACCAATTCTACCATCATAGATCCTGATACATTTTGATTACACCAGGGTGAACCACCCATACTGAGGCATGAATTTCCACATCATCACCCCTCCACTGTCTTATAAGATGAATACACACCCATGGAACAAAAAGGTATCATCCCTATATACAGTCAAAACTACTGATGTATAATCATCTGAAATGCATTCCTTCATAAAAAGGACTTCAAAATAATATAACTACCTCATTAACACCAATTCTAAAAGAGTATATGTCACTTCTAAGGTTGAGAGTATAGTTTAATCATGGTCCTCTTGAACCTCCTTGATCATCTCTGATAATAAGTCCATAAGATTCCATTCACCAATGTATTATAGAATTTCCTTTGTCAGGGTCATCTAAATTAGATCATCAGCTATTGAATTTTACTTTCTTGATTGATAAAAATACTTGATATAAAAAGACTATAAGTACTCAATCTACATGTGTTTCCTGAGATTAATATCCTATTGTGTAAAGATTTACTTTAGGTTTTTTTTTGTGAACTTGCAAAAATAATATCCATATAGATAGTGTCTTTAACATCATATGGAATAGACAACATCATAGATATCATGATCGTGTGTTGGGTAATTCCACATGTGAGGCCTCAACTGATGAGACCCATACACGAAAACTTGATTATTCTACATAAAAACAACTCAAAATTTTATACATGATGTGTCATAATATATAGTATATATAATGTATGTATATGAAATAATCAATATCATCACTGAAGTCAAATGAACCTTCAACTCCTAAAAGGTTGCATCAGAAGCTTCAGACCATATGAACTTCACACCCTTATTTTTCAAGCCTGTAAGAAGTATTTCAAGGCATGATAAATTCTATATAAAGAATCTATACTATCAAGAAATCCCCATGAAAATACATCTATCAAATATGTTCATGGGATCCTCCCAATATACTATAACCAACACTTTCATTGGGTATACTAAAAAGTCTGACTCCGAGATGGTGTGACCCAAGAAGTGAACTTTGTTGAACTAGAAGTGGAATTTACTAAGCTTAGAATAGATCTGGTTCTCTCTAATTGTATTCAGAACATTATTAATATGGGATTCATGGTACATTATAGAGAGTGAATACACCATGATATCGTTAAAAATACAAACTTTAATGAATCTATATACATGTGGAAACCCCGATTTATAAGATCCATATATACCGCATGTGCATTTGTGAGTCCGAACAGCATAACCAGGTACTTGTATAGACTATACTTACTCTTGAAAAATATGTGAGGTATGAATGGTTTCTTAAAATTAATATGATGATATCAAAAACTCATAAATATTTTTGAAAACACATTCTCTCCTCAAAGCTGATCAAAGTGGTCATATATTCTAAAGAGTGGATACTAATTTCTTACTGTGAGATGATTCTAATGATGGTAATCCACATAGATGCTAAGGGAACCATTTTACTGATTATAAAAAATAACAGGTAACCCCAAGGAGAAGTATTAGGGAGTATAATTCCTTTACCCTCTAGATCCTCCAATTTCTTCTTAATCTTAAGAAGCTCATTAAATTCCCTAATGTAAGGTTGAATGGTCCCTAGTGATAATCCTTGTGTATTGTTAGTACTAAACTCTACCTCTCATAACATATGTATTCTGGAGAATTCATAAATAAATATATCTATGAAATTTTCTAAACCAATAGTAAAAATAGATGTTTGTAACCCTTAGTTTTTTGGTAAAATACTAGTGGTTGTCTCTATCACATTAACCAGCATCTACTGCTCGGGTCCTGGTCATGATGATTTTCACATCCCATTCCACCATATGCACCTGGATACTACCCCATCGTGATGAAAACATAACCCTAATATGATAGTAGTTAATAGGTTCTCAATAAGGAACTGACTAATCCATCTCAATGATTACATTGATGCCCATTATGTCAAGGATGTAAATATTCCACACACAAAAATAATCGTCTATCTTATAGGGACAATTATTATTATGAATAATGCCCTCATAATGGATACCTAATGGTGTTTCTAGCATCATAACGTCTTGATAGTGCTTGAACTCAAGGAATATATATTCCCTTAAACTCTCATATATAAATGAGTGACGTGTTCTTGTGTCAAATAAAATAGATACTATAGTGGATGAATCTATAATAGTACCTCAAACAGAAGATGTTATGTCATTATGATCCTATAACATAGACTGGACTGCATGTTAGTAGAAAAATATTGAAAACCTGATTCACTACCAGAGTTACTTGATCATTTCTTCTCTATTGTAATTAAGAATTATAAGTTTAAGTTCCCCTTAATCAACCACCACCGTAACTTGATCGATCAGAAGTATTCTAACTACCTTTATGTCGTGATACTGTTGGCCCTACCCCAAACCGAGGAGTTTGTGATGATTATCACTCAATGAAAAGTAGATGTAAATTCTTATAGAAGCATTGGATATTCCCTATCTAGCTATATACTTTATGTGTCCAGGAACCCAAATCTGATGGTAGATATAAAATCTCTCAAAATCAGGAGCCTGATTTCTACCAACCACGTAAGTATCCTTGAAATATCTCTTTCACCTAGAAGAATCACTCGAATCTCTAGGTGGTGAACCTCCATGACTCACTCCGTCATCATCCCTCAAGTTACGCACTGTATTAAGGGTCTGGTTGATGATTTATGAAATGGTTGTCAATCATAACATATTGGCCATTGATCGGATGGAATAAAGCATCCCATACATGGATCACCTAGTGGTTATAAGAGAATAAATATCTAGAGATGGAGATAACTATTTTATCTCTGTAAAGTAAGTAAGGTATTCCATACTACTACAAAAAAAGCAAGGGATGTGCTTCACTTTTATCAGCGCAAAAAAAAAGCGCTGATAAAGGGTCGCTTTTATCAGCGCTAAAAAAAGCACTGATAAAGTCCCCCTTTATCAGTGATCTTTCTTAGCACTGATAAAGGCCCCCACTATATTAGTGCTTTTATAGCACTGATAAAGGGGACCCCTTTATCAGCTCTTTTCCCGAGTGCTGATAAATGTTAAGTTTCAAAAAAAATATTTTTTCATGAAAAATAATTTTTTGTTTTATATGTATATTTATATTCATATAAATATAATATATATTTTTTAAATATGTTATAGATACGTATAAATAGACTATTACATTTAATATATATGAAATTTATTGAAAATAGCTTCAAAATATTTTAAAAAAATATTATTAATTAATAATTTTCTAATTATTATTGATTAAAAATCATTTAATAACAATATGTGGACACAAAAAATCAAAACAATTAATAAAAGATCTAAAATATGTTGAAAATGTAACTCAAACTCCAAATGACCATAACTTTTGATCCGGGTGTCTGTTTGAGCTCTACAACATATCAAATCGAATCCTGCGACGAACTCTACGTGCTAGTGACCTAGGAAAAGCCTTTGTCACATTTTTTAGTCCAAAATAGTCCTAGAAGGCCTCCAAAACTGAGTTTTTAATTAGGATACCCCGATTTTTTAACATTCAATCAAGTATAACTTCTGATCCAGATGTCCGTTAGGACAGTACCACATATCATATCGAATATTGTTTCATTTTCTTCGATTTGAATGGTTTTGGCGTTGAAATAGAATTCTAGATTATAAGTTATGATCGTTTTAAAATTATATGGCTTTTCTAATACACATATATATGTATTTATTCATAAATATATATGTGTGTCTGTGTGTGTGTGGGTGACTATGTGTGTGTCTATGTGTTGTATATATGTATGAATGTATGTATTTATTTATTAACTTATAAAAACTCATCAAAAACATATTTTTTCATAAATTTAATTAAAACTAATCATATAAGTACATTCTATGGATTTTCAAATACACATATATATGTATTTATTCATAAATATATATCTGTTTGTGTGTGTGTATCTCTCTGTGTGTGTCTGTGTGTTGTATATATCTTTGTATGTATGTATTTACTTATTTATTTATAAACACACATAAAAAACATATTTTTTCATAAATATATTTAAAACTAGTCTTATAAGTATATAATAATATACAAATAAATATATGTATAAAAATTATAACTAAATATATATATATATAAATATATTAATATACGAATTAATATATATATATACTAATATATGAATAAATATTTTAATATTAATATGAATCTATATCTATAAATAAATAAATATAAAAATATATATATAGATATATCATAAAATAGTGAACAAAACGAAATGGCTTAGTGGTAAAGGTGCAGCCGCCAAATGGGGGAGGTCCCAGGTTCGAGTTTGGGTGGAAGCGAAGGGGGTGCGCGCGTATGAGGATTCGCAGGAAGGGAAACATGCGGGTGACCTCATAGCGCTGATAAAGGGGGTGTAAAGCACTGAAAAAAGCACTCCACGCATTATTTTTAATTATTTTTATTTTTTAAATTTTTTTTGACTTTTATCACTGATTATTAAAATCGCTGATAAAGGTCCCTTTTATCAGTGCTAAAAAAGCGCTGATAAAGGGGTCTTTTATCAGCACTTTTTTTAGCGCTCATAAAAGCGTTTTTTATCAGGGCTTTTCGAAGTGCTGATAAAAGGGAACCCCCAATATTAGCTCTGATATTTATAGTGCTTTTTTAGCGCTATTAAAGCCCGTTTTGAGCGCTGATATAGGTTGTTTTTTATAGTATCTAACATTCTCCCGTGATGGACACTCATGAAATATATACCTCTGTTGGTCCTTAGAGTGTGGGTAATTAATTAGCACATAAGATGATATAAAAATCACCCCATACCATATTACTATGATGATCCACATGGTTGATCATGTCTCTAAACCTTTGGGGTGAATCACATATCATATAAGCCTCTGGATTGACCCACCCCTCTAAAAGAATCTCTAGATGCTCTAATATAGTTAAGATAACCTCGAACCAATACTCTAGAGCCTGAGGTCCACCATACCATGAAAAGGTGAAAAGATACTAATACTACCATTATCCATCCAACTCTGTCATACTCGCGGCAGGTTGAAATACACCTTTGAAACACTAAATCATACACCAAAAACCTTTGTGATAACTGGGAATCAGTGCCCATATCAGGAACAAAAAGAGGATATATATGACAAATGAATCATGGATCATAGCCCACCACATCAGGAACATGGTCATCACAACCATCCGGGCATATTAATGGATGACGTCATGGTGGAATGAAACTACAATTCTAAACACATTTCTCTGAAGATATTTATGTATGTATAACAAATTATGATTAGAAACTAGCACAAAAGTAATGAATTCCAATAAAAAAAGAACAAAATATGTTTCCCTACATCAAAATCGACGTCAAGATGGTATAACATACATTTTTAAAATATAATAACATAATATATACCTGCTACCCACTACTAAGTATCGGTTTTGGTCAACGTATCTATATTAGTTATAAATGAGATGGCTATTTTCAAATATGGAAACATATTCATTTTGAATTTTTACCTTTTCAAATATTCAATCACATTAGATAGAATAGTTAAATATATTTTTTATTTCTAATCCATAAGGTCCCATACTCCTTATGAACCAAATATAGACTCCACCAAACCCATACCATAAAACATTCTAGCTCATGCGACCATTGTTCCATAGCTCAACTATCCATAATTGTTTTCTTAAGGTGTATTCCTTAAACTATTCCAGAAAAACTATCAGTTCATGGCAACAAAATTATATAACAATTATGTTTTATAATACCTAATATAATATTAAACACAATTAAATATATTAAGGGACTATAAATATGAAATAGGAAAATACACACTATAAATATATATGACATGGAAAAATGCATGGACTATTAATCATATTGTGTATATGAGGATCCATGACCTAATGGAAATACCTCATTTTATTGAGCCATAATAATGAAATAAAAAAAATAAGAACATCAATAACATAATAACTCATGTGAATCACCCAATTGTGATATGATATCAGCAGTAATTGGAAAAAGTAGAATAATAAATATAATTTAGAAAACATGGCATTTACCTTGAATATTAATATGTGACGGCCATGAACAACTTATTAAAATGTTACATGTCTTCAATTATCTAATCTATTGTCTCAAAATATTAAAGTAATAAAGGAACTTCTATGATACTAATTTTTAATGTCCTGGAATTGGGTCTACATAGCATCTTAAATGAGCGGATGGGCCACATGGTCTCAAGCATGCCTCCCCATATGCTAGAGTAAATTTACTAAAAGTGAGGGTGTAAATATGGTATTTTGGGGAGACTATAACATTATATCAGAGTAGCACAATAGATACAAAAAAATTAAAAAATAATAGAAGAATAATATAAATATAATGAATCAATAAACCTTGGAAGTGTAAAAACATAATTGAATAAGTAAGCAAGGGATGAAATTAAACTCAGAAACTAATAATAATATCAAAATCCTTTAAGGAATTGTACGATACATGATTCATGGATTATTTTTATTCAAAATAAAACTAGAAAAAACATTATTTCTATATAAACTTAAAAAGGAAAAAATGATAAAAAGGTTACATTAGAATCCAGATCCTATGGTCGATCCTCTACTCCTAAGATCCAACTATGTAAGAAAATCAATGACTTTTAGAAAGGATTATTCCCTTATAAATACCTATATAAATAAAGTATTCCCGGGTATGAATGGAATCCCATGTAAGGTGTGAGATAAAAATCTCAGTAGGACACTACCAATGGTCCCTATGGGGAATATTAGTAGTTCTCCCGGCAAAACATTGAAAGGTATAAAAAAAATAAAAAGAATAAGAATAAATAAATAACTATCTCACTCAGGATTCTATAGAACACCTGGTGAGTCTTCCTACTTCAGTTCAGGGATAGAAGAAGTCTAAATTGTTAATATATATATATATATATATATATATTGTATAATCATATGTTCCATCCACCTATATGAACCAAGTACATGTAGATGTCAAATCGATATATACCGGGAATAGTATTTTCTAGTTGGATTGGGGCGTAACTTAGTCATCCATTTCCAATATAAATGATACTAAAATATCATGAAAAATTTTATATTCCATACATACCATTAGAAGTGAGATATGTTGTAAAAAACACTCGGGATGGTGATTAAACCATAATGGAAACACTCTAATCATGAAACATGGCACATAAAGCCCATCACCAATATAGTATCACTGGTGTGATGTAAGGGAGTGTGGTTTCCAACAAAGATTAATACTCAATACCAACTTACATGGCCTCTATAATTAAATATTATAATTATAACTTGTATGAGTAATTACCTATCATCCATTTCATTTACCAATTCTATATATATACATAGAAGCAACATAATAATTCATATCACAATACATAATGCATAACTTCTTATTTAATTAAATTAAAAATTATATAAAGAATCTTCAAATATAAAATTTATTACATGAGGCAAATAACTCTTAGGAATTTCATTTTTCATTTTCGATTACACTTTAACATTTTCATTCTCAATGATCATTTTTATATGTATAAAAAATAATTTAGTCTTACCATCCCTTGGAAACAATTTATTTAAAACGTTTTGATTCTTTAAAGGTAGGGACACCAATATTTCTCAATTCATCCCACATTATCAATTCAAATTAACTCATCCAATTAATTTAAAACATGGAAACACCATTTGTAAATCTCAAAATGACATTTGAAAGATGGCATTTTTATTAAGAAAACTGGACACATGGGAAATTCCAAATATAAGAGGGAAAATCACCTAAGAGGAAACTTGTATTACATTCAGTACTCATGTATAAGGAAAATTAAATTTTTAACATCAAGCCATTAAATCATTAGAATTCTCAAGAATTTTTATCCAATTGGAAAAAAATAGAATATTCTTAGTGCCACACACATGGGGTGACCATAAGGGTGTTAATCAACCACTAAAACACTAACCATGATTAATTTTACATGTTTATATGTACAATGTTTAATTAGACATGAAGGAATCAATATAATTGAAAACTCATAAAATGATACATACAAGATGATGACATAATTATGAATAAAAAATCCAAGGGAAAATAATGCACCCACCTACCTTAGGGATATAGAAAACTTCTCGCTCAATATCAACCTAAGATTCAGAGCAGGATAGAATAGATATGAGAAATAGTCCAATGACCAGAAAATAGGGTGAATGATTATGCACCTAAATAGAGGAATGGATGAGAATGTTATATTTAATAGTAGTTGAGGGAATATGGGAGATTTATGATATGGATACAATTCTTTTGACAGATCAAATATCAAACATTGGATGTAAAATCTATCTCAATGCCTAGCCTTGTGGGATTTTGAGCTCAAAAAAATGAGGAAGAGGGTGGATGAATTCTAGAGAACCAAGGGTAAATTTAAAATATTTATAAGAGTTAAATTAGGGGAAAATAAAATTTTCAACCAAAATATGGGGTCGTATAGTTTATCTACATGTTTTAAAAATCATGGGCAATCTATGTGATAAGCTTATGTATGAAAATTTCTAATTTTTGTATATCCATGCACCTCATGTCACACGATTGTAGAAAAACCGTACAACCTATAGGTTCCCCAATTTATAGTTGTCTAGTCATGTGTCTGAGGTTGTACGAATTCCTAAAAAATTTTCGACCTTGTTACACAGCCAATTCTTAAGAACTCTAGGCTTTAAAGAATCCCCAAATAGTCATATGACATTCCTTAGGTTTTAGTACAAATTTATCTTGATTAAATGAATTATTTAATTATATACTTTGAGAATAATATCTAGGTTTCTTAATAAAACATTATGAAATCATGGTACACTATATTGTTCAAGACATTTTAATCATGATAAATGAGGATAAATCATGTCAGGATTTTCATTTCATCGTGTTCCAGTGTGACGATATTAATGTTTTGGATATAATAAAGGTTAATTTTATATGTAATTTTATTATTTTCACATAAATCACTATGAAGTGATAGTTTCTTACAATGTTTGATTCTGTAATGATTTTTTATATGCATTTTTTTCATTGTTTCTTTAGCTATTTGTTTACCCTTTTATTGGATTATATGAGCCTAAATGGGAACAAAAATCAAATATATGTTCTTGATATCCAATTTTGTTTAATATATGATTTATTGGGAACATATATATAATTTCATGATGATATATAAGATTTATTATCCCGTTTAATGAAATTTTTTGGAAATGGGCATGTTCGTATTTGAGAGGTATCTCCACTCAGTAATTTTTTTGGATAATGTTTTATTGATACTTCATCAATATCAAATTTCTTCTTCCACTATGTTCATTGTTATCCAAATATAGTGAGATCATTGAGATATATCACTTAATATTGTTAAATTATCCCACATTTATTCCCTATTCTTATCGATATTTTTTTAATGTATCAAGAATGAGAATTCTTTGATAAGTATCTAATATAATGGTTCAAAATATTACTGATCCTTAAATTGTAATTTTAAGTAATTTGATTTTTTATAAATGATTTTTTATTTAAATATGTGGTTTTAAAATGATCTTTCATATTATGGATGATATATTAATCATTTAAAATTTTATTTAATAAATTAATTAATATTTTTTTAATTGATTCAAATATTTTATAGGTATTTTTCATAATTAGAATGTAATAATAAACACCATTATTAATTATTTATATGATGGGGTAATTAGAAAATAATTATTATTTATAAAATATTCTTTTCTTTTCATGATTATATATTTAATTAAGGTAAATAGGTTTTTCTAAATGATATGTAGGGGTAAGAATTATTTGCAATTCCAAATATAAATGAAAAAATATTTTTGAAATCTTTTTATAAAGGAAATATTTGTTTTTATGAGTTGTGAAATGAAAATTTCATTTTCTTTTATATTTGTAAATAAAAACATAGGCCACTATTAATTGAGTGAAGGTTATTCCAAGCTCATGTATGTGTAATTAAAAGTGATCAAAGTATATGTAAAGGTAATACTAACCTAGTGTTAGGGTTCCTTGAGTCTCATATAAGGATATACTGGTTTTAAAACATGATACATTTGGGTCCTTATGTGTTTCTCAAACATGCGTAAGGGTACTATCAATCTCACATAATGTTGAGGTAAAATTATGTTGATTTTTCTATGGGTTTATTCATTTTCATTTAGCCTATGTAAGGGGTTTTTTAATTATCCAATGACTACACAAGGAAGACTAGTCACATAAGGGTAAAACAAAGTTACCCGTATGTAGTGCATTCTTCATGTTTATTGGTATCATTCTAATTACAAAAACCATTTATATTATTTTTTGTCATCTAAATATCATATTTAATATTTTTATGTTTTTTATAACTAAAAATCATGTATATAAGTTACTCATAACCATTTAATATTGAAACATTAATTTTAATTGTTTTATAAATATGATTTTAATAAATATATTAGTTAACACCATGAAATATGAGAAATCAATGGTAATAATAAACTATTTTAAATTAAAAATTTTAAAGATGTGTCAAGTGTTTTGTAAAAATTTAATTACACTTACACTATTAAAATGAATCTATTTCTTCATGTCTAGAAAATTTAATAATTACCCACTTGGAACCATGTAACCCTCTTGTTTTTTTTCATGAAATGCTTTTAGATTCCTGGCCTGTACGAAGCATCATTTTCTCTATTATATCAATTGAGTGAAATTTTAATCTAATATCATCACCTGGTAGGGCATCCACAGTATCTCATCATTTTCTATTCATATGTGATATTAGAATTACATTATAATTTTATGTGGATGTTAATAGTTTTATAAATTGAAATAATTATTTATATTTAATGAAATTGATGGGGAATAAGAGATACCACATGTTCTTTACTCATTTTATGGATATTTATTCTCTAGGATTGTGTACCCAGTGTTTTTGATTATGAAATGTGTTTTATTCTATTAATATGTTATGTAACATCTCAGATCAAACTCAAATATCTCTATAATTATCTCTCAATAAGGTCTTAAGATAGTTCTCGATCATAATGAATATGTGGCTTTTACCATTGTATCATACAAGGAAAATGGGGAATTATTTCACCATACAATAAAAATATTATAATATTATGTCAATATTTGTATAAAAAAGATATCCATAATACATGATATGTCATATAATCTAACCAAAAAGGGTAAAACTAAATAATGGTATAATTTACATTAAAAAACTAGAATACCATGAAAATCAGACCAAAAAAACCCATGTTTTTGTCTCCATGTGACCGGAAGTCACCACCATCTCAGCCCATAAAAAAACATGATATAAGATCATTTTACTCTACTTGAGACTTATCATTTTACTTGTATCATTCATAACCAAGCCTACAAAAACTAAAACAAAAATTAGTATTTGAGATCAAGAGCCGAGGGGATACCACTAAGAATATATAAATTACCCAAATACATGTATATATTAGTACTTATTTTCATAAGATTTTGAAAATAACATATAAGACAAATAAATTTCCACATAAAAACCTAATTTGGTTTTCTTTTAAAAAAACAGTACTAGTTTCACATTCCTATGATATTCAAATAAGCATTATAATATAACATATCACATCCAATTGTATAAGACAAATATCATGAAACAATATCCATATCAATATAACATTGGAAAATAATCATATTAATCTATATTCTTGAAATATATCCACAAATCACCATATGAGAACCATGATATAATGTTGATAACAACTATAATAAGTCTGACACACTAGCCAATACAATTGAATCTTAATATGTAAGAAACCTTACTCCCATGAAAATGCAACCCATTAGTGTCCACTGCGTCAAGGGACCCTCTGATATTGATAAGTAACAAGTCTATGGATCATTTATGTCATTTTTTCCATTTTATACCATGGTATCCCAATGATCTATTACACCTATTTACATTAAGAACATGTGTTTTCATTTCCTATGTAATGTTCTATAATATGTAGCCAAACCATAGCCCTGCATGTCCTCAAGAACACCTCTTAATGCTCCAAATGAATCCAACTAGTAGATAGGGTATAATAATACAATTATTGGAAGACTATTCCCTCTGGATAAGTTTGAAATATAGTTCATGATTTAATAAATGAGAGGATGTGAAATAAATTTATATCATTGATAGATTATAATAAACATACAACTTGGAATGTTATAACAAAACATCCCTGGATGAACATGTTAAATCAATAATAAAAGTGGTCAATATATAGTTAGAGGAATATATAAAAATACTATATAGTCCATGAAAATAATAAACATAAGAACCAAATCATGTAGGTACCTCGTGTACATGCTCAATCCCCAGCTCCATGTTAGGTTATAGTCAATATAGAGTAACAAAAAAAGGGCACAATCTAGGGTCTTAACCTAAAACTAAGACATATGTTTGGGGTACCAAATAACATCCCGAATAGGGTGTGATTAAAACCCAGTAGGGAAAAATAGGAAACATCTAATGTCTATCAAATTTTTTAGTATAATTTGGTATATTGTGTAGGTATAATAATGTAAGAATAAAAAAAAATAGACCATATCTGGCTGGGTTCCTCATGAGATACCCATTCCATGCTACATACTTTATCCTAATACATAATTTCACCGAACTAGTACATTTATATAAATATACTAAGGGAAAATTGTAGATAAATAAGGTGTCTATGTACAATGTGAAACACGATATGTTTCATATCCATATGAGGGGTATTAACCTAAAACATCTAAAACAAGTGAGTGATGGCATAATTTATACCAATTCTCAGTAATTGTTTATGGCCACAATTCACATACATTAAAATTATAATAATTGTATTACTATTAAAATAACACAATGTACATCAGATTTAATTAGATGTAATGATAAGGGAAACATCCTTTAAAAAAACAATAATAATAACGGGATCTAGGTCCAAAACTACAATAACTAATTACATGGGGTGTTATTCCCAACAATATTAATCAAATTTTTAAGGAACATCTTGTCCAACATGTTATAATAATAATACTAAATAATTTTGAGTGATATATGATTTAATAATATTAATATGGAACATCATCTCTAATAAACTAAAATGACAAATAGTAACATGGAGACTAAAAATAAAAACTAAACAGTGATGAAAGAAATGATAAACACCATTTAACTATTTATAATTCATTTAATTTAAAATGACCACTCAGGCCCTCCATGATATTTAATATTGAAACCCAAGTGGACATCAAGGAATTATTTTTGTTGGAAAGATACCATTAATAATTATATAGTCCAAGAGAAAACATTCAAAAAAAGTGACAATTATCTCGATTTAATTCATCACTCTATTTACAGTTTTATTTCATTAATAAAATAACCTAAAATTGATTGAAATTTAATGTATGTACACATTACTCTTGAAATTCATCATAATACATTTTTCATTGTATAAACACTATATGATTGTATTAAAAATTTATAAATAAATTTATTTTATATAGAATTATTTATAATGAAATATCCAATAAAATTTCTAAATATATGACCAAGGGTAAGTAACACAATCAAATCCATTTAATTAATTCAATTCATCATTTTAATATATGGATTTCACTGGACAACACCAAGATAAACACACAATATTAGTGTTTTTTTAATGAGGGGATATAAGGTAATAATAGAATTTAGTATAGTGAACATAATGGATGGTTTGGGATGAGGATTTCATGAATTATATAGTTTTCAAAGACTCATAATATGTTTATTATTACTTTATATCAATTAATTCATGGGAAAATCATTTTTTTCAGAAATTTCTTCAATTTTTAGTGCATGGAGCAACTACACATTTAATAAACATTAAGGGAAAACATATAGACCAACAACATCATTTTTAGGATGATTAACTCATTCATTATCAAATTTTTATTTGATTGAACATTATAATTATCATAATTAAAAATAAAATCCCTAAAACAAGACACATTAAATCACTTGTATATAGAATTTGAAATGGTGACATAAACATAGAAAATAAGGATGTGGAATCACATATTTACCTCTAGGATTTCAACACAATGAACAATTCTGGAATCATAATAATAATAAAGGAGAAAATAAAAATGAAATAGGATACGGAGGAGGATGGGAAATTAGGACCACTGTGATGAAATACAAATGAAAAAGGTCAAATAAATGTATGTTTGGAAGGGAAAATTATTCTTTTTTCCCAATTTATATGGTTCATTGTTAGATCTCATTATTTGGATAAAAATTCTCTAACCATGAATCTCTCTCTATATAAGAGCCACACCATTCATGTTTCATGTACCCAGTTAAGGAAAACATGCATCATCCATGACTTTAGCTCTATCTCAACCCCACACTCAATGAAGGATAGGTTCATGGTATGGAAAACCATGTAAATATCATGCAATTTACATATGAAATTTATTTCATGTTTATTACATGGTTTTATAACCTCAAGTATATTGTTTTATAAATTGTGTATCACCATGTAAAGACATCATGGTTGTCTAGGGCCCATTGAATAAATTTGAAAAATCCATGTTATTTATCAAATCTGGCCACATGTTTGAGACTCTTGGTTAGTAATAAATATGTTACAATAATGTTACCAATTAAATATCTCATAGAATTGATCTATCAAAGTCTAATGGTCCCAAAACTCATTTGGGCTTCTATGACACCTCCTAGACCTCAAAACACATACAAGAACAATCATTTAAAAAAATTAACTCTCTAAATTACATTCCAATTCATAGTTTAAAATTTTTCACATACCAAAAAAATATTATTTCCCAATGAATATTAAAACTGTCTAAAACAAGGGATATTATAACTTACCCACCTTATAATATCTCATCCCTGAGTAGCCATGGTGGAAAATTAAAACATCACTCTCCTAATTGGTTCATGATTTATTGTTCAAGGCACTGAATTATGTTTTCTAAATTCCCAATTTTCCTAAAATATTCAGTTTAATCATATGGTATGCAATCTGTAAAATAATAGGCCAATACACATATGTAAAGAAAAAACATCAAGTTAGTGACAACTTGAGACAATTTATACCCAACAAATGACCAATTCATTATCTCTTTCCTCAAATAGATTATGGTTATGTCCACTAAAGCTCTATATATTATCATCTAATTCAAATCCACAGTACTTACATGGTCAATATTTCGTTTTGAGTCGCGTCCTCGAAGTCCAAGTGACAATCTAGAAATTCTTCTCAATTTAACAATGAACTATCATGTTCTTTCTGACTAAAATTAGACTAGTCGTATGGGTTTCTCCATAGAAAACCATTTCCATCATCTATATTACACCCATAAAATCCTTGTGGAATTTCAATTTTTATTCCCCATGAAACACATTCATCATTTATGGTGTCTCAAATTTAACCACCTTAGGTCAATTACTTCCAAAATGATCAACTTTACTAGAAAATTCATCACTAGAAATTCGATTTCAAAACAAAAATATTCAACTACACTGTGATTTTATTATTTTCACATTAACCATATCATGTACCCAAAATCTATCCACATATCTTGGCTAAATCATCTCTATATAATTTTCATTTCTATAGAAAAATATGAACATCAATATTTTTATGATCTATTACACATGGATCATCATAAGATATCCATAAACCAATACAAAATGAATTGTTGGGGTAACCATAGAATAAATCTACTTAATCACAAGGATCTCATATAATATAGTCAATATATAAATGCTTTAATGTTAAATGTATATATATAACCAATACATTCAAAAATTAGAGAAACTAACTAAGTTAAAAGTTTTATCTCAAAAGGATGTGGATCAAATGAATCATTTGGTTAATTTAATGAATCATTTTGTGTCCATGAGTCAATAAAAATAATTCCTACTCTGGAATCTAGTTTAACTAAATAATACCATGCCTAAAAATTGATTCATATCATGACAATAGAAAAATATAAAACAAATATATGATTATATGTAATTTACCAAAAACAATCATAATGTATAATGATTATTTTTATAAAATTTCATCCATGAGTGAAAAAAACCATCCTATGATATGTCTCAAAATACCACAACCCTTTATACAAGACAGGTATAAACTAGAAAACATAACCTAACTCCCCTTATTATGACTATCCATGTTGTCTTATAAATGAATTGATTTCAGGATTACCACATTCCACACCCATTCCATCCATAAACATAATGATATTCATGGATAAGAACCCACTAATTCATGAGACCTAACTTAAAAATCAATCATTAATCATTTACAATTATTGAGAATATATCACATTACACTCACTGATATTAAAAACACAATGATTGTTTCTCCCATTGAATGTAAAAATGTGTACTCCCAAACATATGGATTTCATTAAACCTACCATCTTTCCCACTTTCACAGATTCCATTCATAAATATAGATATTCAATACAGATACATATCTCAATGCTTGAAAATATAGTGTTTAACATCAATAAGAATATGATTCAATGAAACTCGTGCTCCAAGAATATAATTGAGCAATATAGCACTGAACTATCTAATACCAATAGGCATAAAGCTATGAAAAAAATAAAAATTAATCAAATAATTAGAATAGAAATAATATAATAAAAACCTACTAAAATAAATAGGTAAACATACCTCAACGTGCATGGATAGAACCTATGATGTGGAAGTCACTGGGGTATGGGGTTGGGAATCATCAATCAGGAAAGACCACCCCTTGTTCTCCCTGAACCACCAACAGTCGGAGGGTCAACTAATATGACATAATTCTATTCCAATGGTAGATCAATATCCTGTAATGGAGGATATAGATCCATGTCCATATGAAACATAAAATAATTGTTGTTAGAAATCATATGAAAACTACTATTATATATAGATATATATTATATATGATTATAACCATAATTAAACTATGTCAATTCCCATATTCATCCTTATATTTTTATCTGTCGATATCAATGTCTTCATCTTCCTCCTTATCATCACCAACTTATATATTAGTTTCAGTTTCATCATATCTTATAATTTCCAAATGAGTTGTGACATCATGAACATTATCATCACTATAGAGACTTAACAGTGGAGTTCCATCAATGATATTAATGTATCTTTATAAAAAAGATGGATTTGGAGTATTTTCTTAAAAAAAATTGATTCATTTCACTTCAATAGAACCACATTCACATTTCGAAAACTGATTCTCTTGAGATTTAATTTTTATTATACTCCACTAATCACCCAACTCTCTTTAAGTAGAAAAGTAATTTTCATAATAAATTTTACATTCCTAATGATCCAAAAAAAAATTCGTTTACTGTAAGAAGACATTTATATTGAATATCAAAGATTATGTGGATCAGATAAACACACAAGCCTCTATCAGTATCAAACCACTGACATTAAAACATCATTATGTAATATTGTCCCAGATAAAATAGTTTAATAATTTCTTCTAGAATGATGTAAATGTTAACTTAAGTTTCTCAAAAATTATATCCTCTTAAGAAAACACCATTATTCATTTTTTTTATTCCCCATATGCATGTGTATGAAATCAAAAACCATTCAGAAGATATGCATTATAAGATTTAACCATTTTGTATAGTGGGTTACTCAATAAACAGAATGGATTATCAATTTTATTAATATGTTGAGATACCTGAAAATTTTAAAAACAAATATAACTATAACAAGTATCAAATTGCGTTTTATGTGAAATAAAAAAAAATTATGTTGCCAGTTTTTGAAACCAGTACGAAATTTTTTTGACGACATTCTTCAGGAGTAGCTGCTGTAATTTGTGGATATTGTTTCTTGATATGATAATAATATAACATAAAAAAATTATATTAATTTATTGTTACTAAAAATATTGAATAAGTTATTGGAGCACTCACAATAAATATGGACTCATTTCATCACAGTTGATAAGATTATATGTATGTGCTCTGTGATTTTCATCACCTGAAAGACATCATTTATTAAATCCATCAAATCCATGTATGGGATAATTGAAAATTTGTTGTTTATTTCTCATTTCATCATCAACATTTCCCTAGTAACGGCCCATGAGGTTTTGTTTTGAGGAATATTCTGATTGAATGTAATGGGAGCCGAAAAGAAATTCCTCTTGAAAAAAAGCTTCTATAATTGAGCCTTAGACTGATGCTTTGATACATAATTTTTTTCATTAAATTATGAATGCATATCTCAAATGGGTACTTCAATCGGAACTTTACCAGACCTCCACATTTTTCTTCATGCAGACAATATAATTTCAAATGTTCAATTGAGTCAAACAAAGCCCACAGGAATATTTTTTACAGTTTACATAAAATTATAACAACATCATATTGTAGTTTTCTTACTACATTTTAGTCTATTTTCAACAAAACAATTCCTCTAAAAAATATTACAAGTCTGTTAACACATCCCAAATCTTATAATTAAACAAACCTCTAAATCCAAGTGGCATTAGTCATTCTATTAAAACGTGACAGTCATGAAATTTCATTCTGGTAATTTGAACATTTCTGAAAGATCTGCTCAAAATATAAGCATAACCATCAGGAAGTTTCAAATATGAAATCCATTGATAAAATAATAAGTTAATCTCTTTAGAAAATGTATAAGCTGAATTTGGAACCATTAACTTCTATGATATGACATTTTCAAATAGTTCAAGTTATGATCGCTTGCAAATTTTGGGATGATCTAATAATGCCTTTACAAAATCTTTGGTCTTACCTATTGTATCCAAAAAATATAAAAATAAATTATCAAAATAGTTTTCTCACAATATGAATTACATCCAACATGTGATGGACCAACAAATCAGACCAATATGGAAAATATTAAAAAAGATTCGCTTTATCCAATTGTTCTCTTTTCCAAACCCAATAATTT
Organism: Viscum album; assembly: GCA_963277665.1. Taxonomy (NCBI): domain Eukaryota; kingdom Viridiplantae; phylum Streptophyta; class Magnoliopsida; order Santalales; family Viscaceae; genus Viscum; species Viscum album. Next base: position 848,368,970 of record OY728164.1, on the reverse strand, counting down.
TTTGATGGCTTATTTTTCATCCAAATGTGATGAGAGGTAAAGAAGAGGAAATTTATTTTAACTCTATACCTAAGATCATTGTTGGATGCCCATACTTTTTCAGTTGTTCATTTTCTAAATTGGTATTTGTTTTTTCGAAAATGTTGATCTATTGGAAGGAATCTGTTATGATAGTCAAAAAAATAATTCATTTTTCCATTAACAAGCATGAATACTTTGATGTGTATCAAATAGTATAGATATGATTTTGGGCCATGTGTACTCCTTCCAGATAACATGACATATGAGGGAAGTCACTAATTTTGGACATCAATTCAGCTTTCAGTAGGATGTTTTGTTTCGATGCAACACCATACATATTGATACCATTACACCATAGTGAATTTAACTCGTCAATCAATGGTTTTGAATAAACATCAAGAATCTTCTTCAGATGTCATGGAATTAATAAAGTCAGAAGGATATATGGATCTTTCATCAACATCCAGGGAGGTCAATTTTATGAAGATATAAAGACATGCTAAAATAATAACTACTGTAAGAACCAAATGGATATAAACCATTACTAGAAAGACCTAATCACACGTTTCAGGGTTCTAAAGAGAAGTCAGATGCACATGGTAAAAATTTGTCCATAAATTACCATAATATGGATGATTTAAGCTTTTACCAGTTGAAATATTTTTTATACCATGACATCATTACTATTGTGTTTTGAGACATAAATAAATGCTAAAATCAAGGTGTGAGTAGGAAATATCTCAATTCCTTTATAAGAATAAATCCAGACTTTTTTGGTTGATATTCTTTATACCTTGATTGTCCACATATAGAAAAATTTCCAATGACCCATTTTCACTATATTATAAGATGTAGTCATTTTAACATGCGTGTATTTTCAGATAACCAAGACCCAGATTATGAATCAACCTTTTAATCTTATAGAAATTTGTAGTCAACACATTTCTTTCAGGTAGAATTTTTGTTAACAAAGAGAATATATGGTCAAAATAGCAATTTGACATTCCATTATCTAATTTAATATCTCTAAATGTCACAACTAATTCAAACATTATTATCTTGCAACCAGGATATAAGTCATCCTTAATAGACCTCAACAACTCATATAAATGAGACATTTCCAACTCATGTGTTAAATAAATATCATCATCAGTTTCAGTTTATTCAAAATATTGACCTATGAAATCATGTACTAAATTTTAAAACCATTTTGGATATGAAACAAAATAATTAGTATCTGCTTTGGAACTATGTTCACCATGTTGATACCAAAAAAACATAATCTAGTTTAATACCAAAATGCAATAAATTACCACCAACATTGTAAAATGTTTCATACATTTTTAGAGAACATTTTTTACAAGGACTCATAATTGTCTCTTATTAATCAAATGCTATTTTTGATGATTGAAATGATAAGAAAGCTTGAACAACCTCAATATATATAAGATTTAAACCAGAACTATTGAGAATCTTACACTGATTTATCCAAGAACAATCATATAAAAATGACTGTTTCTGAATTCCTTGTTCCATATTTTTCAAAAAAAAATATGAAATAATTAATTATTTTTTATAATTATATATAAGGTAAAAAATATCCAAAAAAGGTAAAGCAATTAAATCCAAATTTCTATCAATTTATAATAATTTATATTATTTTATAGTTATTTATACTATTTTTTAATGTTTTTATACTAATCTACAATAATTTATACAAATTTATAATAATTACCAATAATTATGATTACTAACAATTATTTTTTATAAATTATTTTTAATTACTAGTGGAACAATTTCCAGCAGATTGGTGGCATCTCTTTTGCTCGATGACTCATCCCCTTAAAAGTTGCTCTAACTAAATTCACTACGAAATGTCTTGTCTAACATATAAATATCCATTTTCATATGCAGAAGGATGGAGATCACGGATGCCATGTCGCGCTGCTCTCCAAGATTGTGCATATGAAAATTGATATCTATACATTAGAGTACACATTTCAATGTGATTTCTATCAGAGAAGTTCCAATCATCTGAGTCGTCAAGCAAAAGATTCTCTTTTGTCCGACAGCTCACCTCCTTGCAATTTTCTACGACACAAATCAACATAGAAAATTTTCTACAATGTATGTCTGAGTAGATTAATTATCTTTATTTAGTGGGAAAAATTTGGAAGGAGTAGAGGCAGTAATCAAAAAGAATGCCACTAATCCGTTGTAAATTGTTCCAGTTTATCAAAATGTACTTTAATTTATTAAAATTTATTACGAAAAAATACTAATAATTACTATTTATTACTAATTATTACTAATTATTCTTAATTATTAATTATTAATCCTAATTATTACTAATTAGTAATAATTATTCTTTATTATATCTAATTATTCCTAATTATTCTTAATTATTCCTAATCATTTCTAATTATTTCTAATTACTCCTATTTATTGTTAATTATTTGTAAATATACCTAATTATTCCTATTTATCCCTAATTATTCCAAATTATCCCTAATAAACACTATTTTCTCTAATAATTCCTAATTATCACTAATTAATCATAATTATTCGTAATTAATCTTAATTGATTCTAATTATCCATAATTAATCATTATTAATTCTAATTAATCCTAATTAATCCTAATTAAAACTAATTATGACTAATTATTATTATTATTACTAATTATTACTAATTATTTTTAATTATTACTAATTATTTATAATTATTACTAATAACTACTAATTATTACTAATTATTACTATTTATTACAATTTATTACTCATTATTACTCATTATTACTCATTATCACTCATTATTTATCATTATTACTCATTAATAATAATTAATACTAATTAGTCCTAATTATAAAAAATTAATCTTAATTATTACTATATAATCCTAATTATTACTATTTAATACCAATTAGTACTATTTTATACTAATTATTGCTAATTAATACTAATTATTGCTAAATATTACTAATTTTTGCCAATTATTACTAATTGTTGCTAATTATTAATAATTATTTCTAATTTTGGCTAATTATTACTAAATATTTCTAATTATTAATAATCTTTGCGAATTTTTTTTAATTATGACTAATTATTACTAATTACTACTAATTATTGCCAATTATTTCTAATTATTACTAATGTTTCCTAATTATTACTAATTATTATTAATTATTACTAATCACTACTGTGTAATACTTATTACTACTAATTAATCCAAACTAATCCTAATTAACCTTAATTATTACTAATTATTACTAATTATTACTAATTATAACTAATTAATCATAATTATTACTAATTAATCTGAATTATTACTAATTAATCCAAATAATTACTAATTAGTCCTAATTATTACTAATTATTGCTAATTATTTCTAATTAATTTTAATTATTCCTAATTATTCATAATTAATCCTAATTATTACAAATTATTCCTGTTACTTCCTAATCATTGCCTATTATTTCTAATTATTGCTAATTATAGCTAATTATTCCTAATTATTACTAATTGTTACTAATTATTTCTAATTATTACTAACTATTACTAATTATTACTAATTAATCCTAATTATTACTAATTAATCCAAATTATTACTAATTATTTCTAATTATTACTAAATATTGGCTATTAATCTTGTTTTTTGTAATTAATACTAATTATTCCAAACTGTTACTAATTATTTATAATTATTACTAATTTTTACTAATGTTTTCTAATTTTTACTATTTATTATTATTTAATTGTAATTATTACAAATTATTTGTAATTATTATTAATTATTACTCATTATTACAATTTATTACTAATTATTACAATTTATTACAGATTATTTATAATTATTACTAACTTATCAAAATTATTACCAATTAATACTAATTATTACTAATTGAAACCAATTATTAATAATTAATCCTAATTATTACAAATTATTCCTAATTATTACAAATTAATCCAAATTACTACTAATTAATCCTATATTTTTCTGATTATTAGTAATTATTCCTAATTATTACTAATTATTCTTAATTATTACCAATTATTACGAATTATTACTGATTATTACAATTTATTACTAATTATTATAGTTTATTTCTAATTATTACTAGTTATTTATAATTATTTAAAATTATTACTTATTATTACTTATTATTTCCAATTAACACTTACACATAATTATTCCTAAAAACAAATGCTGAAAAAACAAATATCTAATTCTAATTTAATTTAATTGCATCTAATTAACAATAATTTTAATTAATTTAAAATAAAATAAATTAACTAAACTATAAAAAATAGATAAATACCTTGAAACTGAAGCATTCTGAGTATAAAATTAGTGTATTATGCCCCAATATAAAATATTAATCTAGTAAAAAAATTAAAAAACTTTTTCATAAGAAAGAGGGATAGAAGATGAAAAAGGAGTAGAATGAGAGGAAAAACAGATGGCGGTATATAAAGGTTAGACTATTTGTAATTGGTTTATTTGCAATGGGTCCCATCGCAAATTCCATTGCCTTCATTAATTTGGTTCGGTCGATAATAAGTTATTTGCAACAACATCTATCACATATAGGTACCTACTGATATATTACTTGGGACGGGACAAGTATCCCATCGCAAATACTAAAAATCGTTGTCGGGCATTTGCGACACAAATAGAAACATGTCGCAAATACTGTTCCAGCGGTTTGGCGCGTATTTCTCACCACCCCTTTTACAATGGGTCCTTACCAACCCCCACCCCCCATCATAAATGCCATTTTTTCATGTAGTTCATTGGTCAAAAAGGGTCAGATACTTAGTAGTCCTACCCATAAATGAAAGTTTTGAAACATAATCACCATGGGCGCTCCATTGAAAATCATAGACATCGCCATTATGAAACTAAAAGATATAATAAACACTCATCCATCAGTAGAAATTCAAATACATAGAAAATATCACCACAAAAAAAAGAAATTTGTAAACCTGCTCCATCCTCTCTCATAGGTTTCCTCAGTCAAACCACACATTGTATACTCTAAGTAAAAACTACGGTCCTCAATGTCTTCCACCTAGCCCAATTGCGTCTTACCTAAGAACCAAAATCCATTTAAAGGAATCTATCTCATTATGTCAATATTGAATAAAAATTTTATATAAATTAGGTATAACATAGGATTATCAAGGGAATAATAAACTTTCTTGGATAAAAATATGTCAATACATGCATAACAACATCACATGCCCTACGTCGGGCTACTGGGACCTAATCCTCTAGGAAAATCTTCATTACAGAGTGCTCCCTAGTGAGTTGCAATTCTAATATAGATGATAATAATTTGATACTCATCGAGTATCCACATAAGGTAATACCTCCTCAAGGTTCAACTTATCAAACAACCACCCACCTCTCTCTAGTTTCATTTCTTCAACATAGAGTTCCACTCAACATTAATAATAAATGAACTAAACATATCAGGGAAATTATCTCACCTCAATGTCCACTAGTTTTCCATTCAAATAGGAGTTTCCTTAATGGTCCAACACCCCACTCACTGAAGGAATCAAATTTTAAATCTAAATCCACAACAAAAATGTCTTTATGATCTACCGCCTATCATTTATAACCAACAAAATAGATTGAGGTAGAAAACTGTGACCTATTGGAAACATTTAATTCTATTTTATGATATCTCTCAAGGAAAAACTATTATTTCCATTACATAAAGGTCATCTGTTATTAACATAACAAAAAGTTTTAATTCACCCCTTATCATCAATCTGATATTTATTTTAACATTTAAAGGGGCTCATATATTTTCATTTTTTGATACAAATGATAAAGTATGGAATTATAAAACTATACATAGAATAGTTTTTAACTGACACTATGAGAAACTATAGGTGAATTATCCCCTAATTTATATTTAAAAAATTATTTATACATATGATCTCACAACTAGACTATTTAATGAAAATTTTAATTGAAATGTGTAGAGGAAAATAACTTTTAGGTTGTAATTGATATTTTAATTAACTGAAGCCTCATAAAGTGTAAAAAAGACAAAAATATGTCTTTATGAAATTACAGGGGATTGGTTAAGTTTGATTCCATCATATATATATATATATATATATATATATATGTAACACCATATCATTTCTTTCAAGAACTTCATATAACCATTTCTATTATTAAAATCAGTCTCCTAAGGGATTATGCACCAAATAAAATAGAGGAGGTAAAGGGGGCCTAAGAGGGTCCCTTTATGAAAAGTTTGGTTTAGTTATTTGGGTATCTATTACCAATTTATAGATTCTATGGTTTATAAATTATAATTTGAATTCCATTTATGTGAAACCAATTAATAGTCATTTATTCATTATTTTAACACAACCTCAACAAGGTTATATCATATTCTTATAATATTATAACTCAACCATAAGGGTCGAGTGAAGAATATAAGGATTCTATTATATAGGTCTTAATTACAAATTTATAAAGGGAAAAAGCCTTTATATGTTTAAATAGACACTATATTTAATTGGAATTCACTACTGATTAATTGAATTTATCCATGAAGTGGATTATATATTGCACTTAGTTAAGCAAGGATCCATTCGGAGGTTATGGAGGAAACAGCTTCATACACTACAATTGGATTCCCATTTCACCAATATCCATTAGAAATATCTTGAATATAAATAAAATTTACGTTGTCACGACCCGGCCCATAATGTGGCTCGATCCGCAACTACCCCAAGATCGCCTCCATAGGCCAGGGGCTGGGGACTAGCGCTGAAGCCACAACAAACTAGGGGAGTCCTTTTCCCAAGGAATTGTACACACACACACGCAACTATCTCAATGAGAAAGTGCAGATAAAATAAAGAAAGACACAACACTGCTATAAAAGGGAAACTAACATACATGCATCGACCTCTACACGGTATAAGAAAAGATGGAAAGTAGACTGACAAGTGAACTGAACAGTAAAAGGGGGAAAACACACGCCCAACCAAAAAGGTGCCACAACTCGACAACAGGTAAATGAAAGTAAACAGCTGGTGAGTCTCACACCCGGAAATCCTCCTACATCCACTGAACGCAGCCCAAGCTCCTGTGTCTTCTATGCTCTTTCGTTGTCTTGATCGACCTGTCTGTCATCTGCAAGGGCACACCAAGTGTGGGAAAATCCCAAGCAGGGGTGAGTATAAAGACACTCAGTAGGATGCCCTGAAAGCTCGAGGTATCAACAAAGGAGAAACTAGAGATGGTGAGCGTTGGATGGAACAAGAACAGTGTAAGAGTACAAAATAGAGAGTGTATCTCAACCCGACAAAATAAAAAAAGTAGGCTCGTCCAACCAAGAGGAGCTAGACACATAAAGAATGTGGTATACCCCGTGCATCTTCTCCCCTCCTAGAAGGATAGTAACTGAACCCAAGGAGTGGGAAAAAATTAGGGTGTACATATATTTGAAACAAGAAACCCGAATGAGTGTGTATGGGGATCTCTATCTCCAAGCTCAGCCTAAGAAGAGTCGCCAACAGTTCAAAGGATATCCATAACTGATGCCAAACAATCCCGCACACCAAAGCTGCCTCATCGCTAAAACGAAAAACCAAATTCCCCATCTGGTAATCCCGGAGAAAAGTCACTGACTAGCCTCATAGAGAGGATCAAGTCTGAAATAAGTCTTCGGGTAACCCACTGCCAAGCCCCGCTAGAGGGTAAACCCCAATAAGTCGACGGTGACCCACTACCCAGCCCCGCTAGAGGGTAAACCATAATAAATCATCGAGTGACCCACTGCCCAGCCCTACTAGAGGGTAAACCCTAAATAAGTCGACAGTGACCCACTGCCTAGCCATACTGGAGGGTAAACCCTAAATAAGTCTACGGTGACCCACTGCCTAGCCCCGTCGGAGGGTAAACCGTAATAAATCATCAGGTGAACCACTGCCCAGCCCTGTTGGGGGGTAAACCCTAAATAAGTCGACGGTGACCCACTGCCCAGCCTCACTGGAGAGTAAACCATAAAAAATCATCAGGTGACATGCTACCCAACCCTGCTGGAGGGTAAACCCTAAATAAGTCAATGGTGACCCATTGCCCAACCCTGCTGGAGGGTAAACCGTAAGGTCAATGAGTATCCCCCTACCCAGCCCAGTTGGAGGGTAAACCCTAAGTTAAACTAGTATCCCACTTCTCAGCCTCACTAGTGGGTGAACTTGAAACTGGTCCGATATATCTGTACTACCCATACCATCAAATAATTCAATGGTGACCCACTTCCCAACCATATTGGAGGGTAAACCGTAAGGTCAATGGGTATCCCCCTGCCCAGCCCGGCTGGAGGGTAAAACATAAGTTAAACTAGTATCCCACTGCTCAGCCTCACTATTGGGTGAACCCAAAACTGGTTTGATATATCTGTACTACCCATACCATCACTGGGTGTCACTAACACTGCTACCGTGCCATAGGTTTGGAGTGCATCAAATGATCCTCCGACCAGCACCCTTTCATTTTTCCACATTTAATGAGATCTCAAAAGAGTCTCTGCACACCCAAACATATTACACCATTGTAATACTTACGATAAAACACACGAGATAGACTACATACTCGCTAGAAATGGGCTCCTGCTGGAAAAGTCATTCAACACTGCTTTATGCCCATACGACGTCTCATGGGGCCCGCACCTCAGTCCCAAAAGAGGTCAGGAAAACTGCACCATCACGATTCCCTCAGAAAAATATGTCAAAAGGACTATTCATATGCCCCAAATGAACACCTGATTAAAAGGTCGTAGTACGCTGCACACAACTCAAAAGACGGCTCATGGGGGTCATGCCTCAAGTCCAGCTTCAATGCCTGAAACCACCCTGGTCAAATTTTCCTCGATTCAAGGGCCACAATGCCACTAACGGTGCCTAAAAAGGACTCTGAATGTAGAGTATGAAACTCCCCGCGTTATAAGACAACGGGGCCCCGTGGGGCCCGCACCTCAATCCTGAAACATATCACACAGATCATACCATTATTTTCCTTGCAGATAACCAAGCGGGATAGGCTATTCATTTTCCCTAAACGAACTTATGTAGCATAAGTCATAAAAACAAAGCATGCTTCCGAAAGCCGCCTCGTGGGGCCCATGACTCGGGCCCGAACATAGGCGGGCAGATTTCACCTTTGCAATCCCCTAGGAAAAACACTTAGAAACGAGTACTCAAACACCCCAAATAGATGTTTGGTGAAAAAGTGGTGTTTCACCGTAAAACGTGCGAACTATGCCTTATGGGTCCTGCACCGTGTCTCCATCTTGAATGCTTCATAAATCACCTCAAAAAGTCTGCACGAAGACTGGGGTCATGATGCCACTGATAGCACGTCAATCAGACATTCCAAAATGGAATTAGGTCAAACACAATAATTAATTAATTAATTACTCACATTTATCATTTCGTGCCACCGAGCAACGAAACCAACCCACCAAGGTTCCAAACCAACTTTCAAAGGACCGTCTTAGCTCTGGGGCCACCGCACCTTTGATGGCACGTCAAACAGACGACCGGCTCACGAGCCACGTCCGTCACAACATTAATAATAATTTATTATTATTAAATTCACGCTTTTTGGGTCACCCACCTTCAATCAAGGAACCCCAAATCCACGTAACCCATGTTAAAAAAATTCATCTCGAAGAGACCGATCGACAGCCGCAGACGGCGCGTCAAATGGACGCGCCGTATAGAAGTTACGGTCCCCCAAACGCAAGGGGGCCTAATTGGGCCGATTCACCCCGGCCGGCCCAATCCGAACCGCCGGCCCGCGACCTAGCCGTGGGTCCATCCCATCACGCCGTGGCCTGCGCAGCAACACCGGATCCCTTCTTCGGTTCCGGTTTTCTCCAAACAGATTTACCAACTGGCCGGTCTTCATTGCCCAATAGGACCCGCAAGGCGCGAGTCCTTATTCCCCAGCAGACCGGCTTTGGCCATTCTCCATTGACACACCAGCAGGACGTGCGAAGTGCGGGTCCCTACTTCCTCCGCACACCCGAGGTCGAGCCTCGGGCGCCCTTCAACCATGACGTTGCACCGTCTGCCGACCGCAACACACCTCCACTGAACGCCCTCGGTGCCTCGGCCTGCTACCGTAGTGCACCGTTGCGCTACCCTGGCTACACACCACATCGCCTACTTGGTCGTGCACCGCTCCGACCCCTCTTTCGCAGTACTACCCTCCTACCCCCCATCTCGGCTTCACCACCCACAGCTGCACTGCTGGACTCTGGCCAGCCGCTCCTCCGGCCACTCGGTTCCTCCAGCCACGCACCACCTTTGGACAGTTGGCGACACCCAACACCGCCCGACCACCGCGGCTTCCATCCGAACCCCATACACATCAGCCACCTCGTCCGAACCCCCGAACACAACCGCTTCCTGACTCCGAAACCCCCACTGCGCCACCATGTGCTCCATCCACCACCCTTTTCGGAGCCGGGACTTCCGACAGCCTCTGCCCCCGCTCTGGTGGCCCAAATTCAAAACCGAACAAGGGAGGATAAATGCATGGTTTTATGGTCGTATTCGTGTGGCGATCAACGATGATAATAAAAACAAAGATCAAATGACGATGTTTCAAATAAATTATGAATTGAAAACAAGGGTGTGGAAAAAAATTAACATGAATCCTACCTCTTTGGATCCGTTTGTCATTGGCGATGCCTTCGTTGCACTCCATCATCGATCCGCCGAGGTTTCGGCGAAGATCACTCCTCCATCTGGCAAAGAACGGTGAAGAACATTGGAGATATAGAGAGAGAGAGAGAAGGTAAACCCCAACTCCAAACTCTTGTTCTTCAATTTATAGAAAAACCCACTTAGCGCGGAATCCAAATTCACCGTGCCCTCTCATTTTACGTCACGCCTAGGAAAAACGCCCCGTTTTGAACCAAATAAAAGTATTGGATTACCATTCCAATACTTTGTTTGAAAGTTATTCGAAAATAATGTCAGTGATAAAAATCACTAAGTCCTTTTTAAAATGACGATTTTCCCCTTGGGTGAAATCTCTCACAACAAGCCCGTGCCTGCATCTTTTACACCTCACCTAGGGTAAACTGAATTCTCTGGACACAATTGTGCCCTCGAATTTCAGATACGAGCTACTGTTTAGGAGTTATTCAGGTTTTAGCTATTAAGTGAATAATTTGATAATTTAATTATCCATTTAACACACCGCCAATGAGTGAGGGGTCCAAAAGTTCCATGCTGACTCATTTTATGTCGCGCCTAGGGTAAACACCGCGTTCCTGACCCAACCGTGATCCTGGATTTCTAATATGATCAACCTTCTAATAACCATCACATTTTCATTAGTTCACCACATATGTGTAATATAAAAACACTTAACATTTTTATATAATTAATTCCGGGCACACCGGGCCTCAGAATTGCACACTGTCTGAACGCCCTGCTCTGGAATGTCACCAAGAATTTTTTTTTAAAGTCTCAGAGTCCCAAAACCTGGGATCTTACATCATTCCATCCTTCATGATTTTCGTCCCCGAAAAGCAAAACTACGAAAAACAACTTGGGATACAGAGCTCACACCTAGATCCCCCACTCCGAAGAATACTTTCACTACACCATGCTAACACAACACGTGAAAAAAAGAGATGGTTTGTACTTATAAGGTCTACTACTCTCTAGGACATGCATAGAAATATGCACATACCTCATCAGCTGCGACACATGGAAGACATCATGTGCCCACTCCTACTGTTGGGAGGGTAGGGCAAGATGGTAGGAAACCTCTCAATCACTTGCATGATTCCCGAACGGCCCAAAGAAATTCTAGGGACTTCCCCAGTCGAACCTCTACTTCCCACATCGTGACTGAAATCACGGTTTGTTCCTAAAATAGGATCTCGTGATTCCCTCCTTCAGAATACCCATCTGGTGAAACACCCAAGGATATCCAGTCACACAAGTTTTCTAGTCGGTGCATCACAACCGAGACTCTCTTACACGGTCAACATGCGAAGGAGTTATCATCATCAACTGCAGATAAGTCATACCCTCCTCCAAAAAACTCCTGCCAGCACCGTCATCTCAGGTTCAAGCCTCTCTAGGTGGGGATTCACTAGAGACATTGGTGGTCTGAGAAAACCACAATGCACTCTCCCAGAAGATAGCGTCTATACATTCTCAGCGCAAGGACTACCACCACCAGCAAAATATAGTGAAACGTGGAGCTTTTCTCATAGGGTGTCCATACCCTCGACATGTACTTGATAACAGTATCAAGATTGACGTTGAGAACACAAGGTACCAACAAACATGGTAGGGAGAAAACTCATCCAACCTCCAGAGGCTAGACACAGAAATAACGTAGAATACTCCACGTGTCTTCACCCCACTTGGAAGGAGAGTAATCCCCAAAACAGGAACTCTACCAAACCCACAAGTGGCACCTCAAGTAAAGGGAGGTCAAGCAAAAAAGCCCCACTAGAAAATCCAGAACCTGCTCTGACACTCCACTACACAACCCTGTCATGAATGCACATGTCAGAGGGACTCATCCACCACACCTCAATACTATCCGATTTTGGTGGTACTGACTATCCCTCACAGGTTTGATCAAATCATAGAAATGAATCTCAGTGGGGGAAGAACCCCTATTTCCAGTGCATTCAAAGCTATGTCAAACAACACCAACATAGGGTTACAGTGATGCCCTGCATCACCCTCAGTAACCCCTCTAACAAGGAGGTATTCGAAAAGATTACCCCACACAGTTTCTAAAAAGTTCTACTGTGAAAAGTATAAAAAGACACAGAGAGTACCTCTTATCATCTCATGCGTTGAAGGATTGTAGAAATACATAGAACACAACTTCCTGTGGCCCCATCCGTCTGCTCCCTGAGCCTGACATGGGCCACCTAGTGGTGGTTGAAGGACCTCAAAACCTCATCCACTAACCAAGGTTCTTCCATATTTTCTGCCAACACCACCTCCCTGGGGACCACCCTGTCCTCACCTAGGGGTCCTCTGATCACAACACTGCCTCCATAATGGCAGTGCATCTACCAACTATCTTTAAAACTCAGCAAATTTGGTCAGGTAGTCTCATGCAACATGACCCCGCACATCACAACCATAGAACTAGTCCCCCTGAGCTATCTCGGTGCTCTATGTTATCCCCGACTATGTGCCTGAGTCTCATCAAGGGGAGACTTCCGGCGTCGAGGCCCTACCGATTGTCATCCCTCTGATAGAAATTTCTTTATCACCAATGCCTGCTTCAGCACCCCGAGATGGGTGACAATGCACAAGGGAACTACGCTGGCATGAATCTCCTCTACGAAGACCTAGTTCAGACTTCTGTGCTTGGGAGTTTCCATCACTGACCACGTCCAAAGAGTACCGAGTAAAAGACTGGAGGAAAAAGACTGGTTGTCAAAGCCACCATCAACATGTCAGTGTCCAAACAAGCTTGATGAGGCGAACCACCAACTCTTGCCAACCCTTCACTGTATGAGGAATCGCTCACTGTGGAACCTCAGTGGTCTCTGATGCTGGAACTCACGCAGTGCGCCCAACCTATGCTCATCATCGGCTCTCGCTATCGGTACTATCTACTACTCTACAACTGGAGGTGTTGCTGCCAGTCCTCAGGGAGAAAGGGTAATCGTATGATGGGTCTCAAACTAAGGCCTCGTCGCTCGCGAAATCGTCTTCACGAACCAGAGCTAGTATCCTGGCAAGCTATCATTATGAAGACATCAAGAATTCGATCAAGGAGTGTCGTGGTCAAGTGAGCATATATATACCAACAAAGATGAGGAGCTGACTCAAGATGGATAATCAAAGACTCAATAATAAATTATGCATGAACCAAATTCCCTGCAACAAGTGTCTCAGTGTGCCGGGTCATCTTGAAGGTTTTTAGGGTCCTGGTGAATGGATACGTTGGCCGCCACACCATCACTGGACTCCCTAGCCTGATAGATGCTCTCGATACATGTTGACACTATTTCCCGAAAACTCAACCAATTCCTTTTTAGAGACGTTCGAAAAACACCCAAAGGAACAAACCACCTCTGATGCCACTTTGTCACGACCTGGCCCGTACCGGGGCTCAAGCCGCAACAACCCCAAGCCCGCCTCCACATGCCAGGGGATGGCGACTAGCGCCGAAGGTGCAACAATCTAGGGGAAGCCTTTTCCAAATGAACTGTACACACACATTCTTATAACTCAATGAAAAAGTGTAGTGAAAAGAAAGAAAGACACAACACTGCTACAAAAGGAAAACTAACATACATGCATCGACCTCTACACAGTATAAGTAAAGTTGGAAAGTAGACTGACAAGTGAACTAAACATTAAAAGGGGTAAAACACGCGCACAACCAAAAAGGTGCCACAACCCGACAACAGGTAAACGAAAGTAAACAGCTGGTGAGTCTCACACCTGGAAATCCTCCTACGTCCACTGAACGTAGCCCGAGCTCTTGTTTCCTCTACGCTCCTATGTAGTCTCGATCGACCTATCCGTCGTCTGCAAGGGCACACCAAGTGCAGGCAAAGCTCAAGAAGGGGTGAGTATAAAGATACTCAGTAGGACGCACTAAATGTTCAAGGGAGCAACAAAGGAGATACTAAAGACGGTGAGCAGTAGACAGAATAAGAATAGTGTAAGAGTACAAAAGAGAGAGTGTGGATCAACCCGATAAGAGAAAGGAAGCAGGCACATCCAGCCAAGAGAAGCTAGACATGGAATGCACATGACATACCCCGCCCATCTTTGACCCCCCTAGAAGGAGAGTAACTGAACCCAAGGAGTGGGAAACAAAGTAGGGTGTAAATATATGCTCAACAAGAAACCCGAAAGAGTGTGTAAGGGGATCTCCTTCTCCAAGATCAGCCCTAGAAAATTCACCAACAGTTCAAAGGATATCAATCACTGATGCCCAGCAATCCTGCATGCCAAATCTGCCTAATCGCTAAACCGAACAACCAAATTTTTGATCTAGAAATCTTGGAGAAAAGTCACTGACTAGCCACATAGAGAGGACCAAGTCTGAAATAAGTCGTCGGGTAACCCACTGCCCAGCCCCGCTGGAGGGTAAACAACAATAAGTCAATGGTGACCCACTACCCATCCCCGCTGGAGGGTAAAACCGTAATAAATCATCAAGTGACCCACTGCCCAGCCCTGTTGGAGGGTAAAACCTAAATAAGTCAACAGTGACCCACTGCCTAGCCCCGATAGATGGTAAACCATAATAAATCATCGGGTGACCTACTGCCCAGCACTACTGGAGGGTAAAACCTAAATAAGTCGATGGTGACCCACTACCTGGCCCTACCAGAGGGTAAACCGTAATAAATCATCGGGTGACCCACTGCCCAACCCTACTGGAGGGTAATCCCTAAATAAGTCGACAATGACCCACTACTCAGCCCCGCTGGAGGGTAAACCATAATAAATCATCAAGTGACCCACTGCACATCCCTAGAGGAGGGTAAACCCTAAATAAATCAACGGTGACCCACTACCCAGCCCTGCTAGAGGGTAAACCTTAAGGTCAACGGGTATCCCCATGCCCAGCCTTGCTGGAGGGTAAACCCTACGGTCAACGAGTATCCCACTACTCAGCCTAACTGGTGGGTAATTCCAGAACTATTCTGATATCTCTTCACTACCCATTCCATCACTAGGTGTCACTAACACTGCTACCGTGCATAGGTTCGGAGTGAATCAAAAGACCCTCCAACCAATGCCCTTTCATGATTCTACATTACATGAGATCTCTGAAGAGGCTCCACAATCCCAAAAAGATTACACAGCTGTAATCCTCATAGAAAAACACATGAGATAGACTACTTACTCGATGGAAATGGGCTCTAGGTGGAAAACTCATTCAACACTACTTTATGCCCATACGACATCTCGTGGGGCCCACACGTCGGTCCCGAAAGAGTTCAGGTGAACTGACCCATCGCGATGATCTCGGAAGAACATGTCGAAAAGACTATTCATACACCCCAAATGAACGCCTGATGAAAAGGTCATAGTATGCTGCACACAAGTCAAAAGACGACCCATGGGGCCCACGCATCAAGTTCGGCCTCAACGCCTGAAACCACCCTGGTCAACATCACTTCGATGATAGGGTCACAACACCACTGACAACACCTAAAACGGACTCCGGATGCAGAAGCTGCAACTCCCCGCATTATAAGCCAACGGGGCCCCGTGGGGCCTGCACCTCGATCCTGAAACATGTCACGCAGATCGTACCATTACATTCCTTGCAGATAACCACACAGGATAGGCTATTCATTTTCCCTGAATAGAATTATGTAGCATAAGTCGTAAAAACACAACATGCGTCCGAAATCTGCCTTGTGGGGCCCACGCCTTGGGCCCGAACTTAGGCGGGAAGATTGCACCGTTGCAATCTCCTCGAAAAAACACTCAGCAACGAGTACTCAAACACTCCAAACAGATGTCGAGTGAAAAGTGGCGTTTCTCCGTAAAACCTGCGAACTAGGCCATGTGAGGCCCACACCTTCTCTCCAACCCGAACGCCTCAGAAAGCACCTCAAAAATTCCGCATGAAGTCAGGGGTCACGCTGCCGCGGAGAGTGCATCAATCAGACATTCCAAACAGGCATTAGGTCTGATGTAACAATTAATTAATTAATTAATTAATTACTCACATTTCGTGTTCTCTGCCACCGCGCAATGAAACCAAACCTTAAAGTATTAAAACCAATGTTGAAAGGATTCTCTCAGCTCTGGGGCCAATACAACTCTGACAGCACGTCAAACGAACATCCATCTCGCGAACCACATCCATCACAACTTTAATAATAATTTATTATTATTAAATTCACATGTTTCGGGTCACCCGCCATTAGAAACGGAACCCCCAAACCTCGTAACCCATCTTAAAAAGGTTGTCTCAAAGGGATGGATCCACATTCGTAGACAGTGCATCAAACGTATGCACCGTTTAGAAGTTACAACCCCACGAACGCAAGGGGGCCTAACCGGGCTGATTCACCAGAGCCAGCCTGGTTCGAACCGCCGGCCCGCGGCCCAGCCGCGGTTCCGTCCGCGGCCCGACCAGCAACACTAGACCCCTTCCTCAGGTCCGGTTTTCTCCAAATAGACCGGCCAACTGGCCATTCTTCGTCACCAAACAGGACCCACAAGGCACGGGTCCTTGTTCCCCAGCAGACCGACTTTGGCTGGTCTTCGTTGACGCACCAACAGGACCCGCGAAGCACGAGTCCCTGGTTCCTCTGCATGCCCGAGGTCAAGTATCAAGCTCCCTTCGACTAAGATGCCGCGTTGGATGCCAGCCACAGCACACCTCCGCTGGACACCATTGGTGCCTCCGCCTGCTGCCGCAGCGCACCGCTGCACTACCCCGACTACAAACCGCATCACCTCCTCAGCCGCGCATGGCTCCTCGGCTCCTCCACAGCACCGCCCTGCTACATGCCATCCTGAATTCACCACCCATAGCCTCACCACCAGACTCCGGCCTACGGCTCCTCTGGCCACACACCACCTTCGGACAGTCAGCGACACCCGACACCACCCGGCCACCGCGGCTTCAATCTAAACCACATCCGCACCGGCCACCTCATCCAAACCCTCGGCCGCAACTGTTTCCTGATGCCTGATCCCCCGCTGCGCCACCCCGAGCTCCGACCACCACCCTTTCCGGAACCGGGACTTTCGACGGCCTCGGCCACCGCTCTGATGGCCCAAATTCAAAACTGAACACGGGTGGTTAAATACATGGTTTGATGGTCGTATTCGTGCGAAAATCAACGACGATTATCAAAACAAAGATCAAACAATGAAGGTTCAAATAAATTAAGAATTGAAAATAAGGGTGCAGAAAAAATTAACCAGAATCCAACCTCTTTGGATCTATTCGTTGTTGGTGATGCCTTCATTGCGCTCTACCTTCGATCCATCGAGGTTTTGGTGAAGATCACTCCTCGGTCCAACGTAGAACGGCGAAGAACATTGGAGAGAGAGAGATAGATAGAGATATAGAGAAGGGAACCCCCAACTCCAAACTCCTATTTTTTCTATTTATAGAAAATCCCGCTTAGCGTGGAATTCGAATTCACCACGCCCTATCATTTTACGCCGTGCCTAGGAAAAATTCCCCGTTTTGAACCCAACGGAAGTCTTGGATTTCCATTTTGACATTTCGTTCGAATGTTATTCGAAGATAATTCTTGTGATAAAAATCCCAAAGTCATTTTTAAGATGAAGATTTTTCCCTTGGATGGCATCTCCCACAGGAACCCCGTGCCCACAACTTTTACACCCTACCTAGGGTAAACAACACACTCCAAATGTAACTGTGGCCTTGGATTTTCAATACGAGATACTGTTTAGGATTTATTCAAGTTTGATCTATTAAATGAATAATTTGATAATTTAATTATCCATATAACACACCGCCAACGAGCAGGGGGTTTGAACGTCCCGCACCGACTCATTTTATGTCGCGCCTAGGGTAAACACCGCATTCCGGACCCAACTGTGGTCTTGGATTTCAGATTTGATCAAATTTATAAGAGATATCACATTTTTTTTAGTTCACCATGTGTGCATAATATAAAAAAACCTTACATTTTTATATAATTAATTATTGGCACACCGGGCCTCAGAATTGCACGTCGTCTGAATGCCCAGCTCTGGAATGACATCAAGAATTTTTTTTTCAAAGCCTCAGAGACCCCAAAACCTATGTTCTTACATCCATTTTCTATATCATTTTATGAATTTTATTCATGAAAATCCATTAATCATATCAAATCATTCTCATTTTTTTAATTAATTTCATGTTGATTAAATAAAATAACACCATCGTGATATATGGGAAAACACCATTTAGGCTGTTGCTATCATATTACTTAACCATAATTACATCATAACCATAAAAAGGAACCTATCAAATTAGTATAAGAATATATGATGACCTGGAAATAATCACAGATGAATTTTTTATAGGAAATCATTATAAATTATCACATAATCATTTTATAAACACTATAATTCTAAACAATCACACAATAATGTTGAGTGGATAAACATGACACATAATCACCCAACCATGGTATAAAAACTAGAATGATATTTTAATGTGAATCCTATGTTCTAGAATGATTCTTGAACACACCCTATATATTTCCATTCTTTTCCATGAGGTATTTCTAATAATTTAGTAACCATATGAAATAAACCAATCACTCAAGACTGAAATAATAACTAGATTTAATAAAAAATAAATATCATTTGAATATTAAAAAAACTAATCTTTTCCCACATGAATGGGTAATTTTAACAAAGACAAAAACTATTTACCAATAGATGATACATTACTTATCTCATGTCGATCATCCAAAAATAGTATGACAATTGAAAAAAGGAAAAATGGTATACCTTGTAACATCCTAGGTATGGTTCACTGATAATTTACTAAACAAGAATCCCACATGGCCACAAGAATCCCTTCCCATATGATATAGGATACCAAGTAGTAATGATGGAAGAATATTGATATATTGGGGTGACTATACCCTCTGATTTTGTTGGAAATATAGAGGAGGCACAATTATATGAAAGGATGTAGATGACAATAAGATTGTTGAGAGATAATAATTAATATAACATCAGAAAATTTTGAATAAAAATTCCATTTATAAACATATAATTACAAAATTACATATAGTCAACATATAGAAGGTAGAGAATATTACAATGATAGACAAGGCACTTAAAAAAACTAATATTCCCAACTCCTTTAAGAGTCTAATATATTCTGAACCCCCATTTTCTATATCACTTCCTAGTATGAACATAGTAACATCAAAAAATGTAAAAATATAGTGTCCTAACCCACACAAAAAAGGATTTATATCATACCCTGATCTATGGTATTATTATTATTTTTTTATACCACTAAATAATTTTTGCTGGTGTCCGGGTTGTGTTCTATATGAAAATTTTGAGGTTATGTTAAATAGTGCGCTTTTTGGTGCTGACATCATCGGGCGAAGTGCAAATTTGGAAGCTGTGCGACATCTCCATGGTAACTACATGACCATCCATTATTAGAAAATGAAAAAAAATTTATTTTGTAATTAAGTCCAACATTAATTGTTGTCATTTAATATTTTTATTATTATTAAATATTTTGTTATCATTAAAATAAATAAATACTTTTATAATTTTTATTTTTATCATAATTTTATTATTATTATTATTATTATTATTATTATTATTATATTCATTACTATTTAGTTATTAGAAGTTTAATTATACATATACTTTTAATTGTTTTTTTATGATCCCTTTTTTAGGGTTTAATCGATTCCTTCCTCCCTCCATGCGGTGGGATATGTCTCCCCCTATAGCATTGCCTCTGCCCTCAGTTTAGCTTCCCCTTGCTATGGGTTTTTTTTTGGTTTTGATAAAAAAAATAGGGAATGGGGATTGGGGTTCGCGTAATTTTAAAAATGGTTCTTGGATGTGTGAATGCCATTCACGCATCCTTCTCCACGGAAAGATGCGTCAATGGGGTTCACGTATCTGAGCCACGGCAGGGATGCATGAACCCAGTTCACGCATCCTTCGCAGACCAGCTAAAGGATGCGTGAACAGGGTTTACACATCCCACTGAGAATGTTTATAAAAGGAGCCCCCCCTCAAAAACCATTTTTCTCATCTGGATTTTGTTGCAAATCTTTAAAGAAATTCTTTCTCAACAAATATTTGCTGCTTTTATAGAGTTAAAATTTCTATTTAACATTTTAATTGTTTTAATTGTGTTTATTTATTTCATTTGTATGTTTAATTGTGTGTATGATTTATTTATACCATATTTTATGCATGATTTTTAATGTTTTGTATGATTTAATTTTCTGGATTTGGAATTTTTTTATGATTTAATTTTTTTAATGTATGTTGTCTGAATATTGAATGTTTTATGTTATGTGTAAAATTTTGAATATTTAGGAAATGTAATTTATCATAGAGAAGTTTATTTTAATAAATGGCTTTGATGTAAGTGTAAATAATATTTCTTTTATTTACTAGTAATAATATATTTAATTAATAAAGTAGAAACTCTATTTACTTATATTTTGAAAAGTAGAAGAATGGAAAAAAAACAATACAATTTCATAAAATTTTAAATAACAAAAGTGTTTATTATGTAAATCTCAATTATATTAATTATAATAAAATTTATTAAATTTTATTAATAGTTATATATATATACACACATGAAGTAAAATTTTTGGAAAATAGGTGAAGTATTTAATATAAATTTCATTTAGTAATATTTAAAGTTATATAATATGGATAATATAATAATTATACCAAGAAACATGGTATGAGTGATGACTGATCATGAGATGACTGACCATGCATAATTGAAATTTTATGTTTTGTTTTTTGTATGTGGTTATTCAATTTGTAATAATTGCATTTTTCCCCATTGAGGACTTGTGAGTCATCTATCAGTAAGTGTAAGACATTGCGTGTCTGCTTAAAAAAATTTATGTATTTCATACCCCTAGACCCCCTCACATGTATTTGAGTAAATTTGTAATTAAAAGATAGATGCCCCCGAAGAGGTGTCCCAGAACAGGCTTCCCCAAAGAGGTGTCTGCGAAGAGGCGTTAGAGACTCGTTTGAGAGGTGGCATTGTTGTTTGATAGAAGATAGGTGGTTTTTAAAATATTTGATAATATAGATAGGAGTCCACCCATATGTCGTGGTTAGTTTATCAGATAATTCTAAACTAATCGTAAGTCTCAAGATCAAGTTATGATTATATATTCATTAGTAATTAAACTTTATGAAACATTATATTAAATTTTCTTTTGTGATAATATCACAATCACTATACATTAACCGTGATAAATCAATACCTAAAAAAGTCTCAGGATAATGAATTATTCAAAACAAAATTAAATAATTTAATATTTTATTGTATTATATAATAATTTTTAAATTATTTTTTATAGGTAATTATGTCTGTGAAAATATATTGCAACGGTGATGTAATTTATACCGAGCAGGGTTTTAGCTAGAGTGTGCCTCCTGCCTAAGGGGTAAATCTCCATGGTTGTATGATATTGGATGCAGTTCATAATAAGATTCATAGTCTGTTAAAACTGAGGGCTGAACAAGCAATCACTTCAATTAGATGCCGACATCTTCAATATCCTGATATTTGTGGCACATCGAGTACCCTATAGTCGATGACGATGATCAGATGGAGGCTTCTATGTTATTCAAGAAACAATGTATTAATGGTTTGATGGAATTATTTGTTTTCATTTCTGATATTGATGTGGTGTGATCGATTACTATAGAACCATTCTTTGTGAGCTCTGTAGAAGTCGGTCCTTCACAACATTCTTATTCAATGCCTCCTCCTCATATGACTCCTAAGGAAGAATTTTATGAAGAAGATGATAAAAATTTGGAAGGAAATATAGTTGAAATCCCTTTTGTGCTGATAAAGTGCATGAATTTTTATCTGAGGAAGAAGAATATAGGGATTCATCATGATATGATATGGTGGGGAATGAACCTTCTAAGGTTCCTTTGAGAGATATACATCCACTACATCCACCATTTTGTGGTAATCAGCCTTCAGTTTTGAGTTCCATAGTTGAAGGAATATATCGTGAACAACATTTTGATTGGGATGTCATTACACCAGCTTCTAAATTCCCTGGCATTGTAGGGAATAGACTTGCATCAAATGATAATTCCATATATGTTGGGCAGGAGTTGAAAACTAAGCTGGCAATGAAAAATGTGATAAAGAAATACCACTTTGAGCAAGATTTCACATTTTTGGTTGATGAATTAAAGAAGTCCAAATATCTCATTCGTTGTGAAAAATATGGGTCAGAATTTAAATTTCGATTAAGATAAATATTTAATAAATATTATGGATTTTTGAATATAACCAAATTAGACGGCTCACACACTTGTCTGCATCCCAACTTGGCACAAGATCACTCTTCCCTTGATGTAGAGTTTATATCTGCTCTTATTTGTGAGATGATACGAACATGTCAGGATGTTTCTGTTGCCCTTGTTGAGGAACGAATTCAATAGTTGTATAACTATAAGATATCATACAACAAAGCTTGGAATGAAAAACCAAAAGCCATTGTAAAAGTGTATGGTGATTGGGATAAATATTATGATATGTTTCCATAGCTTATGTAATTGTTGTCTCTCAACAATTTGATTTTTTATCATTTGGAAAATGTTTAGTATATATCCCATAATCATCAAGTTGATCGGTCAAAGATGAATTTCAATAGGATTTTTTGGGCATTCAGACCATGCATTGCTTCCTTTCTCTATTGTAATAAATTTATTCAGGTAGATGACACATTCTTTTTTGGCAAGTATACAGGTGTTCTACTCATCACTGCCACATAGGATGGTAATTTTGATCCTCTACCACTTGTTTTTTCTATTATTGAAAAAGAAAATTTTGAATGATGGAGCTGGTTTTTGGCATGTGTACGTGTTCATGTCACACAAAAATAGGTTGTGTGTCTGATATCTGATCGCCATTGAGCGATTATAGAGGTCATGATTAGTGATGAGGTTTCTTGTACTGAGCCGAATGATTATCATCGTTATTTCATTAGACATATTGCAAATAATATGCATTATCATTTTAGAGATGAGGCCCTAAAGATGGTGATCCTCAAGTTGGGTATGGTTTTCTAATCTTGATTTTTTTAACAAAATTTAATATCCATTTTAATACATTATTATATTATGGTTTCAGCATACGAACCCCAATAGGAAATGATTGATTGACATCTTAAAGAGATTCGAACTGTTAATGAGGAGGTATATGAATATATGATGCAAATTTCAAAGGAAAAATGGTCATTAGAATACGATGGTGGCGTGAGATATGGGTATATGACCACTAATATAGTGGAGTGCATAAATGGGGTCCTCAAGGGTGTGAGAAAACACCCAATCACATGTATAGTGCAAGATACCTTTTTTAGAAGTGTACACTACTTTGTTGACCAATCCCAAAAGGCCTACCAGAGGATGGAAAATGGAATGCATTTTACTCTGGATTTTCAAAGTTATATTGACCGGATACGGAATGAGGCTTCAAGATGGAATGTTATATCCTTTGATAGGGATAAGAGGAGCTTTCAGGTAAGACAATGCTATGACCAGGCTACATGCACTACTGGTGGAGTGTTTTTCGTGATGTTGGACAACAGATACTGTGATTATGGAAGCTTTTAGGAATTGAGATATCCATGTGCACATGTTATCGCAGCTTGCGATTCGGTAAATATATCATAGGAGCAATATGTTGACCCGGTGTATCACATGAGCACTTTGGTTAACTATTATAGTGCTTCTTGGATGCTTATTGGTGACTTCCATTATATCACATCAGAAATGAGATGGATTAGCCTTGGCAACGAGGAGGTAGAATACGATACAATATTTGTAATGAAGAAGGACATACTAGTAAGGGATGTCCCCAAGTGGAAGGACAGAGTTCCACATCTCCTCATCCATGATCTAGTCTGTGTACCATATCATTAATATGTATTTGTTGTTTCGTATGTGAATGTATCATTATTGAATCCTTTTATTTCTGACCTGCTCCATTTTCGAGATGTTTGAATTTTGGTTTGTCTCATTTTTGGATTTTATCATAAATAATTTTATGATACTAAAACTATTAAAAAAATAAACACCGAACGAAAATGAATATATCATGCTTCCACATCTTCTAATGTAGGTTTTTCATCACTGATGCTTTATTTTCTACCTTATTTTTCTTTATTGTATATTTTTTTGAAATAAAAGTATAAAATTTTTGGATTTTATCATAATGAATTTTATGATACCAAAAATATTAAAAAAATAAACACCGAACAAAAATGAATATATCATGCTTCCACATCTTCAATGCTAGTTTTTCATCGCTGGTACTTTATTTTCTACCTTATTTTTCTTGTTGTAGATTGTTTTTTTAAATGAAATTTTACAATTTTTATTCAATTCACTATTAAAAAGCAATGATGATATCATGTGTGTAGATGGAAGGTTTTCTATTGCTTATATCTAAGGCTACTCATGTATCATGGATGCTTTTAGAGGGACGTCCTGTTCCTCCCTTGAGTGTACCCAGATCTCGGCATTTCCATCATAAAGCACCACCTCCCGCTATCGTCCCCCATCTTCATCGAGCTGGATTCTATGGAGTTGCGATGTGCGACTTCACATTTCTTGATCATCATCTCATTGCTGCACTTGTAGAGAGATGAAGACAAGAGTTGCATACTTTCCATTTTGGTGAGGGGGAGATGACTATTATGTTACAGGATGTGGACATTATGTTGGGCCTCTCTATCGATGGACATGCTCTAACAAGCCGACTTCCATCAAATTTTCCTGAGCATGTTCATAGACTACTAGGAATAGAGGTCCAGGATGATGGAAGGACCATCGTCGGTGGTAGATTGTGGATTCTTTGGTCATACGAGCACTTCACACATTTACCATATGATACTAATGATGTCACCGTTCTGTGATTTGCACGTGCATATATTTTGAGACTAATCGGTGGCACGATTTTTGTTGACCACTCTACTACTTTTGTGCACCTGATGTATTTATCTTTTTTTGAGAATTTGGAACAGGAAGGCCGATATAGATGTGGGTCTGTCTGCCTAGAGTATACATACAAGGCCCTATGCAGAACATGTCACACCGATAAGATACAGATCACAGGATGCATGGATCTTATAATGATGTGGGTATGGGAGCACATCCATCATTTAGCTCCACATGTTCGTGCACCATTACCCATTGATATTGTAGCAGAGGCTCCACATGGACGTTGGTATGTTATTAATTCCTTCTAATAACTATCTTAATTGTATAATATTATATTATGAAATGTAAAAATAAAAATGTTATCTATAGGTGGAGTATGGCGCATCGACATTCAAATTCTCCCAGACATGATGTTCACACCTACAGACATACGTTAGAAAACATTCGACCAGACTATGTAAGTGATTATTATTTATATTGTTAAATCTTTACTCTTTAATATACATCTATTCATTTTTTAATTGATTATTCGTTTTTTCTTCTATATTACATGGATTCCATATATATGATATCCTTCAGAGTATACTGTCGTACTGTACAACGATGCTTGCTATCGGCTCCTGAGGGGTTCCACTGATTCATTTTCATATAGTCGAGTGGCATCAGACGGATAGGGTTATGAGGCAATTTGGATTTCTTCAGCCAGCTCCTAACCCACCCAGTCCATTGGATTCATTGCATTCCCTAAAGATGTTAGGGAAGAGGGATTTTGATTGGAGGAGCTACCATTCCAGATATGTTGCATTATGGGATAGACGATGGGAGTCCCAGTTGAAAGGGGTAGGGATAGTATGTTTTCATTTGATGGATCAGATGGATTATATAGGATGGTACATCAGGTCCCGAGTCAGATTTCTGACATGGCATGGATGAGGCTTTCATGAGTTGGTATGTATTCTTCATTCCACTATTCGTCAGATTTTTTATTCATATTAGTTAACAATGGAATTTGTTTTCTTATGATGCTCGAATTTTTCATCTACTTCATATATGTGATCCAATGGAGAGAGCTGCCTTTGACCCGACATATTTTCACACCCTTGTGGCACAGCTTCTTCCGTCGATGGACGAGATTTATCATGGCATTTTCGTTGATCCACCACCTACTGCGGAGGCCATGGAACCTGCTGATCCTCACATAGATGTACCTGGGGGTGATGACCCTGTTATGGATGCTTTTGTTCCACATGAGGAGGGTTTCCACTTTTCTCGGCCACATACTATTGTTCCACTGTAGGAGGGATTTTTGCATGATCAGACATATGCTCTTCTAGCTTCTCTGGAAGAGCCACAGGTACATACAGACGATGACTGGCTTGAGATTAATGCTTTATTATAGTCATCCGCAGCAGAGCAGCCATCTACTTATTATATTGGTGAGAGTTCCATCCAGCTTCCACTATCCTTAGATGCGGGCTAGGGTACAGGTGGTGCGACTGTACATCCACCACATGTCACATAGGAGGATGCAGAGGTGGCTGTCGATGAGGATGCGCAGCGTACGCCAGAGCACAGACATAGACAGACACGACGTCGGTGCATCCAGTATACGACTAGTTGTGGGACAGAGGAGCATCCATGCCAGAGGCGTAGATTAGGTTGATATTTGAGTTATGATACATTTTGTATGTGTCTTACTGTTATCATTTACAGACTTCAATTCTTTTTTTAATAAGTGTCTTACTGTTATAAAATTATCTACAAATATATATATATATATGTTTGTATAATAAATAATATGATTAAATTAATTAATAAATATTAATTATATTAATTATTTTAAAATAAAATATATTTTGGATGAAAAGATGCATGAACTTGAAGAAATATTGAAAACTATTATTGATCTAAATGATTTAAAATTAGATGTAAAATCCTAGAATATCATGGAACATGATTATTTGTTTAAAAAAATTAAATTGCATGAAAAGGAATTTGAATGAATAATGGATATATGTGAAGAGTAAATGATTATGATTGAAGATCAGAATAATTAAAATATGAATTAGAAGTTCATTTGGTCAATTTTGAGACGATACATATTCAGACTTTATAAAAGTAAACAATTTCTACTGGTACACAATCTTCACTAGAAGATTTTACTATTAAAATACCCCAATCATGTAATAAAATTATAGATATTATGAAATATATTGAATTCATATTCAATTAGAATATAGACAACCCTTAAGAGGGTTGATATTGCATCATCCATGAAAACTAATAAGGGAAACAAATCAACACAAAAATCCAAATGTAATGCGAAGGAATCTCTGCTACACAATATAAATTAGAACAAATGTTCAGATGTACAATCATGAATACTATCAAAACAAGACCAAATCCATTGATAAGGAAGAAGGTCGTCGTTGATGAATTTTAAGAATATATTTTTTCATATCCAAGATAATAAGTATAATTAAGATATCATCATGGTTAGATCATTTTTTGGTATCATGAAAAATTAGTATTGAAGAAGATCATCCTTGACCAAGTTATATAAGTTTTCAAATCTCGACATTCATAATCCAAAGGTAAATTCTAGTGTATTCTCTGTATTAAAACATCTTGAAACCCATTATTGGAAAAATTCACCATTATAAAGATGTTTATGAGTGTTTCCCTTGAGGGGGAGATAAATGATGAAATATGAAATTACATCCAGAATTAGTATATTAATTTGAATCAATCATAATTACTACAGAATTTTCAGGAAGATCATGTTATTGAAAGTGGAATGTTTTTCTCAATCCCTCTTCCTTTGTTAACAAAAAAATAAACTGAATAAGAAGTGGTTGTAATTCAGTTAATCAAAGACATATGAAATGTTCAAGTATGAATGCGCTCAAAGGCCACTTATCCTTCTTTTTTTTATTTTAATATTTTTGATCTATTTATTCAAGTTATTGGTTGAGTTTGAGGTTTATTATTATAATAAAAGATACCTATCACATTTAATATCTTCATCTAGAAATAAATTTCGATTATCCTTCTTTTAGAGTAACATACTTGAAATACAGGAAACATTTTTAAGTTTCAATTTGATGGTTCTGAATGGTTATAAATTATTTTTGATCATTATTTTTTATGAAATTCTTTCTATTTTAAAATATTTTCTATATGTATAATCAATTTTTAAAATTTCATTTATATTATTCTTATAGTTTATATTTTATAGTCTTTCAAAGTCACGTACCTGAAATAAATGAAACATTTTTAAGTCTTAGATGTATGGTTTGCAATGCTTATAAATTTTTTTTGATAAACATTTTTTATGCAATTGTTTTTTTAAACTATTTTTATATTTTTAATCAATGTTTAAAATTTAATTTATATTAGTCTTAAAGTTTAAATTTTATAGTCTTTCAAAGTCACATACTTGAAATAAATGAAACATTTTTAAGTATCAATTTTATGGTTTTCAATGTTAATAAATTATTTTTGATCAAATTTTTTTAATCATTTTTTTTATATTAAACTATTTTATATATTTTTAATCAATATTTAAAATTTCATTTATATTAGTTTTATATTTTATATTTTATAGTCGTTCAAAGTGACGTACTTTAAATACATGAAACATTTTTATGTTTCAATTTGATGGTTTTGAATGGTTATAAATAATTTTTGATCAATATTTTTTATGAAATTATTTATGTTTTCAAATATTTTTTATTTGTTTAATAAATTTTTAAAATTTAATTTATATTAGTCTTATAGTTTATATTTTATATTCATTCAATGTCACGTAGTTGAAATAAATGAAACATTTTTAAGTCTCAATTTTATGGTTTTGTATGGTTATAAATTCTGTTATTTTTTTGTTTTTTATATATATATAAGAAAAACAAAACAAAATAAAAAATTTTTGAAACTATTAACAAACATTATGTATGATGTGTGAACCCTATTCACGCATCCTTCATCCGATTCGCAAAGGATGCGTGAACGAGGTTCACACATCTCGCTCAAATTGAAGATGTGTGAACCTCATTCATGCATCTTCATGGGATCGAGGATGCTTAAATAGGGTTCCCACATCTCAAACCCATTTTTAAAAATATTGAAAACCTAATACCTATTGTGAAAAAAAATTAAAAACCCATTTAAAATTATTATCATTTTTTAGATGTGTTCACTACTTTGTTGATCGGTCCAAAAAGGCCTACCAGAGGATGGAAAATGGAATGAATTTTTCTCATCATTTTCAAAGTGATATTGACCGGATATGGAATGAGGCTTCAAGATGGACTGTTATAGCCTTTGACAGGGAAACGAGGAGCTTTCAGGTAAGACAATGCTATGACCAGGCTACATGCACTACTGGTGGAGTGTTTGTAATGATGTTGGAAAACAGGTACTGTGATTGTGGCAACTTTCAATCATTGAGATATCCATGTCCACATGTTATCGGAGACTGTGCTTCGGTAAATATATCATGGGAGTCGTATGTTGACCTGGTGTATCACATGAGCACTTTGGTTAACTGTTATAGTGCTTCTTGGATGCATGTTGGTGACTTCCATTCTATCACATTGCCTGCTAATCAACCGACCATCAGCCTTGATATTTTTAGGTTTTAATAATTTGGTTTTGGTTTCATTTATGATTTTTTCAATGTCTGTCTTTTTTAAAATTACTGCCTTCATGCTACCAGGTTGTGGCCCCGAGGAAGACTGAAGTCAACTCGCATCATAAATGAGATGGATTGGCCTCAGCAGTGAGGAGGGAGTATACGATGCAGTACTTGTCACGCAGAAGGACATACTCGTAAGAGATATCCCCATGTGGTAGGAAAGAGTTCCACATATCGTCATCTTTTATTGAGTCTGTGTACCATATCATTACTATGTATATGTTGTTTCGTATGTGAATTTTTCATTATTGAATCATTTTATTTCCGACCTGCTCTATTTTTGAGATGTTTGAATTTTGGTTTGTCTCATTTTTGGATATTATCATAAATAATTTTATGATATTATGACTATTAAAAAAATAAACAATAAACAAAAATGAATATATCATGGTTCCACATTTTATGATACTAAAACTATTAAAAAATAAGATATAGATAACAAGATGCATGGTTCTTCTGCAGATGTGGGTATGGGAGCACATCCCTCGTTTATCTCTACATGCCCATGTTCCATTACCAATAGATATTGTAGCAGAGGCTCAACATGGATGTTGGTATGTTATTAATTACTTATAATATCTAACATTATTGTATAAGATTTTATTATGAAATGTAAAAATAAAAATTTTATCTACAGGTGGAGTCAGGCGTATCGACATTCAGATTCTCCCAGACATGATGTTCATGCCTACAGACTTATGTTAGACAGCATTCCACCAGACAATGTAAGTGATTATTATTTATATTGTTAAATATTTACTCTTTACTATACATCAATTCATTTTTTAATTGATTATTCATTTATTCTTTCAGATTACATACATTCCATATACAGATGATATCCTTCAGAGTCTGCCATCGTACTGTACAACGATGCTTGCTATCGGCTCCTGCAGGGTTCCACTAATTCATTTTCATATAGTAGAGTGGCATCAGACAGATAGGGTTATGAGGCAGTTTGGATTCCTTCAACCAGTTCTTGACCTGTCTAATCAGTTCGATTCATTTCATTCTCTGAAGATGTCGTGGAAGAGGGATATTGATTGGAGGAGCTACCATGCTAGATATGTTGCATTATGGGACGGACAACCAGATTCCCAGTTGTGAGGGGCAGGGACAGTACATTTTCATTTGACGGATCAGATAGATTATGTAGGCTGGGACATCAGGTCTCCAGTCAGATTTCTGACATGGCACAGACGAGGCTTTCATTAGTTGGTATGAATTCTTCCTTCCAATGTTCAATAGATTTTTTATTCATATTAGTTTAAAAAAGAATTTGTTTTTACATGATGCTCATATTTTTCATCTACTTCATATGACTGATCCAGTGGAGAGATCGGCCTTTTACCCGACATATTTCCACACCCTTGTGGCACAACTGTTTCCATTGATAGATGAGATTTATCATGGCATTTTCTTTGATCCACCACCCGTTGTGGAGGTTGTGGATCCTACTGATCCTCACATAGATGTACTACGGGGTGAAGAACCTATTATGGATGTTGTTGTTCCACATGAGGATGGTGTCCATCTTGTTCTTCCACATGCTATTGTTCCACTGGATGATGCTGTTTAGCTTGATCAGTCACATACTCCTCTAGTTTTTCAGGCACAACCACAGTTACATACAGACGATGAATGGCTTGAGATAAATGCTTTATTGTAGTCATCCATAGCAGAACATCCATCTACTTCCTATTTTGGGGAGAGTTATAGCCAGCTTCCACTATCCTTAGATGCAGTCCCAGGTACATGCAGTGAGACTGTAAATCCACCGCCTATCACATAGGAGGATGTGAAGGTGGTTGTCGATGAGGATGCACAACGTACGCCAGAGCACAGACATAGACAGAAATGGCGTGGGCACATCCAGTATATGCCTGGTTGTGGGACAGAGGAGCTTCCATGCCAGAGGCCTAGATTAGGTTGATATTTGATTTATGATAAATTTTGTATCTGTCTTACTGTTATCATTTATAGACTTATATTCTTTTTTTAATAAGATCCTTATTGTTATCAAATTATATACATATATATATATTTATATGTATAATAAATAATTTGATTAAATTAATTAATAAATATTAATTATATTAATTATTTTTAAATCAAATTGATTCTTTATGAAAAGATGCGTGAACTTGAAGAAATATTGAAAAATATTATTGATCTCAATGATTTAAAATTAGATGTAAAATCCTAGAATATCATGGAACATGATTATTTGTTTAAAAAAAATTAAATTTCATGAAGATGAATTTGAATTAATAATTTATATTTGTGAAAAGTAGATGATTATGATTGAAGATCAAAATAACTACAATATGAATAAGAAGTTCATTCGACCAATTTTGAGAAGATACATATTTAGAATTTATAAAAGGAAACAATTTCTACTGGTGCACAATCTTCACTAGAGGTTTGTATTGTTAAAATACCTCCATAATGTAATAAAATTATGGATATTATGAAAAAGATTGAATTCATATTCTTCCAGAATAAGAAACAACCCTTAAGAGGGTTAATATTGCACCATCCATGAAAACTAATAAGGGAAACAAATCGACACAAAAATCCAAATGTAATTCGAAGGGATCTCTGCTACACAATATAAATTAGAACAAATGTTCAGATGTACAATCTTGAATACTATCGAAACAGGACCAACTCCATTGATAAGGAAGAAGGTCATTATTGATGAATTTTAAGAATATATGTTAGCATATACAAGACAATAAGTATAAAGAAGATATCATACTGGTTAGATCATGTTTTGGTATACTAAAAAATAAGTATTGAAGAAGATCATCCACGATGAAGTTATATAAGTTTTTAAATCTCGACATTCATAAGCCTAAGATAAATTCAATTGTATTCTCCGTATTAGAACATCTTGAAAACCATTATTAGAAAAATTCACCATTATAAAGATGTTTATGAGTGTTTCCCTTGAGGGGGAGATAAATGAAGAAATATGAAATTACTTCCAGAATTAGTATATTAATTAGAATCAAACCAAATAACTGTATAATGTTCAAGAAGATCATGTTAGTGAAAGAGGAATGTTTTTGTAAATCCATCTTCCTTTGTTAAAAAAAATAAAATGAATAAGAAGAGGTTGTAATTCAATTAATCAAAGACCTACGAAAAGTTCAAGTATGAATGCGCTCAAAGGCCACTTATCCTTCTTTTTTGTGTTTGAATATTTTTGATCATTATGTTAAAGTTAGTGCATGATATTTAGGATGATTATTATAATAAAAGTTACATATCACATTTACTATCATCATCCTGAAATAAATTTTTATTATCCTTCTTTCAAAGTCATGTACTTGAAATACATGAAACATTTTTTAAGTTTCAATTTGATGGTTTTAAATGTTTATAAATTATTTTTGGTCAATATTTTTTATGAAATTATTTCTGTTTTCAAATATTTTTTATACATATAATCAATGTTTTAAATTTCATTTATATTAGTATTATAGTTTATATTTTATAGTCTTTCATAGTCATGTACTTGAAATAGATGAAACATTTTTAAGTCTCAATTTTATGGTTTGGAATGGTTATAAATTCTACTAAATTTCTTTGTTATATATATATATATATATATATATAAAACAAAACAATATAAAAATATAAATAAAAAATTTTAAAACTATTAAAAAACATTCTGGATGATACGTGAAACTCATTCATGCATCCTTCAACCGATTTGAAAAGGATGCGTGAATGGGGTTCACGCATATCACTCGGATTAAAGATGCGTGATCCCCGTTTATGCATCTTCTTATGATCGAGGATGCATGAACAGATTTTACACATCTCAGAACTCTTTTTAAAAATATTGAAAACCCTATCCCTTTTGTAAAAAAAATTTAAAAAACCATTTAAAATGATTATCTCCTTGTAGAGCCTTACTAACTCAGTTCCCTCCTCCTCTACAGCAACAATCCCACCCCAGACCTTGGCCTCCCTCCCTTTAAGTGCACAACAGATGAAACCATTTTTCTATTGTGACGTGTGAGAAGGCCATCCCACTTGGTCCGCTCCTATTTCTCCAAGCACGGTAGGCTACTGCCCCCCTTATTCTGGCCTCCTCCACCCTCTATCTCCACCAGCCCACTTTAGCCGTCTCCGCCCCAGCCTCATGTCATGATCCCCTCCCCACGATGACCCATGTGCTCTGGAAGACCAGCCCCTGACCTTACTACACGCAGTGGTGTACCCCCTCCCCCCATGGGCACGACCATTTCCTCAGGAGGTCATCTCCCCTATTTCGACAACCTCCAGTGTTCCTCCGGCAACCTGCGGTGAAGACCCCCTCAGCCGACCCTATCTGGCCTACTCTGCGGCCATGAAACCCCATCCTAGCCAGTGCATGAAGCATCGACGATGCCCTATATGTTACGGCCCTCCGCCATCCAGCACGTACTACACCGGCACCACCCCAAGCCAGCGGCCACCCATCTCTTGACTGGCACCGTCCCCATTTCTTGCATGTCCAGCCGGTGTTGCGAGCTCCTGTGGCTGCTCCTCCTCCTTCCATCACTTTTCGCCCCTCCCCCTCTATATAATTCTTTTATTTCTTCATTTTTCTTTCATTTATTCTGTGATTTTTCATTGTTAATGGTTATTTGGGGTGGTTTTAGGATTTTTGGAACCCTCCATAGGTAGTTTCGGGTTTGCGTTGTCATCACACTGTTGTTTTGAGGTAAGGGTTTCTCCCCACCTCTTGATTTCACATACATTAACTGAGATTTTTGTATGTGTTTTGAGTCCTTGAAATTTAATCTCTAGGGCATTGGATCTTGTCTTGTGGTTTCAGAGGTGCGTATTTCTGTTTCATCTTGGTCTCGAGGTAGGTTTCTTAATGAGATTGCCTTTATAATATATGTTCATCATTTTCATTCTATTTTCATCCTATAATTGTGCTAATTATTATTGTGCAATTTTTTTATTATTTATTTGGTGTGTGATTTATTCATTCAATTGTGGTTGTGTACAATATGTTGTCGTTTTGATATATTCGGGCACACCATTTGTTTGATTAAATGTTTTATTAATTTTGCACCTGGTTTATCAAGTTAAATAAAATTGTTTAAAGAAATTTTTGTTTGCACCTGGTTGAGTATTAATTAGAAATAGTTTTAGTAAATGTTGCATGTGTCATTGATAAATTTCCCGACTGGATATTATGGATTATTTTTAATATAAAATGCTTTTGGTTTGGTTTTATAAAAAATATTGGTATTATGTGATGTAGCATTTTGAAGCTCCATAAATTGTTTCAAACTGGTTTTTGGGTTTATAAAAAATTGGGATTTTTTAAACAGTTGTGGAAGAGCAAGTGGTTGTTTTCCCCTTTCTGGAAAAAGAATTTTTTTTATAAAAGTGGTGTTTTGTGAAATGTGTTTAATGACCTTTTGGAACCTTGTGTAAAATGATGAAATTGTTTTGATGAAAACCCTCCTTGGATAACCCTCTTTCCTTGGATGTGACTGACTGATGGGGAAGCCCGTGCTTAAAGGCTCCAGGGTGATAAAATGGTTTAAAGCCAAGAGAGACTCCCATGGAGTGGCTTTGGGTGACCATTTTTGTTATTTATTTATTATATATATATATATATATTCATGATTGGATGGTCAGTCGGCATCAGTTTTTTCACCCCTTTTATATAAATGAGACATAGGAACCTGGCATATTGAGAGAATATTCTAAGAATGATTGTCGCACTGGTAGGTTATGGTATTGACCTGTGGCCCATAGTAGGCGGATATGTTTGGGTTCATTGCTATGGTATTTTCCCTCAAACTACCTGAGAAAGGATGAATGATCATTTTGGGTGTTTTGATTTCATCTTATGTGACATGTCAACAAGGATGAGGTCTCATGTATTGGTGTCTTCTAGATTATATATGATCTCCTATGATCAACTATGTCTACTCGTCCAGAGTTCTTGCAGTGTGGAATGTGTTACTTTTATGTATATATTATTTTCATTGCCCTTATGGTGTAACTACTATAATACTTTCAAGTCTAGTGTTTTTACTAGAAGGTGATGTTTGGTTTTAATGTGTCTTATGAAAACCATTTTCAAATAATGGTGTTTTTTTGTGCAAATTGAAAATGTGAACATCACTTTACCTTAAAAAATTCTACTGTCTCACTAAAATAATGACTCGGGTTTTTGATAAATGAATGAGGGAAATGAATCATACATTGTTTTTGAGTAACATGTTGAAAACCGTACATTTATACATTGTAGTTCAAACATGAAAATGATTGTTTCTTTTAATTTAAAGGTAGTGCATTGGGAAATATTATATCGGGCTGACCTACTGAGTTTTAATACTCACGCTTATTGTTCTATTATGTTTTTAGTTCTTGTGTAGGATCCATCTTGGGTGCAATCACCTTGGGAGATATTTGATCATTGAGTAGGATAGTTACTTGCAGGGCCACACAGAGTTAGTTCAGTCATCGAGTTCAGTTAGTTTTATCTTATCCAGTTCTTGTTTAGTCATTTGATTGGTTTATTTATTTTGAGTTTCTCTTTTTTATTTATTTTGTTTTTATTTAACTATATTTGTTGAAATCATTCCCAAAATCTCTGTCGATTCCATGGCACATGTCTCCAGCCCAGGAGAATCAGAAATTCCTCTCGGGCCTTATCGCAGATCGTCTCGGGTGACCAGTTCAGGGTCAACTCGGGTTGGTTCATGAAAAATCGTATTAGAGGAGGTCGGCTCTTTGTAATGTCCAAGACCGTCTTACCACTTAAACGGCAGCCAGACCGGTTGTCTACATGGCCTTAAACACATTTCTCCAAACGCCAGAGACTGCTGAGTAGAAGCAAGGTCCAAGGGTGTGATTGTGGAGAAACTATGCTCTCATTGGCAGAGTGTAATACAGTGTAATAAATTGTAATAAATAGCAGAAGCTGTAAAAAACATGAAACTAAAACTATACATAGGATGTCTGGTAGATAAATATTCAAGCCTCAACCATACAAATGAAAATGCATCATGTTACATGTTCTACGAAAACAACCAAAACTGGATAAACTACAATCAAGTACAATACAATTCCAATGTATAGTAAAACAAAATTACACTCAGCAGCATCGCCAGTCAGGAATTGGTCCCATGCAATCATTCTCCTATGCAACAATTAAGTACCTGAAAAAGGATCATTTCCCCTATCGACACCTGCAAAAATATAATATGTTTGGGCCCAAAAACAGAACCCAAAAGGGTGTAAGAAATGAAACCCAGTAGGCAAACAACATAGATCTATGCTAATCTGTCAGTGAGTATATGCAGCAGTTGTGTATAGTAAAGAAATTAAGTAATTAGTATTCACTCAAAATTAAATAATCCTACAAATAATAGTATTAATTTAAAGTGTTTACTATAGATATTAGTTGATTATTTTCTTGAAGTATTTAAATTCCATAATCTGGCCTAATCCTGACATTCCCCACTATAAGGTAAGAACAACAGAAGTCTCAGAAGACTTCCTAACAAGTAAGTAAAGTCTAATCTCAAGCATAAGATTTGTCATGGAAGACATACCACTATTCCTTCCATTTCATCATTTAAGTATAACTTGTGTCATTTCATGAGCTTCCTAAGTTGGAATACAAGTATCACTACATGTTAAATTCTACTAACTTTCCATGTGTCCGTTCTCAGTGGTCCTATTAGGGATCCCAAGTATCACTTCTAATGTTGGTATAAGTTCAACTGAGTCCATCCTCAGTGGTCCTACTTGGGAGCCCCAAGGTGTATCACTACATGCGAAAATAATTTTATGTCAATTTAGTATGTCCATGGTGATCCTACTATAGATCTCATGTTTCACTAATGACAAATAAATAAATACCTCTCGAGTCCGTCCATGGCATTCTATGCTGAACCAATGATTCAACCAAGGTGTAAGGTACAATAGTCTAGAGATTCTGTTCACGATGTTATAAGATGAACCAATGTATGAACCAATGATATTACCATTTATCCCTTAAAATTTAATATAACATCCCAACCTTCTTAATAAGAAGAAATACTTCATTATAAAATGGGAAAACACAAACCCATAGCCATAATCAAATACTCACAAATCTAACACAATTGAAATTTTTGAAAATAACCATGTTAATTTTAAAAAACAAAAAAGGGAAAATGAAAACATTCCCGTCGCCATCCTTGGGAAAAATGACCATACCCAAAAATAAGTTAAATGCACCTATGGGGTGGCCCTTAACCAATCAACAATGCTAAAAAGATTCAATTCATTGAATTCATTATCAAAAAAACATTTGATAATAATAAGAATCGATTTACATTCAAGGAAACACCCTAAACATGGTGGGGGGAAACAATGAAAAATATAAACATCTCAACAATTAATGATAGGCACGAGACCACCTACCTAAATGTCGCACGAGCGATATAAACCAACTTCGGTCCTTGAATCCGTCTAGAATGGCATACATCTAGGAAAAAGGTAAAATATTCAACATTGAATAACTTAATCAAGAGCAGAAATCACCAATAATGACTCAAGGATAATAAATATCAAACTGAGAGGAATCCTATGAGACCAACGACACTTGAATTGGGTTCCAGATGATGAAAAAGGAGAAGGATTTGTTCCCATGGCTCCTGGTTCATCACCTAAAATTTGTTCTTTTCAGCAGAAAAAAAAACGAGGCCACTTCCTATTTGATGCAAAAAAATTGTATTAAATAGTGTGTAAATCCATTTACATGACGTGTATATCATTTTACTGTTCATAACTTCACCAACATACTTTACATGTCATGCACCGACCATGCCGACATGACTACACAATGGGTACGTTGAAGTACACAACGTGTAGTTGCAGTTTCTTCTCTCCCAGACCAAAAAACTCACACACCGTGTCTTCCCATCATACACGGCTAGATTAAATGGCGTGTATATAGAGTACATGGCGTGTTCTACTAAAAATTATCTTTTTTTCCAAATTTAATTTTTTTCTCAAAAACAACACAAAGGAAAAGAAAAACGAATAAACAGTGCGCCATAAAAAGAACCAGGTTTTTATAAACATCCCCCTTTAAAGAAATTAGTCCCTTGATTTCCCTTCTAAGGGTGGTAAAGGGATATCTAAGAAGAACTCCAGCCACTGAGAACGTACGTCGGACTCCCTATCCCAAGTCTCAACTTGTACTCGGTTGTGCTTCCATGGAACTCTTATAAGAGAACTGACCTATCTTATAGAACCATGGTGGTATTGTCAACAATATGAATTGGATGATCCTAAAAGGATGCATCAACTTGTAGCTAAAACTCCTCAGACTGAAAAATGTGAGATAGGTCTAAGTGATAACGGCGTAGGTGAGACATGTGAAAGACATTGTGCATGGATTGGTACCTCTAAGGAAAATGTAACTGATAGGAAACTGAATCGACTCCTTCCAGAATCTCAAACGGTCCAAAATATCATGATGAAAGCTTTCCATGTCTCATGATCATCGTGTGTCAAAATCGCAGTGTGACACATAGTAAAGCTCGATCCCTGACCTCAAACTCCAATGATCATCTACGACGATTGACAAAAGATTTATAATGAGACTGTGTAGTAGCCATACATTTTTGAATCAAGTGAACCTTTTCAGTAGTCTCCTAGACAAGAAGAGGTCTCAACATATCTGCCTCTCCGGCCTCCAGCCAACAAAGGGGTGACCGACATGATCTACCGTACAAAGCCTCTTATGGCACCATCTAAATAGTAGCCCAGAAGCAATTA
Source organism: Viscum album (assembly GCA_963277665.1). Taxonomy (NCBI): domain Eukaryota; kingdom Viridiplantae; phylum Streptophyta; class Magnoliopsida; order Santalales; family Viscaceae; genus Viscum; species Viscum album. The sequence continues at coordinate 848,328,747 of OY728164.1, read as the reverse complement.
TTATAGTTGAACTCAACCATGGGTATAAGGTTTCCCAAGATCCCCCAAAGGATAGGAAACTTGCATGAATCATTTCCTTCATCACCTGAATCGTACACTCTGAGTGACCATGTGTCAAGGGTGGTAATTTGTGCTTAGAAGCAACTATGTACCCAGCACACTATGAAAACTCTGCTAGAAGTGAGACGTAATGCCGGTGTCCCTATCTGAAATGATAGAACAAAGAACCCCATGAAGTCATACCACCTCTAGAATATACAGTTTCCTGATCTCATCAACACTAAAGTTATCCTTGAGCGTCAATAATTGAGAGACCTTCATAAGCCTATCAACTACACCCCACACAACATCATTGCCTCTAGGCAACCTCAGTAACCCCGTCATGAAATATATCACGAAATCATCCCATTTCTACTTAGTAATTGATATCGGTTGTAAAATTCTAGTTGGCCACTGATGTTCTACCTTCACCTGCTGACAGGTGAAACACATCATAACAAAGACAACTACTTCACACTTAATCATCGGTCACGGGTACCGACAGTCTAAGTAAATGTACATTTTGGTGACTTGGAGATGTACTAACCAAGTTGAAGATTGAAACTCCTACATCGACTCCTCGCGTATATCCCCTATAACCCACACACATCCTTGGACACACAAAACTTCATCCTTACCTATCGTCCAACTAGGATAAGGTTTCTCACCAGCCACACTCTCCCGTAGAACTAGGCCTTCAAAATCTGATAGTTGTCTCATCCTTACTTTGTCTAGTAGGGTAGAGGTAATAGATTAAGATGAAAGGGAATCCTATCACTGACTATTGTAAACCTCTAAATTCATCTCAGAGAACAATGAATTTAGCTTCCACTCACTACTGGATTCCTACATTTCATGTATGTGAGTTATCATGCTCAATGCGTCAGCAACTGTATTAAATTTTCCAGGCATATTGGAATGCCCAAAGTCGAAAGACTGAAGGTATTCTACCCACCGTCGCTACCATATATTCAAATCACACCATTTGAATATGTATTTGAGGCTTTTGGGGTCTATTTACACCCCAAAAAACTCTCCCAATAAATAATTTCTTTAGCAGCACATAGCATGCACAACTGTAGCCAACTTGAGATCATGCATTGGGTAATTTCTCACATGTGGCCTCAACAACCAATATTCGTATGCAACTACTCAGTCTCCATTCATAAACAATAATCCCAGCCTAATAACTAATGCATCATAGTGCCCGGTGTAACTCTTTCCTAAATCAAGAAATATCAGTATCGACGCTCAATTCAAACGTCCCTTATACTCCAAAATGGATGTGTCACAAGAATTTGATCATTCAAACATCAATCCTTTCATAGTAAATCTTGTCATCGGTGCTACTAAGCGTGATAAGTATTGTATAAAATGAATGTAGTAACCATCCCCATGAATCTCCACACCTCAAAAATGTTCTTGGGATTCTCCCAAGTAACTACTACTCTTACATTCTCTTAGTCCACTTATACTTTAGTATCCAAGATGGCGTGACCTAGTAAGTGAATCTAATCCATCCAAAAGTGGCATTTTGCAAACATAGCATATAACTGATGCTCTTTAAGTTTATTTAATATGATCTCAATGTGTTTGGAACGATTATTTTGATTGTTATAATACACCAATATATCATCCATGAAAACCACCACAAAGGAATCTAGGTAAGGATGGAACACTCAATTCATCAGTGCCATGAAAACTGATGGCACATTCATTAGACCAAATGACATAACCAAGTACTCATAGAGACCATACCTGCTACGAAAGGTTGTACGAGGTATGTATGTTGATTGAACATGTAACTGGTGATATCCTAACCTGAAGTCAATATTCGAGAATGCTAAAGCTCCATGATGCTGACCAAACATGTCATCAATCCATGGTAAGGGATATCAGTTTTTAACTATCAACTGATTTAGTTTCTGATAGTCGACACATAGCTTAAGATTACTATCTTCCTTTTTCACAAAAAGGATCGGTGAACCCAAAGGTGATGTACTGGGTCAGATAAGGCCCTTATCTTCCAGATCTTCTAACTACCTCTTGAGCTCTTGCAGCTCTGTCATAGCCATCCTATAAAGAGGAATGGTTATCGGTGTAGCTTATATAACTAGATCGATAGTGAACTCCACCAATCTAACAATAGGTAATCCTAAGAAGTCGTTTGGGAAAAAATCCCTGAAACGATCAACCATTGGAGGAAAATCGGCCATACATGTTCCCTAGTCATCCAGATATAAACTCACAATCTGGGCTATCATCCTGCCCATCCCATGATGCTCAGGTCAAGCTCAACTCTCATGGATATCCCATTCTCCCTTGTGTAGAAACAACCAACCCCCTGGTGACGTAAAACTCACCCTGTAGTGATAGCAGTCAAAAAAGTCATGATAGGATAGTAGCCAATCCATTCGGAGGATGACATCAAATCCTATCATCTTTAAGACATAGAGGTTCCATAGAATGTGAAACCCACCAATCTTGAGGGTTAAATCCTTGAACTGACACACACCTACCATTCTGATCCCTAGAAGAGTGTCTAGCATAATCATTCTCCTAGAGGTATAAACATATAGTTTAAGTCTCTCTACAACGAGAAAATATATAAAACAATGTGTCACACCGGTATCAAAAAGTTCATAAGATAAAGAGAGATGACTAGAATAGTACCTATTATAGTAGAAGGTATGAAATCCTTCTTCTGTTGGGTCTGTTTCACTATATATGTCTGACCTATACCACATCCTTATGAAACATCCTGGATACCCTAAGCTGACCCGCCCTACTGTCACATAGATCTTGGGGTATGGCTACTACAGCCATGCCCACCACCTTGGCCTGCATGCCCTGAAATATTCTAGTTTCCAGACTGGTGAGAAGCTACTAAAACTGCTCCTCTATGTTTAGTCTATACATAAACTCTCTCATTATCCACCAGGGGAAACATCTGACAAAAACATTGGAGATGGCCCATCTTGCTGCAATCTTGGAACTCAAATTTGTCCTTCAGAAACTATATCCTCAGATGTCCTGGCCTACCGCAAAGGTATCACCTTACCTGGATACTGAAAGAAATGTTTTTGTTGCTCGTATCCATGTAAGAAAACTCCATATAAAACTTCTTGGTCCTTTAAAAATAGTACCATATCTTAGGGCAGAACCAACCTAGCTTGCACCCTCAGATTTCTATAGGTTGTGCTCGGTAATTAGCTCCTGATTCATAATAGAAAAAAATAGAAGGAAACATGAATACATCCACCTATGATCAAATGTATTAACAAAAACCATCCTCGAATCATCTAACTTTCAATGTTTCATCACCCATCAGAATAGATGTTAATCATTGAAACTCAGTAAATCGGGTAGAATAATCGATAACTGATACTGTTCTCTACTCCCGGTGCATGAACTATTGGGCTCGATCGACCCTCATCATCTCGGGAAAGTAATAATCATAGAAGGGCATATGAAATTATTCCCATGTCATATCATGATGACTCCCTACTTGAGTGATAACATCCCACCATATCTTGGAAGAATCATGTAGAATATATTTCACGAGCCTGAGCATCCTCTCAAGATGTGTCTTTACATGCTCAATGATAGTCATCACTAATTCCATCCATGATTCTATAGTCTATAGTCTTCCATATCCTAGAAAAGTAGATAAATTATGCTACTAGAATATTTGCGTTAGCTCTAACATAGATGTGGTAGCCTGCATTGCTCCCTAGAAGGTCTTCATGAATATAAAAAAACCATCTCGGAACTATGTGTCTGCACCTGTGTCAGGTATAACAGTTGGTGCCTCAGCGAGAACAACTAGAAGATCCATTGGTAGCCCATGGCCTACCACATCAGGTGTATACTCACTGCCACTCTCCTGATTCCCTACTCGATATCTTCACGGTTGAATTTCTCTGTAAAGTCTAGCACACACACACATCATTACAAGTTTTATGAAGATAGAACAAGAACTCTAAATAAAAAGTGGGAAAGAGAATGAAAAACTCTCATTTTTTTAAAAATAGGAGTACACAATGTGTATAAATCCTTACATTGTGTCTTCTCATAGGATTCTACATGGGTTTGTACTTATTCCCAACATGACCGTGTAACACCCCATGTACAAGGTGTGTTCCCCGAGAGAGATGGCGTGTACTTGAGTTTCCTTCCTTCCCTGGTACTGCTACATGGCTAGAACTACATGGTTCTGATAGTGCAAGACTACACAGTGTGTACACCCCAGACACGACATGTACATCTTTGTTTGTATCCACCGGTGTCGTTAGTCACACGGTCGGATACATGATGGACATTTACACTATTTGTACTCTCAAATACACAAAGGGTTCTACTAAACGTTTGAAAACTTGTGTTTCCTCCTCACATGGCATGTTACATAGCCAAGTATTACACAACATGTAGTTAGGGTACATGATGTGTTCTTAAAATTTAGATCACATTCTTCCCCAAATAAGAAGAATACACGACATGTTAGGATAGACTATAGATCGTGTATTCTGGGTTTTCCCAAATAGAAACTCCAAATTTCCCAGAAAACCCCTATTTTTCATAAAACCAACCAGCAGAAGGCCAAATTCTGATTCTTAAGGGCCCACACTCCCCATGAGTCAAGGATTGGCACCCTATAAGAACATATCATAATACAATTATAAATAAAAGTTGATTCATGATCTACCAAATTCCAGTCCAAGAGGGCCCATACCACTCTGGAACCAAATTTTGGCATCCATTTAATCCAAACCATATCATGTACCAATAAACCAATCACGACAGTAGACATAGCTATCACATTCTCTATCATAACAACATGTGATAAATAATGCATCCTAGATGACATGGTATAATGCATGGAATGTGATTCTAAAAATTTCCTACATGAATAATGAAATGACATACCTTCATCTCATCGAGTTGAAACTAAAATAGAACCCACAATTGCATAAATAGTAATAATAGAAATCATGTGCATCACCAAACGATGAAATCAAATCAACTGTGATATATAAAATTCTAAAAGTACATGTCAATTAGAGGCAATTTGTCTTTTCCTTGTATGCGGGGGTAGCTACTCCCGAGAACAACTATTTACCAGAACCAAATTCTTTCCAATCCAGTCTATTACTCTAAATTGTAAGTAAAAGAAGAAAGAAACCCTTTTTTACTATATTGTAACGTCCCAACCCATCTTACCACTATACTAGTAACCAGACCTGTTGTAACCATGTAATCAAGTGCATTTCCCCAAAAGCTATAGGCTTCCGACCTATAGTGAGGGCCTAGGGTGTGATAGTGAGGAAACTATGCCCTCATTGGAAGAGTGTAACACATCAAAATAAATAGTAACAAATAGGGGAAGCATTAAAAATTATGAAACTGAAACTAAACATAGGATGTTTCATAGATAAATATCCAAGTCTCCACCAAAATTCACAATTCATATTGTTACATGTTCTATAAAAACAACCAAAATAGGATACGCTATAATCAAGTACAATACAATATCAAATTAAAGTAAAACAAAATTATACTCAACAGCATCACAATCCAAGGCTTGGTCCCATGCTCTCATGCTCCTAAGAAACAATCATGTAATTGAAAAAAGTGCCTATCCCATATTGACACCTACATCAATATAATCTATTGGGACAAAAAACCTAACCCCAATAGGGTGTGAGAAATGAAACCCACTATGCAACCACCAAAGTTTTGTGCCAATTTTTCAGTGATTATATGTAGTAATTGTGTATAGTAAAGAAATTTCGTAAGTAGTATTCAATCAAAAGTAATAAACCCTAAAAATACTATAATTAATTTATATAGTTTTCTATATTCATTAGTAGTTAATTTACCTGAATAATTAAAATTCTAAAATACGGCCTTAGCCTACATTCCCCGTAGCAAGGTAAGAACAACATAAGTCTGAGAAGAATTCCTAACAAATAAGTAATGTTTGAACTCAAGATTGTTATTTGTCTCGGTAAATGTGTCACAATTCCTTCAATTTCAATATTTAAGTATAACCTGAGTCCATTCGTTAGACTCCTAATTTGGAATGCAAGTATCACTATATGCATAATTCTACTGACCTCCCATGAGTTTGTTCATAGTGGACTTACTATAGAGCCTGAGTATCACTCCAGATGTTGGTATAAGTTCAAGTGAGTCTGTCCTTAGTGGTCCTACTTGGGATCCCCAAGGTATTAATCTGTGTGAAAATAATTTTATGTGAATTTAGTCTGTTCCTGGCAGTCCTACTAGGGAGTCCAAATGTCACTAATGACATATAAATAAATACCTCTTGAGTATGTCAATGGAATTCTATGGTGAACCCATGTATTTCCCAAGGTTCAAGGTACAATAGTCAGGAGATTTTGTTAATATTTTTATAAGATGAACCCATTTATCACCCAATTATATTTACCATTTATCCATTAATATTTAATATAACATTCCAACCTTCTTAAAAAGCAAAAAAATTGCAAGGAAAAATTGGCAAACACAACCCATAGCCATAATAAAATAATCACAATTATAACACAATTTCAATTTCAAAAAATAACCACATTCATTTTAAAAAACCCAAAAAAATGGAAAATGGAAACATGCCCATCGAAATCCTTGGGCGAAACGAACAAAACCAAAACTAAGGGAAACACACCGGCAGGGTGGAACATAACCAATCAACGTTGCTGAACAAGATTCAATTCATTGTATTCATTATCAAAAAAACATTTTATAATAATAAGGATCAAATTCCTTTCAAGGAAACACCCTAAATAAGGTTTCACGTCACAACGATGCATATAAACATCTTCACAATTAACGTGAGGGACAAGACCACCTACCTCAATGTCGGATGAGCGATATAAACCGACGTCAAACCCTGAATCATCCTAGATCAGACTTGATCTAATAAATAAGATAAAATATTGAACCTTTAATAACATATTAAAGAACATAAATCATAAATAATGGATCAAGGAGAATAAATTTCTTACCGAGAGGAATCCTACGAGAACGAAGGCACATGAATCGGGTTCCAGATGATGAAACGAGAGAAGGATTTGTTCCCAAAGCTCCTGGTTATTCACATGGTAGATATTCTATTCAAAAGAAGAGAAAAAAGGGTACATCCTGTTTTATTTAAAAATTTAGTAGTACACATCGTGTAAATCCATATACACAATTTGTATATCATTTTTATGTTCATAAATTTGCCGGCTTACTTTACATGTCCCGCACCGACTTTGCTGACTTGACTATACGGTGTGTACTTAAAGGTACATGACGTGTAGTGGTTTTTTCTTCTCTCCCAGGCCAACAACATCACACACCTTCTTTTCCCACCTTACATGGCCAGATTACATGGCATGTACATAGGAGTACATGACGTGTTCTATTAAAACTTATCATTTTTCCAAAATTCCTTGTTTTCTCAAAAGTAACAAAATGGAATACAAATAAAGAAAAAACACTCATATAAAGAATCGGGTTCTTACACTCTTATAGGACCTCACTTTTCAAAGTTCCCTATGTTATTTGGGAATGTCAAGGTAGGAGGAGTGTGATTTTTGTGACTTGAGGGGTTGGTGTGGGAAGAGAATCACGAACTCTTGCTCGTTATGATCCTTAGGGATCCATGGAGAGTCCAGTTAAATTAGTTTAATTGGGTTTTTATGGAATGTATTGTGATTTGGATACAACAAAGGGAGTTGAATTAATTATCCTCATGAGCCGCATGTCCTGGCATGCCATGTAGAGCTAAGGGAATGGTCCAAAAAGGATCTTCGTTTTGGTGGCATGTTTGGAATATGACCGCCAACCATGGTCAAGTCACCCACCAACACGAGTTCCCTATTTTAGATGTTTTGGGACTCCTATGACTTCTGAAAGTGTATTCAATTAAAAAAATTGGTTTTGAAATAAATGGTTGTTTGAAATGTCATGTTTAATTTTTGGATTATTTTAAATGAAATGGAATGAATGGTTTGTTTTTTAAATAATGTTGTTTTACCCTTGTCTTTCTATGGGTGATCACATTATTAGTGGTATGTTGGAATATGAACAGATGTATGGTATGGTGGATGGATGCCCAGGGTGGCATGGAAACAGTCATGTGACAGAGACTCTAAATAATACCAATAGATAGGGTTTAACCCCCCAAGGTTATTTTAAATTAAATATGTTTTCAAAAGGAATGTTTTGATGTTATGATATCTTCTTTTCTTGTGTTTATATCTTTTCACCATTAAAATGTTTTATCTTAAGGATTTTATTTATTGAGTTGGCCTTGATTGGGTTGTTGAATTTTTCATGTCTAGTGGTAGTCCTCTTAATGCTTATATGGGTGATCGTTGTGCGATTGGTCAACCTAAGGATTTTATGCTTGAGTTTCAGAAGCTAGATCCACATCTCTTTTACGGTCAAGCGGACCCATTCATAGTGGAGGAGTGGATGCCAAAGATTGAAAGGGACTTTAACCACATTGAGTCACCCGAGTCATTGAAGGTCATGTTTTTAACCTTCATGCTGCAAGTTCACCATGGATGTGGTAGAAGTCGGTGTCTCAGAACGAGCCTTGTCAAGAGTTTACTTGGGAGTATTTCAAGGCTCTGTTCATTCATTAGTATTCCTCTTTGAAAGAAAGTGTGAGAAAGGGGATGGAGATGTGTTATCTGTAGTAGGGTTATCTATTACTGTTGGATTACTTCTAGTGGTTTTTTGGACCCATTACATTATGATTACGGTTATTCCATAGATGACTCCATGAAGGCTCGATGTTTCGTGTTAGGTCTCTATCCCGATCAATAGTCGAAGGTGTCAGATTCCAACCTAACATCGTTTGTCGATGCAGCGAGGCAGTATGTTCATGTCGAGTTTTTGATGGAAGTAGTGCTCAAATTAGTCCTCCCTCTTCAATCCCTATGATCAGTGGTGAAGATTATAGAAAGGAGATGAGAAAGAAAATGAATGTGGTTGGAGAAAGTCAAGGAATCAAAAGTCCTTGAGATCTTTCATCAACCTCTTCAGAGTGGGAGATCCGTGTGTGTTATCAGTGGGGCAAGCTAGGTCACAAGAGGCCATCATTCTCAAGTACTCCTAATCCCTCCAAGCATGTGGAAGTTTGGGTAACTTACAATGATTTAGTCGAGGCATCCCTAGAAAGCGTTATGGAGGAAGTTCTCAGAAGTGGTGTGTTGTTGGATTTTTTAAATGCTTCTTGTGTATTTTTCCTTGTACTGTAAGGTATCTCTTATCATGGAAGTTGTACAGATGATGTTTTTAGTGTTGAATTGTATGGGAATGTCATGTGTCTTTTTATAAACTCTAGTTTCAATGCCAGTGTTTCATTCATTTCTAAATATTGTCCATTCTTTTGTAAAATCAAAAGATGTATGTTTGTTATTGTGATTATCAGAACCTGACTGTGAGGCATGAGATGCTTCATCCATCAGAGCTCCATCCAAAACACCTTGGAGGAAATCCAATGCGTAGTCAGGAACCCCAAAGTAATTTTAAGAAGCTTGGTTAAGGTTGTTCCTCTATCGTGCGGTGAGACATGTTTAATGTTTCTATTGTTGTTTTCTGTCGTTTTGAATTTCCTCTTTTCACAAAGATAACGATGGACTTATCCCACAAGTAATGTCTGTAGTTGTGAATTTTTGGATATGAATTTTTGATTGATGGCCTTGTGTGGACCACCCATGTGAATTAGTTGCAGCTTTGGTATGAATCTGTCTCGAAGTTATTAGTCATGAGCAGTTGTTTGTGATAGTTTTATTGATCCAATCCTTGGGCCCTCCCTCCCTACCCATGGGGTGAAGGTTTTTAGTTCGTAAGAAGCTTTTAGTTCATCTCTTATCCCTTTAAGACAAGAGTTAGTGGTGTGATTGTTCTTATTGTACTTCTCTTTTCTTTAATAAGGCTTGGTGCGGGTCTATGTTGGATTATTTTTTGGTCGTGTATAGGTTGGTTCTTTATGGTGGGGTGGCCCAACATCTCTTTGGGTTTTATCTTATGTTTTTATCGGGTTCTAGTTGAATTCTTATAGTGGGGATTCTGTTCAGACATGCCTTTTGTTGGTGATCTATTTCGGGAAATGAGGTTGAGTCTCGTTGGTAGTCGATGAAATGTCCTTGGGTTGAGAGGTTGAATTGTGTTTATGTGGAACCCTTAAGTGTTGATCGATCAGCTGGATAGTGTTGTGGATTTTCAGGGGGCCGAAAGTATTATGGTGGGGAGAATTGTCACACCATGACCTATGGTATTATTTTATTTTATTATTTTTCAACCTTTAAATTAATTTTTTGGGGTTTGGGTTGAGTCCCGAACAATATTCTTGAGGTTATCTTAAATAGTGCGCTTTTTGGTGTTGACATCATCGGGCGCACGGGCAGAGCATGGATTTTGAAGCCGCATGGATTTTGAAGCCGCATGGATTTTCCCTAGTAACTGTGTGGCCGTCCATTCTTGGAAAATGAAAATAAATAAATTTTGTAATTAAGACAAATATTAATTATTTTCATTTAATATTTTTATTGTTTTCAATGAAATTGTTATCATTAAAATAAATGAATACTTTTATTATTTTTCTTTTTGTCATCATTTTATTATTATTATTATTATTATTAGATTCATTACGATTTAGTTATTATATGTTTAATAATATATATATATATATACTTTTATTTTTTTTATAAACCATTTTCTTAGTGTTTACCCAATTTCCTTTTCCCAGCATGCGGTGCAATATTTCTCCCTCAGTAGCGTCGCCTCTGACCTCGGTTTGGCTTCCCCCTAAAGCGCCTCACCACCTCAGTTTCTTCCTCCACTGTAGTGACGAGCCCTCCCCAGACCTTGACCTCGCTCCCTCTCAGCATGCAATAGTCGGTGCCCATTACCCTTGCAGCATGCGATTAGGGCAACCCCCTCAGGCCGCTCCTATTTCTCCCATCACGACATACCTCCTCCCTATCTCGGCCTCCACCATCAATCTCCACTGGTCCACCTAAACAGACACCACCAGAGCTTCCGGTAGCGATCCCCTCCCCGCAAAAACCTCGTTGCTCTGGCCGACTGGCCCCTGTCCTTCCTTCGCGCCGCAGCATGGCCCCCCTTGGGCACGACCTTATCCTACGATGGTCGCCTCCCCTATTTCAGAATCCAGCAGTGTGCCTCTTGATACAAGCGGCGAAACCCCCCTTGGCCAAATCTGTCCTGATTGTTCTCTGGTTGTGCAACCGCCTCCTGGCAGCAAACACAGCACAGGCGCCGCCCTCCAGGTCGCAACCCTCCACCGGCCGGCAAACATTGCACTGACGCCACCGCTATCCAGCGGCTTACCATCTTTTAATTGGTGCCATCCCCTTTCCGGCTGTGGCTAGCTGGTGTCACAACCTCTTGTTAGTTCGCCGCCTACTTCTGGAGCATTTCACCCCCTTGGTACAATCCTCTTCTTTCATCATTGTTCTTTTAGTTAGTTTCTGAGTTTTGATTGTTTAGGGTTATTTTCTGTGGTTTAGGATTTTTAAAACCCTCTATTGGTAGTTTCGGATTTGCGTTGTCGTTGCACATTGCTTTTGAGGTGAGGGTTTCTCCCCACTGCTTGGTTTCTCATACTTTAATTGGGGTTTTTGAATGTGTTTTTAGTCCTCAATGTTTAATCTTTAGGAAGTTGGATCTTGTTACCTGGCATTAGACTCGCGTCCTTCCATTTCATATTGGCCTCAAGGTAGGTTTCTCAATGCACCTGCCTTTATAATATACATTCATATGTTTCTTTTTGTTTTTATCCTATAATTGTGCTAATTATTGTTGTGCAATTTGTTGCTAATTTATTATGTGTGCGAATTGATAGTTCAATTCTTGTTCTGTGAAAAATATTGTCGTTTTGTTATGTTTTCACAAACCATTTGTTTGATTAAATGTTTTTTTAATTTCACACCTGGTTTATCAATTTATATAAATTTAGGGCATGAAATTTGTTTTTTCACCTCCTTGAGTCATAATTAGAAACTATTTTAGTAAATGTTGCTTGTGACGTTGATAAATTTCTTGATTGGCTCTTATAGTTTATTTGGGATATAAAATGGTTTGGTTTGGTTTTATAAAAATATTGGCATCATGTGAGGTAGAATTTTGTGGCTCCTTAAATGGTTTCAAACATATTTTTGGGTTTATAATGAAATGAGTTTTTTTCTAAATGGTTGTGGAAGAGAAACATGTTGTTTTCCCCTTTTCTAGAAAAATAATATGTTTTTTTGTAAAATTAGTGGTTTGTGAAATGTGTTTAATTTCTATCTAGAGCCCTGTGAAAAATGATGAACTTTTTTTAATGAAAACCCTCCATAGATAAATATATTTCTTTGGTTGTGACTAATTTTTTGGGAGTCCCACACTTAAAGGCTCCCGGGTGCTCGAATTGTTTAAAGGAATGAGGTCGTCCCATGGATTTACTTGGGGTGATGCTTGTTGTTATTTATTTATTTAATATATATATATATATATATATATATAGATATATATATTTGTGATTGGATGATCGGCTGGGATCCGTTGTCTCACCCCTGTTATATACATGAGACATATGAACCCGTCATATTGAGAGAATATCCTAAGAATGATTGATGCACTGGAAGTTTAGGGTACTAACCAGTGGCCCATAGTAGGATTATATGTTTAGGTTCATTTCTGTGGGTTTTTCCCTTGTATTTCCTGAGAAAGGATGGACGTGTGTTTTGATAATTTGGATTTCATCATGTGTGAAATGTCAAGGAGGATGAGGCCGATTGTATTGGTGTCTTATGAATTATTCTTGATCTCCGGGGTTCACATATGTTTACATGTCCTTTGTTATTTTAGTGTTTAATGTGTTACTTATAATTATATTTTATTTTCATTTACCTTACTATGTAACTACTGTAGCACTTTCATGTGTTGTGTTTTTACTCGAATGTGATTTGTGGTTTTAATGTGGCCTATGAAAACTGTTTTCAAAGAAAAGTGTTTTATTCTTTTTGTGCAAATTGAAAATGTGAACATCACTTTCCATTTAAAAATTCGAATATCTCACTAAAAAAATGAATTTTGATTTTGAGAATTAAATGAGGGAAATGAATTGTACATTGTTTTTGAGTAACATGTAGAAAATCTTACTTTTATACGTGGTATTTCAACCATGAAAATGGATGTTTCTTTTATTTTAAAGGTAGTGCATTGGAAAATAGTATATCAGGTTGGCCTAAGGAGTTTTAATATTCATGAATATAGTTCTTTTTTCTTTTAGTTCTTGTGTAGGCTTTATCTTGGGTGAATTATCCTTGGGTAAGGTCTTATCATTGAGTTGGAGATTGACTTTGGGGTCACATTGAGTTAGTTCAGTCATTGAGTTCGGTTAGTTTTATCTTCACCAGTTTTAGTTTTGTCATTTATTCAGATTATTTATTTTGACTTTTTCATTATTATATCCATTGTTTTTATTTATCTATCTTGGTTGAAATTGTTCCCATACTCTCTGTCGATGCCTTAGTGGTTGTTTCCATCTTGGTAGGATCGGGAACACCTCTCAAGCCTTACTGCGGATAGGATCAGGTGACCGGTTCAGGGTCAACCCGGCTTGGTTCGTGGGAATATATAATAAAACAAAAATTATGCATAAATAGTGTGTGAGTAATAATTAGTAGGCCACCACCAATATCGTCTAATTCATATCCACTCTATGAGTGTTACAAGGAATAGTTTGTAGGTTTAATAATGTAAGGGGTAAAATAAATAGACCATGTCAAACTGAGTTCCTCCAGAGATACCCATATGATCCCACGTGCATTAGTTTGTACCTGAATGTATTTTAACCTATTCATTTATACAAATATACCCATGAAACATTGTAGATAATCAATTAATCTGTGTAATATTATTAACATGATGGGTTTCATATCTAAATGAGGACCATCAATCCCAAACATCTAGAAAAGGGATATTTAACATCAGGTCTGAAGAATCATAGTCATTGATAAAGTATAAGATGCCCAACCATTCAACTGAAGATAATAATAATAATAATAAAATAAATACATGTCCAAATTTTTCTATTAGAATTAATTATAAAGGATTTATTCCAATGAATTAAATAAATAATTATATGGGATTCCATTCCCACAACAACAATAAGTAATGATATGGGGTTTCATTCCTAGAAATAATAATAAAATATATAAATAACAGAATTTCAATCATGTATTAATAATAAGAATAAGAAAAATAATTCCCAATAAGTTATAATAATATCATTTGGGAACGTTGTTTCCAATAAATTCAATTAATAATGTATAACATTATTTCCAATAATTAAAACTGAACAATGATGTGCGCCATGGACAACATCACTTTACCACGTATAATTAATTTTGTTTAAAATTATTTATGTTCCCATCCAGGAAATTATGTATCCAAATCCCAGTGGAACACATTCTGTTACATAGATAGGAACATTGAAATTAATTATTATATGTTATATGATAAAACATTCATGCCAAGTTACAATCAACATGATTTAATTTATCACTCTATCTAAAATTTTATTCCACTAATCAATTCACATACAAGTGGTAGAAAGGTTTTGAAATTACCAATTCCATATATAAATTATAAAAATTAATTTAGAAATGAATAAGTGACTTTAGATGGTGTAAACTATTTAAGAAGCATTTATTTTATCAAGCTATCATTCTAATTAATAATCCGAATCTATATAAAATATGATGAAAAAGAAAAATAAAAACAATTTAATCCACTTGATTAATGAAATTTTTCATTTTATTATATTTATTTTATAGTATAATTCTAAGAAAAACCCACCATAATGGTGTTTTGGTCATGATAAAGAAAATTTTAATGAAGGAATTTAATTTAGTCCACCTAAGGGTTGGTTTAGTTAGAGGTCATCAAATATTAATTGGTAATCAAAATATCTAGTATCATGTTCCAACAATTATTTTATGGGAAATCCAATTTATGATAAATGATCAGAATGTTCAAGGTTAAAAAGAGAAATACATTTAATAAATGATGAATCCTTAAAAGAAATATAATATAGAACACCTAAATCATGATTAAAATTTAGCACTCATCAATTGTCCCCCTATGATTTAAGCGAAATTGGGAGTAATTAAATTTACTAATAAACACCTTGAAATACATACATATGAGTTCGCATGAACACATATTCAATATAGAAAGATAAACTGATAAAAAGGAATATGAATCATAGACATGTGTCAAGACGTTTAATTCAATGGATGGTTATTGAATAGAAAAACTAATAAAGGAGAAACCAAATTGGGAAGAGTATATGGTAGTGAATGCATACCAGGGAACACCTTAAAGAATAAAAAGGGGTAAACTCCATTTTGGATTTTAGTGTAAAATGGTAAATTTTCACCTTTTTAGTGGTTTATTATATGATGATGACTTATCTTGGTATGATTTTGGATTTATATCATTAAAAATTTATTCTTTTGTTGATTTATCTTTATTGGGGATTTACATTAGGGTGTGTTGGGTAAAAAAATTGAGAAAAATGGAAGAAAGAGGGAACTGTATGGTTGGCACATGTTTAGGGAAAACCATATTACTTAGCCTAAGAAACCATGCATCTTTAGAAAGATCTGAATTCCATGGTTAGTGTAAGTTTTTTCAAACTATGTAACCTCTTAGGAGTAACTATGACCCAATATAGAAGAGGTTCAAAATTTAGGAACATGGTTAAGGAAAATTGTGCACCCATGCCTAGAAAATGAAAGTGTTTCATGACCCGTCCCTTGGGGCCCGTGTCTTGACTACCCCAAGCCTGCCTTCCATAGGCCAGGGGATGACGACTATCACTGAAAGGCGTATTCCCTGAAACTAGGAAAGCATTGACTTTATAACCTATAAATACACGCAACCAAGAACACAGTGAGATACGAACACAAGCAAAACTGTATAGAAAAAAGAGTTCTAAAAGTAAGAGGGGCCGGAATACAAGCCCAACAGTAAAGGTACAAGTAAAACTGAAATACAATACAACTGAAGATAGAGAAAGATATCTATTGGGTCATTCTCTAAGGTTCCTACCTTAAGGGTAGGTACAAATTGCCTTCTTATCACTCCACATCCGCCCGTCTCCTCTGCGTACAAACACACCATATGGTCCACCTCCAGGAACCATCCAGTCCTGGTACCCTTGTCCTTAGTCAGCGATGTCCATCGTCTGCATGAAGCACAACAAGGTGTGGGAATAGCCCAGGAAGGGGTGAGTATAACGATACTCAGTAGGGGCCCCGAGACCCTTAGGGTATCACAAAATTCAAAATGGATAAACCACATAGAATGAAATCAAATGACAACCCTACATAGGTATGTGCCCACACATATACCTAAGTTATCAAGAATACTAATCCCAATCATGTGGAAACACAGAGTCCAAATAAAAAGCCAAACCACAACTATCCCACAAAGGAAAGAGTTCCATGAAGTTAAGTACCACACAGGTACGCCACACAGAATAATACCACTATTGTATTACCACAAAGGGAAAGTACCACACATGTACAAACTCTACTCACCCCAGGTATATCTTAGGTACAATAGTAAAGATGATTAGATGTAACTACTGAATTATATTACTCTGTTAATATGAAGACCCACGAAGGATCCTAAATCATCATCAGATCCACAGAGGATCGTAGTATATCGTCAGACCCACACAGGATCCTAGTACCTCGTCAGACCCACAAAGGATCCTAGTACATCGTCAGACCCACACAAGATCATAATACATCATCAGTAAAACTTTTGTACGTCGTCAGAACCACACATGATCCTAGTAAATCATTAGTACATCTTCAGACCCAGACAGGATCCTAGTACATCGTCAGTACATCGTCAGACCCACATAGGATCATAGTACATTGTCAGTACGTAGTCAGAACCACACAGGATCCTAGTGCATCGTCAGTATGTCATCAGAACCACACAGGATCCTAGTACATCTCCATTACATCGTCATACCCACACAGGATCCTAGTACATCGTCAGTACGTCTTCAGACCCACACAAGATCCTAGTACATTGTCAAAATGTCGTCACAACCAGCTACAAGATTCTCACACTAAGTTTGCTCGTCTCTAGGATGGTTCAATCCGCAAGATACTAGTCGATACTCCCACTAGCATGAAGTCCCACAAAGAATTATCTAAAAGGTATGCCACATCATAGGGGTCTCAACGCAACAAACAGTGTTTCAAACAAACGCTCGATCTGTAATTCATTAGCCTTTTAGTCCTGAGGGCCTAGCTGGATTCGTTCTTGTTCCAACCCGACTGTTCCCCCAAATTATCCAAATTTCCATTTGGGTAAAACAAATTGAACGTCTCACTCCAAGGTTTTTAGTGCCGTAGATGATTCGTCAAATGGATAATCGGTGCCAAAATTATGTCCAAATGAGCGGAAATGGGTCGAAGCTGGTCCGGGTTCGGTCCGACTCAGCCAGACCTACCCGGCCTCGGTCGACCCATCCTGATTCATGTTGACCCAGGTCGCTGGATCAGACCTAGCCCACAATGGGTGGTCTGATTCATGCTGGGCCACCAGGCATGGCAGCGGGGTGACGCAGGGGCTGTGGTGCTGCGTGGGGGGTTGCGGGGCAGCGATGGGGCTGCAGTACGATGTGGGGGCCCTAGGTTGTCATGGGGGCCGTGGGGCAGCGCAGGGGCTGCGGGGAAGCATTGGGGCAGCGCGTGGGGCAGCACGAAGGCCGCAAGGCAGTGCGGGCCGCTCAGGTGCCGCGCCGTGCTGGGGCCGCGCCGAGCCGGTGCCGCAAGGTGGCAATGGGGCCACG
Organism: Viscum album; assembly: GCA_963277665.1. Lineage (NCBI taxonomy): Eukaryota > Viridiplantae > Streptophyta > Magnoliopsida > Santalales > Viscaceae > Viscum > Viscum album. The sequence continues at coordinate 848,310,800 of OY728164.1, read as the reverse complement.
AGGGGGAGCAAGGGCCGCAAAGGGCGTGAGGGCCACAATGCGGTGGGGAGGCCATGGCTGGCCGAATGGCCAGCCTTCCTCTCCGCGCAGTGCGGTCGCGCATTGTGCCTTTGTCGGCGGCCAGTTCGGCCGACTGTATTTCCTTCACTGTTGCAGCACAAGCCACAGTTCTCTTCCATTGGGTGGCATTGTCACACCATCACCTTCGTCACGAAGAACACAACAAATAATCACAAGAGTTGTAGAGAGGTCGGGCCATGTTCGTTTGGACCACACTCTCCGCGTTAGAGAGATAGCAAGTGGCTATGATTCCTTCTTGAATTACGAAGAGTCGTGAAGAACAGTTAAGGTGGGTAAATTCAAACAACCACCCTACTTCGAAGGATTGTTGATGTCAGAGAGGAAGAAAGGAAGAACGTTGGTTGTTCATTGGTGAAGATGTCCCTCATTGGAGGTGGCACATTCTTCGTTGGAGAACATGGGGTGTTCTTCGTCGAAGAATATCATCGTTTGGAAGTGTTCATTGTTGGAGAGAATAAACCTCCAAAATTTCTCCTGTTTCCAACCCTTTCCTCTCAATTCCACCAAAATGTGAAATAGCCAACTTATTAATTCAAGTTTATCAAATTAAATTACTTTGTCACAAAAGAGAAAGTTGTAATAATTAAATATTTACACATTTAATTAATTTCTTAGTTGGATCAAATAATTAATTGGGGAGTTCAAGTGGTTTCTCCCATTTAAAGAGTTCGGGTGGTCCCCACCTTTAGGAATTCAAAATCAGGGTTTTAGGCTCTATGGTCCCCACCTAGATAACACACATGTGGGAGGTTTTAGTTTAGGTGTTCTACACCTTTATAACATTCACATGGTATGTTTAAACAAATAAAAATGTTAAAATTTTTTATTTTATTTTATTCTTACATGAAAAAAAACTAACTTTCACCCGCGACCAACTTCCATCGAGGTGAAAGTCTCCTTAAGTGAATATCGGTGCAACAGGTTCAACTGTGTCCTCTGATTTAAATTTCGAGCACTGGTTCAAAAGCCAAAACAACCCACTCGCACGTTTACTGAACGTACCTGAAAAAAAGTTCATAAATTCATTTCGGGCACTCCAAGCCACAGAATCATGCATCGTAAATTTTCAGAGACTCATAAAATTCCCTTATAATTAAAAAAAATTAAATGGAAATTTGGAGTCTTTACATTTTCCCCTCCTCAGGTCTTTGCATCCCCGAAATCTACATAAAAAAACTAGGAAAAAAAGTGGGTGTACTGAGCACAAATTTGAGGCTCCTACTCTCATGTTCTCTCATGGAGGTTCCCATGTTGTCAGTGAACGCGCACCATAGGTATCGACCACCCACAAAGGACCTCATCTTGTCAATTCTCAATCTTGACTGGAACCTCTGTAAAAGTCTCCCCATCCTCGACATCCATCTCGCCGTGATCGATGATGTGAGAAGGGTCGTGCATGTATCTCCTCAGCTAGGATAAGTGGACGACGTCGGGCACCCGGTGCAACTAAGGGGGAAGTGCTAAGTGGTAAGACACATCGCCAACTCTACTGAGGACCTGGAAGGGTCCAGTGAACCTCGGAGATAACTTTCTGCCTCAGATAAATCTTTGTAAACCTCATCGGGGTGAGACCCGTATAAAGACAAGGTCGCCTTCCTCATACCCCAGAGGTCTCTGTCTCCTATTAGCATAAGACTTCTACCTACTATGTACAGTCTTTATCCACTCCTGGATGGTCTGCAATTTCTCTACGGTAGCTCGTACCATCTTTAGTCCCATGAGTGCTGACTCCCCTAAGTTAGTCCAACACAAAGGTGATCTAAAAGGTCTTCCATACAAAGCCTTAAAAGGTGTCATCCCAATGGTGGAGTGATAGTTGTTGTTGTACGAAAACTCCACCAATGGAAAGTTATCCTCCCAGCCATGACCAAAGTTGAGGATGCAAGAACGCAACAGGTCCTCGAGGGTCTGAATGGTCTGCTCAGTCTGTACATCCATCTAAGGATAGAAGGTGATGCTCAAACAAAGATGCATCCCGAAAGCCTCATACAACCCCTTCCATAGTTGGGAAGTGAAAAATGTATCACAATCAGAGACAATCGTCGAGGGTACATCATGTATCCGCACAGTCTTTTGCACATAGAGTCATTCCAAGATCTCTACTGAACCCTGCTCTCTGATCGGTAGGAAGTGGGACAACTTGGTGAGTCAGTTGATGATCACCAAGATAAAATCATGAACTTTGGATGTACGTGGAATTCAAATCAAAAAGTCCATGGATATCCCATCCCACATCCACTCTGGGACCACTAAAGGTTGAACCAAGTCTGCTGGTACCTGATGCTCAGCCTTCACTTGCTGACAAGTGAGGAACCAAGAGACAAACATTTCTACTGCTTTCATCATTCCTGGCCACCAGTGCTGTCATCAGAGATCCTGGTACATCTTCTCCACTCTTGGATGTACCGCTGGAGGGGATGTGTGGAACTCCCTCAACACTTCCTCCCGAAGTGACACAGGTACCATGGTACATCCTCTTAAGAGAATGACGTGCTCCCCACCTTCAGAAATTCCATCAGGTTCTTGTCCTTTGAATATCTAACCACGTTGAGACTCGTAGTTAGTGTCCCCATGTTGCGCCTCCTTGAATCGCTGAATAAATGGGGGAGTGACTATAAGAGATTGAAGAAAAGATTCTTCATCCCGACCCACAAAAGATATCTGAAAATCATACAACTGCTCTGTCATCTCACCTAACAGTTGTATACCAGATCTCCTACTGAGTGCATCTGCAAAAACATTCCCATTCCCAGGAGTATAGAATATCTCGAAGTCATAGTCCTGGAGGAACTCAAGCCAATGTCATTGTCTCAGGTTCAGGTCCTTCTTAGAGAAGATATACATGAGACTCCTATGATCAGAGTACACTGTAAAATGCTCTCCCATCAATTAATGTCGCAACATCTTCAAGGTGAAGACCACTACTGCTAACTCCAAGTCATGGGTAGTGTAATTCTAGTCATGTTGTCTCAGCTGTTGAGAACCATATCAGATCATTGCTCGCTCCTGCATCCGGACACATCTGAACCCGGTCCCTGATGCGTCGCAATATACTATGTAACCTACAACCTCCTCCAATAGCCTCAAGATGGGGGGGGGAACTAGTCAGCTTCTACCTCAGCTCCTGAAAACTTTGTTGTAATCTCTCTAACCAAATGAATGGTTTCCCCTTCTTTGTCAATATAGATAGAGGTGCTGAAACTCTAGAGAAATATGGCACAAATTTCCGGTAGTATCCATCCAAACCTAAGAAACTCCATTCCTCCGTCACACTCCCAGGTGGATCCCAAGTAAGTATAGCCTCAATCATCACTGGATCCACCACAACTCTAGCCTCTGAGATGAAATTTCCTAGAAAGTGATACTCTAGGATCTAGAATTGGAACTTCGAGAGATTACCATAAAGCTTGTGCTGTCAGATTGTGTCCACAACTATCTAAAAACGATAGGAATGCTCCTCCTCAGTAGCTGAGTAGATAAAAATTTCATCAATGAAGACCACCACAAAGAGATCAAGGTATGGCTGAAAGATCCTGTTCATGAGTCCCATGAACACTGCTGGAACATTGGTTACACCGAATGACATAACCAAAAACTCATAATGGTCGTACCGGCATCTGAAAGCAATATTTAACACATCCACATCTCTCACTCTATGCTAGTGATAACCTGATCTGAGGTCTATCTTCGAGAACCACCGTGCTCCCTTCATCTGATCAAAGAGGTCGTCAATCCTTGGGAGTGAGTAATTTTTTTCACAGTCACTTTGTTTAGGCACCGATAGTGGAGATAAAGTCTCAAGATCCCATCCGCCTTCTTGGAAACCAAAATTAGGGCTACCCAAGGAGAAACACTGGGCCGAATGAACCCTTTCCCATATAAGTCCTCCATCTATACCCACAGCTCAAGAAGATCCACAGGAGCCATTTGATACGCAAGTGTATATATCAGTGTCATCCTAGGGTACAATTAAATGTAAAATTACACCTCTTTACGAGGAGGTAGACCCAGAACATCATCAAGAAAAACATCCGCATACTGGTCCACCACTATAGGATAGCCCGGGATCTCCACATCAACCGTTCTGAGGGTAAGGTTAGAAAACTGATGAGTGATCGGCTGTACTCTCCTCCGGGTAAGTCCATCCCGTGCTACAAAGGCCCCCTTCTCGCTGGTAAAAGTAAACCTAGTCCCATCAATGTGGACACACCACACTTTGCACCTAATACATTCAATCTGAGTATGGACTGTAAATAACTTGTCCATACCCAAGATGAATTCATAAGGCCTCAACGCCACTACTAGGAGATCCCAGCTAAAGCTATCTCCTCCTAGAGTAAGCTCACACTACCAACACCAATGCATAATTGATGAATCCTATCTCGTAAGAGTCTCTAGCCGTAAGGATCAAGCCAATGGCTTCGTTGGAATCTCTGAGCCCTGAATGAGGGTAGTGGCAATAAATGAATGACTAGAACCTGTGCCTATAAGTACTGCAGCTAAGGTGGTTTAGACATAGATTGTACCTAATATCATCTCTGGAGTGCCATGATCGTAGGCCTCAACTGCCTGGAGCTGAGCTCGCCCCTGTCCTCCTACTCCTTGTGGTTAAGGTGGATCTGCTGCTGGTGGTGGTGGTAACATCTCGAATCATTGCCCACCGCCAGCTACACAACCATATCCCATTCCATGTCCATTTTCTCCCTACTTACCTCCTTAATCGAACCTCTATCTCTTCTTGGGAGGTCCCTCAACCATCTTCTGATCATCCATACAGTGGGTCGGGCAGTCACGAGACATGTGACCCTGCCCGTCGCATGTGAATCATTGTCTATTCCTCGCATGACTGGCTCTGTCTCTAGTACCCCACACAAAAAATCCTGAGTCATACGGTCGTCCACCAGTAGGCCTAGTCCTCTTAGACCTCTGTGACATCTGTCTGCTACCAACTGCAGAAGACTCTGCTACGTGATTTCCGGTGGTGAGTCTCGCTACTGGTGACTGGTCAGAAAAAAAAACTATCCATTAAGAGGGATTGTTCTAACACCCCTACCAGTGTCAGGATATTGAGAGAAATCATCAAAGCCCTGATCTCCCGCTTGAGCCCCAGATCAAAGTTTTAGGCCCTGAAGAATAGGTCCCACACCATATCAGTGGAGTAGAGTGAGAGGTCAGTGAACCTTGCTCATTACAGAGCCACAATCATGCTTCCCTACTCTAGATGAAGAATCCCCTGTATGTGCACTGCGCAAAGAGTTGCTGGGAGAATCTCTTCCAGAAAAAAGCTCTCAAAGTCTGCCAAGAGAAGCATCACCTCATCGTGAACTTGGAGCATAAAGCTCCACCATCTACCTATTATTGCCTGTAGAAGACTAGTGGAAAGGATCACCATGAAATCAGCTAGTGTCCCTACCAGTCGGAAAACTCTCACCACAGCCTCTAGCCAATCCTCAGCCGCCTGTGGGTCCATCTCTCCCCTGAACCTTGGTGTCCTCTGGCACTGAAACTCATGCAACACACTCATGTGGCTTGCACCCTTTGCTGACAGGGGTGGTGGAATCAGTGGATCAACGGGTAATGGTACCGTTGGTGCCTCTACTAGAAGAGGGACTCACAACAAGGCCTCATCGTTCGGTGGGCTATTAGTGCGTACTATATCCAGAACCCTAGCTAGATATCTGCGTGGAGGCATCCTGAAAAGAAACAGGTGCACCATGGTCAATAAGTTATACCTGTTGAGCTGACACAAATAGTTAACAAAGAAGACTCATGAAAAAACACACGCAATCAGTGTTTTTGTGCACTAAATTGAAAATCAGAAGTCAAGGTCCTGAGGTATGGATACACTGGCCATCGCAGCAACACTAGAATCCATAAACTGATAACCACACTCACTATTCTTAACATTATTTATGTTAAAAAGATTAGAGTCCTATGTTCTATGGTAGAACCAACCTGCCTATGATACCAACTTGTCACGACATGTCCCCCGGGGCCCGTGCCGTGACTACCCCAAGCCTGCCTTCCATAGGTCGGGGGCTGGAGACTAGCACTGAAAGACATATTCCCTAAAAATGGGAAGGCATTGCCTTTATAACCTGTAAACACATGAAACCATGCATACACCGATATAAAAATACAGGAAAAACTTTATAACAAAAAGATTGCTGAAAGTAAGAGGGGCCAGAATACAATCCCAACAATAAAGGTACAAGTACAACTGAAATACAGTACAACTAAAGATAGAGAATGACAACTATTGGGTCATCCTCTGAGGTTCCTACTCCAGGTGTAGGTATAAATTGCCTTCTCATTACTCCACATCCACCCGTCTCCTCTACGTACCGACACGCCGTATGGTCCACCTACGGGCACTGTCCAATATTGGTACCCTCGTCCTCAGTCAGCACTGTCCGCCGTCTACACCAAACACAACAAGGTGCAGGCATAGCCCATGCAGTGGTGAGTATAACAATACTCAGTATGGGACCTGATACCCTCAGGGTCTCACAAAATCCACAAAGGATAAACCACAAACCATGAAATCAACTGACAACCCTACTTAGGTATATTCCCATACATATACCTAAGTTACAAGTATGCGCATCTCAATCATGAGGAAACACAGAGTCCAAATCAAAATCCCAAGATCAACTATCCCACAAATAAAGCAGTTCCACATAGGTATGTACCACACAGGTACACCACACAGTGTAATACCACCAAGGTATTACCAAAAAGGGAAAGTACCACACAGGTACAGACTCAGCTCACACCAGGTATGTCTTAGGTATAATAGTAAAGATGATTAGATGTAATTACTAAATCATTTTAATCTGTTAAGAGGATGACCCACGAAGGATCCTAAATCCTAATCAGACCCACAAAGGATCGTAGTACATCGTCATACACAAACAAGATCCTAGTACCTCGCCAAACCCACACATGATCCTAAAACATTTTCAGACCCACACAGGATCTTAGTACATCGTCAGTACATAGTCAGACCCACACATGATCCTAGTACATCATCAGTACGTCGTCATACCCACACATTATCCTAGTACATCGTAAGTACATTTTCAGACCCACACATGATCTTAGTACATCGTCAGTACGTCGTCAGACCCATACAGGATCCTAGTACATCGTCAGTACGTTTTCAGAACCACACAGGATCCTAGTATATCAGCAGTAAGTTGTCAAAACCTCACATGATCCTAGTACACCTCTATTACGTCATCATACCAAAATATGATACTAGTACATTGTCAGTACGTCGTCAAACCCACACAAGATCATATTACATCATCAATACTTCGTCACAGCCAGCTACAGGATTCCCACACTAAACATGTTTGTCTTCGGGAGGGTCCGCTCCTCAAGCTACTAGTCGATACTCCAACTTCCATGAAGTCCCAAAAATAATTATCTCAAAGTTTCACCATTTCATCGGGGTCTCAACACAACATACGGTGTGTCAAACGGACGCTCGGTCTATAAGTTATGAGCCTTTTAGTCCTGAGGTCCCGGTTAGATATGTGCTCAATCCAACCCGACCATTCCCCAACATTATCCAAATTTCTAGTGGGGTATACCAAAGGGACCGTCTCTCTCCAAGGTTTCCAGCACCGTAGACAGTTCGTTAAATGGACACTCGGTGCTAAATTTATGACCAAAAGAGCAGAAATGGGTCGAAGCTGGTCCGGGTCAGGTCTGACCCGGTCGGCCCGACCCGAATCGGTTCAGGTCGACCCGCCCCATTGGGTCTGGCCCAGCTAGCGCTGGGTGGCCCGGCCTAGCGGAGGGGCGACTACGGTGCGACGTGGTGGGCCACAGGGCGGCATAGGGGCCGCGGTGTGGCGTGGGGGGCGGCGGGTTGGTACGGGGGCCGCAGGGCGGCGTGGGGGTCGCAGAGCAGTGCGAGGGATGTGGGGCGCCGCGGGGGACGTGGTGCCGCAGTCCGCTGAAGTTGGACGAATGGCCCACCTTCCTCTCCATGCAGCATGGTCACATGTTGCGCCACCACCGACAGCCAGTTCGGCCCACCTTCCTTTCTTTATCACTGTGGCACAAGCCACAGTTCTCTTCTGTCGGGTGGCGTGGTTGCGCCATCATCTTCGTCATGAAGAACACAACAAACAATCACAAGAATTGCGAAGAGGTCGGGCCATGTTCATTTGGCCCGCACTCTCTGCATTATAGTGGTAGCAAGTGGCTATGATTCCTTCTTGAATTAAGAAGAGTCGTCAAGAACAGGTAAGGGGGTAAAATTCATACAACCAAACTACCTTGAAGGATTATTGACGTCGGAGAGGAAGAAAGGGCGAACGTCGGTTGGTCATTGGTAAAGACGCCCCACATTGTGGGTGGGGCGTTCTTCATTGTAGAAGATGGAACGTTCTTCATCAAATAAGATCTTCATTGGGATGTGTTCTTCGTTGGTGAGAATAATCCTCCAAAAGCTATCCTCATGCCCGCCCTTTCCTCTCAATTCAACCAAAATGTAAAATAACCAACTTCTTAATTTATGATTATCAAATTATATTACTTTGGAAAAAATAAAGTTTTCATAATTAAATTATGACACATTTAATTAATTTATTAGTTGGCTCAAACAATTAATTAAGAAGTTCAAGGGGTTTCTCCCATTAAGAGGGTTCAGGTGGTCTCCAACTTTAGGAATTCAAAATGGGGGTTTAGGCTCGGTTGTCCCCAACTCAATAACACACATGTGGGAGGTTTTAGTTCAGGTGGTCTGCACCTTTATCACATCCACTTGGGAGGTTTCAATTAATAAAAATGTTAAACATTTTTATTTTATTTTATTCTTACATGAAAGACACAAAAACTATCTTTCACGCTCGAGTAACTACTATTTAGGTGAATGTATCCTTAAGAGAATACCCATGCTACGAGTTCAACGGTGTCCTCAGATTTCAATTCCAAGGACCGGTTCAAAAGTTTCAAAAACCCTCTTGCACGTTTACTGAATGTACCTGAAAAAAAGTTCATAAATTCATTCCAGGCACTCCTGGCCTCAGAATCACCCATTTATTTTTGTGGACTCGTAAACATCCAATATAATTAAAAAAAATTACATAGAAATTCCGAGTCTTTATAAAGTGACATTTTAATTCACCTAAAAATTTAGATATTAAAACACTCAAACTCATGAAAGTCACCATATTATCCCTGTCTCTGACCAACACATCTATTAATGATTTTAGATCCTCCAAAATGGATTAGAAGATAATTTTACCTCTTTTTCATTATTCTAATCCCAGATCCAATATATACACCCCCCATGGTATGTGAATCCTATCATGGTTCATTACCTGTTCCTCTTTTTTTCTTCTCCCATTCAAGAAAGGGGTTGTTCTCCGTGTTTTGATTAGATCTAAATCATTTTTTTAATCTAGATCTATGATTTTAGATCTAGATCTATATTTAAGAGATTTTGATTTGTTTTATATTGATTTAGGTTTTTATGACCTGATATCATTCCACATCATTATGCTGCCCATATTTTTGGGATTTCATTGGGTGATATTTCTTTAAAATATTAAGGTAAGTGTCCTATAATTGAAATCTCGTAGTCAATATTTCAATTATGTGCATGTAATTGTATAATTTATACAATTTTGTTTCATTTCTAATCTCTTAAATTGAATTAATCAATGTTGATTATTAATTAATTAAGGTATTATGGATTTGATTGAGTAATGTGATTTTATAATAGGGATCATTAATTGTTACATTAATTATTGAGTTATTGGAATTGTGAAATTGAGATAATTATTTAATGAATTAATTATACTGTATTTAGATAGTGAATTCAAATAAATAATTGAAGAGGAATTTATAGGATAATGAGATTGTGAATTTGAATAATTAATGGATGAATTAATTATAAGATATTGAGATTATAATTTAAAAAATTTGGAGATGAATTAATTTTTAGATTATAGGGATGGTTGATTTTGATTAATTAATTCGTAAATTAATTAATGGATTTTATGTAATGAACTAATTGTTATATTTCTAATGAAGTAGATCAGATTAATTAATTTTAAAGAAATTAATGGGATTGAAATGATTAATAAATTTATGAGTCAATTAATGAGATTGATAATATTAATTAATTTTTGTGTAAATTAATGGTATTGAGATGATTATTTACTTATTGATTTAATTAATTATATTGATATGATTAACTAACTATCGTATTAATTTATAAAATGATTAATGGTAATAATGAGATTCATGGGAGAAATGAGATATAGAATTATAACAATTTATTTATGAGACATTAGACGAGATAAAGAATGGTAATAGTGTAATTCTAGAACAAGATATCCCTAGGGGATTATTTAAACTGATTCATTGGCTGAAGTGAACATTGAGGTTTGGGTGTCCTTGAAACCTGAGGAGTTTATGTGGTTAAATAAATAATAATTTGACAATGTGATAAATAATTATTTATGATTGGTGATTATTTTTTTATATAACTTCATAAACTCATATTGATTGGATATATTTTATAATCTATCAGTGGTGGCATAATGATTTGTTATCACACCCTACTTGAGCATATTGAATGAAACCTGAATATGTATCATGGTTTGATGAAAGGATAAGGAAATGAACATGTGTAAGGTGACAAAGTTAAGATAGAGCATGAACGATGAAAATTGAAATGGTTTGAGACCCTCTTGGGATTCATTAGTGTATTTAAATCAAGTTTTCATTTTGACACTAGAAAAGTATTTTGTCATGGAATATCAACTTTTTTTGAAATTGTATTTCGTTTTTTGGTTATCTTATTATAATTGTATTTTTCTATCTCTGATATCATTAGGTTATTTAGTTTTTATATTGTATTTATTTTTTCTGGTGTATTACTTTGACAAAAGAGTTTATAGTCTCCCCCTAATCAACATTAGACTCCCCTTTCTATTTAGAAGCCTTTGGAATACAGATTGGTATGCTTGAGGTCATGTAATAGACTTTTTTAGTGCACTTGTTTGTGGAACCCAGGATGAGATGTTACAATGTGTTATTAGATACTAGGTTTCTTTTATTTGTCTTTTTTCTTACAATATGGAAAAGGTATTAGTAAGACATGGAAGATTAGGTCCTTGGTTATGATATTGTTTGTTGTAGTAGTTAATCAATGTACTTGGGAGAACTCAAGTGCACGGAGTCAGATTTTTGTTTTTGTTATTTTTTGTTAGAGTTTAACATTATTTCAACTTGGGGTATAAAATTATGGTGTGATGTGATTATTATTTATAATTTACATGTGGGTAGGTATGATGTGATTGTTGAGTTTTCATGCAACATTATAGGAAAACATGATTATTTTTTGACATGCACACTTTTAGGCATGGAGGGAATGTAGGTTTTGGTTAAGTTGTTGAACATGATATATTTTTAAATTGTTATGAAATATAATATAGAATAGTTCCTCAAATGAAATTTAATGTGGTGAATTTATGCAAGATGTAAATAATTTGTTTTATAATTGAGAAACAAGAATGGGAACATAGATCCCTCCACACGGGCTACTTCCCTCCATATCTGAGGTGGCGATGAAGGGTATAAAGGTCCCTCCCCCATGGGAAGGGGAGAGACCTCTGACCTCCTTCACAGTGGCCCGACCTTGCTACTTCACTTCAATTTCAAACCCCATATTCCTCCCCTTACACATTACACACATTTCTCTTTTCCCCAATGTTCTTGATGTTTTCAAAAGATTCTAACAGCTCTCACTCTCGACATTATCGTTTAAAGAGGATTCATCACTGCTTAATTTGACATTTGTTTCTCGATTTAAGCACATATGCCCATCAATTGATTTATTTGATAGATTTGTATTCAATGCATAGGGTCTACAGTTGCGAGAAACAATTAGCCTTATGGATAGATGGTATATAATGATTCAGTTTTTTTTGAGGAGGATTTGGTTTTAGCATGGTCCAGTGCACCTTGTGTTTCAAATGGCATTCGTTTTTTCCTATTCAAGTTGTCATATGATTTTCATATGCCCTGGGATCCAATCCTGACGGTGATTTGGATATGTTTTCCAAAAATCTCAATACATTTTTAAAATCCCTTAATCCTTCATATTCTTGGAAACAGGGTGGTTTGGTACATGGGATCTGATAGCAGAACCCGTGTGGTTTTTTCACCCAGTTTCACCATGAATCTGTGTTAAATTTGATGTTTCCCTGATGCCTGTTGAGTATGTGTTCAAATTGGTTAGTGAGTACTTATAATATATGTAAGTAGTATATTTTGAACAGTGGGTCAACTTTTGTTCTTCATACGAGAACCATGGTCATCCAATGATAGCGTGCTGGTTTGAGACCTTGAATCGTCTTCAAACAACAATAGAGGAGGTGCAAAGTTTTAGTGAAATTATTTGAAATTTTGTGAATGTTGAAAGCCAGTAGGAACTGAATGTTGGAGTCCACCTAGAGCCACATTACTCTTCTTATTTAGATGTTTCCAGTCATACATATTTAGGAAAACCAGTTCCATTTGAGAAAGTGGCGTGTCTACGAGGGATGGATCCCAAGGTTGCGGATGTGTTCAGTAGGTTAACGTATGAGTTGGGAACTTCAGTTGTGCAGGCTGCTTCTGGGTCATGGGGTTTGGGGAATTTGGTGGCTAATTTCTCCTTACGTCTCCCAAGGTAATTACTGAGGCTATTAGAGATGGTAATGGAATCATTGATCCATTTCCAACTACACAAAATCCCATGGGGTCATGGGGAACTCTAGAGGTGTCTTCCCTTGAACAGTATTTGGGTTCCTATGCAGGGTTTTTGAGGTTTGAAAGATGTGTTTACCCAGAATGGGTGAGCCTGGAAGAAGGTAATGATGTTTAAATGTGATGTAGGTATTGGGATAACATTTTGTAGGGTCTTGATGGCTGGAAGAAGGTGAAAAAGGGTCCTCTCCAAGTATTTTTTTATAATTTTAAAATATTAAAATCATTTTGATGGAATGGGTGACGTAGAGAAGTGTTTGGATCAAATTGAGGTTGTAAAATCATTAGAGGATGGAAAAGATTGGTCGAAAGATATGTCATGTAATGAAGATCCTTGATATGTTTTTGATGATTGTGTAGGGGGAAATCATAGTAGAGGGCTTTATATTCAATGGTGTTAGAAAGGGTGGAAGGGATGCATGGACTTAGAGAGATACAACCAAGAAAATTGGAAGAAACTAAAAGGTCAGAAAGATTATTCCAATATCCCCAAACTAATGGTGACAAGATCTACCTCCCATTTGTTGGTTAAGGGTATGGATAGTTTCTATGCATCTATTGTGCCTGAATCTGAAGGTGAAATTTATGAGAGAAAATTAGAAACTGGTGGGGTGACGGGAGGGCCCATTCTGATATAGGGAGACTCGGTGGTGGAGTATCTTTCTATCAATGAAGTTTTAAATAGGTTGGATGGTCTTCTAGATGAAGTAGGAGGGCCATTGGAGGTTATCAATTCAAAGGAGGCCAACGCGGAGGGTGATTTTGACTTAAATTTCTTGTTCATTCATAGGAAGTGATGGTGGAGGATTCCCTCTTCATTAAATTAACACACAAATTAGCTAAGAAGATGATGGAAAGATAGATTTTGGGGATACTAATAGCAAGCAGAGTGCATGGATTTATAAGAAGGATCTAATACAGATATGAGGGTTCAATGAAGGGATGATTAGTGGACAAAAATACATCCAAACTAAGGACCAGTTGCTATATCAATTTAAATACTTTATAAGTGATGATCCAACATAAAGGTTCACAATATCTCATGAAAGTGTTTTAGGGAGAATAATTCTAATAGTATCAAGTTGTTTTTCCATAATGATGTGGTTTCCTTTAATGCAAGCCTTGTTTAAACCATGAAGTTTCTCACTTATTTTTTAAATGTGTTTTAATGATAAAAGAGTTAATTTTTATTCAGTAAATGAGGTACATGAAAAATGAAAATGAGTTACACTTTACTAACCTTGACATATATGATGGATGGTTAAGGGTAGTGTTACAGCTTTAGTTTTGGTTATGTGGTGGGGTTTAGGGAAAATACATTTTGTGCCTCATTTTTTCTCATAAATGTGTAAATATTGGAAAGTGTATCATAAATTTTGTGTTTGAATTGTAGATATATGCCTACACAAGAATGTTTTCTAATAGGATGAAATCAGTACATGTATAGGGATGATCCTCTAGTAGTGTAACCTAATGAACTTATAGATTTGGGTGAGGAATTTTGAGAGGTTTTCTAGGTGAAATATTAAAATTCATGAAATATATGGAAAAAGAGATAGGGAGGGTTGTGAAGATCATGTCTGATATGATGAGGGAGTTTAGTTGTAACACCCTCCGATTTTCTATGGGGAGGGTGTGTATAAGGGATATGTGGTCTAGATTGAGTCTATGTAGACTTTACATTACCACTTGGTGACTGATGTTGAGAAGTGGGTCACGTTTCTTCCTATATGATTCGAGGATTATTGAAGTACTATTGGGGCATTCAGGAAATTATCAGATAAGACGGTGATATGTTATGGAGAGAATTATTATATTGGTTCAAGGAGAACTTCAATCTAGAGATACTGATGAAGTAGAGGGTATATAAGTTCAGGAGGTTGACTTAGGGAAGTATTTACATGATGGGATATACTATATGCTTAACATATTTTTAGCATTATACTCATGGAATGGTAGTGGATGAGGCTACAATAGAAAAAATGATTTTAGGAAGAGATTAGGTTTTAAATTAAGTATGAGGTGAGCATCTTCATGAAGAAGAAGTCTTCAGAGGTGGTGAAATAGGATCTGATGGCTGAGGGGAACCTGAAAGAGGATTCTAGTGTATGACATATGGTTGCCACTGGATGATTATAAGGTACATATTTTGAGATAAGGAAGCATTGATATGTGAACATTATCCAATAAAGTGGAAAAGATAGTGACCAGGTGGAAAATTCAGTTACACATGACCTTTCTATAGTGATTTTTCACATGTGAAGTAGGTTAGGCCACTATCGTAGGCACTGTCCCCAACCATCAGGGGGATTTATGATCTTACATCATGATGGGACATGAACATATGTTCTATTGGAACCCATTATAGAGGGGCAATTATGGGGCAATGAGAAAAAATAGAGTGTATGGAGAATATCTTCTACACCTTATCAAGTTGGAAGATGGAGATCCACTGATCATGGTAGTAGAGGATGAAGATGTGGGACTAATGGGAAGGTGCACTCATATCATCTAAGTGGTGAATCTTAGGGGAGTCAGACTAGATCACAGGAAGAGGGGTTGTATAATTTCATGGATTGCAGTGAACACTTGGGGATAGTGAGCTTGGACTATTGAAAATGACATGTAATATTCTTATATTTTCAACATTAGATATTTCATTATTTGATAGTTATTCCTCTCATCCATTTATTTCTACAAAATTGATGAATGGTTTGAGAATGGAAGTGGTGTTTGTGAGTAGGTATTTGATGATATATGCACCATTGGGAGTGTAGTCTAGAGATATCGACTTTTCCATTGGATGTTATCTCGACAATACTCAGTATCGTTTTCATTGGGGTCTTTATATTTGTGTCATTTTAGGATATAACCTAATTATGGTTATGAAATATTCATCAGCATACCAAGACCATAATGACTGTTACTGTAGGAGAGTGAATTTTATGTATCCTAATCCAATAGTTAAATTCATCATTGAGAGTGGGATATATAGGAAGGCCAAGAATGACCAATTTCTTAATAGCTGTGCGAGATCATAGCCCAGGTTTACATTCTATTTATGGGTGAAGAGGGATTTAATCTTGATGTCTTTATAATATTAGTGGAATGTTTCCCAGATATGATTCCTGGAGACTTTTTAGTGCTACCACCTGAGAGAGATGTGAAGTATAATATTGAGATAATGTCAGGATCAGTACTAGTTTCATTTTTACTATACAGAATGGTTTTGATAGAGCTTCACAAACTTATGACTCACCTAGAGGAGTTGATGGATAAGGGGTTAATCTATCCATATATGTCTCCTTGATGATCTCTAATGTTGTATAAAAACTATCATTATAGGAGTTTGTGCTTGAGTTTTGACTACTAGAAGTTGAAATAGATGATAGTGTATAACATATAACCTCTTCCTCATATTAATTATCAATTTAACAAGTTGAGAGTAACTTGTTTCAATTAAAATATTGTATTTCGATCAGGGAATCATTAGTTGAGAGTTTAAACTGCTGATATACCAAGGACTTCTTCCAGAAGAAGGTGTGGACTATATGAGTTTGTTGTAATGTTGTTGGGATTGAAAAATGACCTTGTACTATTTATATCCTTGATGAAAAGAATATTATATCTATACCAAGATCTGTTTGTGGTAGTGTTTGTGGATGCCACTCTACTATACTCCAATACCCATGAAGATCATTCCCAACATCATGACATCTTCTTGAGTACACAAAGATTGCATCATATATACACCAAGCTATCTATGAGTCATTTTTTGACTGATCATGTAAACATCATGGGACACATCATCTTAGAAGAAGGTTTGTCTATAAACCCAGAGAAATTGCATGAAATAATTCTTGTGATAATCCAAAGTACATTTTTTATATTTGTAACATTCTAGAATTAGATGGATATTATATAAGACTTATTCAACATTTTTCCTATCTGGTTATATCTCTTTCTGGAATGAATAAATGTGATAAAGTTGGATTATAATGAATCTTGTTTGAATGATTTATAGGAGTTAAAAATTTATTGACATTAACACCATTCATGATCTTTCCTAAGCCAAGTGAGGAGTTTATGGAGTTGGGTTTTTCTTCTGGGATAGGGCTTAGAGAAGCGTTGATATAGGGACATCGAGTTATGGTGTTTAGGTATGGGAAGTTGTGGGAACATGAATAGAATTAACCTACACATGACTTCTAGATGAATGTGGTTTTCTATGTTTTAATGTGTTGAAATCATTATCTTTTGGGTGAGATGTTTATGGTGTATACTGATCACAAGAGCTTATGGTATATCTTCTCACAGTGAGATTTGAATCTTTAGAAATGGTGATGGGTTTAGTATATATAATTATTTCATTTTGATCAAGAATATATGACCAGGAAAGAAATAGAGCTACCAATTATTTATGTGGAAAAACCCAGACTCAATCTGTTCAAGAATCTAGTGAGGTGTTAAGGATAATGACTCTACTACATGAGTTGCATGTGGTGGTTTAGGATAATTAGGGGAAGAAAACTCTAATATCAGTCTTAGTGGATCCTACACTTTTGAGATAGATCAAAAATAGAATTTTTGTGGATTAAGAATTATTATATTTGTTGGAAATCTATGATGGGGGGAAACACCTTCAGATTGTTTGATAGATGAAGAAGAGATCATGTACTTCAGAAATTGTGTTGTAGTGCATTTGGGTATGTGGGAGGAGTTGATAAAGGAATTTCACACCTCTAATTGGACAGTAAATCCATGTGTAAATAAAATGTACCATGCAATATGAAGAATGTTTTGGCATGTTATCATGAAAAAGGATATAGTAGTGTTTTTGACAGAATGTTACACCTATATATAGGTGAAGGATGTTAATCAATGACTTAGAGGATTATTGCAACCATTTTCTACTACGAAGTGAAAGTGAGATGATATTACCAATGAATTTTTGGTCAGTATCATGAGGATATCTTGGAATAATGACGCTTTTTAGGTTATTATGGATATACAAATGAAGGTAGTACATTTATTGTCCATATGGGAGGGTTTATCAGTGGAGTGGTAGAGAGAATTTTATGTTTGGGAGATAGTCCATATGCACAGGGTAACATGGAAAATATATTTAGATCGACAATCATGTTTTACATTGAGACTCTATCATAGTTTATAGAAAGAATTGGGTACACTGGTTTTACTGAGTATGACATTCCACCCATATATATATAGGTATTCCGAGCATTATATACATGTTCTTGAGGATATGATGTGTATGTGTTTCCTAGACACCAGTGGGATTTGGATGAATCACGTAGACATGGTGGGGTTTTCCAATAAAAATATTTATTATAAAACTATATAGATGGAAACTTAAAAGAATATTCATTGTAGGATATGCTGATAACCATTATTTAGGATAGAGGAAGGTTAGTCTAAGTTGTTCAGACATAGTCTCTTGTAAAAGATGTCAGAACATGTATATCTTATTTAGAAATGAATAGATATATCTCATAATAGACATAATTTATATGATGACATAATTAGATGAACCCTATAGTTTAAAGTGGGTAGTTGTGTATATATTTGGGTATCTCCAAGGTTGGTTCACCCTATTATATAAAGACAGGGCATGTTGGCCCCTTGGTTTGTAGGACCATTTGATATTATAGAAAGAATCAGGCCGGTAACATACTGATTGGATCCTCCATCGAAACACAGTTCTATGCATGATGGTTTTTATTTTTCAAGAAGTCAGCAGTATCAACCCGACCCTTCTCATGTAGTTAATGTGGATGATGTGAAGGTTGATATAGATTCATCTTTTGCAGAGCATTCAATACATGTTTTGGTAACAGTGAGAAGGTTTTTCGGGGAAAGGTCATTTTGATTATTTGTGTATTGTGTAAAAATGGACATGTTTTAGAGAAAACATGGGAGATATAATTAGATATGTGGGTTGAGTGTCCCCATATTTAGGGTTTGTAATCTTAGCGATGCTTGGATTTACAACATGAGGATGAGCTGTAAAAATTTAGGGAGACTTTATGATCCCTACCCTTTCTAGGGAAGACTCAACCTTGGTTTCAGGTAATATTTTTCCAGATGTTTAGTACTCAATTTTTAGGAATAAATTTTGGGGTTTTTTGGATGAAAAATGATAAAAATGGAAAAAATAGAGCATCACACAATTGGTTCACGGTTAGGGAAAACCGTACACCCGAGACCATCAAATCATGAAAACCTGGACTGAGGCAAATAACTAGGTTGGTGCACTATTTGTCTAGAAGTACACCCTATTAGAAGTATCTATGCACCCAAATAAAAGTGGTTCATGGTTTAGGAACATATTTAGGGAAAACAATGTGCTCCTGCATAAAAAACAGTGCACGAATTTCTAATTCACACAATAAATTAGAGTTTAAATCACCCAACCCCCCAAAACACACCATAATCAACTATAACTCAAAACAACTCATATTTTCACAATTTTCAAGACTCTTGGATGGATTCTAAGACTTAATATACTTTGTTACTCTTGATTCGATGATCGAATCGAAGATCTTCACCTCTCTCAGTATACGAATCTTATCCCACTTTGTTTCCAATTCATATTCATTTCTTATCTAATTAATGAAAGGGGTTGTTATTCCTATTTTTATTAGATGTAGATATATTATTGTGGATATATATATAGGATTTTGGATATTGGTATATATTTAAATGATATTTATTTGTTAAATCTTGATTTTGGGTTTTAGATTTGGTTCTCTTTCTATGTCATTGTGCTGCTCAAATTTTGGGGATTTTGATTGGTAGATTGTTCGTCAAATTTTTTTTGTAGGTTATCTATTATTTGAATCTTATAGTTATGATTTCAACTATGTGTAGGTAATTTTATAATTCATAGGGTTAGTTTTGAAATTCAAAACTCCTAAAATTAATTAATTAATGCGGTAATTTAATTAATTAAGTGATTGGAGATTTTATCCAATAATTTGATTTTGGAATAGAGATAATTAGTAATTATTATAACTAATGAGTTATTAGTATTGTTAAATTTTAATAATTAATTGATGAATTAATTATAATATATTGATATTTTAAATTCAAATAATTAATTGAACAATTACTTATTTGATATTAAGATTGTGAATTAAAATAATTAATTGATGAATTAATTATAGAATATTGAGATTGGGATTTAGATGATTAATTAATGAATTAATTATGGGATTACTTGGACTGTAGATTTTTATTAATTAATTTAGAAAATAATTATGATATTTTAGGCTATATACTAATTATTGAATTATTAATGAAGTAGAGAAGATTAATTAATTCTTGTGTAAATTTATGGGATTATTATGATTAATTATTTTTTTACTTAATTTATATGATTGAGAAGATTAATTAATTGTTGGGATAATAAATGTGATTGATAATATTAGTTAATTATTGAGTTAATTAATTTGATTTAGAAGAACAATTAATTGTTGAGTTAATTAATGTGATTGAGATGATTACTTATTTTTCTGAATTAATTTATGATATGATGAATGGTACCAATAAATTTATCTGTGAATTGAGATCTATAATGGAAATAATGAAATTCTTAGATATGAGATGAGATATTTAATTGTAACAGTGGAATTATATGTCATGATATCTCTTGGGGATAGTATAGACACTGGCCTGAGTTTATGTAGGAATCGAGGTCTGGGTGTCCTCGGATCTCAGAGAGTTTATTTCTGTAAAGAATGAATAATTTGAAAATGTGATAACCGTATATTTATAAATTGTTTGTATTTATTTATATAGGTACATAAAATTTTATTAACTGTATAATGTTTTAGACACTGTTATTTGAGGACAATTGAGTTCTACTCACACCCTACTCTGGCTTCTAAATCGATACATGAATATATTTCATGGTTTTATGATAGCATAATGATAATGGAGATGTGTTAAATGGCGTGTAGGTATAAATAATGTATGAGGGAACAAGAAGTAATTTGGGAGCTTCTTAGGAGTTGTCAGTGTCATTACATTGAGATTCCATTTGACATTGGACAGATATTCTGGCCTAGAATATCCGCTATTTATTTTTGATATTTTATTTCCATTATTGGTTATCATCTTATAATGGTATTATTCTATTTACAATATCATTTGGTTATTTATTTTTTATTTATTTCCTTCCATTGTAGTATTACATAGATTAACGATGGTATAGTCTCCCCATAATTGATAATAGACACTCAATGATTGTCAGAGGCCTCTGGCATACATGGAGGCATACTTGAGGTCATGTAGTTGACAAAATCGGGGCACCAGTTTATAGATCCTGGGTAGGGACATTTTCATACATGGTTAGAAAGTATAGTTAGGAAACCCTTGTGATGACCATGTGGATCACTCTATCTTAGAGCCTTGCTATGAACTATTCATGTTCATGATTCAGGGATCCCTGAACCAACCATGCAATTGTATCTTTCTCAATACCACACCTCACACATGATTAGAACACCAACAATTTTTTTAACACAATATATGTTCTTCACCTTGAAAAATAATTACAAGTGTCTTGAAAATAAATGTGGATAATGGTGCATGGTTTTAAAAACCATGTTATTACCTCTAAAACTGACATAGTTTCCGTGGTTCTTTGTCATGGTTTAGAAAATTGATTATCATTATCAAAATATTTCACATGGTTAAGATGCATGGTTAATACTAAATGGGCACCAAATTTATTCTCAAGGATATCTCTCGTGGATTTGGGATATTAAAGACCCATGCTCCCAAACCTCACTAGAACAACTAAGAAACCACATAAACCATATACCCTTATAAATATAATGTTTTATAATGATTATATCTCTCTGAGGTAACTTATGAAGCTCATTTTAATATTTATCCCCTCAACTGAATGAGAAATAAAATTCCTTTATAATTTTCAACAATCTAAAAACATGGGAAATTATACATTCTTAATTTTTTTAAAAAATGATAAATTAATTTCAAATTATTTCCAACAATTTCATTAAATATTTTCCCTACTGATTCTATACAACTATAATTCTTAAGAAAAATTAACATTCCAACAACATATATGATTAATTTTTTTCAAATATTTAATGTGCATAAAATCAAATTTCAAAGATTTTTTTTTGAAAAATCCATTTGGTTATCCCAAAATTTTAAAACCAATTTCAATACTTAAAACATGATGAAAAATTCATAAGAACATAGGGATCACCATAGGATACACTGATGGATAAATATACCTACATCCAGAATAATGAAAATGACGTTGTCTACATATCTAGTGATAATAGGGTATGCGATCAGATACTAGGGATCATATATCTAATAAAATAAATTTAAATTATAATTTTCTATAATAGATCATATTATCTAGTATGAATTTTAATCAGACACATGGAGAATAAGTGAATAAAAAAAGTTTTAATAGATGCACTTATAGAAATTCAACCAATGGTGAACCAATATTCCAACGGCCGAATTGATATATAAATAGGTATTAGGGAGAAATAACTAGTTTCACCATGATGAATATAAAAAAAGAGAAATAATATTATAGTTTAAAGTGTCATATTTTTGGAGTTATTTTTTCTGGAAAGAAATAAATTTGATCGTAAACAATATAGCATGCTTGGTTGTGTCACATGAAAGCCGATGGGTGAAGGATGAAATACTATACCATACTGAATTCAACTAGTGATATGATTTAGTCCCATAAAAATATATGTGATTAGAGTAATAATGAATTTACCTCCAGTACACCCCAATAAGGAGGTGGAATTTCACCCTCCAATCAGTGGAATCCCAGTGGGTGGCTGGTGGCACCTAAAACCATAGAGTTTTTCTTCCAACATTCACTAGCAATATAAAAACCCCCATAAATTATTCAATTAACTCCTTCATATCCCAATATCAAAAAAACACTCATTGGAATTATGAACAACCCATAATTTGAAAGAAAAATGTTCATATAAGATACACACATTATTCTTTCTATTGAGTTGCGGTAATTCTCCCCAACATTAAAATATTTCTATTCCTATAAATGAAAAATTTCATGAACTTGAGAGGATATAATTATTTTACTACATAAAAAAGGCCACACAATGAAATTTATCATGTTTTTCCATACCATACACACAACTAACATGAACTAATTCGATCATCCATTGACATATAACATTTTCCAATTAGAATACTATTTGTTGAGTTCTTTTTATAACTAATGTTCCAGGTTGAGTCTCAACATCCTCACACTAGATCAAATTATATAGATCTAGATAATAAATATTTATATAAGAATCATTGAACATGTTATAAATAAAATTAAAATGATTAGGTAAGTCCAAATGATAATCCATAGTATAGATTCTCTCTATAATCTCAAATGGGATGAAAAAACAAGGTGCTGACATTCTCGGCATTCCTAAACTTCTATGTTCCATCATTGGTGAAACTATGAGAAAAACCAAATCACCAACCTATTATTCCAAATTTTTTTACATAGATTGATATATGTTTTTAGTGACTTTGACATGTCAACAACCTATTATAGAAAAAATTCTTGGTATTTATTGTTTATTGAAGGTTTCATGGTCCTAATGAAGATAATTCTCTAACATCTTCCAAATAAAGAGGTGACCTACAAAGCCTCCCAAATATCACCATAAATGGATCCCTCTGTATCAAATCATGTACATTTAATTTATAAGAATTTTTATCTATGGAAATATGTTCATACACTCAACCAGTGAAGTTAAGAATGCATATTAGGAGTATATCTTCAAGAATCTAGATGGCTCACTCAGTATTTACAGTTATTAGAGGAAGCTAAATTGGGATGAATATCAACTGAGAAACCAAAACTACTATTTAATCCACTCCATCAATAGGATGTAAAGAGAGGTTCTTTATAAGAAAATATAGTTGATGAGACACCATGATTTCTAAAGACCTCATGAATATAGAGGTTATTAAGGTTCCATACCTTTTTAGACAACTTAACATGGATAAAATGAAATGATTTTATGATTCAATCAAGAATCATGAATATCATATCATTACAACTAGGAGTCCGAGAAATCCCAATAATATTGTTTGTGGGTATCTCATCAAATTTCAATTATGGAATGGGAAAATATTATTGTAATATAATAAAATATAATTTTCCAAAATAATTTTCTAACCTGAGTTGTAGAAATATAAAAGACCCATAATCAAATGTCTAATTCTTTAACACCAATGGTGATGCCACTAGACATAGTAAATCATGTAAACTATACAATGTATGGACCAACCGATCAGTGTACATCATCCATCAAATCCCACCAGATGTTAATCTGAATCAGTAACCTACAATTAAATAACAAAAACCCAACATATGATAAAGACTACACACATTAGGTCTCTCCACCAAAATGATTCTGACAAAAGTGTTTAAACTCCCCATCATTAACCTTTCTAATTCTTATTTGTTCATCTATAAATTACCCCAGTTGAGTATAATAATGGAATAACTATATAATATCACCCTCATTCACCTAATATTATCTTAACAAACAATATCATGAAACACTACACTAAAAAAGATTACATTACTTAATGTGTTGATAATTTTCATTTAAATGATTATAGGAATACATTCTATTTTCTAGGGGTGTACATAGTATCAAAATCACGTGTCTTATGTTAATCCACCTAAAATCATGGTAACAAATTGAGATCCCTCTAAATAAAGTTAAATCCTAGACTCTTACATTTTAAATAAAATACAATTAATCTAGAAATAACAGAAATAAATCCATGAAATGGTGGTGTAAAAAAACTATGAAAAATATTAAATTTTATGTAACACCTAAATATTTTTTTATATATTTCTATAAAAATAAATATACATTCTTTTATAACATAAGATAAAGGAATCCTTTAGTCTAAATAAATAATAATATTGTACAATGTTATATGATATATTTTAAATTAGTATAGTGAACAATAATAAAAAAATTTATAAATATTTTAGAAAAAAGTTAATTATAAATAATTACCCATTTTTTTGTAAAGTTTGTATATGAATTAATATTTTTTTACCCAAATATTAGTGTTTATTAAATTTCATTTGAAGAAAATAAAATTTAATTTTTCCTCTTTTAAATATATTACATGAAAAAATGAAATCTATTTTTAAAATAAACCTATAACAATAATCCTTTGGTGAAATTATTTGATTAATCTAAAATGATTCATCTTTATTCAATAGTGAATAAATATATTTTTAATATACAACTATTTTGTTTCATTAAATAAATTAATATAATGGTCTCATTATATTATGGATTTTTACTAATGTGACATATGATCTAATTTGGGAAAATATAAATTAATTATTTCAAATTTAATAAGAAATATTCATTATTTCTATATTAGTAGATTTTAATGATTTATACTCATTTTTAACAACTATTTTTCATTTCATATTTTAAATTAAAGATCAATTTTTTGTCTAACACATATAAGGATTGAATTATAACAATTCCATATTAAAATTGAAATTTGGATGATAATTTTTTTAAATAGGACCCATTTCTTTTTTTCATTTTAAATTGTAAGGATGGTCAATATTTATCACCTCGGGATAGGAAAAATGGGTAAAATAGTGTTAAAACCCTTAGATAAGGTCTCAAAATAACCCCAACTCAATCTTTAATTTAATTTTATTGAATACATTCGACCATAGACTACCAAATTTGATCATATGTAAATTTGGGGTCATTTTCAATCGATAAAGAAATAAATAATATTTTATGTAATGAAAGTCCCAAAAATTCACCCTCTTGAATTTTAGGCATGCAAATATTTTAATAAGGATAATACTAGAACATGTTTGGTTCTAAATCTTTATTTAAAATATGATGGATTTTTTTATCATGATTATTTATCATCAATTGGTTATTATAGAATAATACCTTAAATTCTTATGCAATGTTGATATTGATTTTATTCAATTAATATAATCATAAAATATATTATTTTAAAAAATATAAAAAGTTAAAAAAATTGGTTGAATTATTGTGTTCCATGAATATTATAGATAAATATAATATATTTTTAATTTTTGAAAGTGTGGTATTTGAATTAATTCTATATCTTGTTTTTGTTAAATTATAATTAAATTAATAATTTTAAAATGAAATCAATGATTTTTTCCTATAAATAAATTGTTGTTAAATAATTTTTTTAAAATAAAAATATTATAAGATGACTAGTATTGTGGTAAATGGTCTAAAGTGTACTTCGTAGTCTATTTATTTTATAATTTATAATTCTTAAGTAAAATTATAACCCTTTAATGTTAAATAATTCATTAATAGTGTAAAGACTAACATTTTATAACAGTGGGATTAATAAAAAATATAATGTTTCAAATAAATCCAAAACCAATCTTTATTTTATTGTATAATATTATTTTAATATCATCCTATTTTTCTCCAAATATAATGATATTTTAAATTATTTCATATAGAGTGACTTAATTATATATTAACATTTTTTGTAGTTCCTAATGCGTTATTTCCCTTCCATATAAAAGGAAAATCCTTATCTCTTTTAATTACACAAAATTTTTCTATTTAACTCCCCCAAACCCATCCCAATTATCTTCTCAAAATTCATAACCATAATATATATGCCCTGGAAATATTAAAGCACCATTCAAAAAATCATTAATAAATTAACTAAATGGGTTTTTTCTAAATAATAAGAGTTTAGATTGCATTTAAATCATGTCGACCTAAGGTAACAGTTTTATGCCTCAAAATAATTTTAATCAAGATTTTTTTATTCTTAAATATTCATTAATAAAAAAATATATCTATTTATTGATAAATACATTAAATTTTTATATTATCTATTTATTTCACTAGAAAAAATGTTTTTATTCTATTTTTTTCACTTTAAGTACCCATGATACCAAATGAATGATTATAATGAAAAATAAATTTAATTCCATTTTTGGTTAAATACATTTTCATTCCAAGTCCATTTTTAACAAAAAAAATTAAATAATGGTATACAATTATTATATTAATTTTAATTCTATTATTTCCCATTTTTTGTATTTTTTTATAAAATTCAATGGGAATATTTTTTTTTATTTTCTGAGTAAGTTATTTTTCACTATTTACAAAAAATGTGTACCAAATATTTATTTTCAAATATTTTCCATGAATAAAATTTCATTCCATCATGAAAATTAAATTCATTGAAGATTCATTTAGAATTATGTAATGTTCATTTCAATGAAAATGTTTCTATTAACAAAATTGACAATTTTAGGTATTAATATGTGATTGAAAAATGAATACTATATTTTACACAATTAATATTCTAGTGATATTTTAAAACAAATTCATGTCTATGTAAATATCATTAATGATACTTATTATTCACCCGGTAAATAATACCATTATTTTATATTTATTATTTCTCTATATGTTTTTTGTTATTATGATGAAATATGGATAAAACATGTTTTCATTCATGTGGGTTATGTTATGAAGGGGTTTTTTTTATATTGAGGCATATATATGAATATATTTATTATTTTTTATGGATAATATTGTGATTATATATAAATATAATGAATTATGTTAATATAAATGTTTGTGAGATCAAATGTTGTATGGGAGGTATCCCATGCCAAAAAGGGTAAAAAAGAGGTTATCCTATAACCAAAAAAAGAAGGTACATAAGGGGTTTTCACAAGAATGAAGTTGGTAATTATGAGGTTATCCCAAGAAAAAAATGTGATTAAATTCATATTTTATAGTGTTAAAAAATTATTTCTATGACTATGAATATTCCAAAATTATTGAACTCATTTTTTGACATGATTTTATGCCAATGTTATTTTCTCTTGATTATGGTTTTTCAATACCCATATGATTCATGTATTAAAAACTGACATGGTCTATAAGATGACTCATTTAATGAACCAATAATTAATATATATGATTACCAATTGTTAATGTCATATTCTCTTACAATTTATGTTTTTTTTATCTTTAAAATATCATTATATCTCCCTTTTTAAAATTACTAATAAACTGAGCTCACACATTATGGTGTTATTTTTTAAATAGGACAAAAAGAGAAGTTATATGCATGATGTGTCTAATATGGGTCATAGTTGTGAATGACTATATCGGTGATATTGTAGATATTTCATAAACCATGTTTTTGTGTATAAATATTTTTAAAAAACTAATCTTTTACTATTATGGTATTGATCATAATGGTATGTAATTAATATTCATTTATCAAGATGTAATATTTATGTATGTAAATTATTATTCAATGTAATTGGTATAAAATAGTGGATTCGTTTCTTATGGAAACTATGATGAAAAACCATTAAATATTTCCCACGGAATAATCAAATTCGTAGAAGAACATATTATTTCAGGGTAATGAAAGGAGTGTGGGTATCATGTAGAAAAATCCACGTCTAGATACTAAAAATGGGATAATTTTTCATATAAGTATTTAGGGTTAACAAACCTAGAAGTTTTTTTGAGTATATCTCAACCATTATTATGGTTAATGAGGACTATTCCATTTTTGCACACTTGATTTTACACTATTGAGGAATATTATTTGGTAATTTTAATTACAAACCATTATAAAGGACATCAACAGATGTTGATCATTGATGAACTTGGATAAACATATGGATTAATTGTTTAAAAAGAATGTTTCATTTTTATTCACCTTATAAATGATTATCCATAATTATGTTTTGTCACACTATGATTATTATTCACCACCCTTTTCTTTTAGGTTTTATTCGATGTCTATAACCAAAAAGTACCATTTAATGCTGAATGTGGATGAAAATGAAATAAATGCCTTACTATGTAACAAATTATTATGAGATTTATAATGAAATATCATTTTTCTATTCTTAATTATATTTCTAGAGATATTAATGATGATTTGATTTCAAATAAGAAAAGAAGAGAACACAATTCTATTGAGTCCTTCCTGAGGAAAAATCCACATTCCTTAAATGGGTCTATTAATCCAATAATTACTAAGTAATGGACCAGTTACAATGAAATATTATTTTCTATTCTCATGTGTTTAGAGGATGAAAATTTTATATTAGATTTATTTTATTTCCAATGTGATGTAGATCTTTGGAAGACCGTTACCAAGAATGAGATATGAGAGGCACTCAGATGAGTGATGGGCTTGTAAAGGGCGCGACTCTCAGTATCACTCACGTTCCCTACCCTAGGGTTTCCAACGTCTCTCAACAGAGATGATGATATTTCTTTCCTTGGTCCCTTTACCCTCCTTTGTTTCTTTTCTATGGCTGCTGTGAAACACATATCTCTCTGATGGTTCTTTAATCAGTGGGTTTTCATGTGGTGGGTAGATGATTTGGTTTTTGAGAAAGAGGACGCCGATCTAGTGCTGAGAGGAGGGATGGTGGCTCTTTCACTCAAACTCAGGTTTTTTGTTCTTATTTGTGGTTTCTCAAGTTTAAAAGATGGTGTTTTTAAGGTGATGGTGTTTCTTTTGCAATTTGTTAAGATTCATGGTGAATCTTTTTTTTGGTTTCATGGTTCTCCTCATGATATTCTTGGGAATGTTTATAGTTCTTATTATTAGTATTGAGGAAATGAACTACAAATATGATTGTGTTTTAGTGTATTGTGATTTAAAAAGGCATGGTGTTGCCACCTATCAGCCTTTATGTTTGTATCCTATGATCTATGATGTTTGTGGTGATGTTGTGGATGTGATGACGATGTTCTGGATGTCGTCATTGGTGATCTGGTTCCTCTTCAGTGGGGAGGGCATGATGGACACGCCTTTGGATGGTGTTCTCAAGGGTTTAGAGGTTATGAATGCAGTGGCGAGGGCTTGTTGGATCTTTTCAGCGATATATATGGTTGATGATGTGGAGATTTCAGGGACGTGGCTCAAGGCGACTAGCTGATTGTGACTCATCGATCATTGTGTGGTGATGGGTTTTTTGGTATTTTGAATTTTGAATTTAGATGATGTTGTGGATTGGTCTCTGGTATGTGGGTTCCATGACTGCCATTGATGATGTTGTGAATTGGTCTCTGGTTTGCAGGTTCCATGACCACTGTTGATGATGTTGGATCTATGTTTGTATGGTTACCAGTAACCCATAAACATGATTTTTAGAAAATGGAAAAAATGGAAGTAAAAGAATGATATAAGAGAATGAAATTGGCTCTAGGGAGTGGGATGACTTTAAAATTATATTTTCATGGAATAAATTCAATCAATTTATTCATAAAATAATAGATAAGTATCCACTTTGAGATAAGGTAGAAGGATGATTAAACCATTAGTAAACATGTTGAAAAATATACAATACATGTGGGTTATGATTCTAGTATTTCCATCCTATAGAAAAGTATGCTTGATTGAATCTCTAGGGAAATAAAACCAACTATTAAAAGGTTATTAGAAATTAAAAAATACAGTATATAAGAATAAATTTTTCTCTGTAGTTTCATGTTGGAAATAGATATTGGATAAACCCGTAAATATCATGCTATTGATAAGAAAGAAAATATAATTTAATAGAAATTTAAATAATAAAAATCATGGGCGGAAGAAGGTGATACTTCAATTATATGTGATATATGAAAAGATACATGGTTGAAAATATCTTATGGGGAATTGTAAATAAATTAAGTGTCTAAAGTAAGGTCAATGAGAAATGAGAACCTAATTTGATTGGAATAATTATCCTACAACTGACAAAAAGCTCCGCAGAATGAACCAACCACACTGGGTTGTCTCAAATGCAAGGAGTGTGGGAATTATGAAATCTAATACTCAAATATAAAGCTAATGATGACGATTAATGTTATAAAACTAGTAATACTAGAGATAAAGGGGAATATAATTTCACTTCAATTTTCAATTTCGGTATGATAATGATGTTGTCATAGGTATACTTACTATCCAATGGAGAACTACTTAAGTATTATTTTATTATATATATACACAAAAAATTACATCAGATGTTTTTTAACATTATAATAATACAAAATAAATGGTTTTTTCATTGAATTTTTATTGGAAATCACTAATCATATGATGATAAAATCTCATGTCTTTGATTCTTCACTTATTTATGTTCATGAAATTTTATTCTTTAAAATATCATTATTCTATTTCAAGTTAAATTTGATGTTATCATATCCATTATTTATTTTTTTATATAAGTCACACATAAACATTAAAATATGGGATGTTTTGTTTTATATTACAAAATAAACTATAATCACATTTCAATGTGATGATAAATACAAACATCTAATTAAAATAATATTCATTATAGGGGGATTGATTCCTTTTCAAAAGGTGTTTCTATCATTAATGGTTGGAGGGAAACTATAAATAAAGAATATGAATATTTGTTGGAGTATTTGAATGTATTTTCAAAATAATTTCTTTATATTTATCAAAATCAATATTTTGTATTATTAATAGAATGCGTATATGATACTACACTAATTTCAAAGACTACCTATGGAATCGCCCGAATTTAGTTTCATGATACGAAATATAAAGTCTATAATAATAATGATAAAGGATTAATTTGTCTAATTGAATCATTATATTGTGCACTAGGTCTTTTTGTTATATTAAATATGGATCAAGTGACTATAAATCAATTATTGGGAACCTAATAGAATCACAATTAAGAGTACGTATCATCGTCCCAATATTGATGACTTGATTGATCAACTATGTGAGGCTCATTAATTTTCCATGACTGACCTTTTTTCTAGATATTATTTATTGATCCTTAAGAAGAAGGATATAACCAAGACCCAAGACATCCTTACATATTAATTTTGGTCATTTTGAATTTATAGTGATTCTATTTTATCTATATAATTTCCCTTTATCTTTATGGATTTATTGAATATAGTATTTGAGGATTTCATTGATATGTTTCTGGAAATATTTATTAGTGATATTTTTATATATTCAAATGGGAAGTATGAGAATAGAGATCATGTTATGGTTTTAATAAACACCATAATTAAGGATATGTTGTATGAATTTTTTTTCAATGTGATATTTAAAAAAGAATAGTTTTATCCTATTATCATAAAATGTCATGTCAGGGTATATTGTTGAATCCAACAATGATAGAAGTTATTTAATATTATCCTAGACCAACCAATGTGACTGAGATCCATAGTTTTCATAGTTTTTTTGGATATTACCTATGATTTATAGTTAATTTATCAAATTTTTCTAATCCACTGAGTATGTTAACTCATAAGAGACATAATTTACTTTGGATTAATGAATGTGACGAAAATTTCAAGGAAATCATTGGAAGGATAGTAGGAGAAAATATTCCTACATTATATTATAGTGAATAAGGGTTTGTGTTCTATAGTGATCCATAAATTAATTGGCTATGATTCAACCTCATCTAGATTGATATAGTGATAGCTTATGTCTCACTACAATAGAATGATAGTGAGAAAAATGAACTAAATCCTAATTTGATGGTTTATATGGAAATTTTTTAATTAATTATGTGAAAAATTTATCATTATAGAGTATGGTGTGATATATATATATATATATTGATCATAAATGATTAATGTATATATTTACTCAAAAAGAGATTAATTTACACCTGAGAATATTGTTGGAGTTGATTAAACATTATGAATACTCAATATATTTCCCCTAAGGAAAGAAAACAAGGTGGTTGATGCTCTAAGTCGAATGTATCATGTTATGATATATATGAAGATGATAAATTTATATAGGACATTTAGGGATTTTAGAATGATGGATATTGAAGTATTGATGTGTAAGGGAAATATTATCTTTCATAATGAGTATATAAGTATATATCATTGTGATGATTAAATAGGTATAGATGGAAGATGTGAAACTATAGAGGAATGTCATAAATTTTTGTAAGTGCCACCATAAATTTAATGGAATGATAAGGTTCCTGATTCATTTATGATTCTTGTAAATACTAGTAATGAAGATGGAGTTATAGGATGACTATCATTATTTTCCCTTATCTATTCATCCTGTAAGTAAAAAAGTAATATTTTTTGAATTTTTATTTATAATAGGACAACATGAAGGGAGATATTGAAAAATATGCATCTCAGTGAATTTTATGTCATCATATTAAGAACGAGAGACTGATTTATAAGGAGTTAATGAAACCATTACCCACACAAGAACACAAATGGGATAACAGCACTATGTTTTTAGTTTTTGGTGTCCCTAAATTGTTAAAAGTACATAATGTTATCAATTTTTTAGTTTATTACCTAATAAATTCAACAAACTTTATTAATATTATTAAATAATTCTCTCTAAATAAGATATATAGAATAAAAATTAATAATTTTGTAACATTGTATAGAGTGAGATATTCTATTATATCTTATTGGGATTCATGTTTTCCTTGAATTTATAGATAAGTCTCCAACAAGCTCTGGATATAGAGTTCAGTTTAAATACTACATATCATCCTCAAAATTATTATTAAAATAACATAACAATTAAATACCTATAATATAGGATGATATATTGTTTTATGGATTTACTATTTGTTCATGATCAACATCATCATTTAGTCATGTTTTCATAAAACAATATCATTAACATGAGCATTTAGATGGGTCGTTTTGAATTACTCTATATAAAGAAGTGTATAACACCAATTTTTTGGAATAATGTTGCAGAAAGTAATATATTGGGACATGAGTTAACTAAGGTAATTGTTCAGAAAATAAAAATAATTAAACAACATATCCAGGAATCTCATAGTCGACCGAGAATTTATATTGACAATTTTTGGTGAAATTTTTAATTTGAAGTTGATGATAAGGTGTCCCTATAAATTTCTCAAATGGGAGAAGTTTATGAAATTTAGATAGAAGTAAAACATGAGCCTTATGTACATTGAATGTTTCACGATTTCATTATTTATTAAGGATGGTATCTTATCACTTTTCAATTCCAATAAACCTCTCTTTAGTTCATGATGTGTTCCAGTATATTTTCTCATGAAGTATATACCCAATCAACCGCATGTTATGAAATTCATCATTATATGGGTAGATTATGATAATTACTATGAATAAATATGATACAGATGTTGGATTGTAGAGATAATGTGTTGTAGAACAATACTATACATTTGGTTAATGTTTTAGGTAGGAATCAGAAATTCAGAGAAGCAAATGGGAACTTGAGGATGTGAGGAAATAATGATATACAAAATTTTCTATATTAGAGTGATAGAAATTTAAAGATGAAATTCATATAAATGAAGGTTGTATGTAACAACATGAGGTTTTAAGATACATTTCTCTTTAAATAAAATTTATTTCTACAATAGGTTATGATTCATGCATCCAAAAGTCTAACTGAAATGTATTATTATATATTATTATTATCTAGCTATTAAATTGTTTGTGTGAATCAAAATAACCAAAATTGGAAATTTATTTAAATAAATATTATATTAATAAAAAATATTGATAAATAGGTTTTCAATTTTTAGTAATGTAATTATATTATTTAAAATTTATTTTCCTTTAAGGAATATTTTTACTTATTTTTTCGTGAAAATAATAAAACAAATTTCTTCTAGATGTAGAAAATATATATGAAAAAACAGAATCAATTTTTAAAATAATGAAATAAAAATTAACCTATCATAATTTTTTAAATTTTTCAAAAATTGTCTATTTTTCTCTGTATAGTGATAAATTGAGATTTTTCAAATAATTTAATTTATTTACCATAAATAATGTAATTCACACTTACCATTATAATTTGGATTTTATCTTAAAGTTAAAAATGAACCATTTTATTTTTAATAGTTTAATTAATTTCATTTTAATTATAAATATTCATGGTTTTTAATTACATTAATTTCTATGCATAAGATATATTTTTTATAAAAACTTAATTTTGTTGTATATTACCCAATTATATTACAATATATTTACTTCATATCTAGATATTGAATATTTAATAATTTATAAAAAAAATTTATTATGAAGAAACAATTTTGTAATTTCATCCTTATTATTTTTTGTTATTACAAATAGTAACCATGGTAAATATTTGTTACCTCATTTGGGGTAAAATTGGTAAAATAAGGTTAAAACCATGAAATATGATTTCAAAATCAACCCTATAACACCCTGAAAATTCTAAAATAGTAACCTGTATTCGATAGCCTGTGTGACATGTGATACTAAGAATGTAATGGAATATAATACCCAAAGAATTTAAAATATTTTATTATTTTAGATAAATTAAATATATTTTATATCTTGCAATACATGTGGCACTGAGTTAGAATATTTCTCACACATATACATGTTTCGTCAAATAGATTGTGTTACATACAACATTTTGTTTTTACCGAATAATTATATATTATAAATCTATTATTTAATATAACCTTTCCAATAACATAGTAGTTATGGAAAGGGTTAACTAATATATGAAAATTTATAGTTTAGAAACATTTAAAATTAATCCATTGGTTACAAGGTAATTAGAAATGAATTTCGACATCAATTGAATATAATGAAAACAATTAATACACTCACGAAGATGTTATACCCAAATATTGTAAATACATTAAAATTATGGGATTATATTAATTATATATATATATATAATATATTAAATAGTTTATTTTAAATATTAAACCATTATACTTGATAGGCTTATGATAAAAACAAACCAAATTTTATGTTTAAAATACAATAATTTAATTCAGGCATTTTATCATCTTTAATGGAGATCCAATGTTAAATAATATATGTTACCCTATTATGATTTTAATATTTCAAAATAAAAATAATATTTTTATGATAAACATTAATATTTGGTTAGGGGGATTTGTTTGTTATTTTTCCGTGAAGTTTTATTTTTTAATGAGAAATGAAAAATATTGAATTTTAGTTTAATATTGCTTTTTATCTCATTTATTTATAGGCATAAATTATATTATAATTTAATTCTGAAAGGTTAATTATACCAAAATTTTATCCATTAATAAAAATTAAGGCATTGTATTCAATTTAACATTGAAATTTACTATAAAAAATAATTTGTTAGGACGTTTTTACTTTAAAACCCTGCATTGTCATCATCTCCGCATGATTAAATTAAAGTTAATTTCACCAACTTATATGACAACAATTTTTAAAAATGGATTCCATATTGGGTTTCATAATTATTTATATTTTATAATAAATTTATCTTAGTTTTTGATCAAAAGTACTAGTAAATGTAATTAAAATTAATTACAATGATTAAGATAAAATTTAGCTTAATATGGGACTAAACCTTAATCCTAATAGCAAAAATAATTTGAAAACATGTAAAAGATCCATTGGATTTCTATATTTTGACCCTATAATCAAAGGTATTTAATTTGATCTATTATTTTTACACTTTCAATGTGAAAAATGTGTATGGAGTTCCATAGTCAAAATATTACAAGAGTCCCACCCCTCCTGTACTATAGAAAGGCATCATCTCCTACTCCTTCCTCACATATCTAAAGCCATAGATGCTAAACCTAGATCTACCCAAATAACTCATAAAAATACACCATCTTTTCTTATAATCATTTCACTGTGTAGGAAAAAATCTATTGAAGCCCTTCGGTTCAAACCAAATGAGTCACCCGAATAAGAGGTGACAAACATCCTCAAGATTCTTAGTTTTATTTCTATTATACACTCCCTAAAATCTTATTATTACATGGATAAATAAAAATAAGTATTCTAAATATGTCGGGATGTTTTTATCCTACTTTTTAAATTAAATTCACATACACATCTATATATTGGGAAATGAACATACTATTTATGTACACAACGAACTACAGCCTCATAAAATGATGATTGTTCGTTCATCATTTACCTCCTATCATGAAGGTAATTATGATAGATTTTTTTTATCTATATGATAAATATGATATTTATAATTTATTCATTGTTATTAAATTCTTTTACAACACATACCATGATACATCCAATTTTGTGTAAATACGATAACATATTTTCTGGAAATGTGAACTACCATCCCCTCAAAGAGAAGTGAGTTTTTCACACCATACATGGAATGTATAAAGGATAGTTTGAATAATAATATATAGCATATATGAAATATATATGGAAATTTAATTATAATATATATATTTATCAATTAAGTTTCTTTCATTTAATACAACAATTAAATGAAAGTAGTGTTTGTGTGTACGTATGACCTACCGTTTCATTGAACAATGAACTTCATTTCTAATATCCAAATATTATGGACAATTATGAACACATATGTACTGAATATATATTAAAATTAAATAATTAATTACATTTTTAGATGATTAAATATTTATCTATTTAATAGGATTAGAAAATAATAAGTCAAAAATCACTTGATAAAGCTAGGAAATTAACACATGAAATACTTATAATAATTATAGATTGTTAACAAATGTGTAATAAAAAGTTATAATAAGATTATATATGAAATTATAAATAATAGTTTCATTATGGTATATTTTATTAACAATGTTTAATTAACTATAATATATGATAAATACCATATAATAATAGGAAGGTTATAGTAATGGATTTTTATCTCAATTTACATTCCATTGAGGCTTATTTTTAGTTATTCACCTAGTTTCTTTTATATGGTGTATATAATTAAATTTAACATATTATTTCATTAATATACATATTATTAGGATAATCTATGTTTCATTTAATTTCATACCTATATTTGGATAATTATTTAACTGTTTCAATGTGGTATGGATACTTTGGAATGTTTAGAATTATTCTCCTCAAGAATGTTATCAATGATTATCATTGCAATCTCACTTCATATTTTGATTGTTAAATTTATCATGAAACAATCACATTATTGTAATAATTTTTCATCATAAATTTACTTGAATATTTATATTCTAAAGAAATTGATATTAGTTTTTTAATCTGTATACCATTTTACAGACACTGTCTACTTTGAATGTTATTATATTATTTTGGAAAATATAGATATATTTTTTATTTTTTATTTAATATGGAAATTTTATAAGCCATATTTTTTATTTATAATATTCGATATTATTAATTACATTGATAGTAAATTGGGAGTTGGGATCACACTTTATATATCCCCTCGATGCGTCAAAGGGTTATCATAAGAAATATATAATGGAAACATTAAATGGGTTTCTGTTTGTAGTTTTAAACCATCTTATGAAAGGCCTTGACTGTATATAGTTTATTGTTCATTATAAATGAAATCTATTCTGAAATAATAAACCTCATTTTGTTTTAGTTATTATTCATCCATGAGATTTTGTATCGATATATCTTGGGTAAAATTTCATTTTTATTTTCTTGAATAAATGGAATAAGTTTCATTTTCTTACCTTGCCATATTGATTTTTACTTATATTTTTAATTGAATGGAAAATGACATTAGATATTTAACTTTACATGTTTATTTTTTCTCACTGAGTCATTATTTTTTCCACTTTACATTCTTGTACTATGAAATTGAGGTCACCTTCATTATGTTTACTTTCCCTAGGTTTTAAGGAAGAATTATTTGAATATGCTTTTATGGATCTAGATAATTTTTTTTATTATGTATAGTTTTTTATTTTATTATTATAATAAATTGTGGGTATTATATATGTAATCATTTTTTACAATATAGATAAACTAATTAGTTTTTTTATTTCATTCCATGTAATAATTATAATGTAATAAAATAATGCATCGACTTAGGGATTCAGGGGTTGGGGTGTTACTGTTGGTATCAAAGGATGTATAGATGCAACCGTGAAACTAGATATAGAAAACATTGATTATGTAACATTACCCTAATATATAATTGAAATATATAATAACATCCTACAATTTATTATAGTAGACATTATGTGGGTATTTCAAGAAACACATCCTTTTTTAGATACTACAATTGGACGTGGTTCTGGAACGAATGTACATAGGGGTAACAACATTGACAAGGTGTGCCACATCCGACTCTATGAAATCAGTTACATGAAAACAGGCCTTCTTTCCTGGTTTGAAACTCCCTTAAAATATTTTTTAGATATTTCACATTTTCATTACCTACCATTATGAAGGAGTTTAATGAAATGTTATCCGCAAAGAAAACCTGTTTACATTTATGAT
Source organism: Viscum album (assembly GCA_963277665.1). Classification (NCBI taxonomy): domain Eukaryota; kingdom Viridiplantae; phylum Streptophyta; class Magnoliopsida; order Santalales; family Viscaceae; genus Viscum; species Viscum album. The sequence goes on along the minus strand of OY728164.1, from coordinate 848,271,600 downwards.
ATTAGTGATGCATAATTTTTTTAATTTATGTTATGTGTTTCACTAGTCTTGGGATTACAAATTATTTTATGATTTTTTGTATTATACTCCAATTATTAAAAATGGTGGATAACATAAGGAATGTGGAATCCACAAATGTATGTGATCCAAAGAGTAAGAAGGATCATATCTTTCATGGTTTCAAGACATCATTTAAAAGGAAAATTATCTCCCAAGTATTTTAATCATATGAGGAAATATTATCATGTGATAACAAGATAAGAAAATAATTATCCTATAGATTTTATGTGATGAAAAAGAAGTAGAGTATGGAAGAGAAAAACATGGATAATGGGTAGAAGGGAAAGAAGGATTTTCCCACATATTAAAACTATGTAAAGAATCACCCTAGTAAATTCTTGAAGAGAATGAGTGTTTTTTATATGTGTGGAGACAAGGGTAACCAAGAAAAATAAATATAAAAGAAGAATTAAAATTACACTATTCATTGTTAAATCTTCAATGAGATTGGAAACTATGAAAATCAATGGATGATGTATGAAATAAATATACATGAAATGATTATATTGGATAATGATAACGTTATGATACTGTTGCAGATGAAGAGAAATGATTAATATGACTATTCGCGAATTTTTTATTTGAATATTTTAGCATCAATTTGTTATCTATAATAATTAAGGAATAAATTAATATTGTACAAAAATAATTTTTTGTTGGGAATTTAAGGTCACATGTTGAATTTAACAAAGAAGAGTTTTTTTATTAGAATGTTAAACTTTTCTAAAAACTCATGATTGAGGGAATGAAATCCTTTAATGTCTTCCTGATGACGAGATAATGAAAATAAAAGGATTTATTTGGATAATTTATTACTAACTTAGAGATTATTAGTGAAATTTTTATATATCGACTCTGTTATCATTGGTTTAGTTTATAAAAAATTTTGATTTATGGAATATATCCGAAAAGATGTGTTTTACTCAAGGGATGAGGATGAATGCATGTTAGGAGTAAATTTTTATAGTAATTCACATTATTACCATAATTCAAGATAACACATGATGAATTTTTATACATCTTTACTATGTGGCGATTAATGAGCTACTTCATATTTATTGATGGATAATGATAAGTTTAATTTTGAAATTTGGTGACCAGCCTTCAAAGGTGTTGGATCATAATCTATTAGAAACGTTAACTATAATTGAAATCAATGTTTATTGGACAAGGTTTTAGATGATAATGAATTAAATCACTATTTCTTGAATCATGTGATAAGAGATGGATTACAAATAGTTCAAGGCATAATAAAAGGAAAATATTTTTTATAGAAACATATCTTTACTTATATTATAATAGAGAAATTGAATTCATCAAAATAGTTTTGAAATATAAATATTTCCCAATACCTTAATTTTTGTTGAATTGATGGTATTTTAAATCATTACAGATTTATGGAATTGATTTACTAAACATTCTGTTGATCACTCACTTGTTTATTTTATGTCCTCAATCACTCCCTATAAATATTTACACTTTTATTCCACATATGTATCTCTAAATTGCACTAATGATCTCATATATTGAGACATATTTATATGATATTCTATGTAACCATTTAACCTTCCATTCTATATTTTAAAGAGGATTTTTTTTACAAATACTTCTCATGGTGTGTTATTTAAACATAAGAAATATCAAACTATCTACTAATAAGATAATGTTTTAATTGCAAGGATGAAATTTAAATAAGGTGTGGAGAATTTAACACCCCCAAAAAATTAAAAGGGTATCTTGTATTTGATCATGAATATGACATGTAAAACCAATAATGTAAGTGAATAAAATATCCCATGTATTTAAAATACATTTAATATTTTATATAAATTCAATATATTTTATATTATTCAATGAAAGAGAACCAGAGAGAGCATATGTCGCATGCAACATCAAGTTTCATTAAATAAATAGCATTACACATAAGACCATGTTTTTACCAAATAATGATATATTATTAATATATTATATAATATAACTCAACCATTAAATTAGTAGTTCTGATTAGGGTTAAATAATATATTAAAAGTTATGGTTTAATCATATATAAAATTAATCCATTTGTTACATATTAATTAGAAATGCCTATTGAAACCGATTGAATATAAAAGAAGATATTATTATCCTCACATAGCTGTTATACCATAATAAAATAAGTTAATTAAAATTAATGACTGATATTAATGTGTTATATATATATATTATATTATGTTAAATATTTTTAATATTTATCCAATATATTGTATATGCTTTTTATAAATAAACCAATTTTATGCATAAAATACCATATTTTTATTAATGAATTTTACCACATATTAATCAAGAACCTTTATAAAAATATAATTTTTTACCAAATTATAAGCTTAATTTTTCAAAATAAAAATAATATTGCAAATAGTTATATAAAAATTATTTATGGTGCATTTTTGTTTTCTTTCTATGAAGTTTCATTTCTTGATGAATATTGAAAAATACTGAATTTTAGTTCAACACTAATTTTTCATTTGGATTATTTATAAGGATAAATTTTATATTAATTTTTTTAAAGTCAAATAAGATCTGGTTTTTATTTGTTAATACAATTTAGTTTATTTTAGTTTATTTTAATTTGAAATTCACTACGAAAGCATAGAAATCATTCAGGTAATTTTTCATTAAAAACAAGAATTGATATCATGTATGTGAGATTAAATTCAAATTAATTTATACCATATATATCATTGGAATTTTGAAAAATGGGTTCCATATTTGGAATGAGAATAATTTATAATTTCTAATATGTTCAAAAAAATATACTAAAAATATTTGTGAATTTTATTAAAAATAATTACAACGATTATGGTGAAATTTAGCGTAAATAGGGACTAAACCTCAACCTTAAGGGAACACAAGACATATAAACTTACCCAAGAGACATTTGATAACCATACATGAACACTAAAATCCATTTTATTTAATTGGTTCCATTTTTAGAGCCATGTTCAATGTGGAAATATTTTATCAATTTTTTTTTCAAAATATAAAAAGAGCGCCACTCCTCCTCGATCATAAAAAGTCCTTATCTCCTCCCACTTACTCAAACATATCAATATAAATTTAATTGAATAATAACTAAAACCATTACTTATAAAAACACCTAACCTAATCATATAATACTCCCCTTGAGATAGAAGAAATCCCAGGAAGCGCTTTGGTTCAAACCAAAAGGAGTTACCTGAATAAGAGATAATAAACATCCTGAAACATTTTATTTTTATTTCCATTATCAAATCTCTAAAATCATCTCATTCCATGACTATATAATGTCACATGTATCTTAAATATAGTATTATTTTTTATTATATTTTTTGGACCTAGACTCACACACATTTCTTTCTAATGTGTGATGAACATACTATTTATGTGAACTGAGAACTACCACCTCGTTAAACAATGATTTTCCATTGTTCCTTTACCACCACTCAGGGTGATCATGATGATGGAGAATATATTTATATATGATATATATTAAATTTATAATATCATTATGTTTATTTATTTCTTTTATAACACATACCTTAGATATCTCATTTTGTGTATATATGATAACATCGTTTGGGGAAGTGTGGACTACCAACCCCTTAATGTGATGTGACTCATTCACGCCAAAAATGAAATGTATAAAGGATGTTTTTTAATAAAACTATGTAAAATATATGACTTAGATATGTTAATTTAATTATAATATTTATATTTATCAATTAATTTTTATTCATTTTAAAAAATAATAAATGACCATAGTGTTTATACGTACGTAGAGGCTACCATCTCCATGAGTAGTGCACTTCGGTTTCTATCTCATAATATTAAGGAATATTATAAATAAATAGGAGCTAAATATATGTGTTAATTATTTCATGTTTTACATTATATAGAATATGAAATTAGGATCTACTAATAGTAGTATAAAATGACAAGTCAAAACATACTTAAGGAAAACTATGAAATTAACACCTAAAATAGGTAAAATAATGAATGATTGTTGACAGACAACTAGTAAAATATTACAAGAAGATGATATATGATATTATAAAAATTATTTGGATTTTGAATAAGTTATTATCATATTTTAAACCAAAATATATTAGTATGAATACCACAATACTAAATTATGTTTAAGGTAATGGATTTCGTCTCAATTTACATTCCATTGAGACTTATTTGTAGTTATGTACCTACTTTATTTTATATAGAGTATATATATCCCTTCGAAATGTCATATAATTAATACCATTATCTTAATTATACTATATGCTATGATTTGATTTCATACCATATTGGGGATTATGATTTAAATGTTTCAATGTTGTATAGGACAGTTTGGAATGATTATATATTATTCTCCACAAAATGTTCATAATTATTATCTTTTCAATATCACTTACTTTTATGATTGTTAAATTTATTTTAAATAAATAAATTTATGGTAATAAATTTTCATTATAAACTTACTTTAATATCCATATATTCCTAAAATTTATATTAGTTTCCTCAATTGTATAACATTTTACATATGATGTCTACTTTTATGATTATATTATTATTTGGTAAAATATTGATAAGTATATATTACTTATTAAATAATGATATTTTATAAGGAATATTATTTATTTTGACTATCAGATATGTGGATTTTATTGGAATGGAAATGATGGATAGGGTCATGAAATTATATAGACCCTAGATTGTAATAGCCTGAGATTTTATGAGAAATATTATTTTTAATTACTTTGATGTCTTGTGTTGTATGCTACACTAAGATTATCTTGTACTATACGCAACACCGTATTAGCTTGCAGTATACACAACACTATTCTTAGCTAGTGTTACACACTATTTGAAGTTTGTTTTTGTAGAAATTATTCTACGCAACATTAATTATAGATTTTGTTTAATGTATAAATGAAATATGTTTTGATTATGTTATACGCAAAACCAAATGGAGATTTCACTACACGCAGCCCTGACTTGGCTTGCATTACATGCAATCAATAACTTCTTCGATAGCATGTGTAGTACGCAATACCAAGTTTCACTAAACAAGATATTATTATAATATTATTATGAACTTGCTGTTGTGAATAGTAATACCCTCTTTTTTAAATTTTATCTTTCAAAATGGACTTCATATTTGGATTTGGAATATCGAAATTAGCTTTGGGTGAAATTTTGGTATTTTTCTGAAAACTTTCAATTTTTGATAAATAGTGAAAACACTGGGTTACTTTTTAAAAACCGACTTTTTATTTAAATAATTATTTATTTTATTTAACTTTATTTTAGGTAAAAATTGATACATAATACCTATATAAGTTCAATGTAATTCATTGAAGTCATTTTATAATAATTTTAGATATATAAAAAATTTATTGAACTTTTCACCGTCTTTTACCCACATCCTACTAGAATTTTCAAATTTACATAAAACTTAATTTTACCACTTCTGTGATTAGAATTTCAAAAATACGAGAGACACAGTTGATTTTAGTAAGTAAAATGTGGTTCAATGAGATAAAAATAATTTTTGGTGAATAGTAACTTTTTACTTTTATTTACCACGGTTATAAGTTAATAGGGTAATTAAGGGTAAAAATGATATTATTATTACCCTAAAACATGTCCTAATTCTATTGGATAAGTTCAATTCGACCAAAAACAACCATAAGAATAAAATATGACCATTTAGGCCCACTTGGATTAGATTAGGACATTTATTATTAATTTATTTAAAGAAGGGTTAAAATAGTTAAAATCAATGTTTAATAAATAAATCATTTTTAATATAGGGTTATACATAAGATAAATTCGACTATAAATATTCATTATAAAAATAAAAATTTTTCCTACATAGTGGTGTTTTATTTATAATTTTTAGATATTAAATAATTTAATTTATTTATGACACAATGATGATGCAATAATTATCTTATAAATGAAATATTGACATAATTGATTTTATAAATACCCGAAAAAATGTAATTTGAGACTTTTTATGAATTAAACTAATTTTATATGTTAATATGACATTTTAGTATGGATTTAATTTACTTTGTTTTAACTAATCATTTTTTTATGAGTTTCACAAAAATCAATTACCAAATAGTGTCAAAATTGATATAAAATAGTTTTTAAAACAAATATTATTATTAATTGTTATTTTATTCCCTAAAATCTAAGGTTAGGAAAAATGTCTTATATAAGGTTATATATATTAATAATAAACACCTTGGGGTTCGTTTGGCTTTTTATAGTAATTTTATTAACCTTATTGTGTAAAAAAACAAGAAGACACAGTAAAAGATAAATTATCTAACTTAAAGTTAAATCTCAAAGATAAGGTTAAAATAGATACCTAAACTTGTCTAAATTATATTGGATGAGAGTATTTCTACCTATCCCCACTGAATCACTGAAATAAATCAATTTGGATCTATTAATACCCGAATATGACTTTGTAATAAAATAATATTTTTAGTTTTTCCTAAGGTGCCCCTCTCCTCCCTTATAAAAGGGAACCTCCTCCCTCTCTTCCTCACACCACATTGAGCCTTAAATCTCGACCAAACCCTGCAAAATTCACTTCTCCACTTCCCTAGAAACATCCTAGAGGTCCTGGTCTTCTTCAAAGACAAATTTTAGTGCCCTAAGAGGAGGTCTCAAAGAGGCGCTTCAAAGAAGAGGTAATGTCCGTTACCGATTCTTTCAACTTTATTTCTTCTTCTACTTCTTCTTCTTTAGTTTTTTCATTATGAAGTAATAACATCAGTATCACTCATATATTGATATGTTAATATAAGTATGAAACAACCCTATTTAACAATCTATCCATCCTACGGAAAATGAAATCACAGCACATGCGTACGTACAGAATATCGTCTCCACGCCGTGGTGTAATCTATTTTCCACCACCACCTTACTTGGATGGGTATAATGGAGAAATAATGACTATATATGATTATTGTAAAGTGATGTTGAGTCTGAAATAGTATACATACACTCCAATACAATTCCATGATCATGGGAATGATATCATCGCTCGTGCGTACGTACGGACTACCGTCTCTACGAACACGATGAGATTCAGTTTCCATGACTAACTATTCAAGAATGATTATAAAGTATATATAATGAATAATAATGAAATATATGACATAATAATGTTACTGGATTTATGTATATATATATGTATGTCATCTATTTAATTTCATTTAAATAAGGAAACGAAAACAACGTTCATGCGTACGTACGACCTACCGTCTCCATGAATGGTGTATTTCATTCCTTTTATCGATCTATAATATATATGTATATGGTGAATATATATTACATATAAATCATGTTTTACATTCTGGAATTATATAAATCAGGATATAAGTAATAATATCATGAACGACAAGTCGAAACACATACGATAAATGAAACGATTTTACCCAAAACGCTCTTTAACATGGAATTTACAAAAGAACGGGTAATATAAAGTCTTAAGTGAATGATATATGATATCATAACAATAAATATGATTCTGTAATAAGTCAATGACATTATTTCAATCATTATACAGGTGGTTCAAATACATACGAAGCATATTGAACATAAGGTAAGGGATAATTTTGCAAATCTCATTTTTATCTGAGATTGCTTATTAGTAGGTATTTAATAGGGTTATTTCTATCATCCATGTACATGTTTTATAAAAGTGTTTTCATGTATTTTTAAAGTCCTTTTACCCATTTTGGACTTTTAATATAGGGTATGTAAGGAATCTTTCTTTTTTTTACGTTACAAGGTACTTTTTTGACTTTTCCGGAAAAAGTACGAAAAGAATGTTTTATAACTTATACGACATGAAAGTATTTTTACAGTTTTATAAAGCCTTATTTTCATGAAGCTTCGTCCAAAATATTTCATGACTATTTCCAAAAAAATCTCTTTCTTTTAAAATTGTATGACGTTTTGTGAAAAGAAATTGATATTGAATAATAAAGGATATTTTCCTCAAGAATTCATTTCAAATGTTTTATCAAAACCATTTTCCCATCTAAGATGACATTATTTCATATGTGTATGTTTCAAGTATAATGTATATATGATTTATATGGTTTCACTTTTATCATCATGAAATTATATCCATTACTTTTATAATGGATTATGTGATGATGGGATGATGTTAATGAAACCCATTTTATTTGCTGGGTTATTATGAATGATATATGTTTATTTTGTGGCACAAGTAAGAATGATTTCATTATGAGATGGGTGGGACCTATATCTCCCTCCAATGAAATGGGTAAAGATTTATATCTCATGAGATATACATGTATGGAATGGTAAGCTAATCTGGTTCAGTGTTACAGGAATGAAATGAGGTGTGAACTCGATTCAGAAAGGGACTTTTTCCACTAAGATGGTCTTGGCAGCAATGCCTTGGCTACTATGGAAATCATAATATGTGCTGAATGGTTTCCACAATTACATGTTTTATTCTCATGCTATTTTATCATGATTGATGTTCCCTAATGATATATTCCTTACGTACTTCCAAGATTCATGTCTTTGCTCAAGATTTTGATGTTTAGATTTTATGTTCAAGTTTTTGCATTCAAATGCTTATGGATTGTTTTATGTTATCTATGTTTACCCTTACTGGGCATTTGATCTCACCCATCTTATGTTTTCTTTTCCCCATGATATAAAGAAAGGTTTTAGGTAAGAAAAAAAGGGGAAAATTGTTATGGGAGTTTTTGAAGATCATTCATTAGGATTAGAAGATTATATTCTGAGTTTCCAAAGACACTAAAATATTACGGTCCTTGTGTGTCTATTTTTGTTATGTATTAAGTATTCCGCAAAAGTAATGTATTGTCCATGTACATCAAGTTTCAGGTCTCTATAGTTGGTATCAGAGGAAATGTTTAGTCAACCTTTGGAAACTAGGATGCGAAAACATTAGTGAGATCCATAGATATATTTCAAAGGTATGTCTAGGGATGTCCCTAATGTTAAGTATAAGTATAAGTTATAATCCTAGAATTATGGTAACGATCTTAGAATTAAACCTAAGATGTTAGATATTGAAGGTACTCCCCCTTTATTATGTTGTTTTCCCTAGCATGATTTTTGTCTCTCACACTATTCTTTTTGGGTTTTAGAAGATGGATGGAACCTGAAGGAACCGTGTTGATCAATGTAATGGGAAATGCAATGATTTTCCTCCTAAACAAACCAATGTTATGGGAGATGGAGTGCGAAATATTATTTCTATACTTACACAAGCTATGAATCATTATGGACTTCCAAATGAGCAGAGAAGGGAATAACATTCTATTGATTCCTTCATGAGGCAATGTCCACCTTATTTCAGTGGGTCTTCTGATCCACTTGTTGCTGAACAATGGATCAGTACCACTAAAAAGATATTTTCAATTCTTCAATGTTATGAACATGATAATGTCATCTTAGTAGTATATCGTTTGTAAGGTGAAGCTGATTAATGGTGGAATCTTATCAAGAATACGTGGTCAATAGATGAAATTGAGTCCATGGAATTAGACGAGTTCAAGAACTTATTTTTCAATAAGTAATTCCCTCGTATTCTTCAAACAAAGATGGAGCAGAAGTTTCTTGAACTAAAGAAAAAGGATTATGAATCTCTTGGTATATACGAAACGAATTTTACAAGTCTTTCAAGGTATGAATCTGGCTTTATCATCCAACCTGAAAGTAAAGTTGATCGATTCTTCAGTGGCTTAAAACCAAATATTCGAAGGGCACTAGCTATAAGAGACTTTAGTAGCTATGAAGAAATTGTGCGTTGTTCTATCAAGGTAGAACAAGAAGTTGGTGTAACATATCCATCTCATGGTTTTGACAAGAAATGAAAGATAGAGTTCAAGGAGAAATCTCAGAACAATGGTGAAAAGAAGATGAATGATTCTTTATGCTCAAAGTATGGAAAGAAGCATGGTGGAGATTGACCAAAAGGTACTAGAAAATGCTTTAAGTGTAGAAGAGAAGTTCATCGAGAAGTTGATTGTCGAAGTAATGGGAAAAAGGTTTCTAATGATGTGAATAGAGAAAAGACTATAGAGAACTGTCCACCAACACTTCAACGCTTCAAGTGAAAGTAAATTGGGCATTATGCTAATAAATGCCCTAATCTGCGGGTTAATTATGATCATTGTGAGAAACATCTTAAAGAAAAGGATAAAGGGAAGTCTCATTTGATCACTATTTGTGATGTTGAGTATGAAAATGATGTTGTGTAATGATTAATTGTTTATGTAATGGGATTTCAAAATAGTATCATGGAATCTCATTTATGGTATTGTGGAATTTTTGAATATCTATGTATTGGTTTTAAATTATTATATGGTACTGGTAACCATGAAAAAGAGATTGAAATATTTTTGGAAAGAAGATGAAATCCGCATATGGAAGGGATAAGAAGAAAATAATATGATAGTAATCATGAGATCATGACTAAAATAAGGACAAAGTGATATCATGGTTTGAGTATATAGAAATTTTGGGATTTTGGTATGTGGAAAGAGTTAACTTTCGACATCATTCATTTTTTCACTAAGTTTAAATGGGTATTCATTTTTAAATATAATACATGATTAAGGTATTCACATGATTGGAATGTGATCAACAAGATATATCAGGGATAAATGATGGGATTCGCATGCTCGGTATATGACATTTGTAGTAATAGTTTTCTTTATACTATAATCTTGGACAACATAAGTATTTTGGATAAGACTAAAGATTTGAAATGGATTATATTGAATATAAGTTAGTTTAAGGCTAGAACTGTTTTCGATATTATCAAAGGAATGTCATAATGATGTAATTTTAGAAAAAGGACAACCTGTAGGATGGGCGACAACCCGTCACATTGGAAGAGGATATGGGAATCGAACCCACAACCGAAGTGTGACTGGCCTTTACCGGATACCACTGGCCTACAAAAAGTCTCTGGTTAGTATAAACTAGTTTAATTTTATTAAGCGGTATGATAGATGAAGTATAAGTCCCTGTTTGGAATCAAATCTGATTAACCTCACCATACATGGACTTATGTATTAGATAACTTTTTCTAACCTTTTCTTTGAGATAGATGTAATGACCCATCATTCTATCACATGATCTATTAGCACTTCACGAATAACAAATTCAACTTAATTTCTTTAAGAGATGAAGTGGAAATTGTTCAAAGCATGAACAACAGTGAGGTTGTACCAAAATAAAGAATGTATTTCTTCTAATTAAAAATTTTCAACTTTAGGGAAATGATATTGAAAACCAAAAATGTTGTCCTAGTGATCTTATATCCGACGAATCAGATGGTACCTTAGATCATTGCAAATCTATGGCTTTGTGATTGTTGGCTATTTCATATCCATGTTCTCTACCACTCCCCATCAGAACATGATTGTTAGATTTCTCTTCCATATCCATATTTTCACCTATGTTCTCTTATGTGGAAACCCAATGATGAGCTAATCTGGGTAACCATTATATTTATAACTTTCCTTTTAAAAATGAAGTTTTAGTATTATTTTTATTACGATGTGGGTTTCTATGAATGAAACTTTCAAGTAGTAAACCATTTATAACCCCAACGAATCTCGAGGGCGAAATTCATTTTAAGGGGGGTAGAATGTAACAGCCCGAGATTTTATGAGAAATATTATTTTTAATTACTTTGATGTCTTGTGTTTTACGCTACACCATGATTATCTTGTACTATATGGAACAACTTATTACCTTTTATTATACACAACACTATTCTTGGCTAGTGTTACACACTATTTGAAGTTCATTTTGTGGAAATTATTCTATGCAACATTAAGTATAGATTTTGTTTAATGTATATATGAAATAAGTTTTGATTATGTTATACGCAACACCAAACAGAGATTTCACTACACGCAGACCTGACTTGGCTTTCATTACACGCAATCAAGACCTTCTTTGATAGCGTGTGTTGTACACAATTCCATGTTTCACTAAACGAGATATTATTATAATATTATTATGAACTATCCATTATGAATAGTAATACCCACTTTTTGAAATTTTATCTTTCAAAATAGACTTCATTTTTGGATTCGGAATATCGAAATTAGCTTAGAGTGAAATTTTGGGATTTTTCTGAAAACTTTCAATTTTTGATGAATAGTGAAAACACTGGGTTACTATTTAAAAACCGATTTTTTATTTAAATAATTATTTATTTTATTTAATTTTATTTTAGGTAAAAATTGATACATAATACCAATATAAGTTCAACTTAATTCATTGGAGTCATTTTATAATAATTATATATATATAAAAAATTTATTGAACTTTTCACCGTCTTTTACCCACCTCCTAGGAGAATTTGCAAATTTACATAAAACTTTTTTTTCACTTTTGTGAATGGTATTTCAAAAATCTGAGAGATACGATTGATGTTAGTAAGTAAAATTATGTTCAATGAGATAAAAATATTTTTTGGTGAATAGTAACTTTTTACTTTTATTTACCACGGTTAAAAGTAAATATGGTAATTAAGGGTAAAAATGATATTATTATTACCCTAAAACATGTCATAATTTTATAGGATAAGTTTAATTCGACCTAGAATAACCTTATTAATAAAATATTACCATTTAGGTCCACTTGGATGAGATTATGACATTTATTATTAATTTATTTAAAGAATGGTTAAAATAGTTAAAGTCAAAGTTTAATAACTAAATAATTTTTAATATAGGGTTATACATAAGAAAAATTTTACTATAAATATTAATTAGAAAGATAAAAATATTTCCTACATAATTTTTTTTATTTATAATTTTTAGAAATTAAATAATTTAATTTATTTATGACACAATGATGATGCAATAATTATCTTATTAATGAAATATTGACATAATTGATGTTATAAATACCCAAATAAATGTAATTTGAGACTTTTAATGAATTAAACTAATTTTATAGGTTAATATGACATGTTAGTATTGATTTAATTAACTTCTTTTGAACTAATCATTCTGTTATGATTTTCAAAAAAATCAATTACCAAATAGTGTCAAAATTGACATAAAATAGTTTTTTTTAAAAATATAATATTATTAATTGTTATTTTATTTATAAATATCTAAGGATCAGGTAAATGACTTAGATAAGGTTATATATATTAATAATAAAACACTTGGGGTTCGTTTGGATTGATATAGTATGATTATTAACATTATAGTGTAAGAAAACAAGAAGACACGGTAAAAGTTAAATTATATAACTTAATGTTAAATCTAAATGATAAGTTTAAAATAGATACCTAAACTTATCTAAATTCTATTGGATGAGAGTATTTAGACCCATACCCACCTTAGCTTCGAAAGTAATCAATTTGGATCTATTAAAAACCAAATATGACTTTATAATAAAATAATATTTTTAGTTTTTCCTAAGGTGACCCTCTCCTCCCTTATAAAAGGGCACCTCCTCCCTCTCTTCCTCACACCACTTTGAGCCTTAAAGCTCACCAAAAACCTACCAAATTCTCTTCTAAAATTACCTATAAACATACTAGATGTCCTTGTATTCTTCAAAGACTAATTTTAGTTCCTAAGAGGAGGTCTCAAAGATGCTCTTCAAAGAAGAGGTAATGTCCGTTACTGATTCTTTCAACTTTATTTCTTCTTCTACTTCTTCTTCTTTAGTTGTTTCATTATCAAGTAATAACATCATTATAACTCATATAATGATATTTTATCATAAGTATGAAACAACCCTATTTCACCATCTATCCATCCTACAAAAAACAAAATCACCGCGCATGCGAACATATGGAATACCTTCTCCATGCCGTGGTGTAATCTATTCTCCACCAACACCTTACTTGGATGGGTATAATGGTGTAAATAATGACTATATATGATTATTGTAAAGTGATTTTGATTCTAAAATAGTATACATACACTCCAATACAATTCCATGATCATGGGAATGATATCATCGCTCGTGGGTACGTACGGACTACCGTCTCCACGAACGCGCTGAGATTCATTTTCCATGATTAACCATTCAATAATGATTATAAAGTATATATAATAAATAATAATGAAATATATGACATAATAATTCTACTGTATTTATGTATATATATATTTATGTCATCTATTTAATTTCATTCAATTCAATAAGGAAACAAAAACAGCGTTCATGCGTACGTACGACCTACCGTCTCCATGAACGATGTATTTTATTACTTTTATCGATCTATAATATATATGTATATTATGAATATATATTATATATAAATCATTTTTTACATTATTGAATTATGTAAATCTGGATATAATTAATAATATCATGAACGACAAGTCAAAACACATACGATAAATGAAACGGTTTTACCCAAATGCTCTTTAACATGGAATTTACAAAAGAACGGGCAATATAAAGTCATAAGTGAACCAAATATGATTTCATAACAATGAATATGATTATTTAATAAGTCAATGACATTATTTCAATCATTATACAAGAGGTTCTAATACATTCCAAGCATATCAGACAAAAGGTAAGGGATAATTTTGCAAAGCTCATTTTTATCCGAGATTGCTTATTCGTAAGTATTTACTGCGGTTATTTCTATCATCAATGTCCATATTTATAAAAGTTTTTTCATGTATGTTTAGTGTCTTTTTACCCATTTTTTACTTTTACTACATGGTATGAAAGGAATATTTCTTTTGTTTATGTTACAGGGTACTTTTTTGACTTTTCCGGCAAAAGTACGAAAAGAATGTTTTTTTAACTTATACAGCATGAAAGGATTTTTACAGTTTTATAAAGCCTTATTTTCATGGAGCTTCCTCCAAAAGATTTCATGAATATTTCCAACAAAATATATTTCTTTTAAAATTGTATGACGTTTTGTGAAATGAAATCGATTTTGAAGAAGAAAGGATATTTTCCCCAAGAATTCCATTCAAATGTTTTATCAAAACCATTTTTCCATCTAAGATGACATTATTTCATATGTTTATGTTTCAAGTATAATGTCTCTATGATTTACATGGTTTCAATTTTATTATTATGATTTGTTATCCAATACTTTTATAATGGATTATGTGATAATGGGATGATGTTTATGAAACCCATTTTATTAGTTGGGTTATTATGAATAATGTATTTTTATTTTGTGGCACAAGTAAGAATGATTTCATTATGGGATGGGTGGGACCTATATCTCCCACCAATTCATTGGGTAATGATTTATATCTCATGATATAGACATGGATGGAATGGTAAGTTAATCCAATTTAGTGTTATAGGACAGAAACGAGGAGTGAACTCGATTCAGAAAGGGACTTTGTCCACTAAGATGGTCTTGGCAGCAATGCCCTGGCTACTATGGAAATCATAACAAGTGCTAAATGGTTGCCACAATTACACATTTTATTCCCATGATATTTTATCATGATTGATGTTTCATTATGATATATGCCTTACATACTTCCAAGATTCATGTCTTTGCTCAAGATTTTGATGTTTAGATTTTATGTTCAAGTTTTTTCATTCAAATGTTTATGGTTTGTTTTATGTTTTCTATGTTTACCCTTACTGGGAATTTGAGCTCACCCCTTTTATGTTTTATTTTCCCTAGGATATAGAGAAAGGTGTTAGGTAAGAAAAAAAGGGGAAGATCATTATGGGAGTTGTTGAAGATCTTTCAATAGGATTAGAAGATTATATTATGAGTTTCCAAAGACACTAAACTATTACGGTCTTTGTGTGTCTATTTTTGTTATGTATTAAGTATTCCAAAAAAGTAATGTATTGTCCATGTACATCAAGTTTCAGTTCTCTAAATAGATGCATCAACATATTCTCATGAGACAAATAAGTTTTCCATATTAAATGGGTTTGTATCGATAGTTTTAAACCATCTTGGGAATGGTCTTTATGGTATAGGTTTTCAAGTACATAAGAAATTAAGTCCATTAATAAATCATCTCAAAAATTTATTTTTAGTTATTATTCATCCATGAAATTATATTTTGACATATTTATGTATATATTCATTTTTAGTGCGTTAATTAAATAACATGTGTTTTAGTTTCTTACCTTTCCATATTGATTTTTTCTTATCTATTTATTTGACTTGAATTTGTTAGTAGATATTTACCTTGACATGTTTATTTATTCTAATTATTCATTATATAATCTTTTTTACTTACCCTTATAGATCATTTTAGATCACCCTTATTAATTTTCCTTTCCCCATATTATGAAGTAAAAATATTTGAATAAGCTTTCAAGGACAAAATTTATTTCATTTTATTATTTATCATGTTTTATTTTATTTTACTAATGTGTTATGGATGTTATGTATATCATCTAGATTTATATGACTCCTAAATTAATTGGTCATTATGTTTTTGATTCCTTGTAATCATTCTAATGTAAAAAAATAATACACTAACTCTGGGCTTTTAAGGTCAGGGCGTTACTACCACAACACTTGATTTATTTCATCATATGAAATGAATTACAATATAGTCACGCTAAATTATCACATATATAATTTTCAATCCATTTTAATAAATTTATATTATACTCTATAAAGAAAATTCCAAAATGTCACTCTCCTGAATTCACTATCCCTAAAATTGACACCTATGAATAGAAAAAGTGTAATTTTAGTTATAAATGTGTATTTCAAAGTGGATTTGATTTTTTTCACTGTAATTTATTTTCTATTTTTAGTGATGGAATATTTACCTCAAATTATTATGAAATGTATAGACAGTTTAGATAAAATTTATAGAAAAATAAATTAAATTATTCTAAAAATTTTAGTTGTAAAAAAATATGCGTTAATTATTGTATTCCAAAAATATTATTCATAAATATAAAATATTAGAAATGTTTATAAGGTTTATATTTGAATTAACTGGATTTTATATTTCTTCAATGTATAATTAAAAGAATTATTTTAAAAATTAATTTTATGATATTTTATGGTAAATAATAATGTTTCAAATAATTAAAGAAGTCATATTATTCATTAAAGAGGTAAAGTAGGCTGGCAAATGGTTTAAAAGGTCATATGTTGCCTATTAATGAGATAAAATTTACCTTATTAATAAAATTATAAACCATAAATTTTAAAAAAATTAATTTCCATGGTTAAGATAAAAAATTGGGTAACCTAGGAGTTAAACCAAAAGGTAGAGTTTAAAATAACCTAGAATCCTATCTAGATTTTATAGTATGATAATATTTAAATTTTATACTCATTAATAAAATATTTTTCCATTTGAAATATTTTTTTCACTGAGAATTTCATATTTATTTTTTAATTTTTTTAATTCCAAGTGTTTCATCTTCCTCCCTTATAAAAGTACACTCTTTCCATCTATTGTTCACAGCACATTGAGACATCTAGATTGACTAAACCCTTACCAAGTCCCTTATGATAATCCATAGAAATAATTTATAGTATGTGGTATTATTTATTTTAAATTCCAAGATTCCATAAGAAATGATCTAAAGGAGTTAACCTAGAGAAGATGAGGTCATAGATCTTTCTAAAGAATTCAAAATTGAGGTAATAATTATATGTTCGAATATCATTTTAATTTGGATTTATATTATCCAATTATTATTAATGGAAATTATACGATCCATTACTAATAAATACATTTCACTTTATTCTCCTCTATTTAAATCATGAAAACACTTGTTTTACACTCATTTTCCTATCTTTATGTATATAAGAGACTGATAGAATTCTTTTACAAGGAATTAATTTATTTTCTATAAAAATGAATTTTTATTATATAAAAATTATTTTTAATTTTCTTTCAATAATTTTTAACTATTATTTAGTTTGTTTTAAATACATTTCAGCACATGGTTTAATTTTTTTAAAAATATTTTAAAAGGTTTTTTTTGTTTTTTGACCAAAAAATATTATAATTTTTACCCGAAATGGGGAAAAAATATTTCTTTCAAGGGAAATGAAATGAGTATTTTCACAATGAAATATTAGTATGACATTTTATAGTTAATTTTCCTATATGATAAAATACTTAGATGTTACCAATGATTTAATTTATATATGATCCAACGATTCAATATTAATTATTTCCCTTGATGGTTTATGGTTATGATGATGAAATATCCATTAAATAGATTTTCTTTACCAAGGATTAGGTTATAATGTCTATTTTATGATATATTTGGTTACATATGAATGGATTTTATATTATTTTATGAGTGAGACCAAAAATATATATCCCTTTAATGATTTGTGGAAATATTAATATTCATGAGATAAAGGGGAACATGGGAGGTTACATGATGTATGAAAAATATATTACACTAGAGGTTATCCCAACCTTGAAAAAGGGGGGACATGATAGGGTATCCCTATAAAAAAAGTAAGTACACAAATAGTTATTGCAAGACTAAAAAGTGATTAATATCATAGTATACAACATTAAAATAATCTTTTTATGATTGTGAATATTGAACATATTACACCACTATTTTATGTCATGATATTATGAGAATGCTTTGTTCTCATGCCTCTTGTTATTTGATCCCTTTATGAATATTTTATTATGAACATCCAATTATTATGCCCTGACTAGTTCTCATACCTTATATGTTCATTTTATGTTTAAATAGACATTGATATATATATTATTTACCTTTACTGAATATATGTTATAACCATTTATTTTATTCTATTTGATATGAAGAATATTTTTTATGAGTTGTATAAAATCGTTCTAGTTTTGAAAAAATTGTGTTAGATTTTGTATATATTTTATGAACTTGTTTATTTGTCAAAATTTTCAATGATTTTAAACCATTATGCTATTGACATGGATTTGAATGTTATATAATGAATATTCATCGAATAATATGAAATATTTATGTATATAAACTACGGGTCACAATACTCTAGCAGACATAAGATAGTCTGAATGTGTTATAACTGCTTACCATCAGAAAGGATACCCCTAGACATGATGGACTCAATTGAACATACACTAGTTATAGATAACTCTACTAGGGTGAATATATTTTTATTTTTCCCTATACCACATAATCTAACAATGCCACTCTAGATCCCCATTAATATCTAGGAAAAAATCAATAAAAAAATCTGTCAAAAATACATTTCCATAACATTCACACATTATCAGGAAAACAATTATCTAACTATTCCACAACACTACCTATATTAAAAAGCCATTTCCATTTCAATAGAATCATTGATTTTTTGTCAAAAAGGTAAAGTGAATAAAATAGCGTTTTCAAAAGAAAAACATTTTTGAAAAAACATTTACATTTCGCAAAAAATTTAAAAATAGTTTTGATATTAATAACCAAATTAAAATTACCATAATAACATAATAATCTATAAGGTATGAACCATATGTTAGAGGAACCTATATAAAGAATGATTAAAATAGTTTTATATTCTAAAATAGTGTTGATATAAAATATTATTAGATCCTAGAGATATTATATCCAATAGAAAATGATAAATCTCTATTTCTATTCAAGATCTAGTGATTGAGCATCAATTAAAATCAAATTCAAGTTGAATATGGGAAACTTTTTTAATGGAAATGATCCACGTTTAAAATTTCACCCAATTTAAATCAAGAAATAAAACTAGACAATGTATCTATAAAATGTGAGTTGGTATGAAAAAATAAGGTCACCAAGGAGCCTCTAAACAATGAAAAATAATATTAGGGTTTACAGGGTCAGATTAGTACTATTTATTCAAAAATTGGGTTCAATCCCCTTTATTAAAAAAGAAAAGACGTGAAACCCTTTTTAATGAGAAAGGGAAAACCATTTCATGATATTAAATCTGAAGGGATTAACCCATTACAAAACCCAGTCCATTGACCATTACAACGACCCAAAGGCCCATAGGGAAAAACCAACACACCCATAAGTGAAGAGAAAACCCTAGAAGCACCGACAACGCATCACCAGCCGCGGGAGGCCCACTACTGACCTGCAACCGTACAACAAGGGTCACTAAGAATTCTGACCAGATCTGGTATGGGAACCAGATCTGGTCCAGATCATTACCCGCATCCATCATGCCCACCTGCATCATCTCCATTAGCACCTCCCAACATGAGACCAATTCACCATCGGAAAGATGGTTGCTGTGAAAAATAGATCTGCATCTGCTGCGAGAAACAAAGACGACCAGATCAAATAGACCTACATCTGCCACACGAGATGAAGAAGAGGCCGAGGAAGAACACCCAAGCATTCCCATCTCCTTCACCATATCTACTGAAATCCAACACCCAATCCGAGCCAAAACATCCTTTCCCTCGCTGTAAGACGTCATCGCCTGAAGGGGCATCATCAGATTGCCAGTTAGACTCACCAGTAGGCTATTCTATAAAACCAAATGTTTTATAACCACAGGTCTTCCCCCTAATATAAATGTGTTTATATAATGAATGCATGAACCACAAATCCATATAGTGGCTTTCTAGTGAAACTTATATCCCTGTAAGTGTTTTTTTCAACCATTATCGGCTAGCAGGTGGCATCCTACTATATTCAACATAAATAAATCCCACCTCAAAATATGATATATCTAAAAAGTAAAAAACAAAATATGTAAAGAATATCTGCACCTTATTCCATACATCAAAGTGTGATAGAATATTTCATTATTTTATGATAAAAAATAATGTAAATCACCTCACATGAAAATGGTAAACCTATTAAATTTGGAAATTGAAGCGGTTGTCTGTATTAAAAAAATTTGTGTGTCACTAAATTTATTTTAGATACAATTTAAGTGAGTAAATTTATAATTTATAGAAATACAGTTTGACTATTTTTTTGGGGTTTGACTCATGGGGCTATATTGGTGGTTATGTGTGATGAAAACTCATAGAATTGATATATAAATGGTTGATTTCATTGTTAGTTAGAATATTAGTTTTCGATAGTCATTAAATGTTCGACATGTGGTGAGTTATAATTAAATTATCATATGGAGGGAAAAAAATTATGTGAAATTAATAAATGGTAAATGGGATCGTGGTTTTTAAATTTAAAAATAAAAGATAATAATTGAGTGTAAAAAATGATTGGTAGTTGATGTGGTTATATGATAAATATGAAGTTGATGTGTAATTTTTTTTTATGATAGTGGTACTCGATGTGTGGTTTATATTATGGATTTTATATTGATTTATGATAGTGGTGGTTCTATGGTTGTGTTAGTTGGATGTTATTAGTTGTGTGAAACCATATGATTCTATTTTTTTGTAACAATTTTATGATTTATTTACCATTTGATTTCAATATTACACACACTCTATCAATGTGATTACATTGATGTTAAAAAGTTTTTTGTTCTAGGTATTTTAGCCAAACATATAAGACAGTTAATTTGGATGGATAGCTACCCCCTCGACCTAGGTCTCTCACCTAAGAGAGTTTTTCATGCATCGGTTGTGATGGATTTATGTTATAGTACACTATAGGTGATGTTTGATAAGATTGTTATGTTAATAATAGTTGGGGTTAATAATGGTATAAAGAGTTCACTATATTGATATCCTCTAAATTCATGATACCCTACTGTTTCGGTATATTAGATTTGTTATAGAATGTTGATGATGTGATGGATATAGAATTTGGTAAGATTATGATGAGTTTCATATCCTTACCCAGTGGGGCCTATATGGTTTTTATTAATACAAGTGTGACACCCCATGTATATCTCAAATATGATAGGGGTTGGAAAAAAATACCCAAAAGAAATATGATAGATACAGTTGGTTGTAGTCTAAGGTACATGTTTATGTGCAAAAACAACCCCAAATACCATTGGAATATTGAATGTAAAAAACGGATACCAAAGTAATTAATACATCCATATACAAAAATTTGAACTATATATCAGAGAGATCAAAATATAATTCCACCAATATTGGAAATGGTTCCCAACATTCTATATAGTAGAGGATTGATGTAAAATGAAACACCTGGTAAAAACCATGATTTCTATACATCAATACTTCATACCTACTATTGGTCCTCCTAGAACTTGAAAAAAGGGTATATAATTTACTTATGTTAAGACATGTAATTGTTGATAATATTTATAGGTGACTATAACAATACCCAACAGGGCACTTGGAAATCACCAAACATAATTTATAAAGATACTAGTCTTCTCATCATCATAAAGGAATGCCAATATGAATATGTGACACAACAATATGAACAAACCAAAAAAAATATAAAGAAATACCTGTCCAAAATAATTCAAAATAATGATTCCATCCAAATTATTCAACATGAGGATTCAAGGTAATGTATTTCTTGTAAAACACACCTAATGAGATGGGATATCACTGATAGTACTCATCTGAGAGGTTTTGTTTTTCATCAATCCTCACCAGATAAGTACTTATTGGAACCCCACATATCTCAAATCAAAGACTGGGGATCTCACCCATGAACTCTAGGATATATAGGATCCTACATTGAATATCTCATAATGTAGGTCTTCATACACCCATGTAATTTTGTCATGATTATTCCTGATATAACACCAAGGGAAGATGAATAAATGATAGAGTATCACACACTGACATACATAGAGGGATTATCATACTATATCTGATAAAAATACCATATATTGGATCACTAACCTATTATTAGTATGTCATTCCAAACTCTATCTTATTTGGGATGGTCTATGGGAACACAACCAACTAATACTAGTCTAGTCTGAAGACACAGAGGGCCTCCACTTTCCATGGAAAAATGTACATGACTTGTACTAAATATACAATTTATTTCATGATTGTAATGTGTCTTAATGTCTCACAAGACACTTCATTCTAATTATAATATATTTATATTATTAGGATACAAACATATATAGGTTGGTCCGACACTCATTATATGTCGTAGGCCCAAATTTTTATACTCTAGACAGTGCTTGTGTAATTTAGTCCTAGCATGTTTACTCTATCCATGTAAATGTACCTATCCATGTTTGATTATCATTTCATGACCTAATAATCTATTCATTACCATGTGTTAGGTTGTGTCTAATACCATTTACCCCCAAGGTATATGATTAGTTGTCAACCATGGGTCCCTAGACATTTGAAATGTGTCCCATTATTTTTGATACTATTCTCTATGTGTAAATCCAAGACCCACATACGGTTACCACAATACATTTTTTCTTATGGAGTACATACAATGCATTTCGGGTTTCTAAAAACAATTGAGGAAATTCTAGATGTATCACCAACTCTATCATTAATGCAGATTCATTCATTAGATATGATAATAAGTGTGGATCTAGGATTGACTAAGACATGTTGTCATTTGTAACTAGATTTTTGCCACCCTAATTCTACTGAAACAATTCTCCAATCACACAACCATGATGAGAAACCCAAACAAAATAAATTTGAACTATTGATCTAATCTTGATACATCAACATCATTACACCTCATGATCATACCATCGATCATTATCTTGAACCCATTAAAATGATCCATTTCCCAAAATAACAATTGCGTATCAATCATTCATCTAGTATTTTTCAAACTATCTACAAAAATAAATAATTATGATGATCAAACTTTTACCACTAATGGAAAAACATGAAAAATTGACGTGGGATTGAACATCATACATTGTTTATATTGGCCTTAATCGGTTGATGTTTAATAGATGAATGAAGATTAATTTAAATAAAGAATCATCAAATATCAATAATTCATAATTCTATAAATATAATAAAACACTAATAAATAAACCATCGATATGTTAATCAATAATGTTTTATGTATTAGATTTCCATTTTCATGGTTTAAAAATTAGTGATAAATCCCCAAAATAACATTCAATATATGTTTGGATCAATCATTAATGAATAATTTTTGACATTGTTATTGGTGAGATACATGAACTCTATTGTTATAGACGAACCTAGGTCTACAAATCCGCTAGAATAAGATCTATATATTCTTCCCAAAACTCCTCCACAGCTCCTCTCAAATTACTAGAGTTATATAGTCAACCATATAATTATCCCATAATTGTATTTAAATATGGAGAGTCTCAGATTAGAGAAATAAATAAATAAATTTTCTAATCACCCATGACAAATTTTATAACAAAACTAGATATTAGAAAAGTTTATGTCATCACTAGGGTAAAAACTAAATTCATGATTTAATTAATGATTCATATTTAGGATCTAATAATACATTCAGGAGATAAACTATAATTTTAGAGAAAATACATGTCTATGATATTATATATTTAATATCATTATTATATTATTAACAATCCACCTCTGGTCCAAGAATCTTGTACTAACATAACACCTTGATTCAAAAATAATCATTAAAATATTCTAGATATTAAAAATAAAAAGATTTAGTTTTTACATTCTCCCTACCATATGCCTTTTCATCTCAGAAATAAAAATTCATCCTAAACATATGATGGATGGGAGCTCATATCTTGTTCAACAACCCCAATTCTCTATCCTAATTATACTCATAATGCCACCAAACTTGAATCAAGGGAATATATTTCTCATAATTGATATTCTCCTGTTGATCATAAATTTATACCAGGTACATGGTAAAGGTAGTTCCATTTTTGATCTACAGCTCCCCTTGGATGGTAACAAGTGAAAAAATATGCACATACCTCCTCTACTATCATAGATGGAATACATTGAGTTTCTAGTAAAACTGTGGATGGTGAAATAAGATATATGTCACTTATCTGACCATACAAATTTTTTATTGCGGGCCAGTAAATCTCCAAAATGACATGTCACACCGGCCTAATCTCTATAATCCTCATTTAGGTGAGGATTTCATGAACACATGGGCTCTCTCTAAAAACAAACATGGCCTCCATTATTTATCAACAAAGAAAATATAATTTCTCTTTGAATCCCTCATATGATCTTATACGAATTTCACCTTCCCTATCATTACATATACTGAATCTGGTCCCATGAGTGATAAAACTCTAAGATAAATCTAGCATGGTGGTGACCTATAGTGTCTCATATAAAGGTCTACAAATAGTTCCATACTGATGGTGTAATGGTATCCTTTTTTATGAAAAATCCACCAAGTATATGTAACATTCACAAATATACCCAAAATATAACATGAAATCCATCAAAATGTACTCCATAATGAGAATGATCTACTCTATGTGTCCATCTATCTAGGTGTGAAAATTCACGATTAAATGAAACTAAGTCCCATAGGAATCCTATAATACTATACATAATCATGACATAAAGATAGAATCATGATCACAAATGATTATTTATCCTCATTGATGGTTTATTGTTGGTGATGATCTTGGTTTTGATTCAATGAGTGAAGTTGAAAAACCATGATGCAGATATCCCCAAGAAGGTGATAGTCAGGGAGCACAACTCTAAGCGGTTTACAGCCCAAGGCTTTGAAAAGTCTTCCTACATTAATTTTAACTACATGCTTATGAAATTTTAATTGTTAGTGTTGGTTGAAGTGGTTGGAAGGTGATTTCTTTGAATTTTGTATTGGGTGTTTTGAATTTTGTGAGGTTCTCACATAGCCATAAATTGATTCATTGAAAATTTAAAAATATGCGATTTAGAGATAATCATAAATGACCGTCAAGTGTTTTGTAGTAATCTAAACAATATCATACACATAATATAATCCCATGATCTCAACTACCCTCTTATCTTGAATAGCAAGAATGTTGGATGGCACGGTGAGCTAATATATTATCACATATATGGAATCAATTCCTCTAGATGATCATGGTTACCCTATCATGAATTCCATAAATATACCATCACACATACAATCTGGATCATCAAGGGGTCAGGAATAACTCACTAGAACCTGGTTCTTGTCCTTCAACTATTGAAAAGTGATGCATTGAGAGAAAAAAATCTAATACATAGTTATTTATTCTTTGACACTGCTAATGACATTAAATTTCCTAGTACATAATTTTCACATTGAGATTTAAGACCATGTGGGATGTAAAAAAAATCCTCATCCACACCTCATGAAACATCACATGAACTATAATCCTCCCAATTTTTTTTGACATGATCTCGACCATCATAAAATTCATCAGGAGCATATCTAGTGGGTTTCAAAACACAATTGGTATCACAGTCGAAATTCTCAAGACAAGCCTCAAATAAATTTTTTATAAGTGGTTGGGTAATAATAATTTATTGAAATAATATACACCACACTCATCAACTATGGAAAATTCTAACGAGTACAACAACTCTGATGACTCACTCAACATCTTTAGACAAGATCTCATGTGGAAATAATCTATCAATTTATTATCCTTATCTAGAGTATATACTATCTCAAAGTCATAATGAATAGTAAATCTATGAATAATATCTTTTTCAAGTTATTATATTTCTATGAAAATATTTAGTTTATACTAATATGTCCATAATTTAATATAAACAGCTCACCCATATGGTAGTGTTTCCACATCTTCAGGGAGAATTCCACTATTTCTAGTTCTTTGTTATGGGATGTGTAATTCTTGTAATGAGGTCTCATATTTTGATCCAAAATAAGAAATCATCATTTTTCTTTACATCAATACTCATACAAGCCCTGTACAAGAGGAATTGTAGAAAAAAAATACTCAATACCCAATTATAGAAATCTAAAGATGGGGGCACTGGTCAACATCTATAAGAACTATAAAAAATCTTGTAGGAACTGCTATTTACATACAAATGAAATCCATTCCATGTTAATTTAGTAAAGGGTTCGAATATCCTATTTAAATTATACACATTTCTATGATAATAGACAACTAACCCAAAGAATCTCCACACGTTCAACATATTCATGGGTGGATCCCAATCAGGAACTTCCTCAACCTTCACCAGGTCCAATACCACACCCTCAATTGAGTAGGAATATACTCAAAACCTAAAATCATGAATATTGAACTAAAAAATCGAATTATTCCCCATTAATTATGTGTTCTATGAGATTTTACAATACAATACACAACGTTATCACGTTTTCATCTTTGGTAACATAGTACAGTATTATGTCATCAATTAAAAGCACCATATACTTGTCCAAGAAATGATAATATATCTTATCCATATGTATCATGAACACTGATGGGGAATTCATGAAATTTTAGGAAATCACCATGTATTGATAATGATTATATTGATATTATAATGTTTTCTTTCATATATCCACATCTCATACATGGATCATGTGATAACATTTTCTAAGGTCAATCTTTAAGAAACATATAACTCCTCCCAACATGTCAAAGATTTATTAGATCCTAAATAGTTTATATTTTTCTTCATATAAACTGGGTTCAAATAATAATACAAACATAACTTCAGTCTACCATATGAATTCTTGGGAAAAAAACATGGGGATTCCCATGGTGACACACTGGGTATGAAAAAGACATTCCACTATAAATCCTCTATCTACACCTTCAGATTAGAATGATGTATAGATGTTATATGATATGATGGAATATATATCAGGCAATTTATTAGTTTTAAGTCTATGAAAAGTTTTATCTCATAGATGGGAGGTAATCCTAACATGTCCTTAGTGAATATATCCTCATAATCTAAAATCATTGTAGAAAAAATGATAGTTCATAGAATATTTTCACCATAGGTTAATGAAATATAACTTATTAGTAATCATTATATCCACCTATTTATGATACTATCCTACTATATGTGGGATTTATTTCCACTAATGAAGGAAAATCCATCACATCAAGGCAATCACATGACATTATATACCTAAAATATTTAATATGTGCATGAACATTTGTTAATAGGTACATTCATTATATGATATATTATGACATCAGTAATAATAAGAAAGTTTTAATAAGAATTTATCTCCAAAAAGAGTTGTGTAAAATTGTCTATGGAAGTGTGTGATCACTAAATCCCATCCGGTCAGAGTCTCTAAGTGTAGTGGTCATGCCAATGGATCTACCATAAACTATAGATCTAAAAAATTGTATATCGAAAAACAATAATTGATCACACATTTCTCTATATGTTCTATATATTAGTTATAAAAGATACATATCAAACCCCTAATCATCCCTAGAGTTTCTAGGTAATTGACCACCAAAACCTAATGCTATCCTTGTCTATGACCTCTAGATCCCTAGGCCTAGAGTGGACAACCTAGTGGAGGTGTAAGAAACTGGATAAACTAATTTCCAC
The DNA here is from genome assembly GCA_963277665.1 of Viscum album. Taxonomy (NCBI): domain Eukaryota; kingdom Viridiplantae; phylum Streptophyta; class Magnoliopsida; order Santalales; family Viscaceae; genus Viscum; species Viscum album. The sequence goes on along the minus strand of OY728164.1, from coordinate 848,243,158 downwards.
CTCCAGCTACTCTCCTTACTACTCTTCCAAGTTTTCCATCCTACAGACCTCCATGCCCATTGAAATGTTTCTTCATGGGTGTTATATCAACCGTATATCTTCAATATACATTTTATATCGTAAAATCAAATGTTAGGTTCCCTTAACAATTGAAATAGAAACCCCATCTATCTCTTGGATAACTAGAGCCTACCTATAAACCATGAACTATAGAACCATGTCCTGAGAGAGTCTCTAAAAGTATAAAGAATTAATAGATCATTATGTGTACCATAATATACCAATTTCCAATTTTATATATCATGTTCTCCCACTAAAAAAACCATATAATGGTGTCTACTCACCGAGAAATTTATCCACTATCAAATCCTGCTCAAGTACTCTTGAATATATAGGAATGAAAATATATACAACTTTATCCTGGATGTCTCAATATATGCCTTTCCTGATGGTACATACTAGGAAAAATGAATAATGAACAATATCAAGAAATGATTATTAGAGGTTGGTGAACCACAATGAATAATTTTTCATAGTCATGATTATATTCAGTATTTGAATAAGATCCTTTACATGCATCACCCACAACATGGAAGGACATATTTCTTCCTTTGAGAGATTATGAAACTCTTTCTAGGAGAGTGACACACCATCATTTGTCTGCGTCATTATAATACACCATCACCATGTGGATTCCTAAAGAAGAAACACTATTAGGACAACCAAATGGTCCTGAGGTATCCCTGTATGGTGGAAAACAAATCTAAATTCTTCTACTTGACTATAGCTACTAAGGGTATGGATCGCTCAAATACAACAGGGTCACTACCTATGAAACTCATAAAGTGTTATCAACCTACACATATCCTCTTCTAGTAATACTGAAATAGCCTGCCGGTCAACATGTGGTGGAAAATTTGATAAAACAAATGGGAGGTACAACTTTCAAAACAAGTACTTGTACTGATTCCGCATCATTAGACAGATTATCCTAGTGATCTCTCTATGAAATACTAGTTAGATGGTAAGGTGGAGGAATCCAAAAATAATATAGATGTACCACAAAAAAGTTTATATATAGGGATATAACAAAATATGGACATGAGAAATCCCATTGATATGCGATTCATGTATCAATGATTTCCCCTGAAACATGTGTCTACATTTATAGAGTTTACAAGAATGTTGTCATTGTCTTGGTGAATGGATAAAGCAGTTTCCCCACCAATGCTATTTTCCATGTCCTAATAGTCAAAAATGAAACACTATAACATTATTCCCCTAGTTTCATAACAAATCAATTGAACTAAAAAATCTAAAAAATCCATTAATAATATGAACACTATATTGATACCACTCTATCACGACCTGGGCCATCAGGTCGCACCGAGCCTGTGGGATGAGGAGTGTGTCACCCCAATCGGACCTCTAATATTATAGGGGTTGGTGAAAAGTTTTGAGTAGGCATATCACACACATAGAAGGAATTATTCCATGATACCTTCTCACAGACACACACATCTCCAAATAACCATATATTTTAGAAATGTAAAACAACCAATACTGATTGAACACATGCATCTATATCTCACATTAGAGTAAAAACAGGTACTAGAAATCATAAATTGAAAAATAATATCCCACCATAAATGAAAAAATATTCCTCCTTAGAATGTAGTATGAGATTTTTTTATATGAACCACCTAGTATAAACCTTGGTATGTCTAGATCACTATGCTCAAAATACTCTTACTCCCCCTATAGCTCTAAAAAATGTACCTAAATTGTATAAAACATGAAATTTGTTGGTAGATCTCATGAAGGGGTGAGTATAAAAATACCTATTATGAATCCCCAAAACTACCAAAAAAACATCAAGAGACTATTCATTTCATCATTATAAAGGAATTTTAATTAGTATATGAGACTAAATAACAAAATCACCTAGATATAATTAGGATTGACACCAAGTCTCGAAGAGATCAAAACAATGCTTATAAAAAAATTATTATTGATTCTTTAATTCCACTATCATTTGGGTGAACTAAATCCAACATCCACACTATCAATGATGGAACTCATCCATGAAGTTATTCTCATCAAGAATCACCAATTAATTACACACTATAAATGTGAATATTTCAATAAAAAGATAGGGGAGATAACTCTAGGCCTTTATGGTATACTGAATATTAGAATAATTAAACTACTATGTTGGGTATCATACACCCATGCATGTTTGTCCTAAAAATTCTTCAATTCCCACATAATAAAGAAGAATAAATGATAGAGTATCACAACCTAATCCATACAGAGTGATTCTCAAACGCTATTCAATAATAATCCCATATAGGTGATCATAATATTTTATATAAGATATAATTCAAAATTATACACTCATGGGGATGGACTAATGGAACACACCCAACTAATACATGGACATAATATTTTGATGGAGGGCCTCCACAATGCATAGAAATAGTACCAGGCGTAATATTTCATCACCTAGTCTGGCCATGTCTTACCCTATTGCATGGAATATATTTCTATATATAAAAGAAATTTCCTTTTAGTATAAAAAGTGTGTATATGTCTTTATGTAACTCATCATGTGCCTCCTTCCCGAGCACATGTACTCTATCTTAGGCTTAAGTACATTGGGTCATGATTGTGTAATGTATCCATACCCATGTTCTATGTCGTTTACATACCCATGTATTATTGGGGTATAAAATGAGATACGATATATGGGTCTCATAGTGTGTGAAATGTGTCACAGGGGTGTGATAAATTTCTCAATGAATAAATCCTTGTTTTAGAAGAGGGTACCACATGACATGTGGTCTTTTAGTGTAGATGGTATGTAGTTTGGATTTTCACATAAAATCCATATTGTTCAATGCTTCTCTATAATAACACCTCCACCATCAATTACACCCCGAGACTAGATAATAAAAATAGATATAGGATAAACCAGTCTTCTATGTCACTGGAATATGGATTTGGACCACCCAATTCGACTCGATATGCTTATACCATTTCATAGTAAAGACATTATTCCAAAACCATGAATCATAAAAATAGATATGATACTAAACCCTCATTGTCAATATAAAAAGTGATCACACCATAAATCTCAAACTGAAACCAATGTTAATGATCTATTATTCCAAATAATGATTTCCCAATGAATTTTCACTAGGAATTTTGTGAACTACAGGTCAATGAAAATACCAATGGTGATAGAACATAGAATGGGGTGAGGTAAAACATCACAAAAATTTTAGGAATAAAACTCATACTATGTTTGGTTGGACCTTAATTTTTAGACATATAATCAATGAATTCATGGTAATTTAAAAAATGTAGCATTGAACTCCATAAATTTATAATTTCGGTAGAAAAACACATTACAAAATATCGATCTCCAATCCATGAATAAATTTTATTGGAAGGATTCAATTGTGTTCGAAATGGGATAAACAAAAGGGAATAAAATCTATAAAAACACATCTTACCTCATGTATTAATCAATAAATGATGAATAATGGTTGAAATTTTAATTTTCAAGATCCTTGATCTCTGTTTTCCAAGAGGATTGTAGTTCTATGTATCTATTGGACCATAATACATTGATTCTACAAGACAAACCTCCACTAATCCTATCAAATAAATAGTGTTATATATTAATTGTAGGATTTTACCCTAACTAATATCAAATATTATGAGTCTAAATCTGGTGAAATTAATTAATTAATTTTTTAATAGTATCAAAAACTTTTTTATCTAAACACCTGAAGTTGAAAAAGGTTATGTCACCCATATAATAAAATCATATTTTCGAAATTAATGGTTTTCATATATTTATCATCTAATTTTCTACTTGGCATGATTCTCATTATTCACGAAACACAAAATGATTGTGATATAATATATTAATTATTTTAATTACATAAATATTGAGCCTCCCTTGGCCTTGGAATAGAATGTTAACATAGAAATTATCATTAATAATATTCAATGAAATATTTGGAAGCATGAAAATCAAAAAAACAAATTCATTACAATAAGGTTCTATGTTATGGATTTTTCTAGGTTGAGAGTTGGGGATTTAATGATATAATATGGAATGTTTCTGATGGAAATAGAATAGATGGGAGCACCAGGGTGAACGATGCTGAGGCATGATAGTGGATAATAAGTGGGGAAGAAGTTTGTGGTACCCTTTTATCAATATTATTCTCTTATATTATTATACTTGAATTTTTTATTTGATGATTAAGATAAAGTGAATCCCTGGACATATTTAACTGGTAGGTTATTATTCATTCTATTTCTTGTTCACTGCTGTATTAATATTCTATTATCACATTTTAATGATTGTCCCTAGATTTGATCCCATATATTCAACATGTCATACTCATCTTGTGTATATAAAAATTTATTTCTGGTTTCTAAGTGTTATTTGGATCTATAATGGACACAAATGTATTTGGTGTTGAAGATTTTTTTGAGTTTTAATCATAGTATTATCATGGGTGATTTACATGGAGACATTATTTTATATTCATATATCATTACATTAATCATGGGATATTGTGGGTATTTATTTTCCTTTTGTAATAGATTTGTTTGGTTCTTGATGTCCACTGTACAAATCCAAATATTTTTTCTATTGAGGCTACTCCTTCCTATATATGTGACTTTATTTATACTCTTAGTGTTAGATACCTACTCAATTCCTATGAGAGCTTGGATTCATTATATCATTAGCTCTCTTTATCTATTGCTGACCCAGGAGGGGTTTCTTTAGAGGGAGAGGTCATGATATAGTGTAATAAATTATTTATTTTGAGATATTTTAGAATTTTTTGAGTTATAAATTATGATTTATTTTATGTATTTTGTAGGGTATGAGTACCATATTAGCATCGTGTGAGATATAATCTAAGAAGAATAGCCTGAACATTGAATTTTAAGCCCCCATGATAGTCAATGTATTGAATATGAGCCCAATAAATGGTAAAGTGATGTGGTGTTTCCAATATTTTAGAGACATAGGATAGTTATGAAAATCATAATTATTTTGGATTTTATTGAACAATGTTTTTTTAATAATGTTTAAAATCAATTTAATAATATATATTGAATATTATTTTTGTCTCAATGATTAATCACATGTTATAGTTTTTATTAAACCATTATTTCTTTATAAATTAGTCATACAACTATAATTAATGGTGTAAAACTATATTTAATTATAATGATATATTTTTCTCAACCTTTTCTATATTTAAATGACTAATTTTCTTTCTGATTTTAACATTATCTGGTATATATTTTTTTTGAATGTTAATTTGAAATGTCTATTGACCTATGTTGTTAACATTAAGACTAGTTACCAAAGAATCATTAAATTATTTTAGTATAAATATATGAATAATTTAAGATCCAATATAAAATATATTACCATATATAGTTTTCATTGTGATATTCTACAATAATTTTTTTAAACTATGGTTATGAATATTTCCATTCTTGTGAAAGTTTATATTCCAGGGATAATTTTGATTCACACTTATTATTGTTTGGAATTAATGTAAAATTTGGTTTTCTAATTTAAAATATGCGATTACTGAATGATGAGAATGTTTATTTGAGATAATTCAATAGAATATGGAATTTTTTATATGAAAAACATTCCCATTCCATTTTTTATGAATACATATTTACATAATTAATCCACTTATATATTGAATTAACAAGATGGAAATTTTATTTCAAGGACAAAAATATTTTTATATTTGTTTCTAAATATTGTAAAATTATAAACATGCTCAATAACCATAAAAAATTTAAATGAATCAAAAATACATAAAATTTTCTCATCTTGAAATCACGGTTATGCTCATTGCTTTTCCAAATTTTTATACACATATATTTTATACTGATAGGTTAATTTAATACCATTTTTTACCTTTAATCTCATGATATATAGATTTTATTTGTTAATAATATATTGTAAGGATAAAAATTATTTGTTTTAAAATGATATGCATTTTATATATTAACATATTGAGTTTCAAAATAGATTAAATGAATGATCTTATTCATTTATATAGTAATAAAAAAATTAGTGTAAAAAAAACTATGAGTATCAAGTTAAACCATAAATATCATATTACTTAGAGCATATAAAATGTTTCAATCATATTTTCGGTAACTATGAAATTCATAACATATGATTATTGATCACATAGAACATTTAGTATGTTGTAATTTTAATATGAAAACATGTAATGTATGGATTACTTTATATTTATATATGGATGAAGAATCATGTTACCATTATTATTGTGTATGATAATGTTTTCCCATTTAATGAAATGTATAATGAAAACTAACATTAAGCATCATAATAATGATAAATAATAATACAACATGTGTAGTTTTACTTTTTTGATCTGAGATCATTTTTATATTGGATTTTTTTTTTCAGAATGTGGTTTATATATTGGGTTATTTAGATTTATCACAATAAAATATCATATAAGAAAACTTATTTTATGTTGCAAGAGTGTTTCATAGATAACCATCTAATCCAAGAATGTATGGATTAACTATGTTAAGAATTATTCATGAGTTAGCACATGTGCAATTTCTGTTTCATTGGTTGGATGATTCCCTTGATATTATGTTATTTTATTTTTTATTTAACTCTCAATTTGGTTTTACCATATAATGTGTAATTACTTTCACTAACTTGGACACTTTTTAGTTTAATTAAAATGAAACACATGATATTTCAATACAAATTACTTGGAAATGTAGATATTTTTTTTATTTTATGCATAGTTTATTGAATTTTATAATAAAGTGTTGATATTAATTTCTAAAACATGTTTCTAATTTTTATAATTATATTTGAATGGTTTTTTACTATGTAGATTGTCTATAATGAAGGCTAATCCATAAACCCTTTATATTTTTTAATATGGAAAATAGTGTGATCTTTGGGATGATGTCCCTGGTTGCTTAAAACATGTATCACTATTGTGATTGTGTGTGGTGTTGTGGTTTAATTAATTTAATAAACCACCTCCAATTAAAGTTAAATCAAATTATTTTTAAAAATAAAATTTTGTTTTAAAAAACTTGGAATAGATGAAATCAGAATTTCGTGCTACACATTAATTAATATGAAACATGTGATGAGAGTATTTTACTACTATCATATTGTATGTGTTTCATAATCAATACCATAAAAGTGTAATGTGTTATGTATTCTGTATATAAATAGTGGTAAACTCTTTCCTATAAATATATTTTATATTATGACACATTTTAAGACATTGTTGGTGATTTAGGGTTTCTCAAAAAGAGAATTATCATGGTTAGTGGGTGGTTTATTTTTATTTTATTATTATGGAATCTCAATTTATATTGATATATATATATATATATATATATATATTATTCTATTGATTTAAAAATTTTATATAGTGTTAAATTCCAAAATCATGAATGTAATTGTGTGTACCTTTAGTAAATGGAAATGGGAACATTAAATCCTTTATAACTTTTTCATGATTATGCTCCCCAAAAATATTCTTTTTCTAACAAACATAAAAAAATCATAGGTGGATAATGTGGATTATTCAAAAGTTGGGGTTTTATTTTAATTCACAGGTGGATAATGTAGATTATTCAAACATTGGGGTTTGATTTTTATTCCGGTTATAGGTTAAATTATGTTCTCTAATTTTTATGACAAGGGTATTAATTATAAATTGGAAAGGATAATGTTAGAGGTATGTTAGATAAATTAAACATAAATTTGATGAAATTGTGTAAAAATTATGCAGCACCCCATGATTCCACGGTACACTTCTTTTTGAATAATACAGTAGCGTGTGTTGTACGCAACTTCGAGTTCTAACACACACCACAACCAATCAAACTAGCTGTTATGAATAGTAATACCCACATTTTGAAATTTTATAAATTTTATATTTCAAAAAGGACTTCATTTTTTGTATTCATAATATCTTAATTAGCCTAGAGTGAAATTTTGCTACTTTTCAGATAACTTTTATATTTGGATGAATAGTGAAAATTACTAAATTTTAATTAAAAACAACTTTTTTAATAGAAATAATTAACAGTGATAAATTTTGAATTTGAGTGGTTTTAATGTATATTTAGAATATATTTTTACCATTTAAAACAATTTAGTTCATTGGACATAATTTCATAATTAAACCGGACATAAACAAGTGTCAATCGTTTGATAGTTATTATCTCTTAAAAACACACTTATTGTTTTAACAATGAGAATTAATTTTAAATTAATTTCTGCCAATTCAGTGTTACGAATTTGGAAAAATGTATTCAATATTCTGAATCAGGATGTATAAATTGTGTAAATAGGTAACTTTTATTTTTAGACATTTTGAATAATTACATCGGTAAATATTTTATTTATCATTGTAAAAGGGTAAATCCGGTAAATAAGGGTAAAAAAATAATATTATAATAACAATAAATTACCCTAAAACGTGTTCTAAACTTATTGGTTGATACATTTCCGACCATGGGAATCTTTGAGTCGATTTTGGGACCCCATGGAGCCACTTGTAGGTGATAAGGACACTTTATATTAATTTTGTTAAAATAAATACAAAAATGACACAAGCATATATCTTTTAGAATTTTTTTTACATAGGGTTATATATGTTGGATTTTTGACTATAATTATTCATTAGAAATATATAAAAATTTAATACATAATGGTAGTTTACTTATAATTTTTATACATTTAATAATTAATATTATTTATGACACAATAATGATGCAGTATTTTCCTTATTAATGAAAGAATCAAATAATTGGTATTATAAATGTTAAAATAAATATAATTTGAATGTTTTGATGACATCCATGAATTTTATTGGTTAATATGGAATTATAGGATTTCTTAAATGAATTTGTTTCGAATAAATAATATTTTAAGACTTTAACAAAAATCAATTATTGAATAGTGTCAAAATTGACATAAATGAGTTTTTAAAACAAATATTATATTATTAATTGATATTCTATTTCTAAAAATCTAGCATTCGGACAAAGGACTTATATAATGATAGGTGTATCAATAATGGACCACTTGGGGTCTCTTGTATGTATATAGTAAGATTATTAACTATATAATATAAACATACAAAGTGACATCGTAAATGTCAAACTAATTAACTAGGAGTTAAAACTAAAAGATATGGTTAATATAATGATGAAAACCCATCTAAAATCTATTGGTTGAAAGTATTTTGACCCATCCCCACCTTATAATTTTAATAATCCACTTTTGAGCCACTAGATACTGAATATGATTTTATTATAAAATAATATTTCTAGCTTTTCCAAAGGTGCCCCTCACCCCTCTTAAAAAAGTGAACTCGCCCTTCTCACTAATTCACACATTCAAAGCCTTTTGGCACGGCCAACCCCAACCCAAATATACTCTAAACTTCCCTCACTTCAAACTTGATGGATTATTTTGATCATAAATCGAATTGAAGGAGCCCTTTTGATCAAATAAAAAGGAAGAACACGAAGAATAGGTAATATTTTCACCACCCTCTTCCAAGTTCCTTTCTTCTTAAACTTCATTTTTTTTGTTATTACAATTATGAAATAATAAATACAATATTTTCTATATAATATGATGTTATTATAAATATGGTACAACCATATTCAATATTCTATCAATCCTTTGAATGACATGTCACTATACGTGCGTACGTACGACTTACCGTCTCCACATCGTGGTGTAATTGTTATTCAAAACAATATTATTTGGATGGGTATAATAATGATGTGTAATTCATGTAAATAACAAATATAAAATGATAATGATTCTTTATATATGATATAATATCCAATTATATATAATTTTAATATCAAAAGAGTGATATTGTCGCTCATGCGTACGTACGGACTACCGTCTCCATGAACGCGATGAGATTCATTCCCCATCATATCCATTAAAGTATAATTCTGATTTGATGATTAAATATAATGTTTAAGGATTTGAGATCATTCTGAATATGAATAAGATACAACCTATCCATAACAAACATGTCTTATGTAACCAAACATATAAAAGAAAAAGAGTAAGTTAACACCCGAAACAACAATAATACTAAAATATTATTAACAAATAAATGTTAAAAAATAATATATGATATCATATTAATGTATATGATTACTGTATAATTTAATAACAATTATTTCACCATTATACACAAGGTTATCCTAACCTTAACCTAGGAAAAGTACATGGTATGGGGTTTTCATCTCACTTCTTATTCCCGTAGATTCATGCCATATTGCCACTATTACCTTTTGTGTGGTGTATATACAGCCCATAATTGTATTCTTTATGTAATACACTTTAATTTATGTGTATTTACATATTCATTGTATGATACCTCTTTCATGGGGTGTATTTTTCGTAAGTTACCTAATTGGTAAGTGTTTACTTCACAATCTCTTCATTATCTGAGGTTGTTTATACGTAATTATCTACATGGACCTCTTTATCTTCCACATCCATTATTCTTAAAAATGTATTTCAAAACATTCTTAATTTTTTACAGAATATGGGTTAATGTCATTTATACCATTTTTTGACTTTTTATAATAAGTTTATGAAGAAGTCTTTCCGTTGTTTTCTAAACAATGTCCTTTTTAACCTTTTCGACAGAATTAAGGAATGAATGTCTTTTTTTAACTTATACGGAGGGTGAGGCTATTTTACCCCATTATAAAATCTTTGAAGCTTCGCTTACATGCTTATAAGAATACTTTCAAAGTAATTTTTTTTATAATTATGTGACTTTTAAATGATTTAAAAAAAGAGATAGTTTTCTCAAATAGTTTTGATTTTATCTATGTCAACATCCTTTGATATATTTTACACTTGTTTTAAGTTGATTTATTATGATACAAATCATCTATATAGTATTTAAGGTTTTGTGATATTTTTGACTATAGATGAGTTATTTTTATGCCATTAATGGTATATCATTAAGGTTTTGGCATGCTAGTTTTAATACGAATGTTTATGTTATATTTCATCCTCTTTTTAAGATGAATGTGTTGGACTAGTAAGTTCTAGGTTCCGGACTGGTTAATGTAATCCCTCTGGGTTGGGGTCCGGTTACAGAAGACACTCCGGGTTGGTTTCGGGTTATTAGAGGCACCCTAGGTTGGTGTTCAGTTTTTAGAGGCACTCTAGGTTTGAGTCCGATTACAGAGGCCCTTTCGGGATGGAGTCCGGTTACAGAGGCTCTCCAGGTTGGGTTCTGGTTACAGTTATGCCTTAGGTCTTGGAACGAGGCCTTGACACAGAAATTAAAGTTCAACATTATGCATTTCCATCATTATTAAAGTGGTCAGTGATATTGCATGAGATTATTCCAATAATAGAATATCAATGTTAATAAGTAAATGGCATTATTTCATTTTATCTTTTCCATATTCTTTTGAAGTTGAAGTTTTAAAGGCTTTTGTTTTAGTTATACAATGCCCCAAATGTTTATGCTTATTTATGAAAGCTTCTACTATATTGTTATCCTTACTAAGCATCTGAGCTCTCCCCTTTCTATGTTTTATTTTTCCCAGGATGTGAAGAAATATTTTATGACTAAACTACAGGAATAGTATGAAGGGGATATGAGTGTGGACTATGGAGACTACATTATTATAGTTTTTCACTTTATGAAGTAATGTAAACCATATGAATATATCTAGTGATTCCAATGCTACTAAACTAATCGGTCATTCGAGACTTGATCTTTTGTGATCATGAAAATGTTATGTAATAATGCATTGATTCTGGGTAACTGGGGTCAGGGCGTTATAGTTGGTATTAGAGGATGTTTAGAAAAAATCTTGGAAGCTAGATTTAGAAAAACTCTGATTAGATCACATAGACCTAAGATGGTCTTTTAGGATTAGTATATAAGAACTTTCAAGAATTTTGGTATTGTAGAGATTTTTTGAGTTTTCTGAGAAATACATCCCTGTATGGATACGAGCTGGTAGAGGCAGCTCTAGCACAGATGTACCTAGGTTTAAAACCTAAAAACACCACTTTGAGCATGAATCGAATGGGAACTTGTGCACGAAAATGGGCCTTGTTGTACTCTTGGTCACGACACTCCTGGGGGATATGCTTAGGATAATTCTCATTTTCATTAAAAAACATCATGAAGGGTTTATGAGTATATAATTCCTCAAGGAAAACATTTTTTTATGATTATGGATTATATCCATAAATAGTTCAATTTATGTAAAGTGCTTTACAAGTATGGAATTATGTATTGTGAATCATAAACTAATCTAGTTTATGCCATTGTTTATAAATGGCACCTAGTGGAAGGAATGGAAACCGTATCAATACACGTAATCAATGTAGATATTTCCCTCATGCTCAAGATAATTATAGTGGAGTTGGTGATGAAACTATTGATTATCAGCTAATCACCATACTGGGACAACTCACTGAGGTTATGAATAATAACCTTACCCATTTGGAGTACCCTGATCCACAGCATGGAGGATCAATGTTAGATCGTTTCATGAGGGAACAACCACCAACGTTCAATGGGAGTACTGTTGGATTGGATTACACCATATATACAAAAGAGGGGGTGAATTGTGTCTTTTAAAAAAAAACATTGTGAGATTGTGTTATGCCTTTTAACTTTAATCAGATAAAATGATGCAGTGGAAAATTAAATTGCAGAAACACAAGATGTATAGTGGTTCAAGGAACAGAAGTCCCCTAGTCCACTCAACCAATGCTCTACTCCACGAGCTTGATGATTTTCACTATCTGGTATTCGTTTCAATAGACTGGTTCACAACTGAGTACAGGAAGTTGAAACATTTACAATACAAGGAAAAACAAAGCCTTCTAGTTCACATATAGAACCAACACAACTTTGTATGAGAAATCGATCACTCATGAATAGAAAGAAAATATTTTCATATTTTGAAAATACTTTCCAGATGTTCTTCACAATTGCAACAGCATGAAATTGACAGTAGATAGATCTTTTCCTTACGAAATAATAATCTTCACACAAGAAACTTTTTGTATTGATCCCATTGCAGTAAATATAGAAATATAATTCACAACATCAGCAATCGAAAATTCATAGTAGATCTTCATTGTAGAACAAATTAATCTTCTATCACGTTCCTCTATCTTTTAATAAATAGAGCTTTGATGCACCATTTGAACCAGCAGATTAGTGTGTTTCAGTAGTCTATAATTTTCCCTTTTTTAGAATAATCAAAAGATCACACACGATTAATAATAATCGATGCAGTTAAAAAAATATAAATAAAAGAACTATAATAACTTCTCCTATAAAATTAGATCCACAAAAGTCTCCTTTTTACTCGAAATATTCAAACATTTGAATTTACAGAGCAGTCGTAACTTCCCTGAAGACTCATCATAAAAATATCCTTTTATTCGATTATCAAATAATTGATGAAACAGTTTAGAATAAGTCAAAATTGTCCCTTAAAAACAGTTTTAAATCTGGCTTGAAATCTGCCAAATAATCAGTGTATTGACCGTTTCATAAAAATATCGACTTTAAATTATCCGATGCCAAACATAAGGTTAAGATGAACTGTATGTGCCCTCTGAACGTAAGGTTGATGACAGAGGTTGACAAGGAAAACTTGACAACAAACGTAAGGTTCATTCCAAACAAAGGGTTGGTCATCCATACTTTTCTCTTCAACTTTCAAATGTATGATAAAAGATCTATACTTTTACTTGATCCATAATGTTACAAGAATGTATCATTGTTTACAAAAGTAGGGTTGATGAACCATAATTTTTAGAAACAAACGTAACGTTTGAAATTTACATACGGTTCTCCTTCCATACTTTTCTGATATCCCAAAGGTAGGGTTCTTTCCTAATGTAGGGTTCTTCTTCCATACTTTGCCGATAACGCATGGTTGTTTAACCAAACTTTTTCCTTATCTTAGAAAGTATACACAGTTTCTATCCTTACACTACGTTTATCCACGTAGGGTATGAATAGTGTTTCCAGAACACGCTCAAATAGATTTTGAATAAGTAGTGCATGAACAGTGTTTCTAGAACACGCTAAATACAAATACTTTAATAATAAATTCATATATTTTCAAGGGTAAAATAAAATGATAAATTACTGCAAAATGATTAACAAATAAAATAATTAGAAAATAATTAAGGGTATTTGTGAGCATCAAAATTAACATAAAGAGATAGAGTATTAATATATACTCCCCCTTTAAATATCAATATTTTGTATTTTTGAAAACAACACTTTCTCAACAGGTACAAATCCATTGGTAGCTGAGCAATGGATAAGTTCCCTAGAAAAAATATTTCAAGATTTCGAGAGTAGTGAAAGGGAGAAAGTTTTCATGGCAATTTATCACCTCACAAGAGATGCTAATCAATGGTGGTCATTGGTACAAGACACAAAAGAAGACGATGAAGTATCAAATATGGAATGGAGAGAGTAAAAAGAGATTTTCTTAGGAAAATACTTTCCCCATGACCATCAAACAGATATAGAAATGAAATTTCTGAGTCTGAGGCAAAAGGAGGATGATAATTTTTTAATGAATGAGTCTAACTTTACAAGGTTAGCCAGACATGCTGTAGATTATATACATAACCCAATAAGTAATATTGATCGTTTCTTTGATTGGTTAAAACCATTTCTTCATTGAGCTTTAATATCACAATCTTTCTCATCATACGAAGATATTGTCTCATGTGCTATTAAGACATAAAAGGAATTCTCAAAGTCTTATGACAAAAAAGTAAAGCAAGAGAAGAAGATAACAGTGGAGAAAGAGACAGATAAAGGGAAAAATGGGAAGAAAGATTTTCCATTATGTGATAATTTTGGTAAGAAACACCCTGGTACTTGCCTAAAAGGAATGAGAGTGTTTATAAATGTGGAGAAAAAGTTCACCAGACTCGTGATTGCAAGAGAAAGAAAGAGGATGCCAATGTTGAATGCTACAATTTTAGAGAAATGGGGCATTATACAAATGAAGGACCTAATAGTCAATGAAACATACCTCAGAAAATGGCAAGGGAGTAAGGCCAAGCATATGTTGTTACTAAAGATGAAGTTGAATAAATAATGTATTTGTGTTTTTGGACTCAAGGATTATATTTTGGTTATAAGAATAATGTGATATATATAAGGATTGTAATACAGTACTTTTATTTCATTAAAGTTTTAATATGATGATGTTAATCATATTTTTAGTATGTGACAATAAGAGTCATTACTTTGTTTGGGGAATCTGATGTTTCAACTGATTTTGGAATTTATAAACCTTTAAGAGAGAGAATTTGGGCATAAGTATTTTGGAAAACTATAAAGGTTGGAATGGATTATATTGAACTTGAGATAGTATGGATTTATATTAAATAATTTCTTAAGATTATTTTTTGGGATATTATAATACTATAGTTTTTGGAAAAAGACAACCTATAGGTTGGGGGATAACCCGTCATGTCGGACAAAGCTGCAGGAATCGAACCCACAACCATAGTGAGACTTGCCTTTATTACCTAACACAATCCTATAGGAAGTCCCAGGTTATTACAAAATAGTTTTCCCAATCTAAATAGTATTTGTTAATATTTAGAACCTTGTACGATTAGGATAAATGTAATATTTTCAGTTCTATTATCTTTTTGAGTGAAATATGAGTTTGTAGGAGAAATTAGTTGAAGGTTGAAGCTATAATTTTCACCTATATATATATACTTCTCTCTTATAAATTAATTCTTAAAATTTATTAAAGGTATATAAAGAATTGTGTTATCTTAATAACTTATGTTTTGTTGAACTAATGATATTTTAAATCACCATAGATTGAAGGCTTTGAGTCCCTCAATTTTACACTTGTTTGTGATTGATGAACTCAATAACTCCATACAATTATTTAAATTCTTCCTCCAATTATGTGTGTCTAATTTACACCAATGTTCTCCAAATCTAGATTATAATTTGGTCATAAATTTTTTATTTCCATTTCCTTCTTATTAAGGCTAAATTTTATGAACCTTATTTCTGATGTGGGTTTTCCACAAAGGTATTTTCTACATTCAACCTTTTATTTTTGAAGAACAATTTCAAATTTCAAGGAATCAATTTATTAAAGGTGGCGAAAATGTAAAATCCCAAGCTTCCATGGTACGCTTCTCTTTAAATAATACAACAGCATGTGTTGTACGCAACTTCGAGTTCTAACAAACACCACAACCAATCAAACTAGACGTTACGAATAGTAATACCCACATTTTGAAATTATATAAATTTTATCATTCAAAATGGACTTAATTTTTGTATTCGTAATATCAAAATTATCCTTGGGTGAAATTTTGGTACATTTCGGATAACTTTTATGTTTTGATGAATAATGAAAATAACTAAATTTTAATTTAAAACAAAGTTTTTACCAAAATAATTAACAATGATAAATTATGAATTTGAGTGGTTTTAAAGTATATTTAGAATATATTTTTAACATTTAATACAATGTTGTTCATTGGACATAATTTCATAATTAAACCAAACATAAACAAGTGTCAATATTTTGATAGTTATTATCTCTTAAAAACACGTTTTTTGTTTTAACAACAGGAATAAATTTTAAATTATTTTCTGCCACTTATATGTTTTGAATTTGGAAAAATGGATTCCATATTTGGAATCAGGATGTCCAAATTTTGTAAATAGGTAAATTCTATTTTTAGACATTTTGAATAATTACTTCGGTAAATATTTTATTTACCACGGTTAAATGGCAAATCTGGTAAATAAGGGTTAAAAAAAATAATATAATAATAATAAATTAACCTAAAACGTGTCCTAACCTTACTGGTTTATACATGTCTGACTATGGTCATATTTGGGTCAATTTTAGGACCCCATGGAGCCACTTTTAGGTGATAAGGAAACTTTATATTAATTAAGTTAAAATAAATACAAAAATGACATAAGCATATATCCTTTATAAAAACAATTTTTAAATAGGGTTATATATGTTGGATTTTAGACTAAAAATATTCATTAGAAATAAATAAGTATTTCCTAAATAATGGTATTTTATTTACAAATTTTAGTCATTTAATAATTAATATTATTTCTGACACAATAATGATGTAGTATTTTCCTTATTAATAAAAGAATCAAATAATTGGTATTATAAATGTTAAAATAAATATAATTTGAATGTTTTGATGACATACATGAATTTTATTGGTTAATATGACATTATAGGATTTATTAAATTTATTTGGTTCTAATTAATAATGTTGTTAAGACTTTAACAAAAATCAATTATTGAATAGTGTCAAAATTGACATAAATGAGTTTTTAAAAAACATACTATATTATTAATTGATATTCTATTTCTAAAAATATAAGGTTCAGAAAAAGGACTTATATCATGATATTTGTATCATTAATTGATCAGTTGGGTGTCTTTTGGATGTATATAGTATGTTTATTAACTATATAATATAAAAATACAAAGTGACATGGTAAATGTCAAACTAATTAACTAAGAGTTAAAACTAAAGGATATGGTTAATATAATGACCCAAATATGTCTAAAATATATTTGTTGAAATTATTTCTACCCATACATAACTTAGAATTTTAATAATCCACTTTAGAGAAATTAGATAATGAATATGAATTTATTATAAAATAATATTTCTAGATTTTCCAAAGGTGCCCCTCACCCCTCTTATAAAAGGGAACTCCCACTTCTCACTAATTCACAAATTCAAATCCTTTTGACTCGACCATACCCTATCCAAATATCCTATAAACTTACCTGAATTATATCTTCAGAACTTATTTTGATCAGAATCCCAACCTAAAGAGCCCTTTTTATCAAATCAAATGGAAGAACCCAAAGAAGAGGTAATGCTTTCAGCACCCTCATTCAAGTTCCTTTCTTCTTCAACATATTCTTTATTTGTTATTCCCATTATAAAATAATAAATCCAGTTTCCACTATATAAATTGATGTCATTATAAATATGGTACAACAATATTCAGTATTCTATCCATCCTTTGAATGACAAGTCACCATACGTGCGTACGTACGACCTACCATCTCCACGTCGAGGTGTAATTTTTATTCAAAACATTTTTATTTGTATGGGGATAATAATGATGTGTAATTCATGTAAGTAATAAATATAACATGATAATGATTCTTTATATATGATATACTATATAATTATATATTATTTTAATATCAAAAGAGTGATATTTTATCTCATGCAAACGTACGGACTACCGTCTCCACAAACGTGATGAGATTAATTCCCCATTGTATCCATTCAAGTATAATTCTCATTTGATGATTAAAAATAATTTTTAAGGACTTTATATGATTATAGATATGAATAAGATACAACCTATCCATAAAAAATGGCTTATGTAACAAAACATATAAAAGAAAACAAGTAAGTTAACTCCCGAAACGATAATAATACTAAGATATTATTAACAAAGCAATGTTAAAAGATCATATATGATATCATATTATTGTATATGATTCTTGTATAATTTAATAAAAATTATTTCACTATTATATAGGAGGTTATCCAACCCTCAACCAAGGAAAAGTACAAGGTAAGGTGTTTTCATCCCACTCCTTATTCCCATGAGATTCATGCCATATTGCCACTATTAGCTTTTGTGTGGTGTATGTACTAACCATAATTGTATTATTTATGTAATACAATTTAACTTATGTGTATTTACATATTCATTGTTTGATACCTCTTTCATGGGTTGTATGTTTCATAAGTTACCAAATTGGTAAAGTTTTATTTCACAATCTCTTCATTATCCGAGGTTGTTTATACGTAATTATCTACTTTGACCTCTTTATCATCCAAATCCATGTTTATTAAAAATGAATTTCAAAGTATTATTTCTATTTTACAGAAAATGGGTTGAAGTCATTTATAACATTGATTGAATCTTTATAAGAAGTTTATAAAATAGTCTTTCCGTCTTTTTGCAATCAAGGTCCTTTTTAACCTTTTCGACAGAATTAAAGTAAGAATGTCTTTTTTTAACTTATACGGAGGGTGCGGCTATTTTACGCCATTATAAAATATTTGAAGCTTATCTTACAAGATTATAAGAATATTTTCAATGTAAATGTTTTTTTTATAATTATGTGACTTTTAAATTATTTAAAAAAAGAGATATTTCTCTCAAATAGTTTTGATTTCATCTATGTCAACATCCTTTGATATATTTTACACTTGTTTGAAGTTGATTTATTATGATAAAAATAATCCATATTGTATTTAAGGTTTTGGGATATGTTTGACTATGGATGAGTTATTTTTATGCCATTAATGGGTTATGATTAATGTTTTGGCATGCTATTTTTAATACAAATGTTTATGTTATATTTCTTCCTCTTTTTAAGATGAATGTGTTGGACTAGTAAGTTCCGGGTTGGGGACCGGTAAAAGTAAGCCCTCCGAGTTGGGGTTCAGTTACAGAAGACACTCTGGGTTGGTGTCCGGTTATTAGAGGCACTCCGGGTTGGAGTCCGGTTAAAGAGGCTCTCTAGGATAGAGTCCGATTACAGAGGCTCTTCGGTTTGGTTTCCGGTTATAGTTATCCCTTAGGTATTTACATGAGGCCTTGACACAGAAATTAAAGTTTGGTATTATGCATTTCAATCATTATGAAAGTGGTCAGTGATATTGCATACGATTATTCGACTAGTAGAATATCCATGTGAATAAGTAAATGTAATTATTTCATTTTATCATTGACATATTATTCTGAAGTTATAGTTCTAAAGGCTTTTGTTTTAGTTATACATTGCCTCGAATGTTTGTGCTTATTTATGAATGCTTCTACTATATTGTTATCCTTATCGAGAATCTATGATCATCCCTTTCTATGTTTTATTTTTCCCAGGATGTGAATAAATATTTTATGACTGACCTGCAGGGATAGTCTGAAGGGGATTTGAGTGTGGACTATGGACACTATATTTTTTTAGTTTTTCACATTATGATGTAATGTAAACCATATGAATGTATCTAGGGATTCCAAGGCTACTAAAATAATCGATCTTTTGAGACTTGATCTTTTGTGATCATGTCAATGTTACGTAATAATGCACCGACTCTGGGTAACTGAGGTCGGGGCATTTCAAAGTCAATATATGTTAATTACCATGTAAAGCATGTTAAATATAAAATTTTATATATCTTTCATCGAGTGTTTTAAATTTCTCAAAATTTTTAATTTGGAAAACATGAACAATGTATATTTTTTAAATTATAGTACTAGGATGATTAATTATATTAAAGTTTTCACAAAAATATATATTTATTAATTTATTAGTTTCACCTATTTAATTTTAAGGAATTTTTTTTGAAAAATATATATTAATATTGAAAACTTCATCCATATAAGTTATTTTTCCTACTGGGAAATAATATTTAATGAGAACCACTTAGAAAGAATGCATTTTTGGTTATAGGGTTTCCTATATGTACTAAAATACTTATTTTTGAAACATTTATTTACTTATTTTATAAAGTCATTAAAATGCAACAGAGGTGTTTTTACAATGAATATATCGGTAAATATAATATCATGAGAATGATTAAAAATAAATAATTGTGAGGATTTATAACCTCTCTAAATTTTAAATACTATAGACTTAGTGAAAATGTTTTATTTTCATGGATTTTAATTTAACATGTTTTAATAAATAATTTTTTAAAAATGTATACCATTTAAAGAATCATTTGAGAACCATGTTTTTTATTTGAGCACCTCAATCAGAAGTATTTAATGATATGTTTTAGGTAACATTTCTGATTTTCTTAATAAATAATTTACAAGCATGGTATAATAATTTTTTCATGACATGTTAAGCATGATAAATGTGGATATATCACACATATATTTTCATTTAATATAACATTTAAGTGAACATATTTATTTTCATTATATAATAAAGTTTTATCCTATTTAGAGTTATCTAAATTCTATATCAATCAATTCTATGTTATAGTCTATGATAGTGTTTCCATTAGTAATGATTGTTTAATTAAAATGAATTATTTACTGGGATTATTTTGGTTATCTATATAGAATTGTATGTGATTTTGTGAACATACATGGGAATTATAGTTGCATATACATGATCAATATCCTAAGTTTATTAATTATAATTTTTATTGGGATAAAGTCTTTGATCTCATGTTTATATATGATGTTCATTCTTCTCTTTAATGCCTTGTATTTTTAATGTTCTTATTCATGTTCAAGAGTTATCTACCACATTATAATTTTTTTACAATGTTTTAAAAATATTCTTTGTTTTTGTTATTTATTCCTCATGATTATGGGTTATATTTAAAATGTAGTGAGATCCTTGAGAGGTATCTCATTGGGATGGTTAAATTTCTCCCCATAATTTCCCACTCTTTCTCAATTTTGTTTTAATTCATAGTGACTATAACTTTCTAAGGGGATTTTGATGTAATGATATTGAATATTATTGATCCTTCCTTTTTCAATCTAGGTTTTTAGGGTTTTCAGAATTTTTTTTCATTGTTTATGAATTGTTTTGAGAATGGTTCTCAAACTGTGGAATCCAATTTGTGATTTTAAAAGATTATTTTGAAAATTAATTATTTTAATGTGATTCTAATATTTTAGATGTGTTTTGGGATTTTTCATGTAATAATAAACCTATTTAATAATTATTTATAAGTATGGTAAAATAGAAAATACATATTTAAATAAATATTTACCCATATGCATGATTTTTAGGTTTAATTATTTTAATTTTGTTTCTATAAAGTTTGTGTATGGGTAAAAGTTATTTTTAATAAATTTAATAAAGGTAAAACCATATTAAAGTATTTGTTTGTGTGTATGTATTGTTTTCTAGTGTTTTTATATGTAATTCCCTATTTCTTCAATTTGTATTGAGCTGAAAATGAGACTATATGAGCTACATAATGGTCCTTCCCAAATATATTAAGGATATTTTTTTGTTTTAAATGCTATTTAATGGTAATACATATACCACATAAGAGTACCATAATACTTTGGTAAGCTTATCCTAATTAATAAAAAAACTATATAAGGGTCCTTGAGAGTTTCTGGAAGTATCATTTCTATATCACAAATGATTTGGTTGAATTAAATTTATTTTTGTAAGGATACATTTGTCATCATTAATCATATGAATTGTGTTATCCAATTTTACAATTAACATTTAAGGGTGACCACATATGTAAGTGAAAAAACATGTTTCTTTTATAGAGTCTAGGCTTTCTATATATAGAGAGTATTCTAATTAGAAAAACCGCATTTTCTAGTTTTTCTTATTCATAAAATTTTCATTTTTATTAAGATAATTATAGTCTAATATCAATGATTTAAATACCTCATGACCATTTAAAATATTATAAATTGTTTCAAAATGGGTTTTCACTACAATATAATAATGATTTTAGTTAAGACAAAATTAATTTACAAAAAAATGGGAAGAAGAGTTTTTTTAAATGTGGATTTCATATGCATATTGATTAGTTTTTTTAAATAATACATTTCTTATTACTCGATTCTAATTTCAAAATTTCTTCTTGCATAGAAATGAAATAAACTCGTCATTAGGAGTCATGGAACTATACTATTAATTTATTGTTTTCTTGTGGATTCTAATCAAGTGTGTAACATCCATTCACCTTATATCCTTAGTTTGTAGTGTGAGTGTATTATTATCACAAGTAAGGTAGTTTGAGTTCTCTGTTTTTTTTCATGAATATGTGATATTTGAAGGATTTTGATTCCTTTTGGGTGGAGGGTAAAATTTTTCCAACTGAAGATAATTAATTGGACATAATGAAATTGAATGTGAATGAAAGATATCCCATGTGATTTAATTATTATTTTTATATTTATTCCCCATGATGGTGTGTCAGATGTTATAGATTATGAAATTTTTTTATTCTATGAATATTTTTTTGTTATCAGAAAAATAATTTGGAAAATAAACTCTTATGAAATGGTAAATCCATTAAATATAGTCATTGATCCATCAATGTGTAAATAAAAAATCTTTTTTCCTTTTTGTTTGAAATTGATTGATGTTGTGGTATCTATAAGGAATGAAATTATAAATTAAGTTGTTTATTGAATTCGACTAGATGTCTACTAAAAATGATATGTGATGTAGTAACATCAAATTGTTATATGAATGATTTAGAGCATTTTGAGTTTTCTTGGTTGTTTCTCGGTAGTCTTGTAATTCTTGTCAAGATTCTAATATAATAAAATTGGGTTGGAATATATTGTTTAGGGTTTAAAAAATTAATTCTAATTTGGATAATATTTATTAATTTGAATATGGATAGACTATAAATGATTGTTAAAATAGTTTAAATTGATGTGGTTAGTTAAAAACTGTGAAGTTTTTGTGTGATTGTGTGTTTGGTCAGTGGGACTATATGGGATATCAATATTACATATACTATTATATTATATGATAGTGGGGATGTGAATTTTAATTTTGGTGAAACCATAGGATTAGACTAAGTTTAACTATTATATATCTTATTATTTATGTTTTTTATATATTCCCACCACCCAATTCATCTCTCAATTGTGATTTCCTATTGTTTTTGGTTAAGGGTGTTTCCCCAAAACATCTGCGATAACAATGATGGAATGACATCTACCCCAAATATTACTTCTTTGTGAGTTTATAACACATGGGTTGTGATATAATGTTGTTATATTGAATTACAGTTGATGTTTCCTGAGGGGATAATGTTTCACATAGTGGGGGTAGTTTATGGAATGATTATGGAACCATGTTGACATCATTGATTTTCATAATAACCTAATTTATTTTAATGAACATTTTTATAAAATTAGGATTAAGTGATTTTTATGTAATATGGTATGATTATGAAGAGGTTATTATGTAGTAACATGAATGTGATATGATTTTTTTCTTACACATTGTGAAAATTATTAAGATAGACTGAGGCTAATGTAAATGAATGTGATTGGAACTCCATGGCATAAAACATTGTTCCATGAGAATTGGAAATCATTGGCTTGTGATGTGTGTGCCATATTATCATTATAATTATTATTATATTACTATACTTAGATTCCTTATTTGTAGAGATAGCCTTGGTGTGGTTGGAAACAATTACCCCATTTTTTCTTATTAATTATATAGTCTCTCCAATAAAAAAGTTCTATAATCGTATATATTTACACTGGAGTTTATGAGTATTAACCTGCATAGTATACATATTATTTTTATCCTACACATATATAAATAATCTTTTGGTATCCAATGGGACTTTAGGAACCAAACAGGACACTACTATCATGGGTACTGGAGTTGTAGTAGATGTTATATAATAATGTTGTCTTTAGTGATTTATATAGATATTTTCATTAATATTGTAATGAAATTACTTTCATTGTTGGCTTGTTTGGTGATTATACTTTTCAATATCTTATTGAGTTCTTTGGGGTTCATTATCCAATATATCGATCGTACTTTTTTTTCCAATCGAGAGTAAGAACTCCCATATGTGTGAAATTTATTACACCTTCAGAGTTATTGTCCAATAATAGACCTTCTGGAGGAAAGGATCAGGGGTCATTTTCTCTTCTTTTTAGTTTCTATACTAGGAGGGGTACTATTGAAGTGATGGGTCCTGATATTTTTAATTCTATCCTTTGTTATAAATAATTAAATTATGTATGAAATGTATATATCATTGTTCTGTGAGAAGAATTTTTGATGGAGATATTGATAAATTGTTATAAAATAAGGACTATTGGTTTAACTGAAAAAATGTCCATTTTATGTGAAAGATATAGGTTTTTTATTCAAATCATTTTCATAATTCATTAAAATTCCAATCCAAAAATATTCTTGATTTATAAGTGAACCATATTTAACTGAAATTGTTGTTATGGAATGTAATGTTTGGATGATATCTATTTCCGTCAAATTTAGTGTGTAAATAATACGTTTTTATCACTAGATCAAGGATTACATGTTTAGGGTGTCTCAATACCCATAAAATAAAATATTCAATTATAGAAAAATAATGTAATTATAATTATAAAACTTATCAAAGATATTATTTCATGAAAGGAAAGGTTTTGTTTGATTAAATCCGTAAACTCAAAACATGTAATAAAATCTTATATATGGTGGAATTATATGTATTAGAGTAACATCTTACAATGTAACCAACTGATAATGTTTTTGAAATCATGAATTTAGAAGATTTTAAGTATTATAAATAGATTCAATAATTATTTAAAAAAATAAAATACGAAAATCACCTAAAGAATATTAGTCCCATATACTCATTTTAATTTTGTACATCAATGATACACAATATAATTCAGGTTTTTAATGACTTCAATAAAATGATAATTTTATATAATGATTCTTCTTTTTTAGGAATTCATATTTTTATGAATGATGGAAAAGTTTTTTGTGAAGGAAATGTGTTTAAGAAATTTTTAATATATATTCTAAAATATTTGTTAGTGAATAAACTGAATTTTCAAGTCAAGTATTAGTGTTATAGAAATATATTATTTGGGTTTTAAACGTACATTATGGAAATGTATATTTCACATGTGATGTAAATATACATAAGTTCAAATCCAAAGGAAGATTTGGTAATTCATGTAGTTTTCATATAATTTATGAATGAAATAGTTATTACCAAATATATTTGAATGTAACTAAATATATAAATATTATATTGATCTAATTGAATGATATATATAGTTAACCCATTAACATTAAATAATAAGGGGATTTATTTATTAACAGTAGGTTGTTATGAACGATATGATATAATTAATTCAATTCATATTTTTTATTATTCCACAAATTCTATAAAAAATTTGGATAAGGAGGAAAAGGTAAAAAGTGTTTATGATTTTTAAAAAAAAAATATAAAATAGGATGTTCCTACCACCCATCAGTGACATAATTTGATGAATTTTATTATTTGAGGAAGCAAATTATCCCAAACCATAGAATACCATAATTGATCTTGAAATGGAGATTTATTTATTAAAGAACCCTACTAAATAGAAATTATAATTATTTCTAAACCACAATTATTTCATTGATCATAGAATGATATTTTGAATACAATATAACTTCTATGATTTTAGTGGGATTATGTTTTTTCTTTATAATTTCAATGTTATAAATTAAAATATTATATCATTATATATTTAATTTGGATTTCACATCATATACTATACCAGTTTTACAATATGTAGGTAAAGAGAATATTTATAAGCTACATTTAGTTTCCATTGAAATGTAAATATAACATTATGAAAAATTATTTTAAGATGTTCTAGTAAAGAATACCATAAATTGGGACTTTATTTATGAAAATATTTCATGTAAAAATATTAATTTAAGGGGTTCTATGGATAATTATTTTATCCATAATTTTTTTACATATAAAATAAGTTGTTTACATTTCCAAATTTGATGTTGTGGAGTTAAAGAGTTTGACTATATTTAATGAAATAAACATTAGGAACATTATTCCAAAAGCATACAATTATTCAAACTATATTTCATTATACTCACAAAATAGATTATTGTGACTGTTTTATTTAATATACACAAACTGATGTGACATGAATTACATATTCAGTTAATATGGTATCCCAAACAAATAGAAAAATCAAAATAATGATAAAGAATTATATTATATATTATATTATATAAATGTGATTATATTGGGGGTTTTTATGTTTTCATGGCTGAATTTAAAAAATATATCACATATCATATTAAATAAAATACCAACCTTATCATTAAATCATTTTAGATACATATATTTATATTTTGATATACAGTTCATAAAATGAAATGAAAATTAACCTCTAAATGTATGACCTTAGGATACCACTAACTACTGATATTCTTATGAGGGAATATAAGGGTTAGAAAGATTATTATTCTTATATCAAGCAATGAAAAATGATAATGAGGCATTATTTTTTTAAATTGATGATCCATTATCTATACTACAAAGAATATCACAAATTATGTGACATTATTTTAAGTGTGGGAAGATAATATTTGGAGTTATCACTACTAGAGGTTTACATGATACCTTGAATGAGAATAATTACACTTTGATACCTCTCAGTCTCTATATTTGAGGCTTAGCTAATCATGTAAAGGTTTGGTATGTTTCTCATCATGTAACTAGAGGGAGCTCTACTAGGATGGTATTTTTTCGCTAATATTATGAGAACGAAATATGGTCCCATGATTGTGTTATACTGAGTTTATTTCCTAGAATATATTATACATATGATGTCTGTATCTATATATATAATTGTCATGTGAGGTCCTCACCCAAAAAGGTGAATAAAATATGATGTATTCATCAACACGGTCTGTCTATACTCAGAGAATCTAGAACATAAGCATGGGATATATAGTATACAATTAGACCAATTTCAAAGGGTAACTCAACTTCATCGACATATAGATCATTTTATGATTCATACTAGCATGGGATGTGACTAGTGGATATAGGTTTAAAGATACATGTGTTTGTCTAAGATGATGATAAATCCCTTCATAGCATTATTATCATTGATTTTGTGCAATAGGAAATTGTTTTCATCCGTTTATGGATTAAATTATTCATAAATATTTTGAATGATATAATGTAAAGTGTGGTTACGCAATTTGATTAACTAAATGGGGATTGTTTTACTCAATGTGAAACACTAAAAGTGTTTTAGTATTAATAGATATTGTTTTTCAAGTATATTTACAAGGAATTAAATTTAATTTGATACATGTTGATTATAATTATGAAATTATAAAAGGGTTTTATATGATATTTAAAAGATATTTTGGATATGATTTAAAAAGTTATTGTATATGATAATATTATAGGTGAAATGGTGTAACATATTTTATCCTTTTGATGTAGTGGGATATTTAGGGAGATATGATATAAATTTATTATATTTATATACTATATATTTTGATATATACTATATTTTTGTTATGATAATTTTTTTAGTTCATGACATAAATATTGATAAAGAATTATGTATAAGCATGAAGGAATATAATATTTTAATATATAGTGATAATAATTTTTTGTTTGATTATATCATAATGGATGATACGATTTATTTTTAATAAATAAATTAATATATTTAAGTGCTACTTGTATTATTATGAAATAATTATCAATATGAATTTTTTAAAGTTAACACTAAAATATTTATACATTATCTATCATAAATGAACTCTTTCACATGATGAAGCAATGTGTGTTTTCATAGAGAAGTGTTGAATTATGGTGCATGTATTAAATCCTAAAATTCCATTCAATGAATATATTATCAAGGAGTATCCTCAAAAGATTTATAAATCTTACTACCATGTGATGGTGGATGTATCCTTGAATTATCTATCCATTAATGTAACTCTGTCAAACCCATATCTATCTATGTTATTACACATTTTTACACAGTTTTATTTTCTTTTAATGGTTAGAAGAGGAAACCCACATGAATAAAATATGATTTAGTTGTATAGGGATACATATGGAAAAGAGATTTCATTCAAAATCCTCTTTTGTAAACATAATAAAAAACATGTGATGAATATGGATACTGTAGAATGATACATAAATAAAATGTGATTTAGTTTTATAGGGATATGTATGAAAATAAGATGTCGCTTAGAATCATCTTAAGTAATAATAATTGAAAACAAATGATAACTATGGATACTATAGTGACTTATCAATGTAAGGTATATAATAAATTCATATTTAGATAACATTTGGCATAATTAATCTGTCACATTTTGGTATTTGTTCATATTTATTTAATGTTATTAGTATGTTTAAGAAAGGGATATAAATCCTCTCAAACCCACTAATATAGCCTTCAATGGTGAACCCAGTTCTTGAGAATCCAATACCACCCCCAAATATTCAGAGGTCTATAGACTAAATTCAACCTATCCCCTAGGAATTTTCAAAAGTAATTAATAACCCTGCCAAGTAACCACAAGGCCTACCCATTCAGACCCTCTCGAAAATTATCATAAGAGTATATCTAAAGGAACAATATTTAATTTCAAACATAGTAACCTTGTTGGTGTTTTCAATATGAAACTAGTCTTTTCACACTTTAGAGACACAATCTATAGTGAATTTAAAAATCATCCACCTATATAAAAAATATTTCTTTGATACTAATAACATATGACAAATACAATTTTTGATTCTACATTAAGACCCTATTCATGCATCCCATAATTAGAAACCCATGATCATATTTTTAATATAAATATATATATATTTTATACTATATTATTAAATATTTTAAGGATCATTTACCAAATTTTTATAATAGTTACATGTCTATTTTCCCAACGTGATTCATTGTCATTCACCTAAAATCATCGATTTATTAAAGAACCAAATTATTTAAAAAATATTTCAGGGAATAAATATATGTAAATAGAAAATCAAATTGTAAATAAATTTTGAATCACCATAAATTGTAACTGTCACAAAATATATCATTTCTGGAATTAGATATTTCCACTTGAGGGAAAGGAGAATATCGAGAAAAAAGGAGTATTAGAAAATATGTCATTTAGATGAAGGTAATGAGTGGGAGGGATGTTATAATAATATTATTAAGTTAAAAATATGTTAAATTAAAAAACAATTTAAGGCTTATTGGACTGCGAGTTTCCCCAACTAGATTAATAGTCACTGATTATAATCTTTTTGGGCTAACATTAGGGTTCATTTAAGGGCTTATATGGACAAAAATGGTATTCTAATTACACGATACTTGAAAAATCACTCTAAGACTTTACACCAATTCTATAAACAATAAAATATCTAGTTTAATCTCCAAAACAAGTATTTAAATCCTATCTTCTACTTTAAAATTTTATTATCAAAATTATCTGTAATCAAACACCATTTTTGTCTAACCAATTTTCAGGATTCAACTATCACATAATTATTGAGACATTATAATTTTCTTTTAAACAATTAGGAAACATGTTATCATATGAAAAATATGTTAATACATATACTATATGGTGGATTGGTTATAGTAGATAAATATTTCTACTTGGATTCATGAATATTGTTTTATAATTGAGTTATAAAAGAAAATTTGGCTCCCTCTTTAGTAATGACATTTAAGAGAAGAATGATTTTTCACCTTAGTGGGATTAGTTATAATGATGTTATAAAAATTCAGTATGTATGTTGTCTTTGATTTAGAGATATGTAGGTGAAATAAATATTGATCGAGATACAAAAAATGGGATCTGACATTATAGGTTACCTAAGGGATCAAGATATCATCATTGAACGTGATTTATGATTTTTGTAAGGTCACATGCACTTATTGATTTTACTGTATTTGATTTATTCATGATCTATATGTTTTCATTCCATGGAATGAAAAAATAATGTTTTATGGCTGATTAAGATCCAGGTGAGATAGTGGTTGAAACATTTGATATTAATGAAATTTCATGTCTTAAAAATTCAGATTTCCCATTATCAGATATACACTAATGAAATTACCATGTCTATAAAAAACATTATGATGATGATGTAAAGATACAATTTTTTTTAATTAACCTATAACCCAATATGAGTAACATATGTGCTTGTTTAGGCGAGGAAACCTGTAATGGGATGTGGAATGAATTGGGAGATTTTTTTTATTTCATTTGGTTGGTCTTACTAACTTATTTTCCCATTTTTTAACATGTGATTATGGTTATATTATTTTTTATTTCATTTATTAATATTTGAATTCGATTCATATATTCGTTATCGATTAATAATTTCTATTAATATTTAGTACCAATGTGATTAAATTTTTTTATTATCTACGAAAGGATTAGTTTGGAACATGATTTATAAATTTATTTATATTTAATGGGTAGTGAGATGATCATTGGGTCATGTGGGACTCTGAGACAGAGTCATATGGTTGTGAAATAATCCCTATAATGAATGTGAATGATGATATGAGAGTGGTTGTGTAGGATATATAATCTATATATTAGGGTATGTTAGTCCATAATTATTACCAAATTTTACAAACCTAATTTGGGTAGTGTAATTCGTTATGGGTTTTTTGTATTTCTCTCAATAATGTCAAAAAACTAATAAAATGTATGAGAATTCATGGGTGGGGTTTCTAGGTTGATCATGTTTTACTCACCAATTATTTCACATGAATCAACTTTGTCACATAAATCAAATGTGGATTGGATGATCCTATGTTTTCATTGGACTCACCCCTACCAAGTTAATAACATTGTTTTGGATATACTTGGGTAAAACATATATTTGATCTGGTGGTGTAAGTATTAGCTTTATGTTGGTTACATGGATCCATATGATTATTGTAATATATGTGGATGATTTGGTAGGATATTATCTTTTGAATTAAGTTGGATTCCATTTTAATTTATATAATTTATTTTATTGTATACATATTATCCAAAAAGATAAATTTTTACTAATTTTGATGCATATTATCTTTGTTTTTTCAATATTTATGTAATATTTTTAGTATAATGACACAATAAATATATAAATATTACAGTATTTTAGTTCACTATTGAATACATATTATAATGATACATTCCCCAAAACTGTATGGTTTTGGTTTCCTTAGAGACTAGATACATAATAAACTCATTTTATGAATGATATTAACCTTATTAGAAATATCCCATAATGTTTTTCTCTCATTTTAATATTCTTAGAGATATACTATATAAAACCTTTATACATAACAAATGAAAAATTGAAACATTTTAAAGGGTAACCATAGATGCCTAATAAGTGTAAATATGGGAGATATCAATTGATGATCATATTCAATCATAAGATTATCTTAAGAGTATGAGATCATTAACATTTCTAAAAAAATCATACAAAATTATTTATAGATCATTTATCATGGGTAATGGAATAATAGTTTAGAATTTAAAAATACATGAGTCATATGAGTGAAAAATCCTCACTGATCAATGATGTGTCTTGATATAATATCATAATCATAAGAACATGTAGTAGTGTGTTTTATATAATAATAATAATATAAAATCCTTTCATTATTAATGGTTCATATATAGGGTTATCATAGGGGAAAAACCTATAGTGGATTAGAATCACTCTCCATTTCATCAATTTTATAATAAAATATCACTATGAATACTATCATAGTGGACACAAACCTATTCTCAACTTAGTTCACTCCCCAATAAAGTAAATATTAACTCATTAGAAATCAATCATTACCGAATAAATTGGAGGGATGTAATAGAACTACCAATTATATAATGAATAACATAAAAATGTGTTAACAAAATACCACAAAATATTCATTATTCCATTATAGTTTAACCAATTTAAATGAATCATGTTTCATAAAAACATTCTCATTATCTAAAAATTATAAATCAAGAGACAAAACATGGATGGTATCAGAATATAGTAAATTCCAGAAAAAATATGAATCATGTAATGATGCAGAAATAGTTGAAAAATGACATTATATCAACATTTAAATAATTATTTTAAAAAATGAGGTAAATAAAATTTTCATTTGATAGAAATATACGAAATAATTCCTTGAATATTGGAAAAAAATATTTAAAGATAACCATGGAAACATAAAAAGAATGATTAAATTCAAATATTAGTTATGAAGGCTAGAAAATCTATTTTTGTGGTAAAAATTATAATAATGATTCCATTAATACATTTTGAAAAAAAGAACAAAAAAACCAGATTTTGAAAATTATAGGAAGATATATTTTAAAACGTTTTAAATAAATTAAAATATTATTTAAAATGACTATAAATAAGGATTTTATCATAAAATATAAGTTTATAAATATAATTTTATTGAACATAGTTATAATAAAAATTATCGATAAAATAGAAAATATTGACTAATTTCATTAAATAATCACTAATATTTATATATATCTAAGTGAGGAGAATAAATGGGAAAAATGAAACCCTCAAAAATTACATGTGCATAAGAAACTAGATGGGTTTTAATATATTAGGAGGATATAATTTACACAAAATAGATTCATATATAAATAAAACTGATTAAAAAATGGATTGAAATGTTATATATAACCCTCTAAATTAAACAACATACAATTTCATGTTTTATAAAAATGGTTTCAATTTGATATTTTTGATGACATTATTGGTTTAGTTATGATAATATCATATATAAAAAAGTGGAAACTTCCACTCATTATCTATATGTTCTCTATAAAAAAAGAATTTTGATGTTCACAATAATATGACTTTCATAACACAATTTCTTCTTTCAAGACACATCATAATTAATATTGAGATAATGTATACATAACATTATTACCTATAAAATTGCTATGAAAATGTTGGATAATATCCAAAATCATATTAATTTATATAAAATGATATTAAACTCGTTAATTCATTTAAAATTCTAGAAAACTGATATTTTTTTACGTTATTACAAAATAAACATATGAGATCAGAATAAGAATATAATTACTCAAAAAACGAACATTTAATGAATGTATTCTCATAAAATAATTTTTAAAAAATAATTTTTTTAAAAATTATAGTCATGAAATATACTTAATAAAACAGGATAACTCATGAAAACAATAAATTCACCTTTAAAGGATGACTAAAATTCTTTAAATCATGATTTCATTTTCTTACCTAATAAAATAAAATGTTTTCCTTTAAAATCTACAAAAGTAAATAAAAATAATTGCATATAATTTTGGATGTCTTTTTTAGAGTCACCCATATAATGGTATCAAATAAATTGATAATTCTCACATATATTAGAAGTATGAAAAAATAATAAAACATTGTCACTTTACTCAATTCCTTGAAGCACTATATCAAAATCACCAATCATCATAGAAAAAGATTTATCACTCATCATTAATATTACATTTCCAAGAACTATATCATGAATAAAATACACATATATTTCACTTGTATCAAAAAACCCATTTGAATTTTAATTTAATACCTTATGAAATAAAACCTATAGTTATCAAAATTATATGAGAAATATTTAATGTTCATTAAAAAAATTTAAACCTAAATATTCCATATTATTGAGGGAATGTTTTTTTATTAAAAATAAACATTGAAAAATTTAAATGTATCATTATAATGAACATTTTTATGATGGTGAGAAATTACAGTCAATCAATATATGTTAAAAAAATTCTATTTTCATAGTGTTTAAAAAGTAAAAAATAAACCAAATACAAAACATTGAAATAGATATTATTTAATAAGGAATTATGAAATTGAAAAATAATAGAATACTATATTTACAAACATTTCAAGAATTAATAATAAAATTATACTTCTTTTCATAGAACTTGAATGTATAGTAAAAAGATTTTGAAACATTGGAAATAAATTTTTAAAGGAAAATCCATTACAACATTAGTAACTCATAAATAAAAGTATCATTGAAGGATATAAAATGAAAAATATTTATAAATTTCATAAATTTTAGTAAATTAATGGTATAATTAATCCTTATGTAATTATA
Source organism: Viscum album (assembly GCA_963277665.1). Taxonomy (NCBI): domain Eukaryota; kingdom Viridiplantae; phylum Streptophyta; class Magnoliopsida; order Santalales; family Viscaceae; genus Viscum; species Viscum album. The sequence goes on along the minus strand of OY728164.1, from coordinate 848,208,317 downwards.
TATACCACACATATGAGCAGTAGTGGTTCACATGGAATGAGTCTAAATTAAATAAAATTGAGATGATATACCTATTTTCACATATCCCAACATCCCACATCCATTATTTTACTCTATTACAATAAAAATATATAATTTTTTTAAATACATAATAACCAATTTTATGGTTATTTAATTATCATAATCTATTTTATTTATTTTATTACGATGTATTATATAGGTATCAAATCATTTACAATTTTTTCAAACATTTTTATGTCATTAGGTTCCTAATCCTTACAGATTAAATAGTTGTCTGACCATGGTCAATGGAGTACTTTTAACATAATATAAAAAATATTAATTATTAATTAATTATAAAATATATAAATTTAATTTAATTTTATAATCATCCATTAGTGGAGAAACAAATCACATCAGTTCTGGGAGTTGGTATACCAAACGTAAGCACGAGTGAGGTTATCATTTATTAATGGGTGGAATGGTAATAAGGAATGTCATATATTATATTCTCATAAACATATTTAATTTATTTATATCATTTATATTTATGAAATATATCATAATAACCTTCTTAGTTTGTTGGTGATGAAAAATGAAACAAATCGCTTCATGGAGGTGGTAATCCACAAGTTCACACGAGGGATGATTCTATTTCATATATGATGGAAAAGTAAAATAAAACTAGATGTAACATAATAATAATAAAATTTTAGTATGTTTAGGATAATTATGTTACTATTATAAAATGGTTAAAGATGTTTTTATGTAGTTATACTATTAAATAAACTTTAAACACAAGATAATGAATTATACATCTTCTTCGGAAAACCTCAACAAGATTACACATTTTGTATTATTAGGTTGGCATTTTGGTGAGACCAGGAACTCTAGTGCATGTGTAAGTATTTTTAAAAGATATATTTGTATAAAATAGATGATCATGTGTTATAAAAAGGTGTAATTAATAGTGTATATGATGTTCCATTATATATGTGAGGAGAGTGGAACAATTGTAAATTATAAGAACATTAAAATATATAAAATATAATAATCTAGTGAAGTGTAACCAAAATGGAAATAATATATAACCTAGAAAATTATAATGCTGAAATAACTTCAACAAATAAAATTTAATAATGTATAAATTTAATTTTAAAAGGTTTCATTATGTTTTACTGGTTGGCTAATCAATCCCCTTTAACATTAATCGTGGTAAACAATTTTTAACTCTTTAAGGGTTATAAATTTAATTAGAATATGGAAATTGAATCATGAAATGGGGCATGGATTATAATTTATTCCATAACCTATCCAAATTTTCTTATTACAATTTTTTTTAAATCATTTAATAAATTTTTTGTATCATAAATTATAATAAATGATTTGTTCCTAGCTATGAGTTTAATTTGACTAAAAAAATATATATATAAATGGAATTAGAATATAAACAATGTTAAAATTAAAAATAATTTTTAATTATTTATTGAATTCTTGTAATATAGAAATTAATATGAAAAATATTTTCTTTATTTTTTTGAATCATTTATCTTTATTTTTCTACTACTTGTATAGACATTTCATCAATTTTGTGTATATATTTAAGGTAACTATATCATCATAATAAAAAATATATATATTATTCTATTAAAAATTATTTATTTTTTTAAAAAAATTAAATTTATAACCATTTATAACGTATTTTCATAACCAGTACAACACATTATATATATTAGTAGAAAGAGAAATACAATTTATAAATATATTTCGCATAAAAAATATAAAGGTCATAATTAAAGAAAAGGTCACTTAAATAATAAGTTATTGAAATTAATTTGATAAGGGTTGAAATAATCTTATCCAATAATAATTAAGATAAGGAAGTGTGACCTCATCACTTAGTTTTGACCTCAATTAACATGTTTACCATTTTATCAAAGGGATTTGTAATAAAAGTTACAATTGAGAGTGAAATAATTTTAATTAAAATAAATAATAAATGTGAAACTTCTTATAATAAATATGAAGGTATGTTTTTAATCATTAATATTTAGAATTATAATAAATTACAATTAATATAAGTAAAAAAAATGCAATAAAAAATTTATTTTTAGACAAATGTGTTTTTTAGAACTAAAAGTAAACATATTACAAAATAAACTATATTGTTTATTAATATATAATTATTTATATCATATTTAAGTAAATGAATATTATTTTAATTTAAACCTGAATCCAAAATATTATGAGGCATTTAAATTACATGAATTGAAAATAAATTGACAAGTTTCCAAAAATTAGAATCTTCCACTACTCATTCAAAAATCATTTTTTAGAAAAATATAAACACATAACCCTATAATAAAATTTATATAATGATATGAAAATAAATTTTATATTATCAAATTAACATTCTAGTCTTTAATTATATTAATTATAATTTCAATGCCAAAAATTAATTTTTTTTTTTGAAAATGTGTTTTTTTGCATAATGTAAAATTATTCTCATTAACTATCTATTAAACATAACTAAATGAATATTAATTCAATAAATTTTTATGATATCTTATTATTTCATTAAGAAATTATATTAATATTAATTAATTTAATCAATTATGATGAAAATAAATTACACACATATAAACTATTTTATGAAAAATAACTCTTTTAACATTAATAGGAATTATTATCATTTAAATTTTTTTTAAATAATGTATTCTTGATTATTAATTTTAAAAAATATAAAATTATATAAATATTTTTTATAATACTGTTATTTCTATTCATAGCTTCCAAAATAATGGCTATTTTCTAACCATCATATGTAAATAATTGTATATCCAAACTTATTTAATTGTGGTGTCATATATACAACTCACTACTAAATACATTACATGTAGAAAATAAAATCCAATATTTTGGGGTGTTACAAATAAACCCTTACCTCGGGTCCAAAATTTATTTTTATTTTCTTTATTTTCTTTATAATAATTAAAATTCATTATAAATCTACAAATTAATTATATTTATACTTATCTTATAATATAACATTACCATATAATTTCTAATTACCCATTTATTGATAATAAAACATTAAAATTAATATTCATGTGAAAATTGGTCTGTTTTATTTTCATGTTATAATTTAGTGGATCCAATCCTTGAACCATGTTCATGATAATTATATCATCTTTATACATTATGTATAATTTCATAACCATTCTTATAATATGGCGATGAAAAATGATTTACATCATTTTTTGGTGAGGGTAGTATGTATGTACGGACGAGCGATGTCTTCATTTTTCAATTAACGGAGAAAGAAAAAGTAAATAATAATTCAAAATTATAAAATAAAAACTTAGTAAAAATATCATATATTTTTTTATATCAATAAATATTACCATCTATGTATGTCGGACATGAAAAATAAATCGTATTGTTATGGAGGTGGTAATCCACACACAGGCATGAGCAACATTATAATTTCTCATATTATGGAAATGATATAGAAAAATGTTTTTATCATTAATATGAAACATTTAATTGTATTTTTAATATTGGTTTTATCATGATATAATCTTTATAGGATAAATAGATAAGGTAAAGGAAGAACGAAACTCAAAATAGAGCTATAAAGGCAATTTCCAATTCTTGGGTTATCCTTCTATTAATTAAATAATATCCATCAATTATTCATCATTTAGGAAGAAATGAAATATCAAGGATAGTGGGAATAAAGATTGAAAGGTATTCAAATAGTTCATGAATAACATATATGGGCCAATGTGAGTGAATTAGTGAAATTCAGAGGTTTCCTTTTATAAGTGAGGTGGGTCGTACCTGTGTAAATACATAAAAATTGAAATATAATCAGGAAATATTCAAGTAAAAGTGGATCAAAGAAACTCATCATCAGTGATAAGATATTATTATGTCTAAATACACTTATGAAATACAATTGATACATAATTATGTGTTATTTTTTGACTTCATATATTATTTTACCCCCTCATAAACCAATTTAACCTTAACCAATGTGGAATATGTTTTATAATGGTTAAGATTCATTATAAATAAAAATAAAACGGTAATCACTATTTTTTAAAATTTTAACTCCAAATATTAAATTAATTTTATAAAATATATATCGCTAACTAGATTTTTTATTAAAAATTAGCATGGAATACGAAATGAAATCTATTTTGTAGAAAACAATATTTTAAATTATAACTATAATTTTATTCCCATTCCATACCTAGAAAAAATTACATGATTTCTATGTTATTTTATTTAATATACCATTTGAAATATTTATTATAATCATTTATCAATTGTGATCACTTAAATTTAATAAGAAAAAAACTATTATATGTAAAATGTAGTTTTTCATAAAAATAAAACCTTTTTACCATAAAATAATTTTATTTTTGTTTTGAACCAATTAATAACCAATGAATTCATTTACTACATGTGTAAATAAATATTTCCATAATTTTAATATGTAAAATTTATTTTTAAACAAAATTTCTATGAAAAATATAATCATAAAAATAATTCAAAAATGTTATTTTTGATTGATATTATTTTCAAAATTAATTAGAATATATTTGATACAATTATATAAAATATAATGTCATTTAATTTATATTATATAGAAAATAATTCCCAGTAGTTCATGGTTTTTTTTCAATCTATCAATTTCATATATTTATTAGTGATAAAAATATTCTTAAAACTAGAATAATTTCTTTCTACCCCAATATAATGATTTATCCATTTTTATTATGGAACTATGATTCAAAAAAATGAGGATATATCTACTTCATAACATCATCATGTTCCATTATTTATTCTAAATTTTTTTATTCCTCTTGGGAAATATAACCTAGTGAGTAGTCATGGTTCATATAACTTTATCTTCATTAATAATGATTTTTTCTAGTGGTTATATATAAAAAAATCATCCACCAATGGTGTAACCTTTGAGTTCAATTCATGTGAAGGATCCAGTATGAACTTTCTGAAAATAAAAATATAAAACATGTAATAAATCGAGGATATTTTCATATGATGTTTTGATTAATAATCATCAGTTATGGTATGATGAGGAATCTCATAAGGACCGATATATGTATTTCATTGGTTTCTCTTCGTTCAAAAATTAAAAAAAATATTACATGGGGATATCTATAAGAAAACTTTATCATAATATTTTTAGTATAGATCATACTGAGTATTTTTAGTTTAACGTTTCATTCAACTATAATAATCCCTAACATGCTTCTGGATGGATCTAACATTCCATTCCACATTCTATGTAAGTTTAGTTTAAAATATCTTGAAATCCCCAACATCATCCAAACATGTCTCAGTCCCACACTTCTTTCCATAGAGGGATTAATAAAGATCCATCTCAATTCTTACGTGAATGTTATTATTGAATGAAAATTCAATTAGACGAATTTAATAATATGAACCTTAATTTAAATCTATATATCAATATTTAATCAGTTCATCTATAGTTATAATAGTTCTTTTTGATTTACCATTTTTATGAGGATTACATGCATCCCTCATGCTTATCTCTATATTAACATCTTAATGAATACTTCTCTTAAAATTACAGGTAAAAAATGGGTCTATATCAGATATGATTGATGCTGGTACACTGTTGATCCTTATTACTTATTTTAATTCACAAATAGATGATATAATCAATAAATTAATATTTAGTTATAACAATGAAATTTGATGATTTTGTAAATAGATTTACTATAACAAAAAATATAAATATTCCCTTTTGATGAATTGTGAAATCCAATAACGAAATCTATGGCGGCTTTTATCATTTCCACATAAATATAGGTAATGGTGATAGAAAAACCATTTTACTCATATCTATCATCTATAACATACTAGCATACAAAGAACCAAGATTCGTACTATGCAATATCACTATTCTAGTTTTCCCACCAAAAATTATCTTTATGATCTAAATTTGTTTTTGTACATCAAGCATGAATAAATAATGATGAACTATGAACTTTATCGAACATCTAAATCTTGAATTCTAGTTTTGATGAGACACAGACTAATTCCTTAATCAAATAATTCTATTATTTTAAAGGTTTAACTCATAGAAAATCCTTTCATTTATTTGCAACTCCACACCATCCTTATATGACCCTTTAATATTCACATGTATAAATGGTAGAAGATTAATATGAGATAGATATCATATTTCTCAATTACATATGATTTCATATTCCATCTTATGTATGACTATAAGTATTAGATCTATTTGAATTATCATCATGGAAAAACTATAATGGTATGTCCAAATTAGAGCATTTACAATATTTTTCTCCATCATAGGGTGTTAATGTATTGAATACTCATGATCTTTAATCAATTTAACCATATCCAAAAGTGAATATTCAAATCATTCTACATGAACAATCACTTTATTTTTTTATATTTATATATGTCACACATTTTTTCATGTATATAATTCATATGTAACATACTAGTAAAAATTACAACTTCTATTTCTAAATATCGTGCTAAATAATTTTTTTCATCAACATTCAATTAATGTGAGTTATACAATATAACCATGTCAGTATAAATTTTAACACATCTAAGTATTGAAATTGATGTATCACATTAGATCAAAAACCTTTCTCTACTATAGTGTTGTATGATTATAACTGAACTAACCATAGTTCTCATTAGTTCTATGAATTTCTATTCACATATACCTATTTAAAGTAACTTTTCTCCTTTCCAAATTACTGTAGTTTATGGAATTTATATTCATGTGAAATTTCTCATAGATCATCGATATTATTCATTCATCCCAAGATTGATATGTATTTCAGATAATATGGTTAGTCTAGTCTATTGTACTATAACTTCATTTTGAAAAGGATCTACTGATATCCCCTCATATATAATTATATGACCCAATAATTCTACAAATTTTAGAAATAATTCACATTTACTAAATATGGAATATAGTTTATCAATATTTAGGCTTTCAACATAGTCTTTAAATGATCTTCATGCTGTTATGTTCTGTTAGAATATATGAAAATATCATGTATAAATAATACCATGAACTGATCAATGTAATATCTAAGACAGTATACATTATTTTCAAATATAAATCATAGGAATTGTTATTTCCAAATGGAAAACTAGAAATTATTAGTTTCCATAACATGTATGGATGGTTATCTTAGATATGTATCCCATTTATATCAATAACTGATGATATTTTGATAGTAGTTCAATCATGGAAATTTATTGAGGTCCCCTTAGTTTATCAAATAAATAAACAATGTTGGGTAGATTATACATTTTCTTTGTTTTATTATTGATATGTTCTCGGTAGTGAATAAAATGATATATTGGACCTTTTTTATTAAAAAAATATGTTCATCCCAAGGTCATTCACCTGGATGGATGCATCCCCTATCAAGATTCCCTTATAACTTCTTCTTCAATTCATGTAACTTAATTAGGGTCATATGATAATGATTCACTGAAATAGTCATTGTTGAAACCCTTGTTTAATCGTATATGACCTTGTAATATTCATAAGAATATTTTCAGAGCCAAGCATTCAGACTTCGTGCGAATCTATGTCTTAGTAATCCAAAAATAAATTTTATGAAAATATTAAATATATTTTATATCACATTAATGCAATTTTCTTTCAAAAGTGGAGAAACTCCTAAAAAAGTATTAGATACGAAATCTGGGACCATAGTTGAGTCTAGAACATGGGGTTTACCTTAGGAATTACCTAAGGATGGTTAGAATGAGACACTTGGATGAGGATTACATTTAAATTAATGGTTAATTAAAATAAATAAACCATTTATTTCTTCGTTTATTAAACAGCCTAAGTGAGTCCCCACAAAACACCCTATTGTTATGGGTTTTCCAGGGATAACTATATAACCCTTTCATGATCTAAGAGTTGTAGGAGGTAATTCTTTGTTGGCATACCTAAAATAAATAATGAACAATGATACGATCAAGGATAATCATGAGAAAGAAAACACTATGGGAACATCTTCGTCATCACTATTGGATTTGATTATAAATGACGATGGATCCATAATCAAGGTATGTCTCATTATTTTTGTTTTTCTCCTATTTGAATATATGATTGAGATGGTATTTTGTATGTGTTTGATCTATAATAATGGTTTTCCACATGAGACCCACAATTTAATTGAATATATTAATTCAGTATAATTATTTCCTTATTGCACATGTTATAGACTAATTTATATTATTGCTGTTCAAGAACACTAGGGAGCAATATTTCATTTTGTTCTTGTGAATTATACCTCTCTGTTTGTCATGATTTTCACTATTTGTTTATGGGTCTATGGATTGACTTTTTTGGGGTGGGATCGAGTGTGGTAGAACCCTTGTATTTTTTTGTATTATCATGGACAACATGAAGATAAACTATTTTTTGATACATTTATGAACGATCGTGATGTTATTTTTTGAATAGATCTTGTCATAACCATGGGTGTGGGTTCATGATTGATGGTGAGATCAATGTATGGTGTGAATAATGGTTTATCATATGTGGGTTTTGATGATACTAGTGATCCCTAGATTCATTGTTGATACATGGATACAATGTATAGTGTAATGAAATTAGTTCTATGTCTAGTCTATCTATTTGGTATCACAGAGGGGGACACGTGTGGTGATCTAGGCATAATTATTGGGAGTTTTATTATTATTATTTTAATTTATGATAATTTTTTGTTATTATTATTATTTATAATAATGAACATATTTTTTTATAATTATTTTAAATAAATATTAAAAGAGGAATAAAATTAGTGACAACCATTTTAATAATTATAATGGAAACATGAATTGGGATGTGAGGGAGGCACACCTAGTGTATTAATTTGTGTGTGTAATTTGGATGGGGAGAATCTCTACAAATTTTGTCTAAATTTTAATAATAATAAAAATATTGATAACATTGTTATTATTAATAATATTTGATAAAATAATGGCATGGGAAACATAATGAGAGAAATTGGGTACGTAGGTCTCTAGAACATGGATCTCTATCTCAGTTGTAATAATTTATTTAATAATATTAAAACAAATATAAAATGACATTATTATTATTATTTTATCCAAACCCTAATTCTGAGGTATCTTATTTATTTTACATCATAATGATAAACCATATATGGAATTCCAACCCTGAAATTGAGATTCTCATATCAAGAACAATGTGGGATACCCTTTTTTTATTTGGGATTTGGTCTATGAGGAACCCAATAATAATAATAATAATAATCCATTATTTTTATTGTTTATTTATCTTCTCTATGGTGTATTATTTTCATACTATGATAGAATAGGGTACTTCCAGATGAATTACAACATTGATAATGTTGTAGAGGTTTTGAGATGAATATTTGGTGTTTAATATGGAATCATTTATTAATCCCATGAAACATCATTCAAGCATGATGCATTGAAATTCATTATTTTAACAAGTTTGTAATTTGGGGAACTGAATATCCTATCCTGATTAGTTTTTCAAGAGGATCGCAATAGTGTTATCACATTGGAAATTCATGGATTTTTGAAATTTAATATCAAGTGTTTGATATTTTTACATGTGAGAATGACATTTTGCCTTATCTGTTTTTCAGTCCATCTGCAAACAAAATCTAGTACTCTAGGAGTATAAGAGTCTACCCAAGGGTTCATGGGCATAATCTGATACCTAGGCATGTATAGATACATTTATAGGATGTGAATGGGTACCACACACCATGTGACCCCTAACATTCCTTGTAATTCTTGATAATCATCTACCTCTTCTATATCCTTCTTTCGATCATAGATTTGGGTCAATTGGTTCTCTATCCTATGAAATTTTTCTTATAGAACACAATGGGGGAATTCATTTTCGTTCATGAGAAATGATGCAAGATTTTATGTGTGACACACTTATTTAGGTGGTGATAAATTATGGAAGAGATTGATAATGATCATAAAAGAGAGGAAAAGGATGGAAATCACCATGACGTACTAGGGTGTGGATCCCACAAACACCTCTATCCACCATACAAAACCCTAATGTTTTTTTGAAGGGTCCCACTATCCATAAAGTGAAACCCTTATAATGTTTCTTGGAATGGTTCATATATCCATCAGAGTGGAACCCACCTACTATGTATGTGCATGGATTCTCTGTCAATATATTATGACCCGATAGATCTATCAATGCATGGGTCCTCTATCCACATAGTAGATATTTCATGTTGATTTGGATAATTGGTCATACATACCTAGAGTTAAACCATAATATTGTATTAGAGAATTATTCCTATATCCACAGAGTGGAACCCACCTACTGTGTTTGGGAATGGGTCCTCTATCCATAGATTTGAACCGTCCAGTTAAACATGGTTATGGATTCCCTACCTTCAATGATGAAACCTCATTTAATGATAGGGAATTGGTATACTACCTATAATGTGGAACTATCCTATTATACTAGGACATGATACCTCAACCTACTATGTGGAACTCTATTATTGTAATAGGCCATGGTTCCTCTAATAATAGAGTTGAACCCTACAATTGTACTAAGGAATGGGTCCACTACCTATAGAGTAGAAATATATTGTTGTATACGGTCATGGTTCATCTACTTATAGAGTGGAAACCAATTTTTGTACAATCTTATGGGTCCTCTACCTACTGAGTGGAACACTCCTGTTGTTCCAAGTCATGGATAGTACACCTACGGTGTAGAACCCTTCTATTGTACTAGTGCATGATTCCTCTACATAGTATTGTTTCCCCTCGACTATGAGACATAATTTTGGGGTGTGGATACACACTATTATATATTTAGAGAGACAGACATGATGTTTGAAATAAGAAAAGGAATCTTTTTAAAGTTGCATGTGTACTACTTTTTCTTATATGGGAAGTAGATAAGAGATCCCCAATTGCTATTGATTGGGATTATTTTGAAGCATATATGAGGATTTTTATGGTTTTTATCTCATATACTGATTTACATTCATTCATTGTGATGAAATGAAATATTTTTTTATTGACTTATAGAACCCCCTCTTCGGTTTTTGGGGTGCATTATTGGGTAGGTATATACTCACCCCTTATTTTTCCTTTTCAACACATGACATGTCTTATTAAAATTTTTGATTGGTTATAGGTGATATAATATAATCATAGGTATACATAGGTGCATTGATAATATAAAATGTTCAGTCTTTGATATTTGGAGTTGGGGTCTCATAGAATTTACCTTTGAAGTTATTTGAATATTGAGACATTTTTTGTTGGGAATATATTTTTCTCCATCAAATTTAATATTACACTACCATAATATTTTTTATTCCTCATGTATTATTATATTCAAGGGTTTTACTCTACCTTTTATGGTCTTTTATTATTATTCATTTGAACATGTGTGTGGATATGGTTGGGTGAATTCATACATGTACATTATTAAAAGGAATCCAATTTTGGTTATGTCTTTCAGTGCATGTTTCCATCCTGTGGCCTATGGTGGCTAGAATGGGGTAGTTGTGGCTTGACCTTATGCAGACTAGGTAGAACCCAATTTGTTAGGCCATGATATAATTTTATTAGATGTAGTTTTATCTCAATAAATTGATAGGATGTTATTCACCTTATGATGTTTGGATATGAACTTTTGGAAATCTTATAAAATTGTTATGAGTGTGGCTTCTAGGATAAGGAACCCAATTTTGTTGCTAAAACCAATGTATCCATACAATAGAACTCTAAGTATCTGCTTGTCAAATTGGAATATCAAGAAATTTTTTGCTTGGATCCATGGTACACCCATCATATAGGATTGAGTCCTTTGATTTTTTTTGAGTAAAATACAAAGATATCCTCATTTATTGTGGTATTTCATTATATATTCCAAGAAGATTTTTTGATGATGGGGGTAATGATTACAATATAGTATCATGATTATGAACAGTTGAGAAATGAGGCCCTAGTTTAGGGAACTACCTAGGAGGTGTTATCTCTAACAGAGCACCGAGTAGTGTTAATTCCTTTTAATCAAGGAACATATCCTTCTATAGATAATGTAGATGATAATATATGTGTTTAGATGTCGAAAGCTCTAACAAGGCAGATTTATGGTACACAATATCCTTTCAAAATACATGTGTTCTACAAATAGATACCACATAGTATCTAGGATGAGACATAACCTTATCCAGTGAAGGTTTGAATTGAGGCAGTGGTCCATGAATTCAATGTTTTTCATACCCTAACAGATCAGATGGTTGTTTTGGTGACTAGTATTTTCTATGGATTAGCTTTTTTCTCTAGAGTTACTGAAAGGTGATGTGCCTGTGTTGACAGAATATCAAGGGATTTAGATATAGATATTTTTTTAGGCTTCTGGTTGAGAAATAAACAATTCTTAGGTGTTATATCATTGGATAGATCATTTGGTTCAAATTCCCTTCTTAGATAGGACCTATACTGATGGTGGTCCTGGTGATAAGACATTTCCATGTTGATGGGGGGAATCAGTATATCCATGTATTGGTGATGTTCAATGTGGATTCAGAAATGAATTGAATAAGGATACTTCTCCCACCATGATGTGTTATTATAACATAATCTAAATCAACATGGGAGAGTAAATGTCGTTCCATAGAGGATAATATCATGGTGTGGTGCATGAGTTCCTTTGACCTGTGTGTTTGAGGACCTAATGATGTTCTTAGATGTCAGAGTGATCCATGATTTTAGTGATTGAGTGGGATAATGAAATTCAATCATCAATCAATTTAGGATTATGGAACTAATGCTTCTTGTGCGTTTAAGGTGAAACCCATATCTTCTCTACTACCGACTGATGTTTTGATACATTTTTGTAATAAATATTCCATGGATGTATCCAATATTTGAGACTTAGAGATACAAATAGTTTTACTTTTTTTGACACCTGTATTGTCGCCTCTAATAAAGAAGATTAAGATCACCCATTTATGTCAATGGTGTTACATGATAATGAATGGAGAGGGAGAGAGAGAGACTCGGATGAAATCATTCTATAGAGGGAGTGATACCCTATGAAGTTTTTCAAAGTATGGGATTTTTATTTAACTCAATGTTTAGTTGATTTATACCAGTGAGTGTAGTAATTATTTCATTGTGTTTGGATAATTTTTTACTCCTTTGAAAAGGAGAGATCCTTGATAAGGGAAGCATGACTTTTTTTGCAGGAGGATACAACCAATACCTTTTCTATTTGATAGTTTTAACATGAAGTAGTGGATTCTAAAATATTTTAGTTTTCTATTATGGTGTAGGATTATGAGGGAATAATTATTAAGTATTCTTTAGGTATACCTCATAATCAACAGTTTTCATTCTGCATGGACTTGGACTAGGTAAGACTATGTATCTGCCTTAGTATATCAGAATAACTTGTGTATCTATGAGAGTTGGATGTGCAGTTTGAGGAGACTCCCAAGAGGGGGATCTGTATTGAATAGTTTTCTTTCTAGGGAATACCTTTGTTAGTTCTAAAAAAATAATATGAAGTCATGGGGTCAGTTGTGGGATGGTTTCACTTGAACTATGTGATATGATGAAGAATACCCACTACCAAGAAATATTGAGTTCCCCATCCAATGGATTATATTAATGATTTTCTTATAGTCTTCCCACATGATTTGTTTTTGTCATATCTGTGATTAATAGGTGGATGTACCAAGAATATATTCTTTGATACAAAATATTTTATTTGAGTTCATGGGGATACCCTTTGGCATTATTAATGACATAGTACAATTTTAAGTGACTATGAGTTAGATCCTTATAATTTCATGGATCAATTTGTGGTAGTCTTTTATGATGGTACCCACATTTCCTTAGTGGTGTAGCTGGACCTCTTAAGATATATGAGGATATTTCTAGAAATGACTCGGAGTGTTAGATGCATGGTATCACTCATATAGTCATCTCTATATTCAAAGGTCCATGTCCTATTGAATGTAATCTCATACATGGTATTGATAATAAAACCTATTGAGGCTGAGTTGGAATTAACATGAGGGACCCCCATGGTATGATTGTGGTAGTATATACTCACATCATGTTTTTCTTTCTATTTTTTTCATGTGAGGTGACAGATCCATTGACCTCTTTGTAGTAAGATAGTGTGATTAGTGTTCTCCACAAGTAGTAGCTAGGGAAGTATGTATAAGAATAACTGTACAATACTATCTTATTTAATCTAGGTAGTGAGAGTGGAATTTCCTTTTTCTAGTAGATGGTGACATTGATAACTGAAAGATAAATCCCCTTTTTTGGAATGTTGGTTTAATCAGTGCATGTTTTTTAGTAGCACAATAAACAATCAAGGGAGCTCATGGGTGTGGGAGACCTAGTTGCATGATTAGTATCCCCTCCATTTCCTTAGTTTTTGATATTTAAAGATGAAATCAATTGAAAAGGAGAATAATGTAGAAATAATGGTTTTGGAGATTAAGGCATTAGAATATTACAAGGAATATTTTTGAAGCCAGGTGCTGGTTTCCTGCATGATTACGAGTCTTGATCAGCCAGAAATTAATTTTATAAAAATAAAAATGATATTATATATCATGCATGTGATTATTTTAGGAAGAAGTGTAATGACTCCCAAATGGTGTATCATATCAGAAATTTGAGACCATGATTGAGTAAGTGTAGCATGTTTGGACAAGGAAACCATTTGTGGGTATATTTAATTAAAATAATAAATTATTTTATTTTATTTATTAAGAAACATAATAATGTTCTCTATAAATACCAATATTTGATTGTTTGTCATTGGTTAGTGGAATAACACTTTCTAGACATATGAGTGGAAGCTAATTGTTCTTCATTAAATGTTTAACATAAAATGATGAAGGATGATAAAATTGAGGATAATTATGAGATAAATAATAGAAACTATGGGATCTTCCCCATCATTTCTAGTAGAGGAATTATCCACCAATGATTTAACCATAATTTGGGTAGGTCTTATTATATTTTGTTTTCGGACATTTAATTAAATGATTTATCATGGATTTTATCTACATTTTATATGTGATATTTTTTCTTTGAATGAGACCAATAATTTAATTTCATTATATTTATTTGGTATAATTGTTCTCTTATTGCACATGTAATTGCACCATTTATATAATAGATATACATGATTGATTGGAAAATAATGGTTCATGTTTTTCTTGTTCTTTAACACCCTCTGTTTTTCATGTTCTTCACTATTAGACAATATGGCCACAACTCACCATTGTTGGGGTGAGTATGAGTGCATTAAAACCAAAAGATTTTTTGTGATAGAATTAGTGACCTGTGGATCAGTGTTTTATAGATACAATGATGAACAACTGAATTGGTTTTTATTAAATGGACTAGATTGGAACCACATGTGTGGTTTAGATACCGAGGATGTGATTGATGTGTTAAAAATATCAGTGGTAGATTAGAGGTGGTTTGGGATTGGATTTTTGATCCCCATTTTCATGATTGATGTGTGTGATTAGATTTCAGTGCAATGGGGTCAGTTTTGTTTGGTGGTCATGTGTAGAGTCTTATGGTGGGGGAAGCTCTTATGTTGATCTGGGTATATTTAGTGGGAGTTGGGTTATTACTATTATTTTTAATAGTAATAATTTTTTTATTATTAATTTAAATTATGTTATTATTATTATTATTATTTTGTATAACCATAATATTTAAGGGAAGTAGAAATATAGTTATGATCATTGAGTGAATAAAAATATTATGAAGAGGTGGGACATGAGGTATGAACAACAAAAATATGGATTTGGTGCATTGAATTTTGGTGGAGGGAATCCCCCAAAATTTTTCCAAAACTTTAATAATAATAATGAAGATGATGATATTATTATTATTATTGGATAAAAGTTTGGAATGGTATGCATTTTGCATGAAGTGGGGTGGGGAGGAAGATTCAATATCTCTCTCTCTCCCCCTTGAAATGAGATATTAATAATAATAATATGTTGTTGTTTTTGTTGTTGTTTTAGTTATCAAAACCATGATTCCACTATGTATTCTTCATCTGACATCAAAATGAAGAATCGAAAACACTATTGTTGTAAGACCTGAGACTTTTATGTTATATAAATCATCAAAGAAATATTTCACTACACACTAGATTGGCTTACTTTACATGCAATCTCGACCTTCCTCGATAGCTTGCATCGTACGCAATACTGAGTTTCACTAAACAACGATATGCTATTAAAATATTATTAAAACTAGCCGTTATGAATAGTAATAACCAATTTTTGAAATTTTATAAATTTTATTTTTCAAAATGGACTTAATTTTTGGATTCGGAATACCGAAATTAGCCTAGGGTGAAATTTTGGTATTTTTCTGAAAACTTTCAATTTTTGATGAATACTAAAACCACTAAGTGGTAGGTTAAAAACTGAATTTTGCATAAAACTTAATTTTACTGCTTCTGTGAATGGAATTTCAAAAATCCGACAGACACGGTTGATATCAGTAAGTAAAATGTGGTTCAATGAGATAAAAATAATTTTTTGAATAGTAACTTTTTACTTTTTTTACCGCGGTTAATAGTAAATAGGGTAACTAAGGGTAAATATGATATTACTATTACCCTAACACATGCCCTAATTCTATTGGATAAGTGTAATTCGACAAAAAACAACCTTATAAATTTAATATGACCATTTTGGTCCACTTGGATTAGATTATGACATTTAATATTATTTTATATAATGAATAGTTAAAATAGTTAAAATCAATGTTTAATAAGTAAATCACTTTTAATATGGGGTTATACATAAGATAAATTAGACTATAAATATTACTTAGAAAGATAATACTATTTCATACATAATGGTATTTTATTTATAATTTTTAGACATTAAATAATTTAATTTATTTATGACACAATGATGATGCAGTAATTATCTTATTAATGAAATATTTACATAATTGATGTTATTAACACCAAAATAAATGTAATTTGAGACTTTTTATGAATCCCACTAATTTTATAGGTTAATATGATATATTAGTGTTGATTTAATCAACTTGGTTCGAACATATAATTCTGTTATGACTTTCAAAAAATTCATATATCAAATAGTATCAAAATTGACACAAAATAGTTTTTAAATAAAATGTTATATTATTAATTGTTATTTTATTCCTAAAAATATAAGGTTCGGCCAAAGGACTTATATAAGGATATATCTATTAATAATAAACAATTTGGGGTTCGTTTGGCATGTTATAGTAAATGTATTAACCATATAGTGTAAGAAAACAAAAAGACACGGTAAAAGTAAAATTATTTAACTTAGAGTTAAATCTAATTGATAAGGTTAAAATAATAACCTATACTTGTTTAAATCCTATTGGTTGATAGGATTTCGACCCATATCCACTTTAGCTTCGAAATAAGACCCCTTTGAACCATTATAAACCGATTTTGACTTTAATATAAAATAATATTTTGAGATATTCCTAAGGTGCCTCTCTCCTCCCTTATAAAAGGGCACCTCCTCGCCCTCCTCCTCACACCAATTTGAGCACTCAAGCTCGGCCACCCCTGAAAAAATCCCTTCTACACTTTCCTAGAATAATCCTAGAGGTCCTGGTCTTCTTCAAAGACCAATCTTAGTTCCCTAAGTGGAGGATTCAAAGAGGCGTTCCAAAGAAGAGGTAATATCCATTACCGATCTTTTCAATTTCTTTCTTCTTCAACTTCTTCTTCTTTAGTTGTTTCATGATAAAGTAATAACATAAGTATTACTTACATACTGATATGTTATTATAAATATGAAACAGCCCTAATTCACCTTCTATCCATCCTACGTAAAAATGAAATCACCGCGCGTGCGTACGTACGGAATACCGTCTCCACGCCGTGGTGTAATCTATTTTCCACCATCACCTTACAAGGATGCGTATAATGGTGTAATGAGTAACTATTTATGATTATTATAAAGTAATATTTATACTGAAATAATATATATATACTCCAATACAATTCCACGATCATAGGAACGATATCATCACTCGTGCGTACGTACGGAATACCGTCTCCACGATGTGATGCGACTCGTTCTACATGATTTTCATTTCATAATGATTATATAAATGAATTGAATGAATGAATATGATATATACTACACTAATAAAATTCTGGAAATGTGGTATCTATAACCTAAAGATAAGAATAAGAATTTATTCTACAAAACACGCATAAGAACAAAAAGTTATAAACACCCGAATAACAAGTAGCAATGAAATATTACTACTAAGAATCTAAGAATATGACCATATATGATATCATAAAAATAAGTATGATTCTGGAATAAGTCAATAACATTATTTAAATCATTATACATGAGGTTCGGACACTTACAAAGCAAGTCGGACCTAAGGTAAGGGAAATATCACAATCTCATTTTTATCCGAGATTGCTTATACGTTGGTATTTACTGGGGTGTATTTTATCATCCACATCCATGTTCCCTTAATATGTAATATTATTTCCATCCACCTAAAATTGTATAAAACCTATTTTACCCTTTGGTGAGATTTTAGTGAAAGATATGAAAGGAATCTTTTGTCGTTTTTCGTACGAGGTACTTTTTGAATTTTTCCGACAAAAGTACGAAGAATGTTTTTTTAACTTATACGACATGAATGGATTTTTAAAAAAAATTATTTCCAAGAAGCATCATTTACAGGTTTTCAACTTTATTTTTAATCATCTTCTTTTAGTTTATAATTTTATGACATTTTAAGAAAGGAAAAGTGTTTTTGAAGTAGAAAGGATATTTTCCTCAAGAATGGAGTTCAAATGTTTTATCAAAATTATTTTCCATATAAGATAATATAGGGTTCTGTTTTTATCCCTATTATTACAGTGATTTGATTATGTTGTGAGGGAATTATTTTTATGAAGTCATTTACCTTATATGGTTTGTTTTATGATTTCATGATGTTTCAAGAATCCCATTTTTGTTACATGTGTTATGCGATGATGTATGATTTATGATTATGTGGCACATATAAGAAAGGATTCATTATAAGATGGGTGGGACCTATATCTCCCTCCAATGCATTGGGTAAAGATTTATATCTCATGAGATAGACATGGCTGGAACGGAAGGTTATTTTGGTTCAGTGATACAGGACTGAAACGAGGAGTGAACTCGGTTCAGAAATGGACTTTGTCCGCTAAGATAGTCTTGGAAACGAGTCATGACTAACAAGAAATGATTTTCCATGATTATGTGTGCATGCCACAAAGTTTCAAGTTTTACGTTATGATTATGGGGATCTCATTTTCACTTCTATGATTTATTCCATGTTAAGATATTATGATCTCTTTTGCAGGTTATGATTTTCAAAAAGATATGATATGATTTTTATTTCCTTTATTTGCCCTTGCTGAGCATTTGAGCTCACCATTTTTTGTATGTTTTCTTTTCCCCAGGTCAAGAAGATGGATATTAAGTAGAATATGCTAAAAGGGACCCTAGATATGATGAAATAAATGGGAGACACTGTAGAAGATTTATGAACCAGTTGTTTATGTTTCCCAGTTTCTAAAGACACTATACCTATACGGTCCTTTTTGGTTTTGTCATATGTTGTAATAAGTGTGCTTTAATTTTGAAGTATTAACAATGTATGTAAAGTATGGGTTGTTATAGTTGGTATAAGAGGAAAGGTATAGTCAACCTTTGGAAACTAGGATGTGAACGCCTTAGTAAGAACCCTAATGATAAGTCTAAGCATAGAACACAATATTAGTGTTTTAGAAATGGCCATGAATAACCTTGGATAAGACCTTAAGCGTGAAAATTTTATTCTTGAATTATGTGGTATTCCTATTATAATTAGTGTTGCTCACACTATTCTTCTTGGTTTTAGTCAATGGCTGTAACCCGAAGGAACTGTGTTAATGCGGAATGCGATGGGCAATGCAATGATTGTCCCCCTGAGCAACCAAACGATATGGGAGCTGGAATGCAAAATCTTGTAGCCATGCTCACACAACTTTCTCAAGCTATGAATCATGCATGACTTCCAAACGAGCAAAGGAAGGAGCAACATTATGTTGAATCCTTCATAAGGCAGCGTCCACATTCTTTCAGCGGGTCTACTGATCCATTAGTTTCTGAACAATGGATTAGTACCACTGAAAACATATTTTCAGTTATTCAATGTTATGAACATGATAAAGTCGTCTTAGTGGTGTATCGTTTGGAAGGTGATGCTGATCAATGGTGGAATCTTATTAAGAATACGAGGCAAAGGGATGAAATGGAGTCCATGGAATGGGACAAGTTCAAGAACTTATTTTTCAATAAGTACTTCCCTCATATTCTCCGAACAAAGATGGAGAAAGAGTTTCTTGAACTGAAGCAAAAGGATGATGAATCTGTTGGTACCTATGAAGCAAATTTTACAAGACTTGCAAGGTACGCTTCTGGTATTATTATTCAACCTGAGAGTAAGATCAATCGATTCCTTAGTGGCTGAAAACGAAGTCTTCGAATGGCGTTAGCCATAAGGGACTTCAATATCTACGAGGAAATCGTTCGATGTGCTCTCAAAGTCGAGATGGAGATTGGAGTAACCCATCAGTCATATGGGTTTGATAAGAAGAGGAAAATGGAATTCAAAGGAAAATCTAAAGAGCACACTGAAAAGAAGATGAACTTTCCCTTATGCTCAAAGTGTGGAAAGAAACATGGAGGGATTTGTCTTAAAGGGACAAGTAAATGTTTCAAATGTGGAAAGGAAGGTCATCGGGCATTTGAATGCCGCGATAATGGGAAGAAGATGTCTAATGATGCAAACAAAGGAAGGGATACACAGAATGAACCTACTACACTTCAATGTTTCAAGTGCAAGGAGATGGGGCATTATGCCAATCAATGCCCAAATCCAAGGGTTGATGATGATGGTCGACGTCAACAAAATCTTAAGGCTAAAGACAAAGGAAAGTCACATGCAATTTCTATCAGCGATGTGGAGTATGATAATGAAGTGGTGAAAGGTACACTTACCATCCACTCTAAAGTAGCAAATGTTTTATTTGATTCTGGATCCACCCACTCTTTTATTTCTGAAAAATTTTCTAAGGGTATCACCGTATTACATGAACAATTTGATGTTGAGTTAGCTGTGACAACACCTAATGGCACATCAATCGCATCAAAAGTTTATAATTATTCTCCAATTAAAGTTTGTGGGAAAGTGCTTCCTGCAAATCTTGTGATCCTTCCTTTAGTGGAATTCGATGTGATTCTTGGCATGGATTGGCTTTCTTTATACGGAGCTCATATCAATTTCCAAAGAAGGGAAGTCACATTTCATATTCCAGATCAATCTATGATCGTCTATCAATGCATGGATGAACATAACCTTCCAGTGGAAATTTCTTCCATTCTATGGGTATTGATTCCACTAAATGAAGGTTATTTATCTCAAATGGTTGGTGAGAAACTCACGATTAAGAATATTCCCATCGTACAGGAGTTTTATGATGTCTTTCCGGAGGAATTACTGGGTCTTCCACCAAATCTTGAAGTTGAGTTTTCAATAGAACTCGTACCGGGTGCTTTGCCTATTTCAAAGACACCTTATAGAATGGACCCAATTGAGTTGCAGGAATTGAAGAAGAAACTCCAAGAGAATCTTGATAAGGGATTCATATGCCCTAGTGCGTCACCTTGGGGAGAAACTGTTCTATTTGTTAAGATGAAAGATGGATCAATGAGACTCTGCATTGATTATCGAGAACTTAACAAGATCACTATCAAGAACAAATATCCCCTCCCACGCATTGATGACTTATTTGACCAACTACGCGGAGCTCAATACTTTTCCAAGATTGATCTTCGTTCAGGGTATCATCAATTAAGGGTCAAAAGGGAGGATATACCAAAGACGGCTTTCCGTACAAGGTATGGACACTATGAATTTATAGTGATTACATTTGGTCTTACTAATGCCCCTGCTATCTTCATGGATCTAATGAATAGAGTCTTTAGAGACTATCTTGATCAATTTGTGGTAGTCTTTATAGACGATATTCTTTTCTATTCAAAGAGCAAGGAAGAGCATGAAGATCACTTGAGAATTATATTGAAGACCCTGAGAAAGGAGAAGCTTTATGCCAAATTTACAAAGTGAGAATTTTGGCTTCAAAAAGTTGCATTTTTGGGTCACATAATCTCAAAAGAGGGGATATCTGTGGATCCAGCAAAAACAGAGGTTATCGAAAGATGGTCGAGACCAACAATAGTAACTGAGATCCGAAGTTTTCTTGGTTTGGCTGGATATTATCGACGTTTTGTAAAAGATTTTTCACGATTATCTAATCCACTCACCAAGTTGACTCGGAAAGGAGTTAAGTTTGTGTGGACAGAGGAATGCGAAGAGAATTTCAAGGAGTTGAAAAAAGGTTATCCAGTGAACCTGTGCTCACACTGCCTTGTAGTGGAGAAAGGTTTGTGATCTACAGTGATGCATCCAAGAAGGGATTGGGGTGTGTTCTTATGCAAAATGATATGGTGATAGCTTATGCCTCACGACAGTTGAAAATCCATGAGCAAAATTACCCAACACTTGATTTAGAGTTGGCTGCGGTAATCTTTGCATTAAAGATTTGGAGGCATTACCTTTATGGTGAAAGGTGTGATATTTATACTGATCATAAAAGTTTAAAGTATATTTTCACACAAAAGGAGATGAATATGCGTCAATGAAGATGGTTGGAGCTGATTAAGGATTATGACTGCTCAATCCATTACCACCCTGGGAAAGAAAACAAGGTGGCAGATGCATTAAGTCGACAAGACCATGCTAGTTTATCTATGATGAGGATCACAAAAGATCCAATATTTATGGATTTACAAAGGATGGATCATGGAATTATAATGGAAGGGGAAAAATCTTATCTTTCTCAAATGAATGTTCAACCATCTATACATGTGAAGATTAAAGAGACACATAAAGAAGATGTCGAGTTACAAAAGAAGGTGAGAAATGTTCCTGAATTCAACCTTGATTGTGAGGGGATAATAAAGTTCCGGAATCGGGTTTGTGTTCCACCCATCCCCGAATTAAAGAAGGAGCTGCTGGATGAGGCTCATAGTTCTTCATTCTCTATTCATCCTGGAAGCACGAAGATGTATAGGGACCTGAAAGAGTACTTCTAGTGAGATGACATGAAAAGAGATGTTGCTGAATATGTCTCTCGATGCTTGGTTTTTCAACAAGTTAAAGCTGAGAGACAGAAGTCTAAGGGGATGTTACAACCATTACCCATACCCGAATGGAAATGGGAAAACATCACTATGGACTTTGTCACAGGACTTCCTAAAACATCCAAAGGAAATAATGCTATCTGGGACATAGTTGATCGTCTTACAAAGTTTGCACACTTCATTGCTATTAGAGAGGATTTCTCTCTAGATCAGCTTTCCAGGATATATGTAAAGGAAGTGGTAAGATTTCATGGACTACCACTTTCTATTATATCTGATCGGGATCCAAGATTTACCTCGATGTTCTGGCGAAGTCTTCAGCATACTCTGGATACAGAGTTGAGTTTCAGCACTGCTTATCATCCCCAGACAGACGGTCAGTCTGAGAGAACAATTAAAACCCTAGAAGATATGTTGAGAGCTTTCTCTATGGATTTCAAAGGAGGTTGGGATCAACACCAACCTTTAGTGGAATTTTCTTATAATAATAGCTTTCACTCCAGTATTCAGATGGATCCTTATAAAGCTCTCTATGGAAAGAAATGCAGGACTCCAACTTGCTGGGATGAAGTTGGGGAAAGAAAGCTATTAGGACCTGATATCGTTGATGAAATGGCAGAAAAGGTCAGATCTATTCAACAACACATAAGAGCAGCTCAGAGTCGACAGAAAAGTTATGCCGACAGCCGAAGAAAAGACCTAGAGTTTGAAGTGGGCGATAAAGTGTTCTTACGGATATCTCCCTGGAAGAGGGTTATGAGATTTGGAAAGAAGGGGAAGTTGAGCCCCAGATATATCGGTCCTTTCGAAATACTGGATAGTGTTGGAAAGGTAGCTTACCGATTGGCGCTTCCACCGAATCTCTCTCAAGTTCACGATGTGTTCCATGTATCTCTCCTGAGAAAGTACATACATGTTCCTTCACATGTACTTAGCTCAGAAGTTGTACCGCTGGAGCAAGATCTTTCTTATGAAGAACAAACGATAGAGATTCTGGATCATAGCGAAAAAGTCATACGAAACAAGACCACTCGATTGGTGAAAGTTTTATGGAGGAACCACCAACTTGAAGAAGCTACATGGGAGCTTGAGGATATGATGAGGGAGAGGTATCCCCATCTGTTTGTTACAAAGTGACGAATTTCGAGGGTGAAATTCATTTTAAGGGGGGTAAAATGTAACACCCGAGACTTTTATGTTATATAAATCATCAAAGGAATCTTTCACTACACACTAGCTTGGCTTACTTTACACTCAATCGCGACCTTCCTCGATAGCTTGCATCGTACGCAATACTGAGTTTCACTAAACAACGATATGCTATTAAAATATTATTAAAACTAGTCGTTATGAATAGTAATAACCACTTTTTGAAATTTTATAAATTTTATGTTTCAAAATGGACTTCATTTTTGGATTCGGAATACCGAAATTCGCCTAGGGTGAAATTTTGGTATTTTTCTGAAAACTTTCAATTTTTGATGAATAGTGAAACCACTAAGTGGTAGGTTAAAAACTGAATTTTGCATAAAACTTAATTTTACCGCTTCTGTGAATGGAATTTAAAAAATCCGACAGACACGGTTGATATCAGTAAGTAAAATGTGGTTCAATGAGATAAAAATAATTTTTTGAATAGTAACTTTTTACTTTTTTTACCGCGGTTAATAGTAAATAGGGTAACTAAGGGTAAATATGATATTACTATTACCCTAACACATGTCCTAATTCTATTGGATAAGTGTAATTCGACCAAAAACAACCTTATAAATATAATATGACCATTTAGGTCCACTTGGATTAGATTATGACATTTAATATTATTTTATTTAATGAATAGTTAAAATAGTTAAAATTAATGTTTAATAAGTAAATCATTTTTAATATGGGGTTATACATAAGATAAATTCGACTATAAATATTCATTATAAAGATAAAACGATTTCCTACATAATGTTATTTTATTTATAATTTTTAGACATTAAATAATTTAATTTATTTATGACACAATGATGATGCAGTAATTATCTTATTAATGAAATATTTACATAATTGATGTTATAAACACCAAAATAAATGTAATTTGAGACTTTTTATGAATCCCACTAATTTTATAGGTTACTATGATATATTAGTGTTGATTTAATAAACTTTGTTCGAACATATAACTCTGTTATGACTTTCAAAAAATTCATATATCAAATAGTATCAAAATTGACACAAAATAGTTTTTAAATCAAATATTATATTATTAATTGTTATTTTATTCCTAAAAATATAAGGTTCGGCCAAATGACTTAGATAAGTATATATATATTAATAATAAACAATTTGGGGTTCTTTTGGCAGGTTATGGTAAGTGTATTAACCATATAGTGTAAGAAAACAAAAAGACACGGTAAAAGTTAAATTATTTAACTTAGAGTTAAATCTAATTGATAAGGTTAAAATAATAACCTAAACTTGTCTAAATCCTATTGATTGATAGGATTTTGACCCATATCCACTTTAGATTCAAAATAAGACCCTTTGGAACCATTATTAACCGATTTTGACTTTAATATAAAATAATATTTTGAGATATTCCTAAGGTGCCCCTCTCCTCCCTTATAAAAGGGCACCTCCTCCCCCTCCTCATCACACCAATTGGGCACTAAAGCTCGGCCAAACCCTGCCAAAATTCCTTCTACACTTCCCTAGAATAATCCTAGAGGTCCTGGTCTTCTTCAAAGACCAATCTTAGTTCCCTAAGTGGAGGATTCAAAGAGGCGTTCCAAAGAAGAGGTAATATCCATTACCGATCTTTTCAATTTCTTTCTTCTTCAACTTCTTATTATTTAGTTGTTTCATGATAAAGTAATAACATCAGTATTACTTACATATTGATATGTTATTATAAATATGAAACAGCCCTAATTCACCTTCTATCCATCCTACGGAAAAATGAAATCACCGCGCGTGCGTACAGAAAACCGTCTCCACGCCGTGGTGTAATCTATTTTCCACCATCACCTTACAAGGATGGGTATAATGGTGTAATGAGTAACTATTTATGATTATTATAAAGTAATATTGATACTAAAATAATATATATATACTACAATACAATTCCACGATCATATGAACGATATCATCACTCGTGCGTACGTACGGAATACTGTCTCCACGATGTGATGCGACTCGTTCTACATGATTTTCATTTCATAATGATTATATAAATTAATTGAATGAATGAATATGATATATACTACACTAATACCATTATTGAAATGAGGTATCTATAAACTAAAGATAAGAATAAGAATTTATTCGATAAAACACGCATAAGAACAAAAAGTTATAAACACCCGAATAACAAGTAGCAATGGAATATTACTACTAAGAAGCTTATAATATGACCATATATGATATCATAAAAATAACTATGATTATGGAATAAGTCAATAATATTATTTAAATCATTATACAGGAGGTTCAGACACTTACAAAGCAAGTCGGACCTAAGGTAAGGGAAATATCACCATCTCATTTTTATCCGAGATTACTTATACGTTGGTATTTACTGGGGTGTATTTTATCATCCACATCCATGTTCCCCTAATATGTAATATTATTTCCATCCACCTACAATTTTTTAAAACCTATTTTACCCTTTGGCGAGTTTTTAGTAAAAGATATGAAAGCAATCTTTTGTCATTTTTCGTACGAGGTACTTTTTGAATTTTTCCGACAAAAGTACGAAGAATGTTTTTTTAACTTATACGACATGAATGGATTTTTAAAAAATTATTTCCGAGAAGCTTTCTTTACATGTTTTCAAGTTTATTTTTAATCAAATTCTTTTAGTTTAAAATTTTATGACATTTTAAGAAAGTAAAAGTGTTTTCGAAGTAGAAAGGATATTTTCCTCAAGAATGGAGTTCAAATGTTTTATCAAAATTATTTTCCATCTAAGATAATATAGGGTTCTATTTTTATCTCAATTATTACAGTGATTTGATTATGTTGTGAGGGAATTATTTTTATGAAGTCATTTACCTTATATGGTTTGTTTTATGATGTCATGATGTTTCAAGAATCCCATTTTTGTTACATGTGTTATGCGATGATGTATGATTTATGATTATGTGGCACACATAAGAAAGGATTAATTATAAGATGGGTGGGACCTATATCTCCCTCCAATTAATTGGGTAAAGATTTATTCTCATGAGATAGACATGGCTGGAACGGAAGGTTATTTCGGTTCAGTGATACATGACTGAAACTGGGAGTGAACTCGGTTCAGAAATGGACTTTGTCCGCTAAGATAGTCTTGGAAATGAGTCATGACTAACAAGAAATGATTTTCCATGATTATGTGTGCATGCCACAAAGATTCAAGTTTTATGTTATGATTATGGGGATATCATTTTCACTTCAATGATTTATTCCATGTTAAGATATTATGATCTCTTTTGTAGGTTATGATTTTCAAAAAGAAATGATATGATTTTTATTTCCTTTATTTTCCCTTGCTGAGCATTTGAGCTCACCCTTTTTTGTATGTTTTCTTTTCCCCAGGTCAGGAAGATGGATATTAAGTAGAATATGATAAAAGGGACCCTAGATATGATGAACTAAATGGGAGACACTGTAGAAGATTTATGAACCAGTTGTTTATGTTTCCCTGTTTCTAAAGACACTATACCTATACGGTCCTTTGTGGTTTTTTCATATGTTGTAATAAGTGTGCTTCAATTTTGAAGTATTAACAATGTATGTAAAGTATGGGTTGTTATAATTGTGACCCTAAAATTTAAATGTTAATTTCAATAATAATGCTGGGTACCTATTTTGGGCTCATGGATTAGGTTCATGAAGTACATGATAATAATAAAAATTTAATATAGTTATTATTGTTGTGGAATATTGTTCCTGTTGTAAATTTTTCATATAGTGAAGGATTGAAGAACTTTCTATTTCATTGTGACCGTGATATTGATGAAGGTTTTTTGAGACCAACATCAACTATTTAATTAAAAATCATTGCTTGAGAATAAGAAACACCATTAGAGCATGACATGGTGAAATGTTTTTTACCAGATGTCATATTTGGTAATGTGAATAGCTTATCCCAAGAGTTTTTTCAGGAGTATTAGAATGGTTTGATCCATTTTTTCCATTCATAGATGTTTGAAATGACTTACTATTAGTTTTATATTTTATCCTGTTAGAATGATGACGAGTATCAAGTATTCATCATAAATTGTTTTCATAGACACCGTCTACTCTAGGAGCAATTGGTCACACCCATGGAGAAACTTACATTAATCGATACCCATTCATGTCAATGAACATGGAATGGAAGCATAGATAAACAACATTCCTTGTGAAATCCCTTATATTCCATAAATATTTTGAGAATCTCTTACCTCTTGTATCACATTCATTTAAACATGGATTTGGGCCTGTGAGTCGTATACATGGAGTTTCTCCATGATACTGCAATGGTGGCGTTAGTAGGGGATCTTGATATGTGATGCGATAGGTTTTGAGAATGATTCTTTTTTTTGTGGGACTCCGTGATGGAGTTTATTACGAATGATCATCATAAGTAGGATGGGGTTGAAAATCCCCCAATCATACCATGTCGTGGGTCCCCTAGACACCTCTATCCATAGAGAAGAACCCTCCTTTTATGTTAAGGAATTAGGACTTTAACCATATAGTCAAAAACTCCTGATATGTTAGGGAATGGGTTATCTATCCACTCGAGCGGTACCCTCCTACCGTGTTAGGGCATGGGTCCTCTATCTAGTAAGTTGTACCATATTGTTGTATATCGAAATGGGTATTCTATCCACATAGTAGAAACCTCATGTTGTATGATAGCATGGGTACTCTATCCACATAGTGGAAAACTAAAAATATTTAATTCCATGAGTACTTTATCGACAGATTGGGACCCTCATATTATAACACTCCAAGATTCTACAGTACGTTTCTCTTTAAATAATACAGTAGCTTGTGCTGTACGCAACTCTGAGTTCTGGCAGACCACAACCAATAAAAATAGTCATTTAAAAAGCCGTTATGAATATTAATACCCAATTTTTGAAATTTTATGAATTTTATTTTAAAAAATGAAATTCATTTTTGGATTTAGAATATTAAAATTACCTTAGGGTGATTTTTTTTGTATTTTTTTGAAAACATACAATTTTTGATGAATAGTGAAAAACAATGCGTTATTATGTAAATCCGAATTTTTATTTAAATTTATTTTAAAGTCAAAATAGATACATAATAACTATATTATTCAAATTTAATTCATTCGAGGCATTTTATAATAATATTATATATATATATATATATATAATTTTATTGAATTTTTAACATTTTTTACCGACATACTATGCACATTTTCAAATTTTCATAAAACGTAATTTTACCACTTCAGTGAATTAGAATTAAAAAATTATATAGAAATGGTTTTCATCAGTAATTAAAATTTGGTTAAATATGACGAAACCAAATTTTTGTGAATAGTAACTTTTCAATTTTATTTATCACGATTAAAAGTAAATTGGGTAATTTACGGTAATAATAATATTATTATTACCCCAAAACATGTCCTAATTCTATTTGATAAATGTATTTTGACCAAAATCAACCTTAGGAAAAATATATGATCCTTTTTTATCCACTTGTATTAGATTAGGACATTTGTTATATTTTATTTAAAGAATTGTAAAAGTGTTAAATTCAACGTTTAATTTCTAATCCATTTTTAATATAGAGTTACACATAATATAAATTATACTATAAATATTCATTATAAAGAGAAAAATAATTGCTACATCATGGTATTTTATTTATAATTTTTTGTCATAAAATAATACAATTTATTTATGAAACAATGATGATGTATTAATTAACTTATTATGAAATATTAAAATAATTGGTATTATAAATATTAAAATTAATGTAAATTGAAACATTTGATTCTATCCAGAAAATTTCTAGGTGAATATGACATGTTCTTATTGATTCAATGTATCTTTGTTGAAGTAATAAATTTGTTATGACTTTCATCAAAACCAAATACTAAATAGTGTCAAAATTTAAATAAATGTGTTTTTAAAACAAATACTATTTTATAAAATGATATATTATTCCTAAAAATCTAATATTCAGCCAAATGACTTAGATAATGTTATATATGAAATTAAAGAACCACTTGAGGTTCAATAAAAATTTTATAGTGAATATATTAACCATGTCGTATCAAAATACATGAATACACTGTAAAAGATAATCTATTTAACTAAGAGTTAAATATAAAAGATAAGGTTAGTACGATGACCTAAACTTATCAAAATCCCATTGGTTTAGAGGATATAGATCCATACCCACCTTATCCTTGAAATAAATCCATTTGGAGATATTAGATACCAAAAATGATTTTATAATAAATCAATATTTCATGCTCTTCTTAAATTTCCCCTCACCTCTCTTATAAAAGGTTACTTCCCATTCTATCATATTCACACCTACATAGACATTTGGCTCCACCAACCCCTGCTCAAATATTCTCTCAAATACCCTAAATTCATCCAAGAGGCATTACTTTGATTAGAGATGTAACGCCCTGACCCCAGTTTCCCAGAGTCAGTGCATTATTACATAATATTGGCATGATAAAAGGAATCATGTCCCGAATAACCGATCAGATTAGTATTATTGGAAACATGATATACACATAAGTTCAACAGTACAACTTGAAAAGAAATACAACACTAATTTATTCCATTAGAAACATCCAATCCTCCTAGATATTCCTACAAGTCATTCATAACTAACTTATTTATATCCTGTGAAAATGAAACATATGAAAGGGGTTAGTTCAAACGCTCAGTAAGAGTAAGCAATATACTGGAAGATAACATAAACATTAGACGTGGTGAATAATTGAAAAAACAGGCCTTTACAAATAATAAACATGAATACATTATGGTAGGAATATAAGGTGAGTAAATAATGCCATAATAAAACATAGTCATGGGTATTATACTAGTTGAATAACCACATGAACCATCAATATTATTATCATAATGAGAGAATGTATAATGCTAGAAATTCTAAAACATTTTTTCAAGCCCTCGGCCCAGACGTCTAAAAATGATTAATGCCTCGGCCAAAATCATATATCAAATTGGGAAAGGCCTCGACCAATTAAATGTATAATTATCTAATAAGACCTATCGAAGCACCGAGGAGCTATAACGAGCTCCATGTGTCACTTACTAAGTCCAATACATTCCCCATATGAAAAGGATGAAACATAACATAAACATTTGTATTAAAACTAGCATACAAAATGTCAACACTTTAACCATAAACCATGAATGGTATAAAAATTAAACATCCATAGTCAAACATATCACAAAACCTTAAATACAATATGTAAGACTTGTATCATAATAAATCGACTTCAAACAAGCATAAAATTCATCAAAGGATGTTTACATAGACTAAATAAATACTATTTGAGAGAAATATCTTTTTCTATTTTGAAATCATTTAAGAGTCACATAATTATAAAAGAAAACATTTATTTTGAAAATATTATTATAAACTAGTAAGGGAAGAATCAAAGGTTATATAATGACAGAGAATAACCACACCCGCCATATAATTTTAAAAAAACATTCTTCCCTTTATTTGTCGAAAAGGTCATAAAGTACCTTATTTGGAAAACGACAGAAAGATTCCATTATAAAAATTAAAACAAGGGTATAAATGAAATTAAACAATGGTATATTAAATAGTAAAAAAAATATTTTAAAAAAATATTTACGAAACATGTATGTGGATGACAAAGAGGTCACAATAGATACTTACGTAAAAATAACATCGGATAATAAAGAGATTGTGAAATTAACTCTTACCTTATATTTTTCCTTGGTCAAGGTTATGTTAACCTCCTATATAATAGTTAAATAATTTTTATTAAATTATACATGAACAACATACATAAATATTATATCATATATGGTCTTCTAATATTTCTTTGTTAATAATATTTTGGTAGTATCAATGTTTTGGGTGTTAATTGATTTGTTTTCATTTATATGTTTTGTCAAGTAAGTCATGTTTTTTATGTATAGGATCTATTTTATTCATATCTAGAATGATATTATGTTATTAAATGTTATTTTTAATAATAAAATGAAAATTATTCTTTAATGGTTATGATTGGGAATGAATCTCATCGCGTTCGTGGAGATGGTAATCCGTACGTACGCACGAACGCTCCTTCCATTTTTTTAAAGGAAAAAAAACAAATGATACATTGGTATATTATTATTCCTATAAAATAAAATATTTTATATATGTTACATTTGTTCATTAACGCCATCCTTTATATGTTCCATGTAAGGTATGAACGTGTCATATCACTTTGAGGGGGCGGTATTCCGCACATCCTCAAATAAAATTATCGTATATATACAACATGTAAAGAATAAGGGTATGATATAAAAGATAATTACAGAATCTTATAGAAAAAATAAATACCAAAAATATCATATATAATTATTGTTCCATCATAATGGCCACCATAAGAGGTGGTAGTGGAATATTTAACAATCATAGTTTCGTGAGGCAGCAGTTCGCCGTCAACATAAACATTATGTTCTACACCCATTTGATGGAGGTTCGTGTAAGTGTAGTTCAAATAATTCTCATAAAAACAACCTATTATATTTAGTATACTGGTGTTGTTATAAAATAAAGGAATAAATTGAGTTTATGGGGTTTGATAAGTAAAATAAAATAAAAGAACTTAAGAGGAGATGTTAGTTTTAAATTAGGAATCTCCCTTTGGTTTGAACCGAGAGGCTTCCTTGAAGTGTCTTTTTCATAAGATAACAATTCTAATAGGAATATTTGGATGTAGAAAGATTAACTACATAGAGTATTGATGATCCACGTGGCTAGAGAGGTGTGAGAAATGGGTTAGAGGTGAGGGATTTTTATAAGGGAGAGGAGGGGCTCTTTAGGAATGTTTGGAAATATTATTTTACTATATAATGATTTTCAGTTTTAAAGGTCCAAAAGTCATTAAAGATGAATATAAGATGACTCATGTTTGGAATAAAATCATAATTAATAATTGGATAAGTTTTGGATATTTTTTTTATTTTTTATAATATCATTTATTTAAATAATTATTAAATGATGTAAACACCGCATCATTATTGTATCATAAATACTTTTATTTATTTGATGTATAAAAATTATGAAAAAAATACAATGATGTATGAAATATTTTTATATTTAATATGAATATTTATATTCTAAAATAAAACTTATATAACCCCTTTTAATGACTAATTTACAAAAAGATATATGTTTATGTTATTTTTGTCCTTAAATTAAATAAATTAATATAATGTGTCATTATGACACTCAAGTGGCTACATGGGGTCCCAAAATCAACACAAGGATGCCCATGTTCGGATATGTATCAACAAATAGAAATAGGATACATGTTAGGGTAATTTAATATTATTATAATAATATATTTTTACCCTTATTTACAAGATTTACCCTTTAACCATGGTAAAAAAAATATTTAGTGAAGTAAATATTCATAATTTATAAAAATAAAAGTTATATATTTACATAATTTGGACCTCCTAATTAAAAATATGGAATCTATTTTTCCAAATTAAAAACATATAAGTGTCATAAATTATTTTAAAATTAATTCCCATTGTCAAAATAAAAAGAGTGTTTTTAAGAAATAATAACTATCAAAAGATTGATAATTGTTAATTTCTAGTTTAAACGTGAAATTACATCCAATGACCTAAATTATATTAAATGATAAATAAATAATCAAATTATTTTTAAAACCCATTCAAATGTATAATTCAACACTATAAATTATTTTGATTAAAAAATTAAATATTAATTAAAATTTAGTATTTTCACTATTCATAAAAAATTGAAAGTTTTCCGAAAAGTAAAAAAATTCAACCTAATACAATTTTTCTATTCCAAATAAAAAAATGAAGTCCATTTTTAAGAATAAAATTTATAAACATTTACTTTTATTGGTCGTGGTGTGTTAGAATCTCAATGTTGCATACAACACAAGCTATTGTATTATTCAAAGGAAAATGTACTGTGGAAGATTGGGGTGTTATATACATCCATCCTTAAAATAATTTAATCCTTGAAATTTCTAGAATACTTCTACATATAATGATTCTGGTGGTTCTTCATCATATTTTATTCGGGTTCCCATGTTGCCTATTCCATCTTATAATTTCTCCCTAAAACATTCACTAGAAGAGTCATCCGGTCTCTCAACACTTGTTCTCTGGTATCAAGAATCTTGATAGGATCTTCACAATAAGACAGATCGGGTTCTAGTTCCATTTATTCATAGTTGAGTGCATGCGTTGGGTTCGACATGTATTTTCTCAATAGTGATACATAGAACTCATCATGAACTTTGGAGAGACTTGGCGTCATTTCCAAACGATACGATACACCCCTAATTCATTGTATAATTTCAAAAGGACCAATCTACCTCGAAATCAATTTACCCCTCTTACCATTACATATAACACCCTTCCAGGATGATACCATCAAGAAAACATCATCACCTACTTGAAATTCCAAATCCTTCCTTCGATTGTCGGCATAGATATTTGGCGTACATTGAGCTGCTTTGATGTGGGTTTGGATAATCTTCACCTTTTCCATTGTTTCCTCAATAAGTTATTGGACTAAAAGTTTTCTTTCACCATCATTATCTTGAGAAGTTGGTGTGTGACATCTCTTTCCATACAATGCTTCATATGATTCCATCAGAATACTTGAATGGAAACTATTGTTATAAAAAAATTCTACCAGAGGTAAATACTAATCCCACTTACCTTGAAAGTCATGTGAGAATGATATAAACATGTATTCTAAGGATTTAATAGTCCGTTCTGATTGTCCATCAGTTTTACGGGGGTAGGCAGTGCTCAAACAAAGTTCAGTATCCAGGGCCTTCTGAAGACTTTTCCAGAATCATGATGAAAAATGGGGATCACGATCAGAAACAATTTATAGTGGTACTCCATAAAATCTTAAACTTCATTAATATATTTTCTTCATCCCTTATATCAAGAAAATGTGTTGAATTGGTAAGAAGATCAATAATGACCCATATTGCATCTTTCCTTCTAGGAGACCTTGGTAGTCCCATGACAAATTATATTATAATATCATCCCATTTCCACTCAGGTATTGGAAGAGGTTGCATAAATCCTCTGGGGTGTTTACTTCTAGCTTTCTCTTGGTGACAAACCACACATCTAGACACATAATCAACAATCACCCGCATCATGTTGTACCACCAAAAGTGTTCTTTTCAATCTTTATACATCTTAGTGCTACCAGGTTTTATAGAGAAATTAGAGCTATGGGAATCATCCAACAATTACCTTTTTAGATCAAGTATATCACAAACACAATGTATCTTCCAAAACATCAAAATTCCATATTAATATACGAAGTCAATCAGTCTCCCACCATTCACAGCTTTAATTTTCTTTTGAAACTACTCACCATATGTCAGAGAAATTTTTATGCTTTGTAGTAAAGATGGTTTAGAAACCATTTGAAAAATTATTTATGTTTCATCTTCCATGATTATTTCCATATCCATATTTACTAGATCCATGAACATTAGATCCCTTTAAACATTAATCTTGTTCATAAATCAATGATACTTTCTACTCAAAGCATCAAACAACTTATTTGCCTTCCCCAAGTGGTACTGTACAATGAAATCATAGTCTTCGAGTAGTTTAGGCCATCACCTTTGCCTCATGTTGAGTTTTTTGTAAGAAATATACTTCAAACTATTTAGATCAGTATATATCTCACATTTTTCACCATATAGATAGTGTCTATATATATTCATTGAAAATATTATAGCATTCAAGTCAAGATCATGAGTATTATAGTTTTGTTCATGAATTTTTAGCTGTCATGATTCATATTAAATAACTCTATCACTCTACATAAGGACACAACCATGTCCTTTCCTTGAAGCATCACTATAAATAACAAACCCATCACTCCTTGATGGTAGATCCAAGATAATAGGATTTAATAATCTTCTTTTATTCTCTTGAAAACATTCTTCACACTCTTTTGTGTAAACAAATTTTACCTCTTTGTGTGTGATCTTGGTTAATGGGTGAGCCAATCAGGCAAAATTCTGGACAAAATGCCGATAATGACCTACTAAACCAATAAAACTGTGTACCACAGTTATACTCATAGGAGATAGATATTAATGGATTGCTATTGTATTTGAA
Source organism: Viscum album (assembly GCA_963277665.1). Classification (NCBI taxonomy): domain Eukaryota; kingdom Viridiplantae; phylum Streptophyta; class Magnoliopsida; order Santalales; family Viscaceae; genus Viscum; species Viscum album. The sequence continues at coordinate 848,171,551 of OY728164.1, read as the reverse complement.
GGATCAATAGAGATTCCATCATTAGAGATGAAAGGCACTGTCATGGGCACCCAAAAAGGATTAGTGGTTTTTGGGGTACATAGCTGCAGTAGAGTGGCTGAACATGGTCATTTCTCGAAGGAGGAAGTAAATTAATACAACTTCTTGAATGTATTCTAAAAAATTTTAATAGAACTAAAACACTACATTAAAGGATCGGGATTCCTTATAGTTTATAAATCTAGAAGAAGTTTTCTGGAATACGATTGTATTTTTTTTAATTTTGAAATGTATGTTGATTAACAAAGCACAATAAGAACATGTGTTTTTAGAAAAACATTTTTAGAAAGCCTAATCGATCTAAATCTACCTCTTAATTTACTTATTAATCATGATCATTTAAATAAATATCCACTTTATTATGATCCCCAAATTTTTTAACCCTTTAACCCCACAAGAGTTAACTTGACCACAAAGATGAAATTACTTAAACCCTAGGCTTGCTTCGGAACACGCAATCGCAACACCATGATTTGATTATTGTTATAAGGTTAGCTTATGGTAAGTGGTTAATTAGAACACATATCCATTATCAAAATGAGGATGAATTGTGTTTAGGTATTATTTTTAAACTCTAGAAATTTATCTTGTGTGGTATTGAATTAACGATTAAGGTCGCGCTCTCACAATTTACACAAAATCTCGACTTCGCGTGCTGTTGTGTTAATTGTTAAATTGCTTGCTTAGTTTCTTATAATTTAAAAAAAATCAATTCATGGATAATTTTAAGTGAATTATAGTATCTCAATTATTAAAATAATTAAATGAATATGGTTTAAGATAGATCGATCACTAAGAAAATGACTCTTTTATGGGCGATGTGGTCATTGTGGAGATGTTTTTCATGAGCAAAGGATTAAAAGGGTAGATCCTCATCTTGTCTCCACTCATTATTACAACCCAATTAGTAAGATTATGAGAAGAAGAATATTGAAGATAATATAAGATTAATTGCTGTAAAATTCATGATACATACATGAATGAAATGAAATACAAAGAGGATGTGGGTGAGGAGAGCCTTTTTGGAAGAGAGGATTTCACAAATCCTTACTTATTCCAAGAGTTGTGAGGGGATCCCAAGAGACACCATTTTATCCACACCTTCCCAAAGCATCTAAAATCCTTTAAAAAGAGTGAAAACTCCCTTTAAATAGAGTTTTTTAGGCATCGTTTTTCATTACTTTTTTAAGTGGGAAATGAAAACTTGTCCAAATATTTTATTCCAAGTTTCACCACAATTTTTACCTCTGAAACGCATGAATTGGCCGGACTTCTAGAATTATGATTTTTGAATAATCATGTTACCGATCTTGATTCAAAATTTTGGCTCAATCCAAGTATGGATGAATAGGATATGACCCAAATGGTGAAGTAAAGTCCAATCTGGATGGTTCTATCCATATTTGACTTCATGTACCATTTACTCCCCTAAAATGCATGATCCAGCCCCATGTTTTAAAAATAATTTGTATCCCATTAAGTCAGGAACACATTTAAAAAATTTTACGTCAAAATATTTTACATAACAATATTTATGCCCGAAATACTACACTAAATTTTAAAATGGTAAAACTGGATTTTCATCAAATTTGCAAATGAATGATCTAATCCCAAAAATTTCGTAATTGAACATATTTAGAACAATGTGATAAAAATATGTCATTTATTATGAATAAAATATTCAAAAAATAGTGTTTTATCAACTCCCTCACACTTACCCTTTTGCACTCATGGGAAGAACCTCATATCATGTAAAGATCAACACTAAATCAAAAGAATTTTAAAACACATATCATTGAGATCCATCAATTCCACACCATGAATAAAAAGATATCATTCCTCATAAAAAACTTATTCCAATTTCTCCATTTATATCATTTAATATATTTACACTTCATTTATCCTCCCATGCACAAAACACTTACCTCGCTTGAATTTTCTGTTATAACACAATTGTCTATTTTTAGCATTGTTTTTCTCATCCGAACTCATACAAGGTTCACCATAGGCTTGATAAATTAATACATCACCACCCGATGTGAGTCAAGGACATATGTTTATCATGAGGAACTTTTAGGGTTGTTCTATGGCTTTTTGATGGTAGGATTTAGATGTAAATAATTATGAGGCTGAATGAGGAGGGATTGAATCTTTTTGAAGGAAAATTTAATTAATCAAATTTTCACATAAATATGGTCTCCTCCTCAATCTACATAACATCGATTAATGCTCATCATCATGAAAAGTAAAGGAATGTGCACACCATTCAACATTTCAGCAGTATAAATTTCAATCTTCTTGAACATGATTTTCTTAAAAGATATAGATAGGAACAACTTTCCCCCTCTATTAAATGCTCTAAAAAGGCACATCTTATTTTATCATGAATGATCCAGAAAGGAACAACTTTCAATATAAAGATTTTCTTAAGCAAAAAACACATCTCTTCTGAATTTAATTTTTCATCCAATGTATCCCAAAATGTGGCATCACAACACAAGATAGCTTCCCCCACACTTAAGTTCAACTTGATTATGAAAATTCACTTCAAGAGTTGGTTGGAGAGGGAAAATTTTCTTGTAATGTGGGTAACCAAAGAGGATGTTCATGGATTCTAAGGGATACAAGGATTAAATTTTCATGGTAGGCAAAAAAAATATTCTTTTAAATAGGGGATTTAATTCCAAACAAATGCCTTAATCATTTAAACATAAGTACATCAAACCCTCAAGTTTTGACAAGAATAAATCAAATTATGATTAAATCAAGCATGGTATGGTTCTATCAAGAAGTGAGGTGAATGTAAATAATATTAAAATAATGGTTTAGAATCTTCAAAGGAAAGTTATTTCAAATATAAAGATAGTGAGATGTGGAATGGGATTCATAATTTAGTGTACTTTTCATGAAATTGCTAAATATTTTAACTTGAAACAGATTAATTTCAGCATTCATTTAAGCTTAGTTTCAAGGGGTAAAATTTTTCACATATTGATATGGATTTAAAAATGGCGATGAGAATAATTTCAGCTCAAAATATTCAAAAACACATAGAAAATTGAAAAATAAATTCAAAAAATATTAAAAACACACAATTTTTTTTAAAATAGAAAAGAATTGGACTTACTAAACTAAAAGGTTCCCTCCACCACACATAAAAAATTACATTGTACTAAATGTGAACCCATTAGATTATATATTCACATGAAATGTATAATTTTTAATAGGACAAAGAATAAAAAAGTTAAAGGGTTAGGAACAACATGATATGCTTAAGTGATGATGGGGTCATGCAGTGTGATAAAATCCACTACATCAGTAAGAAGTCCCTCAATGTATCTCTTCAAATGTTTCCCATTGATTGTAAAGATCTTTCCTGTTTCCTATTGTGTCATCTCCACTACACTATAAGGAAAAACATTAGTCACAAAATAAGGACCTAACTATCTGGAACGTAACTTACCAGGAATCAACTTCAGTTGTGAACTATAGAGATGGAATTTCTCTCTAACATGAAACTCCCTTTGTTAGATCATTTTGTCATGACATACTTTCGGTCATTCCATGTAGAGGATTGAATTATCATATAAAGAAAATCAAATCTCCTCAAGCTCTTGAATTTTCAACTTCCTTTGGATTCAAGCTTAGGCCAAATCCATGTTGCATTTATTTATAGCCCAATAAGCCCAATTATCATCTTCCATGGGGAGATAATAAGCTTTCCCAAAAACAATCCAAAATGGGGACATACAATTGGATGTCTTTTATTCTATCCTCTAAGCCCACAATGCATCATCCAAGTGCTTTCTCCAATCCTTTTTATTTGGATGCACCGTTTTCTCTAAAATCTGTTTCAACTCATGATTTGAAACCTCAGCTTGTCCATTTGATTGTGGGTGGTATGGTGTTGATGTTTTGTGTATCACCCCATACTTCCGAAGGAGGGATGACAAATTCTGATTGTAGAAGTGTGTCCCTTGGTCACTAATAATGGCCTTCGATACTCCAAACCTGCAAAAAATTTACGCTTTGAAAAATTCCACAAAAATGTGAGAATCATTAGTCCTGGTGGCCTTAGCTTCCACCCATTTACTCACATAATCAACATCAACCAAAATGTAGAAAAACCAAAGGAACTAGGAAAAGGACCAATAAAATAGATTCCCCATACATAAAAAATCTCACAGAATAGTATGGGTTGTCGGGGCATCTCTTGTATCCTAGAAATGTTCCCAATGTGTTTTCAATGAGAGCATGACTTAAGAAACACATGTGCATCATAAAATAAGCTAGGCCAATACAATACAGAGTCTAACATTTTCCTAGTTTTCTGTTGGGGACCAAAGTGTCTACCATAAGCAAGTGTATGACAGAATTGTAGAACAAACTCAAACTCATGATCAGGAACACACCTCATAACAACTTGGTCAATACACATGTTCCATAAGTAGGGATCATCCAACACATAAAATCTAGAATCACTCTTTAACTTTTGGACATGATGTTTCATTAAATTGGAGGGATTTTAGATGCATCAAGGTAGTTCACAAAATCTGCATACCAAGGATGCATACCTGAGATAGAATAAAGATGCTCATCGGGAAAAGTTCCCCAAAGTGGTACCTGGTACAATGTTCCATCCTCTAGTGTGTGCGAAATCCTACTAATGTAGTATTCCACTAGGTTTTCCGACCCATTTTTTTCCTTTATCTCAATGTCAAACTCTTGAAGAAGTTGCATCCATTGGATTCGCCTGGGCTTTGCATATGGATTCTTCAAGAGGTACCTTATAGCTACATGGTCAGAAAAAACAACTACTTTAGAGCCCAATAAATATGAAAAAAATTTATTTGAAGAAAATATAACAATAAGAAACTCCTTTTCCATGGTTTTGTAGTTTTATTGGACTGAATCCAGTGTCCTTGATGCGTAGGCAATCACATGTGAACGTCTCTCCACCACTTAAGATAAGACAGCTCCAACCGCAAAGTTGGAGGTGTCTCAAATAAGATCAAAAGGAATCTCCCACCGTGGGGGATGTATGTTTGGTGGAGTGGTCAGACACTTCTTTAGATCATTAAAGGAAGTCTAGAAAGAATCATCAAAGACAAAATCAAAATCCATTTGAAGTAATCGTGACATAGGAAGAGAAATCATACTAAAATCTTTGATGAAGCACTAATAAAGTCCTGCATTCCCTAAGAAAGATCTAATATCACAAACACATGAAGGATATTATAAGGATGAAATGATATCTTCCTTAAATCTACCAACCTCTATCCCATGTTTTGACACTACATGCCTTAAGACAATTCCATGATCTACCATGAAATGACACTTTTCAAAGTTCAAGACCAGATTCTTCTCAGTATAACAATTCAAAAACTTTACCAATCTACTTAGAAATTCATCAAATGAAGACCCATACACTATAAAATCATCCATAAATACCTCCATGTAGGTCTCAATAAAATCAAAAAAATACTCACCATGCATCTCTGGAAGGTACCTGTGGCATTGTAAAGTCCAAATGCCATCCTTTAGTAGGAAAACATACAGAATGGAAAAATGAATTTTTTCTTCTCCATATCCTCTAGAGCTATAGGAACCTGAAAATATTCAGAAAATCCATCCAAGAAACAATAGTGTGTCTTCCCAGCAAGTCTCTCAAGCATCTGATCAATAAATGTGAGGTGGAAATGGTCTTTCCGAGTGGACTGGTTTAGTTTCCTATAAACACTACACACACGTCAACTGTTTTGTACCCTCATCAGAACTAACTCTTCTTTATCATTTTTTAAAACTATAAAACCACTTTTTTAAGGAAAAAACTAAATAGGACCCACCCAATGAGAATCTGAAATGGGATAGATTATACCCGCCTCGAGCAATTTTTCATCCTCTTTTTTAACAACCTCCAAAAGTGTTGGATTGAGTCTCCTTTGTGGATGCCTAACTGGTTTAACCCCATCCTCCAAAAGAATATTATGCATGAAAATAGCCGGGCTAATACCTGATATGCCAGCCAAGGTCCACCGAATTGCCCTGATGCTCTCCCTCAGATGATTCAAAAGTCTTTCTTCATGTTCAAATGAGAGATGTTTAACATTGATAACATGTAATTTATCACCACTTAACAAGTATTAGTATTTGAGATTGGGTGGAAATGGATTGAGTTCCTGTGTATGGGGTGGTTTTTGGATGGAGACATATATGGAACTAAAATATGAGCACAAATAGCATCAGTATCATAATATAAATCATCTAAATTATAGAATAAAGCATTAAATCCATTAGCATAATCAATAGTCATGTCTTAATTATAGTTCACATGATCAAAATCATAATATGATTTCATTTCAAAATAAAATCTAATAGAGTCATGTGCATTAGAAATAGGTGTGGAAGTAATCTTAGACATCAAACTAGAACCAATACTCATAATTTCCCTATGCATAAGGCAATAAAATTCCATGGGGTTTTTATTTGGTGGATCAAAATGGGGGATAAAAAATGCAGAATGATCATCTGAGGGGTACTTCATAGAATCCATTACATTAAATATCACAAATTCATCCCAAATTCCATGTAAAGTATACCCTCATTAATAGTTATTATTGTTTTTTAGTTTTGAGAAAGGGTCTACCTATGATAATTGGAGCATTAGAACATACTTGATCATCATCCATGTTAAGCGTGTTGAAATATTCTGGGAAGATCATGTCTCTTACCCGGACAAGTACATCCTCAAGTACTCCCGCTAGATATGTTGTAGCTCTATTTTCCAACTGCACCACTAATCTCAGAGGCTTCAACTCACCAACCTCTAAAGAAGAGAATACAGAGTGAGGCATCACATTTATGGAAGATTCCAAATCACAAAGTGCATTAGAAAACTACAAATCCTCTATGGTGCATGGAATGGTGAATTTCCTTAGATCCTTGCACTTTTTCAGAATTTCTAGAGTTGGTGTAATGAGTGCTGACACATTCCTTCCAAGATTTATCCTCTCATTTACCTTGAGCCCATTTGAATTGGTAAAAAGTTCTTTTTATAATTTAGTATACCTTAGGATTTCTTGATGGATTTAAGTAGAGGAATATTGATTTCCACATGCTTGAATGTGTCCAAAACTTCTTTTTTCACTTCCTCTTTAGAAATCTTTTTTGTTTGTACAACTCTATTTGGAAATGAAAGTTGTTTAGGAGGAACATCATCAATATTTTTCTTACCTTTGTCTTTTTCCTTTGGTTTCTCTTCAGCTAGCTTGGAATGAGGCTTCTTTGGAGTTGAGGTGAATCCCGGTGGAATGATAGGTACATATGTATCATTAATTTGATTCCCACTTGTCAATGTGATGACTCTGACATTCCCATTGGGATTTGGAGTATGTGGGGAAAGTATATATCTAGAGTTATTACTTACCAGTTTATAGAGGGCAGAGGAAATCTTGCTTATTTGTGTCTTCAACTCCCTCAGCTCCGAACCTTGACAATTCAGTTCATTTTGTTGATGAAGAACAATTTGCTTCAAAATATCATCTGTGTTAGAATCTAACATTGGCTGAGAAATTCCTTATTATTGACTAGTAGATTCTTGGGTTTTATTTCTACTTTGGGGTTGTTGGAAACCCTATTGGTAAGGTGGAGGCTGCTGGATGTTTTTTTGAAAAGGGGGGCTTCATTGTTGTCCAGAGCCACACCTCATGTAGGATTGATCTTTCTACCCATTGTTGTATGATGGTGTAAAGGAATCAATTTTTTTGGGGGATATGGTTGTTGATGTTGTTGATATGGTCTCCCAGGAAACCCTGCTGCACAATCTTATATCTCTTGTAGTTGTGGGCAACAGTTAGTACAATGGCTAGTCTCAATGCAAATGCCACAGGTCCTTGAAAGAGAGGGTTGGGATGTATTTTTTTCCAAATAAATCTACCTCACCATAGTTTTCAATTCTTCTAAATTGGAATCAATCAATTTACTCTCAAGATAAGGAATTACCAGATATACTCCCCTGACATGTGGTGTACCTTGATCTCCAAATTGTTTGGAGTTTTGGGCCATTTTGTCGATCAACGCACGTGAAGCTACTGGTGTCTTGTCCACCAATGCTCCTCTAGCCATGGCATCCAACATGATTCTCTCCATAGGTTTGAGTCCTTCGTAGAAGTATTGGATGAAGAGTTTCTCACTGATTTGGTGATGTGGGCATCTTGCACACAACTTCTTGAATCGCTCCCAGTACTCATACATTGAATCCCCTAGGGATTTCTTGATCCCTGAGATCTCTTTTCTAATGGATGTGGTCCTTGAAGCTATAATAAATATCTACAAGAAAATATGTTTCAAATCATTCCAATAAGTTACATCTTTAGGTTGTAAATAATACATCCAGTCTTTCGCTACTCCGTCAAGTGAGAATGGGAATGCTCTTAGTTTGATTTGATCTTCAGAAAAATTTATTGGTTTTAAGGTTGAGCAAAGAAAATTAAATTCATTCAAGTTTTTATTTGGATCCTCACAAGATAATCCATGAAACATTGGAATAAGATGAATTAATCCAGATTTTAGTTCAAAGTTTGATTTGATATTCGGTTATGCAATACAATTTGGTTGACATTTAATATCCGGTGCACCCTATTCTCGAATTGTTCTATTAAGTCCATTTCCATTATTTTCAGCCATTGGTTCTTGTTTTATGTTGTAATTAGAAGTGTTTCCAATTTCAATGTTCTTGGAGTGTATAAATTTTCCAACTATTTTAATGCTAAAACATCTCATAGACTAAGAATGTCTGATTCAATCCCTAAGGCTGCATTCAATCTCTGGGTCAAGATCTAAGAGATCTTTGGGATTAGTTCGTGTCATAAATAATATAAAAATGAAATTAAAGAAAGTGTACCATAGTAAAAAAAAAATTAGAAGTTTGAGTTGATGGTCCAAAAATAAGTATAAGAAAATAAATGAAGAAGAAAAAAAATCATATTGGGTAAAGAGTGAAGAAAGAAGAGAGGAAGAGAATAAAATGTAAAATAAAATAAATACATGTAATTGGATAAAATAATTACTTGACTCCCTAGAAACTATGCCAATTCTAAAGGTGTTGTTGTGGGTTCCCTTAAATGATTAGTGGTTTTTGGGGTACTTAGGTGCAGTAGAGTGTCTGAACAAGGTCGTTTCTTAAAGGAGGAAGTAAATTAAAACTAATTCATAATGGTATTCTAAAAATAAAATAAAATATAATTAAAAATCTACTTGAAAGTATGGGGGTTGTTTATAGTTTATAAATATAGAAGAATTTTTCTGTATAAAGATTGTATTTGTTTTGTTTTTAATTTTGAAATGTATGTTGATTAATAAAGCACAATGGGAAAATGTTTTTTTAGAAAACTATTTTTCAAAAGTGTAATCAATATAACTAGATATATTCATTTAATTATTAATAATTATCATTTAAATCAATATCAAGTTAATTATGATCCCCTAATTTGTTAACCCTATAACCATACAAGAGTTAACTTAATCACAAAGATGAAATTACTTAAACCCTAGGCTAGCTTCGGAACACACAATCGTAGCACCCTTCTTTAATTATTGTTCTAAGGTTAGATTATGGTCAGTGGTTAATTATAAAATATATCCATTCTATAAATGAGGATGAATTGTGTTTAGGTATTATATTTTGACTCTACAAATTTATCACGTGTGGACATGTATTACCGATTAAGATCACGCTCTCAAAATTTACACAAAATCTCGACTTCACATGTTTTTGTGTTATTTGTTCAATTGAATTCTTAGTTTATTATAATTTAAAACCTCAATTCATGGATCATGTTAAGTTAATTACAGAATCAAAATTATTCAAAATAATTAAATGAAGAGGGTAGAAGATAGATCAATCAGTAAGAAAATTACTCTTCCATGGGCGGTGTGGTAATCTTGGAGACGTTTTGCATGAGCAAAGGATTGAAAGGGTAGATCCCAATATCATCTCCACTCATGATTAAAACCCAATTAGGGAGATTAATATAAGAATAAAATAGATGAACATAGAAGATTAATTTAACAAAAATTCAAGATACAAACATGAAAGAAAAGAAATACAAAGAAGAGGTGGGAGAGGAGAGCCTTTTTGGAAGAGAGGATTTCGTAAAGCCTTACTTCTTCCAAGAGTTTTTAGGGGCTCTTAAGAGACACCCTTTCGGAAAAACCTTCCCAAATCCTCTACCATCCTTCCCAAAGAATGAAAATACCTTTTAAATAGATTTTGTGAGGGCTAGGGTTGCATTACTTTCATATGTGTAAAATGATAACTCAGCCAAATATTTTATTTCCAATTTCAACGATATTTTGACCTAAAAAAATTGTGAGTTGGATGGCCTTATAGAAGGATGATTTGTGAATACTCGTGTCCTAGATCTTCCATCAAAATTTGGACTCAATCCAATCACTGATGAAGAAGATATTTCCCAACTGGTGACGTAATGTCTAATCTAGATGGTTCGGTCAATATTTGTCTTCATGCCCCATTTACTACCCTAAAATACATGATCCAGATCCCATGTACTAAAAAGAATTTGTATCCCATTAAGTCAGGAACACAGTTACAAAATATTATGTCAAAATATTTTACATAACAATATTTATTCCCAAATTACTACAGTGAATTTTAAAAGAGTAAAACTTGATTTTTCATAAAATTTTCAAATGAATGATCTAATCCCAAATATTTCATAATTGAACATATTTAGAAAAATTTGAGGAAATTATGTCATTTATTATCAACAAAATATCCAAAAAATAGTGTTTTATCAACTCCCCCACACTTACAATTTTTTACTCCTGGGAAAAACCTCATATCAAGCAAAGATCAATATTAAATCAAAACAATTTTAAAACACATATCATTGAGATCAATCAATTCCACACCAAGAATAAAAAGATCATATCATTGAGATCCATCAATTCCACACCAAGAATCGAAAGATATCATGCCTCATAAAAAAATTATTTCAAGTTCTCCATTTATATCATTAAATATTATTCCACTTCATTTATCCTCCCATGCACAAAACACTTACCTTGCTTGAATTTTCTCTTATCACACAAATGAAAATTTTTAGCAATGTATTTCTCATCCAAACTCATACAAGGGTCACCAGTGGTTTGATAAGTTCCTACATCACCACCCGATGTGATTGAAGGATATATGTTTATCATGAGGACTTTTCAAGTTGTTCGGTGTCTTTCGGTTGGTAGGATTTAGATGTGAAAAATTATGAGGCTGAATGTGGAGGGATTGAATCGTTTTGAAGAAAAAATGAATTAATCTAATTTTCACTTAAATATGGTCTCCTCCTCAATCTACATAGAATCAATTAATAATCATCATCATGAAGAATAAAGGAATGTGAACACCATACAACATTTAAGTAGTAAAAATGTCAATCTTCTCAAACATTATTTTCATAAAAGCTCTAGATAGGCATAGATTTCCCCCTCTATTAGAAGCTCCAGAAAGGCACAACTTCTTTTATCATGAAATATCCTGAAAGGCACAACTTTCAATATAATTATTTTCTTTATCATCAAACACATCTCTTCAGAATTTAATTTTTCACCTGAAGAATCACAAAATGTGGTATCACAACACAAGACAGCTTCCCCCACACTTAAGTTCAACTAGAATATGAAATTTCACTTTAAGAGCTTGTTTTATAGTGAAAATTGTCTTGTAATGTGGCTAAACTAACAGGATGTTCATGGATTCTAAGGGATAAAAGGATTGAATGTTCATTGTATGCCAATAAAAATATTATTTCATATAGGGGCTTTAATACCAAACAAATGCCTCAATCATTTGAACATAAGTACCTCAAACCCTCAAGTATTGAGAAGAATAAATCAAATTATGGTTAAATCAACCATAGTTTGATTCCTCAAGAATTGAGGTGAATGTAAATAATATGAAAATAATTGTTTAGAAGCCTCATAGGAACGTTATTTCAAATATAAAGATAGTGAGATGTGGCATGGGATTCATAATTCTGTGTACTTTTCATGATATTACTAAATATTTGAACTTTAAACAAAGTCATTTCAGCATTCATTTAAGCTTATTTTTAAGGGATAAATTGTTTCACTTATTTATATGGATATCAAAATGGTGATGATAATCATTTCAGCACAAAAAATTCAAAAACACATAGAAAATTGAAAAATAAACAAACAAAATTTAATAAACAGAAAATTTTATTCTTTTTAAATAGGAAAACAATTGAAATTAATAAACTAAAAGGTTCCCTCCCCCAAACATAAAATATTGCATGGTCTTCAATGTGAACCCATGAGATGATATATTCACATGAAACATATAATTTTAGATAGGACAAAGAATAAAAAATTAAAGGGTTAGGAATAGCCTGATATGCTCAAGTGATGATGGGGTTATAAAGTGTGATAAAATCCACTGAATCAGTAGGAATTCCCCCAATGTATCTCTTAAAACGTTTCCCATTGAATTTAAAGCCATTTACTATGTCCTCTTGTGTGATCTCCACTACACCATAAAGAAAAACATTAGTCACAACAGAAGGACCTAACCATCTGGAATGCAACTTACCAGACATCAACTTCACTCATGAACTATAGAGAAGGGCTTTATCTCCAATATGAAAATCCCTTTGTTGGATCATTTTTTCATGAGATGCTTTTAATCATTCCTTTTAGAGCCTTGATTTATCATATGAAGACAATCAAATCTCTTCAAGCTATTGAATTTTTAGCTTTTTTTGGATTCCATCTTCGGCCGAATCCATGTTGCATTTCATTATAGCCCAATAAGCCCGATGCTCAAATTACAAGGGGAGATGACATGATTTCCAAAAAACAATCTGAAATTGGGGCATATCGATGGGTGTTTTCTATTCTATCCTATAATACCCCAATGCATCATCCAATCACTTTCTCCAATCATTCCTATTTGGTTGCACAGTTTTTCTAAAATCTTTTTCAACTCATGATTTGAAACCTCAGCCTGGCCATTTGATTGTGGGTGGTATGGTGTTGATGTTTTGTGTGTCACCCCGTACTTCTGATGGAGGGATACTAAATTTATATTGTAGAAGTGCATCCCTTGGTCACTGATGATGGCCTTCGGTACCCCAAAACTGTAAAAAATTTGCACTTTGACAAAGTGCACAACAACATGAGAATCATCAGTCCATGTGGCCTTAGACTCCACCCATTTACTCACATAATCCACCATAACAAAAATGTAAAAAAACCCAAAGGAACTAGGAAAAGGAACAATAAAATTGATGCACCATACATATAAAATCTCACAAAATAGTATGAGTTGTTGGGGAGTTTCATTTATCCGAGAAATATTCCCAATGTGTTGGCAATGAGAGCATGACTTACAAAACACATGGGCATCATGGAATAAGCTAGGACAATATAATCCAGAGTCCAAAATTTTCCTAGCTATCTATTGGGGTCCAAAGTGTCCACTACAAGAAAGTGTATGATAGAATTGTAGAACACACTCAAACTCATGATCAGGAACACACCACATAATAACTTGGTCACTACACATGCTCCATAAGTAGGTATCATCCAACACATAAAATCTAGAATCACTATTTAAATTTTGGACTTTATGTTTCATTAAATTTTCTGGGATTTTAGATGCAACAAGGTATTTCACTAAATACGCATACCAAGGATGCATACCTAAGATGGAATAAAGATGTTCATCAGGAAAAGTGTCCCAAAGTGGTACCGGGTCCAAGGTTTCATCCTCTAGTGTGTGGGTATGCCTACTCATGTGCCTGGCCACTTGGTTTTCCGACCCCTTTTTATCCTTTATCTCAATGTCAAATTCTTGTAAAAGAATCCATCGGATTAGCCTGGTCTTTGCATCTGGCTTCTTCAAGAGGTACCTCAGAGCTACATGGTCCGAAAAAACAACTACTTTATATCCCAATAAATATGAAAAAAATTTATCTAAAGAAAATATAACATCAAGAAACTCATTTTCTATGGTTGTGTAGTTTGATTGGGCTAAATACAGTGTCCTTGATGCATAGGCAATCACATCTGAACGTCCCTCCGCCCTTTGATATAATACAGCTCCAACCATGAAGTTAGAGGCGTCACACATAAGCTCAAATGGAATCTCCCACTATGGGGGCTGTATGATCGATGGAGTGGTTAGACACTTCTTTAACTCATTAAATTATGTCCTGAAAGAATCATCAAACACAAAATCAGAATCCTTTTGAAGTAATCATGACATAGGAATAGAAATCTTACTAAAATCTTTGATGAAGCACCGTCAAAATCTTTCAAGCCCTAGGAAAGATCTATCATCACACACACATGAGGGATATGGTAATGATGAAATAATATCTACCTTAGATCTATCAACCTCTATCCCATATTTTGACACTTCATTCCCTAAGACAATGTCATGCTCTACCATGAAATGACACTTTTCAAAGTTGAAGACCAGATTCTTCTCAATAAAACGATTCAAAACCTTTTCAAAACTACATAAACATTCATCAAAATAAGACCCATTCAATATAAAATCATCCATAAATACCTCTTTGCAGGTCTCAATAACGTCAGAAAAAACAGTAACCATGCATCTATGGAAGGTACCTGGGGCGTTGTAAAGTCCAAATGGCATCCTTCAATAGAAGAATGTACTGAATGGAAAAGTGAATGTTGTCTTCTCCTGATCATCCGAAGCTATCAGAACCTGAAGATATCCAAAAAATCCATCCATGAATCAATAGTGTTTCTTCCCAACAAGTCCCTCAAGCATCTAGTCAATAAATGTGAGGGGGAAATGGTCTTTCCGAGTGGACTGGTTTAGTTTCCTATAATCAATACACACACACCAACTGTTTTGTACCCCCATCAGAACTAACCCCTATTTATCATTTTTACCCCTATAAAACCACTTTTCTTAGGCACAACCTCAATTGGACTCACCCAATGGGAATCTAAAATGGGATATATTATACCTGCCTCAATAAATTTTTCAACCTCTTTTTTAACAACACTAGAAGTGTTGGATTGAGTCTCCTTTATGGATGTCTAACCTGTTTAGCCCCATACTCCAAAAGAATCCTATGAATGACAATAGAGGGGTTAATACCTTATATGTCAGCCAAGGTCTACCCAATTTCCCTGATATTATCCCTCAAAAGATTCAAAAGTTCTTCATCACGTTCAAATGAGAGATTGTTAGCAATGATAACAGGTAATTTCTCACCACTTAACAAGTATGAGAATTTGAGATTTGGTGGATATGACTTGAGTTATAGTGTTGGGGGGGGGGGGGGTGGAGTATGGATGAAGTCATAGAAGGAACTGAAATATGAGCACAAATAGAATCAGTATTAGAATATACATCATCAAAATCTTAGAATAAATCATTAAATTCATCATAATACTGAAAATCCATGTCATAATCAGAGTTCACATGATCAAAATCATAATATGATTCCATTTCAAAATCAAATCTAAGAGAGTATTGTGCATTATAAATAGGTGTGGATGTACTCTTAGACAACAAACTAGAACCAATACTCATAATTTTCCTAAGCATAGGACAATAAAATTCCATGGGGTTTTTATTTGGTGGTTCAAAATGGGAGATAACAAATGCAGAATTGTAACACCCCAAGATTTCATAGTGTGTTATTTCTTCAAAATAATTCAATAACTTGCACTACACGAAAAACCGAGTTCAATCACACCATGACTTACAAAAAAAAAGCCATTCAAAAGAGGTTATGAATAGTATTATCTAAATTTTAAACTTTATATAATCCTTATAATTTTAGAATCCATATTATGAGTTTCTTAGATATAATGCAAGAACAAATTCATTTTCAATATTGCACTTTTATCAACTTTTAATAGTGAACCCTTTTTAAATACAATATTTTAAACTTTTTGACTAAATGGGGACATCAAAAATTTAAAATGAAACATCCCAAGCTTCCACGGTACGCTTTCTTTGAATAATACAGTAGCGTGTGTTGTACGCAACCTTGAGTTTTAACACACACCACAACCAATCAAACTAGCCGTTATGAATAGTAATACCTACTTTTCGAAATTATATATATTTTATATTTTAAAATGGACTTCATTTCTGGATTCGGAATATCGAATTTCTCCTAAGGTGAAATTTTGGTACTTTTCGGATAACTTTCCTATTTTGATGAATAGTGAAAATTACTAAATTTTAGTTAAAATCAACTTTTTTAATCAAAATAATTAATAGTGATAAATTATGAATTTTAGTAGTTTTAAAGTATATTTAGAATATATTTTTACCATTTAATATAATTTTGGTCATTGGACATAATTTTACAATTAAACCGAACATAAACAAGTGTCAATCTTTTGATAGTTATTATCTCTTAAAAACACGCTTTTTGTTTTGACAGCGGGAATTAATTTTAAATTAATTTCTGCCACTTCTGTGTTTTGAATTTAGGAAAATGGATTCTATATTTGGAATCAGGATGTTTAAATTGTGTAAATAGGTAACATTTATTTTTAGAAATTTTGAATAATTACTGCGGTAAATATTTTATTTACCATGGTTAAGGGTAAATCCGGTAAATAAGGGTTAAAAAATAATATTATAATAACACTAAATTACCCTAAAATGTGTCTTAACCCTATTGTTTGATACATGGTCGACCATGGGCATATGTGGGTAGATTTTGGGACCCCATGGATCCACTTGTAAGTGATAATGACACTTTATTTTAATTAAGTTAAAATGAATACAAAAATGACACAAGCATATATCTTTTCGGAAAACATTTTTTACATTGGGTTATATATGTTGGATTTTAGATTATAAATATTCATTAGAAATATAAAAAGATTTCCTACATAATGATATTTTATTTATAATTTTTAGACATTAAATAATTTATTTTATTTATGACACAACGATGATGCAGTAATTACTATAATAGTGAAAAAATAAAATAATTGATATTATAAATACCCAAATAAATATAATATGAAACTTTTAATGAATTAAACTAATTTTCTAGGATAATATGATATATTAGGATTGATGTAATTGATTTTTTTCTAAGTAATCAATCTTTTATGAGTTTCAAAAAAATCAACTATTGAATAGTGTCAAAATTGACATAAAAGAGTTCTTAAAACAAATATTATATTAGTAATTGATATTAAATTCTTAAAAATCTAAGGTTCGGCCAAGAGACTTATATCATGATAGGATCATCATTAATGGACCACTTTGGGGTCGCTTGGATGTATATAGTATGTTTATTAACCATATTATATAAAAATAAAAAGAGACATTGTAAAAGTGAAACTAATTAACTTAGAGTTAATAATTAAAGATAAGGTTAATATAAGTACCAAAACCTGTCTAAATTCTATTGGTTGAGTGGTTTTAGACCTATCCCCACCTTAACCTTTGAATAATAAACTTTGGATCCATTATAAACCAAATATGAATTTATTATAAATTAATATTTCTAGCATTTCCAAAGGTGCCCCTCACCCCTCTTATAAAAGGGCACTCCTCCTTCTCATTTCTTCACACCTTAAAAGCCTTTTGGTTCGCCCAAACTCTGCCCAAATACTCTCCCAACTTCCCTCACTACAACCTAGGGGCCTTAGTTTGATCCTAAAGCCAACCTAAGGATCCCTTTTGATCAAATCAAAAGGAAGAACCCGAAGGAGAGGTAATGATTTCACCACCCTTTTCTAAGTTCATTTCTTCTTCCACTTCTTCTTCCTTTGTTGTTCCCATTCTAAAATAATAAATCCAGTATCATTTATATACTGTGATGTTATTATAAATATGGTACAACCATATTCAGTATTCTATCCACCCTTTGAATAACATGTCACCATACGTGCGTACGTACGGCTTACCGTCTCCACGTCGTGGTGTAATTGTTATTCAATATAATATTATTTGGATGGGTATAATAATGATGTGTAACTCATGTAAATAATAAATAACATGTTAATGATTATGTATATATGATATACCATCCATTTATATATTATTTTAATATCAAAAGAATGATATTGTCGCTCGTGCGTACGTACGGACTACCGTCTCCACGAACGCGATGAGATTTATTCTCCATCGTATCCATTCAAGTATAATTATCATTTGATGATTTAAAAATGATGTT
Organism: Viscum album; assembly: GCA_963277665.1. Classification (NCBI taxonomy): domain Eukaryota; kingdom Viridiplantae; phylum Streptophyta; class Magnoliopsida; order Santalales; family Viscaceae; genus Viscum; species Viscum album. Next base: position 848,153,282 of record OY728164.1, on the reverse strand, counting down.
TAAGGACTTGATATCATTCTCGATATGAATAATATAAAACCTATCCTTTACAAATATGTCTTACGTAACAAAACATATAAAATAAAACAAGTAAGTTAACACCCGAAACAACGATAATACTAAGATATTATTATCAAATCAATATTAAAAGATCATATATGATATCATATTAATGTATATGATTAATGTATAATTTAATAACAATTATTTCACCATTATACAGGAGGTTAACCTACCCCAACCAAGGAAAAGTACAAGGTAAGGTTTATTTCACAATCTCTTCATTATCCGAGGTTGTTTATACGTAATAATCTGCTGGGATCTCGTTATCATCCACATCCATGTTTCTTCAAAATGTATTTCAAAACATTTTTACAAGAATATGGGTTAAAGTCATTTATACACTTGTTTTTCTTTTTATAAGAGGAATCTTTCGGTCGTTTTCAAAACAAGGTTCTTTTTAACCTTTTCGACAGAATTAAGGTAAGAATGTTTTTTTTAACTTATACGGCGGGTGCAGTTATTTTCCGCCGTTATAAAATATTAAAAGCTTTCCTTACAAGCTTATAAGAATATTTTTAAGAAAATGTTTTATTTTATATGGATCTTAAATGATTTCAAAAATAGAAAGAGATATTTCTCTAAAAATAGTTTTTATTTCCTCTATGTCAACATCCTTTGATGGATTTTACGCTAATTTAAAGTTGATTTATTATGATACAAAACTTCTATATTGTATTGAAGGTTTTGTGATATGTTTGACTGTGGATGTGCTATTTTTATACCATTCTAAGTTTATGGTGAAATTATTGACATTTCGTATGCTAGTTTTAATACAAATGTTTATATTATGTTTAAACCTTTTCATATGGGAATGCATTGGACTTAATATGTGACGGGTGGAGCCCGCTATAGCTCCTCGATGCATCGGTAGGTCTCATGAGACAAACTAGTGTCTGGGCACAAGGCCTTGGCAAAATCTTATTTGTAGTCTTGGCACGAGGCCTTGACTATGTGGTTATGATAGTCTGGCATTATGCATTCCAACATTATGAAAGTGGTTATTGATTTTTGCATGTGATTATTCGATTAGTAGAATATCCATGTGAATAAGTAAATGGAATTATTTCATGTTACTTTTGCCATACTATGTTGAAGTTCAAGTTTAAAAGGCTTTTGTTTTAGTAATGCATTGCCATAAATGTTTATGCTTATTTTGAATGTTCCGCTATATTGTTATCCTTACTGGGCATTTGAGTTCACCCATTTTATATGTTTTATTTTTCCTAGGATGTGAAGAAGTAAGTTATGAATGACCTGCAGGGATATTATGAGGGGATAATAGTGTGGACTGTAGAGACATTATGTTGTTGTAGTAGTTTTTAAATTTATGATGTAATGTAAAACTTATGAATATATCTAGTGTTTCCAAGGCTACTAAACCAATCGGTCTTTCGAGATTTGATCTTTCTTGTGATCATGCCAATGTTATGTAATAAGGCACCGACTCTAGGTAACTAGGGTCGGGGCGTTACAGTTGGTATCAGAGGAAGTTTAGTACAAACCTTGGAAGCTAGATTTAGATAAACTCTGATTAGAGCACGTAGATCTAAGATGAACTTTGAGGATTAGTGTAGAAGAACTTCCTAGAATTTTGGTATTGTAGTGATTTTGTGAGTTTTCCGAGCAATACATCCCTGTCTGGATACGAGCAGGTAGAGGCGGCTCTGGCACAGATGTACCTAGGGGTAAAACCCGAAAACACCACTTTGAGCTAGACTCGAACGGGAACTGGTGCATGACAACGGGCCTTGCTGCACTCTTGGTTACGACACTCCCGGGGGGATATGCTTAGGATAATTCTCATTTTCTTTACAAACCATTATGAAGGGTTTATGAGTATATACATCCTCAAAGGATACATTTTTATGATTATGGATTATATCCATAAATAGTTCAATTTATGTTAAGTGTTTTATAAGTATGGGATTATGTATTTTGATTCATAAACTGATCTAGTGTATTCCATTGTTTAGAAATGGCGCCCAGTAGAAGGAATGAGAACTCCAGAAATGCACATGATCCAAAGAGAAGGAAGGATCATATCTTTCATGGTCTTAAGCTAGAATTTATAAGAGAAATAGTATCCCATGTATTATCATCATATGAAGAAATAATATCATGTGTTGATAAGATAAGTAAAGAGTTTACTGAGTCCTATGGCTTTGAAGGGAAGCAAGAGAAGAAAAGGATAGAAGAGAGAAAGATGGATAAAGGGAAGAGGGAAAAGAAGAATTTTCCCATATGTGGTAACTATGGAAAGAAACACCCTGGAACTTGCCTGAAAGGAATTAGAGTTTGTTATAAGTGTGGAGGAAAAGGGCACAAAGTACGTGACTGCAAGGGTAAGAAAATGGTTTCAAATGTACAATGCTTCATTTGCAAGGAGTTTGGACACTACGCGAACCTATGTCCCAGTCATCAGACTATGCCGCAAATGATGATATTGGATAATAATGAAGTTATGATACTACCACAGATGAAGAGGAATGATTAGAGTTCTTATGTTGATTATGTCAATTGAGTGTTGTATTAACAATGTACTTGTTATAATAATTATGGAGTATATAAGGATTGTACTGCAGTACTATTTCATTAAAGACTTGTGATTGTGTGGAACAATGAAAAGTGACTCAATAGCAGGATAAATTTTTGGAAAATATATGGTTGAGAGAAAGATAAACCATAATATGGTTCTGATACTGAGTTAGTGATTTTAGAATAATACATGATTGATTTGGATAAATTATAATGGATATTCTTGACTACCTTGAAACTGATTAATGATTTGTATATTCCATCATTTTTTGGGGTTTAAAACATTTTTGGATTAATGAAGTATATCCAGCATTCTATATGGAATAAGGGAGCATGAATGTAATCAATAAGGAATGTGGTAATACATGATGAAGGTATTCATATGCTATTACGGGGTAAAAAGGATCTATATTATGTTTACCTTCCTTATAAATGTTGGACTGTGAGTTTGAACAGAAGTATTTTGGATAGTTCTAGTTTGGATTATTTTGGGTTGCCATAAAAGGACAACCCGGAGGTCGGGCGGCAACCCGTCGCGTCCGACAAAGCTGCGAGACTTGAACCCGCAACCGAAGGGTGACAAGGGTGTATCACCTACCACTGGCCCACGAGATGTCCTGGATTAAATTATGTAGTTTTTATTAAAAGATCTTGTAGATGAATTATAAATTCGTTTATTTTGGAACCCTATACGAATAGTGTAAATAGAATTTTTTTACATTCTATTATCTTTTAGAGTGAAAGATGAGTTTGTGGTAGAAATTTATTAATGGATAAAACTGTAATTATAAAGTAAGTATTTCTCCTTATGATCTTAGCCAATCTCATAAATAAATTCCTCAATATTAAGAAAAGCAACTTAGAACAAAAATGTTTTCCTAGATGGTACCTTAAATCATCACTAATTTATGGCTTTGGGATTTTTTTCCTTTTCATAGCCATCTTCTCTACCACTCTCCATCAGATAATTGATGGTTATATTTTTCTTCCATATCCATATTTTCCTACATGGAACCCTAGTATGTGTTATTTTCTATAAAATTCATACTTTCGACTCTTTATTTTAAATAGAGGCCTCATTTATTCAATTTTCCGATGTGGGTTTTCCCACAAATATATTTTCTATTTTCAACCTTTTATTTTCGAAGAACAATTTCAAATTGCGAGGACGCAATTTATTGAAGGAGGGGAGAATGTAACACCCCAAGATTTCATAGTGTGTTATTTCTTCAAAATAATTCAATAACTTGCACTACACGCAAAACCGAGTTAAATCACACCATGACTTACAAAAAAAAAGCCATTCAAAATAGGTTATGAATAGTATTATCTAAATTTTAAACTTTATATAATCCTTATAATTTTAGAATCCATATTATGAGTTTCTTAGATATAATGCAAGAAAAAATTCATTTTCAGTATTGCACTTTTATCAACTTTTAATAGTGAACCCTTTTTAAATACAATATTTTAAACTTTTTGACTAAATGGGGACATCAAAAATTTAAAATGAAACATCCCAAGCTTCCACGGTACGCTTTCTTTGAATAATACAGTAGCGTGTGTTGTACGCAACCTTGAGTTTTAACACACACCACAACCAATCAAACTAGCCGTTATGAATAGTAATACCTACTTTTCGAAATTATATATATTTTATATTTTAAAATGGACTAAATTTCTGGATTCGGAATATCAAATTTAGCCTAAGGTGAAATTTTGGTACTTTTCGGATAACTTTCATATTTTGATGAATAGTGAAAATTACTAAATTTTAATTAAAAACAACTTTTTTAATCAAAATAATTAATAGTTATAAATTATGAATTTTAGTAGTTTTAAAGTATATTTAGAATATATTTTTACCATTTAATATAATTTTGGTCATTGGACAGAATTTTACAATTAAACCGAACATAAACAAGTGTCAATCTTTTGATAGTTATTATCTCTTAAAAACAAGCTTTTTGTTTTGACAGCGGGAATTAATTTTAAATTAATTTCTACCACTTCTGTGTTTTGAATTTAGGAAAATGGATTCCATATTTGGAATTAGGATGTTCAAATTGTGTAAATAGGTAACTTTTATTTTTAGATATTTTGAATAATTACTGCGGTAAATATTTTATTTACCATGGTTAAGGGTAAATCCTGTAAATAAGGGTTAGAAAATAATATTATAATAACACTAAATTACCCTAAAATGTGTCTTAACCCTATTGGTTGATACATGGTCGACCATGGGCATCTTTGGGTCGATTTTGGGACCCCATGGATCCAATTGAAAGTGATAATGACACTTTATTTTAATTAAGTTAAAATGAATACAAAAATGACACAAGCATATATCTTTTAGAAAAACAATTTTTACATTGGGTTATATATGTTGGATTTTAGATTATAAATATTCATTAGAAATATAAAAAGATTTAATACATAATTATATTTTATTTATAATTTTTAGACATTATAGAATTTATTTTATTTATGACACAACGATGATGCAGTAATTACTATAATAGTGAAAAAATAAAATAATTAATATTATAAATACCCAAATAAATATAATATGAAACTTTTAATGAATTAAAATAATTTTCTAGGATAATATGATATATTAGGATTGATTTAATTGACTTTGTTAGAAGTAATCAATCTTTTATGAGTTTCAGCAAAATCAACAATTGAATAGTGTCAAAATTGACATAAAAGAGTTATTAAAACAAATATTATATTATTAATTGATATTAAATTCCTAAAAATAAAAGGTTAGGCCAAGAGACTTATATCATGATAGGATCATCATTAATGGACCACTTGGGGGTCTCTTGGATGTATATAGTAAGTTTATTAACCATATTATATAAAAAAAAGAGACATTGTAAAAGTGAAACTAATTAACTTAGAGTTAATAATTAAAGATAAGGTTAATATAAGTACCAAAACCTGTCTAAATTCTATTGGTTGAGTGGTTTTCGACCTATCCCCACCTTAAAATTTGAATAATCAACTTTGTAGCCATTAGAAACAGAATATGAATTTATTATAAATTAATATTTCTAGCATTTCCAAAGGTGCCCCTCACCCCTCTTATAAAAGGGCACTCCTCCTTCTCATTTCCTCACACCTTCAAAGCCTTTTGGTTCGGCCAAACTCTGACCAAATACTCTCCCAACTTCCCTCACTACAACCTAGGGGCCTTAGTTTGATCAGAAAGCTAACCTAAGGATCCCTTTTGATCAAATCAAAAGGAAGAACCCGAAGAAGAGGTAATGATTTCACCACCCTTTTCTAAGTTCATTTCTTCTTCCACTTCTTCTTCCTTTGTTGTTACCATTCTAAAATAATAACTCCAGTATCATTTATATGCTGTGATGTTATTATAAATATGGTACAACCATATTCAGTATTCTATCCACCCTTTGAATAACATGTCACCATACGTGCGTACGTACGGCTTACCGTCTCCACGTCATGGTGTAATTCTTATTCAATATAATATTATTTGGCTGGGTATAATAATGATGTGTAACTCATGTAAATAATAAATATAACATGTTAATGATTCTGTATATATGATATACCATCCATTTATATATTATTTTAATATCAAAAGAATGATATTGCCGCTCGTGCGTACGTACGGACTACCGTCTCCACGAACGCGATGAGATTCATTCTCCATCATATCCATTCAAGTATAATTATCATTTGATGATTTAAAAATGATGTTTAAGGACTTGATATCATTCTGGATATGAATAATATAAAACCTATCCTTTACAAACATGTCTTACGTAACAAAACATATAAAAGAAAACAAGTAAGTTAACACCCGAAACAACGATAATACTAAGATATTATTATCAAATCAATATTAAAAGATCATATATGATATCATATTAATGTATATGATTATTGTATAATTTAATAACAATTATTTCACCATTATACAGGAGGTTAACCTACCCCAACCAAGGAAAAGTACAAGGTAAGGTTTATTTCACAATCTCTTCATTATCCGAGGTTGTTTATACGTAATAATCTGCTGGGATCTCGTTATCATCCACATCCATGTTTCTTAAAAATGTATTTCAAAACATTTTTACAAGAATATGGGTTAAAGTCATTTATACCCTTGTTTTACTTTTTATAAGAGGAATCTTTCTGTCTTTTTCAAAACAAGGTCCTTTTTAACCTTTTCGACAGAATTAAGGTAAGAATGTTTTTTTAACTTATACGGCGGGTGCGGTTATTTTCCGCCGTTATAAAATATTCAATGCTTTCCTTACAAGCTTATAATAATATTTTCAAGAAAATGTTTTATTTTATATGGTTCTTAAATGATTTCAAAAATAGAAAGAGATATTTCTCTAAAAATAGTTTTGATTTCATCTATGTCAACATCCTTTGATGGATTTTACGCTTATTTAAAGTTTATTTATTATGATACAAAACTTCTATATTGTATTGAAGGTTTTGTGATATGTTTGACTGTGGATGTGCTATTTTTATACCATTCATAGTTTATGGTGAAATTATTGACATTTCATATGCTAGTTTTAATACGAATGTTTATGTTATGTTTAAACCTTTTCATATGGGAATGCATTGGACTTAATATGTGACGGGTGGAGCCCGCTATAGCTCCTCGATGCATCGGTAGGTCTCATGAGACAAACTAGTGTCTTGGCACAAGGACTTGGCAAAATCTTATTTGTAGTCTTGGCACGAGGCTTTGACTATGTGGTTATGATAGTCTGACATTATGCATTCCAACATTATGAAAGTGGTTATTGATTTTTGCATGTGATTATTCGATTAGTAGAATATCCATGTGAATAAGTAAATGACATTATTTCATTTTACTTTTGCCATACTATGTTGAAGTTCAAGTTTAAAAGGCTTTTGTTTTAGTAATGCATTGCCTTAAATGTTTATGCTTATTTTGAATGTTCCCCTATATTGTTATCCTTACTGGGCATTTGAGCTCACCCCTTTTCTATGTTTTATTTTTACCAGGATGTGAAGAAGTAAGTTATGAATGACCTGCAGGGATATTATGAGGGGATAATAGTGTGGACTGTAGAGACATTATGTTGTTGTAGTAGTATTTAAATTTATGATGTAATGTAAAACTTATGAATATATCTAGTGTTTCCAAGGCTACTAAACCAATCGGTCTTTCGAGATTTGATCTTTATTGTGATCATGCCAATGTTATGTAATAATGCACCGAATCTGGGTAACTAGGGTCAGGGCGTTACAAGAATGATCTCTTGAGGGGTACTTCATGGAATCCATAACATTAAATATCACAACTTCATCCCCAAATTCCATGGAAATTGTACTAATTATCATTTATGATTGTTTTTGCAGTTTTGAGGATGGGTCTACCTAAGATAATTAGGGAGTGAGAACTTACCTGATCATCCTCCATGATAAGCACATAGAAATATGCTGGGAAGATCATGTCTCTTTCCTGGACAAGTACATCCTCATGTACTCCCACTGGATATGATGTAGCTCTATTTTCCAACTGTACCACTACTCACGTCAGCTTCAACTCACCAACCTGCAATGAAAAGAATACAGAGTGAGGAATCACATTTATGGAAGATCCCAAATCACAAAGTGCATAAGAAAACTGAAACTCCCCTATGGTTCATGGTATGGTAAATGTCCCTCGATCCTTACACTTTTTCAGCATTATTGGAGTTGGTGTAATGAGTGCTAACACATTTTTTCCAAGACATATCCTATCATTTTTTAAGACCTCTTCGATTGGTATGAAGTTATTTTAAGAATTTCACATACCTTGGGATTTTATTGATGGATTCAAGTAGAGGAATGTTGATCTCCACACACTTGAATGTGTCCAAAACTTATTTTTTGCATTGTATCTTCAGCCATATTTTTGGTTTGTACAACTCTGTTTGGAAATGGAAGTGTTTTAGGCGGAACATCATCAATCATTTTCTTACCTTTTTCTTTTTTCCTATGGTTTTTCTTCTGCTGGTATGGAATGAGGCTTCTTTGGAGTTGAGGTGAATCCTGGTGGAATGCTAGGTACCTATGCATCATTCATTTTCTTCCCACTTCTCAATGTGATGGCACTGACATTTCCCTTGAGATTTGGAGTAGGTTGGGAAGTTATATTTCCATTGTTCATACTTACCAGTTCATGGAGGGTAATGGAAATCTGGCACATTTATGTCTTCAATTCCATCAGCTCCAGACCTTGAATCTTTAGTTCATTCTATTGATTAAGAATAATTTGCTTCAAAAGATCATCAATGTTAGAATCTACCTTTGGTTGAGAATTACCATGTTGTTGACTTGTTGATTCTTGGGTTTCAAATCTCCTCTGGGGTTGTTGGAAACCCTATTGGTAAGGTGGAGGCTGCTATAAGTTTTGTTGAAAAGGGGGACTTTGTTGTTTTCCAGAGCCATACCTCATGTACAATTGATCTTTCTATGATTGGTTGTATACTGGTGCAAAAGAATCAATATTTTATGGGGGATATGGTTGTTGGTGCTGCTGATATGGTCTCCCAAGAAACACTGTTGCACGATCTTCTGTCTCTTGTAGTTGTGCGAAACAGTCTGTTGGGTGGCTTGTCTTGGTGAAAATTCCATAAGGCCTTAAAGGAGGGGGTTGGGATGTCTTTTGTGCCAAAGAAATCTGCCTAACCATAGTTTTCAATTCTACTAACTTGGTATCAATCAAATGACTCTCAAGAGAAGGACTAACTTGATTTACTCCCCGGACATGTAGTGTACCTCGATCACCAAACTGTTGGGATTTTTGGGCCATTTTTTTGATCCACGCACATGTAGCTACTGGAGTCTTGTCCACCAATGCTCCTCCATCTGTGACATCCACTATTATCATCTCCATAGGTGTGAGTCCTTAGTAGAAGTATTGTATAAGGAGTTTCACACTGATTTGGTGATGTGGGAATCTTGCACACAACTTCTTGAATAGCTCCCAATACTCATACATTGACTCCCCTTGGGATTTCTTGATCCCTGAGATCTCCTTTCGAATGGATGTGGTCCTTGAAGATAGAAAAAATCTCTACAATAAAAGACGTTTCAAATCATTCCAACACGTTACATATTCTGGTTATAAATAATACGTCCAGTCTTCCTCAGCTCTGTAAAGTGAGAATGGGAATGGTCTTAGATTGATTTGAAATTAAGAAACATTTCTTGGCTTTAAGGTTGAGAAAACCACATTAAATCATTTCAAGTGTTTGTTTGGATCCTCACCAGATAATCCATGAATATTTGGAAGAAGATGAATTAACCTAGATTTCAGTTCAAAGTCTGATTCGAGATTAGGGTATGCAATACAATTTAGTTGATAGTGAATTTCCAGTGCAACCAATTCTTAAATAGATATATTATGTTCATTTCCATTATTTTCATCCAGTGGTTCTTGTCTTATGTTGGAGTTATAAGTGTTTTTAATTTCAATGTTCTTGGAGTGGAGAGATTCTCCCAATTTTTGAATGTTGAAACTTCTCGTAGACTGAGAATGTCAGATTCGAGCCCTACGACTGTATTCAATCTCAGGGTTGATATCTAAGAGATCTTCGGGATTTGTACGTGTCATAAATCAAATAAAAATGCAAATAAAGAAATTGGTCCATAGTAAAATAAAAATAAGAAGTATGAGTTGATGGTTTAAAAATAAGTAGAAGAAAATAAATGAAGAGAAAAAAACCTAGATTGGGTAAAGAAGGGATAAAGGAGTGAGGAAGAGAATAAAATGTAAAATAAAATAAATACCTCTAATTGGTTGAAATAATTACTTGAATCCCCGAAAACAACAACAATATGAAAGGCGCTGTCATGGGATCCCTCAAATGATTAGTGGGTTTTTGGGTACATAGGTGCAACAGAGTGGATGACCAAGGACGTTTCTAAAAGAGGGAAGTAAATTAAAACAACTTCCTAAAGGTATTATCAATCTAAAATAGAATAGAATTAAAAAACTACTTTAAAAAATGGGGGTTGTTTATAGTTTATAAATCTAGAAGAAATTTTCAGGAAAAACATTGTATTTTTTTGTTTTAAATTTTGAAATGTAAGTTGATTAACAAAACACAATGAGAAGATGTATTTTTAGGAAATTGTTTTTAGAAAGTGTAATCAATATAACTATAACTCTTCATTAACTTATTAATTATTATTATTTAAATCAATATCCACTTAATTATGATCCCAAAATCTATTGACCCTCGAACCTTACAAGATTTAACTTAACCACAAAGATGATATTACTTAAAAACTAGGCTAGCTTCATAAAACTCAATCGCAACACCCTGCTTTGATTGTTATTCTAAGGATAGATTATGGTCAATGGATAATTATAGAACATATCCATTCTGGAAATTAGGATGAATTGTGTTTAGGGATTATATGTGAAGTCAAAAAATTTATCCTGTGTGGTCTTGTATTACCGATTAAGATCGCGCTCTCACAATTGACACAAAATCTCAACATCGCGTGGTTTTGTGTTAATTGTTCAATTGCATGGTTAGTTTTGTATAATTTAAAAACTCAATTCATGGATCATATTTTCTGAATTAAAGTAGCTCAATTATTCAAAATATTTAAATGAATATGGTAGAATATAGATCGATCACTAAAAAGATTACTCTTCCATGGGCGGTGTGGTCATCGTGGATACATTTTGCATGAGAAAAGAATTGAAAGGGTAGATCCCAATATCATCTCCACTATTGATTCCAACCAAATTAATATGTTTAATATAATAATAAAATGGATTAATATAGAAGATTAATTGAAAAAAATTCAATATATGAACCTGAAAGAAAAGAAATACAAAGATGAGGTGGGAGAGGAGAGCCTTTTCAGAAGAGAGGATTTCACAAATACTTACTTCTTCTAAGAGTTGTGAGGGGATTCCAAGAGACACCCTTTCGGCCACACCTCACCAAAGCCTCTACCAGCCTTCCCAATGATTTAAAACTCTATTTAAATAGAGTTTGTGAGAGTTATGGTTACATAAATGTTTTATGTATGAAATGAAAAATTGGACAAATATTTTATTCCGAGTTTTACGACATTGTTGACCTCCGAAACACATGAACTGGATGGCCTTATATAAGGATGTTTTTTGAATAATCATGTTCATGAGAATCCCTAAAAATTTGGGATCAATCCAAGTCCGGATGAAGAAGATATGGCCCAAATGGTAAACTCATATCCAATCTTGATGGTTCTGTCAATATTTGTCTTCATAGCCTATTTACTCCCCTAAAATCACGATCCTGGTCCCATGTCCTAAGTAGAATTTTTATACCATTAAGACAAGAACAAAGTTACAAAATTTTAAGTCAAAATATTTTACATAACAATATTTATTCCCAAAACACTACAATGAATTTTAAAAGGGTAAAATTGGATTTTTCATCGAATTTACGAATGAATGATCTAATCTCAAATATTTCATAATTGAACATATTTAGATCATTATGATGAAATTATGTCATTTTTTATCAATAAAATATTTAACAAAATAGTTTTTTTATCAAGATACAATATTTCCAATAAAAGAAATTTCTTGAAACCAGAATTCACACTTGCTAAACATCCCATATAATTCATTTCATCTTAGGGCTTTCAAAATAGTGTGCAAGTGATTTTCAAGATATTCATAACTTTTTGATTATACCAAGATATCATTAATAAATACCACTAAAAATTCATCATGATATTCCTTAAAATCTCTATTCATTAGATCCATGAAGACATAGGGTGCATTAGTCAGCCCAAAAGGCATTACTGTAAACTCATAATGCCCCTACCTAGTTTGAAATGTTGTCTTCAGAATGTATTCCTTCTTCATGCACAACTGATGGTATCCATATTGAAGGTCAATCTTTGAAAAATATTGAACTCAATGAAGTTGATCAAATAAATCATCAATGATAGGTAGGGGATACTTTTTCTTTATTATTATAGCATTGATATCCCTGTAGTCAATGCACAACCTCATAGATCCATTTTCATCTTAACAAAAAGGACTAGGGATCCCCATGAAAAAATAGTAGGGTGAATAATTCCCTTATTACTTAATTTATCTAGTTTTTTCTTTAGTACCACTAATTTCATAGAGGCCATTCTATAAGGGGTCTTCAATATTTTTCTTGAACTGGTAATTATGTTAATGGAAAACTCAATTTCTATTTATGGAGGATGTCCAAGTAAATCCTCTAGAAACAAATCATCGTATTCCTGCAAAATAGGTACATCCTCTATTTGAATATTAATTTCCTCACCCATAGTTATTTTATTTTTTCCTCTGCAATAATTGAATTTAGTAGAGCTACTGGGGTGGATCTTGTTGAGTCTATTATGTTTCCTTATGACTTTTCAATTCATTCATTTTTTGAAAATCACAAACACTCAATTTTAAGGTAAAATTTATTTTATCTTGATAAGAAAAATTTTCCTCCCTTAAGGAAAATTTCTTTCCTCACGAAAATTTTCCCCTTACCCATTTTTTATTTTATAAGGGAAATTTTCCTTCCCTAAAGAAAATTTATCATTACCATGTTTTTATTGTTCATGTTTTAATTTCTCTAAACCTAACTCATTTTATTTCTATGTGTAAAGTTCAGTTTCATATCTAGAACCTTATAATCATTTAAATACTTAGATATAGAGAATTCGGTTTTCAGGATCCGAATTCAGGTTATGAATTCTATGAATTAAGAATCCAAACGTTCTGAGTTCAATCTATGAGCTCTCTGAATTCAGACTCTGAACTTTCTAAGATTAGACTCGGAACTCTCTGAATTCATACTTTGACCTTTCTAAGTTTAGACTCCAAAAATTCTATGTCCAGACTCTAAATTCTCTGACTTCAGACTACAAAATTTCTAATTTTAGACTCTGAATTATTATGAAATCAGACTCCAAATTTCCTCTAAATTTAGACTTCTTAAATTTCATTCAATTCAGGTTCTGAATGCTTTAAGAACGAAAAATATGAATATTAATGTATTATAGACACCAAAAAGTTTTTTGTTAGAATCAAAACATTTATTACACTCCGAATATTTACCTTGCACTTCGAAAAATGGTTTTGAGTAAAAAAAATATTTTTCTTATCCTTGTTATAGTTATGAAACGATTTTGTACAATCAGTTTCTAACTAATCATTATTTGAGTGACACATGTACATGTCCCTTCGAAGTTAAAGGGAAAATATGACTATTTGAGCAGGGAGCTGACTGTTGAAGATGTGCCTATAAATAGGAGCTCATTTGAATGAGCTCACAAAAACTTTGATGACTGTTCTACAACTATAGAGATTACATGCTGAAGTGATTTCTAGAGAGAGACTCTCATGCTTTGTGCGTACTGAACATCTTGTTTAGAATTGCTTTGTGTGACTCTAAATGTTGATGAGTACAATCGATGGCTTCCAGGGATAGGAAGACATAGGTGCCAGCTACCTTGAAGTTCGAGGGCTAGTGGAGATTGAAAGATAGACTCCGAAATTCATAACGAGGGCTTACTTAGGTGTGGGTAAGATATGACTTCTTAAAAGTATAAATCAAGGGACCTTTATCCATGTTTGTGTGATACCCTACTCTTTAGGTTGAAATATTTCTTACTTGTCACTTGTATTATTTCATGTTTGTTTTATGCTGCATTTTTATTGTTAAGGAAAGTATAACTATCTTAAACTTTCTTATACATTTACTCAAATCAGTAAGATTTTATACACTTTAAGGTATAATATTTTTTCTTGTAAACTTTTTTTATGTTTCATTTTCAGATCCATATTTCCAGAATCAAGCAAGTTCATCGAACAAAGAGGTCTTGTGAATTTACTTTGTTTATATTTGTTGTACATTTACCATCTTTAAAAGTTTCAAAAGAATTTTTTAGAGTGTAAAATTCACTCCCTATTGTATAATGAGAATATACATCATCATTTCAATCCTTCAATTTGTATCAAAGGACGTTTCTAAAATACTTATATTCACATATAAGTCTCATTTCTCAAGTTTTTATTGTTCTATATTTTTTGTGCTTATGATTTTTTTTCATATTTAAATTTTCTTATTAATGACATGTTTTTGTTGAAAGATATTTTCATTAGATGGCAGGAATGAATGTTTGTTCCATAGACATATTAAATCCTACTAGACCACCTATATTTGATGTGAATTATTATGAATATTGGAGAGATCGTATGAAGACATTTTTCATCAATACTAGAGTAGACAATTTTGTTATGATTATTGGAGGATATAAAATCCCTAAGAATGAAGTCAGTACATTCACCAACCAAGAAAAGCATGAATATCAACTGAATTATAAGGTATGTAATACTTTGTCATGTTCCATGGCCAGGAATATATATAGATAGATTTATTCATGTGAAGCTGTAAATTGTATTTAGAATAAGCTTGAAGTAACTCATTTTAGAACTTCCAATGTTATTGAAGCTAGAAAATCCATGCTTATAGATGAATACCACGTTTTTTCTTTCCTTATAAAGAACCTATATGTAAGGTACAACAGAGATTTATGACTATTGTCAACAAATTACAATCTATGGGTGAAAAAGGTTTGGATGATGAGAAACTTGTAGACTAGATTATAGACCTGATTCTTAATGAGTGATAATCTATGAGGACAACTATAGATGAGAATAGGAAAGTCCCACAGATTACTCTTGATGTGATTTTTGGAACTCTTCGTGAACATGAGACTAGAATGAAGAGAGATTCTGAAAATGTTAGGAAGAAGAATGTGAATGGAAGTGTTTATTTTACAACTACATCAAATCATATAAAATCCAAGACTCCTATGAGAGTTACGAGATCTAAATCAAATATGGTTACTATTTTATCTAAATCACGTGAAAGGGAACATTCTGAGAATGAACTAGCTAATATTTCTTGAAGTCACTTGTTATGAATGCAAAAGAGCTAGACATATAAGGCCAGATTGTCCTATGATTAAGAGAAAAGATAGAATGGAAAATCATTATGAAAGGAATAGAAAGAAGTACTACAAAGCTAAAGCTAAGAATGTTTTGAAATCTAATAACACCTAGAGTTCCAGTGGTGGAGACTCTTCTAATGAATCCTCAAATTAAGAATCTTCTGGTCAGACTAATCTTGGTTTACATGCCAATATACCCATTTAAAATCATTTTTTAATGTCCAAGGTACATAATTTTGAAAATATAACTAATGTATCCTTGAATTATAATTATAGTGATAGTAAATACTATGTACCCTTGGATGAATAATATTCTTCTGATGAAGATAATAACTTTCCTACCTTTAAAGAAGTTTCTAGGTTTTCTAAGATTCTTGAGAATGAAAATTCTAAAGTCAAAAAAAATATTGATAAGAAAAATTATAGGATTTCTATTCTTACTAAGGAAATATCACATCATTCTAAATATCTTGATAAGAAAACCCACTATTTTGAAAGTATTTAAAAAACTTTGATGAAGTTAGTTCTGAGAAGGAAAAACATTTTAAGGATCTAGAAAAAATAATTTCTAAGAAAAATGTTTTTGAGCCTATCTATACTGATAAAAATAATGTTTTCGAGGATAAGAAATTAGTTATTAAGCTAAATTCAGAAATATTTTCCTTGCGGAAGTGTTTGTAAAAATTTACCTTAGGTAAAGAAATTTTTGATTAGAAGTATTCTCAAATATGACATCTAAAGAATAATTTTGGTTTTGGTTTTATAAGTTCAAAACCAATTTTTAGTAACAATTATATTATTCCTCAAACTAATCCATTCTTTACAAAGTGTTAATATAGTGGGAATTGGGAAAAAAATTATTCCTTAAACAAAACACAGTCTTTAGGTTCTCATAAATATTATTTTTCAAAGAAAATGTGGATACCTAAAATTTTGCTTTCTGAAATTTTTGGATCCAGGAAAACATGGGTTCCGAAAGTCTAACAATCTTATTTTCATGAAAAATAATGAAAGTACCAATAGAAATACATGGTACATGGATTGCGGATGTTCCTGAAATATGACTGGTAACAGAAACTTCTTTGAAAATATTACCAAGATGAAAGGACGAAAAGTAACTTTAGGAGATGATGCAAAGGGAAAAATTATTCGTATAGGTAACATTGTTTTTCTGGGGAAAAATTTTATTTCAAATGATTTATTTGTTAAGGTTCTTAAGCACAATATCATTATAATAAGTAAATTATGTGATGAAGGTTACCTTGTGAGTTTTAGGAATGACAAGTGCTTAATACACAATTCCAAGGAGGAGTTTATTATTTCTACCCATATGTAAGAGAATGTATACACACTAAACGTAGAAGACCTTAGGATCCAATACCTACCTTGACTTATTTAAATAGAAGATCATTCTGGGTTGTGACATAAAAGGTTTGGTCTCTATAACCTTAGGAACCTATGAAAAATCTCTAAGAAAAGACTAGTTAAGGATCTACCAGATCATAGATTTTATTCTTCAAAAGTTTGTTATCCTTGTTAATATAGAAAGAAACATAAATGATGTTTTAAATAATTTAGTAAATTCTCAACCACAAATGCATTATAGTTGGTGCATATTGATCCTTTTGGTCCAACAAAAACTAGAAGTATTGGAGGAAAATATTATGCTTTTGTCTTAGTAGATTATTACACTAGATTTACATGGGTCTATTTTATAGCAATGAAATCAAAATCTTTTTCTTATTTCAAAACTTTTAGTTCCCATGTTAAGAATGAGGAAACCCTTTCTTTTATAACTATTCATAGTGATCAAGGAGGAGAATTTCAAAATTTTGATTCTGAAACTTTATTTAGTAAAAAAGGCATTAATCATAACTTCTAAGTACCAAGAACTCCTCAACAGAATGGTGTAGTTGAAAGAAGAAATAGAATTATTCAAGAAATAACTAGAACATTGTTGAGTGAATATTCTATAGCTAAGAATTTTTGGGCTGAAGCTATAAGTACTGCTTGTTATACTATAAATTGAGTTTTTACTAGACCTTTTCTTAATAAAACTTTTTATTAGTTATGAAATGGTAGAAAACCTATACTTTCCTACTTCACGGTTTTTGGTTTCAAAGTATTCATTCTGAATACTAAAGATAATCTACATAAATTCACACAAATTTTTGATGAAGGAATTTTGTTAGGATAGTCCACAACCTCTAAGGATTATAGAGTTTTCAATAAAAACACTTATAATGTTGAAGAAATAGTACATGTAAAATTTGATGAAACTGATCCTTTTGTTTTTAAGTAACCTTAACCTATATCCTTGGATGTGTTTTCAAAAACTGATTATAAACCCCTGATAAAAGATCCTATTGATAATAAAAATGTTCAATAAAATGTTTTTGAGACATTTTCTTGAGAATATTATCTACAATATGTTGATGAATAGGTTATAAAAACCCAAATCAGTTGTTTCTTATGAATCATCCCAGTGATAGTATCATTGGTGATGTAAATCAACCATTAAGGACTAGAAGTTCCTTAAGAAATGAAGTAGAAAATCTACCATTCCATTCTTAATTAGAACTAAAAATCACTGATGAAGCTTTAGGTGATTATGATTGGATACGATCTATGCAAGATGAGATAAATGAATTCAAAAGGAATAAAGTCAAGACCTTGGTTAGAAGACCAAAGGAAACTTCTGTTATTGGAGAAAAATGGGTCTTCAGAAATAAATCTGATGAAAATGGAATCATAGTAAAAAATAAGGAAATATTGGTCACTAAAGGCTGTAATCAACAACAAGGAATAGACTATGAAGAAACATATGATCCATTAGCTAAACATGAATCTATTTGTATTCTACTTGACTTTGTAGCATTCTTCAATTCCAAACTTTTTCATATGGATGTAACATGTGCTTTCCTTAATGGTTTTGCACAAGAGGAAGTTTTTGTTGAACAAAATAATGGTTTTGAAGATTCAAAACATCATGAACATGTTTACAAAATTACCAATTCTTTGTATGGACTTAAGCACGCCCCTTGAGCTTGGAATGATAGATGTACAAGATTTTTTCTTCAAAATAACCATGTTAAGGGAAATGATAATCCAAACCTATATATAGAGAAAGATAAGAAAAAAGTTTTGATTGTTCAAATTTATGTTGATAACATTATATTTGGTTCAACTCTACAATCTTTAACTGATTCTTTTGTAGATCTAATGAAATCTGAGTTTGAAATGAGTATGATGGGTGAGTTAACATTTTTCCTAGGTTTTCAAATTTCTCAAAAAACAGAAGGAATATATATATCCCAACATAATTATATTAAAGATCTTATTAAAATGTATGAATATGATAACACTACGAGTTTAAATACCCTTATTGGTACCTCAAATTCACTTGATCTTGATGAAGCTTGGAAACCAGTAGATCAAACATCTTTTAGATGTATGATAGGAAGTCTAATTTACCTGAAATATAGTCGTCCAGACTTAATGTTTTCAGTAAGCTTATGTGTAAGATATCAATCAAATCCTAAGGAATCGTAGTTAAAGGCTGTGAAAAGATTTTTTCGCTACTTGAAGGGAACCATGGATCTAGGACTCTTTTATACTTCTAGAAATGATTTTGTTTTAAAATGTTTTTTGGACGCTGACTTTGGTGGATGTATAATGGTTAGGAAAAGTACATCCAGAACTTATAATTTCTTATGAGATTCATTAGTATCTTGGTCATGCAAAAAGAAAAACTCAGTAGCACTTTTCACTACTAATGATGAATATGTAGAAACTAGAAGTTTTTGTGCTCAAGTGTTGTTGATGAAACACACACTCACATACTATTGTATGAGTTTTACAAAATCCCAATTTTTTCATGATAATACTAGTGTCATTTCCTTATGTAAAAACCCTACACATCACTCTATTGAAAAACACCTATATATTAGGCATCCATTTTTAGGGATCACACACCAAAAGAAGATATTATTCTTCAATTTCTTTGGAACACAAGATCTACTTGATGATATTTTCACAAAAATCATTACCATTTGATAGATTTGAATATATTAAATATATGTTAGGAATGATTGCCGTAAGGTAATTATATTTATTAATTTCTTGGTGAAACCTATCTCATTACAGTAACAGACTCCTTTTCCTATGGGTAGTACATTTTTTTGTTAAATTTTATAAAATTTTTTCATAGTCTAAAATTTTTAGTAGTTTAATTTTTTTTCATAGTCTAAATTTTTTTCATAGTATAAATTTTTTTCAAAGTCTATATTTTCCATAGTCTAAATTTGTTTTCATAGTCAAAAAATGTTCTGTAGTCTAATTTTTTTTGTAGAATAATTTTTTTCATAATCTACATTTATTTAGTTCAAAATTTTTCATAATGAAGATTTTTGTAGTTCTGAATTTTTTGTAATGAAATTTTTTTGTAGTTCAAAATTTTTAGAAATAAAATTTTCATAGTTAAATATATCCTAATAAAATTTTTTCAGTTACATTTTTCGTAATAAAATTTTCAATGTAATATTTTTCATAATAAAATTATCATAGTTATATTTTTCATAATAAAATTTTGTTAGTTAAATTTTTTGTAATAAAAATTTTGTAGTTTGATTTTTCGTAATAAAATTTTTGTAGTTAAATTTTTCGTAATAAAATTTTCATAGTGAAATTTTTTGTAATAAAATTTTCGTAGTTTTAATATTTTCATAATCAAAATTTTGGAATATAAATTTCTTTAAGAAAAATTTTCCTCATTACGAATAATCTTCCTAGAAACCTGAAAGGTATCTTTCCTTTCTTAAATTTTCATAATCATATTTTAATTATTGGTATTTTCATATATTTTTAAAATTTTCATATTCAATTTTTCTTGAATTCGGAAGTTTTTATTAAAAAACTCAAAAGATTTAAATCCATCAAAATTATTCTTTGGTTTTTTTAAGCCGTCAGAACTAATCAGAAGTTTTTTAACCATTGGATTAAGTATGGAAGATGAATCTTTGCCTCAAACACCTATATTAATGACTCTAATGGTTGTACCACATTGACACTCAAGCTTTCGTGTGCTGAAGCTCTAAACCTCCTACATAAGCCCATTCTGGATCTTCATGTTTTCCTCAGCTTCAAATATCTTTTGAAGCTTCATCTCAAAAAGAAATATCATCTATAATGAAAATCATGGAATGGTATGTTTACAAAGAAAGTTTGGTTCATCAGAATTTCTTTACGAATTATGATTCCATTATCTCTAAGAATATAATGATTAATGGGTTGGAGAGTGTTTTCATTTCGAAAAAAAGCACATGATCTGGTGTATCTGGAGTTTCTTATTGAATTCTACGAGACAATAACTTTGTTCAACAAAGAAGGAAGGAGAAGGCTTTCTTTCAAGTGTTATGGGAAGAAATATTCTCTTTCATATAACAAGGCTTCTAGTTTTACTATAATCCCTTATGAAGGGGAAGCAGAGTTATGCTCACATAACCTGCCTGATGTTCAA
The DNA here is from genome assembly GCA_963277665.1 of Viscum album. Lineage (NCBI taxonomy): Eukaryota > Viridiplantae > Streptophyta > Magnoliopsida > Santalales > Viscaceae > Viscum > Viscum album. The sequence goes on along the minus strand of OY728164.1, from coordinate 848,132,164 downwards.
GGATGTTTTATTAAAGAAAAATCCATGGATTGTCTTGGACATTTAGAGGTAAAGACTCCGAATATTCTTCAATTGTCTATATATTTTTAGATTCTTGAATTGTGGGTTCAAGGATTCATCATTTATAGAAAAGGTTATAAGGATACATTATATAAGAGTGACATCTAAATCACGGATTTGTTGGTAAACTTCAAAAAGATAAACTTGGTAAAGCATATCTTGGTTACAATTGAGAACATAAAGAATGGAAATCTTATTCTCAAATTATTATTTATCTAGCCATTCTGTAAAAGATGATTGTTTGGGGTTTAAAATCCTTCAAAATTCCTTGCAAATCTAAGTCAGGGAATTGCAATGTCATGTTGCTGAGTGATGACACCTTGAGAAGGATGAAATTTAGTTTTTAGAAAGCATCTGAAGAATTCTATGATTTTCCTGAAAAGGAAGTTGAAGCTCTATCAAAGAAACATGAGGTGGATGAAACCTATAAAACTGTTGGAAGAAAGAGGAAGGTAAAGGATGTAGAAGATAAGGAAAAAACACCAATTGCAAATGAATCTCAATCAGTACCGCCAAAACCAAAGAAACAAAAAGCCTATTCTAATGAGGTTGTGGCTAAGTGGAGGGAAGACAAGAAAAATCACAAAGAAAGAGCACCTAATTTTTGATTGGACCTTGATGAGAAAAAATCATTGTAAGAAAAGGAAGATGAAGATCTTGAGAATAAAGTTAAAGGTAAGAAGAAGAAGAAAATGTTGTTTGAGGTAGATATTGTCCAATCACATCTAAAGGCTACTAAGAAAGCATCCAAGAATATTATGGTACCAGGATCCTTTCTTGTAGAACCATTACTAGAGACTCTGAGAAAGAAGTTTGTGACTCTGGAAAAAGTCCAAGAAAAAATAAGTAGAATAAAAATAAGTAGAATAAGAAGAAAAATAAGGCAGTGGTGATATCAAAGTCTTGATAAAGAAAGTGGAGGATTTTCACAAGAAGGAATGCCATTCTGAAAAATTATCATTCCGAAACTTTGAAGCCGAGTCATTAGAACATGATACATAATGAAAGACAAGAAAAGTGTAGAAGAAGTGAACAATGTGTCTTAAGAATAAATCTACAACCATGATTTCATTTAGCCATAGGATGCTAAGGCAAGATATGATAAGGAAGAGGTCTATGAAGATAAAATTGTGCAACTATCTGTTAGTGAACATGAATCACCCAATAAATAAGAAGTCATTGTGAAAGATGATAAGGAAAAATTGGTGGTTGTTGATACACATAGCAAAGAATTGGTGAAGGAGAAAGTAGTGGGTGATTCATAAATGAGTAAACATGATGAGTTAGAAAAATAATCCTCACCTATAAAAATATTTGATTCAGAATTATCCTCTCTTGGACATGATTTTGTACTCTAGTCTTTGAAAAATCTTGTTGAAACTATCCCTATATTTACCAGTATATACTCCCGATTCCAGATGCATCATCACACCTTAAATCAGAAATTGGACTAAATTTACATGGTGATAGATAAGTGAAATAAACATGAGGATGATTTCAAAACATTTTTCATAAAATACGAAGCCCACAAAATATCATGCAAGAAGATGACTAGGTGGTCAAAGAAAACTATAGAAGACATGAGAATTCTTGATGAGTTTGAAGATAATTTCAAGGATGCATTTGAAACCAAAGATAGTAAGATTACAGATCTCATAATGTATTTTGAAGAAAAGTCATCTCTTAAAGGAAATACTCGGATGCAATAAGTGAAAGATCTAAATGGTAAATTATATTCAGTAGCTCAGATTTGGATGAGGGAATGTGATCTCAAAATTATAATTGAAGAGAACCATTCTAAGAAAGAAGAAGTTATTAAATCCTAGGAAGAATCTCATAAGGCTAAAGAATAAAAAATCAAAGCCTTAGAGAAGAAAATAGAAGATCAAGATCAGCTTCTAAAACATGTAGAGGAGGATCACAAAGAACAAAAGAAGCTTAAAACCATAGTGATGAAGCTAATGCCAAAAGAGAATGATGGATAATAAAACTCAACTCCAATATTTTTTTATACTTCTTCCGTATATAAAATTTTCTTATCCTAGGGAAATTTTTGGTTTCTCATCTTTTGGTAGTTTAGTACTAATATTTCAGGTACGATATTTTCTTTTCCATTCCCTTTAATCCTTTTTGAAAATCCCAAAGGGGGAGAAATTAATGTTAAAAATAATACAAAGTAAAGAAGAAATTTCCCTAGGAAATGGAGAGTTCATCTAAGGGTGAGTTCATATCAAAGATGATTTTCATATGCAATAAAATTCTAAGACTCAATCCAAAAATCAATAATATAATTGTTAGTGTTTCCAAAGCCTATGGGAGATTTATTCGTATTCATCATTTCCAATGTTTTAAGGGAGATAAGTTTTAATTTAAAAGTCTAGAAAAATATTTTCTAAGTCCCTATATTCTTTTTCATAAGGATGTTTTTTCTTTCCAAAAAAGGGGAGATTGTTGAGACAATAAGGATTCCTTATGACTTTTCCATTCCTTCTTGTTTTGAAAATAAAAAACACTCTATCTTATGGAAAAATGTAGTTTAACATGATAAGAAAATTTTTCATTATTTAAGGAAATTTTCCTTCCTCAAGAAAACTTTATCCTTACCCAGTTTTTCTTTCATAAGGGAAATTTTCCATCCCCATGGAAAATTTATATATACCATGTTTTTGTTGTTCATTTATTAATTTCATTAAACCTAAATCATTTTTTTTCTATGTGTAAAATTTGGTCACATATCTAAAACACTAAAATATTATAAATACTTAGATATAGAGCATTCTGTTTTTAGGATCAGAATTTAGATTCTGAATTCACTGAATTCAGGCTCTGAAATTTCTGAGTTTAGTATACAAACTCTTTAAATTCAGACTCCAAAATTTCTATGTTTAGACTCTGAACTCTCTGAATTCAGACTCTCATCATTCTATGATTAAACTCCTAACTTTATATGTTCAGACACATAATTCTATGAATTCAATCTCTGAACATTCTGAGTTAAGAATCTGAATTCTTAGGAATTCAGACTCTGAATTTCATTAAAATTCAGACTCTGGAATTACATTTAATTCAGGTTCTGAAGTACTTAAGAAAACAGAATCTGTATATTAATGTATTATAGATACCTAATAGTTTTTTGGTTAGACACTGAACTTTTATTATACTCCAAACATTTTCCTTACACTCCAAAAAATGGTTTTGAGTAAACAACAATAATTTTTTTATCCTTATTATAGTTATGAAATGATGTCATATAATCAGTTTCTAACTAACCATTGTCTCAGTGACACATGTACATGTCTCTATGATATTCAAAGAAGAATATGACTGTTTGAGGAGGGCGCTGACCATTGAAGATGTGCCTATAAATAGGATCTCATTTGAACGAGCTCACAAAATCGTTGATGACTGTTCTAGAATACTAGAGATTACATGATGAAGTGATTTCAAGAGAGAGAATATCATGCTTTATGAGTACTAAACATTTTGTTTAGAATTTCTTCGTGCGACTCCGAATGTTGCTGAGTACATTCGAGGGCTTCTGGGGATAGGAAGACAGAGGTTCCAACTATTTTGAAGTTCGAGGGCTTGCGGGGATAGCAAGACACACTCTGATATTCATATCAAGGGCTTACCCTAGTGCGGGTAAGACAAAATATCTTGAAAGTATAAATCAAGGGACCATTACCCAAGGTTGTTGGATACCCTACTCTTTGGGTTAAATGATTTCTTACTAGTTACTTGTATTGTTTCAAGTTTGTTTTCCACTAAATTTTGTTTGTCAAGGAAAGTAGAGCTATCTTATACTTTTTTATACTTGTACTCTAATTAGTAAGATTCTATACGATTTAAGGTAGAATCTTTGTTCTTGTAAACTTTTGTTCAGTTTCATTTCTTGAACCATATTTCCATAATCAAGCAAGTTTTTATTACTAAGAGGTCTTGTGAATTTACCTTGTTTAACACTGTTAAACATTACCATCTTTAAAAGTTCCAATTATATTTTTTAATGTTTAAAATTCACCCCCTCTTGTATATTGAGAATCTACATCGTCATTTAGATCCTACAAATATAGATAAGAATCATATGGTGACATTTTTTCTCTAATGATTAGGTATTCCTTACCATCATTAAAAATTGTAACCTCTTTATTCTTGCAATAAATTTTTGCATCATGGTATGAAAGCCATTATATATTGAGGATTATATCAAATTCAATCATGGGTATGATGATGAGATCATTGGATAAAAAACATTTATATTCCCTAATGGGAACTGATTCACAAAACATTGTTGTAATGATACATCCTTTAAGAGTTTTGACTGAAAACTCTATTGTTAAATAAAATTTGAAATATCTAATTTTCATAGAAAACTGGGAATATATGAAACAATGAGATGATCCAGAATCAAATAAAGCATTTTCTAAACATAAAGAATCAAATAAATTACCTTCCACCACATCTTTCTGAGCTTCAACCTCAACAGTAGTAATCTCATAAGCTTGGTCTTTATCCCTTGGATTTTTTTGAGGTAAGTTTTCTTGGCGCTTAGGAAATTTATTTGCATAATGTCACATCTCCCTGCAATTTTAGTATTGAACATTGGTAGAAACATTCTTCCCATTACAATCACCAATAATATGTCCTTTCCATCAACATTTGTATCAAACACCATTTTACTTTTAGACAGGAAGTTGGGTGATTCCTTCCATAATTATCACAAGGGGGAAATTCAAATCTTCCTTTCTTCCCTATTTCTGTATTTCCATTCCCGCAGTGTTCAACATATATATTCTTATTTTTCTTTGCTTTAAAGTCGCATGACTTAGTGAATTACTTTTCTATCTTGATAGCACATGAGACTATATCTTTGTACGATGATAAGGTTTGTGTGACTAATGCTCGATATAAAAATGGTTTTAATCCATAAAATAACTGATCAATCATACTTCTTGGGTTACGTATATAATCTATATCATGATTTTCTAACCTTGTAAAGTTAGCTTCATACTTTGTGACATTCTCATCCTCTTTTTGCCTCAGACTCAGAAATAGGCATTCCATATCCGATCGATGGTCACGAGGAAACTATTTTTCTATGAAAATCTCTTTAAACTCCCTCCATTCCGTACAAGATAATTATTCATTCTCCTTTGTGTTTTTAATTAGTGACAATCATTGATCTACATCTCCTGTGAGGCAATAAACTACCATGACAACTTCTTCCCTTTTGCTACTTCCCAATGGAAGAAATACTTTCACTAAGGATCTTATCCATTTCTTAGCTAAAAGTGGATTTGTAGACCCCTTAAATGTTGTTTCTTTTTGCCTCATTAATAAATCTAACATTGATTATCCATGTTGTGGATCACGGTGCTCCATATGGGTAAGGTTATTATTCATAACCTGAGTGAGTTGTCCCAGTACGGTGATAAGCTGATCAGCACCAGAACCATCACCAACTCCCCTATAATTATCTTAAGTAGGAGGGAAGTCCCTACATAGATTACGTGCATTGATACGGTTTCCATTCCTTCCACTTGATGCCATTTCTATATAATGGATTACACTAGATTAGTTTTTGAATCCCAATACGTGATTCCAAAATTGTAAAACACTTTACATAAATTGAACAGATTATGAATATAATCCATAATCATAAAAAATGTTTTCTTTGAGGAATTATATACTCATAAATCCTTCATAATGGATTGTAATGAAAATGTGAATTATCCTAAGAAAATCCCCTGGTAGTGTCATAATAAATAGTGTAGCAAGGCCCGTTGTCATGTACCCGGATACGCAGGGTCAATCTCAAAATTCCCTGTTAGAGTTTTCATTCATAGGAATTTTTGTGCCAGATCTGCCTCTACCTGCTCATATCCAAACATGAATTTATTTCTTGGGAAAATCACAAAATCTCTACATTACCAAAATTCAAGGATGTTCTTCTATACTAATCCTCAAAGTCTATATTAGGATAATGTTCTCTAATCAGAGTTTATCAAATTCTAGTTTCCAAGGTTTGTACTAAATTTCCTCTGATACCAACTATAATGCCCTGACCCCAGTTACCTAGAGTCAGTTCATTATTACATAATATTGGCATGATATAAGGAATAATTTCCCAAAACAAATATTAGTTTAGTATTATTGGAAACCATATATGTGCATAAGTTCAACATTAAAACTTAAAAAGAAATAAAATTCTAATTTATTTGATTAGAAACATCCAGGACTCATGGATACTCCTACAAGTCAAACATAACTAACTTCTTCATATCCTGGAAAAATAAAACATAAGAAAGGGGTTAGCTTAGATTCTCAGTAAGAGTAAGCAATACAAAAGAAGATAACATAAACATTAGGCATGGTGAATAATTGAAAACACATTCCTTTACAAATAATAAACATGAATAATTTATGGAAGGAATATGAGCTGACAAAGTAATTCCATTATAAAACATAGTAATGGGTATTCTACTAGTTGAATAACCACATGAACCATCAATATTATTTTCATAATGAGGGAAATTATAATTCCAGACTTTCTGAATTTTTTTTTCAAGGCCTCGGCTAAGACTTCTAAAAATGATTAAAGCCTCGACCAAAACCATATATCAAATTGGGAAAGGCCTCAACGAATTACACATATAATTGTCTCATGAGACCTACAAATGCACCGAGTATCTATAGTGGGATCCACCCGTCACTTACTAAGTTCAATACATTCCTCATATTAAAAGGTTGAAACATAACATAAACATTCATATTAAAACTATCATATGAAATGTAAATACATTAACAATAAACCATGAATGGTATAAAAATAACACATAAATAGTCAAACATATCACAAAACCTTAAATACAATATATATGTTTGTATTATAATAAATACACTTCAAATAAGTGTAAAATTTATCAAATGATGTTGACATAGATGAAATCAAAACTATTTAAGAGAAACATCTCTTTTTATTTTGAAATCATTTAAGAGTCACATAATTATTAAAGAAAAAATTTATTTTGAAAATATTCTTATAATAATGTAAGAGAAGCTTCAAAGGTGTTAGAACGGTGGAGAATAACCACACCCACCATATATGTTAAAAAACATTATTCCCTTAATTTGTCAAAAAGGTCACAAAGTGCCTTTTTTGGAAATCGACTAGAAGATTGCTTCTAAACATTTTTATAAAAAGTAAAACAAGGGTGTAAATGAAATTAAACCATATTATAGTAGATAGTAAATTTTTTTGAAATACATTTATAAGAAACATGTATGTGGATGATAGTGAGGTCCTTGTAGATACTTAATTGAAAACAACCTCAGATAATAAAGAGATTGTGAAATTAACCCTTAACTCCAAATTTTCCTCAGTCGAGGGTACGTTAACCTCTTGTATAATAGTTAAATAATTTTTATTAAATTATACAAGAAATAAATACATAAATATGATATCATATATGTTATTCTAATATTTATTTGTTAATAATATTTTAGTAGTATAATTATTTCGGGTGTTAATTGGTTCATTTTTATTTAAATGTTTTGTCAATTAAGTCATGTTTGTTATGTATGTGATTTATTTTTTTCATATCCTGAAAGATATTATGTTATTAAATATTATTATTAATAATAAAATGAAAATTATTAATTAATGGTTATAATTGGTAATGAATTTCATCGCGTTCGGGGAGACGATAATCTGTAAGTATGCACAAACGCTACTTCCATTTTTTAAAGAAAATAAAACCAAATGATACATAGGTATATTATTATTTATTTATAATATAATATTTTATATATTCTATGTATGTTCATTAACACAATCCTTTATATGTTCCATGTATGGTATGAACGAGTCATATCACTTTGAGGAGGCAGTAGTCCACACTTCCTCAAATGAAGTTATTGTACTTACACAACATGAAAAGAAAAAGGGTATGCTATAAAAGAGAATTATATAAGCTTATAGATAAAATAAATATAATATATAATTACAGTTCCATCATAATTTCCACCATAAAAGGTGTAGTATAATATTGAACAATCATCATTTTCTGAGGAAATAGTTCACCATCCACAGAAACATTATGTTCTATTCCCATTAGATGGAGGTGTGTGTAAGTGTAGTTCAAATAAATATCATAAAAACAACCTAGTATATTGAGGATACTGGTGTTGTTATAAAATAAAGTAATAAAGAGACATTAGGGGGTTATAGATGTAAAATAAAATGAAAGAACAAAAGAGGATATGTTACTATTAAATCAGGTAACTCCCTTTGGTTTGAACCAAAATGCTTACTTGAAGTTCCTTACGCCTAAGGTAATTCTTATAAGAGGAATATAGAGATGTATGGAGATTAATTGGGTAGAGTTTTTATTACCCAAGTGGTTTTAGAGGTGTGAGAAATGGGTTATAAGTGAGGTATTTTTTAAGGGTGAGGAGGGGATCTTTAGAATGTTTGAAAATTTTATTTTATTATATAATTATTTTCGGTTTCTAAAGGTCAATAACTCATTAAAGTCGAAGATAAGTTGAATCATATTCAAAATAAATTCAAAAAATAATAATTGGATCAGTTTCACATATTTTTTTAATTGTTATAATCTCATTTATTTAATTCATTTTTTAGTGAGGTAAACAATGCATCATTATTGTATCATAAATAATTTTATTTATTTAATTTCTAAAAATTATAAAAAATAAATTGATTTATAAAATCTTGTTATATTTCAAATGAATATTTATCTTTAAAATGATAACTTATATAACCACTTGTAAATTGTTTTTTACTAAAATATTTATGTTTATGTCATTTTTTTCCTCACTTTTAATTAGTTAATATAAAGTGTCATTATCACACTCAAGTGGATCCATGCGGTCCCAAAATCAACCCAAGGATTCCCATGGTTGGATATTTATCAACCAATAGGAATAGGACACATGTTAGAGTAACTTAATATTATTATAACAATATTTGTTTACCCTTATTTAACAGATTTCCCCTTTAACAATGGAAAATAAAATAATTATTAAAGTAAATATTCATAATATCTACAAATAAAAGTTATCTATTTACACAATTTGAACCTCCGGATTCCAAATAAGGAATTGTTTTTCCAAAATTAAAATATATAAGTGGAAGAAATTAATTTAAAATTAATTCCTACTATCAAAACAAAGAAGCGTGTTTTTTAAGAAATAATAACTATAAAAAGATAGACACTTTTTTATTTCCAGTTTAAACTTGAAATTACATCCCATGACCTAAATTATATTTAATGATAAAAATATAATCTAATGATATATAAAATCCATTCAAATGTATAATTTAACTCAATAAATTATTTCGATTAAAAAAGTTGTTTTTAATTAAAATTTAGTATTTTTCACTATTCATCAAAAAATGAAAGTTTTCAGAAAATTAACAAAAATTCTCCCTATGAAAATTTTTATATACCTTATACAAAAATGATGTCCATTTTGAGGAATAAAATTTATATAATTTCAAAAAGTGAGTATTATTATTATTCATAATGGATAGTTTGATTGGTCGTGGTGTGTTAGAATCTCGAAGTTGTGTACAATGCAAGCTATTGAATTATTCAAATGGAAACATACTGTGGATGCATGGGGTGTTACTAGACTGCCAACTTATGGAGCCCTTTTGTTAAAACCAAGATTAAGCTCTTGAAGAAGAGGTAATTATTTATCATCTCTTTCAATGTTCTTTTCTTATTCCTCTTCCCCATTATATGTTATTTCCATACTAAAATAAAAACTATAGTACCTTATACATACTGATATTTTATTATAAATATGTTAAAAACATAATAATTATTCAATCCATACTATGAGTGACAAAGTCACCATAGGTGCGTACGTACGACTTACCGTCTCCACATCATGGTATAGTTTGTTATTCAACAAATAATTTTTTGGATAGTATAATAATGAGTATAGTTGATTTAAATAATAAATATAACATGTTTTTGATTATGTATATATAGTATAACACCTAGTTAAATATGATTTCACTGTCATTATAATGATATTGTCGCTCGTGGGTATGTATGACTTACCGTCTCCACGACGCGATGAGATTTCATTACCCATTGTAACCATTCCAGAATAATTTTCATTCTATGAATAAAATATAATGTTTAAGAAGATAATATAATTTTGTATATGAATGAAATATATCCTATACATTGTAATAATGACATACATAACAAAACATATAATGTAAAACAAATCAGTTAACAATCGAAACAATGATACTAATGAAATATTATAGACAAAGATATATTAAGGGATAATATATGATATCATATTTATGATTTTAGTTCTTTTATAATTTAATAACAATGATTTAACAATTATATATGAGGTTAAAGTACCCTCAACTAAAGAAAAAGTACAAGTTAAGGGTTAATATTTCAATCTCTTCATTATCATGGGTTGTTTATACGTGGGTTTCTAGTAATAATTCTTTATCATTCTCATCTGTGTTTCTTAAAAATGTATTTTAAAACATTTTTACTATTTATTAGACCATGGTTTAAAGTTATTTATACCCTTGTTTGCATTTTTATATTTTTTTTGAAAGGAATCTTTATGTTATTTTCTAAATAGTTTACTTTGTGACCTTTTCATGAAATTAAGGAAAGAATGTTTTTTTAACATATACAGTGGATGAGGATATTTTCCACCATTATAACTCCATCGAATATTCCCTTATAATATCATATAAATATTTTCCAAATAAATGATTTATTTTATAATTCTGTTACTTTTAAATGATTCTAAAGTATAAAGAGATATTCCTCTCAAATTATTTTTGGATTGATTTCATCTATGTCAACATCTATTTTGAATCTTATGTATAATTTAAATTGATTTATTATGATACAATATTATATATTGTACTTAATGTTTTATAATATTCTTGATTGTGGATGTTCTATTTTTTATGTCATTCATAGTATATGTTTAATGTATTAACAGTTCTTATGTTAGTTTGATACGAATGTTTATGTTAGGTTTCAACCTTTTCATATGAGGAATACATTGGATTTAGGAAGTGATGGGTGGAGCCCCTCTATATCCCCACGATGCATCGGTAGGTCTCATGAGACAAAATAGTGTCTTGGCACAAGGCATTGAAAAACTTTATATTTAGGGCCTTGGCATGGGGCCTTGACATTGTGGTTTGGATGTCCGACATTAGGAATTCCATCATTATGAGATTATCTATTGATATTACATGTGATTTTTCGACTAGTAGATCTCCATGTGAATAAGTAACTAGAATTATTTGATTTATCTTTTCCATATTATACTGAAGTTTATGTCTAAAGTCTTGTATTTTAGTATTATAAATTATTATAAATGTTTATGATTATTTATGATAGTTTCCACTCTATTTTTATCCTTACTGAGCATCTAAGCACACCCCTTTCTTTTGTTTTATTTTTTCTTATATGCGAATAAGTATATTATAACTAACCTAAAAGGAAATATAATTAATATTAGTGTGTTAAATGGATACATAATATTTATATTTCATTTCATAATGTAATGTGAAACATATGTATGTATCTATTACTTCTATGGATACTAAAGTAATCAGTCATTTGGGGCTTGATCTATTCTGATCATGCCAATGTTATGTAACAATGCTCTGACTCTGGTTAACAAGTGTCATATCATTACAGTTGGTCTCAAATGATATTTAGTACAAAACATTGCAAATATATTTTACATAACACCGATTAGAGAACATTAATCGAAGAGAGACTTTGAGTATTAGTATAGAAGAACATCCAAATATTTTTGTAATGTCAAAATTATGTGGGTTTTATGAGAAATACATCACTGTTTGGATAATAAAAGTGGACGTGGTTATGGAACAGATGTATCTAGGAGTAAAAACTCTGAAAAGGAGTTTTGGGATTGACCCAGGGTATCTTGGCACATGACAATAGTCCTTACTACACACCTGGTTCGACAATCATGGGGGTTATGCTTAAGAAAATTCACATTTTTATGAAAAACCATTATGATGGATTTATGATTAAATATTTCTCCAATGAATTTTATTTTATGATTATAGATAATATGCATAATATTTTCAATATATGTTATGTATTTTACATGTTTTTAATTTTTCATTGCAATTCATAATCTAATTAGTGTATTCCATTTTTTAGAAATGGTTCCTAGTGGAAAAAATATAAACTATTCCAATGCATGTAATTTATGTAGGTATTTTCTTCCAATTCAAGATAATTATAGTGGAGATGGTGATGTAACTAGTGGTGAACAACATATAACCCATGATGATGAGAATGTCACAATGTATGAGGAAAACGTTATAAGGTTAGAAAAACATGATACATATTATATATGTAACCCAAGAGGTAATAATGATCGATTATTTGAGGGGTAAAAACCATTTCTCAATCATGAATTAGCCTCACTATCTTTCTCATCATACATAGATATAGTCTTATGTTCTATTAATCCTGAAAAGGAATTCTCTATGACTTTTGACTAAAAAGTGAAGCATGAGAATAATAAATCTACTGACTATTCTAGAAAATGAAATAAGGGGATGAACTGAAATGTTAAATTTCCATCCTATAGAAATTTTGTGAAAAAAACCTTAGTATATTCCTAAAGGGGATTGGAGTTTGTTACAAGTGTGGGGAAAATGCCACCAAGCTCGTGATTTCAAGGGGAAGAAATAGGATTTCAATTTTCAATGCTATAATTTTATAGTAATGGGGAATTATGAAAATTATTGTCCTAAGAGTTATAGAACATACCACAGAAAAGACCATGGGAGCAAGACCAAGCTTATGTGATTAAAACTACTGAGGTTGAAGCACTGAATGATGTGGTGGCATGTACTTTAATCATTTCCTCAAAATTATCCAGTGCTTTATTTGATTCTGGATCATCAAATTCTTTATTATCTTCCTAGTTTTCCAAGAAATTTAGATACATCAAATTTTACATAGAAAGGGAGTTGTCAGTCAAAACTCCTAAGGGAAGTATCATAGCAACAACGTTTTTTCAATCAGTTACCATTATCGCATATAAACATGATTTATATTCTAATCTTAATGTCATACCATTATTTAATTTTATATAATCCTCAGTATGGATTGGATTTCATACCATGATACAATAAATTATAGTAAGAACAAGGAGGATACAATTTTTGATAGCGATAAGGAATACCATATCTTTATAGAAGAAAAATCACCATTTGATTCTCATATAGATCCACCCCAATTCACTCTACTAAATTCAATTATTTGGTTGGAATAGAGTGAAGTAACTATGGGTGAGGAAATGAATGTTATAATAGAGGATGTACCTATTGTTCATGAATATGTTGACGTGTTTCCAGAGGATTTACCTGGACATCTTCCATCATGAGAAATTGAGTTTCCCATTGACTTAATTTTTGTTTCATGTATCATATCAAATAAACCTAGTTTAATGGACACTATGGAATTTGTGGAAATGAAGAAAAAACTAGAGAAATTGAGTAATAAAGTATTTATTCGACCTAGTGTTTCTCCATGGGGAGCCCCTATTGTTTTTGTTAAGAAGAATAATGGATCTATGAGGTTCTGCATTGAATATAGTGAGATCAATGCTATAATAATAAAGAACAAGTATCCCTTACCTCTCATTGATGATTTATTTTATCAACTTCATAGATCTCAATATTTTTCAAATATTCACTTTCGATCTAGATACCAACCATTGGACATGGAGAATGAAGAAATTCCAAGGACATCACTTTGAACCAGGTATGGGCATTATGATTTTACAGTATTTCCTTTTTGGACCCACTAATGCACCCTCTATTATCATGGATCTAATGAATAGAGTTCTCAATGAATATATTTATAATGTATTAGTGGTATTTATTGATGATATACTGGTATAATCCAAAAGATGCAAATATCATAAAAATCAATGGCATACTATTCTAATGAATCTTAGATTAAATAAATTACATGGGATGTTCAGGAAGTATGAATTTCGGATTTAGGATATTTTTTTTTCTTGGCCATATTATCTCTAAGGATGGAATCTCTGTTTATACTTCAAAGACAACAGAAATCCAAAAATTGCCAACACTGATGAGTATAATTGAGGTACACCGTCTTATTGGTTTAGTAGGTTATTATCAGTGTTTCGTCTAGAAATTTGCCTGATTGGCTCACCCATTAACCAAGATCACACATAAAGAGTTTAAATTTCTTTGGAAAAAAGAGTGTGGAGAATGTTTTGATTAATTTAATAGAATATTATTCAATGCTATTATATTGAATCTACCATCGGTGAAATATGGGTTTGTTATTTATAATGATGTATCAAAGAATGGATTTTTTTTCATTTTGTAGAATGATAGAATTATTTACTATGTGTCAAGACAGCTAAAAATTCATGAACAAAACTATCCTACTCATAATCTTGAGTTAGTAGCTATAATCATTAATCTAAAGATATCGAGAAACTATCTCTATGGGGAAAATTTGAGATATATACTAATCACAAGATTTTGAAGTATATTTTATCACATAACGAACTAATCCCGAATTAAGGTTGATGGCTCGAACTACTCAAGAATTACAATTCCACAATATACTACCACCCCAAGAAGGAAAATAAGGTGGTAGATGCTTTGATCAGAAAGTATCACAAAGTTCTAAATAAGAATAGAGTTGAAAGGGATCCAATTTTCATGGATCAAGTAAATATGGATATTAGAATAATCATGGAAGTGATACATCAATACATTTTCAAATGGTTTCCAATCTATCATTACTATAAAGGATAAAAAAGTTCTCATACTGATAGTTAGGAGTTTGAAAATAAAATTAATGTTGTGAATGATGGGAGATTGATTGACTTTATATATGAAGATGTAATTTTGAAATTTGGGAAGGGCTTTTGTATTCCTGATATACCTGATCTAAGAAGGTAATTGTTGGATAAAGATCATAACTCCAATTTCTCTATACACTCTAGTAGCAGTATGATGTATAGGGATTTGAAGTAACATTTTTGGCAGGACATCATGAAGAGTGATATTTCTAATTATGTGGCAATATGTATGGTTTTTCAGTAGTTGAAGGTTGGATGCCAACATCTTAGAGGATACATTCAACCTCTTCCCATAACTGAGTGTAAATGGAATGATATTACTATGGACATTGTCATGGGGATACCAAAGACTCCTAGAAATAATGATTCGACATGGGTTATTATTGATCATCTTACCAAGCATATCCATTTTATTGTTGTAAGAGAAGATTTACCACTTGAACGATTTTCATGAATATATATTAATGAAGATTTAAAATACTTCATGGTGTACCATTTATAAATTGCTTCTGATTGAGATCCCCATTTACATCATGATTAGAGATAAGGCTACTGAAAAACTTAGATCCTGAACTTTGTTTGAGCACTGCCTACCATCCTCAAAATGATGGTCAATTAGAATGGACTATTCAAACCATAGAAGACATGTTGAGATCTCTATCACTTGACTTTATAGGTATGTTGGATAAGTATTAACATTTGTTATAATTTTCCTATAACAATAGATTTCATTAAAGTATTTAGATGGAATCATATGATGCATTATATTGATAGAGATGTCACACACCATCTTTATGGGATGATGTTGGTGAAAAAAAACTCGTCGGCCCAGAAAATGATGAGGAAACAATTTAAAAGGTAAAGATTATCCAAAAAAACATCAAATCAGCTCAATGTATAAATAAGTTCTATGTAGATAACATGAAGAATGATTTGGAATTTCAAGTAGGTGATCATGTTTTCATGACGGTATCACCATGGAAGGGTGTTATACAATTCATTAAGAAGGTTAAATTAAGTCCTAGGTACATCAGCACTTTCAAAATTCTATAATTAATTAGAGTTCTATCTTATTGTTTGGAAATGCCGCCAAGTCTCTATAAAGATAATGACATGGTCCACTTATCATTATTAAGAAAATAAATTCTTAACCCAACGCATGTACTCACCTATGAATAAATAAAACTGGAACCCAATCAATCTTATTGTGAAGAGTCTATCAAAATTATTGACACAAGAGAACAATTGTTGTGAAATTGGACGACTCATCTGGTAAAATATAATTGGAGAAACCATTCAATGGAAGAGGCAATGTGGGAACCTGATGAATATATGATAAAGAACCACCCAAATCTTTTTATGCAGTAATATTCTCTAAATTTCTAGGATGAAATTATTTAAAGGAGTGAATAATGTAACACACCATGCTTACATGGTACGTTTCTCTTTGAATAATACAATAGCTTGCGTTTTACACAACCCCGAGTTCTAGCACACCACAACCAATAAAAATAGCCATTTAAAAAAGAAATAATGAATAGTAATACTCAGTTCTTTAAATTTTATTAATTTTATTTTTTAAAATATAAATCATTTTTGGATTTGAAATATCAAAATTATATTGGAGTGAATTTTTGTTATTTTTCTAAAAACGTTCAATTTTTTATGAATAGTGAAGAACACTGTGTTATTGGTTAAAACCGACTTTTTATTTATATAATTATTATTATTTATATTTATTTTAAAGTAAAAATAGATACATAATAACAATATTAGTCCAAATTAATTAATTGGATTCATTTTATAATAAGAATTGATATATAAAATTTTATTGAACATTTTAACATAATTTACTAACCTTATAGGCAAATTTAAAAATTAGCATAAAAAATAATTTTAAGGCTTCAATAAATTGAATTTCAAAAATATGATAGAAACCGTTGTCATCAGTATATAAAAATTGGTTTAATAGAATGATTTTGTTAGTGAATAATAACTTTTGAATTTTTTTACCACATTTGAAAGTGAATAGGGTAATTAAAGTTAAAAATAATATTATAATTACACCAAAACATGTCCTAATTTTATTGGATAAGTTTATTTCAACAAAAATAAACCATATGACATGAATATGGTCTTTTATTTTTCCACTTGGATTAGATTTGGACTTTTATTATATTTTATTTTAAAAAGAGTTAAAAGTGTTAAATTCAAATTTTAATAAATAAACCATTTTTAATATAGGATTATTAATAAGATAAATTCTGTTATATTTATTAATTCGAAATATACAAGTATTTCCTATATCATGGAATTTTATTTATTATTTTTATATATTAAATAATTTTATTTATTTATCACACAATGATGATGCAGTAAGTACATTATTATTGAATGATTAAAATAATTGATATTATAAATATTAAAATAAATGTAAACTGAAACTTTTTATGCCATACACAAATGTTATAGTTTAATATGATATTTTTTGGTTGATTTAATTTATTTTTTTGATGTAATAAATTTGTTATGACTTTCAGAAAAACCAAATACTAAATAGTGCCAAAATTGACATAAATGAGTTTTTAAAACAAATTATATTTTATTAAAAGATATAATATTATAAAAATTTTATGATTCATAAAAATGAATTAAATAATGTTTTATATGTCATTAATGAATCACAGGGGGTTTGTTTTTCATTTTATAGTAAATATATTAAACATTTTGTATGAAAATACATGAAGACATGGTACAAGTTAAACAATTTAACTAAGAGTTAATTCTAAAAGATAAGGTAAATATGGTGAATTAAACATGTATAAAACACATTAGTTTAGATTTATTAGACCTATTCCCACCTTATCCTTGAAATAAATCTATGTGGAGCTATTATAAACTGAAAATGATTTTATAATAATTTAATATTTTATTCTCTTTCTGAAGTTTCCTTCACCTCTCTTATAAAAAGGTACTTCCCCTTATCCTAAATTCACACCACCAATACCATTTTAATCAGACAAAAATTGCTCAAATATCCTCACAAATACCCTCAATTAATTCTATATACATTAATTTGATCATACATACAACTTAAGGATCCCTCTTTTTCAAATCAAATGGAAGAACACAAAGAAGAGATAATTATTTCCTCACCTCTTTCAATGTTCTTTTCTTCTGACACTTCCTATTTATTTGTTATTTCCATACTAAAATAATATGTCCACTACCTTTTAAAAAATTAGATATTATTATAATTATTATATAACTATATTCAATATTCTATCCATACTATGAATGGAAAAGTCACCATACATGCATACGTATGGATTACAGTCTCCACGGCGTGGTATATTTTTCTACTCAACACTTCATTATTTGGATGGGTATAATAATGAGTATAACTGATATAAATAATAAATATAACATGTTAATGATTATTAAATTATAATATAACATCAAATTACAAACAATTTCACCGTCAATTTAATGATATTGTGACTTGTGCGTACATACAGCTTACTGTCTCCACAACCCGATGAGATTTCATTCTCCACCATAACCATTCAAGAATAATTTACATTTTGTTATTAAAAATTAATGTTTATGAACTTAATATAATTCTGGATATGAATCAAATACATCCAATCCATAGAAAACATGACTTATATAATGAAAAATATAAAGGAAAATGAATGAGTTTTCCATATAAACAATGATACTACTGAAATATTATTAACAAGAAAATATTAGAGATTCATATGTGATATCATATTTATGATTGCAATTATTTTATAATTTAATAAAAATTATTTAATTATTATAACGGGGGTTAACTTACCCTCAGCTAAGGAAAAGTACAAGGTAAGGGTTAATTTTACAATCTCTTTATTATCCGAGGTTGTTTATATGTAAGTATCTATTTGGGCATATTTATCATCCAAATCCACATTTCATAAAAATTTATTTCAAATTTTTTTTACAATTTCATAGCTCACAGGTTATATTCATTTATACCCTTGTTTTAATTTTTATAAAATTTATTGAATGGAATCTTTTCATCATTTCCCAATGAATTTAATTTGTGAACTTTTCAAAAAATTAAGGAAAGAATGTTTTTTTAACTACTTATATGCTAGATGTAGATAATTTCTTCCATTATAACACCTTAGAAGACTACCTTATTATATTATATGACTATTTTGAAAATAAATGTTTTATTTTATCATTATTTTATTTCAAAATTATTTCAATATAGAAAGAGATATTTCTCTCAAATAGTTTTTGGATTGATTTCGTCTATATCAACATATACTGTTGGATTTTATGTTTAATTGAAGATAATTTATTATGATAAAATATTCAATATTATATTAATTTTTTATGATATGTTTGACTGTGGATGTTATATATTTTTTTCATTTACAATTTATGGTTAAACTATTAACATTTCATATGTTAGTTTAATATGATGGTTTATGTTATGTTTCACCCTTTTCATTTAAGTAATGCATTTGATTTAGTAAGTGATGGGAGGGGCCCTATATAGCCCCTTGATGCATTAGTTGGTATCATGAGACAAATTTGTGTCTTGGAAGAAGGCCTTGACAAAATTTAAATTTTGGGTCTTGGCACAAGGATTTGAATTTGTGGTTAAGTTGTTTGACATTATTCATTCCATCATTATGAGATTACCAATTGATATTAAATGTGATTATCCAACTAGTATAATATCCATGTGAATAAGTAAATGAAATTTTTTATTAATATTTTACATATCATGCTGAATATTGTGTTTAAAATGATTTTGTTTTAGTCTTATACATTTCCTTAAATGTATATGCTAATTTTTGATAGTTTCAACAACTTTATTATTCATACTGAGAATCTGATCTCACCCATTTCTTATATTCTATTTTTCCCAATTTGTGAAGAAGTATATTATGACATAATTATAAGAATAAGATAAGGAATATGAGTGTGTTAAATGGAGACACAATGTTGGTTTTTTTCATTCCAGAATGTAAGGTTAAACTTATTCATGTATCTAGTAATTCTAAGGATAATAAACATATCAATATTTCGGGCCATGATCTCTTGATATCATTCCATTGTTATGTAATAATTCACCGACTCTAGGTAACTTGGGTTGGGGTGTTACACATATTATGATTGGGCATGGGTCGTCTATACATAGAGTGAAGTACTCTTACTATTTCAGAGCATTGGTCCCCTACATATATAGTGGAATCCTTCAGTTTTTCTCGGGAATGGATCATATATTAATAGAGTAGAACTATCTAACTATGTTCAATAATGGTTCCTCTATAAATATTCAGAAAACCGCTATTGTACCTTGTTTTGGTCCTCTACCTACTGTGTGGAACTCTACTATTGTACCAGGGAATTTTTCCTATACCAATAGAGTGGAATTCTCATACTGGATTAGGGCATGTTTCCTCTTCATACATAGTGGAACCCTCTAGTTTTACAAGGGGAAAGAGACCTAAACCTACAAAATGGAACACATGTGTTGTACTATGGCATAAATCCTCTAACAACTGACTAGAAATATTTTATTTTACTAGGTCATGATGCCTCTACCTAATATCTGGAACCCTAATATTGTATCTGGGGATGCATCCTATACCAAGAGACTGTGTCTCCTCGACTATGAAGATAAATGGTGCGGTTTGTCTTCACATAGTTATTCAAACAGACTCACAAGATGTTGGGAATCATAGACAATACCTTTCTTTAGATCTCGGATGAATTATTGTACTTTTGTTGGTGGTGGATATAAGGATCCCATTTCAATCTCATTTATTCTTCTTATTGAGCATATCTATGAGTTTATTTATGGCCATTGTTACATATACATATTGACATATCATTTTTGTGATGATATAAGTACTTATGTTGTGTGCTATATATATCTTAATCTTTAGATTTCTAGGATTCCTACACGGTTTGTATATATTGACCATTACATGGGATATTTTCACATTTGTTGTGTCTTAGGATGATTATGGATATGTTACAGTAGATTTAATATATTAATAGGAATACTTGGGTGAAAAAACAACATACAATGGTTTTTTTATTGATATTTAGAGTTTGTATCTCTCAAAATTTACCTTTAAATATTTTCATTTTGGGGAAACATTTCAGTTTGAAAATTTATTTTTCCCCTTTAAATATTATATTATGTTGTCATACTCATTTTTATTCCCTATAAATTATTTGATTCATTAATTTTTACTATATATGTTAATATATTTTATTATTATTTCTCTCAACTACTACATGTAGATGGATGGGTGAGTGCGTACAAGTACATTAGGAAATGGTCTCCCATTTTAGATATTTATTTTGGTTCTTATAAACAACCCCTAACCCAGAGAGGTGGTATTGGGATAGTCATTTTAGTACCCCTAGTTGAAGGTATGTGGCCTTTTGTTATGCATTTTTATTTGTTTAATGTGCATGGGATGAGTTGGGAAGAGTTTGGGAGAGTTTGGAATGGTTTTAGATGAGTTTGGAGGCTTTTTTATGGGTTCACAGTTTGAGAATGACTAAGGGAAACCATGTGGGTGCTCCAGGAAACTATGGAGGGGGAGGCAGTAGGATTTTCATGGCCAGTGCATGGTTTGAAAAACCATACGAGGCAACCATGTGGACCCTTTCTCTCGAGGTATTAGCGTGCACACAGTTAGCGCACGGTTTTCCAAACCATGCCATTTAACAGTGTGGACATATAAGTTAGATTTTTAAAACCCAGGATCACTTGATGTTGCCTCATTCCTCTCCAAAATTCCTTCCACTTGATCCTCACTCGGTTTCTTCATTTTTCAAGGGTTTGAGGGGCTCTCCAACTTAGTTTGGAAGCGTTTTTATGAGGTTCCTTGGTGTTTTGAAGGTGGTTACTCTTGGTTAAGTCTCTCCTCTTGGTTTACTTGTGTTTTAATCTAGATCTACATCCCTCTCTTTTGTGGTTTTATAGATCTAAACATGTTGTGTGTATATATAGGGTTGTGTTTGCCTTGGATTTTGATTTTAAGGCTTGTGAATTTTAGGGAAAGGGATCTAGAGAGGTTTCAGTAGTGCCTTCATTGGATTTGAGGTGAAGGTGCTTGTGGGTCGTTTTCTCAAGAACCCTAAAGGTATGTGGCTACTCTCTTGAATCCACTTGGTTAGAACTGGTGGTTCTTTGTTACATTTAATTTGTTGTGCGAAATTGGTTGGAAATACTTTGGGTGATGTTTTGGGGATTTTTGGGAAAAGGGGTTTTATGGTGAAAGGAACATGCTATGGATTTTAAAATGGAGAATTCAAAATGGGATGCTACGGTTGATTTGTAAAAATGATTGATGGAAATGGTTTTCAATAAAGAGGTTGTTCTATTGAAATGTGGTTTGGCATGGAAAATTATTTTTAATAAATGGGTGATTTATTGAAGTGGATTGATATAAAATGGAATTGGTTGATTTCATTTTGTTATGACATTGGTGGGTCAGATGATTGTTTATGGTTGGAAGGGAATGTTGTGTGGAAGTATTGAGAATTAACACTATAAAAAGGGTATGGATAGTGGACATAAGGGCCACCATCAAAGGATAAGTGGATGTAAATAGACACTAGTTGTTAATGGGTGAACAGGTTGGACGGAAGCTCCACCATTTGGTTGTGGTCGGGAATTACCACTAGGTGTGAATGGGTGAATGGGTGGGATGAAATCTCCACTGATCGGTTGTTTTGGTTGTTTGTTGTGCATTTCTTTGTGAGTTGGAAATTGTTGTTCTATTGTGTGAATGATGAAATAGCTTGCGGCATGTTTGTTTGGTTTTCCCTTGGTTTATTGGTTTGGGTGTGGTGGCTTAGTAAAGGAAATTTTGGCTTATGTAAATGGTTGTACTTGTGATTATTTTATATAAATTATTTTATATAAATGTCCTAATGGTTTTATACTAGTTGCATGTGTAGGGAATTAATTTTAAGAAAACCTACTGAGTATTAGTACTCACCCCTTGCATTGGCACCTTGGTACTTTTACAGATGTCGTATTATGAGACACAGGTAAATGTAAGGCATCTGATTACTAGTGGATCGTAGTGATGCATGGGGTATGTGGTGGTGCTTGAAACATAGAGCTTGGTGTGGAGCTGGGGTGGTGTCATGGATCGTGGTGTTTGTTGTTCAGTTTCCACTTTGTACTATGATGTTTTGTGGACATATCTTGTTTGAATGGTTTTGTGGTTTGTGATGGATTTTTTAGTATCACATGGTTGTGTTTGAAAGTGAATGCATCGTTAGTTGTTGGTTGGTTGAGTTGGGTTATCTTCTTAAGGGTAAATAATTCCCCACTTTTACTTGAAGCCCTCGGCATTTATTTCCAGCCTTTAGTAACTTGGGAATGTTTCTTAAGGCCAAGTAACCCTCACCGCCTCCTCAAGCCAATGAGGTAGGGGTGGGGTGTTACAAGTGGTATCAGTTTGTTCAGTCCGTATATTTCAAGTGAGAGTAGTTTTTTGGTCGCTTTGTTGCCTTGGTTTAGGAGTTGATATTCATTATAGTATATTCCTTGATTTGGGATGGTAGCAAGGGGTAGGAATGGCAGAACAAGGAATGTATAGTATAAAATGATGTAGCAAAGCCCCTTATGCTGAAATTCAAGTTACCAAGGAGTTTGGTACATAAGTGTTTTGGAGACACTTATAGGCATTGGAAATCTCATTGTCGTGGGTTTAGCCAATGAGGTATGCATGGAATATATGGTAGAAATGACTTCCCATTAGGATGAATATTTCATTGAGGTATAATGATTTATTGTGTGATATGAATGTGTGAAATTGTAATGTGAAGAAATTTTGTATTTTGAAAATGGTTTGGTTTTCAAAATGGTGAAACATGAAAAATGTGAACTTGTGTAAAGCCTTCTGTGATAGTGTTGTGTAATGTGATTAGAAATGGGAATTATTGATGTCTAAGTATGTGAGACTCATGGTTGTTTTTTTTTGATAGAAATGGCACCAGGTAGGCATCGTAGGAACCAACCGGAGGAGGCTGCTGAGAATGTGGTAGCACCTGAGCCTCAAGTGAACCAGCAGCTAGTGAAAAGCATAGTTCAAGCTTTCCAAGATGTGGAAAGTGGAAATAAAATGGATGAACCAAGGCATCTGGATCTTTCAGTTCAGTTTCAAAAGCTGAATCCACCCATCTTCAGGGGTGATTCAGAGCTGGAGAGGGAAAAATCATTGTTTAATAGAATGAACAAGATTTTAGAGTTCTTGGGAACATCGGTAGAGTTAAAAGTGAAGTTGGCTACGTATATATTTGCAGATCTTTCCCATTAGTGGTGGGAGTTGGTAGTCCAAGTTGGGATGGACTAGGGGTGATGTGGGAAGGCTATGAAGAATTGTTTTATAAACAATTCTACCCACATATGTTCAAGATTCAACATACGACTACTTTCTTTAGTCTGAAGCAAGTTCATATGTCAGTGACAGAATATGAAACTATTTTTATGAAAATAATGAGGTTTGCAACTGAGGTGGAAGGTAGCACGTCATTGAGGGTAAGGATCTTTGAAGTGGGTTAAGGCAAGAAATCCGTTCAATGATAGTAGTACCATGTATAGATGATTTCACATAGATGGTGAATAGAGCCTCAGTGTCTGAGCATGATTTGTTTAGAGATTTAGGTAGAGGAAACATGGTGGTACCCATGGGTAATAGTGGTAACTCTAACGCTGGGTTCAAGAGAAGGAGGGAACATTATTCCCAATTCTAGAATATTGCATATAATCTGACGGTAGGATTATTAAATCCTCCTTCGAAGCACCAGAGCAAACCAGGATTTTTTTAGTCTGGTTCGACGAGGCACATCAAGAGGGATTGTATGGAACAACCTCGATCATGTCATAATTTTAAGCAGATGGGGCATCTGTATCATTATTATCGAAAGACTCTACTTTCGGGTGCACATGACAATCCTCAGTGATCGTAGATTTCGTATGCTTCGACGGGATGGGGACAACAATATACCCCTCGACAGCAGAGTAAAGTGGGTCATGGTGATTCTCAGAATACCACGATGCCTCACCAGGGAAATAAAGATCAGAGTGTGGCAAGAAAACATGTGTTTAGAGCTGAGCAGGTTATGGTGGATGATCAGTCGGGACCATCCACGGTGTGAGGTACTATTCTTTTAAATTTTACCTTGATGCAAGTGTTGTTTGATACAGGTGCTTCACACTCTTTTATTGCTGCACGCATGGTTGAGTTGATGGGTTTAAGGGTTGAAATGATGCCCTCAATTTTAAAACATCAAACTCCTCTAGGTTGAAGATATTTTTGAGCCATCTTGTGTAGTGCATGTTGTATCGTTGTGGGTGAGGTTGAGATAATGTGGAATTTCTCAATGCCTGAGATGGATGGGTATGATGTAATCCTGGGAATGGATTGGCTGGTGGATTTTAAGGCTTGCGTCAAATGTGATTCACTAAAAATGGCTTTTACAACACATTATGGATTTAGACATATCTTTAGAGGAAAGAGGCATAAAAGGCAGGGTTCAATGATTTTTTTGGCACCAGCAGTAGGTACTTTATTGTATCAGTTGGCTGTATTGTCATTGAAATCGGTAATAGTTGTTGAGCAGAGTGTTCTTTCGGTAGTGGTGGATCAGTTCATTGATGTTTTTACTAAATAATTCCTTGGGTTACCTCCCATAAGAGAAGTGGAGTTTACGATTGATCTCATTCTGGGGACCAGTCCTATCTCACTTCTGTCTTATCAGATGGCCCCTTCTGAATTGTGGGAATTGAAAGTCCAGATGGAAGATCTAGAAAACAAAGGGTTTATCTGGCCTAGCACATCCCCATGGGCAGCGCCATTGTTTTTTGTGAAAAATGTAGATGGAACATTGAGGATTTGTGTTGATTATCTTAGACTTAACCAAGTTACGATAAAGAAAAGATATCCACTTCCATGAATTGATGATTTGTTCGACCAGTTGAGGGGATCCCAGTGGTTCTCCATGATCAACCTGAGGTCGGGATATCATCAATTACGGGTGAGGAAGGACAATATTCCTAAAATAGATTTCAGAAGTAGATATGGCCATTATAAATATGTGGTTATGACAGAACCATGAAAATGGTACTTGGTGTATTGTGATGCATCAGGATCAGGTTTTGGGTGAATTCTCTTGGAAGGGAATCATGTTGTTTCATATGGATCACAACATTTGAGAGTTCATGAGAAGAACTACCCAACTCATGATTTGGAATTGGCAGGAGTGGTGCATGCTTTGACAGTGTGACACCATTATCTCTTTGGTGATAAATTCACAGTATATACAGATTATAAGAGCTTGAAGCACATTTTCTAAAAAAGGGATTTGATCTTGAGGCAAAGGAGATAGAAGGAATATCTCCAAATGTTTATTTTTGACTTAATGTACAAACCAGGTAAGGAAAATTTGGTGGCTGATGCATTAAATAGAAAATAATATACTGATATGGTGAAACATTCATCAGACTAGTGGAAGTTGATGTCAGTTATAGCCAATATGTGGTTGGAATGTGTGGAATTGGGTGATAGAGCAGTCTTCATTCCAGTTTTCTCAATTCCTAACTTGGTTGGCTTTGTTAAGGAGGCACAAATATCTAATTATGAGTGTGTGACCATGGGGTTGAGACTCAATGGTGGGGAGACCATTGATGGTTGAAAACTGAATGGAGATTTAGTTTTCTGTTTTCAGAATTAGATGGTGGTACCAGTTGATTTTCAGGAAGAATTTTTCAGGGTGTATCGTCATTCCAGGTGGGATGTTCATCCTGGAATTCAGAAAATGTATAGAGCGTTGAAAGAGCAGTTCTGGTGGGCTGGTATGAAAAGAAGAGTGGTTGAGTTTGTTTCGAGATGCTTGACTTTTCAGCAGGTCAAGGAAGAACATCAAAGGCCAGTAGGAATGTTTTAGTCTTTACCAATTCCTGTTTGGAAGTGGGAGAAAATAGCGATGGATTCATTCACAGTTCTTCCAAGAACAGTCAGAAAGAATGATTCCATTTGTGGGATAGTGGATCGACTAATGAAGTAGGCCCATTTCATTCCAATTCGTGAATCTCATTCAGTGGAGGATCTATCCAATATCAATATCTAGGTTGTGGTAAAGAGGCATGTTGTTCCAGTTTCGATCGTATCTGATAGAAACATGAGGTTCACATCTCGTTTCTAGAAATCCTCATAGAAAGCGCTTGGAACTAAGTTGACCATGAGTATGGCGTATCACCCTCAAATGGATGGTTAATCCAAGAGGATGATACAAACTCTGGAGGATATGTTGTGGTCTTGTGTCCTGGATTTTGGTGGATTGTGAGAGGATAACAAGTCATTGGTTGAGTTTTCGTACAATAACAGTAATCGGGCATCCATTCATATGGCTCCGTTTGAAGCATTGTTTGTGTGACTCTGTCCTTCTCCACTATGTTGGGTGGAAACAGGTGAGTCCTGGATGGTTGGACTGAGACTTTTCAAGGTGTCTATGGAGAAGATCAAGTTGAGTAGAAAAAGAATGGATATGGCTCTGTGTCATTAGAAATCATATGCGGATCATCGTCGATGGTCGTTGTCGTTTGAGTTGAGTGATCATGTTTTCTTGAGGATCTCTCCAATGTTGGGACATCGTCAGTTTGGGAAATATGGAATGTTATCTCTGAGGTATATTGGGAATTTTGAGATTCTTGAATGAGTTAGTGAGGTGGCTTATCATTTTGATATTCCACCTAGGTTTAGTGCGGTGCACAATGTGTTTCATGTGTCACAGTTGAAAATGTATCAACTGGATCGTGACTGTGTGATTCTATGGGATCATGTTGAACTAGAACCGGATGCTTCGTTGGTGAACATTCCAGTGAGGGTTGTGGATAGGCAAGAGAATTAATTTCATGGTAAAAGAATTTGTTTAGTTCATGTTTTGTGGAAATATGGTCAGATTCAAGAGGAGACTTAGGAACATGAGAAAAAGATAGTCGAGCAGTGGCCCGAGCTCTTTCGTCAAAGGGCGGTTTCACTACATCTGATGATGGAACGTCCAATTGTGGGGAGAATTTAGTACCCCAAGTTTGAGGTATGTTTCCATTGGTTATGAATTTTTATGTGTTTAAAGTGCATGGGATGAGCTGGGAAGAGGTTGGGAGAGTTTGGAATGGTTTTGTATGAGTTTGGAATCTTTTCTATGGGTGCACAGTTTGAGCACGACTAAGGGAAACTATGCGGGAGCTCCAGGAAACTGTGCAGAGGGAGGAATCAGGCTTCGCATGGCCTATGCATGGTTTGACAAACTATGCAAGGAAACTGTGAAAGCCCTTTCTCTAGAGGCAGTAGCGTGCACACGGTTAGCGCACGGTTTTCCCAACCGTGCAGGTTAACTGTGCGACCACTAAAAATAGTGTTTTAAAACCCATGCTCACACTGTCTTGCCCAATTCCTCTCAAAACATCCTCCCACTCAAGAGACACTTGGATTCTTCACTTTTCAAGGGTTGGAGGGGCTCTCCCACTCAGTTTAGAAGTGTTTTGAAGAGGTTCCTTGGTGTTTTGAAGGTGATTTTTCTCAGGTAAGTCTCTCCTCTTGGTTTCCTTGTGTTTTTCTCTAGATCTACATCCCTCTCTTTCGTGGTTTTATTTATATACACTTGTTGTGTGTAGATCTAGGGTTGTGGTTTCCTTGGATGTTGATTTTATGGCTTGTGAATTCTAGGGAAAGGGATCTAGAGAAGTTTCAGTGGTGCATTCACCGGATTTGAGGTGTGGGTGCTTGTGTGTTGATATCTTGGGAACCCTAAAGGTAGGTGGCTTCTCTTTCGACTCCAATTGTTTAGAACTAATGGTTCTTTGTTACAATTATTTTTCTATGCTGAAAAAATTAATTGTGTTTTGTTGTGTGTAATTGGTTGGAAATCCCTTGGGTGATGTTTTGGGTATTTTTGGGAAAAAGGGGTTTTATGGTGAAAGGCTCTTGTTATGGATTTTAAAATAAATATTTTAAAATTGGTTTCAATGGTTGATTTGTGAAAATGATTGATAGAAAAGGGTTTCAATAAAGAGGTTGTTTGATTGAAATGTGGTTTGGAATGGAAAAATATTTTCAATAAATGGGTGATTTATTTAAGTGGATTGATATGCAATAGAATTATTTGATTGCGTGTTTTTGTGACCTTGGTGGGCCATATTCTTGTTTATGGCTTGATGGGAATGTTGTGTGGAATTTGTGAGATGTACCACTATAAAAAGGGGATGGATATTGAACCGAAGGTCCACCAACAAAGGATAAGTGGACGGGAAGAGCCACTAGTAATGAATGGTTGAATGGGTTGGAAGGAAGCTCCACCATTTTGTTGTGGCAGGGAAGTACCACTAGGTGTGAATGGTTGAATGGGTGGGACATAAGCTCCACCATTTGGTTGTTTTGGTTGTTTGTTGTGCATTGCTCTGTAAGTTGGAAATTGTTGTGATAGTGTGTGAATGATGAAATAGCTTGGGGCATGTTTGTTTGGTTTTCCCATGGTTTCTTTGTTTGGGTGTGATGCCTTGGTAAGGGCATGTTTATCTTACGTAAATCGTTGTACTTGTGATTATTTTATATAAATGTGCTAACAACCTTATCCTAGTTGCGTGTGTAGGAATGTAATATGGGGAAAACCTACTGTGTATTAGTACTCACCCCCTGCATTGGAACTTTGGTGCTTTTCCTAATGTCGTATTCTGAGACACAGGTAAAGGTAAGGCATGTAATTGCTAGTGGTTTGTGGTGATGATCGAGGTATGTGGTGGCTCTTGGAGCATGGAGGTTGGTGTGGAGCTGTGGTGTTGTCATGGCTTGTCGTGTTTGTTTTTTAGTTTACGCTTTTTACTCTAATGTTTTGTGTACATGTCTAGTTTGAATATTTCTGGGGTTTGTGATAGAATTGATAATATCACATGGTTGGGTTTGAAAGTGTATGCATCTTTTGTTGTTGGTTGGTTGAGTTGGGTTATCTTCATATGGGAAAATCATTCCCCACTATTCCTTGAATCCCTCGACATTTATTTCCAGCCATTGGCGCCTTGGGAATGTCTATTAAGGCCAAGTAACCCTCACTGCCTCCTGAAGCCAATGAGGTAGGGGCAGGGTGTTATAGTCATGGCTTGGACTTTCACTGGTTAGGCGGGCCGGGTGGGTCAGGTCATGATATCTTAGCCCCATTTATGAGTTATGTTGAAAGCTGAACATTGTGATTTAGTTGTAGACATGGAATATAATTACTATATTCATTATTATAATTTCCCATAATTTTTATATAATTAATTTTGAGTTTCTGAACAAACATTTGAGATATATAAGCCTCATGAATAATTATTAATACCCATAAAATTGATGTAGTTTCCATTTGATGTTCATATTCATTCTCACACTGTTACATGCTCATGATTATATTTTCAATATCAAACATGAATCCCATAACTCAAAATTTTATTTTGGGTCTACAAATAAAGAGTTAATATATTCCCAAAATCGCATCAAATTTCACTAGAGCTAAAACCACATGATCTTTTGGATCCACATTACCATATATTTCTATCACAAAGGATCTATAAACTCAAGATGTCATCATCAATACAAAATGATTTTTCATCATTAATTACATGTCCTATAATTGATTTTCAGATGTAATAACTATACTGATATTTCAAAATGAAATACTATGTTCGATATCTTACATGAAACACATCATAAAGATTGATTGAACAAAAAAATTTCATTTTATAAATGTGACATTATAACATTTCTGTTAAATTATAGGGAATGCGTAATATTAGACACATTAAAAAATATAGTTATCCTATTTATTTATTTATAATTACTTAATTATTATTAAATGAAAACCTATTTTTTGTTAAATAATTTTATTCATCAATAATATGTTTTCATCAAAATTGAGTTTTCTATATTTTTATGTACAAATATTATAATTAATGTTATTGAAATTTTATGAAATATATTTAAAATAATTAATTTAATATTTTTATATAGGTTGTAAATATAATATTTGTTTGAGTTTTTGATAATTTTCTGAAGTGATTTAATTTCCAATGAATTATAAAAATAATGATTTTTAATAAAAATTGAATTTTCTTTTAAGTATTTACAAAGTAATTTTATATTTTGGGTAACTTTTAAAATTTAATTAGATTTTAATGATTTAAAATAATACATTTATGTTTTTCAAATAGATTTAAACATGAATTTAGTATAAATATATTTTATATTTTTAATGGAATTTTATTTGAAACATTGTTCATCGTCATGTTTTGTTGGTGTGATTATAAATTTAAATATGAATCTTCTTTATTTATAATTTTTATGAATGGATTCATTATTTGGGATCAGAAGGTAAAAATTTGGTAAATAGTGCCATTTAAATTTTTTTAAATGAATAGTAATCTTAGTAATTTGTGTTTCCTCAAATAATGGAAAATCAGGTAATTAATGTTTAAAAATAAAATGATAAAAAAATAAAACCTCTTGAAAACATTTCCAAATTTGATTGAATATTCCCAATGCATCCATACACATCCAATATTTGGTTTAATAAACATTTTCTCCATTTGGGTATGATTATGATCCTTATAACATTTTATGTGAATAAAAGTAAAAAATGTGACACTTTTTTTAATAACAAAAATATTTTTAGTGTGGTTATAAAAAGATGATATGTTTTCTTAAAAATTGAATATTAAAAAAATATTTTAATCTTGTAAATTTATTATTAATTTTAGTAAACAAATTATGGCAATAAATTATAACATAATTCTGATGAAATAATTATTGATCTAATGGAATAATCATATAAATTAAATAAAAATATTATAATTATTATAATATCAATTAATTTATATTATAGTCTAATTTTATAGATTCACTTTACTGTTTTGGTTTATAACGATATATTTTGTTTGATTTTTTCTATTTATTTTTATTATTTTATTAATCGAAATGTAATGAATACTTCCAAAAATTGTCATTATTGATATTTTGTAATAAATAAAATATTATTAAATTATATAAAATTCATAACCGTAATTCAAAACAAGTTATAATTAAATAATTAATATTTATATTTTATATTATTGAAAGTTTTTTAATTATAAAAATATAATATTCCATTTATCTTCTTAATTTTCCATTAACTGAAATGTGATAGTGTCATTCATGTATACAGGTGGATTACCGCCTCTAAAAAGAGGTGAATTTTTTTTTTCTATCACCACAACTCATGGATGATATAGATATAAGTATATTAAGATATTTAATTTTATATTTATCATAATAATATAATTCCATAATGATAAAATAAAATTTACTTTCATTCCATAAATATATTTGAAAACTTAAAAAGTAACTCATGCATATGTATGTTATACATCCTCAATGACTGTAACATATTTAATTTTTCCTTAACATATTTAATGTTTGGATTAAAAATTAAAATTTATATATAATAGTGATAAATATTTCTTAATTGTTAATCTGGATATGGGTGAGTAATGAAAACATT
The DNA here is from genome assembly GCA_963277665.1 of Viscum album. NCBI lineage: Eukaryota > Viridiplantae > Streptophyta > Magnoliopsida > Santalales > Viscaceae > Viscum > Viscum album. Next base: position 848,099,578 of record OY728164.1, on the reverse strand, counting down.
GATCATAATTAGAAAACCTATGTCATTTTTGACTTATAAAGAAAATATCATCAAAAAATCTAATGATATATTACTTTATTAAGTATATAAATCTATAAAGTTAAGAGATAAAATGAAATGAATAATAAAAATGAATAAATATTCTGATGTTAAATAATTAACATATTTTTATTTTTCAAAAATATAAGTATCATACATGATGATTTTGACTCAAGGTAAGGGGGTTTCTTTTAATAATCCTCATTTAATATTTCATTTCAACTATTTATCTTCCATTTATATATTTTTAATCATGTTATACTACTAAATTTATATTTGAATAGGTGAAATATAAAATAAATTTAATTTTTATTTTTACGTTCTTTCAATTTTTTTTGAAAAGGAATATTTTTATGGAATGTTAAGACATTCTTTACAAAAAGGATTAGGGAATGATTCATTCCAATGTATACGGTGAAAAAAATTCCTGCCACCACAACCATTATTTAATGATTGTATGTATCTATAATATTTAATTTTTTATTTAAAGAAAACCCCCATTTCATTTTTTTTGTGAATATTACATTTCAAAAGTTGAGTTCTAAATGAAATTGATATATTATTATCCAATAATGACTTATTATGGGGTAAAATAATTTTTATATGAATCAAGATTTTAAAAATTATTATTATGATATGGTTATTTAAAATTTTTTAGGATTACGAGCTGTTCTATTATAATACAAGGTCAGATGATCTCATTAAAACTCTCTAATTCATTGGTCAAAGGGATGATGTTTACTGATAAGGTTTCATCGATTAGAATTTCGGAATATAGGGTTATAGTTTTTATATGTATAGACATGATATATATTTAAAGCATAAATAATATGTTTTCACCATGTATAATAGTTTTCGTTATTCCATGTGTATGTAAGAAGGATGTTAATATGATTCCTGAAGTTATCTACATAAATTGTCTATGCCTTATATGTGTTTTTATGGAAATAATATTATTTCATAAGGTAAATAAAATTATTTTCCACATTTTGTGGTTCAAAAGTATTACATTATAAAAATATTTTTTATGAAAAGATTTTCTTATAAAATGTAACTTATGAGATTATTTTTCCATTAATATATCTTATAAATAAAATTATGAAAATACATTGGAATAGGATGTGATTAATTGGGTAAGAAACTATTTTTTAAAATACTATTGAATATTTTGATACATTAATTTTTTTATAAGTATTCATTTCATAATGATTTCTTTATTTTGTATTATGTACCTTATTGATATTTTTATTATCATCCCACATTTTAAAATTATTTTCATGGGACTTAATTATGTGTAATGTAAAGGTAGAATTCCAGTTTTATATCATGTTGATATTTCCCGAAAAAACTACATTTTCACACTAAAAGTTTAATATTGTGTAAAAAAATCATATTATGTTGAATTTTTCTATTTGTAATATATATGATTATTTTGTATGAGTTATTATGATACTATCTAAAAATATTAATCTAAAATATCATTGTGAATGTATTAAAATGAAATCTAGTTTAAATGAACAATAATATCTAATGTTGTTGATTGGTCCTTATTGTTGGTATCAGAATAGGGTTTTGATAACATTATAGAATGGTATTTTATTAATGAAAAATATAGTAGCCCTCTACACCAACAAATAATTAGTATGATTGGGAGAATGAAATTCATTTTCTATATTTTTATAGAGTTTTAGAGAATTTGAAAAAATATATCGTAGAGTTTAAAACCCTCATCACATGGAATATTATGTTTTTGTTAATATGATAAATATAACTGTTTTTGGTTTATTAATTGGTCGGATCCTCCTAGATCTAATGTAACATTGTAATTGAAGGAAAAATCAGTTGTTTCATGAATAAAAAAACCAAGATAATGGGATCTATAGTGATAATTATTATTGTTATTCCTAAAAAGTTATCAATAATAATTTTTAAAAACCCAAACCATGGTGATTTTACTAATGAATAATATATGAGATAAATGATGCTTGGTGGATATTTAGATGATAATGACCAGAAAGGGAAATATATTCATTGACCTATGTGTCAATAATATGGAAATAAGAATTAATAAAAAAACTTTTGTAAATGAGATGATTTTTATATCAGTAAAAGGAGGTCATAAAGATATAATATTATACAGAAAAATTTAGATCTCAGTTAACACAATAAATAGAGAACAGGTTCTTCCTAAGGTATCAATTCAAAATTTTAACAATGGGGTGAGTATTCATTATATAAATTGTTGTCCAAGGGGGAAATATCATGAATAGGATTAGCGATAACCTTCATATATATTTTTTAAAATACCGAATTAAATTATAGTTATATATAATGAAACTAAAAATTACATACGAAAGGTATGGTTTATTTCATAGATTATATTTTTATGTTGTAAAATCTTAGAACATGATTCAAATTTTTTTTAAGAAAGTACTGTTAAGGAATATGATTGAAAATAATTTTTAATGGATTATGAATAATTATGACCAATTGAAATGACTAAATTTAATGGATTGAATATTTATGGTAGATTTGAAGACCATAATATATTTAAAATAGTTAATATTGTTATTATAAGGGGAGTAGTTTGAGATACTTTTATTATGATATTACAGATATTTGAGGTATATATATTACATAAATTTTTCATGTGAAACATTTATATGGTAAATAAATCAATGGTCATTTTTTGGAAATATCATTAAAGGAATGTATGACCTTTATTTTTTAATTGATCCTTAGTTCTGGTGTAATTATTGGTTATTACAATGTTTTGAATGAAAAAAATGGAATAAGATTACCTTTGAGGTAAAAAAATATCTAATGTAGAATATATTATATTTATTTTGAGTACATTTTCAAAATAATGTGAATGTTATATGTATTTTATAAATAAGTAATAAGAAATAGTATAACCAGTAGGCCAGGTGAAAACCAGTCACATCTAGAAAAGTATCAATCCTTGCACACACAACTAAGGGGATATAATGGTGCATCACCTACCGTGGGAATATGTGATGTACAAATATGTATGTTCCAATTGTTTAATATAAATGGTTTAAATAATATTTTAAATTGATTTTAGTAAATTAACATTTTATGTTAACCATAATATTAAAAAGGGATTTCATGATTAATTGATTTTAGAATAATATATCTATATTTTTGTGGAACAATATGTGATATTATGGGATTTTATTTAAGGATTTAACATTGAATTTTATTTTGGACGAATATATTGTATAACTGTAGCTTTATAGTGATTCATGTTATTTTTGGAAAGGATTATCATATATGAGAGATTTTATTATTATTGAATATAAATTTTTAGTTTGATGGATTTAGAGTTATTTTTGTTATATTGAGATAAATGTTAAATTTATCAGGGAAAAATAAATATTTTCATCATTCTGTATTATTAAATAAGTTTTTTATTAATCTTATGTATAGTTTTTAATTTAATGGTATATATTGAATATTGGGTATTATTATACAGTTTTCAAAATTAATATAAACTTTCTTCATATGATGGTCCATATATATTGGTAGCTATGTAATAATTTTTAAAAAATTTAGTTTTGGTTAATGTATACAGACATGATGAATATTTTGTTAACAATATTTGTTTTATGTGATCCAAAAGAAGTCGAATCTAGTTATCTAGGCATGAAAAGTTCATCCTGAATACTCATTACTTTGAGAAAAAATAATAGTTTTGTTATTAAATTAATTATATGATGAACATGTTTTTTAAAAGTATGTTTATTTCCGTATGATATTATTATTGTTTTTAAGGGTGTTCTTGAATATTGGGAATATTTCTGTAGAAAAGAACATTATCTCTTTAATTTTATTTCCAATAAATCAATGATCATCAAACACATCATAGATATACAATTTTTTGATGGTTATAATTCTTCTAACCATGTTATATACAAAATTATATCATTAATTGAGTGTTATGTTTTCATACATATCCATGTTTTCATATCCTACTTATTTTTACGTATTTTGAAACCTATGTTTTGTTATTTTATATAACATTCATACTTCTCTTACAGTATTTCCAAGAAGATTTTTATTAACTATTTTTAAGATACGATTCTTCATGAAAGCTATTTTTAAAAGGAAGAACCTAATTATCTAACCAGAGATCAAATTGAAAGGAAATAATGTACAAAAGAGGGGAAGGTAATATCTCAACAATTTTAAAATAATATATCTTTTTGATAGTGTACAAAATATGAAACATTAGTCTTAATAGAAGAAAAAATTATTATTGAAATGTGACTTTTATAACCAAGAAGCTGAATTTTATTAAAGAAATACTATTAACAACATTATGAAATTTGCAATTTTCCTTATCATTGTTAATGTATTGATAAATTACTTGTAAATATGAAAATTATTTTTTAGTAATGTATTTTCTTCAAAAATATTTGTTTTTGAAAAATGTGGATCCATTGTTTTCATGAGTGAATGTTAAAATTAATTTTTCAAAATTTATTAAAATTAATTTCAAAAAATAATTTCAATTTTTAATTCATCATTTGAAAATAATATTAGGATGAATTTTCATAGTTTTCTGAAAATATTTTTTAATTAATAATGAAAAATATCAATTTTTTTGAAATATTATTTCTATTTTAAGTATTTAATTTTAAAAATTATTTTTTGGATTATTTTTAAATATAAATAATTAATTATTATTTAAATAAATCCATTTATGGTATATAATATTTATTTTAATCACGAATTTATTATAAAAACATTTTCAATTTTAAAAGTCATTTTTCTAAAAACTAAATCATCAAAATGTTTTTCATGTTTTATTTTAAACTATCTTATGAAACATATATATTTTAATTTTTTTTTAAAAAAAATTCTATGTTGGAATCAAAAGTTCCAAATTTGGTAAATATATCGAATTTATTTTTAGAATAAATGAAAATTAATATTCTTATTTTTACTACATCTGTTAAGAGAAAATCATGTAAATAAGGTTCAAAAAAGAATAGAAAGGGGTATAAAATGATCCCAAAACTTGAAAATATATTATTTTATGAGTCTATTTCATTAATATTTGTCTAATATTCAGTTATTTAATTTTTTTCCATGAGTTAATAATTATGACCCATATAATATTTTTTGTAAAGAAATGTTAAAATATGCCCTAGTCTTATTTTTACTAAATATAATACATTTAACAAATGGATAACCATATGAAATTTCAGGTTAAATTTTTTAATTTTTAATTGAAATTTATTATCTTTATCATGGAACATTATTTTAAATTTATAGTGATGAAATAGTAACCTTAAATGCATACATAATGTTGGACTAGTAATTATTCAGTTAATGGAAAATAATATAAATTATAATAAAAATATTAGTTGTATTACAAATTTATATAATTAATATGATCCAATAATTTAATATTTTAATAATATTTTTTAATGATGTCTTAATTTTTATTAATTTTACATATTTTATTAGTGTTATTGAAGTCAATGTAATGAATAGTTCTGAAAATTATCATTATTAATATTTAATAACAATAATATTTTTTAAATAATATAAAATTACAAAAATTCTTATATTCGTAAAATTTATTATTATATAGTGAATAATATCAACTATTGTTTATTTTGGAGCCATTATTTATATTTATAATAATCACCTTTACTCTCAATTTGTAAATATGTTTGTTTTCCCGAAAAGTGTGAAAGAGGATAATGAGGGTCATAAGCAACTGATAATGGTAAAAACAATGTAAAAATATTAATAATTTTTAATTTATGAGATTCTCTCCACCTATATGTATACTATTTTTAAAATAAATAGTATTTGTGGAATTTTGAAGTAAATATTAATTTACATTGATTTAATGTTTCATGAAATTCCCAGAGTGCCCCTCCCCTCTCATGTAAAAGTACATCTCTCATTATCATTATTTAACACCTAATGAAACTTTTGTGTTGGAAAATAACTACCCATATACCATCATATAATTTCTCACAAAAGTCAATCTCTATTTTTGGGAATAATACAATCTTTATAGGGATTTAGCTGTTAATGAAATGAGAAATTTCAAAGAAGTTGTATAGTTTTAACATCATGTTTTAGTTTTGTTTCTTCATCCACCACCATGAAATATTATTCAACCATTATTAAATAATAACACAAGTATCATACATATACTTATATTTTATTTTTTAATGGAATAAAATATATCCCTTCTTTGCCTTCATTAAATGGTAGAGTAATTCATCATTCTTGTGTACCACAGACTATCGCCTTGCAAACTCATGTAATTTTTCTTCCACCACCATCTATCAAAAATAATTATAATAATGATAATATAGTTTTTATATTATATTCATAAAATATTTAAAATAATAAATATTTAATATATGATTTATCTTCTAACATTTCTATTTAATAAAAATGTTATGTTCATCAATTGCGTATAGTGGATTACCACCTCTAATAAGTCATGTGACTATTTTTTCATCACCGCATCAGATGGATGATATATATATATATGGGTAATATTATATTTATTTTATTATGATAATTAATTAAATTTAAAATAACAATCATATTATTTCTATATTTATAATTGAATAATATAAACATTACTCATGTGTATGTATCGCTTACCGTCTACTTGATTGTAAGATATGTCATTTTTAATAGTAATATTTTATGTTTATATTTGAAATTATAATTGATATATAAAATTGATAATTATTTCATTATTATTATTATGGTTGTGTTTTATTAATGAGAAAATGGACCATAGTTAGCATACCTAAGTCATTTTTGACTTATGAACCATTTATCATCAAAACCATTGATGTGAATTTAAAATATTTGTTAATTACATATAGTTAGGTATCATTTAAAATAAAATGAATAATAATATTGGAAAAAAATTATAATCAATTAAATAATTAGCATATGTTTATTATTCATTTTGATAATGAAGGTACATGATGAGTATAAGACAATGAAAGAGACTTCTAAAAATCACTTTGAACATTTTCTGTCAAACTATTTTTATTCCATGTGAATATTTAGGAAATGTAAAATAAATGCACTTATAATTTAATTATTTAATTTTAAAGGATATTGTTTTGGTTCTTATGACATTAAAAAAATTAGAGTGAATATTTTTTAGGATTGTTTTGAAATTTTTTGAAACATAGAAAAATAATTTTCTATTTTAACATATTCAGTGACAATATATTTTCCCAGAGGTATAATAATTATTTGATGGTTGGATTAATTTATAAAAATCCATGATTTATTTTTAGAAAACCCTTTTTCACTATGTTTTGTGAAATTTATTTTTAAATAATATTTTTTATAAGAAATTGATATATCTATATTCTTGTATGATTTATTATGGTTTCTAAGATATTTTATATTATGAAATATTATTTTCTTTTATGATTATGTAATTGTTCATGGGAATTGTTTATTGTAATGGGTGATTGCATTAGGAAATATGGTCATGTGATCATGTTATTTTTCACAAATCCATTGGGAAAAGGGACATAGTTAACTAATAAGGTCTATCCTATGATATTATGGGAATACACTATGATGGTAATTGAAAATATAACCATTAATATTATTTCAATTATATTATTGATTGTTACTCCAATTATAACTATGATGGTTATTCCATGTATATGAAAATATTATATAAAAATTATTCTCCAAGTTACCTTCTTGATTTATCAATGTATTCTATGAGGTTTTATGTAAATATTATGATTTTATAAGGTAAAGGTATGTGTATTCTACATTAGGAAACACAATGAAATATTTTATGAAAATGTTCATTAATATATGGTCATTTAATGTATATGAAAATCTTTATTCAGATACCAAATTTCATTCCTAAAAACCAATTTTTATATAGGTGTTCAGTGACTATTGATTTATTTTTTTTCTTTCTTATGCACCTAACTTGTATTTTTTAACTCGTGCTACATTTTTAAATTTTATAAATTTTTTTGTTGATGGATATGAGAAATATATACACCATGTTGAATATCATTAATATTTTTTATGAATTGAAATCATTTTTTTAAATTAAAATTTAAAAATTATGAAAAAATGAAAATGTAGTGGAATTTACTTTTATATAATATATATAATTATTATTTATGATCCATGAACTAACTCTCTAAAAATATAAAACAAAATTATATCTGAGAATTTTTGAAAATAAAATCTAGTCTAAAGAAGTAAGAATATATAATGTTTAAGGATGGACCTTCTCAAATTATTTATATAAAATATAGTGGGTATAACATGAATAAAATAATAAATCTATTTTTTTAGAGTGGATGCTAATATTACATTTAAAATAATTATTCCTAAGACCCATATTAAAAATTGGGATCACATAATCATTCCTTTTATATTATGTCCTAGAAGGATTATGATTCCGACTATCTTCTTTAACACTTGGATTCAGGTACTCATTAGTATTGTTTCCATACACTTTAAAGCTGAAGTGTCGGTGTGTGGGTGGTGAAGTAAACTTAGTGGTCCCCCAATTATTTTCATTGGATTATATCATTAAAATATATAAGAATTAACTTTATCTATTACCATCCTTTAAAAAATTGATACATTTACTTTGACCACTCATGCGACTTCACCTAGGCTTCCTTCCACGCCACTCACATAAGGGAATATTCATTTTAATTCCTCTATGGGATTAATAATTATAATTTCCCCAAAACAACTAATTTACATAATTAGAAAAACCACAATAATGATGAGTATCTCAAATATCAATTTTAATATTGAGAACAATGTATTTATTTCTTCGCTTCACAAAAAATACCATACGTCTAACCCAATTTAGGGACATTTTTTAAGAGATTGCAGAACTGATCAATTTTTTAGGATTAATGCTAAAATAATAATTTTAAATCATAATTATTCTAAAATATTCTTCATAGGTACCAATATATTCATCATTATTCTTTATAATCTCAATGAATTCCTATTATATTTGTTCCAAGAGTTTTAGGAAAGTAAATTTTGAAAAAATACCCACTTAAACACATATAATTACATTGATTAAATTTCATTATCTTGAATCATATTAATAATAATTTTACACCATTTATCTGACTCACCTTGCAACTGATAAACCACAGTTATGACCTATCCATGCTCAAAAAACTGAACAGTGTAAAATAACATTATGTTGGTGCTGATACATTACTCAAAAGTAATTGATAAGAGAGCCCATTGAAAGATAGTGGATGTTTCCTCATATGAGACTCAATATTATTTTGGTCACTCCTATTTTAATTTGGATTCCCGGTATGAATTATATAATGAGATTGTTTTGTGAGAAAATAAAATTTATTTCTTTTCAGCTCTCATGAACTTCAGTTTCTCAAGTGAATAATCATTTCATTAACCCCTATAGTCATTCCTAAGATTATTCCACCTTGTGAAATCCATTTTATAAAACCATATATCACAGTTTCAGAGTTAGGATATAATAATCAAACTATAAAATCATGTAATAAGTAAAATGATTCCTAATATTTCTTTTATTATGAAAGCTTATTTTCAGCTAGTAAAATCATTAGATTCACCCTATATTACTATAAAATAAAAATATATTTTTATAATTTCAATACACATAATTTTATTAACCAAATCTAAAAAATTAGAAAATACTTGATATGATAGTAACTAATGTGGCCCCAAAATAATTTAAATAAATAATGAATCATTTTGATTAATATTCAATACATCTCAAAATAATACACTCCCCTAAAAAAAGAGTAGTGTCCTAGGATTAACAATACATAATTACCATATTTCATAAAATATCATAAACACATCTCTATGTGGTGGGTCAAATCATTGTATAATTTATAAAAATGACTCCTTTTGTGGCTTATCAAAACTACACCACGTTTTCACAAACAACATTTCATCTAGGGAATTTTTTTCCTTCCATGAACCTCAGGCCTTCCTGCAAACCCATTTTTCTCTGTGATCCATTCTTGATACGCTATATGTATACCATTTTCCATTCTGCAAACCATTTCCAATACATGTTCTATGGTTCACCGTTCCTAGTACAATTTTTTTATCCATGTTGTATTCCCAGAATTACCATTCTATGTATTATGTTTCTAGATAACCTTGTTTAAAAAAACAAACTCCGGATATTGGCATCCAATAATTTGAAAAACATATGGAAATTGTTCCACCTTAAACACCCACTTAGGCCTATAATGTATGATAACATGACTTGAAAATCCCTTGATCAACCCAAAGTAGATAGAAAAAAAAACAAACCATACACCATTTCTAGAAATGAATTTTCTTGGTTCCAACATAATCTCCACCACATATATCATTCAAACACATGAGTCTTCGGGGCTCATCCACCACACCATGATACTATCCTCTTGGGGAAATACTAACTCACCCACAAAATTTTCATCTTGTGGAAAAAATGCATCTTGGTGGGGGAAAGTTCAATTTTCCTCAATCATTTGAAGTGAAAAAGGATGAAAACTGACCTAGGGATACACCTACAACATGTGTCTCCAACGAAACCCAACTTTCAAGAAAAATAAATTTTAGAGTACATCCCAATAGTGTATATCAATCCTACCGTAGAAAGTAAAAATGATACAGAGCATACATATATTCATCTAAAGCCTCTGGGTTAACACACTCTAGTATCTAAAACTGCCCAATTCCTTATCCACCAGCTCCTTATGTTTGGCCTGGACCACCTGGGAGTGGCGGTGGTGTCAATGAATCAAAGGAACAACCACCTCATGACACTCCAGTTCTGAGGTATTGTCTTCTACATTTTAAATATCACTTAAACTATTTCCACTTCCAAGTATGTCAATCAACCAGCCCTCCAGCATCATCACAATGAGATGCAAAATATCTCATATGATGTACCTTGTCATCAAATGCATAACACTACCTCTCCGGATACTAAAAAAAACCCCGGTGCAGATCCTATATCTTGGCATGGGTATGCCTTGGAAGAAGACTGGTTGTACAATGTTGTGTGGATGCTAATTTCATGTACTGATTGAAATGTTCCCCAGAAGAACTATATCTTTGAAGAATATAGTACACAAGAGACCGTTGTGAATTTCCATCCAACACCAATAGATCCATCCATGACTTATTTCATCAGGTTATATCCACCTAAACCCTCAGAGGAGGGTAAACACATTTCCTAACGAGGTGGTGGCTCCTCCGGTTAAACAACTAATAAAGAACCATCCTCTTAACTAGGCCCCTTAAAGGATATCTTTTCACTCATCAGTTCATACTCTAAGATCATCTATGGGATCCTTAAAGGGAATCATCATTGAACTATCCTAAAAAAATTCACGATGCACCATGACCAAAGAGTATATTTGGAGAACTAACCCAAGAGGGATTGGAAAAACCCAAAACACATTCCTATTTTATGAAAGTACCATTTTCCATATGAAAGGTTTCATAATGTACAAAGTCAAAAGGAAGGATATTAGAGTCTTTGTGAATGTATACGTTGGCTGCACACAACAATACTAGAGTCTTTATAATAGAATCTGAACTCAAAATATCCTATCACTGATGCAATCCAACACAAACCAAGTTAACGATTGTGGTACCAATGTGTAACCTAATATAATACCACACTATCATGACCCGACCCAATGTGGCTTATTTCATGACTCCCCAACCCAACATCTAATAGGCTAGGCTTGGAGATGAGAATTGAGTTTGATATCACAGACATGGGTTGTCATATCCTCTCTTACCAGTATTCATCCACTCCTATACACCTCCATTAAATAGTGAGAATATATATATACAAAAACTTAAAAAGAAAATGCACGAATACATCTATCTCAACTAGAGTACAACATTAGTAAAAAATGAAAAAAAACTCCCACTAAAAGATAACTGTAAATGGGTCCAACCTCTCCATGTAGAGGGTATCATTATCAAAGTCCTTCTGCTATTCTCCAGAGTAGGGATCTGGTAAAAATATTGGTTAGTATAGTTACTTCGCTCTGCCACCTCTGGGTCCTATTGGGAATCTTTAGAGTGACATTTGGTGTACATGAGAAACAACATGTGTGGGAAAATATTATATAGGAGTGAGTATAAGAATTTTTAGTAGGAGACCCAAAAACTAAAACAAAAAAGCGAGACACTTGTAGTTACCATTTTACACGACCTAGAATAAGGGAACCATTATGAGAGAGAAACTCCATCTCAAAACCATTATTGGCTAAAAAAACTATTCATATCAAAATCCCGATCATGTCAATGAAAAAATTCCACGTAGAATCCCCAAATAGACCCAGATATATTCATTAATTATCTCATGTCTAATGGTCTTGACCATAGAATGTCTACAATATCCATATAGATGGTTGAACACAAAACTCACCCATATATCATTAGGTACTGACATAATATACATTAAATGGATAATACTCGTGGCTTGGAGGTAGAATATTGCCTCAAAGAACACACACCAAGAACCTAACCATCATTGATATCATGCAAAATTATAGGGGACAAGTATCAAAATATTATTGTTAATGAGTCATCCTAACAATACCTAATGACACGAAGTTAAGAAATTTTAGTCAATTGGGAATGAAAACTTACATCACAACACAGTGAACCCTTGATGAACTTATCCTGAGGGAATGCTCATTAGACAGTTCCATAGAAGAGGTTATCTGATAACTAACCAACCCTAACTCCTCAGGTAGGGGATCACACCTAGGTTCCACTAGGGGTCACTATAAACCTATACAGAAACATGGAACACCGAAATGGGTATCACACAATAAGGAAAATCATGCATAACCCTCCATGTAGAGGATCAACACCTGTGTGTAGTTGGTCATGTTGATTACAAGAACTCCACTTAGGATAATTTCATTAAAGATCACAGATGGAAGAAACAGACCTCAATACAGATATAGAGGGTTGATACCCATGAATCAATGGGGCCACATCCCCAACTAGAATATCCTACTTCGTAGAAGAATTATTTCCAAGTAAATATTGGTCACACCGATACTAAGGGCTCCACTAAAAAATTAAAGGACTTGAGGATAATGTTGGTCTTCTCAAGGTAACAGATGCTTCAAATTTATTGATTCTACAATCAAATGGATTGAGACATCTCACTATAGAAATTGGACAAAACATTCACATTTCATGTTTGAAAAGAAACTGAAGACGGGTCATATTACAGTGAAGGGGACATGATACCAAAAACATTCATAGTGGTAGGACCATGGGGAACCACGCAAACCTTCTACCCTAAACGGCACCAAAGGTGACTAAGGGGACCCACTCAACTTTGATAGTCTAAAAGTGATGAACAAAAGAACCATGACGACCCACTAAAACCTACCATTTAGAGTTTATACTCCAAGGGACCCACACAATGCTGCCTACACACTATAACTCTTAGTCCTAAAACGATGTCACCATTGCATCCTACATGGACAACTACTAAGGATAGGCTACTCAGGGGCCCGAATATGAGATTTAAGGGTGGAGATACAAGTGTTAGAAGTTATAAAGAAGATCCCCAAGGAGTAAATGGAATGTAAAATGGTCCACACAGAGTGTGAGGTTTTCCAAAAAACCTAGTAGTTTATCCCTTTTACATAGTTAGTACACAATGTGTCCCGCTTCACCCAACCAAGGTCTGTGTTTCTCATTCACATGGCATAGACAACAATGTTCATTATACACTATGCGTCTTATTATATGAGGCGTGTTTAGGTCATACAACCACTTGGATACGTGGTTTACATATTCCCACATTCCGTACCCTGTGTTCTTGTTATTTATCATTATTCGTCTACATTACCATGTACTATTAAATGACTATGATGGATGTTTCCCCCAACCATATGATTGGGGTCCTTACATAGCCTGTAATTCTTGGAACAATATTTTATGTCCAAAATTCTCCATTTTCCCCAAATGGTAACAACACACAACATGTAGGACTAGTAAAAACAAAATGTAGATGGGAAAATCTATCAAAAATTCTCTGAAAATAGCTCAGATCACCCACATTCACCCTAAAACACATAGACTGACCCTCACGGGGTCCCAATAAAGAATATAAGGGCTATAAAACATTATAATGACACATCAAAATAAGGATAGAGAATAAAAAGAAAAATTCATACCTTGAGGTGGAATCAAGGTATGTTTGGGTGTAGAACGACACTTGAGATGTGTTGATTCTTGATATGGTGATGATCAGTGTCAAAAATGGCACCTGATGTTACCTCATTGTCTTAGTTCATTCATTTTCTCAATTGATTAGAAGTGGGGGAGAGGTGGATTTAACCTCATGCATGTTCACAAAGGGGAAGAGAGGGGAGAGGGCTTTATGTTTTAATTTAATCCTCCCCTCTACATAACATCCTTGACCCGAATCGCATTCAACCAAATCCTAGCGTCGACAATGTCTATCTCACTCTGAGGGTAAACATGACATTATGAACTCAACCGCATTCTCAGAAAAAAAAATTGAGACACTTGCTAGATGTTATTCACATTTCAAGTGACGTATTGCATGAGTAAAAAAATTATTTAATATTTTAATGTCACAATTCTGAGGCTCACTAGACCTCTGAATTCCTTAACCCACTCAGCACCTAAAATTTTAAATATTGGATGAAATTTTCCAAATACTGATATGGAAAAATATGTGTTTCTACAGGACAAAACTTATAGGTTGAATCTTTTGGAATATGGGGTTGCCTAATATGTGAATTCTATAACTATAGATTATAATGAGTTTATATAAACTAGAATAAGATGTACCAAAATGGTATCAAATCATGTATATTTCTAAGAATTTGATAGTTATAAGTGAATGTAGGATATCATGACATAAGAGGTATAATTGATGAATTCTTTTATAGAATCACATTAACTGAATCCCAAAAATCCATCGTATTTAAAATAATAGGAACATACTTTTTTAGGTTGAGATATGGTTTGGTTTGGTCAATTTTATATAGGAAGTACATATGGTTGGACATAAGGCTTAATTGGTCAGCAATTTCAATATTTTTATTGAATATTTAAAATTTGATCCTTAATACATTAAGTGAATGCCAATGTGTGTTATGGTTAGACATATTTCTATGATATGGACCTATATAATTTTAATGAATCTAATGAAATATTTAATTAATTATTAAATAAGTAACTATAAAATTAAATTATAATTTATTATTAGGATATACTTTTATATATGATTGAGTGATAAATGTTTTATATAATTTATGTTAGTGGGTTTGGGTAATTTTTACATTTTTAAACTTATTTTTTTTAAAATTGGTCTGATGAAATTATATGATATGTGTAAAATGGTTTTATCAATGTGTTTTGTAAGAAATGATTAGAATGATTTGATTTTTTTGGACTTTCATGACTAAAAAAAGATGAAAGAAATTATGATATTATAATTCAACATGGATACTAAAAATTACTAAACATATAAATTAAGATGTGAATTTATATTTTTATGTTTTTATAGAATACCCTTGGGTTTCGAGTGGGTATTTAAAAATCATGGAATATTTTTGGTGCGTGTAAAATGATATGACTTTATTTCAGAGTAAAAAATTCATGGGGTGTAATGTCATGAACCAAATCTAGTCTCCATCCAAAATGGCCCCAAAAACTACTCATGACAACTACCTAAGGGATTTATCAATCCCCACTGGCAGGCATGAGTTTCTGGGTATCATAAAACGAAAATTGGGAACAATTTACCTGAGTTTATAAGGGTACAATGAAAAACAAGTCCAATAAAACTAATCTGGATTTTCAAACATACCATCTTTTACAAAATTTCTGAAATTTATTAAATGGTTTTAAACCACTCTCAAAGAATATAATAAAATAATAAAACCAAAAAGGATATATAAAGAACTTTCATATGGTTAGAGGAATCACCCTCAAGCCATCTCTACTACACCGCATCACGATGGACCGCTAAAAATCCGAACTGTTGGCACAAAAGTTTTACCGAAACCTGCGACAAAAATAACCAAGTCTAAATACACTGAATGGTGTAAGTAGGGTGTGTTCCAAAACCCAATATTTTACCAAAACTATGAGATTACATGTGATAAAAATTTAATGATAAATAACATGCATGATTTTTAGACATGAAATTCTAGTAACAATTTCTAAAAATGAAACTAAAATAAAAGCAGTTTTCAAGTGAGAAATTTTAAAGAACAAACACTATTGAGAATAATGTAAAAAATATTTAATTATCCATCCAACCATACCATAAGCCTATGGTATACACAATGTAACTAATTTTCACAATCAATGGGAATGTAACCCCTATGCACTCACTCAGTATGGGTCCTAGGTACCACGTATCTCGGTGAGAGTAACCATCAAAATATCCATTCCTGTGCTCACGAGCCACTAGAAGGGATCATTCCTATGACCTAGTTTTCCACAATCAACATCATAATATTAGTTTATTTATTGTTGTAATCATCAAACTTTTTATGTGAAACCAAGGCCAAACCCCACAATATCACAAGCATACTAGAACTCGTCCACCTACCTAAATTCTCGGGTTTCGCTTTTCTGCTAAAACAAGTTCAAGAAGTCATAAAATATAATTTTCACACAAAAATATTACTTTCATATAACACATTACCAAACATCTCACATGTACATCACGCAATTCAAATAATCCATTTTTTCATTCAAATGTATTTTTAAATCATACTCACACAAAAATAGCCGACGACAATGTTCACATTTCATTAACACTTCCAAAAATCCTTTAAAAAAATTTATAAAATCATTACAAGATATTAAAACTGACATAACATCACACATAGACATCAAATAATACTTATTTCATGAAAAAAAAATCATTTTCCATATCCCAAACAAACAAAACAATCCACAAACATGTTTTGACCCTCTCATTACATTTAATAAAACATTTCAGAAATATAAAAAACATTATGAAAATTGTTGACATCTTCAATCACCACATTACATTTAAAAAACCCTTAGTAGGTTAACACACTCACCCAAATAGTACATATACACCCTTTTCCTACATTTTTAACTAAATAAGACATATAAAATTTTCCCAAAATAATCCCAAAGGGTATAACTATGTCATGCACATAAAACCCATTTCAAAACCCCCTTTCAAGGCCAAAATTACACCAAGAACCTTCACAATTATATTTGGAAGCCCTATAATAATTCATTAAACCATTATCAAGTACTATAAAATAAACTCAAATTATTCCATGAAGGATACACATGAAAAACAAACATTCTCATAAAACATTTTCAATAACTTAAACAAGGCTTTACACATAAAACCAATTCAAAACCCCTCTTTAAACATAAAAGAACACCATTACCCTACCATATCAGAACATTCTGTCAGAAAAATATTTATAAAACCAATTTCATATGATATAACATCAAACCAAATATTACAACAGGGTTTACACATGAAAAACACACAATTTGAAACAATGTCCAACTATAAAATTATCCACATAACAAAATCCACAAAAAATTGTTTCACACAATGAAAAACATATTAATAACATTCAAAATAATTAAATAAATCATGATAACTCATCAAAAAAATTATTACACATGGAATCACCTACTTTTTGAAACAAAACCCGCAAATATTAGTTTGAAACATCAACCACACCACCTACACACCTCAAGGAAGTGAAATCCAACCTAAAAACCAAAAATTTGGCTAATAATACACCAAATAAAACCCTATATTTTAACCCTAACTTTTGGAAAATTTTCAACTTTATGAAAGTGAGAGGAATCTCTTAGGAGAAGGAATGAAATGAAGAGAGAAGCACTTACTTGATGAAATTTTGAGTAAATCGGTCCTTATCACCCAATAGATAAATCCTTTTGTGACCAAAATTTGAAAGGAGTCTCGAAAGAGTCACATAAGTTCACGTGGGGACATAATTTGGGGGAAAAGAGTGAAAATTGAATGAGTTATGAAAGAAACATTTTACCTATTAAAATCATTGAGATTTGAAAATGATTAATAATGATGGCCCCAATCCATGGAGAAGATGAGCTCCAAAGAGGGGGAGGATAGAATGGGAGCATGTCTTGGGTATGTGGTCTCACTTGGGAGTTGGAATCACCAAAAAACCATAAATATTTAATGATATATTAAATAATTATAAATCAATTTTAATGTAGGAAATACGGTATTAGGATAGCCCAATACCTCAATAAGAAAACCAAATCCATCATTATTATGGATTCCTATGGGATCCTAATTTATATGGTGGTTTTAATATACCCGTTTTTGCCGATTGAGAAGTAGAATGGGTGTACAATTTGGAATATTTAAGGTGTTATAAAAGAAAAAAAATTATTTTTAAATCTGGAAATGGGCTCACGGTTTGACCCAAATTTTGAAAATCCTCAATTTTCAAAAAAATGAGTGGGAAACACCTAAAACAAAGCAAGAATGGAAATTAAATAAAAAATACCTTTATAATAAGTCATGGATGTTACAATTATCCCAAATATAAAAATTTCTGGCCTTAAAAATCCACAACAAGGCCAAAGCCAAAAAACCAACCGAAATGCCAAAATGCACTCATTTTCCACGTTTCTCCTGCCCCCAAATGGCCAAAACACCTCCAATTGATCAATCAAGGAATGAATAGTCTCACCCACCAGAATATAAAACACTTCCTAAAATGATCCAGAATATTCATATTTTATCCCAAATAAAAACACCTCAAACACTATCTGAAAAAAATTCCAGCAATTTACCAAGAAAACAACAACAAAAAAGGTTACACTTACCTTACATTAACCTGACTATTGGGCATTCTCCAGTCCCAAAATTTACCCAATAAATATGGATGTATTTAGATATCTCTAAATAAGACCACTATAGCCATGAAAAATCGTCAGACCAATCTGAGTTACTGGTATGGGGAGACACAAATAGGCTCCCCACTATAATAGACAATTCAAATATTCCTGAGACAGGATTGGGACATTAACAGGGGGAAAAAACAGACTCCCTAGTAAATGGGGTGAAATTCCATTAAAAATTTACAAAGGAACATACATTAGAATCATAGTGTGTCTCCCCACCATAACAACCAACCATTTTATCTAACTAGCTTGGGCTATCATAGGAAGAACCCAAATTTAATGTATTGGGACAACCCAATGGTTAATCCACATAGTTTGGGAAACCATGCACTAACTGTGTGGATACTTCTACTAGAAATGTTTTATAGGGAATGGTTACTACTAACCATGTTCAAACCATGCACTCACCCTATCTATCCAAATTCCAAACCATACTCCAAATACTCAATGCAAACCAAAGCTGAAAATAATGACATTGGGCAATAACATGGGCACGAGGCCCTCCACCTTGTTCCCCTGAATGGGAGAAACAAATGCAAGATGATGCAACCATGGGTTTAAACTATTCCAAAAATTCATACATAGGATATAACTTTGTACAAGGGTTTGAATGACACTAGTACTTCCCCTGACTACGCACCAGCTTCACTCTGGGGCCTATTGCTAGAGCCTAAAATAATGAAGCATCTTCAGCCTCGTAGTTAGGCTTTTGAAACCGTATATAGAAATTATTCTTTATATTCCATAAAAAACTACACCAAAATCCCAAAAACGTTTACCATGAAATAATACACTCCAAACTCATCTTGTATAACCTTACATTTCATAGAATTAAGGGCATATAAGATGTACACACATCACCCCATGTTTCTTTGGATGAGAAATGGAATGAGGAATGGAAATATAGAAACACCATCCTATAAAAAAAGGATGTTGATATTCCTTGTAAGGAGATACACTTATGAAAAAACAACCAATAAAATATTGTATAACATCACCTTTACAGTCAAACGAGCTCACAACATCCCAAGAAATCACTGAACATGACCAATACGACTGATAAAAGCAATGCATTGATGAGGGACCTTATGTAACATCCCCAAACAGCACACAATTCTAGAAGATGTCTATAAAATCCTCTCATGACCATATTTGTCACATTGGTGGTTTAATGTAAACCCATTCTTCAAATAGACTACGAAGTACACAAAGGGCCTCTTAGACACCATCCAGATACTCATCCCCATAAACCACCCCATAATACTTCCACCTTCGATGAAATACATAACCTAAGAAACTATGGTCTCTTTAAACCTTACACGATCACTCTCCAGCTACAAAAGGATCTAAAAAACCCAAAAGGATAGTGTTTATACTCACTCTACAATGCTTGAGAAAATATTCCGTATATTCATCAATTAAAGGATTTTCCCACAGTGAAAACATTTGGATGGAACTTAAATAGTGCACAAACCATTAATGGGGGAGTATATTATCTAATTAGAAAACACAAGGGCCATTCCATGCAAGTCCATTGTTCAAGATGTCCCACAAACTAGAACCAATCACATGAAGGGAACCAATGTAAAGGAATCTCAAAACATTTCTCAGAATAGACCACTAACTGACCATTCAACCCAGCTTATCGACCAAACACAAACCCAAAACATAGTTCAAACAAGAGGGGTTCTTGATCTCAAAACATCCCACCACATCAATATTTTAAAAAACACACAATACACACCATCCCAAACCAGTAATCAATACATCATGTTTTCCTTTAAAAACATTTCTATGAAAACAAATGGTTCAATAGTTAGCGTATCCACCAACAATACCCCATGGGCCTCACACATGAAGGTTTTTTGTGACAATGTAGACACCCTCCTCATATCCATCATGACAATCATCCAACCATGAAATTTACCATCCAACATCCCATACACCCCTAATCATGTGGCTTCTCACATAAATACCAAAGATTAAAACAAAACTTCTTTTAACTTTTCAAAACCAAAACAATCAACCAATACTAAATTTTTATCAAGACCACTAAACATGAAATAAAATTCCCATTCATTAAAATTAATACTCACTTTAAATATATAAACATTAATTTAAAAACATCTCATCCCATTAAAACACATTCCAATAGTTTAGAAAACTCTATTGGGGACACTCTTTCATAACCAACTTTAACATAATTTTCTACATTAAAGAAGTGTAAACACACCATTATCCATTGAAAAACAATTCTAAAAATTTAGTTCCACCATTTATCAAATCAAACCATTCCCTATTTATAATAAAATCATTTTACTGAAACTTTACACTTCTTAAAACCAAGTCATTTATACTTTAAAACCAAACATCGATGATTTCAAAACTAAAAAACACAAGACAGTGCAAGAGGAAACTAGTTTAAGTGGGTGACATGGACACATGGTTGGATACCATACTCCAATTGCTTCACCATCACAGAGAGTGATCTAGGGAAATATCTTTGGCTCCACATGGTTTTTCAGGCACAAAGATCTCACTAAGACCATTAACACAACACTTTTTTTATTTCCATTAATTATCTTCAATCCTAAAAAACCAAAGGACTCAGACAAATCTCGACTTCCCCTAGCCACTCAAATACCATCATGGGGGGTTCTGTCCAGACACACTACCAAAAACCAGAAATTCAAGTCCTGAAATTCATATCTGTAGACTATCCTGACTATTCCCCAAATAACATGACCCAAAAGAGAGAACCTCCTTTGGTACCATTTTGTCACGAAACGAATCTGGTCGCAATCCAAACCAGTACCAAAACTGGCTCGTGACAAGGCCCGAAGGAAATTCCAAATCCCCATGGGCTGGCACACGTGCCTAGATATCATAAAAAAATGGAAACAATTTACCCATGTTTCTAAACATACAATGACAAACACGTGCAATAAAACCAATGTGCATTTTTCAAACAAAACCATCTTTTACATAATTTAAGAACTGAATTACATGGTTTTAAACAAATATCAAAGACTATAAGAAAAGAATAAAATAGAAAAAGACCACCCAAGAAACTTCACATTGATAAAGGAACCTCCCTCAAGCCATATCCACAACACAGCATCACGATGGACCGTTGAATACCCGAACCATTGGAATAAAATCTATACCCAAACCTTCGGCAAACACAACCAAGTCTACATACACCCAATGGTGTAAGTTGTGTGTGATCCAAAACCTAGTAGGATACCACCATTAAGATATTTCATGTGATAAACATTCAAATATTAAAAATAATCATGTTTTAAAGACATGAAATTCTAGTATCAATTTCTAAAAGATGAAACTTAAATAAAAGTAGTTTTCTAATAGACTATTTTAAAGAATTGACAGTTTTAAAAAAAATGTCAATGATACTGAATTTTCCATCCAACCATACTATATGTCGATGATAAGAACAACATAACTAATTAGCACAAGAAATGGGAATTTAACTCCTAGGAACTTGCTCTCTATGAATCCCAGGTACATCGTATCTCAGTGAGAGTAACCATCACAATATCTATTCTCGTGCACATTAGACACTAGTAGGGAGCATACCCAAAACCTAGTGACCCCCCATAATTATCATTATAATAGTTTATTTAGTATTGTATGTTTCAAAATTGCTACGTGAAACTAAGGACAAACCCCATCGGACCACTAGTATACTCGTACACATCCACCCACCTAGACACCTATGTTTCACTCTTGTGCTCAAACATGTTCAAAAAGTAATGATATAATATTTTTACATGAAAATTTCACCTCCACATCACACATTCACAAAACATCCCACATTTATATCACACATGTCACATAATCCACATTTTCATTCAAATTCATTTTGAAATCGTACTTATGCCAAAATAGCCCACAACACTTTTCATATTTCATTAACACATCCACAAATCCTTTAAACAATTTTTTAAAACCATTACAAGATACTCCAACACACATAGAGTCCCACATACATTTTACATGAAACATATTTAATAAAAAAAATTTATTTTCAAATCAAACTCACACAAAACATCCCATAAATGTGTTTTACACCTCTCATTCCATTTAATAAAACATTTCAGCAATTTATAAAAAATTATGACAATGTTAGACAACTTAAATCACCAATATACCTTTAAAAACCCATATTAGGTGAACACAGTCACCCAAATAGTACATATACACCAATTTCCCACATTGTTTAACCAAATAAAACATTTACAATTTTCACAAAACAATCCAAAAGGGTACACATTTGTTTTGCACAGAAAACCCGATTCAAAATACCCTTTCAAGGAAAAAATCACACCAAAACCCTAAAAAAGAAGAAGTGTAAGCTCTTTCAACATTTATTAAACGATTTTCATGTACTATAAAATCACCTCAAATTATACCACTGATGATACACATGAATAAAACACATTTTCATAAAACAAATTCCAAGGAGTGAAACAAGATTTTACACATAAAAGCTATTCAAAAACAATCTTTTAAACCCAAAATCACACCAATACCATACCAAAAATGAATTTTCATCCCAAAAAATATTCAAAAAACCACTTCAATATGTTATAACATCAGCATAAAGAATACCACATGGTTCACACAAAAAAACACCCAATTTGAAATAAAGTGCAACAATTAAATTAACCTCCTAAAAAAATCCATAAAAAATGGTTTTCTCACAAGGAAAAACACATGAGGAATATTAAAGATAATTAAATCAATCATGATAACTCATAAAAAAATTATTACACATGGAATCACCTAACATTTGAATCAGACCCCCCAAATCTTGGTGCGCAACATCAACCGCAGCACGACCACACATCAAAGAAGTGAAATCAAACCTAAAACCCAAATATTTAACCAAAAATAAAAATAATACAACCCTTGGTTAGAACCCTACCTTCTAGACAATTTAGGACATCATGTTGGGACTGATATTCTGGAAAAATTGTAAAAATTGACGGATTTATAAAAGACAAATTTTACTTTTTAAAATCCTGGAGATTTGAAAATGATTAAGAAAGAGCACCCTAATTTGTAGAGGATATGAGCTCCAAAGAGGGGTAGGATAGTGTGAGAGCACACCTTTTGTATGTGTTTTCGGGTGAGAGTTGAATCACTAAAAAACATTAAAATTGAATGATATATTAAATAATATGAAATATATTTTAAAGAAGGAAATGGGTTTTCTAGCATTCCCAACAACTTAATAAAAAACACAAATCCATCTTTATTATGGATTTCTATGGGGTCCAAATTGATAAGTTTGTTTTTCTATACGAGGGGATTCAAATTTAGAAGTTGAATGGGTGTAAAATGTTGAAATATTAAGGAGTTATAAAATAAACAAAATTTATTTTTATTTTGAAAAATGGGCTCCCAGTTTGGCCCAGAATTTGAAAACCCACCATTTCCACAAAAATAAATGTGAAACTCCCAAAACAAAGCATTAATATAAATTAAATAAAAAATATCATTTAAATAAGTCATGTATGTGACATCTAATGGAGGTTTGATGATATTATTTATATGAAAAATATTTTAAAATGTGTTTTGGTTATATGTTTGAAGAAGAATATTTTATTTATTTTGAGATACCTATATAATCTATGGTTGATGAATAACTATTTCATGTATAGTAATATAATCAATTGTAAAAATCAGTAATTTCATTATTTGGAAATCATGTGATTCCATTTTGGTATAAGTGTACTATAGTTTGGAACACCATTTATAAAACTAATGTTTTAGTAGATTGGACATATGTTATGGAGTGTCATGAGGATTGGTATTGATTAACCATTCTCAATTTTTATCAGTGGGTCTGTTTATATATTGTCTTAGTGTTTTTGTTATAATAATGGACATGGAACTGAGGTGATTAGAATGGTCATATATAAGAATTTACGAATGAATCCTCATAAAATTAATCCCTTAATTTGATAATGATCATCAATAAATCAATAGTAATTTCAGTGGAATCATATCATGGATTTTAGTGTAAATTTGGATCATTTATTTAAAGTTTCACAATGAAATAGAGATTGGTGTTTGGAGATATAAAATAGTTATACCATGATGAATTTACAACAACAATATATTTTAATTTATAGGAGAATTGATAGTTTATACATTATAATATTAAATTTTATAGAGAGGATATTTTGTAACAACCTATGCCTTTAAGTGTTGGAAGAATCAGAGTTATTCCAGAATCTATTCGAACCAATGATGATAATTTTTTTTATTATATTTAGATAAATAGGGAGATTATATATTTTAATATATGATCATAAATAACCATAATACATTTCATGGGAATCAAATAAAAATTATAAGAATGGATTCACTACATCACAGGATCATCAGTGTCAATGTGATATATTATATGCCCAATGAAAACCCA
Organism: Viscum album; assembly: GCA_963277665.1. Taxonomy (NCBI): domain Eukaryota; kingdom Viridiplantae; phylum Streptophyta; class Magnoliopsida; order Santalales; family Viscaceae; genus Viscum; species Viscum album. The sequence goes on along the minus strand of OY728164.1, from coordinate 848,074,065 downwards.
ATTACAACCAATAATGAATTTGATGGTTTTGGAAGAAGAAAAATTCTACTATCTATTTTACCATTTACATTGTGGCATCCATAGAGATCATATTTTCCACGAATGACCTCCACTATATGTGGAATAATTTTGTTTACTTGAAAGGATTTGTTTTCAAATATCCTTTGGGACTTATTTTTAATGATCCACAAGGGATTAGAATATTTCTTTTTTCTATCTATACATATATTTGTGTTCCCCTTTGATATAATGTGGTATATGACCAAAATTTCATTCCAAATCAAGATAATATCATATCCTTCCTTGAATTTACATATACTTCATATTATTGTCAAATTTTAGATGGGTTGGACTAGATATCATAGCGTGATTCAATTTGAGCATACTAAAATCATGATGTTATGTTTGATATTTTAGGTGAAGTTTATATAAGGAAGCTTAAGAAGGATGATTAATCATAATTTCATAGAATTTCACATAACATTTCATTTCAGGTGAATATATTTTTGGAATTTAGAAGAATTAGGTAAAATTCAGAACATAATTGGATATAATCAATTGAATATTTTTAGTATGACCAAAGAAATATTGGGGGTAAAGTAAACCAATTTATCTATGGGTTTGGAGCTGTTACATCACATAGTGAGTTTTATTGGTCTTAGATCAACTTCATAATTTCATTCAATTTTTTTATGATTAACTAATATATAATTATGGATAATATAGGTTCTTGTTTGAGTTTATTATGATTATTATGGAATTAGTTTAATTAAATTAATAATTAATTGAGGGTATGTGTCTATTACATGATGAGTATTTTGATCATATTATATGTTACATATTTTATTCTATTTTTACTATATTAATATAATTATTATAACTATATTTGGAATTATTGTGAGGTATGATATCATCGAAAAAATGGGATGAACTCATGTAATCCTAACAGTCCTTCAAGGGTCTTATCACTTTCTAAAACAATTTTTTGGTGTAAACATCATCAAAAACTATTTTTGTCCCAGATTATTGATATCTTTGATTAAAGGGTTAACTTTTTAAATGTTTTTAATATAAAAAATGATTTTACCATTAAAATTTATTTTTTATAGATTTAGTCTCAAAAAATATATTTCCATCATAAAAATTTGATTTCAATTCAATGGGTTTCTATTCTATTTCAGTTGAATATGACTATTTTACAAATTGAGTATTAAATATATCCTTGAAAAATAGACTGGTTTCAGAGGAACGTATTAGAAACCCATTTAATTATTTTTTAAAAATACGTATTTGATAGTTATTTAAATGAATGGAAAATAAATCATATTTAGATAAATGATTTGATTCAATTGGGATTTTACAGATGATGATTAGTTTTTAAAGAATGTTGGTGTTTGTATGTAATATTTCACTTTATGGTTTCCTTTTATGTTTTTTCCTACTATGGAGGTATGTCTGATATAATTATAACCATATGTGAAATCACCCCTTTTGTAGTGGGTTGGCCTGAGGAAGTATAAATTTCATGTGGGATTCATAAATGTTGTATAATTGTGTGACATAATGAAGAGAGTGGGTTCCCATAGTATTTTAAAATTATAATTTACAAGGTTCCCTCTTTATAGTTATTGAATAAAATGAATATGGGTTCCCTATTTAGTATTTTTGATGAGGAGAAGGGTGTGATCCTTACAAAGAATTCTTAATGAGGAGGATAGTGGGTTCCCTCCTTAGTGATGATATTATGTAGGTGAGTGAGTTAACTTATTAGTGAGTTGTCTTATACTAGTATAAAATATCATTATTAGACTCATTAAAAATGTGGTAGTGATACTTTCATGAAGGGAAAATGGATAAAGATACAACCAAGGGGATGTGACATCAAGGATAACCTCAGGGATTGATATTAGTATAAGGGGTGTGATTTAAATTTCTTGTAGTGTCACATAAATTGATAAATTTTACTAGATTATATTTATATACCTAGAATAAATGATCACCCTATAAATATTATTGAATTTACATATTTGTTTTGAAATATCGTGGTGGTATGATAGCTAAATCATGGGAGATTTAAAATATATTATCCAATAAATAGATAAATATGCCTTATATTAGGATTCATATACTATATAACACAATAAATAGAAAAATATATGATGATGATATTGAGTTATAATTTGAGGGATAGATGTGAATTAATTTTTTAATTAAATAATAAATTGGGATCCATCCCATTTGATGAAGTATAATAAATTGTTTGATTCTTATATAACTATACAAGGGACCTTAATGATAATTAATTTTAGGATTGATGGAATGATTATAACACCCCTTATTTTAATGGATGATTTTTTCTAAAATTTTCATTTATATATTACAATGCAATGAGCCAAACATTTGTTTCACACAAAACTAACTTGTTGTACGTTACACGCAATAGCAAGGTAGCGTAAGATACATGCAACATTGCAGATCAATTTTGTTCAATATATAAAATAACTATGTTTAGATTATATTATAAGAAACACCAAAGGAATATTTTGTTATAATCAACACAGACTAGGATTGTGTTACATGCAAGAGTGTCCTTCCTCGATAGATTGTGTCGTATGTACTACCGAGTTTCACTAAACATAGATATATTATTAAAATAAAATTATTTAATGGGGTATAAAATATCCATTATGAATAGTATTAACCACATTCTGGATTTTATATAATATTAATATTAATATTATGTATTTTCTATGCATGATATAAAAACAAATTTATTTCTTTTCGGATAAAATAAATATTCTCCAAAAAATATAGTTTGGGTATTTTTTAGTGGCACACCCATTTTAAATATAGTTTTAACACTTTTATATATTATATTTGAAATAATAAACTTATTCTTTTAAATCAAGACATCAAAATTTATTTTTGTTGAATTTTTCATATTTTTAGATACAATTTTTTATTTTATCGAATAATGAATATACTGCATTTTAATTCAAAACTGCATTTTCATCTAATTTATTTATATAGTAATATAATATTTTATTTAGTTTGAATGTTTAATTATATTATTTTCTTATCATTTAATACAATTATGTTCATTGTAATTAATTTTACATTTATATTGGACAAAACCACATGTCTATATTTTTGGTAGTTTTCACTTCATAAAAACATGATTTTTAGTTTTGACAATAAGAAATAATATTAAATTAAATTAATTTTTCTGTTTTGAAATTAGAATAATGGAATATATATTTTTTATATGAAGGTCCAAAATTTTTAAATAGGACCTTTTTATTTTTTTACATTATGAATAATAACGTTAGTAATTTTTTTTATTTTCAATGGTTAAATGTTAAATTAGGTAAATAAGGGTAAAAAATAAAATTATAATAAAACAATTACCCTAAAATGTGTTCTAATCCTATTGGATAATTCATGGGTAACTAGAAAAATCATTATTCGGAAATTTCAGCATTTGGGAACCACATGGTTGTGAAAATGACAAGTTATGATAATTAATTTAATGTGAAGGGAATTAGAACATAAACTTGTATCCTTTTACAAAATCATTTTTAAGGTGGTGTTATATAACTGATCATTTAAAATATAAATAATAATGAAAAATATAATACAATTTAAAATATTATGTTATTTTATTTATAATTTGTATACATTAAATAAATATAGTTATTTATGACATAATGATGCAGTGATTACCTTATTAATGAAATATTTAAATAAATGATACTATAAATATTAAAATAAATGTAATTAAATATTTTGATTCCATTAAATAATTTTAGGGTATGTATTGACATGTTAGTGATGATTTTATTCCATTTATTTGAATGAATAAAATTTTCATGACTTTAAATAAATCAATTACTAAATAGTGTCAAAATTGACAGAAATGTGTTTTTAAAACAGATACTTTACTTTTAAATGATATAATCTCCCTAAAAATATGAGATTTATAAATATGACATAGATAATGTTAAAAATTTCATTAATGATCCACTAGAGGTTCTCTTGTCATTTCATTATTACTATAGTAACTATGAATTATGAAAATACAAGATGACATGGTAAGAGTTAATGTTTTAAACTAAGGGTTAAAGTTGAAAGATATGTTTCATTTTGTAATATAAATTTATCTAAAACCTATTGGTTGAGAGGATATAGATAGATAATCCTGTTATATTTTATATAAAATTTTTAGGAACATTATAAATCTAAAATAAATTTATAATAAATTAATGTTTAAAAACATTATTGAAGTTCCCCTCACCACTCCTGTAAAAGGACACTTCTCCTTATCCATTAGTCACACATCTAAAGCAATTTTCTCTTCTAAACCATGCTCATTTTCTCTCCCAACATCCATAAACTCATATTAGATGCCACAAATGTCGATTAAATCTATCATAGGGAGACCTTTTGTGAAAATTGAAAGAAGATACTCAAAAATATGAAATTGTTTTATCACCTCTTTCAAATTTCATTTCTTCATGTACGTTCTATTCTTATGTTGTTCCCATAATAATGTAATAAATAAATTATCTTATCAATTATGAGATGTTATTATAATTATGGTACAACCTTATACATCCTTTCATCTATCATATGAATAACAATATCACCATTTGTGTGTACGTGCGACTTACCGTCTCCACAGAAGGTTGTAATTTGTTATTCAACAATAATAAATTTGGATATGTATAATGATGCATATAATGTATTTAAATAATTAATATAACAATAAAATTATTATATATAATTAATATACCAATCTAATTCCAAACCATTTAACCATTAATTGAATGATATCATCACTTGTGCATACGTACGACCTACCGTCTCCACAATGCGATGAGATTCATTATCCATGTTAACCATAAAAGAATGATTATAATGTATATAAAATAAATAAGATCAAAATATATGAAAAATTAATTATACTTAATTTCTTAATATATATATATATATATTTCATTTACTTGATTCAATTCAATTCAATATCGAAATGGAATCAACATTCATGCGTACGTACAACCTACCGTCTCTATAAATGGGGTATTCCATTTCGATTATCTATCTATTATATATATTTTTATATAGAAAAATTATGATATATAAATCATGATTCACATTTTTTAGGTATGTAAATCATGATCTAAGTAAAAATACCAAAAATAATAAGTCAAACATTTACGATAAATAATAAAATTATCACCCAAAACATTACTTTAACATGCAATTGAAAAATAAATGGGTAATATAAAGTCATAAATGAATCATATATGATATAATAGTTATTATTATGGTTCTTTTACAATTGAATAATATATCTAAACCCAATTTATAATATATTCAGACACATATGATATAAATATGACCTAAGGTAAGTGATAATTTCCAATCTCATTATTATTCATGATTGTTTATTTGTAAGTTTTTACTAGGGTATATTTATCATCCAAATCCATATTTCAAAAATATATCGTATTATTCATATTATTATAATATTTTTTAATTTCAATTTTCCCAATTGGTGAATTTTTATCAAATGGTATGGATGTAATCATTCTTTTGTTTACCATAATATGTACTTTTTTACTTTTCAGGAAAGAGTATGAGAAGAATTTTTTTTAAAATATACAATTGGAGTAGATTTTTAAATATTTTTAATGACTTATTTCCAAGAAGTTTATGCTACACGATTTAAATTTTACTTTTAATTAAATTATTTTCTTTTAAATTTTCACCACATTTTTAGGAATAAATACATTTTTTAATAAGAAATTATATTTTCCTCATAAATTAAGTTCAAGTGTTTTATCAAAATTATATTCCCTCTAAGATGATGTTCTTTAAATAAGTCTATGTTTCTATCCATATTATTACAATTATTTTTTATCATACTGATGGAATGATATTTTATAAGGATTATGTTATGATGAAATCATGTTTAAGAAAGCCATTTTATTTAATGTGTTTTGATATGATAAGAGATATTTTTTTTTGTGGAACATGTAAGAATGATTTAATTATGAGATGGTTGGGACCTATATATCCCACTAATTCATCTGGAAAATATTTATATATCTTGAGATAGACATGGCTAAAATGATAAGTAAATCTGGTTCAGTAATACCTAGCTAGAATAACATGTGAAACTGGTTCAATAATACATTTCTAGAATGAAAAGTAAAAGTAAATTTGGTTTAGTAATACTTGGATAGAATACAAAGTAATCCTGGTTCAATAATGAGAATTTTCCACTATAATGGTCATGGGAACAATTACTTTTCTACTATGGAAATAATATTATGTGCTTATTTTCTTCAAATAATTACATGTTTTTTCAACATTATTTTATTAGGGCTCATGTTCATTTTGATTTATGTATTAAAAACTGCCATGATTTATTTCCTGACTCATGATTTTGATATTAAAAATGTATTTCATGTTTTTACATTCCTATGTTTATTTTTAGTTTGATGTTATTTATGTTTACTCCTAATGAGTATCTTAGATCACCATTTTTATGTTTTCTTTCCCTATAATACAAATAATTTTTTTTAGGAAAACTAATTGGGAAGATCTTTATGGGAGATGTTAAAGATCGTTCACCAAGATAGAAGAATGTGATCTGAGTTTCTAAATATACTAAAATAATAAAGTATTTTGTAATATATTTGTGTAATGTATTATTAATTCTTAAAAATAATTATAATGTCCATGTATGTCAAGATTGTGTCATTAGAGTTGGTATCAGAGTGAAGTTTCAATCATCCTTTGGAAACTATGATGATAAAATATTATTGATATCCCTATAGATATTTTTATATATATGTCTTGAGATTTCCTAAGGATAATAGAGGTATAGGTTACAATACTATGGGTTTTATGATACTCATGACTAACTGAGGGTTAAACTGAAGATATAATTGATAGAAATATTATAACTAATAAACCTTACTTATGTGTTTCTAATCTCTAATATGTATTTCTAAAATTTTTCTTTCTAGTATTAGTCAATAACCAGAACTACAGAGAACATAGTTAGCCATTGAATGGGTCAGATGTGATATGTATGTGAATTATGAAGATCGATTTCTTATATGGAAACATCATGGAGAGAACCATGATGCTTTTATGAGTATTGGTCACACTTCTAAGGGAAAAAATATTATAAATGACTTGTAAATGGTATGTGATGTTAATCTAGTAATGTTTATATTAAACCTAAAAATATTTAGTTTGTGAATCCTAAAGATTTGATTTATATTTTAGGAATGATGAAGATGAAAAATATTGAGTAATGGTTTAAGAATAATGTTGGAGGATTGAGGTGTATATATTTTAGAATTCAAATATTATGTTAAATGAATCATGAAATATACAAGTTATTTCAATATATTTTTTTCATTAAGGATTGGAAATGATATTTTGAATAGTCATATAGATCTAGAAAACGATTTAAAGGTAAGGTGATATACTTGTAGAACACACGATTAAGGGAAATATAACCATTAATATGACTTTATTCGAAGATAATTATGTTTGAATAAATATATGTTGGGTTTGAATAAGTAAATTTGATAATGCTTGTTTCTTGGGAACTAATTATGGAGTTGTTGACAAGAGGGACATGATTTAATGGATATTGTATACAACATGTTAGGATTTATGGAATAATCCACTATGTTTTGTAACAATGAAACATGCATGTTTTTAATAAGGATATCTAGCAATTTAATTTGTTACTATCACTCAAGAGAATAAATGATTAATGGGTTCACATTTAATTAATGTGACCAATCGAAGATACCTTATGATATATGGGGGATAAATGTAAAGGTGGGTTTTCAAACCTTATTTTTATAGTTTTGGATTTTCATCTTTCTAAAGGATTGTAATGTTATCAAATTTTTGGGAAGGATTAAGTTACAAATCCGATGATGTTTGTTAGAATAATGTATTTTCTCACCATATATGGAATTATTCATGTTTAATAACATGTGATAATATTTTTATTTGAGATAGATGGAATGACATATCATTCAATTTATGGACCACATGATCTGGTAAAACATCAAAAATTGAAAATTCAACTTCATTCCATTAAATAAGAGATTATGTGGAAATTGTTCAAGGCACAAAAATGGTGATTTTTTACCAAAATCATGTAAATATTTAATCACTTGAAAAACTCATCAACTTTAGGGAAGTGATCTTAAAAACAATTTTTTTATCTTAGTACCTTCTTATCCAATGAATCACATGGTCCCTTAAATCAACACAAATTTATGGATTTCAGGATATCAGCATTATGCAAACCATGTTCTCTATCACAATCCATCAAAACTTGATGGTTATTTTTTCCATATATATGTTTTAAATTCCCACATATGTTCTCCTACATAAAAACTGAGTAGTGAGTTACTTTGGGTAATCATTATGTTTCTAGCATTCCTTTTTCAAATTATGGTTTAGTATTTTTTTTACGATGAGGGTTTCTAGGATAGAAACATTCTAGTAGTAATCCTTTTATGACCCAAAGAATTTTGAGGAAAAAATTCATTTTAAGGGGGTAATAAAGTTTTAGTGGAGCATTTTTTTCAAAAAATTTCACTTATATCTTGTAACACTCTAAGTTAAACTAACCTTTCACACTAAAAATACTTGTTGTATGTTACACTAAACACCGAGTTAACGTACGATACACACAACACTGAGAATTTATTTTTTTTCAATATATAATAAAAATATGTTTTGATTATTTTATAAGAAAAACCAATTTAATATTTAACTTCTCATAACAATAAATTGGCTTGCATTACATGCATGCACAACCTTCCATGATAGCTTGTATAGTACGTAATACCAGTTCTCTTTGAATAATATTATATTTTTAAAATGTTATTATTTAATGGGATAAAAAATAGATTTAATGAATAGTTTTAATTTTTTTTGAATTTTCTATTACATTAAAATTAATAATATTTTTTTCTTGACATTATATAAGAACAAATTAAAATTTTCAGATAAATGAACTATTGTTCAAGAAATACGGTTTTACCATATTTTGATGGTGTACTTATTTTAAATCTAGTTTTTATCACTTTGATATATTATATTTGAAAAAATAAACATTTCATTTTGAATTGGGACATAAAAATTTACTTTAGTTGATTTTTTTTTTCTAATTTTCTTATTAAATTTATATTTTAGTGAATAATAAAAAATACAACATATTATTTTAAAAATGTCATTAAATATAATTTATTAATATTGATATAATATATTTTGATTTTTTTTGAAGTGTCAATGGATATTTTTATCATTTATTATTTTTTTCCAATATAATAGGTTCATATTTAAATTAGACATAATCACATGTCAATAATTTGGTAGATTTTATTTCTTAAAAACCTGCTCTCTTATTTTAATAACATGAATAAATTTTATAATAATTTATTCCAATTATTTTTTTTAATTTAAAATAATAGATTCTATATTTTTAATTATAATCCTCAAATTATGCAAATAGGTCACTTTTATTTTCTGACATTATGAATAGTTACATCAATGTTTATTTTTATTTACAATCATTAAATAGTATGTTAGGAAAATAAGGGTGAAAAATTAATATTATAATAATAAAAAACTACCCTTTCACAGGTCCTAGTCATATTGGATAAGTCATGGGTGACCAAAACAGTATATATGATGAAATTGTGGCATTTGATACCCACATGGGCGTAAAAATGACATGTTATAACAAATAATTTAATATAATGTTAAATATAACATAAAAATGTATATTTCTACAAAAACAATTTCATGGTGGGGTTATATAGTTGATATTTTCACTATAAATAAAAATTATAAGGATAATTGGATTTCATACATCATGGTATTTAATTTATAATTTTTATACATTAAATCAATACATTTATTTAGTACACAATGATGACAGAGTGATTACCTTATTAATGAAATATTCAAATAAATGATATTATAAATATTAAAATAAATTTATTTTAAAATTTTGATTCCATAGACGATTTTTTTTATGAAATTGACATACGAGTGATGATTTAATTCATTTCGCTCGATTTAATCATGTATTTATGACTTCAAAATAAATCAATTACTAAATAGTGTCAAAATGGACATAAATGATTTTTTAAAACAAATGGTATTTTATTAAATGATATAATAGTCATAAAAAAATTATTTTACCAAATGACATATATAATGTTTCAAATATCACTAATGAAACATTTATGATCTCTTGGAATTTAATAGTAACTATAGTATCCATATATTATGAAAATACAAGTAGTCACGGAAAGAGTTAATATTTTCTACTAAGGGTAAAAGCTATAAGATAAGGTTATGTTTGTGACCAATACATGTATAAAACCTATTGTTTGAGGGGATTTCGACCCATCCTCATATTATCTTTTACATTAATGATTTTTGGACAATTAGAAACTAAATATCAATTTACAAATAAAATATCATTTAATGACTTTTCTAATGTTCCCCTCACCTCTCCTCTAAAAGGGGACTTCTCCTTATCTTTAATTATACATATAAATCCCTTTTCCTTAGCCACCCCATAACCATTTCCACTGACAACATCCCAAAATTAATTGTAAAGGACACAATTTGGGCATAAATCCATCCTAGAGAGGCCTATTGTGATGATTAAAAGGAAATACTCATAAAAGAGGTTATTATTTTATCACCTATTTAAAAAACATAATTATTATACTTATTATTCACATATTTTCCCATAATAAAGTCATAAATCAAGTATATTATACATGATGATATGATATTATAATTATGGGATAACCTTATACCTCCTTTTATCCATCCTACGAATAACAATATAGCATGTTTTCCTACGTATGGCTTACCGTCTTCATGTCGTGGTGTAAATTTTTATTCAACAATTCATAATTTGGATGGGTATAATTATGAGTATAATCTATGTAAATAATTAATATAATATAATAATTATGATATATAATTAATATACCATCCAATTCTATACCATTTAACCATTAAGTGAATTATATTGTCTCTCGTGTGTGAGTATGGCCTATCATCTCCATGACACAATGAGATTCATTCTCCATGTCACCCATTCAAGAATGAATATAAATTATATATAATAAATAAGAATGAGATATATGAAATAATAATTATACTAGATTTATGAATATATATATATATATTTCATTTACATGCATACATTTAATTCAATAATGAAACAGAAATAGCATTCACACATACATATGGCCTACCGTCTCCATGAACAGTGTATTCCATATCATTTATATATTTATTATATATATTTATATTATAAATAATTATGATATATAAATAATTTATTACATTTTGGAAGTAAGAATATCATGATATATGTAACAAGATTAAGAATAAAAAAACAAAACACATACCACAAATAAAATAATCGTTACCCAAATCATTGAATTAACATGGAATGAATAAATAAACAGGTAATATAAAGTCATAAGTGAATCTTATAAGATATCATAGATATTATTATGGTTCTGTTACAAGTTAATAATATGTTTAAACCTATTATATAGAAGTTCTGGGCACATACCAAATAAATTGGACCTAAGGTAAGGGATAATTTTGAAATCTCATTATTATCAAATATTATTTATTCGTAAGTATTTTCTAGGGTATATTTATCATCCAAGTCCATGTTTCTGAAATATATAGTATTATTTTTATTATTATACTATTTTTTAACATCCATTTTACCCATTGGGGAATTCTTATTAAATCGTATAGAATTAATCATTCTTTTGTTTTCTATATGAGGTACTTGTTGACATTTACAGAAAGTGTAAGAGAAGAGTGTTATTTTAACTTATATGAAGTGAAAATATTTTTTTGTACCCTTAATTCCATTTTTTCCATGAATCTTCCTCTACATGATTTGAAGTTTATTTTCAACTAAAATCATTTCTTTTAAAATTTCATGTCATTTTGAGAAGAGAAAGCATTTTTGAATAAGAAAGGATATTTTCGTCAAGAATGAAGTTCAATTGTTTTATCAATTATTTTCCATCTACGATAACACACATTAAATAAGATTATGATTCAATACATATAATTATACTGATTTAAATGTGATAATTAAAGAATGATATTTTATATAGATTACGTTATGATTGAATGACTTTTAAGAAACCCATTTTATTTCTTATCTTATGCGATGATGAATGCTCAATGTTTTTGCTGTACATGTCAGAATGATTGAATTATGAGATGGGTGGAACCTATATCATTATCCAATAAATATGGAAAGATTTATATTTCATGAGATAGACATAAATGGAAGGAAAAGTAAATCTGGGTCAGTGATACATGGCTTGAACGACAAGTATATCTGGTTCAGTAATACATGTATAGAATGTTAAATAAATCTGGTTTTGTAATGAATGGATGGAATAAAAAGTAAACTTGGTTCAGTAATGGACCTTCTCAACTATGATCGTATTAGAAGTAATAACATGTCTATAACGAGAATCCAATTATGTTCTTATTTTCTTTCTAAAAATCCATTTTTATGTCAATGTTATTTTATCATGGTTCGTGTTTATTTATGATTTATTCTTTATGAACTTCCAGGATTTATTTCATGACATATGATTTTGATATTCATAATTTACTTATATGTTTTTAAATTATTATGTTTATTTTTTAAATGTTATTTTTGTATACCCTTACAAATAATTTGAGCTCACTATTTTTATCTTCTCATTACCCCAGGATATAAAGAAGGGTTTTTAGTAGGAAAACTAATGGGGAGATATTTATAATAGAAGTTAATGATCATTCACAAGACATAAGAATGTGTTCTGAGCTTCCAAAGACACTAAACCAATACAGTCATTTGGAGTCTATTGGTGTAATTTATTATGAATTCTGAAAAATAAATACAATTTCTATGTATGTCAAGATTGGGTCGTTAGAATGATATAGGGTATAAAATGATATATTATATTTTTATTTCATATAGTTTTCCCCATATGTTTTTTCATATTTTTTTCATGGTATTATGGTTATATTGTTATTTATTTCATTGAACCATCATTGATTTCATATCATTTTTTCATTGAGGATTAAAAATTGATATAATTGGTTGATCCATATTTTCATTAGTTTTAGTTATTCTTGATGTGGTTAATATTTCCCAATATATTTAATTTTTTGGTAACATTATGGGTACTGGAAAGATAGATGGGTTAAGAGGTACATTTAGAGTTACTTTTATAACTGTATAATGATACCTTCTAAGGTTTGTGCCAAATGACATTAGAGTGATTGTGAAGTATTCCTCACTAGGATATAACGGTAATAAGTCATTTGTTATAGGTAGGTTATACTTCTTCTGATTTAGTAAATATTATTATATGTCCTCAAGGTTCATGTCTCTTCCATTAAATGATGGTATAAATTACTGATATTATATGATCATGAATGGATTTTTTGGGTGTTTCAAGTGGTAATCACTATATAATTTCATTTACATCCACTTGATCAAAACTAATCATTATGTAATGGTGATTTATGTATGTATATTATTTATTTAGAATCACCCACTAAATTTCTATACAACCTAGATTTCAACGTATGTGGATATAGGATATTTTTTACATCATGTAGAATAATTATATTAGAGTTATATACATAGAAAAGATGAGTATTTCCTAATAGGTCAATGATTTGGTAGGATATTTTATTGTAGAAACATCAAAGGGTAATTTAACGTATTTAATTACATTTCAAATGTATTGGTTAATGTGTGAACCTATTCATTGTATTTTTATGATTATTTTTTTTACTACTGTATCATATATTTGATATCATTTATATTGTTTTTTAATTTTTATACTCCATTATAAGATTCATCTTTATTATCTTAATATTATGTATATTTGATTTTTTTATGCCTGTTTTATGGATGTGTCATGCAAAATTTTCAATATAATCAAGAATAATACTTTTTTTCCCTTTGAGGTAATAATGTTAACATGATCTTGTTATAATTTTTTCAATATACTAACCGGGGTCCTAGGGACCTCTACTAGAACTGATATTCCATAAACCAAAATCTCATTTTTTTCCATGAACGGATAACAACATGTGCCTAGGATTTATTACATAGCTATGGGAATCAGTTTACTACTATAATATATTAATTATGAATGAAACCTACCAAACATATAAATAATACAACACTTAATAATTTCTTATCCAAATTATTTTATTATTGAAAATAATTCATTTTCCATGGATGAATATGAGTATGTAGATATAAACCATACACTAAAAGATTACACAATGATAGAAAACTTTAAACTATTATATAAAAAACTAAGAGAGGTCATCCCACTATACCTTAAAATATGTCAACCAAGGTGATTTGTTTCCTTCAATTTAGGCTCTTCTCAGACAATGTAATCAAAAATAATTTTCTGCATGTTCTAAATATTTTAGTACTCTCAATTGAAATAACCATCATTATAGTTATGTAGAATAATTTGGTTTTTCCTTTCATACCCTCAGATTATATTTCATTAATTTTTTTGTATATGTTTTCCAAAATTAATATAATAATAATTTTATATGGATTTATTATAAAATTAAATTTCCAACATTACATAAGATTGTTTGGGGAGTTCTATCAAAAACTATTTTCATTTTTTGATGTTTACTCCCTCTTATATTTTCACTTAAATCTCAAGATACCCATTAAATCTACTATCCTCATAAACTGAAATTTAGTTCAATACCTAAAATATATGTTAATATATTATCTCAAGACCAGTGCCTATAATGATGAACTCAGGTTCAATGAAGGATACTAAATTTTCATTGATTTTATTTCCATATGTTTAGGTATGTTAGAATAATAATTATGATTTATAACTATCTTCTACTTAGTCACATTGCAGATAAATGATTCATGGGTACACTTCATCCCTTTCATCATTAATTTTTGAAAACTATATACATTTTTTTGGCCATATGCATATTTTGAATATCATAGTGAGTAGATTCCATACCTTTAGTCAAATACAAATGAAGTATGAATATATGATGTGATCACTTAATTCTATTGTATATCCTTTCCTTTGTTCCTATACTGCACTAATTTCCATTCCCCTTTCAAATTTATTAATAACTAATCATCCAAAACAAATCAATTTAATACCTATTTATAAGTGGTAAATACTCCAAAATTAAACCTGGCACAAAATAAATAACCCTCATAACATCCCTTATTACACATGAGCACATTCATATTTTACCTCCTTTATATCCACTTTATGATGTCAATTGTCAAACCCCATGAAAAGGAAATATATTTTCACATACCTTTGAGAAAATATTTAAGTATTAAAATAAATAAACACAAATACATCTATGTTTTTTCTGATAAAACACCATATAATATCCCAAAAAAAATTATACACATTACCATTATTTAGAAAAAACCAAACATTGTAGATTGAAACTCATTATTAGAATAATTTTTTTAGATTTTATAAAAAAAATTACTGATATAATTCTCACGTAGCCAAACCATTTTAAATAAAATAATGATATTTAAATGGTGAAATAGTTAATCAATGTTGAAATTAATAGGAAGGTGAAAAATTAATTCCAAACATAAAAGAAGATATGTGATAACATAAATGAATCATTTTCTCATATAAACTATAAAAAATCATCAAGGGAAAGAAATGTGAACATCCTAAACAATTATTGTGAAAATGGATCACCCAATGCAATAACATCAGAATTTTCTATGTTATATAATAAACACAATCAATAAATAAATCTAAAAAAGAATTTCAAAAAATACATATAATTGTATAAACATATTTCCAAGTGATATAATAATAGAAATACATTATTTATATCATTTTTCTATATATCTATATAATCCTAAAATACCCTAACATACTCTGAATTGACAATACAAAAAAGTACTCTAAATAGGATATGATTTATGTTAACCTAAGGGATAATTGACAATGAATAATCAAAACTATTATAGAAACCACCTATTTTGTTCTCACTATGTTATCCAGGATTCATAGTATTTAATATAAGTGGATGTTAGGATACAAAAAATATTGATATAAACACATACTTTAATCACACCATGTGAAATATTACTTCAACTAACCTCAAAACACTCTTCAAATAAATTTCCCCTTTCACATATATATGTATACAAAATCATTAAAGAGTCACATTTTATTTAATAAATATTAACTTAATTTTAATATAGTGGGATTCGATATCTAGGGTGTAAGATTTTTTAAAAATTCTTTTTTGTAAGGGACAAAAAATTTGAAATAGCATAGAAAAAAATTATTCATCAAATAATCTCATATAATATTATATATTAAACAAAAATCAAATTAAATTTTTTTAGTGAAATAATATTATATTAACATGTATGTCATGGAAAATTATAACTATTTTGAATCAAATATAAATTATGATTTAAAATAGTACAGGAACAAAACTAGTTTATGAAAAACACCATAATGAACATGATGTTCCAAATTATAAATTAATGGGATGTAAAAACCCGTTATAGTAATCATATTTTATGCAACAACAGTTATAAAAATTTTCACAAGTAGTAGGATTTCATAAAAAATGCATTCTTTAAGTAAAAAACAAGAATTCCATTAAAAGAGTATTTATGTAACACTTCAAAAACACCTCCTACAAATTAACATTTTTATTAAAAGGCACACTTTTTTCGAAGAATGTTAGAAACCATTAGGTACAAATAAGAGAATCAGGCACTGCAACATCCTTAATGACTAACTCAAAATATTGGAAGCATGCTCCATATATAAATTCTAGGAATGTTCAGTTACTTGTTTATCAGAGTCATATCTGATTATATCATCAAATGGATATATCAATCTATCCCAAATCTACATGAAATCTTCCACCATTACCTTTTTGTAATTGAAGCCCTTGGTCATGATTAGGTGTTTCTTGATGATCTATTATTCTTGCTCCTGGTTTATGTACACTTGAATTGGTTCACCATTCAACCTTTCTGGATCCTCTTTAGAAGCATCAAAATACAATAACTTCTTAAGCATCTCTTCCTCAGAGTGAATTAAAATGTCACATAACTCCTCGATGGCCTCTATGATAGCATCCCACACCTTTCCATCTGCAATAACAACCAATTCCACCCCACCAGATTCTTTATCCTCCTGAGGCGGAAGAGCGTCATCACAAACCACCAAGACATCCTTGTTCCAAGGATGCTATTACTTGGCACCATCCTTCTTATATAGTTTTTAGTTCCCTATCTTAGGATCTGCAGCTGATCCATATTCACATTCCAGGTCAACCTCTTACTCTTGTGCTTTTCTAAAAGGCTCTCCCTTCATTACTCTATTTCTTCCCTTTTCAATTAATCTAGTCCCCATAATATTTGGTAAATATGAGTAATCCTTGCTTCATTTAGAATTTCTCCTCTAACGCATAATAATGATTCAAGGATCCCTATTTTCTTTTTTGTCTTTCTTCCTCCTTGGGTCATGGATCCCTCTTCTGGATCCTCCTTATGCAATTTCCTCTAAGGGAATGCCATCGATTTCCCCCTCCTCAGACTCCATACTTGAGGGTAGTCCTCTCCATTAGACACATGATCAATAGCGTCTGATCCCAGTCTATTAAAATTGTTACTAATGTTAATCAAGGGCAGGTTCAGATTCTGATAAGCTCTTCCCCCACCCTTCATCCACTTCCCTAGTTCACTAAGTGCTCCAGGTGCACCTCGTGCTCTCTACTTCTGCATGTTAATCTCTATTTTTTATGTTGCCTCATGACCCTTTCCTACTATAGAAACTTATTCAAAAGAAGGAATCCTCATAGACTCTATTGCACTGGTACCCCCTAACCCTAGAATAGCCTCTCTAAGACCATGAATCCCTTGATCTACCATCTTCACCCTCACAGATTTAGTCACATAATCCTAGATTTCTACTCTATTCCCATATTGGAGAAACAATCTGTCTTCCCTCACATGCCCATTTCCATTATGGATCATCTCACTGCCGGAAGATTATTCAATCAGGTCTTTCCTCAATCTACTAAAGACTTGAGAAACTGCCTGTTTTTTCTGATGCACCTCATCCTTTTTAATGGGTTGGGATAAGCCTAGATCTACCTCAGAGGCCGCATTTCTTGTCCTTGGGTTACTATCCTGAAACCTCCCCCCATATAGCCTTTACTCCATTACCATCTAAAAAAATATGTCGCTGCTCCACCACCTCTTCATCAGACACATCTTTATCCTTATCATGACCACTGCTCCTATACCTCACAGACATCAGATACCCCCTCTGAAAAACATCCAACGAGTGTCCTAGATGCTTATATAAGGAACAAAAATCTGTCTAGTATTCATAGACCACCTGCTGCTTGAAGGGATATTCCTCACCGACTGTGATCCACTAAAATTCGAAGGGAGTTTTGGACACATCCATTTCCACACAAACATGTAAATAAACCGAGTGACATAGAGCCTCAATATGATTATTTGAGAATTTATATATGAAAATTATATTTCTTATCATTTACATAACACACATATTTTTGAATGGTAGGGGGAGATTGGGAAATTCTACCCATGTATCTATTGTAGGAGTATCACAGTTCATATGAAAATAAAAGGACAACCATAATAAGTAAAAGTTGAATCTGTTGAATCTGCAAGAAGCATATGACTAGGCCATGATGAGGTCCTCCTCCAAAGAAAAACGAATCATTATATGCCTATTATCCAAAATACCCACTGTCACCCTATCTTGGAATCCCCACACACCGAAGATGTGCCTGCTGAACGAATCGATAGAGGAATGTCGCTATTTAAACCTATAAATCAATGTATTCTTCAGTATATTCGATGACTCAGATGACTTTGTAGTCGATAACAGATGTTTAGGGCACCCATCGAGCACGTCCGAGACCATCATACTAAGCAAAACATGAGGGAAAGGCAGAAGGAATGAAGGATCCGAGAAATGAGTAAAGGAAGCCAATTTCATGGTGGGTGATGAGGATCACTCCCCCATTTGTGGGGGAGGGACTGGCATAGAATCCTTCGTCGTCATGGAGGGGATAATAAGACCAGGGTTCCTCTCGAGTCTCGCCATTTTTTTCAAATGTTTACCTAAATCATGAAAAATTATTAATCATGAGTATGAAATGTTTCTTTTTTCAATAATTTCACATTAAAACATAATCATGATAAAAAGGAATTATAAATATTAGGCCCACTTCACTTCCTCTATGAAATGGAATTGATAAAACCATCTACCTGAAAAACACTGAAACAAAGACACCTATATACAATAATGATAAAACATAATTTGAAACATTCTTAAAATAATTAATGTATCCAAATAGAAATAATGTTTAAGATGATTATTCCTAGATATAGAAAGTACATAAATTTCACTATCAACCCTATATGTAGATGATGGTGAGAAGAATAGAAATAAAAGAGGGAATTTGAAGAGGAGGGGATATTGGGAAGAGATGAGTAATTTTTATTAAATACCCTATCATATAAGAATATATGGAGGTGGTGGTCCGATTAATGAGGGATTCCAAAACCCATATTTATAAGCATCACATGCATGTCCCATGTATAAGGGGATTAAATTGTGGGTTCACCTACATAATATCATTTTAAATAATTAATTCTTAAAAGACACTAAAATATTTCCCATTACGTTATATAGGTAGATTGTATCCCATGAGACTAATATCCCTGTGAGTTACCTCTATGTCGAGACCGTGAAAATATTCCACACATATAAAACACAATGCCACCCTAGGAACCTATGGAATATTTACCACGAAACCAATCACACATTAATAGAAGTACATTCAACCCCAAAAAATTTAAACATTGTGTAAACCATCCAACATTACCAAAATTTTCTTCTACTAATATAAAAATGTTTCAATAGGTCTATTTAAAACATTTTAACTCACAAACACCATGACCTTGGTGGTATAAATCGTCCCACCATAACACTTTCCATCTGTATAAATCTTATTATAGGCATTTTTATTAAAAATGATTATATAATTGAAGAAATTAATACTTAATAATTTTGAAAATAAGACAACATAATATGGATTAATTTCCATTATAAAAACACCTTGAGTATAGAAACATCATATTCTATAAAATTTATATTTTATGGTTATGTTCTCTTCACCAAATGAATAATCATACCTCTTATAAAATTATCACCTTATTTACCTGTAATGTAACACACCAATAATTTGAATACTCCCCACCTTATTGAAATACCAAATAATAAATACCTAAATTCAGTGGATCAACTATATAATTATCATTTAATCAGAATAGCCAAAAATTCAAAAAATTGGTCTTATAATTTTCCAAAAATACAAACATGCTTTTGGAAAACCATATCATTTGTAAAAAAATATTTAAAAATGATTTGATCATTTATAAATTAGTACTAATATTTTATATATTTACAAAAATACTTACTGAATACAAACTCTAATGTAAAATATATTTTATATAGATATATTTTTCATTTAAAAACATATTTTATTGAGTAATCCTAATTAAATCTTTAATTTATATAGAAAATATAAAATTTTCCTTATTTTAATGAAAATTTAGTAAATAAATATGTCAAAATAAATGTTTTTATTAAAGAATAAAAAAGCCCAAAATTATTACTTGGCTATATTACGCATGGGTAAAACATGAATTAGAAGATTTTAATCCTTATGTATCCTAAAAAACTCATATCCATATAAAAAATAATCCAATTTATAAAAATAATATTCAAGTTATATTTTAAAATCACACCCAACATACCAAAATATTTCAATACGAATAGAAAGTCATTGAATAAATTTCACTTTTTATAATACTTTATAAAAAATAGTTCTACAATTCAAATTTAGTATGACTCTCACAATTTTAAATTTTAAAACGATTTTAACAAATTAAACCATTCAAAATAAAAAATTTGACACACAAAAACCAACTAATTATGACCCATCATTTAACATCTCTTTATATAGTATAAATCAAAATCAAAATTGATACATCTATATAGTTTGAAACCATTAACAATACATTTTCCCAATAAATAAATGATTACCCAATGAAGAAACAAATTTAGAATATTGTATTTTGAAAAACATAAAATCATAATAACCTGAATTTAAAAAAATCCAATGAAACAAGAATTATGGACTCAAGGAAGATGAAATTTTATTTAATAAAAATATCAATTATTAAAGAAAAATTTCTAATACAATGATATAAAAAAAATTATCTAAAAATTGAACCAATATTTTATCTATATTAATTTTATAATACAGTAAAGACTAGTATTTAAAATTAAAATTAACTAAAAAATACCAAAACATCAGAAAATTCAAATATTTTTCTTACAAACGAGGCACATAATAGTTAAAATTTTTAAATCAAATAAAAAGAATCTTTTCCTTCAAAAATCAGACATTTATAGAAAACACAATATGTGAAGAATATTATTAATAAAATTAATTATTTATAATTATAAAATAAAACACAAAAAATCACTTATATGCCTTTTTATAAGATAGATAATTAAAAAGACACAATAAAAAACCAATTATACTTTTTTTAAAGAAATTTATTCAAAAACAAATTTGTTGTCAGTACACTACTCAATCTAAGAATCTCATTGTAACTTTATCTTTCCCCAAAAAGAGGGTGATATGGCTTGACTATAATTGAATTAATTTGTTCTAATGATCCTTCCACCATTTACATCTGACTAAAATATCTAGTTATATATATATATTTCCATACATAATTCAATAAAAATGGAACCTAAACACTATACAAACCCAACAAGTCACAATCCCCAAAGATGATTGTTGATTTCCAGGGGCATGTAATATGTGATAAGGGAATAATATAGTGTTATGGGAATGGTTAACCATTTATAATATAAATAGCATAAATAGAATCATGTAAATATATTAAAAATATAGATATTCATAATTCTACAGATAATGTGATTAATCAATCATAAACATACATATAAATGGAAAAAATACTAAATATACCCCTACATAAAATTATATTTATGTCTAACCTACCCATGTTACACACAAGATCCTTCATATATCACCTCTTCCATATTATCTTGAATGAGAACCTAGATCAATCCTATAAAAATGAAACATCATTTTTTATTTCTATCAGAAATTACATACGGTTATGAAAATACACACACTGTAGTGTCTATATACGATGTGAGTGAAGTCCCTGTATAATGCCTCCACATATTCTATAATTTTTTATTTAAAAATATTTTCATTATTTTTTGTAATATATTTTTAAAAAATAATTTTGATTTTTATATAATATTGTAAACAATTACCAATAAAAATAAAAATTACAAAAACTATGTTTTATGAGATAAATCACTTTTACAATTTTTATAGTTATGTAGTTAAATATAGTTTGTATCTATAACTCATAACATAAAATAAAATGGGTGATAACATCAACGAAATTATTCATCATAAACAAAATTCTAAATATTCATGATAAATTTATATGAATATCCTTAACAATAATAGTGGAAAATACATTAAAAATGTAATTATGTGATAATAATTTTTAAAGAAAGAATAAACACAATCATGTTCATCAATAAGAGAATATAATGTCACATAATCATTATGATGGGGAATATTTAATATTCTAGTGAGAAAATAATATAATTTGTTAGGGTAAATAATTTTATATCCTATAAATGATGTATTAAAAAAATAACCTCAATATTACCCTATGTTGGCCTCATTGGGTGGTACTCCCTATCAGATGAGTATTGGGATTCACTATGAGACAGTTTTTATTTTTTTACAAACAACATCATTGAAACTATCTCTTGATTTCAAACATATTTATCATGGTTTACAATGAAATAATATATGTAGATATGGGGAAACACATAATCATGATATGAACACATAAAATATGTATAACCTGAAAAATAATACCTCATATTACCTCAAAACATAGTTCAAAGAAAATAATCACATTCACACATATACATATATCAAATAATGAATTATTCAATATATATAATACCCAACCTTGAATCAATATGATCATATATGGGATCCATACAATGTGTTTCAAATATTTCATAAAAGTATATTATAAATTCTTAATATGACATTAAATCATATAAATAAGACCAATAATTAAAATCATATAATATAGATTTATATATGTTGTAAAAAATAAATGAAACATAATTCACTATAACAATAAATCTAATTCATATGATAGAAATATTAAAATACAATCAATTAGAAATTAAGAGAAATTTATATTTAATATTATTGAAATAGAATATTATCTTATGATACATTACATGAAAAGGAAGATGTAAAAAATTTAGTAATAATTTTCAAATAAAAAAACCATTATAGATATAATAATTAATTGAAAAATTACACTCGGCCTTTTCAAAAACACCAGTAATGAATTAAAATGTAGTTTTGACAACCAAAATGTAGAGGCAATTAAAATACCATTTATTTCAAACATTAAAAACACCAAAACATCAGTTTGTTGTTAAGACTCATTCAAAACGAAAACATATGAACATATATATATTAGTAAATTTTTTTTAAATTTGAAACACACATGGTTTACTCAAATAATGTGTAATTAATATAATTATCAACATATAACTCACTATAACGAGGATGCATTTTCCCAACAAGGATGAATTTGGAATCTAAATGTTTTTTTATTTTCCTAACACATAAAAATAAACATTAATGTTTTAGGGGGTATAATTGATATTACCAACACATCAATATTTCCAATTACCATAGATGAAGATGATAGTGATAACAAGAGAAGGAAAATTACAAGTATCAGATGAAATTAGATTATAATAATATAAATTTCCTCTATTCATTGTATTAACCAATAATAAGAGAATAAAAATGATATGTTGTGAAAGGAGGACATCATAAAACCATCATTGGAGCAATCCCTCATGTATCAGAAGTTAATGTTTTAAAATGGGGGTTTGTCACAATAAATTTTAACATAAATAAAAATATTGAATCAACTTTTAAAATGTTGCATAATTATCTTTGAGGATATGGAAATATATTTGAAACTCAATTACCCATGAATGGACTATATTCATAAGGTTGGGAAAATATTAAAGATATATTAAATGACCTATAAAACTCAGTAAACCGTTGAAACCCATTAAAAATATCACTGTAAAATCTTTTAAACCCATGTTTGTGACTGAGAAAACCTGAAAAAATAGGAAACATTTCTTAATACTACCATATTCTCTAAAAAATTGTATAAATTAAATAATAAACTTTTATTATTATTTGAGACAATCATTAACCATATAAAATAGGATATTGTCATCACAAACTATCCTATAACCTATAAAATTGATTGTATAGGGAGGCACACCTTAGTTGATTTATTACTCTTATTTTGGAACCATTAGAGTTAAGGGGTTTGGGTGGTTTTATTCCACAAGTCATCATATGAATTATCTTAACTACATTTTGTGATAACATAAATCAATTAGGGTTACAAAAAAACTATAACCCAAAAGAATATAATTTAACATGTCCACATAATCCTCTTTGAATAACTCATCCTCAACATTAATTATTTAAAAAACCACCATGGTTAGCCATCATTGGAATGCATTACTAATTTGTATGATTATGAAGATAAAATGTGTTAACATGTTAAGGTATATAAAAAAATTATTTTGAGAGGTTTTTATAGTCTTACTGATTTTATATACATCCCCTGCATAAATTACATCTTAGGTATTTTTTATATTTATGTGTGATTAGAATAATTTAGCATTGTATCATATACCATAAATTAAATTAAAATGTTAATAATATTTTAAATCATAATACTCTATATAACTAATGGATTGTGTTACAAGAAAAAACTCCTTTATTTATGTGTATACAAAATTTATCTCATTAATATGGTAAATTTTACCATTTCATAAAATGTTTTAAAATCATAAAAAAATATAATGTTTGTAAGAGAATATATGATTTTGTAGCTAGACCACCCCACCATTCTATTACAGAGCGTATTAAGTCATACCATGATATATGTAAACCAATATTGATTATCCATAATTCAATTCATAGTATATACCATCATTATAGTACAAAAATAACACCTTATATGTATAAAACAATAAGACTCTATAATATGTTTATATCTAAATAGAAATTTATTTTTATTCATGAATAAAACATAATATTTTATTTTAACACTAAATATAACTATTATACCAAATGTTTTTTAGTTAAAATAATAAATTAAATCACATTAATTTATACTATATAAAAATGAATATGATAAATAATTAATATTCATGAATATTAATTTAGTAATGAAATATACGAATAAGTAATTCAATTTCCTATCATGCAATTTTAAAAATATATTCAATAATAATTTCTAGAATAAAACCCTATTATAAAGTCTATATGCATTTATATTTTTTTGGATCATTAGAGCTAGCATTAGAAAAAAAATTATTACAATATTTTTTAGAGAAATAAAATGTAATAACCTCCACTATACATTTCTTCTTCATATGTAGAAATAAATTTAGAAATAAATATTATTCCTAGATTTATTTGTATATGTTACTTTAAAAATGGATTTTCTCAATGTATACACATTATTCGATGAAATAATAAATATTTTTTAACAAAATTTTTTCACATGTAAATATAATTCCATTGTTCTATATCATTTTTTATTAATAAAAAGGGCATGTAAAGCATGATTTTATGATGGTAAATTTTTTTTAAAAGAAGAATAATAACTAATTTCTATAAGAATTATTTTTAATGAAAATTTAATATAAACTATGACATGTTTATTTAAACCATTACTGGTTCTAGAAAAATATTTCTTGGATTCTATTTTCAATATTCAACATACTAATTATTCAATATCACATTCCTTAATATGAAAAGTTATTTTTAAAGAAAGTAATTATACCTAAGAAATAGTAGAGGAATATAATATTTCGAAAAATTATACTTACCAAGAGTATAAATTGAAAAATTAAATAAATTTAATCATGTGTTTGTAATTTCTGATCTTCAGTCATACTTGATTGGTGAGATTTGTTGAAGAACCGTAAAATATAACATTAATAACATACCATTGTATGAGTCTTCTTGCTAAATGGAATCAATAAATGATTCAAAAATATTTATTATCTTTTCATGTTGTGTTTTATAATATCACTTAAAGTTAGTTATTAGAATATAATTATAGATAACATCAACATGATTGAGAATGGAAATTTTCATGTATTTAATGTCCCTAAATTTAATATAAATTAAACACCTTAATATAATGAAAATATTTACTATACAATCACTAGATTCAGATATCATGGTATAATTTAATATTTTTCTCAATACACTATAATTATTATAATTAATTAAATATTCATTAATAAATCATTAAACTATTTAATGTTTAATTAATTATTAATGTATCATAGAATGATGTAAATAAACATGTGATCGTATAGTCTACATCATCAAGAACTGTTCAACAATTTTTTTGTTCATTAATTCATATAGATAATATGAATATCAATAGATAAGTTTTTATTTTATATCAGTACATAAAATAGGTAGATTATGAAAACAAAAATCTAACAATAATAATAGTTTAATGGAATAATTAGATCATAGTTGTTTTTATAGGGGTAAATAGGATTACACATCATACATATCTTAATATATTTATGGATTATTTAAAATTGGAAAATAAAAAAAATTTGGTTGGTATTGATGTTTTCATGGTGATTATTTATATTGGATAATAAATATATATATAATCCAAAAATACAAACAGAAACTGGAACATTAGTAATGATTTCAAGAATGATATCATTGATCAAGAGTACCACTTCTTGTTAATGATTTATAATTCATAGTTTCAATGATTGTAATTGAAATGCAATATTTATATCTAAAAACATTTTTAGGAATACAAAGACTTCTTGGACATATGGACTCATGTGCATCTCCACAAATGCCAGAGGCTACCGATAAGTAGAAATGGCCTAGGTGAGTTAGTGAGGAGACTATTCCCTCCTTACCAAAGTATCACAATGGATGTCAAACATACAATAAAGAGAGGAAGTTAAAAACCACATTCAACTGAATGTAAGACAAGACTGGAATAAATATCAATAACTAGAAGTGTCTCATATACAAAATCATGTCGGTATTACATGTATATAGAAAGTATCCAAAGTAGTTAGATGGAATTATAATATAGTACAAGACACTAAAATAACCATATACCAAAAGGTATCCTAGCATTATAATACTCAGCTTGGTCTTATGATCCCCTGCTCTGATGCCACAATCAACAACTTGTACCATGATATTTTCCCCTATCATCACATGAAAACATATGATCTGTTTGGGTCCCTAAGGAGGCCCAAACATGGTGTGAGATTAACATACGAATATGAAACTACCCATGTATATACATTTATAATAGTAATATATAGAGTGCTAGAATGTGTATGAAAAATAGTAATATAAGTGTGTATACCCACAACATAATTCTAATGTCATAAGAAATATTGAACATACACTCAAGGATACATGTAAAAGAGTCATCTCATAACAAGGAAGATATTATAATGTTAACAAGCCACAAAACCATGCTGTATATGCTTTTATATAAAATAACCCATAACCACACTCTACAATGATGTCATGAAATCTTAGCACCATGCTGTATAGTGAAATGTTGAATCTCATGTCCACACAATATAGCGAAAAGTACATCATCAGGGATGGATGCAACATGTTACATTCATGGGGATCTATGTAATGATTCTCAACCACAATTGGATGGATTATAGGAGCGTGTCTAAGGTATCCACATTGAGTTCCATGGGCGCCCTAATGGAAAATCATTCTAGGCATTGGATGGAGTCCTAAGAGCATGTGTGCCAACATGTATTATGTGAGTCCAAGCAAGCTAGATCCATGGGGGTAGCAAGGCCCAAGGCATCCCTCAGAATCAAGACATAAGGGGAAAAGTCAACCCAAGTAATCCACTACCACATTCTAGAACCGTGGATATATGTCCATGTAATCATTCAAACCACTCAATAAAATAATTTAATTTAAACATTCATTCCATATGGGTATTCCCAGTCACATAACAAGCACCATACATGAGTATACCCACTAATGCTGACTATTCATCATTTAAAAATCATATGGGTATACCCTATCATATTAACCATTAAACATGCCATTAACCATTTTATATAGGTATACCAACCCATATTAAGACATTTCATTCAATACATATTTTCGAAACAAGCATGGAATCATGAGATATAAAAAAGAAATGAGGTAGTAAAAATCATATGAAAATATTGAAACCCATTAAGGAATCTACGGGCTTCCTCTAACTAGTAATGAACAATTACAATCCACTTGGGAGGATTAAAAAGGGAAAATAAGTCATTTCCAGAATGCACACCCCATGGTGACATTGAATCATGAAACATGTGTCGATGCACCTAAACAAAACCTTTGATCATCCTCAATAGGTTTGATGAATCATATGGAAAGATGATCGCTAAAAAATGGGGCCTAAGTGGAATGTCTGATGGGTCTAATATCATCCAAATACCAGAAAATCACCAGAAAATCCAAAAGAAAGTATAGACCACCTACCATTCCTTGGTAGTAGAGATATCATCAAGTATCTAGTCTTTATTCGTCTTGGTTTGGAAGAAACGTGACGAACAGATAAAGAATGGGATATTTTGGCATATGGTCAAAAATGAAAATATCATTTCGATTGTTATGAAGAATTATGAATGGATAAAAACTAGTTGAGTAATTACAAATGCAATTCTAAAGAGACAAACTACACTAGAATCGGATTTCGCATGGCTTCTAGATCTAAAACCCCATTTTATAGGGGTTTATTATCTGAAAAAAGAGAAGTGTTATGTCCATAAAAAATAATTGGTTATGACCTCTATGTTTTAAAAAAATATGGAACTCAGAGACATGATGTGTACCCCTAGTATAGGATGTGTACTTACTAATATTAATTTTCCGAAGAAAACTCCATACATGTTGTGAACTGCCACTACACATTGTGAATTGGGATTACATAATATGTACCTAGATAGTAGATAACCTTCAGCCGATTTTCCCCTTCATTATTAAAAACAACACAAATTTCCTACATATTAGATTATGGGTTATGAAAAAAGGAATGTATGAACAATTAATATGAATAGAAATATCTAGACCTCAAAAAACCCCAGGATATTACAATCTTTCTCCCTTATAGGAATTCATCCCTGAATTTCCATATCAATGGTGGTAAAGATTTGACTGAGAACAAATATTGAAAATTAAAATGTACATCGGCCTCCCTCCCCCATGTCTTATCCATTAAATGTTCATACTACCATTGATCTCATACCATAAGAATTGACCAACCTCAGATAACTTTCATACTCTTGTAGACGATATGAATCCGATGACCATCTAAGGATGCATCAACCTGAAGTTTAACCTCATTTAGATAAAAAACATGTGACAAGTCTTAGTAATAGTGGCATAGCTGTGATACGTGGAAGAATTCTATCATAGTTTGATACCTCTGAGGTAACTGCAAGAAATATGCAACTGACCAAACTCTCTTTAGAATCTCAAATGACCCTATATATCTCTATGAAATTTTACCATGTCTCTTGACTATCCTATGCACTAGCCCTAGTAAAACTAGAATGAAAACATAATCCCAGACCGTGAACTATAGAGGTCACCTGTAGTGATCGGTGTATGATTTTCGATGGGACAGTTTTGTACCCATCCACTTCTTTATCAAATAGACCAGCTCAAAATTCTACTACACAACACATTATAACAGTAATGCTTTATCTCCCACCTCTAACCAGCACAGGGGAGAATGGAATTTCCTACTATATAAATCTTTATAATGTTCTATCTATATCATTGATTGATAACTATTATTGTAGGAAAATTAAACCAGGGTAATGTGCCTCTCCCATGATCATCCAAAAACTAGAATGCATGCTCGCATCATGTCATCTAGCACATATTTTTATGCTCTAACTGACCACTAGTATGAGGGTGAAATTATGTTCACATAACCGTTTGTATACCCGATTACTTATTAATACTATGCCTGTAATGAGACATAAAGAAATCATCCCTATCTAAATCTATAGTGTGTGGGACACCATGTAGTTTTACTAACTCTCAGATGTAAAACCTTATGATATCATCCACACTGAAGGTCTCCTTGATCGAAAATAAATGGGCGACATTCATAAGTCTGTCAGCTATAAACCACACAACATCGTTACCTCAAGGAATCCTTGGTAAACTAGTCAAAAAATCCATCATGACATTATTTAATTTCTTCTTGGGAATAGGTAACTGCTGTAAAATCCAAGATGTTATCTGATGTTCCACCTTCATCTGTTGATAGGTGGAACACCTCATAACAAAACCATCCTTCTCATTCATTATACTCAACCACCAGTACAAATGTAGCAATTCCCAGTACATCTTAGTGACTTTGGGATGAAATTACAAAGATTATGCCTGAAACTCCAACATCAACTCCTCACATATATCTAATGGAACCTAAAAAACGTCCATGGATACACAGAATCTCACCATCAACTACCATATAACCTGGAGGAGGTTCCTCACCTACCACACACTCTCATAGAACTAGGTCTTCTAAATATGATAGATTCCTCAACCTAACTCTGTCCACCAGGGTAAAGGTCAAAAAAATAGATGATATATATATCTACTATTTTCCATAATACAACTATAGATTCAACTCATAGAACAACTCCATAAGATGCCACTCCTTACTAGCATGCTGGATCACCTGTATCAGTGTCCTCTTGCTTAGTGCATTTTCAACCGCATTTCTTCTAATAGGCATGTAGGGAAGATTAAAATTAAAGGAATAATGGTACTCCAACCATCTCATATAACTCATATTAAAATCATGTTTCATAATGATATAATTGAGGATTTTTTATCAAGTGTACTCAACAAAATTATCTCCTAGTAAATAGTTCCTCAAACATCACCTGGCATGAATGAAAAATGTTAACTCTAGATCATGAATAGGGTAATTATTATCGTAGTACTCTACTGCTGAGACCCGTATTCCAGGCTTCAATGTCCCATAAATCACACTACCCATTTCCCAATACCTAATGAATCATACTAAATCGTGAAAATATATCCCTTTTATGGAAATATCACAAATAATGCTGATGTCATCCTCCCTTTCATCTCTTGAAAGTTTGTCTCCAAAGAATTTGATGGAACAAACTTTACAACCTACTTAGTCATGCACATCAATAGTGCTTCTATGCATAAGATATCTTATATAAAATTCCTACAGTATCAAGATATCGCTAAGAAAATCTGTAATTCAAAAACTATCATGGGATGTTCCCAAGATACTACAACTCTCACCTTCTCTAGTCCACTGACACTATTATATTCGTGATGATGTAACTCATGATGTGAATCTGATACATCCACAATTGGAACGTTGCAAGATTATTATATAACTGATGCTCTCTTCATGTGTTCAAAATGATCTCAATATGGTTGGCATGATCTTATATATTTTGATAATACACCAAGATATTGTCCCTGAAAAAAACCAAAAAAGAATCCATGTAAGGATAGAACACATGGCTCATCAGCTCCCTAAAAACAATTCTTTATTTGTGATACCAAATAGAATAAACTGATACTTATATACCCTATACATGATATACAACGATGTATGAGGTATTTTATTTTACAAACACACACATGGTGATATCTAGACCTCAATTCAAACATTAATAACACTTTATCTCCTCAAATTTGATAAAAAAAATCATCTATTCATGGAAAGGAATATCAGTTTTTAACCATTATCTAGTTCTGATTCTAATAATCAACACATAGCACCAGATTTTTATCTTCCATTTTATCAAAAGTACTAGAGATCCCAACAGATAAGTATTTGGTCGAATAAAACCCTTCACCTCCAAATCCTCTAGATTCTTCTTGAGCTCTTGTATCTCCATCATAACCATACTATAAGGAGGAATGGATACTAGTGCATATCCTGTAGCTATTTATATGGAGAAATCCACCTCTATCATAGGAGGTAAACCTGAAAATTCATTGTGAAAGACATCCTAGAAGCACACAACCACTAGAGGCAAGTCTTCCTAACTCACACCTTGATCATCTAGAATCAATATAGAAATATGAACTGTCATCACACACAACCCATGAGGCTCATTTACATCTATGCTCACCTAGACATACAATTCATAATTGTGAATATACCATATATCATCTTAGGATGTGAAATACACACTCCCACGATAATCATCAACATACATTTGGTAAACCAAGAGATATTACATCTAGATAATGAAATAAAATCTTATCATCTAGAGGATATAAAGATCCAATATGAAGTGACACCCTATGATATCTGGGGGACACTCTATTCACTAGTGCACATCACCCAATATGACTGCGAACAGTGTGTATAATATCTAAACTACCTCAGAAAGAAAAAAATACTAGCTCCAAGAATGTAACCACTCATATAGATATAAAGCGATTAAATTCACCTATACCGAAAAGAGAAGATGCAATAACAAAATCAACTAAGATTTTACCTATTAAAATAGATGGTCAGAGATCCTTCTCATGTTGGGTCTATTGCACTACATAAGTATGCCATGTTTCGCAACCCTGCAACCCTTCCTAGCAACCCTGAGTTGATTCACCCTACTGTCTCTGAGAACCTAGTGTCTGGATACCATGACCATAACCACCACTGCCTTGACCTGACCGGCATGTATTGATCCCACAACCTGACTAGAACAAACCTTGAGTGAAGCATCAAAAATTTCCTTCATTTATGAAAACATAGATCCACTAGAGTGAGAAATATGACTACCTGGTTTTATACCCCCAGCTTACCTTTGGTTCCTCTATGTGAATACCTCCTGATTCACAATCTCAGTGATATAATTCAACCTCAACATATTAATATGAGATTTGATATCATGTCTAATTTATCCCTCAAAGCCTCTCTTCCTCGGCAACTCATAAGTAAGACACATCAATGCAAAACGATGTAGATCTGTAAAGCATGTTGAGTGTTCCAAAACCATCATTATGACATTCTCTAGACACATGAACTCATTATCCCGCTCTGCACACAGAGTCATGGTGTTAATGTAATTGGAAAAGTGGAATTGGAATTCAGCCCAACCCATATTTTTCATCCCATCTTCATGGTTCAAAACATAGCACCGACACTTTGTTGCTCCACGTATCTTGTAAGTCATGAGCTTGAACCTCTTCTCCAGTGGCATCTCCAAGTGCTCAAAAAATGCTAATGTGGTATCAAGTCATACCTAAAAACATAGGATAAGTAAAAACCATTCTAGAAAACAAGTAATACCCAAATCATGTTCCTAAATCCAGAAAAATATAGAGAACAACCATCGATCCACTATAAACTATGCCTCTTGTCCACTAAAAAGACAGATATAGGTCAAGTATCTATCCATCTGTTCTAGTTTCCATTTCCAATTCACATTTATTTATCCATGAAATTCCACCAAGGGTTACCAATTCTGAATCCATTAGGGAAAATAACACCTCACAAACCCAAACATGGTTACAATTCACACCATTCATATATCAGGTTTATTTATCATTTTCATTCCATTGGTGCATCATTTCATAATTCCAAAGGGAATGAAATCTTTATAGTGTAAAAAAACTTTAATCATTTACCCAAAGCACCAAAACTTACACAATCATGGAAAAAATTGTCACATAAATAGTCACGAAAATCTTTAATATCTAATGCATCCTATATTTTATGGCATAATGCATGGAATATGATTCAAACAACTATATATATGATTCATGATATGGAATATAGTCATATCATTGGGTTGAATCACAAATATAACCAATAACTACATCAATATTAGTATAATAAACCAAGTTCCTCACCCATTGGTGATATAAAAAACTATAACCATCAAAATCCATTAAAAAACAATCCATTTGAGGAAATTTGGACTTTCCCTATACATAGGGTAGATACTCCCAAGCACAGTTTATTACAGAATTACATTTACTTTATATCCAAATATATTTTCTCCAAATAGTAAGGCATGCTAGAAAATGAACCCATTTGATACCACTTTGAAACATCCCATACCCAGATGCCACCCAACGGTGCCCTGATCCAAGTTGGTGGTATGGCCCCAACCACATCTCCCAAAATTATAGTGGCTACCGACTAGTAGGGAGGGACTAGGTGAGTTAGTGGGAAGACTATTACCTCATTACCTGAGTATCACAATAGAATTCAAACATAAAATAAATAGAGGAAGTGAAATTAACATCAGTCAACTAAATGCATGACATTATAAGAATACATATCAATAACCAGATGCATCTCAAATAAAAATGTTGCAGATAGTACATATATATAGAAATCATCCAATTTAGGTACATGGAGATGTCAAACAGTACATGTCAAAAAAAGTAAAAAAAACCAAAAAGCTATCTCAGCATCACAAGACTCAACTTGAACACATAATTCCCTTCTCTAAATCCATTGTCAAGAACATGTACTGGGGAACTTTCCCCTATCATCACCTACAACCATATGATCGGTTTGGTTCACCAAGAAGGCCCAAATAGGGTGTGAGATAAACATATCAATATGAAACCACCAAGGTCTAAAAAATTCTAACAACAATATACAAAGTGCTGGAATGTGAATGGAAAATAGTAATGTAAGTGTATATGACATTGGAAAAATTATATTGTCATATGTAATACTGAATAGCCCCTCAAGGCTAAAATAAATATATTTATCTACTAACAAGGAAGATAAAACATAGTAAACAAGTCACAAAACCTTGTCATACATACATCTATATCAAATAAATTACAGCATCACTTTATAAAGAAGTGAAGAAAATATCGGGGCCATGATATATAATGAAATGTATAATCCCATGAACACGTCATGTAGTGAAATGTAAACCCCAATGGAGGATCCAGGGTTTCATGTACCATTCCATACTTGTAATGATTCTAGACCATGATAGTCCAGATTAAAGGAGGTCATATAAGAAATCCACATTGATTCACATGGGCATCCTTGTACATGATCGTTCTAGGAACTGGTTGGAGTCCTAGGATCTTATGTATCAAACTTTCCTACATGTTTCCAAGAAAAAAAATACATGGGGAATCAAGGACGGAAGCATGGCATGGAATCATGACTCATGGGATAGATTCTACCCAAGGTGTCCACTACTTCATTCCATATACATGGAGAGATTTCCATGGAATTTTATCATACAATTCAATCAATGCATTAAATTTAAACATTAATTCAATGAATTTATACCCAATAAAATAACAGGCAGAAAACTAGTGTATAAAAGCGCTTATAAACCATTTATCATTTATAAATAATATGTGAATACCCTCTTGTATTAACCATTTAAAATGACATTAACCATTTTATATACGTATACCCACCCAAAGTAACACATTTAATCCATGATATCTTATAAAATGGTCATCACATAAAATGATATAAAAAATAAATGAGGTACTAAATCACTTATAGAGATATTCAAACCCTTTAAGGCATATAAGGGATTCCTATAAGAAATCATAAGCACACACCCCTTGGGAGATTTCCATAAAAAAGGAATCTCATGAAGGATCACCCCATGTGTGATCTTGAATTGAGAAACGTGTGACAACACACCTAAAAAGAACCTACGAGAATCCTCACTAAGTTTGACTATGCCAATGACATGTAGCTAGCTCAAAAATGGGGTCACGTTAGAATGTCATAAGGGTGGAATATGTAGAGACTTGAAGCCTAACTTACATGGACATTACATTACATTTGCGGAATACTTAGTACATAACAAAAACACACACTAAAGGATCGTAATAGTTTAGTGTCTTTGGAAACTCGGAACGTAATCTTCTAATCGTGGTGAAAGTTCTTCAATATCTCCCATAAAGGTCATCCCCTTTTTCTACCTAAAACCTTTCTTTATATCCTGGGGAAAAGAAAACATAAAAGGGTGAGCTCAAATGCTCAGTAAGGGTAAACAAAAGAAAAATCAATCACATCATATACATAGCTTTTGGAAATCTTAACCTGCAAAAGAGCTCATAATATCATAACATGGGATATATCATAGAAGTGAAATGTAATCCCAATAATCATAACATAAAACATGAAACGTTGTGGCATACACACATAATCATGGAAAATCATTTCTTGTTAGTCATGACTCATTTCCAAGACTATCTTAGTGGACAAAGTCCCTTTCTGAACCGAGTTCACTCCTCGTTTCAGTCCTGTATCACTGAACCGAAATAACCTTCCGTTCCAGCCATGTCTATCTCATGAGATATAAAATCATTACCCAATGCATTGGAGGGAGATATAGGTCCCACCCATCTTATAATGAATCCTTTCTTATGTGTGCCACATAATCATAAAACATACATCATCGCATAACACATGTAACAAAAATGGGATTCTTGAAACATCATGACATCATAAATCAATTCATATAAGATAAAGGAATTCATAAACATAATTCCATCACAACATAGTCAAATAAATGTAAAAATATGGATAGAAACATAACTCTTTATTATCTTATATGGAAAATAATTTTGATAAAACACTTGAATTGAATTCTTGAGGAAAATATCCTTTCTTCTTCAAAAACATTTTTCCTTTCATAACATGTCATACAACTTTAAAATAAAAGAAGTTGATTAAAAATAAACTTGAAAACTTGTAAAGGAAGATTCTTTAAAGTAATGTTTTAAAAATCCATTCATGCCGTATAAGTTAAAAAAAACATTCTTCGTACTTTTGTCGGAAAAGTCAAAAAGTACCTCGTACGGAAAAACGACAAAAGATTCCTTTCATATTCTTTACTAAAAACTCACCTAAGGGTAAAATTGGATTTAAACTATTGCAAGTGGATGGAAAAAATATTACATATTGAGGGAACATGGATGTGGATGATAAAATACACCCCAGTAAATACTTACGAATAAACAATCTCGGATAAAAATGAGATTGTGATATTTCCCTTACCTTAGGTCCAATTTGCTTCGTATGTGTCCGAACCTCCTGTATAATGATTTAAATAATGTCATTGACTTATTACAGAATCATATTCATTGTTATGATATCATATATGGTTCACTTATGACATTATATTACCCGTTCTTTTGTAAATTCCATGTTAAAGAAGCGTTTTGGGTAAAATCGTTTCATTTATCGTAGGTGTTTTGACTTGTTGTTCTTGACATCATTATTACTTATATCATGATTTACTTACTTCCAGAATATAAAATATGATTTATATATCATATATATTCATTATATATATATATATAATAGATAGATAAATAAAATGAAAAAACACCGTTCATGGAGACGGTAGTCCGTACGTACGCATGAACGCTGTTTTTCTTTCCTTATTGTCTTGAAATGGAAGTAAGTAGATGACATACATATGTATATATATACATAAATCCAGTAGCTTTATAATATCATATATTTCATTATTATTTCTTATATATACATTATAATCATTCTTAAATGGTTAACATGGAGAATGAATCTCATCGCGTCGTGGAGACGGTAGTCCGTACGTACGCACGAGCGATGATATCATTTCTATAAATATTGAATTGAATTGGAGTGGATTATACAATATATCAGAATCAATATGATGTTGTAATAACTATGTATAGTTATTCTTTACACCATTATACCCATCCATGTAAGGTGGTGGTGGAAAATAGATTACACCACGGCGTGGAGACGGTATTCCGTACGTACGCGCGCGCGGTGATTTCTTTTTCCGTAGGATGGATAGATGGTGAAATAGGGTTGTTTAATACTTATAATAACATATCAGTATATGAGTTATACTGATGTTATTACTTCATAATGAAACAACCTAAGAAGAAGAAGTGGAAGAATAAATAAAGATGAAAGAATTGGTAACGGTAATTACCTCTTCTTTGAAGTGCCTCTTTGAGACCTCCTCTTAGGGTACTAAAATTGGTCTTTGAGGAAGACCAGAACCTCTAGGATGTTGCTAGGGAAGTGGAGACGATAAA
Source organism: Viscum album (assembly GCA_963277665.1). NCBI lineage: Eukaryota > Viridiplantae > Streptophyta > Magnoliopsida > Santalales > Viscaceae > Viscum > Viscum album. The sequence goes on along the minus strand of OY728164.1, from coordinate 848,035,533 downwards.
TTGGCAGGGGTTGGCCGAGCTTGAGTGCTCAAATTGGTGTGAGGAGGAGGGGGAGGAGGTGTCCTTTTATAGGGGAGGAGAGGGGCACCTTAGGAATATCTCAAAATATTATTTTATATTAAAGTCAAAATCGGTTTATAATGGTTCCAAAGGGTCTTATTTCGAAGCTAAAGTGGGGATGGGTCGAAATCCTATCAACCAATAGGATTTAGACAAGTTTAGGGTATTATTTTAACATTATCAATTAGATTTAACTATAAGTTAAATAATTTAACTTTTACCGTGTCTTTTTGTTTTCTTACACTATATGGTTAATAAACTTACTATAACATGCCAAACGAACCCCAAATTGTTTATTATTAATATATATATCCTTATCTAAGTCATTTGGCCGAACCTTAGATTTTTAGGAATACAATAACAATTAATAATATAATATTTGATTTAAAAACTATTTTGTGTCAATTTTGACACTATTTGATATATGATTTTTGTGAAAGTCATAACAGAATTAAATGTTCGAACCAAGTTGATTAAATCAACATTAATATATCATAGTAACCTATAAAATTAGTGGAATTCATAAAAAGTCTAAAATAACATTTATTTTGGTATTTATATTATCAATTATGTCAATATTTCATTAATAAGATAATTACTGCATCATCTTTGTGTCATAAATAAATTATATTATTTGATGTCTAAAAATTACAAATAAAATACCATCATGTAGGAAATCATTTTAGCTTTCTAATGAATATTTACAATCGAATTTATCTTATTTATAACCCCATATTAGAAATGATTTACTTATTAAACTTTGATTTTAACTATTTTAACCCTTCTTTAAATAAATTAATAATAAATGTCCTAATCTAATCCAAGTGGGCCTAAATGGTCATATTTTATTCCTAAGTTTGTTTTTGGTCGAATTACACTTGTCCAATATAATTAGGACATGTGTTAGGGTAATATTAATATCATATTTACCCTTAGTTATCCTATTTACTATTAACCGTGGTAAAAAAAGTAAAAAATTACTATTCACCAAAAAATTATTTTCATCTCATTGAACCACATTTTAGTCCTTGATATTAACCGTGTCTCTCGTATTTTCGAAATTCCATTCACAGAAGCGGTAAAATTAAGTTTTATGCAAAATTCAGTTTTTAACCTACCACTTAGTAGTTTCACTATTCATCAAAAATTGATGTTTTTCAGAACAATGCCAAAATTTCATCCCAAGCTATATTTCATATTCCGAATTCAAAAATGAAGTCTATTTTACCAAATTCATAACATAAAAGTTGCATTAATTAATTTTATAATTAAATCTCGCTGTTAAAACAAATAGCGTGTTTTTAAGAAACAATATCTATCAAAAGATTGACACTTGTTTATGTCTAGTTTAAATGTGAAATTACATCCAATGACCAACATTGTATTAAATTGTAAAAATATATTCTAAATATACTTTAAAACTAATCCAATTAATAATTTATCACTATTAATTATTTCGATTAAAAAAGTTGTTTTTTAATTATAATTTAGTAATTTTCACTATTCATCAGAATATGAAAGTTATCCGAAAAGTACCAAAATTTCACCTTAGGCTAAATTCGATACTCCGAATCCAAAAATGAAGTCCATTTTGAGAGTTAAAATTTCTAAAATTTAAAAAGTGGTTATTACTATTCATAACGGCTAGTTTTAATAATATTTTAATAGCATATCGTTGTTTAGTGAAACTCAGTATTACATACTACACACGCTATTGAGGAAGGTCGCGATTGCGTGTAATGCAAGGCAAGTCAAGGATGCGTGTTGTGCAAGCTCCTTTTGGTGTAGCGTACAACACAAGACATTAATAAAATTAAAAAGAATATTTTTCATAAAATCTCGGGCTGTTACATTCTACCCCCCTTAAAATGAATTTCGCCCTCGAAATTCGTCGGGGTTATAAATGGTTTACTATCCGAACGTTTCTTTAATAGAAACCCACATCGTAAAAAGGAATACCAAAACCAATCTTTAAAAACAAAAGTATGAAACGTAACGGTTACCCAAATAAACTAATCACTGGGTTTCCACATAGGTGAAAATATGGATATGGAAGAGAAATCTAACCATCATGTTCTGATGGAGAGTGGTAGAGAACATGGCTATGGAAAATCCTGTAATCACAAATCCATAGATTTGTGATGATATAAGGTACCATCTGATTCATCAGGTATAAGATCACTAGGACAACATTTTTGGTTTTCAAGATCATTTCCCCTAAAGTTGAAAATTTGAATTATAATAAATACTTACTTTATTTTGGTACAATCTCACTGTTGTTCGTGCCTTGAACAATTTCCACTTCATCTCTTAAATAAATGAAGTTTAATTTGTTCTTCGTGAAGTGTTAGCAGATCATGTGATAGAATGACGGGTCATTCCATCTGTCTCAAACAAAAGGTTAGCAAAAATTATATGCATAAATCGATCTATAGTGAGATTAATCATATATGGTTCCTAAAATGGACTTATACTTCATATATCATACTGCTTAATTTAATAAAACTAGTTTCTACTAAACAGGGACTTCCTGTAGGTCAGTGGTAGGCGATAAAGGCCAGTCGCACTTCGTTTGTGGGTTCGATTCCTACAGCCTTGTCCGAAGCGATGGGCTGTCGCTCGTCCTGCAGGTTGTCCTTTTTTCTAAAACTACATTACTATAACATCCCATCAATAATATCGAAAAAAAACTTCTATCCTTAAACAATAATCACTTATGTCCAACATAATCCATTTCAATCTTTAGGCTTATCCATAATACTGCAGTCCACTCTCATAACATAGTGAAAACGATTACCAGAGATTTAATACCATCGTTGATCCCCATATATCATAAGATATGTTTTGTTGGTCACATTCTAAACATTCAAAGTCCTTAATCATGTATTCTCTTGAATACCTTAGTGAAAACATGAATGCAGTTAAAAGTTAACACTTTCCACATACCAAAATCCTCAAAATTCTATATACTCAATCCATGATATCACTTAGTCCTTATATCAATCATGAGCTCATGAATACTATCAAACATTTAATTTTCTCCTTATCCCTTCATTATGCGCATATCATCTACATTCCAAAAATATCTGAATATCCTTTCATGGATACTGGTAACATTAATCATACACTTTCAAAACACAAGGAAAGATAACAGTGTAACAATCCATAGATGTCTCTTTATTCCAAAATTACACATGATAAATATGTAATCATTCCACCACATTCTCAAACCATTGACCGAGCTTCAAAAATTCTTTCATCTCACATATCATTTGTAGTCTCTTCATCATCATCCACATAAATACTACCCATATGACCATACTGATTCTCTTCATGTGTCTTTCCCTTAGGGCATTTGTTTGCATAATGCCTATACATTCCACATTTAAAACACTTAACCATTTTTGATGTCGTAGCAATACCATTATCCTCATCCATGGTGTTAACCGACCCTTTTCCTTTGCACTTACTTGCTTTGTGTCCTTCTTTTCCACACCCAAAGCATCTTCCAGTTCCCTTGAAACATTCTCCTTGATGCCTCTTCCCACATGATTTACATAAGGGAAATTGAACTTTCTTTCCTCTATGATCATCATGGAACTCCATCTTTCTCTTATTAGTCGAGTCCGGAAACTTACCAAATTTTACTTTATTGATCATGTTGTGAGATTTTTGATTCGGCATAATAATGATGTTTGGACATCCAAATCCCATTTCATTTGGTTGCTCATGAAGAATATCATTCCATTGTCCATCATATCCTCCATTATTGTGCATCATCTTGTTTCCAGCCATTTTCTAAAACCCAAACAGAATAGTGTTAGATGCAAAAATCGTAATAAAGGGGGAGTAACATAAATATCTATCATCTTTGGTTTAATCTAATATCGTTACCATAGTTCTAGAACTATATCCTATACGTATACTTATCCTTAGGGGCATCCCTAGACATACCTTAGAAATATCTCTAGGGATCTCACTAACGTTTTCGCATCCTAGTTTCCAAAGGTTGACTAAACCTTTCCTCTGATACCAACTGTAGAGACTTGAAGCCTAACTTACATGGACATTACATTACATTTGCGGAATACTTAGTACATAACAAAAACACACACTAAAGGATCGTAATAGTTTAGTGTCTTTGGAAACTCGGAACGTAATCTTCTAATCGTGGTGAAAGTTCTTCAATATCTCCCATAAAGGTCATCCCCTTTTTCTACCTAAAACCTTTCTTTATATCCTGGGGAAAAGAAAACATAAAAGGGTGAGCTCAAATGCTCAGTAAGGGTAAACAAAAGAAAAATCAATCACATCATATACATAGCTTTTGGAAATCTTAACCTGCAAAAGAGCTCATAATATCATAACATGGGATATATCATAGAAGTGAAATGTAATCCCAATAATCATAACTTAAAACATGAAACTTTGTGTCATACACACATAATCATGGAAAATCATTTCTTGTTAGTCATGACTCATTTCCAAGACTATCTTAGTGGACAAAGTCCCTTTCTGAACCGAGTTCACTCCTCGTTTCAGTCCTGTATCACTGAACCGAAATAACCTTCCGTTCCAGCCATGTCTATCTCATGAGATATAAAATCATTACCCAATGCATTGGAGGGAGATATAGGTCCCACCCATCTTATAATGAATCCTTTCTTATGTGTGCCACATAATCATAAAACATACATCATCGCATAACACATGTAACAAAAATGGGATTCTTGAAACATCATGACATCATAAATCAATTCATATAAGATAAAGGAATTCATAAACATAATTCCATCACAACATAGTCAAATCAATGTAAAAATATGGATAGAAACATAACTCTTTATTATCTTATATGGAAAATAATTTTGATAAAACACTTGAATTGAATTCTTGAGGAAAATATCCTTTCTTCTTCAAAAACATTTTTCCTTTCATAACATGTCATACAACATTAAAATAAAAGAAGTTGATTAAAAATAAACTTGAAAACTTGTAAAGGAAGCTTCTTTAAAGTAATGTTTTAAAAATCCATTCATGCCGTATAAGTTAAAAAAAACATTCTTCGTACTTTTGTCGGAAAAGTCAAAAAGTACCTCGTACGGAAAAACGACAAAAGATTCCTTTCATATTCTTTACTAAAAACTCACCTAAGGGTAAAATTGGATTTAAACTATAGCAAGTGGATGGAAAAAATATTACATATTGAGGGAACATGGATGTGGATGATAAAATACACCCCAGTAAATACTTACGAATAAACAATCTCGGATAAAAATGAGATTGTGATATTTCCCTTACCTTAGGTCCAATTTGCTTCGTATGTGTCCGAACCTCCTGTATAATGATTTAAATAATGTCATTGACTTATTACAGAATCATATTCATTGTTATGATATCATATATGGTTCACTTATGACATTATATTACCCGTTCTTTTGTAAATTCCATGTTAAAGAAGCGTTTTGGGTAAAATCGTTTCATTTATCGTAGGTGTTTTGACTTGTTGTTCTTGACATCATTATTACTTATATCATGATTTACTTACTTCCAGAATATAAAATATGATTTATATATCATATATATTCATTATATATATATATATAATAGATAGATAAATAAAATGAAAAAACACCGTTCATGGAGACGGTAGTCCGTACGTACGCATGAACGCTGTTTTTCTTTCCTTATTGTCTTGAAATGGAAGTAAGTAGATGACATACATATGTATATATATATACATAAATCCAGTAGCTTTATAATATCATATATTTCATTATTATTTCTTATATATACATTATAATCATTCTTAAATGGTTAACATGGAGAATGAATCTCATCGCGTCGTGGAGACGGTAGTCCGTACGTACGCACGAGCGATGATATCATTTCTATAAATATTGAATTGAATTGGAGTGGATTATACAATATATCAGAATCAATATGATGTTGTAATAACTATGTATAGTTATTCTTTACACCATTATACCCATCCATGTAAGGTGGTGGTGGAAAATAGATTACACCACGGCGTGGAGACGGTATTCCGTACGTACGCACGCGCGGTGATTTCTTTTTCCGTAGGATGGATAGATGGTGAAATAGGGTTGTTTAATACTTATAATAACATATCAGTATATGAGTTATACTGATGTTATTACTTCATAATGAAACAACCTAAGAAGAAGAAGTGGAAGAAGAAATAAAGATGAAAGAATTGGTAACGGTAATTACCTCTTCTTTGAAGTGCCTCTTTGAGACCTCCTCTTAGGGTACTAAAATTGGTCTTTGAGGAAGACCAGAACCTCTAGGATGTTGCTAGGGAAGTGGAGAGGATAAATTGGCAGGGGTTGGCCGAGCTTGAGTGCTCAAATTGGTGTGAGGAGGAGGGGGAGGAGGTGTCCTTTTATAGGGGAGGAGAGGGGCACCTTAGGAATATCTCAAAATATTATTTTATATTAAAGTCAAAATCGGTTTATAATGGTTCCAAAGGGTCTTATTTCGAAGCTAAAGTGGGTATGGGTCGATATCCTATCAACCAATAGGATTTAGACAAGTTTAGGGTATTATTTTAACATTATCAATTAGATTTAACTATAAGTTAAATAATTTAACTTTTACCGTGTCTTTTTGTTTTCTTACACTACATGGTTAATACACTTACTATAACATGCCAAACGAACCCCAAATTGTTTATTATTAATATATATATCCTTATCTAAGTCATTTGGCCGAACCTTAGATTTTTAGGAATACAATAACAATTAATAATATAATATTTGATTTAAAAGTATTTTGTGTCAATTTTGACACTATTTGATATATGATTTTTGTGAAAGTCATAACAGAATTAAATGTTCGAACCAAGTTGATTAAATCAACATTAATATATCTTAGTAACCTATAAAATTAGTGGAATTCATAAAAAGTCTCAAATTACATTTATTTTGGTATTTATATTATCAATTATGTCAATATTTCATTAATAAGATAATTACTGCATCATCTTTGTGTCATAAATAAATTATATTATTTGATGTCTAAAAATTACAAATAAAATACCATCATGTTGGAAATCATTTTAGCTTTCTAATGAATATTTAAAATCGAATTTATCTTATTTATAACCCCATATTAGAAATGCTTTACTTATTAAACTTTGATTTTAACTATTTTAACCCTTCTTTAAATAAATTAATAATAAATGTCCTAATCTAATCCAAGTGGGCCTAAATGGTCATATTTTATTCCTAAGTTTGTTTTTGGTCGAATTACACTTGTCCAATAGAATTAGGACATGTGTTAGGGTAATATTAATATCATATTTACCCTTAGTTATCCTATTTACTATTAACCGTGGTAAAAAAAGTAAAAAGTTACTATTCACCAAAAAATTATTTTCATCTCATTGAACCACATTTTAGTCCTTGATATTAACCGTGTCTCTCGGATTTTCGAAATTCCATTCACAGAAGCGGTAAAATTAAGTTTTATGCAAAATTCAGTTTTTAACCTACCACTTAGTAGTTTCACTATTCATCAAAAATTGATGTTTTTCAGAACAATGCCAAAATTTCATCCCAAGCTATATTTCATATTCTGAATTCAAAAATGAAGTCTATTTTACCAAATTCATAACATAAAAGTTGCATTAATTAATTTTATAATTAAATCTTGCTGTTAAAACAAATAGCGTGTTTTTAAGAAACAATATCTATCAAAAGATTGACACTTGTTTATGTCTAGTTTAAATGTGAAATTACATCCAATGACCAACATTGTATTAAATTGTAAAAATATATTCTAAATATACTTTAAAACTAATCCAATTAATAATTTATCACTATTAATTATTTCGATTAAAAAAGTTGTTTTTTAATTATAATTTAGTAATTTTCACTATTCATCAGAATATGAAAGTTATCCGAAAAGTACCAAAATTTCACCTTAGGCTAAATTCGATACTCCGAATCCAAAAATGAAGTCCATTTTGAGAGTTAAAATTTCTAAAATTTAAAAAGTGGTTATTACTATTCATAACGGCTAGTTTTAATAATATTTTAATAGCATATCGTTGTTTAGTGAAACTCAGTATTACATACTACACACGCTATTGAGGAAGGTCGCGATTGCGTGTAATGCAAGGCAAGTCAAGGATGCGTGTTGTGCAAGCTCCTTTTGGTGTAGCGTACAACACAAGACATTAATAAAATTAAAAAGAATATTTTTCATAAAATCTCGGGCTGTTACAGAATATCAGTTGAACACCAAAAAGCACTAGAAAATCCAACTTAAAGTATAGACCACTACCTCACCTCAGAAGTATTGATCTCATTCATTATCAAGTTCTGATCTATCGTGGTTTGGAAGATATATGAAGAACATGCGAAGAATGGAATATTTGGGCACATAATCCTAAATCGAAATAGCATATCCAATGTTACAAAGAATCAAGAACAAATAAAAAGGAATTGATTACTTACTGATGGTGTTCCAACAAGACAAACCATGCTTGATTTGTACATCAGATGGTTTCTATATCTGAAAAACTATTTTAGAGGGGTTTAGACTCTAAAAAATGAGAGAGAAGTGTTATTTCTGTCAGAAAAAATGCTACAACCTCTATTATTAAAAAACTGAAGGGAATGTAAATGAAGTGTACATCTAGTAAATGATTTGTACATCTCGATTTTATTTTTCTAACGAAATACACATAAATGTCATGAACTATAAGTACATGATGTGTACTTCTTATACACTATGTGTAGCAGGCCTGTATCCAATTTTGAGCATCTTTCCCCCCTTCTTTCTCAAAAACAACCCAACAAGACCATGGACCATCATAGGGTCTAATCTAAAAAAGTAATGTAAACACATTTAACTTGAATATAAATATTTTTACATCATGAAATTCTGGGATCTTAAAAATATATTTAAGGGATTTAATTAGTCTTTAACAGATATATTTGATTATGAAAAAACCCAATGATTAATAAAAAATGTCCTTTATGGATCTATGTAAATTTATTCATTAATGATATCTTAATAAACATATTTGATATTGATTAACCTAATATAGAGTTAATATACCTACTATAATTATCTACATCATGTTTTAATGACACATACATTCACATGATAATGTAATAGAAGGAATGATAAACTCATATAGAATTGGTGATGATGGTATAATTCATGTTATTGAATTTGATTGAATGAAGGATTATTCAACAATGATTATAAAATAAAATTATTTTTTTATTAATTAATGATCATGGAAATACACAAAGGGTGTTTTTTTGTCGATATACTATAAGGATTTTGTACGGTCGATAAATTATATGACATATCATAAAATTGTACCACTAAGAACATCATAATGAAACACTTTGGACTAACTTATAGGATTTTCTACATAATGGTTTTTGGTTATCCATTATGTACATGATGAGCCACCATATAGTAGGTTGAAATCCATTAGATACATGATGAACCTCGTAATTATTTTTTATTGGTGAAATACTATTATTTAATGGCCTATACTTATAATATCGTGATATTTTATGCAATAACTGATACCAAATTAATTTAAAATCCTTGATATATTGAGTTTCATTAAATTCATATTTTATCTTTCATTATATGCAACACCATGTTTATCATTCCTAACATGTATCATAGAGATTCATTTATAACATGTGTTACATATAAGACCAAATATTATTAGATAAAAATATATTATTAATATTATTATTGAACATAATAGATATCACTAGGACATTGAAATGGTATGAATTAATTATATTAAAAAAATAATGAAAATATATTTTATACAATTTTATAAAATTAATTAATTGTTTACCGATTAATTATAAATTAATTTAAAAACCAATTGAATATAAAAGATGTGTTTTCTCGGAAAATAAATTTTTATGACCACAATGGAATTTTATATTAGTAGATTACGTTAATCAATAGTAGTGAAATATATTTATGAAAATAATATGATATATATTCAAATATTTTTTTTTCTAAATTCATCAATTGTGTTTCATTGTATTATGATAAGAAAAAAAATCCAATTTTATGCATAAGAAGCTACATTTTTTCCAGAAGGCAGTTTTGACAACTTTTAATAAAAAATCTCCTTAAAAATAAATTTTTACTAATTTATCATTATTATTTACATAAATATACTTAAATTATGAACTCATAATTACAAAATTTACTTTGTGTGGGTTTTTTTATTTTTATGAGAAGTTTCACTTTTGGATGAGTACTGAAAATGCTGAATTATAATTAAAAACAAATTTTTCATCTAATTTACATAGAAATTTTAGATATATAATATATTTATTTTAATGTATAAATAGATGAATAATAAATAACTAAATCCAATTTATGTCATTTCAATCAATTTCACAGTGAAATTGGATAATGTTTTTTTCATTATTTTGATCTTTTCTCTTTAAACACATATTATCTCGTTCCTTTTGTAGGATTAATTTTAAATTAATTTCAGATAGTTATGTGATTTGAATTTTTTTAAATGGACCCCATATTGGGAAAAAAATTTATAATCTATATTATGTTATTAAAATATTTTTCCAAAAATATTAATGTATGAAATTAAAATTAATTACACTGTTTCGGGTAAAAATGAGTTTACTTGGTGAATAAACATCTAAATTAAGGCGATAAATGTCCTAGATACTTGTACAAAACCTTTTTTATAAATATATTCCAACTACATAAACTATATTAGCTAATATTTTCTATTTATTTATATTCCTCTTATAATGTAAAAATTTGGGAACATCTAAATTTATTCTCAAAAATAATAAGTATATTATCTCCATTACTTATAGTTGGCCACCACCTATCCCACACTATCCATGAATCTAATTCAACTAGTTAATAAAAAACATTCAAAATAAACTAAAAATATCACTGAAATCATCCTATAAGACTCACCATGTGATGAAATCCAACCACAAAATTAATTCTATGAAAACCAAAAGGATTTACCCAATAAAGAGGTTTCATTCTTCAACGTACACTTTTGTTTTCTTATTTTTCACCAAGAATTAAATTATTCTAATTCAATTCATATATATTATCCTTAGTATCCTAAATATATAATATTTTATTATTTTATGGGTTTTACCTAACCCATATCACACATCCATCAATTGGGTAACAAAATCATCGTTTATGTGTTTGGTGTACCATCTCCATGCAGAATGATTTCATTCATTTTTTTTCATTTTAACCTCACATGGTCAGTAATTATGATGTAAATAATTACTTGATAAGATATATGTTATAATTATGGATTACATATCTTTATTTAATGATTATATTACTCATATATTTTTTATTTCCATTTTGTGGGAATATGATAACATTGTTTGTCGACATGTGGACTTCCACCTCCTCAACATGATGTGATTCATTCACTCTTTACATGTAATTTATTAAGAATATATTTTATAATAAAGATATGATAGAAATAAAATATTAATTATATTCATGAAATTATAATCTATTCTTAAATTTAACATGTCATTTTATTTTATATCCATTTTACACACTGAAGAAGTGATAACATCATTCGTGGACATGTGGACTCTCGACTCCTTTTAGCGATGTGATTATCCTTTTTCCAGAACCACATAAAAATAATTATATGTATAAAAACCCATAATTATAAAACATGATATTTATGATATAATTTATTTATTTAATGTTAAAATTTACTTACAATATTTCCAAAATGATCGTGGTAAAATGTGAACGTTACTCAGTTGTACGTATGTTGAACCGTCTCGATGATTGCATTGTTAGTTCATTTTCAATAAATGTATTACATTATTAATGTTAAAATAAAAATTTATGCATAAAAATGATGATTATTACTTTATTATTATTCTATATATGTTTCAATAATAACCTCGTTTGACCATTGACATCCTACTAATGTCATTTTTGACACATCAATTGAATGTTGTTAAAACATCTGAATTAAACATAATTTAATAAGTGATTTTATATAAATGGATAATAAGTAAAAAAAAGTAATGATAAACTTAAAAGGGTTTTCAGTAATTGAAATATTTATAATATTTTTATTATTACAAAATATTGAGAATATGTATGATGAATGAGACTCAAGTTAAGGTATTTTCATCTCACTTTTTAGATTTGTGAGATAAATTTCATATTCCAAAATTATTTATTTTTTGAATTATATCTACTTCCCATATTAATATATAATATAATATAATATATTATATTCAAGTTATTTTATTTTTCAATTTGATTATTATTAATTTTGGGGTGTCAGATTCAAATGACACAACAATTGTAAGTGTTTTCATCTTAATTTACATTCCATTGAGACTTATTTATTATTATGTATACAATTTCTTTCATATAGTGTATATAATTATATATGACATATTATATCAGTATGTTAATTTATTTAATAATATTAAATGTTCCAGTTGATATTATTCTCTCAATAATACCATGATTTAAAAAGATACATTAATAGTAAAGGGATTTCAAGTCTCACTTTTATTTTTACGAGACTTATTCCATTTTTACCAATATTTGTTTAGTGCATATACACCCCATGAATGTATTTTATTATTTTTATCCTAAATAATTTTTTATTATATATCCATTTAATGAGATCTCTTATATAGGGTTTACTATTTCTATGTTACCAAAGCAGTAATGAATGTTTCACCCAATTTTCCACCTTTGAGACGTTCTTTATGTTATACACCTATTTTATTTTATTATTTGTATATAAATTTCCATTGAAATGTAATATAATGAATAACTTTATTATTAGGAGATTTTATATTGAATTTAATGTTATTTCTCATTTGTACATATGATTTAAATGTTTCAATGTTATAAGGAACACTTTGGAATGTTTAGTTATTATTTTCTCCATGAATGATTTTAATGTTATTTTAAGTGAATTTAAATTATTAAACTTAAAACCCCTTTTTCATATGTTTCAATGGGCATATTTTTTAATAATTACAACCACATTATTTCTCAGGATTGAATAAGATTATTTCAAAGATATTTCTTTGGAAACTAATTTTTTCCATGGGTCAATTGTGATTCAATGAGAGTGTTATGAAACCCATTTATATTACATGGGTTAATTATGTTTCAAATAGAGTGTTATGGAGCCCATTTATTTTATATGAGTTAATCATGTTTCAAATATATTTTAATTTAAACCATTTTTTAATGATTTAATCATTTACTAAACATATTGTTTTGAATCCCTTTTTTCATGGGTTAATCGTGTTTTATTATGATTGTTAAAGAACAAATTTCATTTACACTGGTCAATAATTTTGTGAAAGGGTTTATTAGTTGTTTAAATGTGTTTCTAATTAAATCATATATTTTATGTTTGAATATTTTTAAATGGTATTTGGATATTGGGGGGATTTCATTTAAAACCAATAATGATTTTTTCCAAGATAAACAAATGATGTGTGGTTCTGTGATACAACAAAATTGGTGGTTATGTGATAAACCAATGAATGATGGTTACATGATAAATCAAGAAAGGGTGGTTCCAAAATAACCCTAAAATAAAATTGGAATATTATTTTACTATATGGTTATATAATTTTTTAGAATAGATGTAATTGTGAAGTGAAAATGATTTCCCTAGTCTGTGATAGTTTTATTTATTCTTGTTATGTAATTATAATGTTTTTGATGATCATGATTTATATCATGGGGCTCATTATTATTGATTCGAATGACTATATCCCTTACTATATTTTCATATTTGATGATAAATTTATTTATGGGTATCTGTTCCTTTTCGATTTTCATAATCAAATTGACTGTGTCATTATGAAATATTATTCTCACTAATGACATTCAATTCTTAATGCTTATTCATATCATTACTAATAATTCAATTCCAACCTTATAATGATTCACTTTCCCTAGGTTTTAAATATTAAATTTGAATAAGTTATTTCAGTAAAGGACTTTATAAGGATCATATTGATGAAAAACATTGAAATAAGAAGAGCTTTGTTATATGGGAGAAATGTTCATTCAAATTCATATTAATTGTTCATGTAAAAGTTTGTCTTAATTCTATAAAACTATAAATGTATAAGGCGATATATAATCTAAGTGATACATTAATTAAATTTGATGATTTTATTTTTTATATTATAAATTTGGGTGATAATTATCTGCACCAATGCTAGTAATTTAAGGATATGACTTTCAGAAAAAGATCAAAGACTGCGGGTCCTGGGCTATTATAATTGGTATCAAATGTCGATTAGACAAAATTAGAGATTATAATTTTTATATTAGAGGTTATATTATGTTTTATAGACACCCTAAATGGTCTATAAGATTAAGGATGATAACATATTCAATATACTAGACACCATATGTGAGGGGTTTATGTAGTAAAAAGTTTGAAGTTATTAATGAATATTTAGAAGTCATTTTATTACAGTTGGAATATATGTAAAACTTTCGTTTAATGTAAAAACTTGCTTCAATTTTTGATAAAATAATTATGACGGCATTTATAACCTTTAGGGTCTATATGATCATTGATATTGAAGAAATTATGGGGACACATAAATTATCATTCATATTACCAATGGATCAAAAAGTGATTAGGGGACTAAATGATTAATGTTACTTAAAAATAAGATCATTATTTTTTTGGATTGAAATATAGAAGGTACGATGATACCATTTATGGAAAAAAATATTTAATTTTATTTTTATTTAGGATGTTTTGGATATAGGGTTACAAAATGATTTAGTTTCAACATTGGGGATAACATTTGAATTTTGGAGAATATTTGTTCATATTAAGGTTTATTAATTTTGGGAATTATATTACCATGTGATAACCATTTTGAGTTTTTATAGTTTTTTATGATAGGGTGAATAATTGTTATTGAATTAATGGTTATTTGGTCTTTAAAATTTTATTTTAGTGCTTTAGGTGTGAAAACATTATCTTCAATACAGGTTGCCTGGAAGAAAAGATATTATTGTGGTGGAAATTCATTAAAGGGTGAAATTAAATTATCATGTGAGTATGTTTACTTATTATTTTAGTAAAGGTAATAAATTTAATCCTTCATATTTATGAAAAATATCATGAAACAATTATCCTATTACAATCTTTTATAACGATATTAATGACCTTTTACATATCTATTTCTTATGTTTTATTATCATCAATAAACTTCTCTTGACCATCTTCTCCCAGTGAGGAATCCTAGTTATGCAAAAATTTATTTGAAATTAATGTTTCCCATATTAAATCATTAATAATTCGATCTATTATCACTTTTTATTATGTCACTCTCAATATTGTAATTATAAAATTGTTTATCCTTCAAAAACCAAGAATAATTTCGGGGGTCAAATTATTTGTAAGGGGGTTAGGATGTAACATCCCAAAATTTTATGAAATATCTACTTTAAAATTAATTTATATATTGAGTTAAAATAAATAAAAAATTAATATTTAATTATATTCAACCTCAATTTTTTTTTTGCATTTCACATAGAGTTGAGTTTCCTCTTTAAAAAGTGTTACACACAAGGTCATGAATGATTGGAAAAAAATATACAATTAATAATATTTTTTAACATTATTGTTATCACATAGAAATTAGAATCCTAGAAATGGATGAGATTAACTAAATTATGAATATGTAGTCTATAAATTTCTAGAAATTTAATTCATTTATTATAAATTAATGAAAAATGAATTTAAACCCCAATTGCATATCAAAGATAATTTAAAAAAATATTTTAATTAATATAATTTAATCTAAAATTAATAAATTAAATCAATCCATATTATTAAAATTAATTAATAAAACTTATATAATATATATTCAATAAAATAATTTTAAATTAATCTATAATGATTGATAAGATTAGGATAATAACAAATTCAATTTTTGTTTTCATAAAATGATATATTATATCTAAAAGGCAGTTTTCAACATTTTAATTTAACACTTATTTTGAAAATAATTTTTGAAACATTTATAATTTTAAAAATCCAAATAAATTTAAATTTTTTAAATTAGAATACCAAAATTTACTTCGGTGAGTGTTTTTTTTATTTTTCAAAGAAGTTTCATTTGTCAATGAATAGTGAAACAATACTAAATTTTAAATAAAAACATATTATTCATATAATTTATTTATATAGTTAAATTGTATTCAAAATTAAATTAAATGATTAATTAGTTCAATTTTATATTTATAAATAAAATTTATTCTTTTAGAATCAATTTCATATTTAAATTTTATATAAAATCATTTCAATCTTTTTCTCATTTCTCTATAAAAGCTCGAGGTCTTGTCCCATTCATGAGATTCATTTTAAATTAATTTTTTTTTTCAGTTATACGATTTTAATATGGAAAAAATATTCTATATTTGTAATGAAAAAAATTTAATTTTTATTTTACTTTCATCATAGTTTTTGGCCAAAAATATTATTGAATGTACTTTAAATTAATTATACCGATTAAAATAAAAAATCATTTACATAGTAGATAAAATTAAATTTTAAATGAATGAATTATCTATAAAAATTTACAAAAACTATTATATAGCCATATATAGACTATATTCACTCTCTGGTAAAAATTTTTAAATACTTGTTTTAGGTATAATGTTCGGTACACGTAACATTATTTTCAGAAATACCATGTATGTCCTCTCCCTTACTTATAAAATCCCATACCCACTTTCCCACTCTCCTATCTTCCAATAAATTTTTATCAACCAATATCTTCCAAAATAAACTCTTTAAATATCATATATCATCATATAATCCTCAATTATTTTTCTAAATACATCCATGGATGTCCATTTATGCAAAAAAGGAGTTTCATGAAAAAGAGGTAATATCCTTCAACGAACACTTTTGGTTTTAATTTTTTCTACAATAATTGAATTTTATTATTACATGATTATATTATAACCCCAGTATCCTATGTAAACTGATTTGATTTATTTTATTTCTTTTAACTAAACCTACACACACTTCTATCGAATGGTTAAGGAATTTTCTATTCATGTGTACGAAAGATAATATCCTTGTCAAATGACATCGTTTGATTTTTATTTACCAACTCACAAGGTTGGAAATTATGATGGTAATAATGTTTAAATATTATATATATGATATATGTGATTTAATTATTTTTTAAAAATTATTATAAACATCTTATTTTCATCATTTATATTTTTTGGGAATCCGATAACATCGTTTGTGGACTTGTGGAGTACCACCTCCTGGAATTGATGTGATTAGTTCACATTTTACATGAAATGTAATAATGGTGGGTTTAATAAAAAAATGATATAAATGAATTATTTATCATATCCATGACATAATTATATATCTAGATATATAGAATATCTTTTTTATTTTTTTATTTAACAAATGGAAAATATTATCACATCATTCACAGATGTGTGGACTATTGCCTCCTCGAGGCATTGTGATTCTCCATTTTTTACTCCCATATACAATTAATGATATTTTTAAGCCTATATATTTATATAAATTTATTTTTATTAAATAATTATCATTTTTTAATGATACATTTTACTGACTTTCTATTGGTAATGATAATAGAAAATTAAAATGTTACTCATGCATAGGTATGATTGACCATCACTATGAATTTATTGGTTATTCATTTTTCATAAAATTTTCCATTTATTGTTATAAAATAATATATGTGTATAACTATTATTATTTAGTCATGATTATTATTCTAAATATGTTTAAAAATTTACCCCCTTTGATCATAGTCAATCGACCAAAGTCATTTTTGAGACATCAATGCAATATGGTCAAAACATCAGACTTCAACTTAATCGACTAAAAAATTATATACAATATGATAATAATTAATGTAAATTTAATAATAAAATTTCATTTTTTCCTAATAATATAAATATATAACATAATTTTATAATATAGGATGATATAGAACAAGCATGATAAATCTGACTCAATGTAATGGATTTTCTTCTCATTTATTAAATTTGTGAGATAAATGTAATATTCACCACTTATTTATTTAATTTGGTTTATATAATTCCCATTTTTATATATGTTACCAATAATTATTTTATATTACTGGTACTTAGATTATTGAAATTAATATTATTATTTTTTTGGATTTCGATTCAGATGTTTCCAATATTGTAAGGTGTTTTCTCTCAATTTTCATTCTATTGAGAATTATTTATTATTATGAACCTAATTAATTTTATATGTTGTATATTTGTCACTTTAAAATTATATGTCATGAATCACATTTATTTAATTCCATGAAAAGTTTCAATTTTTTCAATTATTATAAGGATAACATGAGTAAAAAATTTACTCAGGTAGAAACAATATTTCTAGTATCACTATTGTTTATTGATGACTTATTCCATATTCACCAAAAATCACTTTTTGTGGTGCATATACTAACCATGAATTTATATGAAAATTTTTATACATAGATATTTTGGGTTTTAAATATCTATTTTAGGATCATTCATTCATTGGGTATACAATTTTTAGGTTACCCAGGCTGTAATAGATTGTTGTCACATTTTTTCATCATTAAAAGGTTTGTTATGTAGTATAACTATCTTTTTTATGAGGTTTATATTCAAATCACATGACATGTTATATGTTTAATCTCTCAATTATACTGATTTTTTGAGTAACATTGAATGTTATTTCATTACGGGGTTAGAATTCTATTGTTTTAATGTTGTATGAGAAATTATTGAAAATTTTATGATTATTCTACTCATGCATTTTTAGTAAACATATAAATGAATATAAATTTTTTAATATAAAAAACATTATTATTAATTATTCTTTAGTGGGTATTTTTTATTAATAAAATCCCCATTACTTATAAATGATGGATTAATATTAACTCAAAGATATTTTTATAGAACCTCTTTCTTTTCCACTGGTCACTCATGTTTTAAAGAGATTTTCATAGAACTCATTTCATTTATTTGGGATAAATCATGTTTCAAGGAGATTGTTATTGATCCAGTTTCCGTTAAATGGTTTAATCATGTTAAAAAGATAATATTACTAAAACAAATTGGTTTTAATGTTTTAATCATATTTTAATGTAATTTTTTAAATCCATTTATTTTACATAGTTTAATCATTTTTCAAAGATATTGTTATATCAATAATTACCAAATCATGGCTTATTCATGTTTCAAAAGATATTTTTATACAAATATTTTTCACTAGATGTGTTAATCATTTCATTAAAGTGTTTATTTTATGTTCCATTTTGTTTATGGTGTATCTAAAGATTATATGTGTAATTATTTTTCAATGTTACTTTAAAATTTAATGATTTTTTACTTTATAATCCAATGAAAAATGGTTCTATAATAAACCAATATGAGGTGGATTTGTGATAAAATAATGATGGATGGTTCTATGATAATCATATTATGGGTGGTTATGTGATAATACAATGAAAGGTTGGTCGATGATATCCCTCCAATGTATTTGGAATGGAAGTTAATTGTACATTTATTCCATTTATTAGAGTAAAATTAAGTGTAACGTGAATATAAATTCCTAAATAAATAATTTTTTTCATTATGGTTGGTATGGGTTTATAATATTTCTCTTGATCGATAATGATTTCCCCTTGCTCATTATTATTGATTTTTATGATTATTTCCATTACGATGTTTTCATATTTTATTATCCCATCCTTGATGATTACGAATTATGTTATGATTCACTCATGAACATAGATTATGTCATTTTTCACTCTTATGATAATTGATAACATTCGATTGTTAGTTATTACATTTACCTGTACTGAGTATTTGAGTTAACCATTAATATGTTATATTGCCCAAGTGTTTAAAGAATTATATTGAACCTGTTATGTCAAAAAAAATTCACAAGGATGATATTTATGTCAAAATGTATAATAAGATGCCCTAGGATTAAAATATATAATGAATCATTTAATTTCATGTCAATTTTTTATATATGAGTTTGTTACAATTCTCTAAAACGATAAACCTAAATGGAAAACAAGAATGTAGGTGATTTATGATTTTCATTAGAGGATTGTATTGTTTTATTGAATAATTTGGCTCGCAATTATCATCATCAATGGAAGGAATGTAATGTACGAAGTTCAAAAATGTATCTAGTAGGGTGAGTCCTAGGATTTTACAGTACCACCACCCCACCATTATTTTAGATGTATGGGGAACTCAATAGAATTCATTACCACTATTCCAAACCCGCTCTCTTCCTCCCTCGATCCATTCATTAGTGCATCAAAAATAAGAGTTGTTTTTGAGATATAATTTATTGTATTACCTCCTTATAATTACTCTTTTACAATATTAATTCCATCTCTAATAAATTTTATATGGATTCCAAGTCATATTTATTTTAATTAAAAATTTAGGGGATTGAATTACATAGTATTGTTAGAGTTTTAATTTGTGAAGCATATAGGAATATAAAAATGAATATAATAATTTTTTCTATGATGTTTTTATAGAGTTATGACACATAATGATTTTATTTGAGAATATTTTAAATTCTAATGGAATAAATCCATTTATTTAGGTTTTTAATTTTATAATTTCATTCATTTTAGGGTTTTATGTGTTTCAGATATGAAATTCGCTTTATTATTTATCATTATAATATAATATCATCGTTCAATGATATTATCCTTGATTTTTCCATTATTTATTTCTAATTCAAATTTTTTAGTGATTGATGATGTAGTTATTCCAATTGGTAATGGAATTCATTATAGTCATAAGTGGATGGTATGGTCTCAATGTTTTTATATGGTCCTGTGATTGAGGTATATCACCTTTACCCATTAATAATGGTGATATATTTTTCTTAAATATTGGTTTATTATATGTTTCTATATTTTTATAATAATTTCATGATATTTTATTTATAAATAAATTAGAAGATAAAGGGTTGAACTTATATTAAAAAAGGACCATATATGTTGTTAAATTGTTCATATTTCATCGAATATGTGTCAGTTTAACATTTTATGGATTTTGTGGTTGTGTGAGTTAATAGTTGAGTAATTCTTAAAAGAAACTTTTTATCTATTTTAATGTTATTTAATATTTAATATTAATATCAACATTTATTGAAAATTAATATCCTATATCATTTGAATATATTGAAATTTGATTTTAATTGTAATAATGTTTTAGTTTTAAATAGGAATTCCATTATAAACTTGTAATAGAGACTAATATAGTAAAGATGGAATTTGATACCCACTGAAATGATTTATAAAAAACTGATTATTTACAATATTTTTTAATGAAATTAATTATTTATTGTTTTTATAAAATTTTTAATCATATTTATATTGTAAGGATAAGGACCATATTTTCTAGATCTCATGTATATGAGTGGGACAACTTAATTTACAATTTCTTTCTATGTTATCTCGTATAAAATATCGATTCTAGACACCTTAAAATATATAACTTAAATATTACCTCGGGTGATGGGTCAGTTAATCTAGAAATAGAGGTCTTATGATATTTTTGTGAATGGATATTAAAGTTAAACTGGGAGGTAACATATTGTAAAAGTTAGTGATTCTATGACAATGTTTTATTTGTAATCCTTATGTAAATCAGATGATATGGTAAAAAATTGACTGAAATGTCACACATGAGTTTATATTCAGTAATAATTTGAGAATGGGATGTTATGATATACCATTATAGTTATTAAGTGATTGGTAAGATTTTTCATTATCGACAATTGGGAAATATTTTATATCTCAATGATTGATTAGATTCCTTATTCTTTATTAAATCACCCTCTTGATTAATCTATGTTGTATAGGCAGGCGATAATTCCAATGGTGTTTAAATTAATATATAACGGTTATATCTTGGTAATAAATTTGTGTTTATAAGATCACTAGTCCTAATGAAGATATATAAATAAAATAAGATTGGGTTCCCACTCTATGTTTCCATTATAATGAGAGTGGGTATCCTCCAGAGTATTGTTTTTTTATTATTGTATAAAATGGAAGAAATAGAATGTATGATACATTATAGAGACTTATTTACTGGGTATCCTCATGAATATTAATGATGTCTATGATATACTTTGGGGTCACAATATAACTAAGATGGGAAGATGGTTTCCAAGATGACCCCATGGATTTAGATCAATCACGATAATGGTATTTTAAGATCCCAACCATTTTCATTCTATGTTTTTGGTTTTATTTTAAGTTAACATGCTTCAAATTTAGATTATGGAATGATTTTGTGAGCCTTGGGAAGATATCAGGATGGTTCCAGTGGTTCGGTGATTGAAAACTTGCAAATTAGGGTTTACAAAACATGGAACATGATTAGTCAATGGTAAGTGCAACCCAAGATCCATGATCATGAAACTCAATTAATTTGGGAAAAGATTATAAAACCTGGTTAGGTGGACCATGAGACCCAACAAGCAGAACTTATCATGTATAGAGGGTATCACACTCTTAGTAAACGGTTTGGAAATCCATGATTCCAAACAATGATCATCATTAAATGTGTTAAATTTACTATTTCTTCTCACGATATTTTTATTATCTCACTAGTATTTCTCCCAAATTTTACTTGCAGTATACCTTAGTTCACCCCAATCGTCTCCTCCTTTTCCAAGGGGTGTTGTCTATAGATTATTAGTTATTTATAGTGTTTTTTCAATAAATCTAAATCATAAGGTATATATAAGAATGTGATTAATTTCATTCTAGTTATATATCAATTATTAGTTTTCCCTTGAGTGTTATATATCATTTCTTCTTAATTATAGAGATCCTATATTCCTATGTACTTGAATCCATTTTAGCTAAAAAGTTTAGGATTTTCTGAGTAGGTATCTTTGAAAAAACCATAGGTGGTTTAATGGTATTTTTGGTGGTGTTCTTATAAAAAATTTCAAAATCATTTTGTATGAATGATCGAGAAAATTTGTGTGCATTTGACTCCTAATTAAATAATTTTCTTTGGTATTAAATTTTTGTTTTAAAAAATTTATAAATCTCATTAGGTCCATTGATGATCATGTGACCAAACATAATACTGAACATGGTGGGTGTTAAATATTTAATGTATTAATAAGGAGATTAAAAATGAAAAATTACTGATTTTTGAGATTAACCTAGTTATGATTTTTGGTTTATTCATTATAATGAAAAATGGGCCTCGTGGAATATCATAAGAGAAAAATATTTTATTTCATATTAGGTTTATTGAATTGTTAATGGATGAAGTGGTATGTTTAACATATAAAATGATTTTATTAAAGGAAATTTAATGGGTGTTCTATATAAGTAAATGATAAAATAGATTAATTTTGTAATGTTGTTTAGATATGTTTGGTATTATGGACTGTGGTGAATAAAGGATTTTTTAAATAGAAATTTATATCTGGTTAATTTTTTAAAGTTTCATATATGTTGAACTATATAATTTTGTAAATGGTGGAACTATTTAGATTGTAAAATTTTCCCCTTGGGACCAACTATAATTTTGATAGCTGATGTGTCAAACTAATTCTATATGATCTAGATTTATTTTGGATTAATTGGGTAATTAGATTGATGAGCTACACATATTTTTATGGTGGAAAACTGACATTGTAAGAACCATTGGTTTTCAAACATGTTTTAGGTGTTGTACTAACACTCTAGGAAACAATGACTTTGATACATGGATTTGGTACTAGAATGATGATCATATAACCATTAGAGGAATTATGAAAACCATATCTTACATAATGTACATATAACCTGATGTTATATGGATTTTATGACATCTATTCCATGAATATGGGTTGGTTTACCTAGTTTTCACCTAGAAACCAAGGGACAAGAAGTTAATAAATAACTATTCTTTTCAAAAATTTATATCATTTATTAAAATTAATATAATAAATTTCATATCTAAATGAAATTTTACATCAATATATTATTTATTTAAATTTCATTGGTGGTATCATACAAAATTTTACTCACACCCATCTTGGTCCCCCATTGGTACCTAAGAATAATTAATTGTTTTATGTGATGATACTAGAATGGTCATAGTGATTATTTCCATATTTTTACCTTATGGGATGGAGAATGGATGAGGTAAAATAGATTATTATTATGACAAATTTTCTTATTGTTAGTTGTTTATTTTTTTTCTATTTGGAACAATATAAAACTATTACATGACATGTTTATTTTTATGGTTTGTTCTCACTTACGCAAGATTTGGAATATATTATGAGTTTTATGGTTTCCTATTGGTTGTTAATTTCATTTATTTATACTATTGTTTTGTTCTATTAAAGTGGGTATAGTATCATTATGATACTCAATAGACCCTTAATACTAGTCTACAAACTCTAGTTTCTAAGGAGGAAAAGTTGATGGCATGTAGATTATTAGTATAACTATTAGATAGAGTGATCATTTTTTGGATGTTTAAATGTTGTATCATTATAGGTATTTTATTTCTCATTAATATTTAGTGTAGGTATATAGGATAATTAGATTTGTTTTGGGTTTTTAATTAGCACACCCAAAAGAGTAGTTAACCCTTTTTTTGAGAAAACTATATTCCATGGGATGATATTTTTTTTCATGAGTTTTTTTTTCAATTTAGATGTTATTTCACAATGTGTGATATAATTATTGTGTGATGTTATTTATTTTTGAGAATATACTAGATGAATGACATGACAAAATATTTTTAGGTATTAATAAATTCATAAATACAAGTGTTATGTGACATGCGTCATATTTGGATCATAAAGAAACAAATGTTATGAAATATTTTAATTTAAAGATAATAATTTAAGTTATGGTAAATAAAATTTTGGCCTTTAATTATATTTTTTGAGTAAATATTTCTCAATAAAGTGGTTCAGACTATTTAAAATTGTAATATGATAAATCTAATTTTCAAAATGGTATTAAATTAATACATTTTTTCAAGGAAGTTTACTTAAATCATGAGTTATTCAGCCCCCCTAGATATGATTGGTTGAGTGTAGAAATAGTGTTATTGTCATATGCATTGGTATTTTTAATGTGGAGTCTCATACTATTGAAGGTTTTGGTCCCAATAGTTTATAACTATGTATTTTATATGTTTTGTGATATAAATATTATGTTTGGAATTATGGAGAGATGCATCCATGAAGGTGGTTTCCAATAGAGGTATTTGAGGACATATATGAGAATTAACCTCAGGAAAATGAACAAAATCCTCCACTATATCTTAATTATAGGAATAAGAGAAGTATGTTGAGAATTTATCTTGATTAATAATGTTTATGTAAAGGGATCTAGTGTGTATAATCTTACCATATACAATATGACTAGGGATTTATAACTGCAACCTCTTCTAAAATATTATTATGACGGTGGTATTATGGGAGGTGTGTTCTAGATTGAGTCTATAATGAAGATACCTGAAAACAAGATCATTCCATTGAAAACAAGTGTTATGTATATGGATAATATTTTAAAAGGACCAAAAGATTTCTTTCAATTTTTTAGGTCCATTATGTGAATATTGAGGGTATGATATGAAAGTAATTTCAAGAGATATTCTTGGAATATTTCTATTCATAAAGCCTATGCATGGATATATTTGTGTAGTTTATACATTTTCTTTATAGTAATACGTTAGTGATAAATTATTCTAGTCACATTGAATAATTTACACAAATTCATATAACATTGGTAGAATATGAGGAATATTCAAAGAAATTTTTATATGATTGACTCAATTGGTAGCTCATGTCAGATGAAAATATTTTCCTCTTTTTGACATTTTTTATGTTTTTAAATTAGGACATCATTTATGAGGGGAACATAATGGAGGACTCTAGTGAAAATAAAATTGTTTCATTAGGGAGACTTGGTTGTACATACTCTAGTAGTACAACGAACTACTTTGAGAACATCTTCCTAGGATATGATAAGAAGATAAATCAACAGAGTGGATCTAACTATAAAATTATTAATAGTGTTTACTACCTATACATGAAGCATTGTCACATGAATAACTAGTTTAATTGGATAGAATTACTATGTCTAGATTTTAGATGTATGTATCACATACAAATGTTCTATCAGAACCCCAAATAAATGGCTAGTAATAGAGAACCAAGCCCAACATAGAGAATTATTAGGTGATATAATACACCAAATTAGTCAAGAATTTATATTTATACAATCCATACTAGTCAAGGTGGATGATGTGGCATGATATGTCAATAGTTTAGTATCAATAAAGTAGTGCAGACCACATGAATCAAGAAAGAGCTCAGGGTATAGGCACTATTCATTTTTTATGTAGTTTATTATGATCTATTTTGTTATTAGGATTCTTAATCAACTATTTGTGGTATAATTATTATGGATTATATATATATTTTTATTGGTTATTTTATATTATAGATTCACATTCAATTATATTGGCTAGTTTTTTGATTATTAGGTCCAAGAAGAGGAATTACACTATGGTGTTTTATTGACTGAAACACAATTAGAGTGATATTTGTGGGTATCCATAATTATAAGAGGGATACCCTCACAATTTGTTTATAATGCTTCCTTTAGTATTTTTTCAAACCACAGATGTTGGAATTTTTCTTGATTTTAGGAATGGAAAACTTTTCTTCATACTAGGACACATTGACTATTATAAGATGAGGGTGACATTCACATATCTTACATGTAACATGTTTGTTCATTATGGAGAATGGGATATCTATCCATTCATCATTATTCATATTATTCAATATCCTTGTGAGATCACATACTATATTTTTAGTATTCTTTTGGTTTATGTGAGATAGTATTAGGATGTCTTATATGCTTTAGTGAATCAATTTTGGGATGTGGTCAAAACTATTTTTCAAGGTTTCTATCTATGTGAGAGTTGTAGTTTATCATCAATCTAGTTCCTTGGGATGATCCAATTTCCTTTCCTTTATATAGAATAGTAGCAGAGAGTATTCAATATATTAAAACAAATTGGGTTTAATTAAAGGCTTAAGTGTTCATTTGGACCAGTATGTCAACTTGGGGTGCTTTGATTCTATTTTTCTATAATACGGTTGGAAAACAACAATTTTTTGTTTATTATAGAAATATGAATCAGATTAAAAATACTAATTGGTATAAATGGTATGATATTCCATGAGTTTTTGATCTCTTCATCCAACCAAGTGTTGTATGAGAACTCTCTATGATTGATTTATATTCGAGGTTTCATTAGTATATAGTGATACAATCTAATATACCACGAATTTTTTTATAAGTATGTATGAAATGTTTTAGTTTACTTTGAAACCTTTTTGGATGATGAACACTCTTTTTTATGGATTTTATATAAATAATTTTAAACCCCTTTTGGATCAGTTTTTTGTTGTTTATTCCAATGATATTTTTGTGTAGTCCCTATCTAGAGATGATCATTACCAACAAGATGGAATTATTCTGAGTACATTTATTGTGTATACACTATACACCAAACCATATAAATGTCATTACATAACTAAAAAGGTTAATTTCATTTGTTACATTATCTCATAATAAAGTATAGTAGTGAACCATGAGCTGGAAAAGAGATTGTTTCGTGGGATCATCCCTTGATTTTTTTAAAATATGATGCTTTTTATGTATAGAAAGTTACTACCACTTTGTTATTAGGTAATTATCCCACCTAGAAGCATTGATATAATGGTTTTCTAAAAATGAAATATTGTTTCATTGGCCAAAGTTATGAATGAATAATTTCACACTTTTAACAAGGCATTTGGACAAGATAATGATTTAGTTATTACCAGAAATAGGTATAGAATATATTATATATTATTATCCATTAGGGATCATACTTGGGTTAGTATTAACGAATAAATAATATGTAATTACACATGGGTTATGATAGTTTCATTCACTTTAATTGAACTATAAGACAAAATATCATTAGTTGAATACAGTTGTTTGCATTGTAAAATGGTGGTTGAATTATCTCCTTAGTGAGTGGATTATTATTTATACTAACCATAATAGAAATAAATGTATATTTTATACATGTGATAAAAATCATTAATTGAAGGGATGAGTTCAATATATGAAATCTAACCATTTTGAATTAGCTTATATAGAGGTGAAAATAAAAATTTTTATTTTTTGAAAAATTCAGAATCCTCTAAACTGGCCATTATATGAGTGTATCACTGAATGGGAGAAGATGAACAAATTCGATGTGATTAATACATTTTTTTAGGTGGTATTGAAATATATGAAACTCAAATTATTTTCTATTGTACCCTATATTATTATTCAGGTCAACATGAGTAATTAGGCTATCCTAGAGTGCATATTATTGAGAGATAACTTTGATGGTGGTAGATACCTTCTGATTAGACCATTGATGGTGAGGATATTGTATATGTTCATGACTAAATTTACATTTCTATAGGTATATGGTAGAATAATATACCTTCTTTTTATGGTTACTAATGGGTGGTACACCCTATTTTGACTATAATGTACTATGATATTCATAGATAATATTGGTGGTTAGCAATAATGATGGTGATCATATGTTTATTTAAGGGATTTTAAACCTGTTAGAAGGTGAAACCTAATAATTTGTGTCTTACTAGATGATTATATTCCATACACATAATGAATGGATGTACGATAATGTTACCGTTGATTTGATTATGGATTTTTAAAGGACTATTTAGAAGAGTGAAATGATATGGGTGATTGGGGACCATTTAGAAATGGTATCAAATTTATTATTGATTTGGGATACATTCACTATTAATGAGTTGGATAACCTATGATTTCATGAGTTTCAAAATTTTCTCAATGTTCTTAACATTATTTATTTATATCTACACCCATATTTTATTCATCTCCTAAAAATGATTGTAAAAGGTTCTTAGTACTCAAGTCTTTTTTAGAAAAGCCTAAGTAAAGACCCTGACCCCAATAGCCTAGATATGGTGCCTTATTTTATTATTGTATAATAGATTCAGGATATGTGTAACACCCCATGCTTCCACGGTATGGTTCTCTTTGAATAATAAAGTAGCATCTTTTGTACGCAACTTCGAGTTCTAACACACACCACAACCAATCAAAGTAGCCGTTATGAATAGTAATACCCACTTTTTGAAATTTTATAAAGTTTATATCTCAAAATGGACTTCATTTTTGGATTAGAAATATTGAATTTATCCTGTGGTGAAATTTTGGTACTTTTTGGATAACTTTTATATTTTGATGAATAGTAAAAATTACTAAATTTTAATAAAGAAACTATTTTAATCAAAATAATTAACAGGGATAAATTATGAATTTTAGTGGTTTTGCAGTATATTTAGAATATATTTTAACCATTTAATATAATTTTTTTCATTGGACATGATTTCACAATTAAACCAGACATAAACAAGTGTCAATATTTTGAAAGTTATTTTTCTTAAAAACACGCTCTTTATTTTGACGGCGAGAAATAATTTTAAATTAATTTATGCCACTTATATGTTTTGAATTTGGAAAAATGGATTAAATATTTCGAATTAGGATTTATAAATTTTGTAAATTGGTATCATTTATTTTTAGACATTTTGAATAATTACTTCGGTAAATATTTTATTTACCATGGTTAAAGGTTAAATTCGGTAAATAAGGGTAAAAAATAATATAATAATAATAATTAATTAACCTAAAATGTGTCCTAACCTTATTGGTGCATACATTTCCAACCATTGGAATATTTTGGTAGATTTTGGGACCCCATGGTGCCACTTGTAGGTGATAGGGACACTTTATATTAATTATGTTAAAGTAAATACAAAAATTACATAAGCATATATCTTTTAGAAAAATTTTTTTTACATAGGGATATATTTGTTATATATTCATCTATAAATATTCATTATAAATATAAAAGTATTTCATAAATAATGGTATTTTTTTTAATATTTTTAGACATTAAATAGTTTATTTTATAATTGACACAATGATGATGTAGTAATTACTGTATTAATGAAAGATTAAGATAATTGTTATTATAAATACCCAAATAAATGTAATTTGAGACTTTTAAAAAATTTTAATATTTTCATTGGTTAATATTACATATTCCTATTGTTTATATAAATTTTTTTCAAAGTAATAATGTTGTTATGAATTTTTCAAAATCAAAATACCCAATAGTGTCAAAATTGACATAAAAGAGTTTTTAAAACAAATATTATATTATTAATTGATATTCAATTTGTAAAAATTTTAGGTTCAGACAAGAGATGTATATAGTGATAGGTGTATCATTAATTGACCACTTAGGGGTCTCTTGGATGTATATGGTATGTTTCTTAATTATATAATATAAAAATACCATGTGACATGGTAAATGTAAATCTAATTAACTAAGAGTTAAAACTAATAGATAAGGTTCATATATTGACCCCAACCTGTCAAAAATCTATTGGTTGAATGGATTTTGATTCATCCCCACCTTATAATTTTAATAATCCACTTTAGATCCATTATAAACCGAATATATATTTTTTACAAATTAATACTTTATGTTTTCCTAAAGAGCCCCTCCTCCCCCTTATAATAGGACACAACTTATAACTAATTATTCACAACTTGAAAGACATTTGGTTTGGCCAAACCCTGACAAAACAAACTCTCACATTCCCAGAATTCAACCTAGAGGACTTATTTCGATCAGAAAGCCATCCTATGGATCCATTTTGATCAAATAAAAAGGAAGAACCCGAAGAAGAGGTAATGTTTTCACCACCCATTTTCAAGTTCCTTTCTTATTCAACATCTTATTTCTTTGTTATTCCCATTCTATAATAATAAATCTAGTATATTCTATATACTGTGATGTTATTATAAATATGGTACCACCATATTCATTATTCTATCCATCCTTTGAGTGACATGTCACCATACGTGCGTACGTACGAATTACAGTCTACATGTCGTGGTGTAATTGTTATTCAAAACATTATTATTTGGATGGGTATAATATTGATGTGTAATTTATGTAAAAAATAGATATAAAATGATAATTATTCTTTATATATGATATAATATCCAATTATATATTATTTTAATATCAAAAGAGTGTTGTTGTCGTTCGTGGGTACGTACGGACTACCGTCTCCATGAACGTGAAGAGATTCATTCCCCGTCGTATCCATTAAAGTATTGTTCTCATTTTAGGATTAAAAATAATGTTAAAAGACATGATATAATTCGGGATATGAATAATATAAAACCTATCCACAACAAACACGACTTATGTAACAAAACATATAAAAGTAAACTAGTAAGTTGACACCCGAAACGATGATAATACTAAAATATTATTAACAAAGCAATGTTAAAAGATCATATATGATATCATATTACTGCATATGATTCCTGTATAATTTATTAACAATTACTTCACCATTATACAGGAGGTTAATCTACCCTCAACCAAGGAAAATTACAATGTAAGGGGTTTTCATCTCACTCCTTATTCCCGTGAGATTCATGCCATATTGCCACTATTACCTTTTGGGTGGTGTACATACTACCCATAATTGTAATATTTGTGTAATACATATTAATTTATGTGTATTTACATATTAATTTTATGATTCCTCCTTCATGGATTTTATGTTTCGTAGGATACCAAATTGGTAAGGTTTTATTTTACAATCTCTTTATTATCCGAGGTTGTTTATACATAATTATCTACTGGTATCTCATTATCATCAACAACCATGTTTCATAAAAAAAGATATTTAAAATCATTCTTACTATATTATAGACTCTAGGTTAATTTAATTTGTACCCTTTTTGACTTTTTATAAGATGTTTATAAAGGAATCTTTCTGTCGTTTTCCAAATAAGGTCCCTTTTAACCTTTTCAACAGAGTTAAGTTAAGAATGTCTTTTTTAACTTATACGGATAGTTCGGCTATTTTTAGCCATTATAAAATCTTCAAAGATTCCCTTACAAGTTAATAAGGATATTTTCAAAGTATATGTTTTATTTTATAATTATGTTACTTTTAAATGATTTTGAAAAATTGTTATTTCTCCCAAATAGTTTTGATTTCATCTATGTCAACATCTTTTAATAAATCTTAGACTTATTTGAAGTTGATTTATTATGATAAAAATCATCTATATTGTATGTATTGTTTTGTGATATGTTTGAATATGGATGAGTTATTTTTTTTCATTAATGGTTTATGATTAATGTTTTGTCATTTCGTATGCTGGTTTTAATACGAATGTTTATGTTATATTTCATCCTCTTCTTAAGATGAATTTGTTAGACTAGTATGTTCCGGGTTGGGGACCTGTAAAAGTTAACACACTGGGTTGGGGTCCAGTTACAAAAGACCCTCCGGGTTGGTGTCAGGATATTAGAGACTCTCCGGGTTAGTTTCAGGTTATTAGAGTCACTCCGGGTTGGTGTCCGGTTATTAGAGCCACTTAGGGTTGGTGTCCTGTTATTAGAGGCACTCCAAGTTGGATTTCGGTTATAGAGGCACTCTGGGTTGGGTTCTGGTTATAATTATCCCTTAGGTCTTGGCACGAGGCATTGACACAAATATTAAAGTTCAGCATTATGCATTCAATCATTATTAAAGTGGTTATCAATATTTCATGTGATTATTCGACTAGTAGAATATCCATGTGAATAAGTAAATGGGGTTATTTTATTTTATCATTTCCATATTATTATGAAGTTCATGTTTTAAATACTTTTGTTTTAGTTATAAATTGCCTCAAAAGTTTATGCATATTTATGAAAGGTTCCAGTATATTGTTATCCTTACTTAGCATATTAGCTCACCCCTTTCTTTGTTTTTTTCCAGGATGTGAGGAAATATATTATGAATGACCTGCAGGGATAGTCTGATAGGGATATGAGTGTAGACTATAAGGAATATATTTTTGTAGTTTTTCAATATATGATGTAATGTAAACCTTATGAATGTATCTAGTGATTCCAAGGCTACTAAACTAACCGGTCTTTAAAAACGTGATCTTTTGAAATCATGCCAATGTTATGTAATAATGCACCAACACTGGGTAACTGGGGTCGGGGCGTTATAGTTGGTATTAGAGGAAGTTTCGTACAAACCCTGGAAGCTTGATTTAGATAAACTATTATTATATCACATATCCCAAAGATAGACTTTGTGGATTAGTATATAAGAACTTCCTAAAATTTTGGTATTATAGAGATTTAGTGAGTTTTACAAGTAATACATCCTCGTCTAAATACGAGCAGGTAGAGGTGGCTCTGGCACAGATGTACCTAGGGGTAAAACACGAAAACACCGCTTTGAACTAGACTCAAACGAGAACAGGTACATGACAACAGGCCTTACTGCACTCTTGGATACGACACTCCCGGGGGATATTCTTAGGACAATTCATGATTTCTTTACAAACCATTATGAATGGTTTATGAGTATATAATTCCTTAATGAAATCATTTTTATGATTATAGATTATATCCACAAACTATTTAATTTATATTAGTTGTTTTACATGTTTGTTATTTTGTATTTAGATTCATAAACAAATATAGTTTATGACAATGTTTAGAAATGTTTCCTAGTCGAAAAAAACGAAAATCGTATCAATTCATGCACTCCATGAAGGGATTTTCCTCCTGCTCAAGATAATTATAGTGTAGTTGGTGATCCAACTGGTGCTGATCGGCAAATCACCATACTAGGACAACTCACTCAGGTTATGAATAATAACGTTCCCATATGGAGCACCCTAATCTGTAACGTGGAGGATCAATGTTAGACCGCTTCATGAGGCAACAACCACCAACATTAAATGGTAGTACAAATCCCTTAGTAGTTGAGAAATGGATAAATTCCCTAGAGAAAATATTCCATGCCTTGGGGAGTATTTAAATGGAAAAGGTTATCATGGCAGTTTACCACCTCACTGGAGATGTTGATCAGTGGTGGTCATTGATTCAAAATACAAAGGAATATGAAGAAGTATCATGTATGGAATGGAGAGAGTTCAAAGTTCTTTTGTTAGATAAATACTTTCCTAATGACCATCGAGTAGATATGAAATGGAAATTTCTGAGTCTGAGGTAAATGGAGGATGAGAATGTCGCAAAGAATGAGTCTAACTTTATAAGGATAGCAAGGCATGCTACAGATTATATACATAAACCAAGAAGTAAGATTGTTCATTTCATTGATGGGTTAAAACCATTTCTCCGCTGAGCTTTAGTATCATAATCATTCTCAATGTACGAAGATATTGTATTGTGTTCTATGAAGACAGACAATGAATTTTCTAAATTTTATGACAATAAAGTAAAGCAAGAGAAGAAGAGAATGATGGAAGAAGAGACAGATAAAGGAGATAGGTAAAGAAGGATTTTGCATTATTTGATAATTGTGGGAAGAATCATCTCAGTACTTGGCTAAAAGGAATGGGAGTTTGTTATAAATGTGGATAAAAAGGTCACCGGGGTCGTGATTGCAGGGAAAGGAAGAGGATGTCAACGTTGAATTATACAATTGTAGAGAAATGGGGAATTATGAAAATGAATTCACTAAGCACCAAGGAAACTAACCTCAAAAAAGGACAAGGGATCAAGGCCAATCATATGTTGTTACTACAGTTTAAGTTGAATAATTATTGTATTTTTGTTTTTGTACTCAAGGACTATATTATAGTTATAAGAATAATGTGATATATATAATGATTGTACTACAGTACTTGTTATTTTCATTAAAGTTTTAAGATGATGATGGTAATCATATTTTTAGTATGTGACAATCAGAGAAACTTTACTTTGTTTGAGGAATCTGATGAATTGATATTGGAATTTCGATAACTTTTAGAGAATATCTGGAAAGAGGAATTTTAGATGACTATAAAGTTTTAAATGGATTATGTTTAACATTTTATGGTATTGTTTAAGGTTAAAAAATTTCTGAAGATCATTTTTGGAATATTTTAATACTATTTTTTTAGGAAAAGGACAACCTGTAGGTTGGGGGATAACCCATCGCATCAGACAAAGATGCAGGAATCGAACCCCCAACCATAGTGCGACCGATGTTTATTACCTACCACTAACCTACAGAACACCCCTAGTTATGAAAAAAATAGTTTTCTTAATCTAAATGGTATGTGTTAATGTTTCAAACCTTGTTCGATTAGGATAAATATAATATTTTTTTAGTTCTATTATCATTTAGAGTGAAGGATGATTTTCTGGTAGAAATTAGTTGATGGTTGAAATTATACTTGTCAAGTATATATATATATATACCTATCTCTTATTCTATGAATAAATTAATTCTTAAAGTTTAGTAAAGGGATATTAAAACAGAAAACTTTGTTGTCGTAATACCTTACATTTTGTTGAACTCGTGATATTTTAAATCAACATAGATTGAAGGCTTTGAGGCCCTCAATTTTACACTTATTTGTGATTGATGACCTCAGTCACTCCCTATAAATATTTAGATTTTTATTCCAATTATATGTCTCTAATTTCCAATAATTTTCTACTTATAGAGATCATAATTTGGTGGGGACTTTTTCATTTCCCTTTCCCTCTTATATAGGCTAAATTTCTTAACATTATTTCCAATTTGGAATTTCCACAAAGGTAATTTCTATTTTCAACATTTTATTTTAGAAGAACAATTTGAAATTGCGAGGACGAAATTTAGTGAAGTTGGGGAGAATGTGACACCCCAATCTTCCACCGTGCACTTCTCTTTGAATAATATAGTAGCATGTGTTGTATGCAACTTCGAGTTCTAACACACACCACAACCAATCAAAGTAGCCGTTATGAATAGTAATACCCACTTTTTGAAATTTTATAAATTTTATCTCTCAAAATGGACACTATTTTTGGATTCGTAAAATCGAATTTATCCTATGGTGAAATTTTGGTACTTTTCGGATAACTTTTATATTTTGATGAATACTGAAAATTACTATATTTTAATTAAAAACAACTTTTTTAATCAAATTAATTAATATTAATAAATTATGAATTTTAGTTGTTTTAAATTATATTTAGAATATATGTTTACAATTTAATACAATGTATGTCATTGGACATGATTTCACAATTAAACCGGACATAAACAAGTGTCCATATTTTGATAGTTATTATTTTTTAAAAACACTCTTTTTGTTTTGACAGCGGGAATTAATTTTAAATTAATTTCTGACACTTCTGTGTTTTGAATATGGGAAAATGGATTCCATATTTGGATTCAGGATTTCTAAATTGTGTAAATAGGTATCCTTAATTTTTAGACATTTTGAATAATTATGTCAGTAAATAATTTATTTACCATGGTTAATGGGTAAATATGGTAAATAAAGGTAAAAAATAATATTATAATAATAATAAATTACCCTAAAACGTGTTATAACCTTATTGTTGGGTACATGTCCGACAATGAGAATCTTTGGGTCGATTTTTGGACCCCATGGAGCCACTTGTAGGTGATAGGGACACTTTATATTAATTATGATAAAGTAAATACAAAAATGACATAAGCATATATCCTTTAGAAAAACAATTTTTACATATGGTTACATATGTTATATTTTCCATTATAAATATTCATTAGAAAGATAAAAATATTTTCTACATAATGGTATTTTATTAATCATTTTTATACATTATATAAGTTAATTTATTTATGACACGATGATGATGTAGTAATTACCCTATTAATGAAGGATTAAGATAATTTATATTATAAATACAAAAATAAATATAATTATAGACTTTTTATAAATTAAAATAATTTTATAGGTTAATATTACATATTATTATTGTTTAAATAATTTTTTTTTGCAGTAATAATGCTGTTATGAATTTATCAAAAACAAAATACTTAATAGTGTCAAAATTGAAATAAAAGAGTTTTTAAAACAAATATTATATTATTAATTGATATTAAATTTTAAAAAATCTAAGGATCGGCCAAGAGGCTTATATAATGATAGGTGTATCATTAATGGACCACTTGGGGGTCTCTAATATTAATATGGTATGTTTATTAACTATATAATATAAAAATACAAAGTTACACGGTTAATGTCAATCTAATTAAGTAAGAGTTAAAACTAAAAGATAATTTTAATATAATTACCTAGAAATGTCTAAAATATATTGGTTGAATTGATTTCGACTGATCCCCACCATAGAATTTGAATAATCCACATTGTATTCATTATGAACTGAATATGAATTTATTATATATTAATACTTCACGTTTTTCTTAAAGAGCCCCTCCTCTCCCTTTTAAAAGGATACAACTTATAACCAATTATTCACATCATAAAAGAATTTTCGTTAGGCCAAACCCTGGACAAGTACTCTCTCCACTTCCCTAAATTCAACCTAGAGGCCTTAGTTTTATCATAAATCCATCTTAAGAAGCCATTTTGATCAAATCAAATGGAAGAACCTGAAGAAGAGGTAATGTTTTCACCACCCTTTTTCATATTCCTTTCTTCTTCAACCTTTTCATTATTTGTTATTATCATTCTAAAATAATTACTACAATATCTTATATATACCGAGATTTTATTATAAATATGGTACAACCATATTCATTATTCTGTCCTTCCTTTTAGTGACATGTCACCATACGTGGGTATGTACGACTTACCGTCTCCACGTCGTGGTGTAATTGTTATTCAAAACATTATTATTTGGATGAGTATAATAATGGTGTGTAATTCATGTAAATAATAAATATAATATGATAATGATTATTTATATATGATATACTATCCAATTACATATTATTTTAATATCAAAAGAGATATATTGTCGTTCATGCGTACGTACAGACTACTGTCTCCACGAACATGATGAGATTAATTCCACGTCGTATACATTCAATTACAATTATCATTTGATGATTAAAAATTTTGTTAAAAGACTTGATATCATTCTGGATATGAATAAGATGCAACCTATCCATAACAAAAATAGCTTATTTACCAAAACATATAAAATAAAACAGGTAAGTTAACTCCTGAAACAATGATAATACTAAGATATTATTAAAAAAGAAATGTTAAAAGATCATATATGATTTTTATATAATTTAATAACAATTATTTCACCATTATACAAGAGGTTAATCTAACCTCAACCAAGGAAAAGTACAAGGTAAGGGGTTTTCATCTCACTCCACATTCCCGTGAGATTCATTCCATATTGCCACTATTACCTTTTGTGTGGTGTATGTACTTCCCATAATTGTATTTTTTGTGTATTACAAATTAATTTATGTGTATTTAAATTTTAATTTTATGATTTTTTATTCATGGGTGGTATGTTTCGTATGTTACCAAATTGGTAAGGGTTTATTTCACAATCTCTTCATTATCCGAGGTTGTTTATACGTAATTCTTTACTGGGATCTCTTTGCCATCCACATCCATGTTTCTTAAAAAAAGGTATTTCAAATCATTATTACTATATTATATACTATGGGTTAACGTAATTTTTACCCTTATTGACTGTTTATTAATATTTTATAAAGGAATCATTCAATCATTTTCCAAACAAGGTAATTTCTAACCTTTTCAACAGAGTTAAGTTAAGAATGACTTTTTTTACCTTATACGGCGGGTGCGACTATTTTTCTCCATTATAAAATCTTCAAAGATTACCTTACAAGCTAATAAGGATATTTTTAAATTAAAAGTTTTATTTTATAATTATGTTACTTTTAAATGATTTCAAAAAAGTGATATTTCCCTAAAATAGTTTTGATTTCATCTATGTCAACATCCTTTGATAAATTTTACCCTTATTTGAAGTTGATATATTATTATACAATTAATCCATATTGTATGTAAGGTTTTGTGATATGTTTGACTATGGATGAGTTATTTTTTTCATTAATGGTTTATGATAAATGTTTTGTCATTTCGTATGCTAGTTTTAGTACAAGTGTTTATGTTATATTTCATCCTCTTCTTAAGAGGAATGTGTTGGACAAGTATGTTCTGGGTTGGGGACTAGTAAATGTATGACCTCCAGGTTGGGGTCTGGTTATAGCAGACCCTCCGGGTTCGTGTCCGGATTTTAGAGGCACCCCGGGTTGGTGTCCAGTTATTTGAGGCACTCCGGGTTGGTGTCTTCTTAGTAGAGGCACTCTAGGTTGGTGTCCGGTTACTAGAGGCACTCCGGTTTGGAGTCCTATTACAGAGGGCCTCCAAGTTGGGTTCTAGTTATATTTATCCCTTAGGTCATGGAACGAGGCCTTGACACAGAAATTAATGTTTGGCATTATGCATTCCATCATTATGAAAGTTGTTATTAATATCTCATGTGATTATTCGACTATTAAAATATACATGTGAATAAGTAAATGGAATTATTTCATTTTACCTTTGCCATATTATTTTTAAGTTCAAGTTTTAAATGTTTTTTAGTTATACATTTCCTCAAATGTTTATGCTTATTTATGAAAGCTTTCGCTATATTTTTATCCTTACTGTGCATCTGAGCTCACCCCTTTCTATGTTTTATTTTTCCTAGGATGTGAAGAAATATATTATTACTGACCTGCATGGATAAAATGAATGGGATATGAGTGTGGATTGTGGATACTATTTTATTTTAGTTTTTCACTTTATAATGTACTATAAACCTTATGAATGTATCTATTGATTCCAAGGATACTAAATTAATAGGTCTTTCGAGACCTGATCTTTTGTGATCATGCCAATCTTATGTAATAATGCACCGACTCTGGGTAACTGGGGTCGGGGGGTTACAACATGAATCCCAAAGGATCAGTCAACTTAGTAGTTTTGGAATCTATAATACATACAATAACATTACATTATAAATTTCAACGAAATAAAACATAACAACTACAATGGAAACAATATAAAACTCTTAGACTAGCCATTCAAGTCATTCATAATATTCATCTCTATGTCCTTGGGGAAAATAAAACATAAGAATGGTTATATCTCACATTTTCTATAATGGAAGATATACAACATAAGATTTCCTAAATGAACATAAAAAATAAGTATTGGTAACCTATAAATAACACATGAAATTAGAACATAGTATTGAGAATAATAAGGTATGAATAAGTGTTTCATAAATAATTCCATATAAATAATCACCTGTGAAAGGAACATAACCATATATATTTTACTAGTAGAATAATCACCTTAATAATATAATAATGGGGGAATTAAAAATATCTGACATCACAAACAAACCAAAAATTCCATGACCAAGAAACCATTTATAATGGGTTAAACCCCAATCTAGTATGTCTCAAGAGATGAACCAATGCATCAAGGGGCTATAGTGGTCCCCTCCCATCACATAAAAAGTCCAATACATTTCTCATATTAAAACGGTAAAACATAGACAACATAAATATTATTATTGAAAAAAAGTAAATAAAATGAGAATACATAGCCATAAACCATGAACGGTATCAAATTGCACATCCATAGTCAAATTGATAATAAAAACATTGAAAAAATATGGTAGATGGTTTAATAAGAGACAGTCTATAGTGATTTAAAATATTCAACAATGTCAGTTGACATAGATGATTAAAAAATTGAAAATGTCTTGAGTAATATAATATTGAAACATTCCAATGTTTCGTATACAAATTTTAATTATTTAAAACATAATCCATATGAAGGGATCATAAAATAAAAAATAAAATTTCATGAGAATAAGAATATTTGTGATTTGATATATCAAATTAAATTAATAACTCCACACACATAAGGAATATGTAGTCAATAAAGCATATATCTAACAGAAGTAAACTGAGAAGAGAAAATCCCTTTTTTACTTTGGAATGAAAAGTTTTTTTGAATACTCATTTTTATTTGTTATAAAATAATAATTTAAAAATTTATATTGAAGAAATTAAATGTTATAGAAAATTTAATTATTTTTGACAAATAAATGATGTCCTGCTCTGGCGAAATCATATAAAAAGTGTTTTTAAAAATCTTTATATATAAAATATTTTATTGTGGTTTGGGGGAAATGTTAATTAGATTTTAATGAAAAAAGGAATGTTATTTTCAATAAATCCAAATTTAAAACAAGATATTTTTTCAGGATAAAATGAGTGATTTTATTATAATAATGGTGTAATAAAATGATTTTTTAGTGCACTTGAAAATTTGTAAGAAATCAGAGCATTTCCTTTAATCTGTATTATTTAACTGAAAGAATTGAGCAGGAAATCATTAAAGTCATGGATTTACTATCCATGACTTTAATGATGAAATTTTATGGATAAATTAGTTAAAAATATATAAAAATAATTTATATGAGGTATATAAGATGAAAGAATCATTTAATATGGTGAAAAAGGAGATAAAGTGTAGCTCGAATGAAGAATCAGGGTTTAGGGAGAATCTCTTACTACTTCGCAAATAGTCAAACCACATGAACTGTAAAATTAATGATCATCATATAAGAAATTGAATACCATGAAGATAAATATATCCATGATATGGAAATTAAATTGGTATTACATATACAACACAGACAAGAAATAGTGTAGAGTAAGTCTTATGACTTTTAAATGAATACAGGTTGGGAAAACCCTTACCTTATTTCCGAATATGATATTTAGTTGTACTAAATGTCCCATAATATGATATTATACTCATTAATAGTATTATTCCTAAAATATTAATCATTTATTTGATTTAATATAATTTTATTATATTCACTTATGTTTTTATGAGTTATAAGATTCAATTTTATCACTCGAGAGAATTATTTTCATTGGATTTCTCAATTAGTATACTAGTATATGAGTATTGGAGTTCATGTGAAATGAGAATAATTATACAAAAGTGAAATTATATGATACTAATAAAAATACATAATTTTAAAAGGGTTATATAATTAATTTGGTTTTATGGTATGATGATGAGTCATTTGATAAAATGTTAGTAATAATAATTTTGATTATTTTGGTGGTTTTTTGATCATTACGAAATAGTTTTGTTGTATGAGTTAATATTTTGTATATATACTATTCCCAGAACATTATATATGTTTTAATAAATATAATATAGTATAATGTAACCATTAAAATGGTTTCATGACTAACCTTAAGGAAGATATTGGAATATGAAAGTACAACATCCATGATATCTTTAAATTGACACATTAGGGGTTATGTATTCATTTTAGAATAAAAGGGATAGTAGAAGGGGTATGATAATGTGTATTATTTCAACATGTTATACTTAAAATTTTTAGATGATACTAGAGATATAATTTTCATTTTTATATAGATGGCGAGGATAGGATAAGTAATGAAAATGGAAAGTGAATGGAAATTAAAAGAAATAGAAAGATGATTTACCATGTGAATTCTCCTCGTTGAGAACCTCCTTAAAGAACTCTGGTTTAGTATTTTCATGTGACCAAAAAAAGCATGAACATTAGAGAGACACTATATTATATTATTTAGGTTTAACATGTATAATCTTCAATCCTTTGAGGTGTGAGGAGAAATTTTAGTGAGGGGTGGTATTTATATTGGAGGAGAGGGAGATTTCATTGTATATTTTATTAAATTGTTAACTATTTATATTAGGAAAATGAATATATTTGATTTATATTAATTAATATAAAAAATATTGAATTTTAGTTCATGATTATGGTCATACATCAGCCTTACATAGTCTATGAAAAAATAAATCAAGTACTTAGCTCTTATCTTAATTTATTGTATTTTATTATTATCAAAATTTTCAAGTATTTTGAAAAAAATATCAAAAATTTACCCTAGACATTTTCAAATGTGTATAAATCAGAAATGAACTCCATTTTTTAGATATAATTTTCTAAATATGGGAAATTTTATTTTTAAATAAATTCATCCTTTATTTGAAAAAATACAAATTAAAATATTATAATAGATTTTATGACACAATCTAAAATTTACTAAGGTGTCATAAAAATGTTTTATAATTATAAGAAATAAATAT
The DNA here is from genome assembly GCA_963277665.1 of Viscum album. Lineage (NCBI taxonomy): Eukaryota > Viridiplantae > Streptophyta > Magnoliopsida > Santalales > Viscaceae > Viscum > Viscum album. The sequence goes on along the minus strand of OY728164.1, from coordinate 847,992,226 downwards.
TAATATATATATATATACCTAAAAATAAATATCATTTTAAAAAAATATATTAATTTTAAAATTGTAAATAAAAAATTATGATTCCCAAAAAATAAATACATCACTTATAATTTTTAAGATATTTATTTTCATATTCCATGATATAGATATACTATATATTTATTTGTGATATGCCTAAATTTATTTATAATTTAATAGGTGAGGCTATTATTCTAATGGCCACATTACTATTCCTAAAGGTCACATTATTATTTCAATGGTCACCTTACTATTTATCAAAAATGATAGTTATCATAAAAATAAAAAAAATTAACGAAAGTAAATTAATATATTATGATTTAAAAAATAAGGGTTTTTTAATATATAATTTATAAAAGTGTTATCATTTATATTTAAACATGTTTTTTATGAAAAAGTCATAAAACATTATTTTGAAAAACTTATTATTTTCATGTGTGATGTTGGACTTATAATTATGTTATGTCTCTAAAAATAATTTGGATGAATGTGAAAATATTTGATTGAATATAAAATATATAATTTTTTTTAATAAATTTCATTAAAAGTGATAAATTCAATTTTTTAATATTAAATTTTATTATGGGCATAAAAATAGTTTCTTAAAAAGTACTTAATATATATTTAATTAATTGTAATTTATAATTATCTAGTAACAAATGAATTAATTTTATAATCTTGTGTAATTTATATTTTAAAAATTTAATTATCCTCATGATTTCCTACCATTAAAAACATCTTATAGATTACTATAACAATTAAATTTTGATATTTAACCCATTTTATGCTCATAAGTTGTTATAGAAGTAATATTTCAAAATATGCATGCCATAATATTTGGGGGCCTTAAATTGTTCCATCATTTTATAAATTCCATACACACAATTTGATATTGAATTTTAGAAAATAGAGGATGATTTTTTTAAAATTTATTTGTGGTAAAATCACATATGAAATAGGGATAATAATAAAAATCTTAATAAGAGGGAAAATAGACATGTGAAGGTTCCCACAATATCAGGCTTTCGATTAATGTGAAATATTAGTGTTATGTTGAAAAATGGACAAAGAGGAGAAATATAACCATAATATTATGATATAAAATGATAGAATACATGGTCAATATAATTTTAATCATCCCAAAACCATAAATCTTATCATCAGTTAAATGGGTAATTATCTCTTAGTAATGAATGTTAACAAATACGGTTTTTGTTCCAAAATCATTTTCCTATAGTTGAGGGATTCCATTACATTCTTGATAATCAATTGAAAAATTAAACTTAATTAGTTAGTTTCCATTTTATAAGAATAGTTTCACCTTTTGGTTAGGACAATATATAATCATTACATTCCTTACCCTGTAAATGATCATTCAAGATTAATTTTTTATCTATTTAGAATTCGAATCAAATTTTATGGATCAAAGATCCCAAAACTGTATAATTATTTTTTCCTCACATATTTATAAATTATCCAAAATAAAAATGGTTAGGATAAGATAACATAATTACCATAAATAATAAACCATTATTTGTGAAAGAGACATTTAATCTCAAAAACTTTAGATGTAAAACTCCATGTTCAATAGAGATAATTTATAATATCACTATAATTACTCTAAAATATCTTATACTATGAACCTAAAATCATATTGAATTGTTTATATATTATTCCAAATTATAATTATTTCAATTAATTCTAGGCATAAAAATTTTAATTTTCCCAATCATATAATATTAAATTTATTCTAGACATTTACTTAAATAACCAGAATCACAATAAGACCCCATTAAAATCATATTTGACTCCAAAATTAATTTCAATATTTATTCCCTAATATATTCTATTTACCAAAATTCCATTGGATTACCAAAATTGACAACATCTTTTGATATATCATTTATCACATAATAAATAAAACATTTTCTAATCTTAATGTTATATATTTGATAAAAAAAGTCCTTAAAAATAATTATATGTAACCATTATATGTTGTAAAAAATTTATGATAACTAGGTCTTCACGTAGGCCAGTGGTTGGCTCTACACATTTCTCTCCCTAGACATGTGGGTTCTAACCATATGGCCTTAATAGACACGATGGGTTGTCACTCAGCCTATGGGTTTTTTTTCTTTATAAAACTGTATATCTTCCAAAATAAATCTGAATAAAATCAATGAAATAAGAAAAATCAATAAACATTATTTTAACTTGGATTTTGAATAAAAAATCTATACAACAATACATGATACATTTATTTCGACATAGGTTCTTCCGTGGCCTAGATTTTATCCTATAGAATAGGGCATTGACTCGGGTAATGCCTAGGTCCCCACATTTATTGAAAATAACTACAAATGGATTATGAGGATCTATTTTATTTCCAACTATTGTAATATTCATCATTCCTTGGGAATTATTATATTTATTTCCTTATCTCCCACACATAATTAATTTCAATGTTCCTTTGAGATACTTTTTTGGGTGTCTCCTCTGACATTTCATGCATGATTGAAATGAAACTTCTTTTCTCCATGTTCTGCACCACTAGAGATCATAGAAAACACTATTATTATATTCATTGATTAAAAAATGAGTTGGTTATCATATATGTTATTAATAATATTTCAGAAAAAATTATTTTTCATGAAAATGATATCTTTCACTCCTATTATCATCCCATTTTGTTTCTCAACACCACCACCTTGTCCATCATGTTCAATGTTAACATTACTCATTCAAGTTCACCCCATTTACTGAAACCATAAAATATAGTTTGAGTAACTATAGTCATAGTGATAGAAACATATAATAATTTATATAATATCATAAACCCTTATTTTTAAAGTAATATACCTTAAGTTTAACCTAGATTATTCATTTTAATTATTAATTCAAATAATTCATAATGTTTTGTAATGAAAATGTGAATTATAATATGAATATCCCCTAGGAGTGGCAAACCATGTGAACAGTAAAGCACGTGTATGTGTACCAAGTTACCCATGTCAGGCTTGGGATGTATTCTCAGTGTTGTAACACCTAGGTATAACTCTTCGAGAACCATGTCAAGATGTAGTGTTCAAACATGGATGTATTGTTTATAATAACAACATTATTTATACCTTAAAAAAATTATTGGATATTATACTTATCCTGAGAGTCAATATTATGTTTACATTCCATAATAAATATTTTCTAAATCTATTTTCCATGTTTTCTACTAACCATACTTTGATTCCAGTTGTAAAAACTCATTCCCGAGTAGCCTGGCGCTCGTGCCTTACTTTATCACATTGACATAGATAAAAGAAATTAATCCTAAAGGAACAACCAATTTAGTAGTATTTGAATCTAGATTATATATAAGAATATTATATTATAACTTGAAATTAAATACTACATAGTAACTATATTAGAAACACTTAAAAAGTATTAGATTAACCCTTCAATTCATTCATAATATTTATCTTCATATTTTAGGGGAAATAAAACATAATCAATAGGTGAGTTCAGATGCTCCCTAAGGTTAATAATTATAATGTAATATTTCATAAATAAATATAAATAATAAAAAATTATGAACAACTAGAAACACGTGACATTAAAACATAATCATTAGAAAAATATTTTATAAATAATAGATCATAATGAATTTCATATAAATAATATTATGGTAATATAATATAATGATGAACATTATAGTTTTCAAATAATCACATGTATTATCAATTACTAATATCTTAATGTGGGAATTAATAATACCAGGCATCACAAACGTACCGTCAAGTCCTCAACCAAGAAATCGTACATAATCAGTAAAAAACCCCAAGTCTAGTTTGTCTAATGAGACATGCCAATTACTCAAGGGGTTATATTCATCCCCAACTAATACAAACTAAGGCTAGTACTTTCCTCATATGAAAAAATTTAATCTTAAACAATATAAACATTCAAATTTAAAAACTATCTTTCGAAATGTGAATAATTTTACCTTAAACCATGAATGGTATCAAATAGTATATCCAGGGTCAAACTGATCTTAAAACCTTCAATAACATATGGTAGATGGTAACATTATAGAATAAGCTCAATGAAGTACAAGGTTTATATATTAATTTTGATATATATGAAGATACCATCGAAAAATTCTAGAGGAAAATAATTTTTAATTATTCTAATGTGTCTCATACCACTTTGAAATATTTAAATAATTATCTATATGATGGATCAATTAAATAAAAAATAGAATATTATGAGAATGACAAGACCCGTGATGTGATATATCTAAGGAAAAAACTCCGCAAACATTATGAATAAGTGGTGAACATGACATATATCTCACATAATTAAAATTGATACAAGAATGAAACTTTTAACATTTTAATGAATAGTTATTTTAGAAACTCATTTGTATTTATAATAAAATAATATTTAAAATAGGTATATCCATCAAAATAAAATGTATGTAATTTTAAATTATATTTTAGTAATAAGTGATGTCCCACTGAAATGAAATCATGTAAGATTTTTTTTAAGAAACATTAAAAAACAACATTTTAGTGAAGTTTAGGGAAAATGTTAAATAAAATTTAAAGATGAATTGAATGATTATTTTATTAAAACAATAAAGAAGAAAAATTTTATTATCAAGATATAATGAGTGATTTTATGAAATTATTTTTTTCATAAAACATATATTCAAGTGTACTTGATAATGGGTCAGAAACTTGGAAGTTCTTTTTAATCTGGCTTACATAACAAAGATAATTGAGAATTAAGCAATATAAAATCATTCACTTACCATAAAATAAAGATTAAATTATTTGGATAAATGAATTTGGAATATAAAAACATATTTTATCAGATTTATATAATAATATATAAGCATTATATTTGGGAAAAAAGGAGATAAAGTTTTACCCAAATGAAAAATGGGGGTTCAGGGAGAATCCCTTACCAACAGACAAATAGTCAAACCATATGACCCATAAAACTAATGATAATAAGATAAGGTATTTAATACCATGAAGATAAATAGATAAAATATATGGAACACCAATTTAATGTATACATACAGGACACACAAGAAATTTTAGCGAGTAAGGAATATCTCATGGAAATGAAAGTGAGTTGAGAAGACTTGTAGCTTATCTCTAAAAGTGTTCGGCACTTGTACATAATGTCATGGAATATGAATTTATACTCATTAAAAATTTTATTTAGACCCAATTAAACATATATTTGGTTTAATATAATTTTATTAAGTTATTTATGGATTCTTTTTTGAGTTATAATATCCAATTTTATCGCATGAGACCATTTGTTTCCATGGTTTTCATGATCGGTATACTTGTATATGAGTATGGATGTTCATATGGAATGGTTTTAATTATAAATAATATATATTAAAATATATTATTGAATATTAATATGAATAAATGGATTTATAATTTTTTTTACATGTTATTAGGATGAGTCATAAGATAATTCATTAGTGATAATTGTTTAGATTATTTTGGTTGTTTTTCTATCTTCATGAACTTATTTTGTTTTATGAATTAATATTATGTATATATATTTGTTATAGAACATTAAATAGGTCTTAATACATATATTATCTTCAATTTTAACCATAAAATAGGTTTCTTGACCGTCTTTGAAGGAGATATTGGAATGGGAAAATACATCATCCATGATGTCATTAAATTGACACATCATGGGTCATGTTTTCATTTTAGACTAAAAGAGAGAGTGGAAGGGGTTTGATGATGGATATTCCATTAACATGATATAAATATAGTATATAGATAATAATTTATTTATCATTATTATTTGAAGATAGGTGGGGAGGATATTATAAGAAATGAAAAATGAAATTGAAAAAAAATTAAAAGAAAAAGAAAGAGGGATTACCTCTTGAATACTCCTCTTTGAGAACATCCATATGGAACCTTCGTTTTGTCTTATTAGCTGACCAGAACCTCATGGAAGTGGGAGAGAGACTATAAGAGAATATTTTGTATGATTTTGGACATGCCTCGTGTCTTAGAGGTGTGAGGATAATAGGTGGTGAGGGGTGGAATTTATATTGGATGACAATGTGATTTCCTCGAATATTTTATTAATTAGTTTACTATTTGGCTCAATATTATGAATAGTTGTGATTAACATGTATAAATATATTATATACATAATCTTATCTCAAGATTATGGTATTACATCAGCCTTACATCATCTATTACCCAATAAATAATTTATTTAGCTTTAATTGAAAATTATCATATCTCATTATTCACAAAATTCAAGTATTTTAGAAAATTCCTGAAAAACCACTGTATACATTTTATTGGGTAGAATTATTAAAAAAATCCATTTTTTATAATAATTTTATAAATATAATAAATTTAATTTTTAAATAAAATCATAATCTACAAAAAAATTCTAATTTTAATATTATAACAGATTTTATGGAAATTTCAAAAAATCACGAAGGTCTCATAAAATTATCATATAATAATAAATGAGAATATAAAAATAAAAATATATTTTATGAAAATAAATATACTTTTAAATAAAAATTTTAATAATAATCTTTTTAAAAAATAGTTAGGTTTCACAAAAATTCAAACACTTAACTTATCAATTTAAAAACATATATTTACTTATTCTATAATATATACATATATAAACTATTTTAATTTATGAGATACCTAAATTTTAATTATAATTTTATAGGTGAGGTTATTATTCTAATGGTCGCATTAAAATTCCTAAAAGTCACATTATTATTTCAAGAACCACATTATTATTCATAAAAAATGAAAATTATGAGAGAAATACCAAAAAATAAACAAAAGTTATTTATGATATTACGCATTAAAAAATAATTCTAATTTTATTAAATATAATTTATTAATTTGTAAAAATTTATATTCAAAAAAAGTTTTCTATTAAAATTCAGTAAAAATATATTTACAAAAAATATATGATTTTTATGTGTAAAATTAGATTAATTATTATTTTATGCCTTTAAAAATATTTTTGATAAATGTAAAAATATTTGATTGATAATATAATATATAAATTTCATTAATATCCTTCCCTAATAGTGTTTTATTTAATTTATATAAGAACCCAGCCTTTTCACTAAGGTATGGATACTTTATATTTTGGTCTAAATCATTAGTTTTGAACTAATATGGATTTCTAATATGTTAGTGAAGGCCTTAAGAGTGTCTCGGGCTAGTTTTGAGCCTGGAATTCATCTTATTTGTGAAAAAACATGACTAGAACATGGTTTAGAGTATATCGTATAAGAATACCGCATGGTTCGGAAAACCATGAGGATTGTTTTTTTAAAGATCCATATTGCATAGTTGGTGCATGACTTTGTGGCCTAATCATGTGAGTGACCCATCTTCCCATGTAACTTTTAACAGTTAGCTCACTGTTTTTCAAATCCTACGGACAAACCGTGCACATTCTATCTTTTTGGGTAAAATGTAAAATTTTCCCTTAATGATCTAATAACCCACTCCTTCATCCCTAATCTACATTTATGCAAAAATTACCTACATGGATCTCATTTTATATATTATTGAAGGAAATATATAGGCATTGTAATATCTCTTCCATTCAAGATCAGATCAACCTTCCATTAGTCACATTAGATGCACAACGGTATGTACATGAGTCTGTTTAATCTTTTCCTCTTATCTTTTTCTCTCAAAAATGTTATCAGTGTATGAGGAATTTTTTTTATATATATACTCCAATAGAATCCAAATAAGGTACTAATATTAGAGGATGGAGTTTTACAAATCTATAGTGGGTGGTCTATAATTCATCCCTCATGTTCGTTGATTTTGGAATTGTCATGTGGGGACCACCAATTTCATTGGGTTCTGTCTATAGAATTTATATTCCATGTTTATAATAATTAGAACCATATGGATAAGGTCTATCAAAATATGTGATTAGTTTTTAGTGGTTACAACCATAACTCAATCTTTTCCAGGTACAAGGTTATGCCATAATTGTTGTTTAGTGATTTGAAACATGTGTGCCACTGTTTGGGTATTCCTTGGCATGTCCATTCTAAGGGTAAGCATTTATATATTAAAAGGACTGAGTTATATTGTGATTAGAATAATGTAATGTAACATGTATTCCAACAACTTGAGCCACATATGGTATGTGTTTCAATTTGACAATAATATTTGTAATGTGAAATAGAAAGTATACTACATTTATGAAATGGAATTAAACATAAATGAATAGTTAGTTTCATATCTATAGAACACCTCACCACATTAATAGAAGGTAGAATAATTTAACTTGAATATATATTATTTTATAATTGGATTAAATAAATGGTGGTATGCCGCATGTCCTTGTCGCACTAATGAAAGGAAAATATTGAACCAAATCACATGATTAAAAGGGCGCATACTAATAGAACATATCACGCAAATAAAATGAAAGGATTGTACCCAATTAACTATTAAATGAGTTCCTAATTAAATATAATTGACCTGAATAAAGATTTCATTTTTTTCTGATCATTTAATTCCATGGTCACTAGGGAACCCCATTCTGATTCAAGGATACAACTTGCTAGTGTTAAGACCAACCTAGATCCTGAAAAATTTCTATACGTTGGATGCCCATTATTACAGCAAAGGATCCATCACATATTATAAAATAAATCCTTGGATCTAGTATTGACATTTATATGGTATTGTTTCAGCCCATAGTTCCTAGTCTCTACATAACCTTGTTTTACCTTAGATGACCACCTTTGATTCAGTAGTCATCATGTTAGGGAATGTTGTAACACCCCAAGATTTCATAGTGTGTTATTTCTTCAAAATAATTCAATAACATGCACTACACGCAACACCGAGTTCAATCACACCATGAATTACCAAAGGAAAAAGCCATTCAATAGAGGTTATGAATATTATTAACTAAATTTAAAACTTTATATAATCCTTATAATTTTAGAATCCATATTATGAGTTTCTTAGTCATAATGCAAGAACAGATTCATTTTCAGTATTACACTTTTATCAACTTTTAATAGTGAAACCTTTTTAAATACAATATTTTATACTTTTTGACTAAATGGGGACATCAAAAAATTTAAAATGAAACATCCCAAGCTTACACGGTACGCTTTCCTTTGAATAAAACAGTAGCGTGTGTTGTACGCAACTTCGAGTTCTAACACACCGTAACCAATCAAACTAGTTGTTATGAATAGTAATACCTACTTTTTGAAGTTATATATATTTTATATTTTAAAATGTACTTCATTTTTGGATTCGGAATATCAAATTTAGCCTAAGGTGAAATTTTGGTACTTTTCGGATAACTTTCATATTTTGATTAATAGTGAAAATTACTAAATTTTAATTAAAAACAACTTTTTTAATCAAAATAATTAATAGTGATAAATTATGAATTTGAGTGGTTTTAAATTATATTTAGAATATATTTTTACTATTTAATATAATGTTGGTCATTAGACATAATTTTACAATTAAACCGAACATAAACAAGTGTCAATCTTTTGATAGTTATTATCTCTTAAAAATACGCTTTTTGTTTTGACAGCGGGAATTAATTTTAAATTAATTTCTGCCACTTCTGTGTTTTGAATTTAGAAAAATGGATTCCATATTTGGAATCAGGATGTTCAAATTGTGTAAATAGGTAACTTTTATTTTTAGACATTTTGAATAATTACTGCGGTAAATATTTTATTTACCATGGTTAAGGGTAAATCCGGTAAATAAGGGTTAAAAAATAATATTATAATAATACTAAATTACCCTAAAACGTGTCTTAACAATATTGGTTGATTTATGGTCGACCATGGGAATCTTTGGGTCTATTTTGGGACCCCATGGATCCACTTGTAAGTGATAATGACACATTATATTAATAAAGCTAAAATAAAAATAAAAATGGCATAAGATTACATCTTTTAGAAGTACAATTTTTACATAGGGTTATACATGTTGGAATTTCGATTATAAATATTCATTAGAAAGATAAAAAGATTTCCTACATAATTATATTTTCTTTATAATTTTTAGACATTAAATAATTTATTTTATTTATGACACAATGATGATGCAGTAATTACTATAATAGTGAAAAATTAAAATAATTGATATTATAAATACCCAAATAAATATAATATGAAACTTTTAATGAATTAAACTAATTTTCTAGGATAATATGATATATTAGGATTGATTTAATTGACTTTTTTCGAAGTAATCAATCTGTTATGAGTTTCACAAAAATCAACTATTGAATAGTGTCAAAATTGACATAAAAGAGTTCTTAAAACAAATATTATATTATTAATTGATATTAAATTCCTAAAAATCTAAGGTTCGGCCAAGAGACTTATATCATGATAGGTTCATCATTAATGTACCACTTGGGGGTCTCTTGGATGTATATAGTAAGTTTATTAACCATATTATATAAAAATACAAAGAGACATTGTAAAAGTGAAACTAATTAACTTAGAGTTAATACTTAAAGATAAGGTTAATATAAGTACCAAAACCTGTCTAAATTCTATTGTATGAGTTGTTTTCGACCTATCCCCACCTAAACCTGTTAATAGTCAACTTTGGAGCCATTGGAAACCGAATATGAATTTATTATAAATTAATATTTCTAGCTTTTCCAAAGGTGCCCCTCACCCCTCTTATAAAAGGGCCCTCCTCCTTCTCATTTCCTCACACCTCTCAAGCCACTTGGCTCGTCCAAAATCTGCCCAACTAAGCTCCCCACATCCCTCTCCTCCTCCTTGAAGCTACCCCTTAGGCAGAAAGCATTTCAAGAAGTCCTTTGGTTCCAACCAAACTGAGTTACCTAAATTAAAGGTAACGATTTCTCTTAAATTATTTTCATTTATTTTGCTTCTTCAACCCCCAAACTCTTTTTATTTACTTTCTTTTGTAACAAAACCAGTATCCTCAATATACTAGGATGTTGTTATAAGAAGGATTCGAACTACACATACACACAACTCCCTCTAATGGATGATGAACATAATGTTTCTGTGGATGGCAAACTAACGCCTCACGAAACGATGATTGTTCAAATACATCTTACCGCCTCTCATGGTGGCCATTATGATGGCACTGTAATTAAATATGATATTAATTATATATATTTTATATATAATCTTCTGTAATTCCATTTTATTTCATACCATTATTCGTTTCATGTTGTATATACATACGATAATTTCATTTGAGGAAGTGCGGACTACCGCCCCCTTAAAATGATATGACTCGTTCATACCACACATGGAACGTATAAAGGATGGTGTTAATGAACTTAAGTAACATATATAAAATATTATATTATACTGGAATAGTAATATACCTATTTATCATTTGGATTTGATTTTTTTAAAATGAAAATTAAATGGAAGTAGCGTTCGTGCGTACGTACGGACTACCGTCTCCACGAACGCGATACGATTCATTCTCCATCATATCCATTCAAGTATTATTATCATTTTAGGGTTAAAAATAATGTTAATATCATTCTGATTATGAATAAGATATAATCTATCCATTACAAACATGTCTTACGTAACCAAACATTTAAGAAGAACGAATCGATTATCACCCGAAACGACGATAATACTAAGATATTATTAATAAAGCAATGTTAAAAGATCATATATGATATCATATTAATGTATATGATTCTTGTATAATTTAATAACAATTATTTCACCATTATACAGGAGGTTATCCTACCCCAACAAAGGAAAAGTACAAGGTAAGGGTTATTTCACAATCTCTTCATTATCCGAGGTTGTTTATACGTAATAATCTACTGGGATTTCTTTATCATGCACATCCATGTTTCTTCGAAATGTATTTCAAAACATATTTATTATTTACAAGAATATGGGTTAAATTCATTTATACCCTTGTTTGACTTTTTATTAGAGGTTTATAAAGGAATCTTTCCGTCGTTTTCAAAACAAGGTCCTTTTTAACCTTTTCGACAGAATTGAGGTAAGAATGTTTTTTTTAACTTATACGGCGGGTGTGGTTATTTTACGCCGTTATAAAATCTTCAAAGCTTTCCTTACAAGATTATAAGAATATTTTCAAAGAAAATGTTTTATTTTATATGGATCTTAAATGATTTCAAAATAAAATGAGATATTTCTTTAAAAAGAATTTTGATTTCATCTATGTCAACATCCTTTGATGGATTTTAAGATTATTTGAAGTTGATTTATTATGATACAAAACTTCTATATTGTATTGAAGTTTTTGTGATATGTTTGACTGTGGATGTGCTGTTTTTATACCATTCATAGTTTATGGTGAAAGTATTGACATTTCGTATGCTAGTTTTAATACGAATGTTTATGTTATGTTTAAACCTTTTCATATGGGAATGCATTGGACTTAATAAGTGACGGGTGGAGCCCGCTATAGCTCCTCGATGCATCGGTAGGTCTCATGAGACAAACTAGTGTCTTGGAACAAGGCCTTGACAAAATCTTATTTGTAGTCTTGGCACGAGGCCTTGACTATGTGGTTATGATAGTCTGGCATTATGCATTCCAACATTATGAAAGTGGTTATTGATTTTGCATGTGATTATTCGATTAGTAGAATATCCATGTGAGTAAGTAAATGGCATTATTTCATTTTATTTATGCCATACCATGTTGAAAGTTCATGTTTGAAAGGCTTTTGTTTTAGTTATACATTGCCTTAAAAGTGTATTCTTATTTATGAAAGTTTCCGCTATATTGTTATCCTTACTGGGCATTTGAGCTCACCCCTTTTCTATGTTTTATTTTTTCCCAGGAAGTGAAGAAGTAAGTTATGAATGACCTGCAGGGATATTATGTGGGGATATGAGTGTGGATTGTGGAGACATTATGTTGTTGTATTATTTTTTCATTTTATGATGTAATGTAAAACTTATGAATATATCTAGTGTTTCCAAGGCTACTAAACCAATCGGTCTTTCGAGATTTGATCTTTCTTGTGATCATGCCAATGTTATGTAGTAATGCACCGACTCTAGGTAGCTAGGTTCGGGGCGTTACAGTTGGTATCAGAGGAAGTTTAGTACAAACCTTGGAAGCTAGATTTAGATAATCTCTGATTAGAGAACGTAGACCTAAGATTAACTTTGAGGATTAGTATAGAAGAACTTCCTAGAATTTTGGTATTGTAGAGATTTTGTGAGTTTTCCGAGCAATACATCCCTGTCTGGATACGAGCAGGTAGAGGCGGCTCTGGCACAGATGTACCTAGGGGTAAAACCCGAAAACAACGCTTTGAGCTAGACTCGAACGGGAACTGGTGCACGACAACGGGCCTTGCTGCACTCTTGGTTACGACACTCCCGGGGGATATGCTTAGGATAACTCTCATGTTCTTTACAAATCATTTTGAAGGGATTATGAGTATATACTTCCTCAAAGAAAACATTCTTATGATTATGGATTATATCCATAAATAGTTCAATTTATGTTAAGTGTTTTATAAGTATGAGATTATTTATTTTGATTCATAAACTGATCTAGTGTATGCCATTGTTTAGAAATGGCGCCCAGTAGAAGGAATGAGAACTCCAGAAATGCACATGATCCAAAGAGAAGGAAGGATCATATCTTTCATGGTCTTAAGCTTGAATTGATAAGAGAAATAGTCTCCCATGTATTATCATCATATGAAGAAATAATATCATGTGTTGATAAGATAAGTAAAGAGTTTACTGAGTCCTATGGCTTTGAAGGGAAGCAAGAGAAGAAAAGGATGGAAGAGAGAAAAATGGATAAAGGGAAGAGGGAAAAGAAGAATTTTCCCATATGTGGTAACTATGGGAAGAAACACCCTGGAACTTGCCTGAAAGGAATGGGAGTTTGTTATAAGTGTGGAGGAAAAGGGCACAAAGTACATGAATGCAAGGGTAAGAAAATGGTTTCAAATGTACAATGCTTCATTTGCAAGGAGTTTGGACACTACGCGAACCTATGTCCCAGTCATCAGACTATGCCGCAAATGATGCTATTGGATAATAATCAAGTTATGATACTACCACAGATGAAGAGGAATGATTAGAGTTCTTATGTTGATTATGTCAATTGAGTGTTGTATCAACAATGTACTTGTTATAATAATTATGGAGTATATAAGGATTGTACTGTAGTACTATTTCATTAAGGACTTGAGATTGTTTGGAACAAAGAAAAGTGACTCATTAGCAGGATAGATTTTTGGAAAATATATGGTTGAGAGAATGATAAACCATAATATAGTTCTGATACTGAGGTAGTGATTTTGGAATAATATGTGATTGTTTTGGATAAATTATATGGGATATTCTTGACTACCTTGGAACTGATTAATGATTTGTATATTCCATCATTTTTGGGGTTTAAAACATTTTTGGATTGATGAAGTATATCCAGCATTCTATATGGAATAAGGGAGCATAAAATGTAATCAATAAGGAATATGGTAATTTAAGATGTTTCAGTGTATTAAAAGAATACATGATGAAGGTATTCATATGATATTACGGGGTAAAAAGGATCTACATTATGTTTACCTTCCTTATAAATGTTGGACTGTGAATTTGGATAGAAGTATTTTGGATAGTTCTAGTTTGGATTATTTTGGATTGCCATAAAAGGACAACCCGGAGGTCGGGCGGCAACCCGTCGCATCCGGCAAGGCTGCGAGACTTGAACCTGCAACCAAAGGGCGACAAGGGTGTATCACCTACCACTATCCCCCGAGATGTCCTAGATTAAATAAAGTAGTTTTTTAAAAGATCTGGTAGATGAATTATAAATTCGTTTATTTTGGAACCCTCTATGAATAGTATAAATAGAATTTTTTTTACGAGTGAATGATGAGTTTTGGTAGAAATTTATTAATGGATAAAACTCTAATTATAAACTAAGTATATCTCCTTATGATCTTAGCCAATCTCATAAATAAATTCCTCAACATTAAGAAAAGCAACTTAGAACAAAAATGTTTTCCTAGATGGTACCTTAAATCATCACTAATTTATGGCTTTGGGATTGTTGGCCTTTTCATAGCCCTGTTCTCTACCACTCTCCATCAGAGAATTGATGGTTATATTTTTCTTCCATATCCATATTTTCCTACATGGAACCCTAGTATGTGTTATTTTTGGTAATCTTCATACATTCGACTCTTTATTTTAAATAGAGGCCTCATTAATTCATTTTTCGATGTGGGATTTCTACTAAGATATTTTGAAACGTCAAAAATGTGTTATCCTAATACCCTATGTTTTGTTGAACCGATGGTATTTCAAATCATCATAGATTGATGATTTTAAGGACCTCAATTTTATACTTTTTGTGATTGATGACCTCAATCACTACCTATAAATATTTATGTTTTTCCTCTAATTATATGTCTCTAATTTCCACCAATGTTCTCCTAATAGAGATCATAATTTGGTGGTGATCCTTTCATTTCTCTTTTCCTCATATTAAGACTAAATTTTAGTAACCAAATTTCCGATGTGGGTTTTCCCACAAATATATTTTCTATTTTCAACCTTTTATTTTCGAATAACAATTTCAAATTGCGAGGACGCAATTTATTGAAGGAGGGGAGAATGTAACATCCCAAGATTTCATAGTGTGTTATTTCTTCAAAATAATTCAATAACTTGCACTACACGCAACACCGAGTTCAATCACACCATGAATTACCAAAGGAAAAAGCCATTCAAAAGAGGTTATGAATATTATTAACTAAATTTAAAACTTTATATAATCCTTATAATTTTAGAATCCATATTATGAGTTTCTTAGTCATAATGCAAGAACAGATTCATTTTCAGTATTACACTTTTATCAACTTTTAATATTGAAACCTTTTTAAATACAATATTTTATACTTTTTGACTAAATGGGGACATCAAAAAATTTAAAATGAAACATCCCAAGCTTACACGGTACGCTTTCCTTTGAATAAAACAGTAGCGTGTGTTGTACGCAACTTCGAGTTCTAACACACCGTAACCAATCAAACTAGTTGTTATGAATAGTAATACCTACTTTTTGAAGTTATATATATTTTATATTTTAAAATGGACTTCATTTTTGGATTCGGAATATCAAATTTAGCCTAAGGTGAAATTTTGGTACTTTTCGGATAACTTTCATATTTTGATTAATAGTGAAAATTACTAAATTTTAATTAAAAACAACTTTTTTAATCAAAATAATTAATAGTGATAAATTATGAATTTGAGTGGTTTTAAAGTATATTTAGAATATATTTTTACTATTTAATATAATGTTGGTCATTAGACATAATTTTACAATTAAACCGAACATAAACAAGTGTCAATCTTTTGATAGTTATTATCTCTTAAAAACACGCTTTTTGTTTTGACAGCGGGAATTAATTTTAAATTAATTTCTGCCACTTCTGTGTTTTGAATTTAGAAAAATGGATTCCATATTTGGAATCAGGATGTTCAAATTGTGTAAATAGGTAACTTTTATTTTTAGACATTTTGAATAATTACTGCGGTAAATATTTTATTTACCATGGTTAAGGGTAAATCCGGTAAATAAGGGTTAAAAAATAATATTATAATAATACTAAATTACCCTAAAACGTGTCTTAACCGTATTGGTTGATTCATGGTCGACCATGGAAATATTTGGGTCTATTTTGGGACCCCATGGATCCACTTGTATGTGATAATGACACATTATATTAATAAAGCTAAAATAAAAATAAAAATGGCATAATATTACATCTTTTAGAAGTACAATTTTTACATAGGGTTATACATGTTGGAATTTCGATTATAAATATTCATTAGAAAGATAAAAAGATTTCCTACATAATTATATTTTATTTATAATTTTTAGACATTAAATAATGTATTTTATTTATGACACAATGATGATGTAGTAATTACTATAATAGTGAAAAATTAAAATAATTGATATTATAAATACACAAATAAATATAATATGAAACTTTTATTGAATTAAACTAATTTTCTAGGATAATATGATATATTAGGATTGATTTAATTGACTTTGTTTGAAGTAATAAATCTGTTATGAGTTTCACAAAAATCAACTATTGAATAGTGTCAAAATTGACATAAAAGAGTTCTTAAAACAAATATTATATTATTAATTGATATTAAATTCCTAAAAATCTAAGGTTCGGCCAAGAGACTTATATCATGATAGGTGCATCATTAATGTACCACTTGGGGGTCGCTTGGATGTATATAGTAAGTTTATTAACCATATTATATAAAAATACAAAGAGACATTGTAAAAGTGAAACTAATTAACTTAGAGTTAATACTTAAAGATAAGGTTAATATAAGTACCAAAACCTGTCTAAATTCTATTGGATGAGTTTTTTTCGACCTATCCCCACCTCAACCTGTTAATAGTCAACTTTGGAGCCATTGGAAACCGAATATTAATTTATTATAAATTAATATTTCTAGCTTTTCCAAAGGTGCCCCTCACCCCTCTTATAAAAGGGCACTCCTCCTTCTCATTTCCTCACACCTCTCAAGCCACTTGGCTCGTCCAAACTCTGCAACAATAAGCTCCCCACATCCCTCTCCTCCTCCTTGAAGCTTCCCCTTAGGCAGAAAGCATTTCAAGAAGTCCTTTGGTTCCAACCAAAGTGAGTTACCTAAATTAAAGGTAACAATTTCTCTTAAATTATTTTCATTTATTTTGCTTCTTCAACCCCCAAACTCTTTTTATTTCCTTTCTTTTGTAACAACACCAGTATCCTCAATATACTAGGATGTTGTTATAAGAAGGATTCGAACTACACATACACACAACTCCATCTAATGGATGATGAACATAATGTTTCTTTGGATGGCAAACTAACGCCTCACGAAACGATGATTGTTCAAATACATCTTACCGCCTCTCATGGTGGCCATTATGATGGCACTGTAATTAAATATGATATTAATTATATATATTTTATATATAATCTTCTGTAATTCCATTTTATTTCATACCATTATTCGTTTCATGTTGTATATACATACGATAATTTCATTTGAGGAAGTGCGGACTACCGCCCCCTTAAAATGATATGACTCGTTCATACCACACATGGAACGTATAAAGGATGGTGTTAATGAAATTAAGTAACATATATAAAATATTATATTATACTGGAATAGTAATATACCTATGTATCATTTGGATTTGATTCTTTTAAAATGAAAATTAAATGGAAGTAGCGTTCGTGCGTACGTACGGACTACCGTCTCCACGAACGCGATAAGATTCATTCTCCATCATATCCATTCAAGTATTATTCTCATTTTAGGGTTAAAAATAATGTTAATATCATTCTGATTATGAATAAGATATAATCTATCCATTACAAACATGTCTTACGTAACCAAACATTTAAGAAGAACGAATCGATTATCACCCGAAACGACGATAATACTAAGATATTATTAATAAAGCAATGTTAAAAGATCATATATGATATCATATTAATGTATATGATTCTTGTATAATTTAATAACAATTATTTCACCATTATACAGGAGGTTAACCTACCCCAAAAAAGGAAAAGTACAAGGTAAGGGTTATTTCACAATCTCTTCATTATCCGAGGTTGTTTATACGTAATAATCTACTGGGATTTCTTTATCATGCACATCCATGTTTCTTCGAAATGTATTTTAAAACATATTTATTATTTACAAGAATATGGGTTAAATTCATTTATACCCTTGTTTGACTTTTTATTAGAGGTTTATAAAGGAATCTTTCCGTCGTTTTCAAAAGAAGGTCCTTTTTAACCTTTTCGACAGAATTGAGGTAAGAATGTTTTTTTAACTTATACGGCTGGTGCGGTTATTTTACGCCGTTATAAAATCTTCAAAGCTTTCCTTACAAGCTTATAAGAATATTTTCAAAGAAAATGTTTTATTTTATATGGATCTTAAATGATTTCAAAATAAAAGGAGATATTTCTTTAAAAAGAATTTTGATTTCATCTATGTCAACATCCTTTGATGGATTTTAAGATTATTTGAAGTTGATTTATTATGATACAAAACTTCTATATTGTATTGAAGTTTTTGTGATATGTTTGACTGTGGATGTGCTGTTTTTATACCATTCATAGTTTATGGTGAAAGTATTGACATTTCGTATGCTAGTTTTAATACGAATGTTTATGTTATGTTTAAACCTTTTCATATGGGAATGCATTGGACTTAATAAGTGACGGGTGGAGCCCGCTATAGCTCCTCGATGCATCGGTAGGTCTCATGAGACAAACTAGTGTCTTGGCACAAGGCCTTGACAAAATCTTATTTGTAGTCTTGGCACGAGGCCTTGACTATGTGGTTATGATAGTCTGGCATTATGCATTCCAACATTATGAAAGTGGTTATTGATTTTGCATGTGATTATTCGATTAGTAGAATATCCATGTGAGTATGTAAATGGCATTATTTCATTTTATTTATGCCATACCAGGTTGAAAGTTCATGTTTGAAAGGCTTTTGTTTTAGTTATACATTGCCTTAAAAGTTTATTCTTATTTATGAAAGTTTTCGCTATATTGTTATCCTTACTGGGCATTTGAGCTCACCCCTTTTCTATGTTTTATTTTTTCCCAGGAAGTGAAGAAGTAAGTTATGAATGACCTGCAGGGATATTATGTGGGGATATGAGTGTGGATTGTGGAGACATTATGTTGTTGTATTAGTTTTTCATTTTATGATGTATTGTAAAACTTATGAATATATCTAGTGTTTCCAAGGCTACTAAACCAATCGGTCTTTCGAGATTTGATCTTTCTTGTGATCATGCCAATGTTATGTAGTAATGCACCGACTCTGGGTAGCTGGGGTCGGGGCGTTACAAATGTCGTTGAATATGCTCCTTATATTAAAATCTTACACTTAACCAGATATAATTATTACTAAGTTGACAACAACTAAGGTCTACATTGGCTTGGTGATTACCTTGGAACTTTATTATTAACTATCATTATAGGTTTCCTCATAATAACATGGAACCATCACTATTCATAAAATCTGATATGTTAGAAAATGATAATAAATAAATAAATAATTGGTTAAATGTCTAGACACCATCCAAGGGCTGAAGAACGTACTTTGTTATTTAGTTACATTTCATATAGTTACATTACATATTCGTGCTTGCACACTGTTACTTTTCCTTTAGATGGGATATATGTTATAGACACCATTGGTGGTGGCCCACTGAGATTTATCTCACACCGTCTCTAGGAACCGTTTGGTACCTTGAGTAGATTTAATTGTTGTAGGTGTTGACAAAGGGAACCATATGTACTCAAACACTTCATTGTATACTGTTTATTATGGAGCTTGATAGAAGATGAACGAGCTAGAGCTTGATATGCTTGGAAGAGTCTTCTATTTCCTTTATACTTATATGGTACATGTATTCCTAACATCTTTTATCCATGTGTTATAGTTTTAATGTGACATGACACATCATTAGTATTTGAATAATAATATAGCTTTTTCTTTTATTATCACTATTGTCTCTATTTTTTGTTGTGCCTTCTATTCACATATATCGCTTCTTCCATTTATCGATGTTTACCTTAATTCGATGTGCAACACTTTGGTAATTTGTGAATAGTCTCCCCGAAAAATCACACTATGACCTCACTTCTAGTCGATAGCCACTTTAATTTAGGGATATGTTCTTGAGGCCATTTGTCCCACCATTCTTGTGACAGCCATAAATGGAGTTTAGGTCTAGGATATTATAATGTGGTATCAAAGGAGGTTCTTTTCTTTCATTACAATTTGAAGACAATAGGTTGCATATTAGGAACACATGGGGCTTTGTCATAATCCATTCATGGCCTTCAAGAAGCCATTCTCGGGGTAAAAAAACATGTTTCTTATATTACCATTGTTTTTATACTTTGTCTCTTACATTTGATTTTATTTTAGCATTGGGTGATTCACATGCTGTGTTGTATTATGGATTATTACACTATTTGAGGGATCTCACTTATCCTTGGACCAATGATATAAGGGAAAGAATCATTTTACATGAATCATTATTGGAACCAATAATTCACATGTCATATATATTGTTATTCCATATAGGTTCATTTCACTTCTTTTCATTTCTTGATTTGCCTGTGATTTCTATGTGATGATGTGATAGATATCTTATGAGCTTATTACTCTTGGTTCCTATTGAGTGGTTTATGGACTCTATTCATGAGTTGAATGATATATCATCGATTGGGATGATTTATTTACCATGTCGATCTATTATGCTATAAATAAATGGGTTTTTGTTTCTAGTTATAGGTGTGTTGGCACTGATTCACTAGAAATGGCTATCCATAATAATGTGTATCATGACATCTAAAATGAATTGGTTGTACATCCTTACACTGCATTTTCATGTTAAATAATTTTAATGGAGTTAATCTAGTTATTAAATGTAAAATAAAATGAAACTTATACTTGATCAGATTTTGATACATGGATGTCTAAGAGGGTAGTTTTGGTTATATTCCTTAGGTAGTGAGTTTTATTGTGTTCATCTTATACTAGTAATGCTTTCCATATACTTATGTTTTTTCTAAGCTGTGTTCTTGGAATTTGTTGACCCATTCCACCACGACGTCCTCGTGTCGTACATGAGGAGGGAAGTGATGACCATACTCCAGATACGGTGGTCCTTGAGCTACAAGTCTTACCTCTAAAAATTACACTAGAGGAACCACCTAATATACATGAATTGTTTACATATACCCTTGTTCATGATAGTTTCATATGTTTGATTCAGTTCATGAATGGTGCTCCATGTCTTACACCTATGATGGTATATCTAACTCATAAGTTCTCACAGAATACCCCTCATTCATTTTTAGTGGATGGAGTTACACTGGCTATCAAGTCTTAGTTATCATCCCTCCTATATATCATTGAGTATTTGCAGATGCCTCTAGAGTGAAGGGTCACAATTTATAATTATATGCTTTGGGAGGTGGATGGGTGTTGGTGGGATGTCATTACATAGGCTGATCGTCATCAGGGAATGTTTTGGGATGATTTTAAAACTTCATTATATGATCTGTTATTTCCTTATAAGATGAGAGATGATATATCCCGAGAGTTGAATCATCTCGATCTGGGTTCAATGTCAGTTTTGGAATATTCAATATGTTTCACAGAGTTGCAATGCTTATCATTGCATCTATGGGGTGATGAGATATCACGTTCCAAACATTTAGAGGATAAGATCTTATATTCCATCCATACATAGGTGAATTCATGTCACCTGCCTACTTTCTCTAAAATAGTTAATCTAGCTATAATCACTAAGCATAAATTGAGGGATGGAAATTTTACTATTCACATAGGACAAGTTCTACACAATGAAAGTTGTTCTTCTGGGGGTAGGAAACATTCCATCATTGTTTTGTGTTAGGGAAGTGAAAACCTAATAGTCTGCTTCAATAGCTCTATAGAGTGTCATCAGTAAAGATGATGGGGTCAAAAGAATACTCAATGTGATAGAGGCTCAATAGAGTTCTAGGCCTATATCCATATGGGGAATCTCCAACATTTCTGCAAGAATCTCCCACTAGTATTAAGTGGAAAAGGATCTTCCCTAGGTCCACCTTCACAAGAATGTTATTTTATGCCATGTTAGGTAGAGAGTTTAAATGTAACTATTAGGTATACACAAAGAGGTGGTTATGGCTGTTGTAGCCAGAACGCCGATCAACAGTAGCACTAAAAAAGAAGTTATGATTGTTGTAGTCCATCTGTTGAATAAGTCCCTAGATTAAGTCTATTACATGCACTCCAACAGATACCTGATGATTAGGCTGTGGAAACATATATAGTATGTGGTACTATTATTTGGGAAGCTACCATAATATCTTTATTATCTAATATAGGTTCATCAAACTCTTTTAACTTTGTATATAACTTGGAGAGTCTTAGAGTAAAGAAATAATATTCCTATGGTGAATGCCACTAGATAAACCATTAGGGGTTTGGACAGTTTGTATAATCTAGTGTAGGACATCCCCTTAAGGATGGAAGTTACCCATTCTTATGGAACCTATTAGTTCTTGAGATTGCATACATCAATGTCATAATCAGGATGGACTGTTTGGTTCACCATCATAGCTTTGTATACTTATATCATTACATATTGTCTTTTACATCACCAGAAGGAATCAATTGTCTACATAAGGGTAAGTGGGATGTCCATCACAATAGGGATGGACTAGAGCTTCCTGGGATCTGAAGAGATATTGTCTTCTCCATGATTGACCACTAATCTGGTTGTCATCAGGTATGAGTTAGACCATCAGACATACCTCATACAACTTTTAATTGGGTAATGGTCCATTTGAGTACCTTGTTATGCTATTCAGTCTTAAGAAATAGACCATTGTTTTAATGGATATGTTGAATTGGTTATTCCATGTCTATTAGAAATCTTTTTTCATGGTCTTTTTGGATGACATCTCGGTGATTTCTCTCACTTTTAGTGACCATGGAAAACCTCTTGATATCATTCTGTGTACATGGAGAGAGCCTCATCTTTACACCAAATTTTTTTTGTTCCACTTATGGATAAACCAAGTCCACTTATTAGTTTATGTTATCTTATAATAATGTGTACTATCTGACCCTGTAATGGTGTTTACTATAGTTTATTGGGAGAATGTGAATATTTTTTTTTCATATAAAATATTTTTTGTGGAAGGTAATATATTTTTTGGTGTTTTGTACAAGGATTTTCCCTCATTTCTACACATATTAATAGTACTACAAAGAAAGGTTTCATGTTCATATTGTCAAAAGAATATGAGAAAGCCTTTGAGAAGTTGAACAAGATGCCTATATCTTCACCTATTATTACTATTTTGGATCCAGATATAGGTTAAAGTATCTTCTATAATGTATTATGCATATTTCTAGGAGTAGTATAGATTCATGAAGATAGAGTCATTGCATATAGATCTCAGATGTTGAGGCATCGCAAGAAAAATTACATGACACATGACCTTGAGCTAGTAGTAGTTGTCCGTGACTTATGATACAAGAGACATTATCCCTTGGGTTGGCGCTTTGTGGTGTACACAAACCACAATAACCCCAAATATATCATTTATCAATGTTACATGAACCTCAAATAGTGGGGATGGGTCAAATATCCTGACTCATTTGATTTTGAGATTTTTTATTTTCTTGGGAAGGGAAATGTAGTTGTAGATGTGCTAAGTTAGAAAATGTGGGCATAAGCTCTGCGAGAAGCTATTGATGAGTTGAGAATAACAAACATCTTTTCTGAGAATCATTTAGAGATTTATGATAGTGACAATTTTTCTTATATCTCATCATTGATTGTTTTTCATCTATCATTGAAAATGTTAAGGGTAGACATTTTTTCTATCTTGAATGTTTTGTAATCCATGACTTTATATCAAGAGATAACCCACCTCTAGATTGCTCTGGGGATAGAGACAATATCTTATATCTTCATGGATGAGTCTGGGTTCTTACTAATATAAGAGAAAATATCATGATAGAATCCAACACTTCTCATTGTGTAGTTCATCTACAAATCATGAAGATGTATCGAGATATGTGATGCTAGTGTTGGTCAATTAAGATGAAATGTAAGATAAAAAGTTTATCACAAGGTGTTCTACCTTTCAACAGGTGAAGGGGGGTCTCTTGGGACCTAAATACCTTTTACAACAACTTTCAATACCAGAATTGAAATGATAATACATTCCTATATATTTTATAGTTTGATTACCATGGTCTCCAAGGGGTAGTGATGATATATAGGTAGTCATTGATTGAATAACAAAATCATCCCACTTAATATTTATTTGGGAAACTTTCCTAGTTAATGAGCTAGGAAAACTGTATGTACCTGAAATCCTAAAACTCCATGGGGTCCTTAAAACAATCATTCCATATAGGGATGATAAATTAAAATCAAGAATTATATTAGGATTTTAGAATTTTTTGATAACATAGGTGATTCTAAACATAGATTTTCACCCACATACCAATGGATAATTAGAATAGACAATACAAGTTCTAGAGGATTGGCTTTGAGCATGTGTCCTTGATTTAGGTAGATCATGGGAGAAAAATTTACCTCTCACCATGTTTTCATATAACAACAACATTTATGAGATAATTTAGATGGATCCTTTTTAGGTCTTCTATGGTAGGCCATGTCATTCACCCCTATTTTTATTAGATACAAGCGAGGAATCCTTACTAGGTCCTCATCTCATTTGGGAGATTTCAGAGTAAGTTCAACTAATCAGAAAGAATATGCCTATTACTCAGCCTAGCTGAAAAGATTATATTGATCACCATAGATATAATATATAGATCATGGATTGGGATCTTGTTTTCCATTGTGTATCACCCAGGATAGGTCATATACAGTTAATAAAACCGGGAAATATGTCTCCTCATTATATAGGGCTATTTGAGATCCTTAAAAGAGTTAGGACAATATACTTTCATTTTAAACTACCTCAGAGATACCATTCCATGAATGACCTCTACAATATTTCACAGCTTCACCTATATCACGATGACCCATCCCATACTTTTGACCGCGAATAATTTGAGATAGATATTGATGCTTCCTTTGAGAAGTATCATGTACACGTCATTGATAGTACCATGAAGGATATTTGAGGCAAGTATTTTTCTCTAGTAAATTTTCTAATGTAACACATTTGGGTAATAGATGAGACTTGGGAGAGGGAAGATGACATAAAATCTCAATGGCTAGAATTTTACTCGAAAAGTGTTTCTCCACCATTGGATGGTGAACTCAGGGATGAGTTATTGTTTAGGTGGAAAGACAGTAAGAAAATCGTTTTTCACTTAATTATAGTCCTTTAAATTTATGTCTAAAATATTTATTTTGATCCAATATGCATGCCTAATGTGTTAGTGATGGGCTTAGGGGTGTTTGGGACTAGTTCAGAGCTTAAAATCCATATTTTTTTGGAAAAAATCGGCTTGGCACAGGGATTGGAAAACCATGAGGATTTTGTTTTTCCAAAAAATGAAACCTCATACAGATTGTACATGATCGTGAAACCAAATCGTGTGAGTGACCCTTCTTCCCATATACCTGTACATGTTTTTTTCATAGTTTATAAAACTGTTCATGGCTATTCTTCTGGGTAAATAGTAAATTTTTTCCTTAATGATCTAATTATCCCCCTTGTTCTTACCTAATTCAACTTTAGGAGGAATTTACCTCCATGACACTCATTTTGGAGATTTTTGATGTCCAAATCTAGGGATTAAAATATTTCCTTTTTCTACGATATGATCGAGATTACGTCCATCACGTTAGATACACAATAGTAAGTACTCAATTTTGTTTAATGATATCCACTTCTCTCTTTCTCTTGAGCTAGTATTCAAGGATTGAGATTTTTTATCTTTTTCATAGATATACTTTGATTTGAGACAAATAAAGGGATAATACAAGAGGAGTGTTGTACAAGCCCATGGTGTGTGGTATATAACTCATCCATCCTGTCTGATGAAATTAGAATTACTATGTGGGGAAAACTGATTTTATCAAGTACCATATATAAAATATATATGAATATTTTATAATAATAATAATTGTATATTTATCTGATTTCCAATTATGTGATTAGTTTTTAGTCATTACATATACAAATCAATACATTACATGTCTAAGGTTATACCATAATTGTAGTTTTGTGTTTTGACATGTTTGTGCCATAGTTCGGGTGCACCTTGGGTTAACCATTCTATGTGTATCCTTTTATTATTAAATGGCCTGATTTATATTTTATTTGATATAATAGAATGCACCATTTATTCTCACCACTTGACCCACCTAAGTTAAGTGTTTCAATATGGCAACAAAATGGGAAATGTGAATTGGAATGTATACTATGAGTATGAATTTTCCGTAAATTTAAATAAATAGATTGTTTCATATTCATATAAACCCTTACAACATTAATGGACGGTAGTGGAATGACCCTTGAATATAGAATATTCTATAAATTGATTAAATAAAGTGTTTCATGCTACTTGGCATTGTCATACTAATGAAAGGTAAGGCATGAACTCAATGACTTGATTACGGGGTTCCATGATACAAGAACATATCAAACTATTGAAAGTAAAGACTAGAAGAAAATATATTATTTCATGAATTCATAATTAAATTGTAGTTTCATGACTTGATCTCACATTGGATTATAGTCGAAGAATCCCATTAGCACTTGAGAACCGCATAGTTACTCAAGGATTCATCTTAAATAGGTTGAGACACACCTAGTTCCATATCCATTTCTATTTTTTTGGATTCCTGGTATGACACCGTTGGATATCTCACGTATTATTAAAGGAATATTTGGACAAACTCCTTGGATCCATCTTTGACAAGTAGGTTCCATGGTTACGACCCATATGACCATATCTCTACATATCCCCATTTTACCATAAACAATTGACTTTGATATATACACATATCATTGTGGAATTCCTTAGAATATGATCCTTGTATTACACTCTTACCCTTATCCAGGTAGAACCATTACTGAGTTGGTGACCCATGAAGTATATGTTTCCTTGGTGATTACCTTTGAACATCATTATTAAATATCATTATAGCTTTCCTCATTATAACATGAAACCTCCACTATTATTAACATGTGATAACCTAGAAAAATGTAACAATCAAATAATTAATTGGTTACATGTTCAGAATCTAGCGAAGGGCTAAAGCAGGTAACTTGGTATTTTGATACAGTGTACTATATATCATTATTTAATCATGCATTAAAATTGTTACATTTCCATTACTCGAGCCGTATGTTATATATATTATTGGGGTTGGCCCATTTTGATTTATCTCACACCCTCTCTGGATTCCGTTTGACACCAAGAGTAGATTACATGGTTTCAGGTGTTGGAAAATGGGATCATATAGCTTTAAACACTTTATTGTTTATTTTTTAACATGGATCTTGATAGAAGATGACCAAGCTCGAGATAATGATGTTTAGAATAGTCTTTTATTTCATAAATACATATAAGGAACATGTGTAACTTTTGTCTGTTGTCTATGTTTTTCGGTTTTCTAGTGAAATGACTTATAATTAGTTGATGAGTGATGTTCCATTTGTATCAGTTATTTTCACTATTGTATCTATTTTCTATTGTGCCTTATTTTTATGTATACTTTTTCCTTCATTTAATAATTTTTACCTTCATCTGCTGCTCTACACTTTAGTAATGAAGTAATAGACTCCACATGGACACACCATATTCCATCAATGCTAGTCCACATCCTCTAGAATTTAGGGAGATTTTCATGATGCCATGTGGCCCACCAGGCTCAGGGAACCTAATATGTCCCATCCGGGTCTAGGATGTCACCATTTATTAATATAAAATGTTATTTTGGGCATAAAAGTGGGTTTTTATAAAAAAAAATCATTTAAATTTAATTGTTATTCATTTCATATTAATTATTAAACAATAAATTAATTTTATAAAAGTGTGTAGTATATATTTTCATAATTTACTTAATATCATACATTCCTTATATTCCCAATATCTAAGGGAAAACTATAATAATAAAATAATGGTATTTATCATTTTTTAAATTCACAATATATTAAATAAATTAAATTTACAAATATGCATACCGTAATATTTTTGGGTGTTACATCATACCACCCATAGACGGATGGGTAAACTAAGCAAACTTTCCAAGAGTTAGAGTAAATGTTGAGAAAATGTCACAAAGATTTTGGTGGAACATGGAAAAAGAAATTAGTACATATTGAGTTCTCCTATAATAATAGTTATCAACTAACTATTCAGGTGAAACTATATGAGGATTGGTATGATAGGATATGTAGATCAACTCAATGATAGTTTGAACTGGGAGAATTGGAATTGTTAGGGTAGTGTCTTGAGAAAGAGTCATTAGAGCATTTCCATTTTATCTACAAACAAAATTCCATGGCCATGAATTAAAGAACGACATATGATGATCTTCTTCTTTAGCCTCTATAAGTTTTAGTGGTATATTTTTTATTCCTTTATTAGTTACCAAGACCGGGTCATTGTTAGATTCAATAATATGGTAAGTTGGTTCCTAGGTATGTCAGACCATTCATTATTGTGTATTTTATTTTTTTGGTATATTATTGACTATATCTTATTTATTGGTATAGTTTTTTTCATGATGATATTCTTGTGTAAGGGATTTTGAAGTATCACTCTAATACTTCATATTTTTTTATGATCAATCTGTTGAGTCTGTAGATTATGTATCAATAAATGAGAATCTAATCCATGTTTTGGATCAGAGTGATAAACAACATCAACATAATAACATGATTTCTGATTGAGTGTCATAGAATTATAGACCTGTTCCGGAAAAAACATGGGAGATGGAACTGATATGTAGGACCCATTGCTTAATATTTTTATCTTGTATGCTTAGTGATATCAGGTATCATACATAAAGGATTCAATATTATATTCTAGGGTGGTTGTGGGATCTTGAACTCTACCAGGTACATTTTAAATTAGTCTTTTTAATCTTGAATAAATTTTGAATATTGAATTATTTCATAGTAGTAGAAAAGGTTTCATGACTTTTATATGGAAACTGGGATTGAAATTCTTGAATTGGGGGGGGGGGGTATAGGACACGGTGTAAGGATAGTTCTATCCATTCCCATTGACCATGAATCACATTTTAGGGTTATGAATGTTTTTAAAAATAATTAATGGAATCCCTAGAGACTCTATGATTGTAGTTTTTAAGGGGTTGACATTATCATAATTTTAATGAGTCATTCAAAAATTCATGAATAAAAATCTATTTATCATTAAATGTATCTAAACATACCATATTTTATTCATTGTTTATTAGGAACAAATCCTATTTTATCCCTAACTTCACACATCTAATCCATCAGTTTCTCCCAAGGATCATGTCTTATTATAAGGGGAAATTTACTTTGATTATTAGCTATTTGGATTTCCCTTTATTGTGATCTACATCCCCAGGTATTTATATGAGTATGTTTCCTTCTATCCATGTAAATTTTTTACTTTTTGGTTGTTCCTCATCATTTATTTGACATATTTCCTATTTTTGGATTCCATTATGATTTTTTGATTGTACAATTTTACATCAATTTAATGATAATCCTTTTATGAGTGGATATGAAAAAGCATAATATAGTTCTTATAAGATTTATATAACATATTATTTATATATTCCTTCATCTGCACGTGGTATGTTTAAAAGAACCAACAAGTTTTTCATTCATATATTTATTAAATAAATATTTGGGGCATGAAATAGTGATATTGACCATTATTATATCATATAAATTCTGTTTATTATTATATAACTGTTCTTATGATTACCAATATCATGATTTAATCCTTGAAATGGTAATCTTGGGATTTAAATGATAATGTGGATGGTTCAAGAGTGTAACCCATTTCAGATTATTGGTTCATTAGATATAAAAAACATGCTACATGAAATTTCATTGGAACTAAATATTTTATTCCTTCTTAAGGGGATGAAATAATTAATATAAAAAATAAAAATTCTAAGTCATTATATGTTTTTAAATGGAATATAATAGTTGTTACATATGTTTAAATGATGAAATGGATTTATAATGAAATTTTTATTGCAGATGTAGAGTGTGATAGAAAATGGTGTATAATGAATATTAAAATATAACATTTTGTCTACTGAATATGATTATATGTTAAAACATGTTGATCTATGGAATTTTGTAAATTATTTAATTGTTTAGATACATGAAAATGATCTAAGTACTAGATTTAATCTGGATAGTTGAAATTTTAGACATATTCTCTAGGAAGATATTATATTATTGATTAATTGTGTTGTTTTTCTGTTTATATAAATCTATTTCTATGTTTCTAGACTAGTGATCTAGTTATAAAGGGTGTTTATAGATTCATTCTGTTCTAATTTAATGATCTAGGAACAAGTTATTTTTGACATAAAGAATGGTTGTCAAAACGAGACACTTGGAAACACCTTATGAATCATGAAAACAATTTCTATCATAAAATTTACATCACTGTATATTTTATATCATAGATGAATGGGTTTGGTTGAATAATTTGTGGTTATATTAGGATTCAACATAAATACCAATGTCTAAGTGATTAATAAAAATTTATATTAAATTTTATTTATAATTTATATTCCTGAGTATTATCTATTGTTTATCTACATGTAATATTATTTAAATTTGTTAGTACATTAAACATTGTTGCAGGTGACATGAACCCAAATTGGATTGTTGTTTTTACTTGAGAAGAATTCATGGTTACATTTTTTGATAAGGTGAAATACCCAATGATAGAAGGATTATTATGGTCTTTATGGGATGAAGCATTGATTAGAGGATTGGGATATTTTTTATTACCCATTTTGGAATTTTAAGTTATTAATTTTTTTAGGTTACTTTTATCAAATTATTCCACCATGAAATGAAGGTTTTATATTTTTTACTTGTTTACACATACATAGTTTTGGGAATTTGTTATAATATTTGTTGTTACATTTTAGTCATTGTATTCTAGTATGTCCACTAGTTGTTATTCTAATAAATAGGTTATTGTCTCCCCACATTCCTTAATATATCCTCACCACATGTTGGAATCATCAGTTATATGGTGAGGTGAATGTATGGTTATGTGGAGTATCGATTTAACTAATAGTAAGAGAAATCGAGGTTGTGATGTAACTGGTTTGGTATATTTTATTACAAGGATGAATACATGGAAGATTATGAGGAATTTTTATGATAATGTCTAGTAATGTGTGATCATCCTCATATGTGATAAAACATGTAAAAAATATATTTTGATTAGGAAAAGGGTTAATTCTATTAATTTAAATAATAATACCATCCTTAGGGGATGATTTTTTTATATGATTCATCATGGTAACACAGTAGATATTGAATATCATTATATATTATAATATTGTTGTATAATCAAATAGATCAGTGTATTATAATTGTTTTTCCTATCATGTAGTGAACTCTATAACCTATGATAACTTCAAATATATGGGTTAAAATTTGAGGTTCTCAATATGTAGTCTAGTAGATAAAACCATCATGGGGTCGATGGTTTTTTTGGGGCAGGTAATGATAGATGTGGTAAATATTTTATATTGTTAGAATACATTTTTATTTTCCTAGTTATTTTATCATGATTTGATTTTAAAATTTATATCTTTTTCTTTAATCTCTCATTGGGTATCCTTTTTCAGTTTTTTCCATTTAATGTTTTTTGTTGATGGCTGGAACCTATTTAATTCATAGTCATTGGGCTTCAAGATATTGTTCTTATTTATTTAGATATTTCTGGTTATGTAGAGTGAAAGGCAATGAGATGACTTATAATATTGGTGTGATTCTGAGAGTGAGCCTCTATGGATATGTGGATATAACCCATATTGAAGGATTATAATGAACTGAGCCCAATTTTATGGCATACCATAATAGAGCATAATGATGTACATGTCATTAATTACAGGTAACTAGGACCTGTTGTAATTAGTTTGAGGAAGAATGTGTCATTGGGGTTTATGTTTGTTCTAAACATGATGAAATAAATGTGTGGATTTGTTTAAGTGTGCCTGGGTTATGTTTTTACATAGTTTTTGTTTCACATGGAATAGGCTTAGCCATATACCAACTTACATACTAGTACACAATATTTTGACATTAGTGGAATAATTTTATGAGATCATTAGACTCTCCACATGCCCATGTTCATGACATGGATGCTTATTTATATGGAAAACCCTTATGTATTATGGAATATATATATTTCAAGATAGATAATGTCTTCTAACATCTCTTATTTTTATTATAATTTTCCATCAACAGACATATATGTGTTTGAAAATTTTTCCTTTTCAAATTGGACTATATGTCGATATTTTAAATTAATCATATTCAATATATGAAAAATTAAATAACATTTCCTTTCAATAAATAATAATATAAATTATAGAAGAACACATTCTCTATAATCAATAAACTTATGATAGAACAATTAAAATATGTATGTAATATGACAAAATTGGTGAATCTAATAGTTTGTGGTCCTTATAACATATCATGCTCATAAAAAATACCATGAAAGGAAAGAAATGTTCAAATTTTTTTGTATAGATAAACATGAGATAAAATTATGTGAATGAGGATCTATGTAAATAATATTAATTTATAAGATATTATATTATTATATAACCTGTCAAAGTATTACTATTACAGTAGAAATGTGACAATTAAAATAGTAAATCGGTAGTTATAATAGTAATCTGACCATTGGAATAGTAAGATTACAATTACGGTAACTTAAAAAGTAATCATTTAATTAATATTAAGTATTTTAATTTCAATTAAATATTTTAATCAAAATTATTTAAAATAATCATTGAAAAAATGTACCATTATGATATAATATGTATACATTTGTTGTAAAATCTATTATATATTTTTTAATAACGAAATGTATGTTATAACAAAATTAAGTACTATATAAATCAAAATTATGAATTTTTTTTTGGAATTTTTTTTCTTTTTTGGAATAAATATATCAAAATTCAATATAGTTGAAAAATTAATATTTTTCATAAATAATGATATACAATGGTGAATACTGAAATATTGTGTAATAAAATATTTTGAAATATAAGATATGAAATATGATTAATTAAAATATAAATGTTTTCATAAATATTTTTTAGATTTTGTATTCATAAATTAATATATATAGTTATATGAATCAAAAATAATAAAACTTTAGAGTAAATATAATAACTTAATAAATAATTCATTTAAAAAATCCATACCATTCACTAATAAATACCTATATCCTTCACCCATTCCACCTTCCATTTAATATATATTAATTTAATTAAAATGTAATAAAAATATCTATCTAAACACACATACATATTACATGGAATTTTTTTTAACTAAAATTACAAATTTTAGTGTCTCAATAAGTTTTCCAAAGTCAGTATCTCAAAGAGAGGGTAATTGTGTCTCATTCTATATAATTTATTTTAGTATTATATTCTATCTCTAACACACACTCATATATATATATATATAT
This sequence comes from Viscum album, assembly GCA_963277665.1. NCBI lineage: Eukaryota > Viridiplantae > Streptophyta > Magnoliopsida > Santalales > Viscaceae > Viscum > Viscum album. Next base: position 847,957,858 of record OY728164.1, on the reverse strand, counting down.
TATAGTTTTCATAAAAGATTTACTAGAATAATTATAGTACTATATAATTTTTAGAATCAAATATTGATAATTTTACATTTTCTATTATCCATTCTGAAAAACACCATTAGCATTAGGTTATATCAAACCTACTTTTTGAATGAAAACATTTTAATTACCTATTTTTATAATTGGAATTAAATATGTATTCAATATATAATTATAATATTTATTTTATATTTAAATCATTTTATATATTATTTAGTGTTAACATGGAACGTTATGAATAAAAAATAAAAAAAATATGATGGTCATGTAAACCATTTCAAACAAACGTACAAGGAAATCTTATTTGATTTTATCTTTTTAGAGTATCTATTGAGCTATTGAACAACTATAATTATGGAATTACATTAAAACATTAATTTTTAAATTATAAATCATCATTAACCATTGGATAGTGACATTTGATGACTATAAATATACAAAAGTGGCCTTATAAAAATACATCAAACATCTTCTCGGGATTTTGATGAAAAAAATATTCAAGTATATTAACAATAGATAATAATAATTGAAATAATCATTATAATTTTATTGTAATATGAAATTAATATATATAATTTTTTTATTCGATATGTTAGAGGATAGTTTAATTCCACTCAGGACTTGGGGTAAATTTAAACGTTTCACTATCACTGTTATTTGAATTATGGTAACTTTTTTTCTATCTTCATCATATAATTATTATATATAATAATTTTATTACACTTTATTTTTTATAATAATTCATTTTCCCAATATTTATTCAGGGGGTATGGTTGATTTTCAACATTCCCAACAATTTAAACATTTTAAGTAAAACCCAAGAATATATACAAGGAAAATTATTCCATGTATTATTCGTTTTCTTGTATCCCTACTATAATGAAAATTTTAATCAATTATTTATATGAATAATAATTCATAAATAATTTATTCCATTAATTTTTAGTTTTAACCAATTTATATTCCTTTATCTTCTTGAAAATATATTTGACATATCTCATAAAATTTTGACAAACTGGTTTATTTCAATAAGTAACACTTTATTATTTATTATTTACATTCATTAACATTGATCTTGGTTTTCAATTAATATATTATTTACATTATTACAAACATAAACTATAAAATAGTAATATATTTTCTTAGAAAATCATAAGATTCCTCAAAATTTAATGCATTGTTCAATCTTCATATAACATATATTTATCTTATTTATTTATTTTGTTTTTATTATTGATATATTTTTATTTTCAATGTGTTAAAATTATTAAAGATATTTTATAATGTTATTGGTTGTATTAGAAGTTTAAAAATATCAAATTTATTTAGAAATTCTTTCATATTGGGGGAAACTATATATAGTGAATAGTAAGTGAACATAGAAAAGTTGGTTATGATTACTTATTAGTGGCCCTTAATTTATATTTTTAATTGAATTTTACATGGATATGAGTCATTTGTTTTCAATTATATAATTTATCCTATTAAATTTAATGATTTATTATTCTACACTTTTTGATCCTCTGTTATGCCTATTTACCTAAACGATATTTCCCTCCCTATTGATTACTCTTATTATCCCTTTAATTTAAATTTTTTCTCAATATTTATTTTACATGTATCAATTGATAATACCATAAAATTATATAATAATGAATATATTTGATAAGATATATAAAATATAAAAATAATATTTTAATATGTTTACATTGTAATAATTTAGTATATAGTTAATATCAAAAATATTATATGATTCACGTTTATGGTTGTGTTTTATAATATGTCTTCTATATAAAAATTTAGGTGCTAAATTTTTAATAAATTTCATAATTTAATTATTTGTATAAGATTAATTCATTTTAATTTTTGGTTATTATGTTAGTGAACATTTTGATAAATATTTAATGAATAATATTTATTGATACTAACAAAGACATAATTTAATATATAACAATGTATTATTTTATATTTATTCTATGTTCATTGTTTATAATTTTTAACATTATTCATTAGATTATTCCCATAACTAAATTATAATGGTTTTATAAGATGGATTGAAAAAGGAGGAACCATATAAACCACCATTGTGAGGGGAAATTTTATGTTTTCTGGATGAATTGATTTATATGACGAGAGAGGGAACAAAAAACCGTGTGGATGTTATATATAAAATTAATAACATTTTGAATAATAATTTTGACCATGAGTAGTGTACATCTTATCCAATGAAAGAATTAAAAAGTATTGATAAGTGTAAGTGATAAGGAAAACATTTTTCTTGTAGACATTTTGATGCTTTAATAATGTAGAAATTGATTAATTATATTGAAAAGATATTTTATATGATATAATGTATAGTGAAATATAAATTAATCATAGTAATTTAAAACATGTATGAATACGATTATAAGTGTTTGAATCTGGTTGAAAATACTAACATGAATTATGGGACAATCTCCACATCAATTAAAGAATAATTTAAAACAATTTTAAGAAATTATTTTCATCATTCAATCAAATTAAAAGTATTTAGGATATTTCATCGATTAATGATATGGCCTGAATATTTAATTAGACCATATAAATATAAAATAATGTTTCTTATAAGTTGTGAAATTAGTATTTTTACTGAACACGAAATATTGGTAAATTCTTTCATTATTTTTTTAGATCCATGCAATTGAAAATATTTAATGATTTAGGATCTGATTCCTATGAGTAAATCATTCTATGTGACTTTAAATGGGGAAAATATAGGAGTGATTAATTGAGGCCTCATGGTAATAGAGATATGTACTATTGAATGATGTTTCATAAATGTGATGACCTGGACCCATATTAAATGTTACTGGGATAAAAATATGCTATATGTTTTTTGAAATAAAAAAATAACATATCAATATACAAAATGAAAAAGGTTTAAGAATTTTTATTTTGAGGTTAAGGGAAAATGTTATACAGATTAGACATTTTTATAAATGTGAAAAAATTATCTTATTCACTTGGTCATGATTATTAATGAAAACTAAACTTCATTGACCATCTATTAATACTATGAAAATAATTTTAAATATAGATTGAACAAAAAAAGTATCAATAAAGTGTTTAAAAACAATATTTGAAAAAAAAAATCGCAAAATAAAAATTTCATTTAAAAATAATTAAATTTATGTCAAATTATAATTAATAAAATGTGTCACTTTTTCCATGATAACAATTTATGGGTTTTATTCTAAATTTGTAATAAAAGATCCTCAAAAAATTATTGGGTATATTTTTCATTAAAATATATTTTTATTAAATGAATTATATTCATTTTATTAAACTAATATTCATCTTTGAAAACATATTGTCCTTATTTAGAATATAATATTTTTTATGGATAATAATGATACATAGAGAACCTTATAAACCCATAGGGACACTAGTGATAAAGAAATCTTAATCATCACTCTTTTAGAAAAATTCTATTTGAGGTCGTGGGATCACCCACTTCCTTATATTAACATTCAATACACATATTCCTGATTTTATAAACAAAAATATCAAAAATCTTGAATTTTTATTATAAAATAATTAAAAACATTGTAAAAGATTATTTAAATGTAATTTAATGTTCATTAGATAAATAATATCATATATAATATTCTATAACAAAATATTCCTTTATGGGAAATTTTTTCTTTCATTGGATTTATAAATAATATAAACACTAATACGAAACAATTATAAAAAATAATGTATATTAAAGAAACGATAATGATTTCTATGGAATTTTGTAATTTCAATGATAAATATAGAATATGCCCACATATATAATGCTTATTAACATTAATAAATTTTAAAATTATTTTCATGCAGAAAATGGAAAATTTATCATTTCGAAATCAACTTGAAAATTAGTCATTAAAATTCTAGTAACAAAATATTATACAAAAAGGAAAAAAATTGAATAAATTTTTTCCCATGAATAGGTTTATGAAAAATTAATTTTAAATGATTTTAAAATGTAAATTAAATTATATTTTCCCTTAAATTAATTAACCCATGGGGAATGTGTTTTAAAAAAGGATTTCAAATTTAAGAAATCATTTTTACCTTTATTATGGTTTTCTAAACCATAAAGTAAGAGTATCTTAAAATTTTATATCCCTTACAATAAGGGTTTTAAATATATAAAAACATGAATAATTAATTTTTCCTTTCATCTAATTTTATGTTGTAGACCAAAAATTTAGGGAACATAGGTAGTGAAATCATGTATTTACATGACTTGAAATAAAATTATGGAACAAAGGATGGGTAAAGACTAAACCTGGGTAGCAATAGTTTGTGTTTCTAATAAGTGATGTTCATTTATTTATATATAATTATTGATTATAATATTTTTATTTTATTATTTATAAATTTTTAGTATATAAATTTTTAGGATCTAGGGTCTTGATTTTTTCATGTAAATATAAGAAAATCTTGTTTGGATTTGAAAAAAAGGATCTGTATCATCCTAATTTTAGGATTTATAAATCATGTTTCATTATATAATGTTTAGAAATGAGTACTTAATATGGTCCTAAACATATATAATATGTGTACTTTAGATGATATGAAATTAATATATTTTAACATATTTTATTATACATAAAAATGATATATTGAATATCCCCAAATGCCACATGTGATCTTTGTGAAAGATACACTTTCTCAAGATCATTAGAGAATATTTGTCTATGTGTGCATATATTCACATCTCGTTTTAAGAATAGTTTTACCATTAGAATAAAGATGAAGAACTTATAAATATAATCTGAGCAGTATTCGATTATCCATGTTAGTTAGATGTTCTCGATATCATTTAAAATTTCTATAATGTTGATCAGGAATCTCACTACAAAAGAAATTTGATTTAAAATACCTTTTTTCATGTATGTTGAATTCAATATTCTAATTTTATTGTTACAATAATATATTATTATAATTTTTTTATATTGGCTTCATCAGGTATCATAATGAATATGAAAATACATGTTGGTAAAATGGAAATTGGTTTGGCCCATGTGCAGTTCCTTCATGTAGGGTAAATGGAGAGTCCTTACATTAGTTGAATAGGAAGAATAAAATGATGGGGGGTTATAGGTTTTTATCAGGATATAATAGACAAAACTCAAGATGATCAAATAGATCAGATAGAAATGATTGGATGGTGAGGATATTGGAATAAAATTTCAAGATGGTGAATAGTTCCCACATAAAAAAATCCCACCTCAGAAAACAAATCATTTGAGAGAATTCATATAAGATTCCAAATTATATATAGAAATCAATATGAGTTGAATTGGTTCTAATTATGAAACCACACTACACCACAGACTCATGATGTCATATCAAACAACTTATTGGAACTAAAAATCACTATGTGCTAATGCATGCATGTATCCCTGCCTATGCAGACACTCACCCTTGCTTCCATTAATGTTCTCAATATTTATCACCCCTATGCTTGAGTTTCCTCCAACAATATTTTAGATGTGAGGGACTATGAATTTTTAGGTTGGTTAGTTTTTTCACTAATTGAATCTTAATCGTATAAAAAGAACACTAATCTAAATTCAAGATTATATGATATATAAAATAGTTTTATTTTATTCTTCCGAAAATTAAATTCACACAACATTTTAATTTTCATAATATATTTTCTACTAAATATACTTTATATTATTATTTAAATTTTATTATACTAACATCAAAATTATTTTTTAATATCCATGGGTTTTTAATAAATATTACTTAATTGTTTATTTTATTCTTACATTCATCATATTTACTATCATATATTATAATTTCATAACTAAGAAAATTTGAACATAAATAAATTTAAATTATATATCAAGGATATTATTAAATATATATTAATAAATGAAAATACTTAACTTATGAAAATATATTGTTATTTTATTAAAATTTTAATTTATTTCAATATAATTAATTTATTTACACTTGTTAAAACACGTGATATTACATTTTACCCCCTTATTTCAATTTTACCCTCATAATTTTAATTATTTAAATAAATTCCATGCTGTTGGTAAAAATATTAAGAGCTCGTTTTTATTATTTTTTACATATAGTTTGATAAAAAGTAATTCTCATATGAATTTTATAAAAATATTAGATATAAGGAATCATTTTTATAAAAGACAAATTAGTAAATCTAGTATCTAAAAAAACATATCATTATAAAATATATAATATTACCTATTTTAAACTCAAAATCATTTTTAAATATGTCTTATAATATATCATCAATTTCCTAAAAATCTAATATCATGATCTTAGAAATGGTTTCTATCATCTAAATTATCCTCAAAAGATGTCACAAATATCTCAAATGTTTTCTATAACATCCATATATTACCAAATCTTGTAACCCAAACCCACATTCTCAGATAAAAAATTGGTCTAGCTGGTAGTGGATGATTGAGACCTTTTATTAACGGTGAAAGAAAAATAATACATATAAGAAATAAAATTGATGGGGTAATATGAATGGTCATGCCATAATAAATGTTGTAAAAATATTATGTATATTTTTTAAATTAATTTTAAACATAAAAATATATATACCTATGACTATTTAGTTATAGATCATTATAGGATTAAGAAATGCTAAATACATATCATATTTTTAGAAAAATTCAACAAAAAATTCCATGGGTTCAAATGAAATATATCCTTAATAGAAATAGAACACTATCGGTCTTCTACTAATACTGTGAAAATAATTTTAAATTTATGGTGACCATAAAATTTCATACAAAGTTGTTTTTAAACTAGATGTAAAATCTTTTCATGTGATATAAACATTCATTTTATAATAAATTTACATTCATATAAAATACATTTGATGAAATATGTAACTCCTCCCTAAATAAAAAAAATATTTTCTACAGAATCTATAATAAATTTTTATGTTCAAAACATTTAATCATATATGTGTTCGGAAAATCCATTTTAATTCATTGTAAAATAATCATTGTAATAAACTCGTATTTTTCTAGGAAAAATTTGGTGCCTTACTTTAATAATAATATTTTCATTTTAAGGAATATAATGGTACATGTAAATCCATAATAAATCAAGGGGACATTAGGGATATTGAAGGATAAAATATCACTCTTCATGAAAAATTCCCTAGGAAGTTGTAGGAAGCCCCATTCCTTATTTTATAAAAAAATACCCAATTTAAAAATTCTAAAGAAACCATTTTATATGGAATTCATTTTTCATTAAAAAAATTTTTAAAACCTATCAAAAAAAACTATATATGTAATTTAATTTTAAAGAGTAAAATATTAATATATATCATATACACTATAAAAAGTTTCCTTTTCGGATATTCATTTGTTCATTATATGTTTAAATAATATAAACATTAATATGAAACACATATTATAATTCATTAGAATTAGTCAAATTCAAATAATTTTCATAGAATATATAGAATGTTAATTATTAATACAAATAACTTAAATATTTCTAATAATTATTAACATTCATATATTTTATTGATACTTTCATGAAAAATAATTTAATTTTGTCATTTTAAAATAAATATGAAAATTTTATAATAAAACTAATGAATAAAACTATTATATTTATAAGATAATGAAATGGGAAAAAAATTAAAAACATGATTAGATTTTTTGAGTATATATTTTAAAATTCATTTAAAATATATTATAAATTACCTTTTAATAAAATCAATATTACCTTGTAATAACTGTTTCAGAATATTTATTAGAAAGTTAAGAAATTTTTTCCATTACAATGAGTTTTTAACCCATAAATCTATACTGTCCAAAAATTAATTATCCCTTAAAATATGGGTATTGAAATTATGTAAATTTAAATAAGGCATTATCCCCTTATAATTTTCATATTTTTTTATAGAAACTATGGAGAACATTTTTTATTCAATCACTGGGTTCAATGATCGGAAATATAATGATGGGTAAAGTATTGGAATAGAGGGAACATAGGTTGAAATAGTTAGAGTTTCCAAGGAGTGAATATAATATAATTATGTTATAGTATTGAGTTTTGATAGTTTCAAATGTTATTTATAAAATATTCTCATCATAAATGTTTTGTCGACATTCATCATGATATATTTCACTTAAAATTAGGAAAAATAATTTTTGTTCTGGGAAAATCATTTCATTGTATCTACATAAAACATAGATTTATATATAAATAGTAGTTTTTTAAATATGGTATATTAATATCAAATTTGATCCTCACCTGATTTGAATAAATATATAAATATTTACTATCACCATAATAACATATATATATATATATATATATATATATATATTCCAATTATATATTTATGCGCACAAAAATGTTGAACTGGGTATCTCGCCAAACTAAAATCAATCATAATTATGCTTTTAGTTGTTAAAAATAAATCTAGAATATATATATGTATATGTATATATATAAATCATTATCAAACTAGTGTATCCAGAGAAGTAAAATAATGACCAAAAAAATCTAAGTTCAACTACAGTCACTTTTCATTATTAGGTATATTTTTTGGATATCTTATTAAATTCCTTTGAGGATGATCCTCTTTCCTACTACAAATGATTAAGAAATTAAACATCCAAATTAAATGTTAATTTATTCAATGATTTTAATTTAATTATTATAGAGATGTATTTATATAAATCATTTATAATGGATTCATCAAGAAACCCCACTAATAGAAAAACAAATATAGAAAATATTGAAATTGAGTATGACCTATATGGTGTATGAAATTAGTAAATAATATGATTATTTTTTTGGAAGAAAATTAAAAAAATGATGGGTGATGTATGTTTTAACATGTGAGGTAGGAGAAAATAATAGAGCTAATCAAATGGATCAGACGTAAATGATTGGACATTCAGTATATTGTTTATGTAGATGAAATGTTCCCATATATACAATGACCCCACATTGGAACATTACTCAGTCGAGCACTCAAAAATATGACTATGCCTTCCTTAGAATGATCGATGTGTGTACCCTAAGAATCGTTCTCAAAACCAAAAACATCATCCATGAATCATGTTTTCTTGTCGATCCACAAGATGGAACATTCCCTCTCGTGCACTTCCTTGTGAAATTCTACCTTCCAATGTAGGTGCCCACCTATTTCACTATATGAGTTCTCAAGATGGATCTCCTCTATGATTGATATTTCTATTATAATGGGCTACATGATTTGGCCCATTTCTTATAGGGATGACTTTTCTTAAAAAATTTAGATATTAATTGTTTAAAAATAACACTAAAGTAAATTTGTGATTTTTTCATATACTAATCACCTTTATCTCAATATTCTTAAAATTTAATCAAAATTACATTTTAATTAACATAATGCCAAAACTAAACTATTAATGTAATATTACTATTATTATTTTAATATACAAATTGTAAAATTGTATATTACTAACCATGGTTTTTCTAATAAATATTTATGAACAATTTATTTTATGCTTCTATTCATAATATTTACTTTTATAGATTATGTTTTCCAAATAAAAATATTTTTATAAAAATATTTTTATAAAAATATTGACAAAAAATTGTAACAAAAATATTATAAAATATATTTTCATGTACAAAAATGATTATGTTATTAAAACAAAATATAACTTAAATACTTTTTAATGTATTTCATTACAATTTTTTATTTATATTTTTTTAAACAAGGGATGTTATAATGAATTCTAAATAGATAATTATAATATATGTAAGAAAATTAAATTTTAATAGGAAGAAGCATCATGAGAACTACATCAATGTAATTATAAAAATATTTCAAGAGTAATAAAGGAGGGCACAAAGACGATGAATATAAAATTTAAATAAAGTGTAAAAATAATTTGATAAAAGTTATTTAGTTTATACTAAATAATAAACGCATCTTCCAATGATTAATATAAAATGAGCATGAACACAATGAAACTAAATAAACATAGTCAATGGTCATTAAGGATAACTAATGCTGACAAATACCAAGTCAATATGATTAATGTTAATGTTTTAGTCATAAATATTGAGGTTGAATATGAAAATTAATTTTGAATTCCACAGTTTTAATTCGTTAATGAATTTTGAATGTTCCATTTTAATTTTTTTTGTATATGGTCATTTTTATAATGAAATATCCCTACAAATGTTCTCATACTAACACAATACATAGAGGTTGAATTATCTATTACAACACCATGTGCTTTATTTAATGAATCTCAAGAATTAACTCCTCCTAAGTAAGGATTATATTTCAATAAATATTTTTATTCTTCCAATGATATAATTTTATTCTATATTGGGTATGAATTGGTTTTTTAAATATATATCAAATATCTATAGATAAATTATGGAAATCAAATTCACCATCTTAAAATTTCATACAACCCCAAAATAAAATTATAATTATTATGAATTATTTATGAAAAAACATTCTCGATGATTTTTATTAGTTGAATTACAGAAACCAATTATTTATCAAATGGTTATGAAAAAATAGAATTAATTTCCATTAATACATTCCAATTATGAGGGAGTATGTTGAAAAATACCTAAAGGAGTTATACAATTTTCCCAAAATTTAATTGTTGAGTAATACAAAAAACTCTTGTCTAGAGATCTGTAAATATCTACAAAACCAAAGAGAATGGATCTCACTCAATTAGATGAAATGTGGTAGAGAGAAATATATTATTTAAATGAACATTTTATATTCTCATGTTTATCATGATTGGTATAACCTATAATAGTATTTAAGGATTATCATAAGAAAATGGATTTATACATTTATTACCATTAGTTTTAGAATATCATAAAAATTACAAAGAATCCACTTATTAGAATATATAATTTTATGAATCCTCTACAATGGGATAAATACTTCTCAAATGTAGATCTTTGATTAGGATATCATCAATTAATGGTGAAATGGGGTTATATTCTATGTACTTAATTTCACATAATGTATTAAAATTTGAGTTAATATTGATTCTATTTGAACTCACAAATACATAAGATAACTTCATTTACATAATGAACATATTCTATAGAGATTAACTTGATACATTAATGTTGGTATTTATATATAAAATTCCCATATATTTAAAAATAACAGAAGAATATCAGTAGTATTTGTGTATTTTGTGAAATAATTTAATAAAGAATAAGTCATATGAAATGTATAAAAATGTGACATCGACAAAAAAAGTTCCACATTCTTATAAAATTTAATAGCAATAAATGATATTTTTATTAATATCTCTAATAATGAAGTATAATATGGGTATAATATAAAATGTTTGATGATGGAGATCTGTAATTAATTTATCTGATCCAGTTATTATCAATTATTTATTTTGAAATTTATACTGATTTGAAATCTCTGTATGCATATTAACATATAATGATCTAATATATTTCTAGATATGAGAATTTAATGTAATTTTAAATGAGTTCATGATTAAAATAGATATTGCACATATACTCACACATGAAAATTTTTAGGAGGGTTTTGATATATATGGTGATGCATATAATAATGAATTATATTGTATACTCATGAAAAATGACAATTTGAAATACTATTCATAAAAAATATAATGATCTATTATAAAAATTTTAAAAAAATTGTTCTAGTGTTGGTAACACTAATAATTTTATTTTTTCTTTAGTTAGAATTATTTATATAAAGAAGTGTGACATATTTATGGAACATACAATCTTTAATTATTAATTCCCATAGAATGTGATTAAAAAAATAAAAACAATATAATAAGATTTTATCAAATGATTATATTTATTAATCCACCACCTTATTTTAATAGAAGAGACAAATCCTACCTTGCTCAAAAAAATTCTTAACCACATATCTTAGTGAATGTTATAGTAAAATGAAGGTATAATTTTTATATAAAAAATTAAATCAAACCTATAAGGAATGGTAAAAAAATGAAGTTTAATATTGAAATGTTTAGAGTTATATGTATTTTTAAAATATTTTATATACTATTAGTAGATGTGATAATGAATTGTATATTAGATAAATCTCACAATAGAAAAATATATATATACCAATGGATTAGAAGGAATTATTGATATTTTTAAGAACACTTCTAGTGGGATAATATAAAGAAGGATATTTTTTAATATCCATCAATGTGGGAGGTGTTATTGTAAGTTATGTTGCAATGGTAGAAGTACAAGTGGATAAAAATACCATTACCAATACCAATATGGGAATGGGTGGAAGTCATCAAGGATTTTGATATGGATCATCTAACACATCTAATTGATATAATTTTTCATTGGTTGTAATAGAAAATTTCATAATTAATTCTTACTTCATCATAATTTAATAAGACTTCTAACATGATAAATATGTAATTATATATATATAAAATATGTTATTATCCTTCATGGAAAACCATTATAAACTTTTTATAATGTTTATATAATGTTATACTAAATGTTATAAAAGAGATAAACAATAATTTTACATAGATTTGAACGTCAGTAAGATATATGATTCTCAGATAGATAATCAGTCTTACAAGACCATTCAAGCATTAGAAGAAATTATAAGTGATTAATTATCTTGATTAAAAATGGATGTGATCATGATATTACTATAATAATATTTTCATACAATAATAGAACTCGATTATTGTATGCATGAATCTATATGAATCCCCATATAAGAAGAAACTTACCACTATAACATGTTGGGTTGTTTTTGGATAATGAATTCTGTTGTGTCTAGTATCAATTAATGAAATAATAGGGAAGGTTTGAGACATCAAAAAAACATCACATTAGTATAGAGTTCATAGAATATATATATAGACAATCATCAAGGAGGCCCATATTTTCATGTTAGGGATATTTTATACCTACAAATATCTCTATATAAGAGATTTATTAGTTTTAGGAATAAGTGATTTTGAGTCCGAAGTTATATTTGAACCTTCTAGATTCTCAATCATCTTTGAGTTTTTCAATATCATCCTAAATACAAATAATCATATCCTAAGTACATAATGTGTTTCGGGTACATATACTAAGGAATTACATTCCCAATATCTATCATATTTTGAGTTTGGAGGTTTTATGTTATTGGATGATCTATATTATAAGAAGCATTCTAAAAAAACATTTATCATTGTGATAAAAAACTAGAATCTATGAGTTATAAATTTACAACGTACAATGGAGGAATAAATGTTATAAATTGAAAACATGGAAACTTAATGGTGTAATGAAACAAAGGAACCCTCATATAATTTAATCATATAATTTGAATTAAAATTTCACTAATAATATTTCTGATAGGTAAAAATTTGTAATATCCCATATATTTATAAGTAAATTACATCAATCAAATTAATTATTTATTAAATAGTTTATATTAGAAACTGGAGAAAATGATTGAAAAGAAATGAAACAAATCATTTTTTAATAAATGTAAACATCATTTTATTTCGTACTATTAATTTTTTAAAGATGAATACATTCAATAAGATTAACAAAATAATAATAAAATTATAAAATATTGAAAGTAATATAAATTTTATTTAACAATTTGATTCTTTATGGTCTCCATTTAATTTAACTTCCAAACAAAACAATATGAAAATAATTTAAAACATTCGATCTATTGAGGATCTTTTATAAATTATTTCTATTGAAACATGATAGAAAATTTAATTAATTATTAATTATAGAATGGATTAGTATTTATTGGATGTGTAAAAAGTACATAACCACTATAAATTTCAAATTTAGAATAATAACAAAACCATTATGATATTTAACTGACACATAGAATAATAATATGGATGTTAGAATATAATAATGAACATTATGGTAATTATGGAACTAACATTATAAAAATTTTATCCTAAAAAATATTAATTATGTATATGTATAAATATACCCTAAAATTATTACCTTATCCATGTATCATGATATATGTATAATTATACATTTTTTATAAAAATTATAATACTTTTTTTGATAAAAAATATTTTTTATGAAATAATTAAATATTATTTTAAAAATAGATAAACTTATTTTGGTAATTCAAATTACTATTTTGGATTTATCATGTGAAATTTAGGTATCTATGAATTTTTTATATTTTTCATAAATAATAAAAATAAGGATTTGAATAGTGAAACTTTGTAAAAATTGTATTCTATATAAAATGATGAATACATGAATAATTACATACTAGATGATTTAAGTAATAATTTTTAACCAAGCATGAATATAATAGTATAAATAATCATTATTATCATAAATATTCATGATATTTATCAGTAATAAAAATTTAAAAATATTTTATTCCAAAACCACCCATTTACCTATAAATACCACCCTACTCTGAGCATATATCCACAAATTTAAAATTTTATGCATAAATAATTATTTTCCAAATTATATTCCAAAACCCTCACATCAATGTTGGGAATGCTTTTTTGTAACCATGACACCATCCATAGAATCATTTTGATGTTGTCTAATTGAGTCCACTTATAGAGTAGGTAACAATGATTCATTCATATGATTCTATTATCATCCATCTCATAAAACATATATATGTATATTATAATTTTATTAATTTTTTTCCAAAATTATATGTCTATATAGTTATCAAAGAAACACATTAATTAAATTTAATTTTACATTAATCATTCTCAAAACTCCAGTCACATAATGGTATGTTCAGAAAACTAATGTGAATGATGATGTTTTCATTTCCACCTATAAAAATGTTTTTAAATAAATGTATTGTATTTTTAGAGTATTAATAATAAATTTAAATTCATTTTATATTTTTCATGGATTATAATGCATGAAACTAAAAATAAAAATAATAATAATAATAAATAGTCATTATCTATTTTAATACCCTAATGAAAACAGACTAGGAAAATTCATTGATTTATAAATATTTTTGAAAATATACTAAACTATAGAACTTATTTAATAACATAATGAAATTAACCAAATACCACAACTCTTATATATCTTATCGAACAATTGATTAAAAAATTTGATATATTAAAATATAAAAAATAATAATGAGAAATGTGGTCTAAAAAATGAGTTACCAAATGAAAATCAATATTTGAATAATATATTTAATAAAAAAAATTAATTAAACCATTTTAGAGGATAATGTATTGTTTAAAGATATTATAGAATCAAGTAAAGGTATATTATATAATCTATCATTATTTTATTTTAAAAATTTATATATTTCAGAAATATAATAATTATATATATTAAGTTTTAAATATTTATTTATATTTATTATTTCATTTTCCTATTACTTTTTTGGGATATGCATGTATTTTTAGTTTCTTTTCAGATAATATCACAGAGGGTAAACCCTTTAATTCATATAAGAGATATTTTTTGATTCCTTTTTTTTATTTATTTTTTTATAATGTAATTACTATTTATATCAATAATTTATAATCCAAATAATTTATAAATAAAATATAGTAGTTTTTTATAGTTTTAAAAGAAACAATTTTCCCTTATCTTCATTAAAATATGTTTTACCTATAGCATTGAATTATGATAAAGTGTTTCATTTAAATTACATATTAATTATTATTTATGAGTATAATTCCATTATATTAATACCAATATTCCTTAACTGCAATTCTCTATTCATATATAGATTTTCAATATTCCCTAACCCCTTATTTTCTTAGGAACCAACATGATCCCTTTATAGTTTTTGATTGGTGATATTATTATATAACATTTTTCTTATTATGTTATTATTTCATGTTTATGATTAATTTATGTTTCTAATCAATATGAAAAAATATGTATGAAATATTATGATGAAATATTTGGACGTTAATTGTACTACCCTAAATATATGAGGAAATAATTATTTCTTGTAAAATTCTATCTATATTACATTATAAGTTATCCTCGACCATTTAATTTTGATGTTCAAGTAGTGATCCTTGAGTAATCTATATGAGTATATGATTAATACTTGTAACATATTATTATATCTCTAATGATTACAATATTCTTGTGATATCATCTCCCTTATTCCATGTAGTGATTTCTGAAACAACTCTTTTATATCCAATGTTATTCTTATTTACTCATAAGTTAAATCACATCTTCATGTTTATTTATCTTATCATCTCACTATGAATTTTAGCAAACTCGTTATTTTATATATATCACCATGGTATTGATTATAGAAATAGATGTATAATTATATTAATAATATTATATATAAATTTGAAACAAAATATCATTTAAATTTATTTAACAGTTATTTATTTTGTGAATATTATTCTTAATACAGTGATACTATATAAAATGGTAAAGATTTTTATAATATTTTTTGTATGGAAAATTTTGTAATATTAGAAGAAATATTTTTGAGACATTATAGGATTCATAAATTTTTATGGATGTTGTTCTGGAGGTTGATTATTTTTCCATTATTTAACTAGTTTTCTAAGTAAGTGGTAATTTTTCTTTTTTATAGCTTCACATCATATATAACATACACATGTCCATAATATTTATTCATGTTACATTTATCTATGATATATTTGTATTATTTATATAATGTAATTATTCATCATGTAGAGTACGTTAACATATACTCTTGATAATGGGACACAAAAATTGTTTCATTTTCTATATATACATGTTTTTGATATTCCAATTATATAGATACATAATTATAAATTTCAGTTAGATATTGGTATTAATAATGTAGATTTCATTTAAGGTAATATTCACTGTATGCATTTTTTTTCTTTCTTATATATAGAATACAATAGCCTGTTTGGATGTTCACTTTAGGTCTAGTGAGGGTATAACTCAGGCATTATTTAGTAACACTAGGTATGGGAATTATATTTTAGAATTAGAGCATTTGTTTCATTTAAAAAAGTTAGTTATAGTTTGATATCAAATTTCAGAAACCCAAATAATGTTTGGCTTACTTTTCTGGTGTGAAACCTCTGTTTCCCAAATATTTACAATGTAAATAGAAGACACTCCATGTTGAGTGAGCATTGATATTGGAATTTTGAGTTGGTTATGACATTATGTATATTATAGGTATAATAATGGATCTATATATTTGTTTATAAATTGTTATAGTTGTATTATTAGAGAATAATTCAAGTTCTATTTAGTCACATTAATTGAAATATTTCTTCACCAAAATCCAATAATAATTGATTGTGAGTCCGTATCAATTATATATTTCAATAAATTTATTTTTATGAATTAATGGGTTACTTTGGATTATAGCGGATTATTATGATAATTATTGATTAATAATTGTTATTTCTTAAAATCATAAATTTATTTATTGTAAATGTTCCTTGTTGTTAATAAAATTTTAATTTTGAAACAAAAATAAATTTGTGGATAAATGATTGTTTAAAAACAATTTTATGTGATGGATTTTCATGAAATGGATGATTGAAGTATAGAAATTTATATGAAAAAATTTAGATGAAAAAATATTTTTTTAAATGTGGTTTGTGTAGTCAAACAACATATATATGTTCATTTTACCATGTTTTATTTGATAAATAGTGGGAAATTAGTTGATTTTATTATTTTTATTTTTCTGAAAAATTATTTATGTTCATTTTTGAATTATATTAAAAAATTAAAAGTAAAATGGTTTTCAGATAAAGAAACAAATTTCTATAAATTTCATGATTTTTGGTGTTGACCAAAATTTCTTGGATTCTATGAGAGAATTTAAATCACGATATAATTTTTTTACGTAAAAAATATTTATTATAACATACAAAAATGTAATGGTTGTCAAAACTGATTTTTATTTGATTTTAGTGTATCAAAATATGATGACACAAGTATTTTGAATTTTGTGTGGATGATTTCTATTCTGAGTGTCTAATTAACAATTTGTTTTTGGATCTATGTAATTGTGTTTAATGAAATGACATAGTATAAAAATATCATAATTAATTTTTTATAGATAATATATTATATACATTTTTTTCTTCATTGGAAATTTTTAGTTCTTAATGTGGGTTGGACAAAATATATAAATATTTTTTCAATATTAATGTATTGGGGTCGAATGGTGAATTTTTTATCCATATTAGTGTGAGAATTTTAGATGATTGGGAGTTCCTCAAACTGATATGATACAATTTATTGATGATTTAGACTAAATAAATATAAAAATGAGATAGGGATTATGGAGAGAACATTCGAAATCATAATATGTGGGTTAAAACTATTTTTGTGAAAAGTATGATGGTTTTATTAAGACACATGGTTAGATATTGAAAGTTTATTTGTGGTAGATATTTTTTTGATAGGAACTGTGGTATTTCTGAGATATTTTTGGATTTATATAAGGATTAACGATAAGTATTTAAACAACAAAAGACATTATGGTGTGGAGATTTTTACAACTCGTGTCTTAAATTATTGATTAAATAGATGTAAGATTATACCATGATTGAAATAAATATTGTAATGATTTTTTGTTTTAGTGTTAACTGATTAGAGAGAAGTTTTGGATATATCTTTTTATATAGATTTGGTTGTTTTATGGGTGGAAAGTTATATGTAAAATACATAGAGTGTGTTTTTATATAACAATACATGGAAAATATTTCCAATTTTTAATATATTAACAAGATTTTCATCATAGTTATGGGACTAAAACAACCATAAGATATATTCCAGTAGGGTTTCACCATTGGATAATCTACCAAGGGGATAATGTTATTCTATTAAGTATCCATTTAGTTCCATGATAACTAATTTAATTCTATTATATAGCCAATATAACATAAATTTTTTAATTAATGTGGAAATAATTATCATTTCATGATCACATCCCACCCCCTTCATTATAAAATTATAGGGAACATAAGGGATGTTTTATTTCGTAAGACACTCCCCCTCTCTGTCTCTCATTATCCACTCATCATGATTTGTAAAGTATTTTAGATATTTATAAAAATTGAATACAATAATGTCATATAACTAATTTTATATTCTACTTTGAATGTATCCTATATTTTTTGTTTAGATTCCATGGTATATGTGTTTTAATCTTACCATATCATGGTAGGATATTATATTAATGATGATTCTTTCTTATATTGTGTATAAAAGAGTATCATGAAGTATGGATTTTTTCTATTGCATTAAATTTTTATTTAGTTATAAATTATAGTGATATTATTAATTTTTGTATAAATTTACCAAACAATTATATTTTTTAACTTATATATTTTTATCATTATATGTTCATGTGTTGGTCAGTAGTGGTATAAAAATCATTACTTGGGATTACGAAATTACATCTCTATATTACGTGATTAGAAATGATTATTTAATTTTTTTAAAAAAAATATATTTTCTATGATTGATTACATGATGGTAAATATTGAGGAAGGTTCACATTGGGTTTAATAGTGGTAAACATAATATCATGATTACAATATAAATACATTAATTATGTAAGTGTTCATTTACCATTACAAATAATTATTATTTTGTATTAGGATTAATAATATTGTTAATCTGGACATTTTTTTTTCACATTTCAATAAGTTGTAAATGTGACAGTCTTAGTTTAACATACATATTAACAAGCACTATATGGTATTTAAAATTGTTTCATTTTTGATCCTTTATCGAAAAGATGTTGGTATCCCACATAAGATATTTATTATTTTTTGGGACAATATTTTACATTGGTTTTAAGATAGAAACTAATTGTAACTTTTAATGTGGATTTAAAATCTCATTCATAATATAATGAAAATTTAAAATGATATTTGTATTTCAAATAAATTTTTTAGAATGTAATTTTATGGGAACTAATCTTTATATTCCAGATATTTATGCTATGTGTATTTTTTTAAGGTATTAGTGTGGTAGGTTTTTCAACTGATTCCCATATAAATTATTTATATAATTATTTTTTATAGGTATATTAAGGTTAAATAAGGTGATATTTACTTATAAATGTGTCGGTGTAATTGTCCATGTTATGGCGAGGCCATGATTTTCTAATGTAAGTGTTCTTGTGTGAGTCATATTTTTTTTGTTTCTATGTATTTTATCTCTTATTAAAATAGGATTATTTATAGAATATGAACAATAATAAAAAACCACTATTAGGTTATAATTTTTTTAACTGGGCTTGGATTTATATTGTACTCGTGATGGATGTTTATTATTAGGACCATGGGTGTATATTTTATTTTAATAAAGAGCAAGTTTAGAATCATTTAAACCATTAACTACATATAATTAGAAATTGGGTTTTTTACTTTTAATGAGTTATTACTTATTGGTTATTTTCAATTCATATGATGACCTTGCAATGGTCCAATATAACATAACAATGGCAATGTGGTTGTTGAGATTATTCACCATGAGATAATCAGAAATATTTGATATCTTGATTAATTTTCACCCTTACCATTCATTTTAATAGTATCTATTATTCTCTATGGAGTGTAGTTTTATATGTTCTATAGTATACATGAATCCCCTAATTATACCATTTATCCTAGGTACTATATTTCGGATGGGTTACTGGGGTTGGGGTCTCTCACCAAACACATTTGGGTTTGTGTTTTGGAGGTCCCAATATTATTTTTGATAAGAATGTGGGGCACATTTTGATTTTTTATTAGAAATAAATTATTTCATTGATATTTTATTTAGAGCCATAAATTCAATTTTTACATGATCTCGTAGAAATAAATGATTCACTTGAGATGTATATGGACACATAGAAGCCAAATTTTTTACATTAATACCCACATTTAAGATATGAAATTTTATTATATGTGAATGTTAGTTTCATTTTATGTTTTAATCCACATTAATATTTCCCCCTAGTTTCTATAACAACTATCATAAAATCATAGTTCTAGTTTTGAGGGATGAAAACTATCCATAAAAAATTAAAGTGGATCATATAAAGTAGAACACAAATCATAGAGAGAGAATTAATTTTTAAATTTTAAAGATGAAATTGAGAGACTATTAATATCATATAGTGATTCACCTAACATTGATGGTTGGAATCCATAAAAATTTTATGTTTTAGATTCAGAAAAATTGGATTGACATACACTATGAATTATATTACTGACATATGTGTGAAATGTTTTAGTCAATATCATATCAGAGAGAAAAACTATGGGTGTTGAATCCTTCCAAATAAGAATCATTATATATACATGAAAACAAATACCTAAAACAAGGGGATAATTTACCATACAATTAAGTAGAATAAATTGAATCCAAAAAACATATATCTCATAACATTTACAAGGAAACATTTTCAAATATCCTTTGGTTGTTCTTGAGAATGGGTCATGCACAGTACATTATCAATTTCTGATCATGTAAAGACACATTATCAATAATCACTATTCATGAAAAGAAATCCTAACAATAATTAATGACCATGAGAATCCTTATTTTCAATCCCTTTTGATCTTGTGACTTATCGACTAGTAGATGCCTGAAAATCATCCAAAATACCTAGTAAAATTAATGATGAAAATTTGAAAAAGCTGGAGACATTATAAAGTAATTTAATTTAAATCAACATGAATAAGTGTTTCAGAAGACCATGTGAGGCCCCTATAAATATGTACAAAAATTAATTCATGAAACTATAAACATATCACCTTCATCATTAGAAGGTTCTCGAACATTTTTATTTTTTTATTTTCTACCCCTATAGCTTGATAAACTAGAAGAGTGGATTCCCTGACAATGTTCATGCATCATCACAAAATTTTTTATTTTTCACCCAGTAAAACACTAAAAATGCAGGATTTTGTTTGACAACAATCACATCATACATGAGGTATCATTTCATTATTGAATAAATAAGAAAATGAAAAAGGAGAAATGATGAACCTTCTTTCAGAGATAAGATATTTTGGCCTTCATGGGAATGGAGTAATTCCACAGGCCACTAGAATTTATCATGATAAGACAACCTCGATGAGCTAATATGATCTCACAAATGGCCTTATAAAAATCAACCTGATATCATGACTAGTCCCTTGAAAAGCTACCATAGTCTCATGAATGACCACATGAAAATCATCTTCAATCACATGCATACCTTTCCACTTTTGTGCAAATCTCGTATAGACTTTTAAGAATGTTAGGATGACTATGTAAAAGATCATTGACATACAAACATGATTCTAAAAATTCCCATTGAACATCGGGGTTCTAATAGACGTGGATACAAAATGACATTATTACTATCTCTAAATATCTTATGACACCACCTTGATGAGCCATGGTGGGATCATGTGAATCGTGTGACACTAGAATCCCTCCACTGACTTGAGATCACACCCATGAGATATGAGTAGAGCAAGAAGATATATCACCTATTATGAGGGGCCTATATCACCCCATCATCTCATATAAAAAAATATAAAACACGAATAGACACCATGGGAGAATACTACATAGGAGTGAAAGATGGTACTACTTAGACTAGATGATCACAAGATTACAAAGTCTTTTACTGGTAAAAAATGGGGATCATCTTCAGGGACCACATGGAATGAGTATGTTTTGTACATGGTAACAATATAAGAAAATTATAAGACATATGATTAGTTAGATGTATTGTGAGAAAGAGGTCCCACATATCAACTAGGTCACATGAAAACCAAAATAGGATAACAATGGAAAAAAATTGAGGCACATTTAAATAAAGGATTGAATAATGTCATAAAAGTATTGAAGACTCATGTAAATATGGATATGATGATTCTCATGTAATTTTCATCATCGACCCAGATGATGAGATAATACCATGAAATTTCACCCAAGTCATATGAAGCAACCCCTACATGCCATTGGGAACATGTGATTTCCCATGGACTATTCAATAATGTTGCACGATGACCTCTGAGAAATAAATCCATGTATTTAAAATTCCTTCGGGGTTTCTAGAAAAATCATGATCTTTAATCAAGACATTTCACACAATATTTTTACTCACAACATGACATGTCATATACGTCTCATGATATCAGTAGCACATGTCACCTAGGCCTCACGGTGTCTCCCTGAAATGTCAACTGATTCTTGACATATCAACAGAAAATTTCAAGTTATTCCCATGAATTCCTACAAATATGTTAGAAATATCATTATAAAACCTCCATTAATTTCATACTTGATCTCAAGATATCCTATAAAAGGGTCATGTTGAACATGAGACACCCTCCGTAAATGTTATCTAGATAATGAGATGTCTTACAGACATATCGTCCAGATAATTTGATATCAATGAAGCACGTCAACTAGATCAAGTGGTTATATTCTGAAATTTAAAGTAGACATCCATCACATATAAAAACATCATCATACATATCATTAAAACATCTATAGATGTGTTAGGTGGAAAATAAAATTTTTAAGATAGAAAATCAAAACATTTCATGCATACAATCAAACCATGTCAGGAAGACATCATGGGGTATGATAACATTATCTAGTTGGTATATAAGTGAAACCTCAAGGTGTTGGACCTAATCTAATATTACTATGAGAACTCTAATTTCTTCAATAACTATGATATCTAGGATGAATTCCAAATGCCCAAACTCTATAAGAAACATCCCAAGGTCCTCCCCAGTGAAGAATCCCCATATCCACATGCAGTAAGACTAATTACTTGTTATCCTCGATTTCTCATACCGAGCATAAGAAACATGGTCTTATGTATATTCAATGATCAAATCACTTACAATATTTATGACTTCATATTGCGAAACCATATTGTATAACTCTATATCTAACTGAACTATAAGTTCTGCGATTCATTCTATAACATTGATACACATGAAACCTTCCAAAGGCCTGAGTTCAAATGGGATTCTAACTCAGTGTAATAACATCCATGTCTCTAACATTCATACAATTGAGACCAAATATCTCCCATGGGATGAATTTTTTTTATCATCCACCAAAAAATTGATAAGAAAATAAACCTAAGTTGAATTTGATTTATACAATCATTGAGATATATATGACTCCTCTTGGAGGCTCATTCTTAATACCCAGTCCAGAAGATCCCTCATATATGTCCTTTTTGAATGATGTTAAACTACGTTTGTTCAAAAAACTACATGGGTTTTTATTCATTATATAAAAAGGATACATACAACACCTCATAAAGGATAAATTCCATCCTTGATATATTAATCACTCACATAAACGAAATTAGACTCTAGAGTGTTTAGCTGTATTGTATCAATATAAAAGCAGTTTCACATTAATGGAAAATGGATGAATAATATAAAATACATTCATATGGACTCATTAATGTACCCCTATTTATACATGGATGTTTTCAATAGTTGATAATTGTATTTGGGTAACTAACCTTGTATTGTTATTTGGAAGTGATTAAATAATATATCGTAAATCAATAAGAGAGTATATGAGTAGGAAGAACTTCCCCCCCCCAAAGGTTGTGATGAGACTGACCTCTCATCCTATCAACCAATATGAGTTCCTAAGATTCCTTGGGTTTGAAAACCAAATTGGCTAACTACCGTTGGAATGTAAATTCTAAATCAGTTATGGATGTGAGAAGCATCGAAAGTTTCTATAGAATTTTAAAATTTTATGAACCCAATTCATGTGATTTTTATGAAATTTAACCCATCATAATAAAATTGTGGGAAATCCATCCATACATGTTATCATTCCCACATAACAAAAATGGTGAAATGAAATTAATCTAGGAAATAAAAAAATGAGAGGTCTACATATGTTAGGCTAATTTGTTTTCAATTCCACATGAAAAAAATAGTAAACCTGGTTAGAATATCTAAAATAAACAAAATTATAAATTGAATTAATATAATTGGGGTGTCATAAAATAATTACAACCTCACTGTGACAATCCCACATGAACAGAATGTATAAATAGTGAGTCATAAAGGGAAATAATATTACCCGTGAACATCTTATTGAGAACATATCAAGCATGTAATAATTCATAGATCAATGAATTAGTTCATTATTTTCCTTATGATGGAAGGTACTACTCTCACACAAAACACCCTGATCCAAGGTCATATCTTCATCTAGTGAATATTTTTAAAAATTATCTATGATTGCAGCGCTTATGGGTCACATAACGACTTAACCAGCCAGACATCTCATGTTTTGGGTGGAGAATACAATGCTGTTGGGATACCATCCACATTGTATACTCTTAACCATTAAGGATATAAACAAGAGAATATAGATACTAAAAATAATGAGATTTCATTAACCAAACAATGTTACAATAAAACAAACAATACTCGCTGCCACCAACAACTAGTTAAGATGATAAATTAGAAAAAAACCACCTTCATTTTCTAATGAATGTGGATCAGGTATTCAACAATATATATGATTCAGTTTATGAGACACTATATAGGGATCCTATTAACCAACATCACCAAATCCATCCCTATGGTTCCTGTTAGTGACCTGTGGAGGGCATCACCTAACACATTTCTACATATAACACCAATTAATAAGTCCCACAGGAGACAGATAAGTCATGAAATGATTTGGATAACTAATATTGGGATTATATGCCAACTTCTATTGATGATGATCATGAACATATTATTGTGGTATCAAATGAGAAGGATAATATAAATGCTCAATTGGTGGATGTCTTTGGGTATATTCCTAATAAAAGAATGTAGTAGGCCTATATTTACACCCCATGCATGTATCATGTTATAATAATATTTTGCAATAATGAGGAAAAACATAGCCTCACATTATTTAATTAATTGAATCCATTATCCATTATATATTGGATATAGAAAATGAGATATCTTATATTCATCCATACACTTATACACAGTGTCACTAAATCCTGGAAATAGTAGATGAACTCATCCGACATATTCTTTATATGTTACTGATATGGGTATAGGTGCATATTCATATCACTACATCCAAACCAACAGATATAGTGACCAAGTATTAATGTGCATAAACATTAAAATAAATTCATGGAATAACAAAAAATCTACACAAATAGATTCCCAAACATTATATTATTCTAGTTTCTTATGAAACATGGAATGAAAGTCCTGTATTTCTTTGAAATATAAGCAATGTTTCCAACAATTATCTTCCACCAATGTATTTTCAAATTGAAAGAAATTTTTCATAACATGGGTAAAGGAAACTGAATAAAGTGTTGTGGTTGAATGCTCGGTAAGGGTGATTAAATTAAATGTATGTGTATATCATTAACTTAATGGTATGAGAACACAATCATGATCATTAAAATTGTAATACCTCATGATTCCACTATACGCTTCTCATTCAATATTGCAATAACTTGCATTGTACGCAACTTCAAGTTCTAACACACCGCGACTAATCAAAATAGCCATTATGAATAGTAATACCCACTTTTTTAAATTATATTTTATATTTCAAAATGGACATCATTTTTGGATTCATAATATCTAAATTAGCCTATGTTGAATTTTTTGGTATTTTTCTGAGAATTTCCAATTTTTTATGAATAGTGAAAAATACTTAAAAACAACTTTTTTAATCAAAATAATTTATAGTGATAACTTATACTATTGAGTGGTTTTAAAGTATAATTAGAATATATTTTTACTATTTTATCCAATGGTTTCCATTATAATTAATTTAACATTGAAATTGGACATAAACAATTGTCAATCTTTTGATATATGTTGTTTCTTAAAAACACGCTATTTGTTGTGACAGCGGGTATTAAATATAAAATTAATCGATGCAAATTATATTTTTGGAATTTTGTAATATAGAAATCATATTTGGATTAAAAATATCAACTATATATTAGGGTGAAATTTTGGCATTATTTTGAAAAACTTCAATTTTTGATGAATAGTGAAACCACTAAGTGGTAGTTAAAAACTGATTTTTCGTTTAAATGAAACATTACCACTTCTGTGATTTTATTTTCAAAAATCTGACATACATGGTTGTCATTAAGAAGTAAAATGTTGTTTAATGGGATTAAAATAATTTTTTTGGTGAATAGTAACCTTTAAGTTTAATTAATCGTGAGTAAAGGTAATTAGTAAAATTTAAGGTAAAAATAGTATTATAAAAATATGGAATGACCTTTAACTTGTCCAAACACTATTGGATGTGTCATGGCCGACCAAGACAATCAATGGGTCAACTTGGGGTCCCCATGGAGCCACTTTGGTAGGAACATGACATAAATAACTTTTTATTTAATGTTAAAATAAAAAGGTCACAAACAAGAGTTGTTTTACTAAAACAATTTTTAAATGTGGTTATACAAGTCATATTTTTGACTATAAATATTCATTATAAAGATAAAAAGATTTCATACATCATGATAGTTTTTTTATAATTTTTAGACATTAAATAAATTAAATTATTTATGACACCATGATGATGCAACGAATACCTCATTAATTAACGATTTAAATAAAATGAATGGATAATGTAAAATCCAAGGCTTAAACTTATCAAAAACCTACTGGATGAGGATATTTTGAACCATTATCACCTTATCCTCGAATTATATAAGTTTGGGACCTTTATAATCCGAAAAGCATTGTATAATAAAGTAACATTTCATTACTTTCCAAGAGTGCCCCTCCTCTCCACTTATAAAAGGCCCCCACCACTACCAGTTTATTCACACCTTCAAGCCATTTGGCTCGGCCAACCTATGCCCAAATACTCTACCAACTCCCCTACCTTACTCCTAGAAGCCTCACCTTGGGAAGAATTCTTCCCAAGGAAGCCTTTGGCTTAAATCAAAGAGAGTTACCCGATTTTAAGGTAATGTCTTCTCTAATGTTGTTTTTTTTTATTTTGCTTCTCCAACCCCCAAAAATCTTTTTATTCATTTCGTTTGTAACAACACCAGTATCCTAAATATACGAGGATGTTTTCATAAGAATTATTCGAGCTACACTTACACACACTTACATCTAATGGTTAGAGAACATACTATTTCTGTGGATGACGAATTTCTGCCTCACGAAATGATGATTGTTCAATATTCTTTTAACACCTCTAATGGTGGCCATTTTGATGACACTATTCTCATATATGATATATATATTATGTTTATGATTTCCTTATGCTTCTATATTTCTCATTTGTGGCATACTTTATGATTTCCATTATGGATAAATGTGATAATTTCATTTTGGGAAGTGCGGACTACCGCCCCCTCAAAGTGATTTGAATCGTTAATGCCATATGTAGGATGTATAAAGGATAGATTAAATGGTATTATAGATTATATTATACTGGAATTATGTTATAACTTTATTATATTCAATACTAAATAGAAATGAATATAGTGTTTATGTGTACGTACGGCTTACCGTCTCCTTGAACGGTGCATTTCATTTCTTACCTTTAAATGTTATGTAATATTATAAATGATTGTATATACTGGATATATATGATGTATATGATATATACATCATGAATATAATTATGGATATAATGGATATATTACCACATGAACAAAGTGTAATTATAAGAAGTTTATTTTGGACTCAAGTACCTAAGATCGACAAAACGACCATTATTAACTTAAATAATTACATAATGTTCATAACATGGTAATAAGTGATATAAAAGGAATAAAAAACGTGAAAAAGGTTCTTAAGAAATTATAAATTAACTCTACATTATTATTCATGAGGTAAAATAACGGTCGAGTGAATTTGGACATGAGGTAAGGGAACTTCTTAATCCAATTTCCATTCTTTGGGTTAATCTCCTACTTTCAAATTACGTCATGATATTAGTATGTACTGTCTTGTATTTGTACTTTCTTTATGTGTAATTATAGTGAATACACATAATAGATCTATTTTATTTAAAAAAATTATCTTTGTATGGGACTTCGTCTCAATCTACTTTTATTGAGGCATATTTTGTTTTATACACAACCTTCTTTTATACGGTGTATAAACCCCTTTAACTTTTACGTTTATTCAAAAGGAATATTTTTATACGAAGCGTTTACTAAATGAAAAAATATAATTCTTTTTTTCATACGTATGCGGCGACAAATACTTCTCCACCGCCGTGACCATTATTTGAGCTTCGGCTTCCTCTACAAGCCATAACTTTTTTTTAAAAAAAATACCATGTTTTACTTTTCTATTATTATGGTATTGAAAATGGTTTGGAAAGTGTTTTTATTATATCAATGTGTTGTATTTATATCTTGTGATTGAAATGCAGAAATTTTATGTTTCCTTTATGTATGTTTTATGTGATAAGATTATGTTATGGTGTATGATATGTTTAAACCTGTTCATATGAGGAATGCATTGGACTTAATAAGTGACGGGTGGAGCCCGCTATAGCTCCTCAATGCATCGGTTCGTCTCATGAGACAAACTATTGTCTTGGCACGAGGCCTTGACAAAATATTATTTGTGGTCTTGGCACGAGGCCTTGGATACGTTGTTATGATAGTCTGGGATTATGCATTCCATCATTATGAAAGTGGTTATTGATATTTCATGTGATTATTCGACCAGTAGAATATCCATGTGAGTAAGTAAATGGAATTATTTGATTTTACTTTTGCCATATTATGCTGAAGTTCAAGTTTAAAAAGGCTTTTGTTTTAGTTATACATTGCCTTATATGTTAATGTTTATTTATGAAAGATTCCGCAATATTATTATCCTTACTGGGCATCTGAGCTCACCCCTTTTAATGTTTTAATTTTTCCAGGATGTGAAGAAGTATATTATGAATGATCTGCAGGGATAATATAAGGGGATATGAAGAGAAAATGTTGTAGTTTTGTTTTACATTATGATGTAATGTAAGACTTATGAATGTATCTAGTGTTTCTAAGGCTACTAAACTAATCAGTCTTTCGAGACATGATCATTTGTGATCATGCCAATGCTACGCAATAATGCACTGACTCTGGGTAGCTGGGGTCGGGGCGTTACAAAAATATCATAACATGCATATCAATGATCATAAACTTGTATCATGGATTAATTATATGCAGTTCATGAGACATGAATCATAAGGACATCAATAATGTAAACCATGAATGCATAATTGTTTAATAAAACATGGAATTGTGGCGTACACAACAACGTATCACATGGTGAACTTGTATATATAGAATAGAGTTCACACATTAAGGTAAGGACATGAAATAAGGACATATCATATACTTATGGACATGCAACTAGTTGAACATATAATGTTGTGAACGTGAAATTGGGTTCACATATAACATTTTGAACATGCAAATTGGTTCACGCATAAAATTGTGAAAATGTTATAAGGTTCACTCATATCATTGTGAACATATTTTCAGGTTCACGTATAAACATATATACATGAAAAGGATTTCATTCATAAAATTTTAAACCTGTAATATGGTTTACACATAATATTTATACTCATTATTCATCCATCATTACAAAATTTATTTGAGGGGGATATAGGTACCATCCATTACATAACCAAATCCTACATAATTGTTTCGAAAAACATTTATTATATCATGAAAAATGAAATTATATGGGTTCTTAAAAAATCAAATCATAAACCCTAAAATAAAATCTATATTATTATCACATACCTATGAAAAAGATATAGGATTCATAATTATTTATTGAAAGAATAACCTATGAAAATAAGTGAGTTTTAAAACAATACAACCAATGGAAAAGAAATAGATTATATAAAACTCATTCCATATAAATGAAAAACATTCAAAATAAAATATTAATGTAACCTTTAGGCCATTTCATATAAGGTAATTAGTTACATCAACAGATGTCATCATAGATGAAAAATAATGTGGAAAGATATTTTAAAACATTTCTTGTTTAAAATACCTGTTCTTCTTTCAAAAAATCGCATTAAAACATAGAAAATTCTTTAAATCCATTTTCTTGAATATACATATTAAATATTATAAATTATTCATTGTAAACCTTTTAGAAACTATTTTTATTAAATATTTATAAAGAGAGATTGATTTTTTTTAAACCATTTCATTAAAATTAAATTTAAAAAAAATTCAAAAAAATTACCCTTTTAAGCATCAAAAGGAATCCTTAGAGAAATGATGGAGTGTAAATCCATAAATGTTGTATTATGTAAGAACAACATTCCTTTTTCATTGTAAAAGGTTATAAAAATGAATTTTTCACAAAAAATAAGCTTATTCCATCAAAACAATTGGTAATATATAAAAAAGTTCAGAAACATGTTTTAATTATAATCCGATAATAGTATAATATTATTGGATAATGTTTTTTTGAAATCATGGTTTTAAAGGAACATAGATTTTCAACTGAGGTGAGGGTAATGTCAGGATTTCTTAAAAACACATTCTAAAATATCTTAATTAATAATGTCTATAAAAATGGTACAAATACCTGAATAGATTATGAATAACAATAGAATAATAAAATTCATAAATGTTCTTTATATATGTAAAATATGCATTCATAAATGTAAGCATAAAGATTAACAATCTCGAAAAGAGATGATATTTTTTCAATACACCCATACCAAATAGCAACTTGGGATCATACTAAACATTGTAAGAAAATGGAATTGAATGAATCCTATAATATCATAAAAATATAAATATTCATGATATAACATGTCAAATACACCTTGGGAATGAATTTAGGTGCATAACAAAACATGTGTCTCAATGAAGAAAATTGAGAAAAAATTATCATATGAATTTTTTAACTCGTGAAACATATACACCATGAAAGAATGCCAATAATGTATATTTTTAAAGAACCAATTTTTTTTGAATATTTATATATTAAAATCATGGTAGTATATAAACAACATAAAATAAATGATTGGTGAACCTGTAATGTTTCCTACGAACATAAAAATTGAGATGAAATTCCATTACATTATGCCTTGACTCTCATTGCACTCTTACAAACATCCTTTATAATAAATATACATTTATAATAAATATATCAAGGAAATTTATTATTATATTTAATACCATATATGTTTTGATTATGACTTAATATTACCATCTTGTTAACAATTCCATGTTATGGTTACACATCGTGTAATATTCAGTTTATTTTTCACATGTTTTTTTAATTTGTTACATATATGGTAATTAAAATTATGAAGTGATATTAAAAATATAAAACATGATATAAATTTAATTTTTATTCAGTTTATGTATATTATAATAATCTATAGAAAATAGAGGTATGAAATGTATTACATCAGTAATGGAGACAGTTGGTCATACATATTAATGAACAATATTTCTATTTAATTATTGTATCGAAACAAAGAATGTAAATGACATATATGTATATATATATAATTATTATAGTAGTATTGTTATATCATAAATATCATATATATTTCCCAAAACCATCCTTAATACATTCCATGTAGTGTTTGAATGAATCACATCCCATTGAGGGGACGATAGTCCACACATCCTCAAATTAAAGTATCATGTTTTAAAAAAATTAAACTAATATGTGTTTTATAAGTATTAAATAAGTTTAATTATGTGATAAATATAATTTTTAACATATAAAAAATATTATCATTCAATATTTCCATAATGAGAGGTGGTAAAAAAATGAGAATTCATCATTTAGTGAGGAGTTAGTTTGACATGCACATAAACAATTTATTTGTTACACATTAGATGGATGTTTATGAATGTTTATTTATAAAACCTATCATTAAAACATATTTTTATGGTGATGATACTGGTTTTTTAATAATAATGGTATATAGGAAATTTAGGTGGTGGATAATGATATTAAATTAAATGAGGTGAAGAGGGGATGTGACCTCTTAATTGGGCGAATCCTTCTCATTTTTAGAAAAGGGATTCCTTGGAAGGATTTATGCCCAAAGTTACGACTAATGTAGGGATTTAGATATTTTTTAAATATTATTTGGAGGATATTTCCTGAAACATGGTGGTTTTAAAGTTGTGGAGGATTGGGATATGTGGTGGCAATTTATTGGGAAGAGAAATGAACCACTCTCCATTTTTTAGAACAAGTTTGGTTTTACCCTCAGTATTGGAATAAAAAGTCATAAAAACGAAACAAAACTCAATATTGTGAGTTATATAGATGATATATTTTCAAAAAATGGTATTTTGACAAGTGGATTGGTCATTTGGGACCTTAATATTATAGTTTGTTCTTTTGTTAAGATAAATTTTACCTAAATCAATGTAATTTAATTTAATTACATTCTATAAAATACTTGGAAAAACAATTATGTTGAAAATTTGATACATTATAAATTCTTTTTATTCCAAATATAGATTAAATTTTTCCAAACTAATATCATGTAAGTGGAAAAAAATAATTTAAATTAATCCCACAGTAGGGCCGACAATGCGTGGTTTTATTGTAAAAATGATCAAAAGTTTACTATATTTCTATATTAAATATCAATGATAAATTTATTCAAATGGAATAAATTGGTTCAATTGAAAAAATATAATCCAATTAAACTATAAAAATAATTTAAAAAATAATGTATCCTTATAAATAAATTATATTAAAAATATATTTTGAATTAAATTTTATAATTTTACACTGTTTATTTAAAATGTAAAAATTCCCAGGAAAATGAAAAACATTTACCCTAACCTATTTTTTGTCTCCCATAAAAATATGATGTTTATTTTTAAATATAAAATTTATTAAAGTGCTAGAAATTATATTTAAAATGGGTTCTCATTAAGGGGAATTAAAAATATCATTATTAAAAATATAGGTTTTTCAACATAAAATAGGGTTTGTTCTTATCTTATGTCTATTAAATCTATTGGCTAAATAAAAAAATTATTTTGATGAACATATCACACATATTTCACATTAATATCAATAAATCGTTTGAAGTAACTTAGTTTATAAAGAAAAAACACCATTGGAAGAGTTAAAATAAAAACATATCCTTTATATTCAATTGGTTCTGATATTTTTATTTCAAACTAATTGGTATCCTATGAATTCATATTATATTTATTTAATCCATAAAAATTAAAAATTTAGTGAAACATTTTTAATATCCACTAATTTAACAACTAGGTTATATCTTATTATATCAATTAATAATAGTTTAATAATATATTACAATTCGGAAAAATAGGCCTTGTGTATTATGAATGACATCGAAGAAAGTCATTGTTCTGTGTAACATAAAATAAACTCCTTTTTTTAGGAAATGATAAATATTATGTCACATGTAGTTCATGGTAAACATGATGTTGCATATAACACAATTTGAACATAGTTATTACAAATAAATTAAGCTATTTTCTGTGTGGCGTGAAATGAAAAATACAAAAAACATTAAATTATTGAAAAACAATTATGTCACACAATATTAAGGTGTTACATTAAACCCTATTAAAATTAATTTCTCCCTCAAAATTAATATTTTTTATCAAATTTTTAATACATGAATGTTTAATTAAGAGAAACCCAAATTATAAAAATGAATTCCAAAAATATCCTTAAAAAAGTAATGTTGGAACCATAATGGTTATCCAATGTAACTCATAATGTGATTATCACATAGGAGAACATAGTAGGTATGTGAAGACATAGAAATGGAAGATAAATCTAAGCACAAAATTCTAACGGAGAGTGAAAGTGAAGAAGGATGAGAGATAGTTAAGAATCACAAATCTATAAATCTATGATGACCTAAGGAAACTTCTAATTCATCAGAGACAATGGAAGTAGGACAATAATTATGGTTCCATGATCATTTTCCAAAAGATTAATAATATTCAGGAAAATAAATTCATGTATGAATTTAGGATAATGCCACCATTTTTTATTTATCTATTTCACATATTTCTATTAAAATTTATATGAATTTATCATTCTTGAAGTGCTAACAGATCATGAGATCTTTGATATGCTACACCAATGGTCATCAGTTATCATCAACATAATGTAGTTTGAATAGGATATCCAAAATTCATAAATCCTCACATAAAGAGATACCACTTTAATCATACTTATTTCATATGATGTTTAACTTAAAATTTCAATAAATAGTTAACCTAAAACCCTCCTAAATGACTAAAATTCAACTCATTAGACTGAATTTCTTAAAATATACATAAAGTTAATCCCATATATCTCACATTGTAAAACTTAGTTGTCACATTCCAAAAAATTTAATACCCTCAAATTATATTCCCTTGAGACATGGTGACATCCATAATTACAATAAATTAATTCGAAAATCATACATCCTTCTATATTCGAATTATTTTTGGATATATTCATCAAATCCATAAATTTGTAGACTTAATCCTTGATGAAATAGAAAACATAGTCTATAATTAGTTATAAGGTAATATGTACTATCCAATTAACTTATTCATATGTAGTATGTCTTTCTCAATACATCATTATCCTAACAACATGCATTAATTATTGTTTACCTTCCCTTAAACAAAATATTACATTTCTTTTAAATCAATATTCTATGTCTTCAGTACCATTAAACTTGTCGTTTTTAATAGTTAATGATAACATATAATCTAAATACTTATAAATTTCATGATCCATATAATGTAATCTATGATTACAATAACATAAACATTTCATTCATAAAAAATTATTCTTAAACCATTAATTCAGATTCATCAATATATTAAATAATACTTTTTTCTTAGAATATGAAATATCAATCATGACATAATGTTCCTCAACCTCAATCAGATCATTCATGTAATGTTTAATGTAATCAATACTAAAATAACATTACATACAATTGACATGTATCTTGTGGTCCGTTTCTCTATAGAAGTACAATAAATACCAAAACCACCTTCTTAATTCTCATTATGATATTTACCCTGGGTAAATAAATTCACAGAATTCCTATACATTAAACATTTGAAAGATTAAATGTAAACCATTTTCTGTCTAGTTCTCTATATTGACTAAAAATAGAAATCATTGTGTGAGAAAAAATATTTCAGATTGGGATACCATATAATCCTGAAAAAATAATTATATGTTTCTTAAACCATGGCTACTAATTATTTAATAAATGAAACCTTAGTTTCATCCTAGGTTATTTATAGATATACTTTATTTATATCATTTGTTATGGTTTGTAATGAGTTTTTTATTTCCCAAATCATATCCATTGGGAGTGTCAATCCATTTGTGTAGTATGGCCCATTTTCAAATAACATATTACCCTGAGTCATGCTCGAGACATCTTGTTAGTGTTGATACCCCATGGTACATCTTCCCCGAGACACATTCAATTTTAGTATCCATACTGGTATATATTTCTAATAAACAACTCACTCTGTCCATGAACCATGTTACAGGAAATTATTATAAATGATAACTCATCCTTATACATATCCTTAGATACATCCATACACATATCATTGTAAATTTATCTAGGGATATTTATAACATTTTCTCATTCTATTTTTCAATAGGTAACTAAATCTTTTCTATGATACCATCTATAGAGACCCTCATTTAAAATTCAAAGAGATTACATATATTTTTTAGAATACATAAATCTATATACAAATTGATGCCAAAAGAAAATATTAGTCTACTTCTTGTGGAAACATAGAATGAATATACTATAGCTCAGTTAATGATCATCAATGTTTCCCACAAATATCTTCCCAATTAATAATTATAATTAAAACCCCTCTTCATTACCCATGAATAAGAAACATAAGAAAAGGATGAGGTCAAATTCATTATAATGGTAAATACTTTAATTGTATATTAATATTACAAACAAAAGTTTATACTAATGTGATCATGATCATT
Organism: Viscum album; assembly: GCA_963277665.1. Taxonomy (NCBI): domain Eukaryota; kingdom Viridiplantae; phylum Streptophyta; class Magnoliopsida; order Santalales; family Viscaceae; genus Viscum; species Viscum album. The sequence continues at coordinate 847,920,812 of OY728164.1, read as the reverse complement.
ATAATATCATACCCTACATATCAAAGATCATAAACCTGAATCATGGAATAAATAATTCCAATTGATAAGACTTGAATCATATGGAAATCAAGAGAAAAATAACTAAATAAATAACATAGGAATATGAAATAGAATGGTGGCATACAAATCAATGTATAATATAGTGAATATGAAACACCCCAATCTTCCATGGTATGCTTCTCTTTGAATAATAGTGTAGCGTGTGTTGTACGCAACCTCGAGTTCTAACACACCGCGTCCAATCAAAGTAGTCGTTATGAATATTAATACCCACTTATTGAAATTTTATAAATTTTATTATTAAAATTGGACTTCATTTTTGGATTTTAAATATCAAAATTACCCTATGTTTAATTTTTGGTATTTTTCTGAGAACTTCCAATTCTTGATGAATAGTGAAAAAATACTTAAAAAAAACCTTTTTAATAAAAATAATTTATATTGATAAATTATAAAATTGAGTGGTTTTAAAGTATAATAATAATATATATTTACCATTTTATCTAATGGTGGTCATTATAATTAATTTCACTTTGAAATTGGACATAAACAATTGTTAATCTTTTGATTGATATTGTTTCTTAACAACACGCTATTTGTTTTGACAGTGGGAATTAATTATAAAATTAATTAAATGAACTTATATGTTTGTAATTTTATAAAATATAAATCATTTTTGAGTTCAGAATATCAGTTATATATTAGGGTGAATTTTTGGTGTTATTCTGAAAAACGTCAATTTATGATGAATAGTGAAACCACTAAGTGGTAGTTAAAAAACTGATTTTTCGTTTTAATGAAATTTTTCCACTTATGTGAATTGAATATCAAAAATAATACATAAATAATTTTTATTAAGAAGTAAAATTTGGTTCAATGGGATTAAAATAAATTTTTTTGAATAGTATCTTTTAAGTTCTATTAATCACTATTAAAGGTAATTAGTGTAATTTAAGGTAAATATAATGTTATAATAATATGAAATTACCTTTACACTTGTCCTTCCCTTATTGTATGAGTCATGGCCGACCAATTAAATCCATTGGTCAACTTGGGGACCCCATGGAGCCACTTGGATAAGAAAATGGCATTAATAACTTTTATTTAAAGTAAAAATAAAATTGACACCAACATGTGTTATTTTACTAAAACAATTATTACACAGGGTTATATAAGTTAACCGTTAGACTGTAAATATTCATTGGAAATATAATAAGATTTCCTATATCATGTTAATATTCTTTATAATTTTGAGGAATTAAATAAATAAATTTATTTATCACATCATGATGATGCAGCGATTACCTCATTAATGAAATTTTTAAATAAAATAAAAAGATAATATAAAATCTACGACATAAACTTGTAAAAAACATATTGGATGAGTATATTTCGTACCCTTATAACCTTATCCTCGAAATATATAATTTTGGGTCCTTTGAAATCCTAAAATCACTTCATAATAATGTAACATTTCATGACTTTCCAAGAGTGCCCCTCCTCTCCTCTTATAAAAGGCCCTTCCTCTACCACCTTATTCACACCTTCAAAACAATTTGTCTCAGCCATAATCTACCCAAATAATCTCTCAACTTCCCTATCTTACTCCAAGAAGACTCAATTTGAGCAGAAGTATTCCCAAGGAAGCCTTTGGCTCAAATAAAAAAGAGTTACCCGATTTTAAGGCAATGTCTTCTCTTATGTTCTTTTGTATTATTTTGCTTCTCCAACCCCTTAAACTCTTTTTATTCATTTGTTTTGTAACAAAACATTTATCATAAATATAATATGATTCTGTTATTATAAGTATTATAGTTACACTAACACACGCCTTCGTCTAATGGTTAAAGAACATACTGTTTTTGTGGGTGGTGAATTATTTCCTAACGAAACGATGACTGTTCAATCTTATTTTAACACCTCTCATGGTGGAAATTATGATGAAACTATATCTATATAGGATAAATATTATGTTTATGATTTATTTATTCTTATTTATTTTTCATTATGGCATACATTTATGATTTCCATTATGGGTAAACGCGATAATTTCATTTTAGGAAGTGCAGACTTCCGCCCCCTCAAAGTGATTCGAATCTTAATGCCACATGTGGGATGTGTAAAGGATGGAGTAAATGATATTATATAAGATATTATACTGGAATTATAATACACCTTTATATCATTATGATTTCATTCATTTAAATACGAAATAGAAATTAAAGTAGTGTTCATGCATACGTACGTCTTACCGTCTCCATGAACGTTGCATTTCATTTCTTACCTCTAAATGTAATGTAATATCATAAATGAATTTATATAGTGGATATATATGATATATATGATATCTATATCATGAATATAATTATGGATATAATGGATATTTTACCACATGAACAACTTGTAATTATAAGAAGTTTATTTTTGACTCAAGTACCAAAGACCGAAAAAATGACCATTAGTAACTTGAATAATTACATAATGTTCATAATATGGTAATAAGTTATATAAAAGGAATAATTACCATGAAAAAGGTCCGTAAGAAAGTAGAAATTAACTCTATATTATTATTCAGGAGGTTAAAGAACGATCGAGTCAAGTCGGACATGAGGTAAGGGAACTTCTTAACCCAATTTCCGTTCTTCGGGTTAATCTCCTACTTTCAAATTATGTTATGATATTATTATTTACTATCTTGTATTTATACATTCTCCATGTGTACATATACTGAATACACATAATGGATCTATTTTATTTAAAAATGATCTTTGTAAGTACTTCGTCTCAATCTCCTTTCATTGAGGCATATTTTATTCAATACACAACATTCATTTATACGGTGTATAAACACCTTTGACTTTTACGTTTATTCAAAATTAATCTTTTTTATACAAATAATTTTACTAAACAAAAAAATGGAATGTTTTTTTGTCGTACGTATGCAGCGATAATGACTTCTCTGCCACCGTGACTACTATTTGAGTATTGGCTTGTTCTACAAGCCATAACTTTTTTTTAAATGAAAAATAAATACCAAGTTTTAATTTTCTTTTATTTTGGTATTGAAAAGGGTTTCATTATATCAATGTGTTGAATTTATATCTTGTGATTGAAATATGGAAATTTTATGTTTCCTTTATGCTTGTTTTATGTGATACGATTATGTTATGGTTTATGTTATGCTTAAACCTGTTCATATGAGGAACGCATTGGACTTAATAAGTGACGGGTGGAGCCTGCTATAGCTCCTCGATGCATCGGTAGGTCTCATTAGACAAACTTGTGTCTTTGCATGAGACCTTGACAAAAACTTATTTGTAGTCTTGGCTCGAGGCCTTGGCTATGTGGTTATAATAGTATGGAATTATGCATTACATCATTATGAAAGTGGTTATTGATATTGCATGTGATTATTCGACTAGTAGAATATCCATGTGAATAAGTAATGGCATTATTTAATTTTATTTTTTCCATATTATGCTAAAGTTCAAGTTTAAAAAAGGCTTTTTTTAGTTATACATTGCCTTAAATGTTAATGTTTATTTATGAAAGATACTGCTATATTGTTATCCTTACTGAGAATATGATCTCACCCCTTCCAATGTTTTAATTTTTCCAGGATGTGAAAAAGTATATTATGAATGACCTGCAGGGATAGTATGAGGGGATATGAAGACAAGATGTTGTTGTAGTTTTGTTTTAATTTATTATGTAATTTAATACTTATGAATGTATCTAGTGTTTCCAAGCATACTAAACTAATTGGTCTTTGGGGACTTGATCTTTTGTGATCATGACAATGTTACACAATAATGCACCGACTCTGGGTAACTGGGGTCGGGGCGTTACAGTTGGTATCAGAGGCAGTTTAGTACTAGCCTTGGAAGCTAGAATTAGATAAACTCTGATAAGATCACATAGCCCAATGATAGACTTTGAGGATTAGTATAGAAGAAATTCCTAGAATTTTGGAATTATAGACATTTTATGAGTTTTCTAAGAAATACGTCCATGTCTGGATACGAGCAGGTAGAGGTGGCTCTAGCACAGTTCAACCTAGGAGTAAAACCCAAAAACCCCACTTTGAGCTAGAATTGAACTGCACTCTTGGTTACGACACTCCCGGGGGATATTCTTTGGATAATTTTAATTTTATTTACAAATCATTATGAAGGGTTTATGAGTATATACTTCCTCAAATTTTTTTTATGATTATAGTTCAATTTATGTTAAGTGTTTTACAAGTATAGAATTATGTATTTTGATTCATAAACTGATCTAGTTTCTGCCATTGTTTAGAAATGGCGCCTAGTGGGAGGAATGGAAACCATATCAATGCATGAACTCCATGTAGGGATTTCCCTCTTTCTCAAGATAATTATTGTGGAGATGGAGATACAACTTTTGCTGATCAACTTATCACCATACTGGGACAACTCACTCAGGTTATAAATAATAACCTTACTCGTATGGAGCACCCTGATCCGCAACGTGGAGGATCAATGTTAGACCGCTTCATGAGGCAACAACCGCCAACATTTAATGGGGGTAAAAATCCATTAGTAGCTGAGCAATGGATAAAATCCTTAGAGAAAATATTCCATGCCTTGGGGAGTAGCGAAAGGGAGAAGGTTGTCATGGCAGTTTACCGCCTCACTAGAGATGACGATCAATGGTGGTGACTGATTCAAAACAAAAAGGGAGATTAAGAAGTATCAAGTATGGAATGGAGGGAGTTTAAGGAAATTTTCTTAGAAAAATACTTTCCACATGACCATCGAGCAGATATGGAAAGACAATTTCTGAGTCTAAGGAAGAAGGAGGATGAGAATGTCGCAAAGTATGAGGCCAACTTTACAAGGTTAGAGAGGCATGCTGCAGATTATATACGTAACCCAAGAAGTAAGATCGATAATTTCTTTAATGGGTTAAAACCATTTCTCTGTCGAGCTTTAGTATCACAATCCTTCTCATTATATGAAGATATTGTCTCGTGTGCTATCAAGATAGAAAATGAATTCTCTAAGTCTTATGACAATAAAGTAAAGAAAGAGAAGAAGAGAAAAGTGGAACAACAGACAGATAAAGGGAAAAGGGGAAATAAGGATTTTCTATTATGTGATAATTGTTGGAAGAATCACCCCGGTACTTGCCTAAAGGGAATGGTAGTTTGTTAAAAGTGTGGAGAAAAAGGTCACAAGGATCGTGATTACAAGGGAAAGAAAGCGGCTATCAATGTTGAATGACACAATTGTAGGGAAATGGGGCATTATGCAAATGAATGTCCTAAGAGTCAGGGAAACATACCTCAAAAAAGGCCAATGGATCAAGGAAAATCTTATGTTATTACTACAGTTGAAGTGGAATAATTAATGTATTGGTGATTTTGGACTCAAGGATTATATTTTGGTTATAAGAATAATGTGATATATATAAGGATTGTACTGCAGTACAGGTTTTTTTCATTATGGTTTTAATAAGATGAAGGTAATCATATTTTTAGTATGTGACACTAAGTGGAACTTTACATTGTTTGGGGAATCTGATGTTACAATTGATTTTGGAATTTATATACATTTTAGAGAAAGTCTGGATATAGGTATTTTAAATAACTATAAAGGTTGGAATGGATTAAGTTGAACTTTAGATAGTATTTTTTAAGGTTAAAACATTTATGAAGATTATTTTTGGACTATTATAATACTATAGTTTTAAGAAAAGGACAACCTGCAGGTCGGTGGATAACCCGTCGCGTCGGACAAAGCTACAGGAATCAAACCCACAACCATAGTGCGAGAGGAATTTATTAAATACCACTAGCCTACAGTAAGTCCCTGGTTATTACAAAATATTTTTCTTCAAGGTATGTGTTAATATTTGGAACCGTATATAATTAGGATAAATATAATATTTTTGAGTTCTATTATATTTTTGGGTCAAAGATGGGTTTGTGGTAAAAATTTATTAAATAATGAAAGTCTACATGAAAAGTATGTATATTTCCATACGTTCTTAGTAAATCTCATAAATAAATTCATCAAATTTATGAAAGTAACTTAAAACAAAAATGTTGTCGGTTATCTTTTCCTATTAGGGAATCAATGATCGTTTAACCAATCACAAGTTTGTGATTTTCTTGTAGTTAAACTTTGTCCTAATCCTATTTTCTATAACTCTCCATTAGACCTTGATGGTTTGTTTCTCCTCCATATCCTTTTTTTCATAGAATCCTAGTACGGGCTATCTCAGGTGACCTTTGTACTTCTCTTTCGTTCTTTTAATGATATATTTTTATTAACAATATTTCCGATGTGGGTTTTCCACAAAGTTATTTGATACTTTCATCATTTTATTTTCGATGAACAATTTCAAATTGCGAGGATGCAATTTATTTAAGGAGGGGAGAATGTAACACCCCAATCTTCCATGGTATGCTTCTCTTTGAATAATAAAGTAGTGTGTGTTGTACGCAACCTCGAGTTCTAACACACCGCGACCAATCAAAGTAGCCGTTATGAATATTAATACCCACTTCTTGAAATTTTAAAAATTTTATTATTCAAATTGGACTTTATTTTTGGATTCAGAATATTGAAATTACCCAATGTTGAATTTTTGGTATTTTTCTGAGAACTTCCAATTTCTGATGAATAGTTAAAAATACTTAAAAACAAATTTTTTAATCAAAATAATTTATAGTGATAAATTATAATATTTAGTGGTTTTAATGTATAATTAGAATATATTTTTACCATTTTATCCAATGGTGGTCATTATAAAAAATTTCACTTTGAAATTGGACATAAACTATTGACAATCTTTTGATTGATATTATTTCATAAAAACACGATATTTGTTTTTATAGCGGGAATTAATTATAAAATAAATTAATGAAACTTATATGATTGGAATTTTGTAAATTAGACATAATTTTTTAATTCAGAATATCAATTATATTTTAGGGTGAATTTTTGGTATTTTCTCAAAAAATTCAATTTTTGAGGAATAGTGAAACCACTAAGTGGTAGTTAAAAAACATATTTTTCGTTTAAATGAAATATTTCTGCTTCTGTGAATTGAATTTCAAAAATATGACATACATCATTGTCATTTGGAAGTAAAATGTGGTTCAATTGGATTAAAATAATTTTTGGTGAATAGTAACTGTTAAGTTCTATTAATCGCGATTAAAGTTAATTAATGTAATTTAAGGTAAATAAAATGTTATAATAATATGTAATTACTTTTACACTTGTACTAACCTTATTGAATGACTCATGGGAAAGCAAGGAAATACATAAGTAAACATGGGGACCCCATGGAGCCACTTGGGTATGAAAATGACATTAATAACTTTTTATTTAAAGTATAAATAAAATTGACACAAACATGTGTTGTTTTATAAAAAAAATTATTACATGGTGTTTTATAAGTTAAAATTTAGACTATAAATATTCATTGGAAAGATAAAAATATTTATCACATCATGGTAACTGTTTCATAATTTTTAGGTGTTAAAAAAAATTATTTATCACACCATGATGATGCAGCGATTACCTCATTAATGAACTTTTTAAATAAAATAAAATGATAATGTAAAATCTAAGACTTAAACTTTTCAAAAACCTATTGGATGAGTATATTTCGAACCCTTATCACCTTACCCTAGAAATATATAATTATGTGACCTTTGAAATCTGAAAAACACTTCATAATAATGTAACATTTCATGACTTTCCAATAGTTCCCCCCTCTCTCTTATAAAAGCCCCCACCTCTACCACCTTATTCAAAGCATAAAATCTATTTGTCTCGGACAAACTCTACCAAAATACTCTCTAAACATCCCTATAATACTCCTAGAAGACTCACTTTGGGCAGAATTCTTCTCAAGGAATCCTTTGGCTCAAATCACAAAGTGTTACCTGATTTTAAGGTAATGTATTCTCTTATGTTCTTTTGTATTATTTTGCTTCTCCAACCCCTTAAACTCTTTTAACTTATTTATTTTGTAAAAAAACCAATATCTTCAACATAATAGGATGTTTTTATGATATAGATTAGATCTACACATACACACACCTTCATCTAATGGTTAAAGAACATACTGTTTCTTTAGGTGGCGAATTACTGCCTCACGAAACGATGATTGTTCAATCTTCTTTTAACACCTCTCATGGTGGCCATTATGATGATACTGTTTCTATATATGATATATAATATGTTTATGTTTTCCTTATTCTTTTTTAATTTTCATTATGGAATACCTTTATGATTTCCATTATGGGTAAACACGATAATTTCATTTTTGGAAGTGCGGACTACCGCCCCCTCAAAGTGATTTGAATCATTAATGCCATATGTGGGACGTGTAAAGGATGGAGTAAATGATATATTATATGATATTATATGGGAATTATAATACACCTTTATATCATCATGATTTTATTCCATTAAATACGAAATAGAAATGAAAGTAGCGTTCATGCGTATGTACGGATTACCGTCTCCATGAATGGTGCATTTCATTTCTTACCTCTAAATGAAATGTAATATTATAAATGAATTTATTTAATGGATATATATGATATATATGATATCTATATCATGAATATAAATCTGGATATAATGGATATTTTACCATAAGAACAACTTGTAATTTTAAGAAGTTTATTTTTGACTCAAGTACCAAAGACCGAAAAACGACCGTTATTAACTTGAATAATTACATAATGGTCATAATATGGTAATAAGTTATATAAAAGGAATAATGAACATTAAAAAGGTTCTTATTCAAGTATAAATTTACTCTAGTTTATTATTCTGGTGGTTAAAGAACGATTGAGTCATGTCGGACATGAGGTAAGGGAACTTCTTAACACAATTTCCATTCTTTGGGTTAATCTCCTACTTTCAAATTTTGTCATTATATAATTATTTCCTATCTTTTATTTATACTTTATTTATGTGTACATATATTTAATACACACAATGGATATATTTTATTTGAAAATGATCTTTGTATGGACTTCGTCTCAATTTCCTTTCATTGAGTCATATTTTATTTTATACAAAACTTTCTTTTATATGGTGTATAAACCCCTTTGACTTTTACATTTATTTCAATGGAATATTTTTTATACAAAGAATTTTACTAAATGACAAAAGGGAATGTTTTTTTGCCATACTTATGCAGTGACAACGACTTCTCTACCGCCGTGACCATTATTTGAGTTTCGACTTCTTCTAAAAGCGATAACTTTTTTTTAAAATGAAAAATAAATACAAAGTTTTACATTTATTTTATTTTGGTATTGAAAATGATTTTATTCTATCAATGTTTTGTATTTATATCTTGTGATTGAAATGTAGAAATTTTATGTTTTCTTTATGCATGTTTTATGTGATACGATTATGTTATGGTTTATTTTATGTTTAAACATGTTCATATGAGGAATGAATTGGACTTAATAAGTGACGGGTGGAGCCCGCTATAGCTCCTCGATGCATCGGTAGGTCTCATGAGACAAAATAGTGTCTTGGCACGAGGCCTTGACAAAATCTTATTTTTAGTCTTGGCACGGGGCCTTGGAAATATGGTAATGATAGTCTGGCATTATGCATTCCATGATTATGAAAGTGGTTATTGATATTTCATGTGATTATTCGACTAGTAGAATATCTATGTGAATAAGTTAATGGTATTATTTCATTTTATTTTTTCCATATTATGCTGATGTTCATGTTTAAATGGCTTCTGTATTAGTAATACATTTCCTTAAATGTTAATGTTTATTTATAAAAGATTTTGCTATAATGTTATCCATATTGACCATCTGAGCTCACCCCTTCAAATGTTGTAATTTTTTTAGGATGTGAAGAAGTATGTTATGAATGAACTATAGGGATATTATGAGGGGATATGAAGACAAGATGTTTTTGTAGTTTTGTTTTACATTATGATGTAATGTAAGACTTATGAATGTATCTATTGTTTGTAAGTCTACTAAACTAATCGGTCTTTCAAGACTTGATATTATGTGATCATTCCAATGTTACACAATAATGCACCGACTATGGGTAACTGGGGTAGGGGTGTTAAAGAATAGGTTTATGTAGAATCATGTTCACACATTATGTTAAGCACATGAAATAAAGACCTCTAAAAGACTTATGAACATGAAAACAGGTCCAAAAAGAATATTGGGGACATGAAATCATGATCATGCATATCATTTTGAAAATACAATCAATTTAATTCATAAAATTGTGAACATATAATATGTTTCACTCATTACATTGTAACCATGTAATTTGGTTCAGATATAAACTTATGGAAATTCAACATGGTCCATGCATAACATTGTTACAAGTAATCATGTTCACAATTAAAAATTATTTTCATGATTCACCCATAATTACCCAATTCATTGGAGGGATATATAGGTCTCAAATTTAACTTAACAAAATCAGACATTCAAGTTACAAAAACCATTCATTATATCATTTTTCATGACATAAATGTGTTTTATAAACATAAAATCATAACCCATGCAATAAAATGGGTATAATTATCACATCATAACCTAGGGAAAATAAGTATGCTTCATAATCATTTCATCAATGCATAACCCATGAAAATAAGAGGGTTTCATATGAATTTAACCCACAGAAAATAAATGGGTGTCATAAGAATAATTACATTATAAAATAAACTATTCAATAAAAAATATGTATGGAACCTTTGGAGAATTTACTAGATGGAAATGAGTAACATCAATAGTTGTCATATTAGACATAAAATAACTTGGAAATATATTTTGAAAACATTTCATGCATAAAATATCAATTATTCATCGATTTTTATAACACATAATATAATTCTAAAATCTATTATCCTGAAAATAAACTAGAAATATTATAAATAATGCATTGAAAAACATTTAGAATCCTTTTTATTTGAAAACATATAAAGGGAGAAAGAAATGATTATGAAAACCATTTCACTGAAAATTAATTTTATAAACATTTTCATAAAAATTATCCTTTTAAACATGAAATGTATGCTTCACAGAAATTATGGTGACTAAATTCATACATGTCATAAGAGGTATGAGGAACATTAATTTTTCATTTTAAATGGATAGAAAAATAAATATTATAGAAAACAACAACAAAATTCCTTTGAAAACAAAAGATAAAATATAGAAAATTTATTTTCAATATTATCAGAGAATTCTAGAATATTCTTGGAGACCCATTTTTGAAAACATGGTTTTTAAGGAACACAGATTTTGGACCGAATTGAGGGTAAAGTCAAGATTTCATAATAATAGTTTCTTTACTATCTTATGAACCGGAGTGTAGAAAATGGTAAAAATAATGGAAAAGATAGTGAATAAATATAGGAGAATAAGAATTATGAACCTTATTAATAAATTGATGACATGATATCATAATGTGAGCATATATATAAATAATCATGAAATGTTATGAGATTGTTTCAATAAACCCTTACCACTTGTTAACACATGATCAACCAATCCATATAATAAAATCTAATTAGAATAACTTCATAATGTAATAAAAATAACAATATTCATGATTTTACATTCCAAATACTCCTCACAAAGGAATGTATGTGCATAAATAAACAATTGTCTAATGGAAGGAAAATTGGACAAAACTATCTTATCGATTTGATAAATCTTGAAACATTATCCCCATGAAGGAAAGTTCATAGAGTGGGTATGTAAAAATAAATTTATGACTAAGAATCATATAATAAATTCATGTCATTATATACACAATGAAAAATAAAATGGATGTGAAAATTTCATGTACCTCACATATACAAAAATTGATATTAAATTCCCTTACCTTGTGTCTTTACTGTCATCATTCTCATAAAAAATTCTTGTATAATAAATATTAATTTATTATAGATATATCACATTACCATATTCATATATCTAATATCATATATGGTTTTATTATGACATTATATCATCCTCTTGTTAACAATTCCATGATAAGGTTATGCTTCAGGTAATATTATCATCATTTTTTTCATGTATTAATTTGTTATATATTTGGTCAGTATACATATATAATTATTTCCACAATATATTCATGGTATTAATATAATTTATATTCAGTATATTTTTGTTATAACAATATTTAGAATCTATATGTATGAAATGGAATAGACCGTTCGTGAAAATGGTAGATCATACTTTGGAATTAACATGTTTTTTTAAATTATTATATCATATATACCATATATGTTAAATAAAAGGATCCTTAATACATTCTATGTAGCGTCTGACTGAATCGCATCACTTTGAGGAGGCGACAATCCATAATTCCTCCAATGAAATAATCGTATTTACATCAAATGAAAGGTATAAATATATGTGTGGTAAAATGATTAAAACAACAGAAAAACATAATATATATAATATATTACATATTTAAAAAGAGTGTCTCTAATTTAAAATAATTTCAGTGTAGTTTTATTAAATTATATAGAATTATTTCAAGACCATGAGTTGAGATGAGACATGATTCAGAGGCCCGAGATGACTAGAATTTAATTTATAACTTTTCTTTAGTTCACTTAAGTAAATATTTGAGCGGGTTTTTATAAATTTTGAAAAATTGTTCAGATCAAAAATCTGAGGGCACGGTTGAACTCGCAATGTCAGGATTCTCCTAGAAAAGACATAACCATGAACATAAAGGGTTGGATGGAAAATCTAATTTTCTGAATTTTCAGAAAATAATAAAATAACTTTAAGAAGATTATTTATTTTATTTTTCACCATTGAGTGGAGGAAGATGGTGGTGTGGTGAGGGGACAAGGTGACAATGAGGCACATTAAAAGAGGATCCTTAATGGCCCCTTGTGCAAGAGTAACCACTACACTGTTTCATAAATGAATCAGTGTGAAGACGCAATGGTGTATCATAATATAAATGTTGTGACATGTTTATGTTTATTAAAATAATTCATTTTAATGTTTAAAATTAAACCATAGGGATTCGCGAATGATCATACTATAGAATATCTCTCTAATGGAGAACAACGAATGCTAGGGAAGCAATCACCAATGACAAACGTTAGAGGACTGGAGCATGACGACAAATCTTGTGGAGACAAGATTGGATCTAAGAATTGATGAATGGGTTAGAACAATAGAAGATCAAAGGTCAATGATGAATTGTATCATAATCCATCGCTTACGACAAATTTGAATCCAGGTAGAGATTGCATTGTGCTTAAATTCCTCACTCTACATTCTAAAACAACGAACGTGGATCAACCCACAAACTGGTTGGTCGACAGATCTGGTCTTCTTAGGGGAGGAATCATTCCTTGAGAGTTATTAGGGGGATTATTGATATCTTGATAGAATAATGATCACAAACCTACCCTATTTCAAACATCTAACATGTAGGGCACGTGATGACATGAACAAGGCCCAAACCCCTTAACACTTTTCATTCTTCATTGATGAATTCTAGAAACTATGGAAAAGAGAGTTCAAGGATGTCATAGTGAATGTGATAGCCCTACAGTTTCATAGGATGAAATGATTCAAGAAACGAACCATTGGAGTATCTCTAGTGGCCCGTATAAGGAACTGTGGCGGTGGCGGCCTTGTTCCAAGGGAGGTGGCGTGCCATGGAAGGGTGGAAGTACAGTGTTGTGTGGAGGGGAAACCCACGTTTTGGATTTTGGGGTGAGATGGTAGCATGTGTTCTGTTTTTGTGTGGAAGAGGACTAGATGACCGTGCTGGATGAAACTGATGTTGTAGAGCCACATCCGACTGATTGAGATTAGTCTGCTATGCAGACCAGTTACAAGGGTAGGCAACACCAGCTGGTATCCCCTAGGGATGAACCGGACGTGACTATGCCACATCTAGGCTGGGGAATCCAGCATACCTCAAAATTCCAGGTCACTATGGTTGGGCAGTGTCCCACCAGGTGGGCATGGCCAACCATGGTCTGGGCCCGACATAGTCAGGTTGGGCCCCGGTTGGGCTAGGGATGAACCCAACCGACCCCCATTTCATTAAAAAATTTGTAACTAACATACTAGGAGTCTTATTGACATTTCATCTATGGAACGAGGAACCTTGTGATGTGGAGGTCCTTCTAAGATACATATGTTAGTTTTAGTGGAGGTTGGCCTAAGACCAGGTTGGATCAGACTCAAATCTAACCAGACCATTTTTATAAAAATTCATATATCATACAGGCCGTGTGTAATTTCAACGCACTGTATTTTGCGTTGGGAAAATTTCTACAAGATGGTCTATTTGGTTACTCTATATCGGACTTACTGGTGGTTTGTTTATGATGGATTTCTTGAGGAGCATATATCCCTGGAATCAATCGTTCCATGTGTGGGAATCCAGTGGTTGGCTGTGACATGAATAATAAGAGAGAACCTCCATGGATAAGCATGAGAGCAACCTTTAGTGGATCAGCAGTAGGGATACCCTCTGTGGATTAGCATGAGAGTCACCCTTTGTGGATTAGTAGTAGAGAGTCCCTTCATGGATCAACATGAGAGTCACTCTCGTGGATCAATTTAATAGGAACCATTCATGGATCCGAATTAGAGTGAGCCTCCTTTGATCAGCATCAGAGTGACTCAACATGGATCTACAATGAGCAACCATTCATAGATCAGCAGCATTGAAACCCTTAGTGGATAAGAATTATAGCTTCTCAATATAATAAAATGATCTACCATTACGATTAATCATCTTTTCTTCTGTACATATTTTATATCTGGTGTTATCTTTATATTACTTTATTCTATGTATTTGAGAATTTTTTTGGCAGTTTTTTCATTGTGGCACTTCCTTTGTGGTATTTTACCTTGTGGATTTCTGAGAGACCTTAGTGGGTCTTGGGGTCCCTAGTGAGTTTTTATACTCACCCAAACATAGGTTTCTCTTTCACGTGTTGTGTCTTGTGCAGATGTTCATTGCTACGACATAGACCATGGTGGTCTTGAACTTAGTGGATCTCAGTGAGGCAGGAGCAGATGGGGCATACTTCTATAGAATCAGGCATTACTGTCAATACCCTATAGAGAGAGAAATCAGGGTATAATTCAATAGTATTGTTTACTCTTTGTGTTCTTGGTCTTGTATCCTAGCCCCTTTAATTTCAGTTTAAACCTTATACTCTCAGTGGTTATTGTACTTTATTTTCTATTGTGGTATGATTAGTTATATAGGCCATGTGTGTGTCTGTATTGGTTTCAAGGAAATGACTTACCTTATTGGGATATGCCTTTCTGGTGGTAGTCACTAGCCCATGGCCTATGGAATGTGGGATTATAGTAGCAACAAAATTGGCCCTGGGAGAGGGGTCGTGACAATGTGGTATCAGAGGGTAGTCAGTTCTACCAGAAGAACTAAGAGTCTATATTTTCAGTTGGGGTAATAATGATAAGTGTCTTCAGTTCATATTTCAATCTGGGGAGTACATTTTTGGTGTGATGACCAACATATCAATACACTAGGACCCTAAATTCTATTTTCCAACTTAGTACATGAAAAAACTAGTTGTATGTGTTTTGGAAGTGTTTTTGTTCTAGATATCATTTTATTTATCTCACTAGTTACAACATACTATTCGTGGTACATCTATTTATCTATAGGATGCCACCATTAAGATAGATAGTCAGGATTCTAGTGAGGGATCTGACGATGGCCTACCAAGCGATGAGGAATTCGTGCAGGAACCACTTACAGTTGTAGCACCTTCATGTGGTGTACCAGCAGCACCACAACCCATAGATAAGAAATTTCCACCAGCCCTATTAGAAGACAGTGCATGCTAACTAAGCAGACTGTATGAGTTATAGAGAGAGTGGCCAGTGAGTTTTCGAGGTGAGAAAAATCCTCATGCAGATGAATATTGGTTGGAAGCAGTTACGTGGGTTTATCACCTGGTAGAGACACCTAAAAACTAGATGGTGTTCCTAAGTGCTATCCATTTTCAAGGAATGATATGGAGATCTTGGAGATTGATGCTTTCGACACATGAGGAGGCATCAATTTCGTGGTTGGACATTGAGTGCCTCTTCAGGGTGGAGTTCATACCAGTGACACTACACTCAGTACGTATTCAAGAGCTACTGAACCAACAACAGGGTAGCCTGAATACGGACTAGTACTCGGAAAAGTTTAGTGTCTTTTCCCACTACCCCACTGAAATCCTATGGAGCTGATTTTTTAGGGAATGAACCTTTGATAAGGGACCCTATCGGGAGATTAGGGCATTGATAATATCTCTCAGCATCCCGACGTAGGCTGGAGTGCCAGAGCGATCTCTACTAGTTGAAAACTTTATAGCCGAGTAGGCACTGATGGTGAAAGACAATATAGAAAGATAGGTGGAAATATAATTTTTTGTAGGTATTATGCATATTAAATAGAGGCCCTAACAGGCCAGACCGTTCAGAGGATGACCCCAGGATGTAGGGTCAGAGTTATGGAGCTCACGAGGCAGATGAGGTCAACTGAGGGAAAGTGTTTTTTACTACTACGGCGGGAAGTGACACATGGCTCGTGACTACCCAAGCTGACACATAGATGATCATAATATAGTTTAGGGACCACCAAGGAAATAGTATAGGTTTGAGAGAAGATGTATCTAGGGCGGCAGACAAGGTAGGGGAGCAGGTCGAGCGACAGGCGGTGGAAGATAGTTTGAAATACCACCACCAACACCAGTAGGTGGTCCACCATGAAATCGGGGAGCCTATGGGCAGGGGTGAGAAAATATTTAGTGTAATGACCCAACCCTAGAATCCCAGAGTCGGTGCATTATTTTAATACATTTCCATGATTATAAAGAATCATGTCTAGAAATATCTCTAAGTTTGACAATCTTGGAAAATAGATTACATACATGAAATTTACACTAAACATTAGAAAATAAAACACAACATAAATGATCTTTTGATAATTTCATTAAACCTATATCATAACCCTTATTATCAATCAAAATACACTTCTTAGAATCCTAGGAAAATAAAACATAAGAAATGGGTGAGCTTAGACGCTAAGTAAGGATAACAATATAGCGGAAATTTCACAAATAAGCATAGACATTTTAGGCAATGTATAAAACTAAAACTAAAGATTTTTAAACATAAAAATCAATTTAATATGGAAAATATAAATCAAATAATTCCTTTTACTTATTCACAAGGATATTCTACTAGTCGAGTAATAACATGTAAAATCAATATATAATTTTATAATCATGGAATGCATAATGCCAGACTTTATAACCACATAGTCAAGGCCTTGTGCGAAGACTAAAAATATGATTTTGTCAAGGACTTGTTCCAAGACAATAGATTGTCTCATGAGACCTACTGATGCATCGAGGAGATATATTGGGCTCCACCTATCACTTACTAAGTCCATTGATTTCCTCATATCAAAAGGTTTAAAAATAACATGAAAATTAGTATTAAAACTAGCATACGGAATGTCAATACATTATACATAAACCATGAATGGTATAAAAATAACACATCCATAATCAAACATATCACAAAAACATAAAGATAATATGGAATATTTGTATCATAATAATTCCACCTTGATTAAGAATAATATCCCGTAAAGGATGTTGACATAGATGAAAACGATCAGTAAAAATCATTGAGAGAAATATTCCTTTTTCATGAAAGCATTTAAAAGTAGAATAATGGAAGTAATTTAAACGATTGTTTTGAATCAATGTGTCCCATACCACTTTGAATCTTTTGAAAGTAATTAACATTTTATAACATTCATGTCCTTATAAATAAATCCTTAAAACCAATTTGAAAAAATGGACATTAATGAGAATGGTTTAGAAGAATAAATCGTCAAAACATTTAAAATGAGGTTTTAGTAAAATTTACCTTAAAAACAATCCCTTTGAAATCTCTTTTATAAAACATGAACATGGATAATAAATATGTCATAGTAAACACTTACCCATAAATAATCTCGAATAATAATGAGATTGATGAATTAACCCTTAACTTGCACTTTCCTTTGGTTGAGGGTATGTTTAACATTCTATATATTGACCATAGAATATTATTATGTTATAATAGAACCATATTAATATTTATTATATCATACATGATTCATTTATTACTTTATAATACCCATTTAAAAATTATTTCCAAGTTAAATTAACATCTTGGGTAACAGTCTCTTTCATTATCGTATGCGTTTTAACTTGTTATTCTTGATCGAATCATTTAGATCATGATTTAAATACTTATATTATTTAAAAAACTATTTATATATCATATATATTTATAATATAAATATTTATAATTGATAGATATATTAAATGGAAGGTACTATTTATGGAGACGACTGGCCGTACGTATGCATAAACACTGTTTCCATTTTCATATCGTATGGAACAAAAGTAAATAAATAAAATATATGTAACTACATACACACACACACCCAAAATATATATATATATATATATATATATCTAGTAGAATTATTATTTCATATATTACATACTTATTAACAATATATGTTTTTATAATCATCGTTGAATGGTGAATGTGGTAATGAATCTCATCGCGTCGTGGAGATGGTAATCCGTACGTACGAATGAGTGACAATATCATTATATTGATTGTGAAATCGTATGTAATTGGATATTATATCATCTATAAATAATCAATAACATGTTATATTTATTATTTACATTAGTTATATTCATTATTATACCCATCCAAATAATTATGTGTTTTAATAACAAACTACCCCATGACGTGGAGACGGAAAGCTATACGTACGCAAGTATGGTGACGTTGTCATTCATGTGATGGATAGAATAATGAATATGGTTGTAACATTTTTATAATAAAATCACAGTATATATATGATACTGGAGATATTATTTTATAATATAAACTACAATTAAAGAGGTAGCGGAAGAAGAAAAGAACTTGAAAGAGGTGATGAAATATTTACATCTTCTTCAAGTTATTCTTTTTTATTTGATCAAATGGTCCCTTTCAGTTGTCTTTATGACCAAAGGAAGGCCTCTAGAATAAAGGGAGGAAAGTTGGGAGGATTTTTGGGTAGGGGTTGTCCGAGAAAAATGGCTTCAGAGGTGTGAAATTATGAGAAGGGGAAGTACCCTTTTATAAGAGAGTTGAGGGTCACATTAATAAAAGCTTGAAATATTATTTTATAATTAAATAATTTTCGGTATCTAATGGATTGAAAATGATTTATTTAGAGTTTATGGTGGGTATGGGTTAAACAAATCTCAACCAATATGTATTATACATGTTTAGGTGTCCATTTTAACCTTATCTTTTAGATTTAACTCTTTGTTAAACAGTTTAACTTTTACCGTGCCTTCTTGTATTCTTACACTATATGGTTAAAAAACATACTTGAAACTACCAAGGGAACCTAAAAAGGTTAATTAATGGTATATATAATATTATTTAAGTCCTTTGGCCGAATATTAGGTTTTTATAAATATTATATCTACCAATAATATAGTATTTGTTTTAGAAATTAATTTATGTCAATTTTGACACTATTTGAGATGTTGTTTTTGTAAAAGTCATAACAACCATATCACTTTGAAATTTTTTTATCTAATCTGCCCTAAAATGTCATATTAACCTATAAAATTAGTTTAATTCATCATAGGTCACACTTTACATTTATTTGGATATTTATAATATCAATTATTTTAATTTTTCATTAATAAGGTAATTACTACATAATTATTGTGTCATAAATAAATTAAATAATTTAATGTCTAAAAATAATAAATAAAATACCATTATGTGGGAAATTTTTTTATCTTTATAATTAATATTTATAGTCTAATTTTTATTGTGTTTAACTCTATATAAAAAATGTTCTATTTATTAAATTTGGAATTTATCACTTTTAACTTTTCTTTAAATAAAATAATAATAAATGTCCTAATCTAATCCATGTAGAAAAAAGAGGACCATATTATATTCATAAGGTTGTTTTTGGTTGAATTAAACTTATCCGATAGAATCAGGACATATGTTAGGGAAATTATAATATCATTTTTACCCTTAATTACACTATTTACTTTTAACTATCGTAAATAAATGTCAAAAGTTACTATTCACAAAAAAAATAATTTTCATTTAATTGAACAAAATTTTACATACTGATTTTAAACATGTCTCTTGTATTTTTTGAATTCTTTTCCGAGAAGTTTTAATATTAAATTCAATTCAAATTTGGAAATGCTCCTAGAAGGTGGGTAAAAACGATAGAATGTTTAATAAAATTATATATATATATACTTTTATTATAAAATGACTACATTGAATTGCATTGAAATTATATAAGTATTATATACCTATTTTGACTGAAAATAAATTTAAATTAAATAAATATTTATTTAAATAAAAATTCAGTTTTAAATAATAATAGAGTGTTTTTACTATTCATAAAAAATTTATAGTTTTCAGAAAAATACAAAAAATTTACCCTAGGCTAATTTTGATATTAAAAATTCAAAAATTATTTCCATTTTACTAAATTCAATACATATAAGTTTCATTTATTAATTTAATATTAATTCCCGTTATCAAAACCAAATAGCACGTTCCTAAAAAAGTAAAAACTATCAAAAGATTGACATGTGTTTATATTAAATTTAAATGTGAAATTAATTATAAAGACCTGCATTGTATTAAATGATAAAAATATAATCTAACTAAACTTTAAATCAATTCAAATTTATAATTTAAAACCATAAATTATTTTGATTAAAAAAAAGGTGGTTTCATTTAAAAAATAGTATTTTACACTATTCATAAAAATCTGAAAGTTATCAGAAAAGTACCAAAATTTTTTCCAAAGCAAATTTTTATGTCCCAATTCTAAATAATAATTTAATTTCATTAAATTGAATATATAAAAGTGTCAAATATTGGCTTTAAAAAGGGTTCACCCTTAAAATATGATAAAATTGTATTATTTGAAAAATACTTCTTTTATATGAAAAAATGAATTTGTTCTTATATTATTTCTAAGAAAGACATAATTTGGCTGTTAAAATTATATAGAGTATATAAGATAAAAAATTCAGTTAATACTATTCGTAACCTCTTTTTGAATGAGTAGTTGGTTAAGCTGTGGTGTGCTCAATGCCGGTGTCGCATGTAGCGCAAACTATTGAATTTCTTTAATGAGATAACATACTATGAAATATTGGGGTGTTACATTATCCGATCTATCAATAAATTGCATCCTCGCAATTCGACATTGTTCTTCAAAAATAAATGGTTAAAAATAGAAAAATACCTTTTGTGGAAAACCCACATCGATAATTGCTTTAATAAAATTTAGTTTTAATAAGAGGGGAAGAGAAATGAAACATTCCCTACCAAATTATGATCTCGATTATGCAAACATTGGTGAAAATTAGAGACACATAATTGGATGAAAAATGTAAATATTTATAGGGATTGATTGAGGTCATCAATCAAAAAACATGTGTACAATTTTGGACCTCAAAGCCATTGATCTATGATGATATAAAATATCATCAGTTCAACAAAACATATGGTATTAGGATAACACATTTTTGGTTTCAAGATCTATTAACTATATTTTAAGAATTAATTTATTCATAGAATAATATAAACAATATATAATTGACATGTAGAGTTTCTTCTTTCAATAATTCATTCCACAAACTCATCCTTCACTACAAAAGATAATAGAATTCAAAAATATTCTATATATTATAATCATATAGGGTTAAAAAAATAATTAATTTATAATTCATTTGTTAGAGTATTTAAAAAAATTACATTATAAAGACCAGGACATCACGTATTCTAGTGGTAGGTGATGCACCCTTGTCACCCTTCGGTTACAAGTTGAAGTCTCGCGGCCTTTCCGGACGCGATAAGTTATCACCCAAACTATGGGTTTTCCTTTTTATGACAATCCGAAAATAATCACAAGAAATGATTTAACCTTAACACTAGTATCCAATGTCAAAATTAATAGATTCCATCTTTAGAATTATCAAAAACACTTCTATCCAAACTCACAGTCTAAAATTTATAATGCAGGTAAACAAAATTAAGATTTCTTTTCCCACATAATAACTTATGAATAGCCTCATCATGTATTAATTTAAAACATGGTAACACACTGAATTAACATAAAACCATATTGATTACATTCATGATCCCTTATTCCTTATAGAATACTTGATATATTCCTTATATCAATTTTTTTTAATATTCCAATAATGATGGAATAAACAAACCATTAATCAGATCCAAGGTAGTCAAGAGTATCCAATATAATTTATCCCAGTCAACCTTCTCATATTCCAAAATCACTACCTCAGTATCAGAACCATATTATGGTTTACATTTCCTTCAACCATGTATTTTTCAAAAAGTATAACCTGAAACTGTGTCACTTTACTTGGTACCATACAACCTCAAATCCCTAAGGAAATAGTATGACAGTACAATCCTTATTTATTTCCATAATTCTTATAACTAGTATATCTTTTCAATAACACTCAAATGAAATAATTATTTAATAACAACATAATAACACAAGTCATTCCTCTATATCTGTGGTATTAATCTAACATGATTATTATCCAATATTATCATTTGGGGTGTACTCTGATTATTTGGATATTGATTCACATAGTGTCCCAACTCTTTACAGATGAAGCATTGTACATTTGAAATAATTTTCTTACCCTTGAAATCACGTACGTGGTGTCCTATTTCTCCACAATTATAACAAAATCTCATTCCCTTCCAGCATTTACCAATGTGATTCATTCCATAGTTATCTCATATAGGAAAATCCTTCTTTCCCCACTTCCCATTATCCATCTTTCTCTCTACCATTATTTTCTTCTCTTACTTCCCTTCATAGCCATATGACTCAGATAATTATTTACTTATATTATTAGCAAATGATATTATTTCATCATATAAAGAGAATATTTGGGAGATTATTTCCATTTTAAAAGTTGGTTTAATACCATGAAAGATATGATTGTCATGACCCGTCCTCGGGGCCTGTGCAGTGACTACCCCAAGGCCGCCTCCCATAGGCCAGGGGCTGGCGACTAGCACCAATGCGTATATCCCAACAAAAGGGGAATGCATTGTCTTTATAAAGTACACAAACACCACATAATATTCCAGAATATGTAAAAACTATGTAAACTGAGTACAAGTAAGTGCGGAAAAGTAAGTGGGCCAGAATACAAACCCAAACTGAAAGTAAAGTACAACTGGAAAGAAAGTACAACAACTGAAAGTAAAGCAGCAACTTCGAGCCATCCACTGGAAGTACCACCTTAAGGGTGGGTACAAATAGCCACCTTAGCTCCTCAGGTCCAGCCGTCCGCTCCGTGTATGTCCCGCCCAGTGGTCCACCCCAGGTACCAAATTATCCACTAGCCTCTACCACGATCAATGTTGTCTGTCGTCTGCATCCAACACAACATAGTGCAGGAATAGCCCGTGTAGGGGTGAGTATACACTACTCAGCAGGGATCCAGATACCCTCGAAGGTCTCCTAGAATCCACAAAGGATAATCTACAAAAGAAGGATACAATCACGAAGTAACAACCAACACTACTTAGGTACATGTCCATACATATACCTAAGTCATCAATTCCAGTTCGACTCCAACACCCGATCCCAAGTTCGATCACATCCTCACATGATAATACAACCTGATCCACATAGGAAATCAAGTCAATAATATATATGATAAAGATTGAAATTCAAGACTCAACTCACACAAGTATACCTCTTCGGTGATAGAGATGATCAAATATAGCCACTGATTCATCTAATCTGGGACCCACATAGGACCCTAAACCAGCTACTCTTCCATACCCACATAGTATAGCAAGATCAGAGTCCGACACTTCCTGACCCATGTAGGATACAAGAACAGTAGTCATTGTCGTCGAACCCAATATAATTTCAGTACGGTCTTCATCGCTTCCGAACCCATATAGTATTTCAGTGCAGTCTTCATCTCCGTCGAACCCACATAGGATTTCAGTACGGTCTTCATCATTGCCAAACCCACATAGGATTTCAGTGAAGTCTTCATCTTCGTCGAACCCACATAGGATTTCAGTACAGTCTTCAGTGCTGCCGAACCCAAATAGGATTTCAGTGCATTCTTCATCTCCGTCGAACCCACATAGGATTTTAGTATGGTCTTCATCGCTACTGAACCCACATAGGATTTCAGGGCAGTCTTCATCGCCGTCGAACCCACATAGGATTTTAGTACGGTCATCGTTGTTTCCGAACCCACATAGTATTTCAGGGCAGTCTTCATCGCCATCAAACCCACATAGGATTTTAGTACTGTCGTCATAGTCACAGCCAACTCTAGAGATCCTGCACACAACATGCTCGTTCCAGGAGGGTCCGCTCTACGAGCCAAGGGGTCGATACATCAACTGACACATAGTCTGGAGTTGATGTATCTCAAAGCTCTGTCTCGAAAAGAGGAACTCAACATGACAGACGATGCGTCAATCGGACGACCAGTCTAAGAGTTATTGGCTTTTTCGTTCCAGGGGCCCGGTTGGTTTTTAAGTCAACACGAACCCGAATGCACTCCAACTGCGTCCAAAACTCGAGTAGAGTAATCCAAAAGGTCTGTCTAAATAATAGGAATCCATCAAAGTTGACGTCACATCAATCAGACGTCCGGAGATCAAGTTATAAGCGTTTCTGCTCTGAGGGCCTGGTTGGTTTCATGTTCGAACCAACCCGGCCATACCCAAAGTTCTTCGAAACCTTGAGTGTATGATACCGAAACAACTGTATCTATCCAAGGATTGCATAAAAACTGGCGGTGCATCGATTGGATGTCTGTAGCCCATGATATAGGCAAAAGACCGTAAGTGGTATGAAAATGGGGGGTCTGGGCTCGGTCCGACCCGGCCCAACATCACCTGGGTAGGCCCGAACCGGGTCGACACGAAACGGGTCCAGGTCTGGCTTATTAGGGCATGGCCCAGCCTGGGGGGTGTGGCTCGGCACGGCTAGCAGGGCCCGACCTTCCCCGGTGCGGCCAGTCCGGCCCGGGGCGGCTCAGCGCTGGACGAGCGGCCACGCAAAGGGGGCAGCTGCCCCCTTTATTGACGCCACGACCCCTGCATGGGGGCCGCTCCGTGCCTACAGACCTGCCCCAACGCCACGTCCCCCGTCGGTCCCACGCAACTATGAGACCAGTCGCCTGCCACCGCGGCATCAGCCGCGGCGGTCCCTCCTGGCGGCGCGCCGGGACGCCGCCGCCTCCGGGCGGCCGACTGGTGCCGGCCGTCGGTGTAGTCCGCGGGCCACTGGAGTTGCTCTAGTGGTCCGTTTTCAATTCCTTCTTCTCTAGCATTCATCTCAGGTCTCTCACTGTACTACAGAATCATCAAACTGCATGTGCGGCCCATTCCGTCATTACCTGTCGATCTGCCATCAATTTAAACAATCCACCGAGCCTTCGAATCACTACAATGGTCTCGTTTCATCGCCACCCAACGTTCCGTGCATCAGGAACAGAGAAACGGTGGGTTCAGACTTGTTCATTGGTCCACATCCACCGCGTCAGTGGTTCAATGGACTTCCAACAATTTAATTATATGCCGAGGATATAATACACATAAATTAAATTAAACCAAACACCCTACCTCAAGGTGTCGTCGAAGGAAGGTTCATCATGGGAAAGGACGTCGTGGAAGAAGGTGTCGCTGAAGGAGGATCATCAGCGTCGTGGTACACGGTGTCGCGTTGTCGATCTCTGGGGAACTAGAATTCTTCTTCATCTTCCATCAGAGGCTAGCGTTATTCGTCGGCGACAGTGCATTCTTCGTGTTCTTTAAGGAGGAAGATGAGAATTCCAAGACTTGAGCTCTCCTCATCAAATCCTTCTCGCACAACGAAAACAACATAATAAAACAAGGTGTTGCCTTATTTTATTACTCATGCCATCTATTTTTGAAATTCAAAAATAGATCACGATTTAATTAACGTGCGTTGACAAATTAATGAGGTGTTTAATAATTAATTAAACAAGAGAGTTGACTTGGCATTTATGAGGGGGTGCGGGTGAGTTACATAATTAAATGCACGTGGGAGGTAAAGGAAAAAAAGGGGGTGGGGATCGTGTATGACCCACCTCACTAATATCCTACCTAGAAGTTAGGATATTAGTGGGTCCTACTCCAACCACCATGCCTAGGTTAACACTACCTAGAATAAAAAATAAAATTGTACCACAATATTTTATTTTTATTCTTTAGTTAACCTAATTAATTACTAACCTTATCCGAGAAAAAGCAACTCCGGAAAAGGTGTTCGTAAGTAAATACCGGCGCTGCGATTCCATCAGTTCCCTTGGAATTCGATTCGGAGCATCGGTTCAAAAGATAGACAAACCTGCTCGTTCGTTCACTGAACGTACCTAAGCTAAACTTTGGAAAATGATTCCAGGCACACTGGGCCTCGGAATCAGGTTCCCTCAGAAACTGCGCATTTATATAATCCCAAATAAAATTAATAAAAAAAAATTTCCTTGAATTTTACGGGTCTTTACATTACTCCCACCTCAGGGATTTATGCCCCCGTAAAGATACATCATAAACTAGGGGAACAAATGTGGGTACTTAGCACGCATCTGGGCCTCCCGATCCCAAGTGCTCTCTTGGAGGTCCACGTGCTGCCATATGATGCACACTAAAGGAACCAACCGCCCAGGTAGGACACGCTCCTGTCGATCCTTGTTCTCCACCGAGACCTCCGCAAAGGTAACCTCATTATCAATGTCCAGCTCCCCATGGTCGATGATATGCGTCAGGTCATACAAGTATCTCCTCAGGTGGGATACATGGATGACGTCGTGCACCAGGTGAAACTAAGGTGGTAGAGCCAGGTGCTAAGCCACCTCTCCTACCATACTGAGGACCTGGAATGGTCTGATGAAGTGTGGAGATAACTTGCCTCCTCGGCCAAATCTCTGTAATCCACGTCGAGGTGAGACCCGCAAGAGGACGTGGTCGATATCCTCGTACACAAGTGGCCTCTGACTCCTACCAGCATAAGACTTCTGCCGGCTCTGGGCTGTCCACATCCGCTCCTCGATGACATGGACCTTCTCTGTCGTGCCCTGGACCATCTCTGGTCCCACAAGTGCTGACTCCCCGGGGTCTGTCCAGCATAGAGGTGATCTGCAAGGCCGGTCGTACAATGCCTCGTATGGTGCCATCTCGATGGTGGAGTGGGCAGCTGTTGTTGTACGTGAACTCCACCAAGGGTAGGTGGTCCTCCCAGCTGTGACCAAAGTTGAGAACATATGCGTGGAGCACGTCCTTGAGAGTTTGAATTGTCCTCTCCGTCTGACCATCCGTCTGATGGTGAAAGGTGGTGCTCAAACGTAGCTGCGTCCTGAATGCCTCCTGCAACACCTTCCAAAGCTAGGATGTAATGCGACCATCTCTATCGGAGACGATATATGATGTCACACCATGATGCCGTAAAATCTCCCAAACGTAGAGACATCCCTAGATCTCTATTGAGCCCTGCTCTCTGATGGGTAAGAAGTGATCTGACATGGTGAGTCAGTCGACAATAACCCAAATGGAGTCGTGACCTCTAGAAGTATGTGGAAGTCCAGTCACAAAATCCATATATATCCTATCACAATTCAACTCTGGGACCTCCATGGGCTATACCAATCCTGTTGGTACTTGGTGCTCTGCCCTCACCTGCTGGCAGGTGATGCATCGAGAAACAAACTTGGCCACAACCTTCTTCATACCCGGCCACCAGTGCAGTCGTCTGAGATCCCGATACATCTTCTCCACTCCTGGATGTACCGCTAAAGGGGAAGTGTGAAAATCTCTCACCACCTCCTCCTGAAAATCATATTGTACCATGGTACATCCTCTGAAAAGGACATTGTGCCCTCCTTCTACGAAGAATCCATTAGGTTCTTGTCCTGAGGATATCTGCACATGCCGCGTCTCACAGTCAGCGTCCCCACGCTATGCCTCTCTGACCCGCTGCAGTAGAGGGGGAGTGACTGTGAGTGACTGAAGAATGGCTGCTCTATCTCTATCCATGAAGGATATATGCAAAGCTGCTAGCTGCTCCATCGCCTCCCCGAGTAGCTGGATGACTGTCCTCCTGCTGAGAGCATCAGCTACTAAGTTCCCCCTCTAAGGAGTATAGACTATCTTAAAGTCATAGTCCTGGAGGAACTTGAGCTGTTGCCGCTATCTTAGATTCAGGTCCTTCTGCGAGAAGATGTACCTAAGTCTCCAGTGGTTAGAGTAGACTGTAAAGCACTCGCCCATCAGATAGTGTCACCACACCATCAGAGCGAAGACCACTGCTACTAACTCCAGGTCATCGGTAGCGTAGTTATACTCATGTTTACTCAACTGACGTGATCCATAGGTGATCACAGCCCGCTCCTGCATCAGGACACACCCGAGTCTGGTCCCTGATGCATTTCAGAAGACTATGTACCCTACTCCCTACTCTGGTAGCCTCAAGATAGGTGCGCTGGTCAATCTCTATCTCATCTCCTGGAAGATCTGCTGACATCTATCTGACCATAAGAAGGGTTTCCCTTTCTTCGTCAAATCTGAGAGTGGTTCCACAACTCTAGAGAATTCTAGGACAAATATTTGGTAGTACCCAACTAGACCCAAGAAACACTGCACCTCTATCACACTCCTGGGTGGCTCCCAAGCTTGCACTGCCTTGATCTTCGTATGATCCACTGCAACTCCCACATTAGAGATGACGTTTCCCAAGAAGTGGACCTCGCGTAACCATAACTAACACTTCGAGAGATTTCCATAAAGCTGGTTCTCTCGGAGTGTGTCTAGTACAACCCGTAAGTTGTAGGTGTGCTCCTCCTTAGTGGTTGAGTATATCAATATGTCTTTGATGAATACCATGACAAATCGATTGAGGTATGGCTGAAATATCCTGTTCACGAGATCCATGAACACTTTTGGAGTGTTGGTTATGCCGAAAGGCCTAACCAAGAACTCATAGTGGCCATACTGACATCTGAAGGACGTCTTCTGCACGTCCTCATCTAAAACTTTGAGTTGATGATATTATGATATAAGGTCTATCTTTGAGAACCATCACGCTCCGTTGAGCTGATCGAAGAGGTTGTCAATCCTTGGTAGCAGATTATTTTTCATCATGGTTACCTGGTTTAGGCGAAGATAGTCGACACAAAGTCGCAAACTTCTGTCCGCATTTTTAGCGAAAAATATCAGGTAAGCCCCACGTGAAACACTAGGTCGGATGAATCCCTTTCCCTGAAAGTCCTTTAACTATACTCGTAGCTCTCGAAGCTCAGCGGGGGCCATATGATATGCTGGAGTGGATATTGGGGCTGTCCCAGGGTACAGGTCAATATAAAAGTCTACTTCTCTGTGATGAGGTAGTCCCAGAACGTCGTCAGGGAAACGTCCGCATACTGATCCACCACTACAGGAAAACTAGGACTCTACACGTCAACTGCTCCTAGGATGAGGCTAGCCAACTGATGAGTGATGGAATGTCCTCTCCTCTGTGAGAGGTGAGAGTCCATCCTGTTCTGCAAAGGTTCCCTTCTCTCTAGTGAAGGTGAACCTTCTCCCATCAGTGCATACACACCACACCTTGCGCCTAATACAGTCGATCTGAGAATGGACTGTGGATAACCAATCCTTGCCCTAGATGATGTCGTAAGGCCTCGACACCGCTACTAAAAGATCCCAGCCGAAGCTCTCGCCTGCTAGAGTAAGATCACACTACCGTCACCAGTGTGTAATCATCAAGTCTGCTCTCGTAGGAGTCTCTAACTTTAAGGATGGAGCCAACAGCTCCATCAGAATCTCCGACCTCCGAAAAAGGGCAGCATCAAAAAGGAATATCTTGCTCCTGTGTCTATAAGAACTGCAGTAAGAGTGGAGTAGACACATATCGTACCTCAAATCATCTCTGGCGCGCCGTGGTCATAGGCCTCTGCTGCCAAAAGCTGAGCCCGTCTCTCCCTGCCATCTCCCTTGGTCGGGGTGGACCTCCTAGTGGTAGTGGTGGTAAAGAGTCAAAGCATCACCCACCACCTACTGCTTAGCCAGCTCCCCTGCCTCGTCCTCCTACTCTTGGTGAACCACCACGGTTGACCCTCTCCCTCTAGCTAGGTGGCCCCTCAAACGTCTACTGCTTCACTGCACAGTAGGTCAGGCAGTCACGAGCCATGTGGCCCTACCCGCTGCATGTGTAGCACTGTCTGCTCCTCGGAAGGCTGGCTCTACGTCCTATGCCCTGCACCTCTAAGCTAGTGTCCTGAGGTCATGTGCCTGAGGGTCCGATCTACCTGGACCCCTGTGACATCAATCGACTACCAGCTGCAGACAACTCTACTATATGTCACCCTGTGGTAGGTCTTGCTGCTTGCGTAGGCTTGGCAAGAAAGCTCTCTATGAGAAGAGCTCGCTCCAGTACTTCTGCCTGTGTCGGAATGCTGAGGGATATCATTGATGGCTTGATCTCATGCCTCAGTCTCTGATCAGTGGTCTGAGCCTGGATGAATGGGTCTCGTACCATGTCCGTCGAATAGCGTGAGATGTAACGCCCCGACCCCAGCTACCCAGAGTCGGTGCATTACTTCGTAACATTGGCATGATCACAAGAAAGATCAAATCTCGAAAGACCGATTGGTTTAGTAGCCTTGGAAATACTAGATATATTCATATGTTTTACATTACATCATAAAATGAAAAACTAATACAACAACATAATGTTTCCACAATACACACTATTAACCCCTCATAAAATCCCTGCAGGTCATTCATAACTTACTTCTTCACATCCTGGGAAAAATAAAACATAGAAAAGGGGTGAGCTCAAATGCCCAGTAAGGATAACAATATAGCGGAAACTTTCATAAATAAGAATAAACATTTAAGGCAATGTATAACTAAAACAAAAGCCTTTTAAACATGAACTTTCAACATGGTATGGCATAAATAAAATGAAATAATGCCATTTACTTATTCACATGGATATTCTACTAATCGAATAATCACATGCAAAAATCAATAACCACTTTCATAATGTTGGAATGCATAATGCCAGACTATCATAACCACATAGCCAAGGCCTCGTGCCAAGACTACAAATAAGATTTTGTCAAGGCCTTGTGCCAAGACACTAGTTTGTCTCATGAGAACTACCGATGCATCGAGGAGCTATAGCGGGCTCCACCCGTCACTTATTAAGTCCAATGCATTCCCATATGAAAAGGTTTAAACATAACATAAACATTCGTATTAAAACTAGCATACGAAATGTCAATAATTTCACCATAAACTATGAATGGTATAAAAATAGCACATCCACAGTCAAACATATCACAAAACCTTCAATACAATATAGAAGTTTTGTATCATAATAAATCAACTTCAAATAATCTTGAAATCCATCAAAGGATGTTGACATAGATGAAATCAACATTATTTTTAAAGAAGTATCTCCTTTTATTTTGAAATCATTTAAGATCCATATAAAATAAAACATTTTCTTTGAAAATATTCTTATAAGCTTGTATGGAAAGCTTTGACGATTTTATAACGGCGGAAAATAACCGCACCCGCCGTATAAGTTAAAAAAAACATTCTTACCTCAATTCAGTCGAAAAGGTTAAAAAGGACCTTGTTTTGAAAACGACGGAAAGATTCCTTTATAAACCTCTTATAAAAAGTCAAACAAGGGTATAAATGACTTTAACCCATATTCTTGTAAATAGTAAAAATGTTTTGAAATACATTTCAAAGAAACATGGATGTGGATGATAAAGAGATCCCAGTAGATTATTACGTATAATACAACCTCAGATAATGAAGAGATTGTGAAATAACCCTTACCTTGTACTTTTCCTTGGTTGGGGTAGGTTAACCTCCTGTATAATGGTGAAATAGTTGTTATTAAATTATACAAGAATCATATATTTTAATATGATATCATATATGATCTTTTAACATTGATTTGTTAATAATATCTTAGAATTATCGTCGTTTCGGGAGTTAACTTACTCATTTTCTTTTATATGTTTTGTTACATAAGCCATGGTTGTTGTATCTTATTCATATCCAGAATGATATACAGTCCTTAAACATCATTTTTAAATCATCAAATGATAATTATACTTGAATGGATACGATGGAGAATGAATCTCATCGCGTTCGTGGAGACGGTAGTCCGTACGTACGCACGAGCGACAATATCATTCTTTTGATATTAAAATAATATATAAATGGATGGTATATAATATATACAGAATCATTAACATGTTATATTTACATGAGTTACACATCATTATTATACCCATCCAAATAATATTATATTGAATAACAATTACACCACGACGTGGAGACGGTAAGCCGTACGTACGCACGTATGGTGACATGTTATTCAAAGGGTGGATAGAATACTGAATATGATTGTACCATATTTATAATAACATCACAGTATATGTGAGATACTGGAGTTTTTATTTCAGAATGGTAAGAACAAAGGTAGAAGAAGTGGAAGAAGAAATGAACTTAGAAAAGGGTGGTGAAATCATTACCTCTTCTTCGGGTTCTTCCTTTTGATTTGATCAAAAGGGCTCCTTAGGTTGGCTTTCTGATCAAACTAAGGCCTCTAGGTTGTAGTTAGGGATGTTGGGAGAGTATTTGGGCAGAGTTTGGCCGAACCAAAAGGCTTTTAAGGTGTGAAGAAATGAGAAGGAGGAGTGCCCTTTTATAAGAGGGGTGAGGGGCACCTTTGGAAAAGTTAGAAATATTAATTTATAATAAATTCATATTCGGTTTACAAAGGCTCCAAAGTTGACTATTCAAAGGATGAGGTGGGGATAGGTCGAAAACAACTCATCCAATAGAATTTAGACAGGTTTGGGTACTTATATTAACCTTATCTTTAAGTATTAACTCTAAGTTAATTAGTTTCACTTTTACAATGTCTCTTTGTATTTTTATATAATATGGTTAATAAACTTACTATATACATCCAAGCGACCCCCAAGTGGTCCATAAATGAGGAACCTATCATAATATAAGTCTCTTGGCCGATCCTTAGATTTTTAGGAATTTAATATCAATTAATAATATAATATTTGTTTTAAGAACTCTTTTATGTCAATTTTGACACTATTCAATAGTTGATTTTTGTGAAACTCCTAACAGATTGATTACTTCGA
Source organism: Viscum album (assembly GCA_963277665.1). Taxonomy (NCBI): domain Eukaryota; kingdom Viridiplantae; phylum Streptophyta; class Magnoliopsida; order Santalales; family Viscaceae; genus Viscum; species Viscum album. The sequence goes on along the minus strand of OY728164.1, from coordinate 847,887,428 downwards.
AAAAAGTCAATTAAATCAATCCTAATATATCATATTATCATAGAAAATTAGTTTAATTCATTAAAAGTTTCATATTATAATTATTTGGGTATTTATAAGATCAATTATTTTTATTTTTCACTATTTTAGTAATTACTGCATCATCATTGTGTCATAAATAAAATAAATTATATAATGTCTAAAAATTATAAATAAAATATCATTATGTAGGAAATCTTTTTAGCTTTCAAATGAATTTTTATAATCGAAAATCCAACATGTATATCCCTATGTAAAAATTGTTCTTCTAAAAGATGTAAGCTTATGCCATTTTTATTTTTATTTTAACTTTATTAATATAATGTGTCATTATCACTTACAAGTGGATCCATAGGGTCCCAAAATAGACCCAAAGATGCCCATGGTCGACCATGTATCAACCAATAGGGTTAAGACACGTTTTAAGGTAATTTAGTATTATTATAATATTATTTTTTTAACCCTTATTTACCGGATTTACCCTTAACCATGGAAAATAAAATATTTACCGCAGTAATTATTCAAAATGTCTAAAAATAAAAGTTACCTATTTACATAATTTGAACATCCTGATTCCAAATATGGAATCCATTTTTCTAAATTCAAAACACAGAAGTGGCAGAAATTAATTTAAAATTAATTCCCGCTGTCAAAACAAAAAGCGTGTTTTTAAGAGATAATAACTATCAAAAGATTGACACTTGTTTATGTTCGGTTTAATTGTAAAATTATGTCCAATGACCAAGATTATATTAAATGGTAAAAATATATTCTAAATATAAATTAAAACCACTCAAATTCACAATTTATCACTATTAATTATTTTGATTAAAAAAGTTGTTTTAATTAAAATTTAGTAATTTTCACTATTCATCAAAATATGAAAGTTATCCGAAATGTACCAAAATTTCACCCTAGGCTAATTTTGATATTCCGAATCCAAAAATGAAGTCCATTTTGAAATATAAAATATATATGATTTCAAAAAGTAGGTATTACTATTCACAACGGCTAGTTTAATTAGTTGTGGTGTGTGTTAGAACTCGAGGTTGCGTACAACACACGCTATCGCATTATTCGATGGGAAACGTACCGTAGAAGCTTGGGGTGTTACATTCTCCCCTCCTTCAAATAATTGCGTCCTCGCAATTTCTAGGGTATTACTGTATAAAAAGACTCGGGTGGTTCTTCATCATAAGTTCCTCAGGTTCCCACGTTGCCTCTTCCATCTTATGATTTCTCCACAAAACTTTTACCAGACGCGTCGTCCGGTTTCTCAGTACTTGTTCTCTTGTATCAAGAATCCTGACGGGCTCTTCGCAATAAGACAGATCGGGTTCCAGTTCTAATTCCTCATAGGTGAGTACATGCGTTGGGTCAGGCATGTATTTCCTCAATAGAGATACGTGGAACACATCGTGAACTTTGGAGAGACTTGGCGGCATTGCCAATCGGTAAGCTACAACCCCAATTCGTTCTAGAATTTCGAAAGGTACGATGTACCTGGGACTCAATTTACCTTTCTTACCAAAACGTATGACTCCCTTCCACGGAGATACCTTCAGAAAAACATGATCACCGACTTGAAATTCCAAATCCTTCCTTCGATTATCGGCATAGCTCTTCTGCCTACTTTGAGCTGCTTTGATGTGATTTTGGATTACTTTCACCTTTTCCACCGTTTCCTCCACCAGCTCTGGGCCTACAAGTTTTCTTTCACCAACGTCATCCCAACAGGTTGGTGTACGACATCTCTTTCCGTATAACGCTTCATATGGTGCCATCTGTATACTCGAATGGAAGCTATTGTTATAGGAAAATTCTACCAGTGGTAAATATTGATCCCACATACCCTGAAAGTCAAGTGAGCAAGATCTCAACATGTCTTCTAAGGTTTGAATAGTCCGTTCTGATTGTCCGTCTGTCTGAGGGTGGTAAGCAGTGCTCAAATGAAGTTCAGTATCCAGGGATTTCTGAAGACTTTTCCAAAACCTTGAAGTAAAACGGGGATCACGATCCGAAACAATTGATAGGGGTACTCCATGAAGTCTCACAACTTCATTAATGTATAGTCTTTCTAGACGTTCCAAAGGTAGATCTTCTCTTATAGCAAGAAAATGTGCTGACTTGGTAAGACGATCAACAATAACCCATATTGCATCGTTCCTTCTAGGAGTCTTTGGTAGCCCCATGACAAAGTCCATTGTAACATTGTCCCATTTCCACTCCGGTATGGGAAGAGGTTGCATGACTCCTCCAGGATGTTGCCTTCCAGCTTTCACTTGTTGACAAACCATACTCCTTGACACAAAATCAGCAATCTCCCTCTTCATGTTGTCCCACCAAAAATGTTCCTTCAAATCTCTATACATTTTGGTGCTCCCAGGGTGTATAGAGAAATTGGAACTATGAGCATCATCCAGCAATTCCCTTTTTAGATCAGGTATATTGGGAACACAAAGTCTCTTCCCGAATTTCAAAATTCCACCTTCATACGCAAAGTCTCTCAATCTCCCATCATTCACAGCTTTAATCTTCTTTTGGAATTCTTCATCATCAGTCTGAGAACTCTTAATCCTTTCTAGTAAAGATGGTTTGGCAACCATTTGAAAAAGCATTGATGTTTCACCTTCCCTGGTTATTCCCATGTCCATTTTCACTAGATCCATGAAAATTGGATCCCTTTCAATTCTCATATTGTTCAAAACTCCATGGTCTTTTCTACTCAAAGCATCTGCCACCTTGTTTGCCTTCCCCGGGTGGTAGTGTATCGTACAATCATAATCCTTGAGTAATTCAAGCCATCTCCTTTGCCTCATGTTGAGTTCTTTTTGTGAGAAAATATACTTCAAACTCTTGTGATCAGTATAAATCTCACATTTTTCACCATAGAGGTAGTGCCTCCATATCTTCAAAGCAAAGATCACAGCTGCTAACTCAAGATCATGAGTAGGGTAGTTTTGTTCATGAATTTTCAACTGTCGTGATGCATAGGCAATAACTCTATCATTCTGCATAAGGACACAGCCAAGTCCTTTCTTTGATGCATCACTATAAATAACGAACCCATCATTCCCCGATGGTAGAGTCAATATAGGAGCATTGACTAATCTTCTCTTCAGTTCTTCGAAACATTCTTCACACTCTTTTGTCCAAACAAATTTAACCCCTTTACGTGTGAGCTTCGTTAATGGGTTAGCCAATCGGGCAAAATTCTGGACGAAACGTCGATAATAACCTGCCAAACCAATAAAACTACGTACCTCAGTTGTACTCGTAGGTGCTGGCCATTCTTGGATTGCCTTGGTCTTAGAAGGATCAACAGAGATTCCATCTTTAGAGACAATATGGCCAAGAAAAGAAATCTCCTGAAGCCAGAATTCACACTTGCTAAACTTCCCATATAATTCATGCCTCCTCAGAGTCTTCAAGATAATGCGCAAGTGATTTTCATGATCTTCGTAGGTTTTGGAGTATACCAAGATATCATCAATAAATACCACCACAAATTCATCGAGATACTCCTTGAAGACTCTATTCATCAGATCCATGAATACAGAGGGTGCATTAGTCAATCCAAATGGCATTACAGTAAACTCGTAATGCCCGTACCTGGTTCGAAATGCTGTTTTCGGAATGTCTTCCTTCTTCACACACAACTGATGGTATCCAGATCGAAGGTCAATCTTTGAAAAGTATTGAGCTCCATGCAGTTGGTCAAATAAATCATCAATACGAGGTAGGGGATACTTGTTCTTTATCGTTATAGCATTGATCTCCCTGTAGTCGATACATAACCTCATAGATCCATCTTTCTTTTTAACAAAAAGAACAGGGGCTCCCCATGGAGAAACACTAGGGCGAATAAATCCCTTATTACTCAATTCCTCTAGTTGTTTCTTTAGTTCGACTAACTCTACAGTGGCAATTCTATAAGGGGTCTTTGATATAGGCCTTGATCCAGGAATCAAATCAATGGAAAACTCAACTTCTCGTTCTGGAGGATGTCCAGGTAAATCTTCCGGAAATACATCTACAAATTCTTTCACAACAGGTACATCCTCTATTTGAACACTCCTTTCCTCACCGATAGTTACTTCATTCTCTTCCTCCCCAATAATTGAATTAAGTTGAGCTACTGGGGGTGGGTCTAAATAAGAATTTGGTGGTGACGATTCTGCTCTAAAAATAAGGTGTTCCTTATCATTATCATCAAGAATCGTAACCTCTTTCTTCTTACAATAAATCTTCGCATCATAGTCCGAAAGCCAGTCCATACCAAGGATTATATCAAACTCAATCATAGGTATGACGATGAAATCAGCAGATAAAGAAAATTTATGTGCTCTAATGGGGACTGATTCACAAAACTTTGTTGCAACGATACTTCCCTTAGGAGTTTTAACTGACAACTCCCTTATTAAATCAAATTGGAAATATCTAATTTTCTTAGAAAACTGGGAAGATATGAAACAATGCGATGATCCAGAATCAAATAATGCATTTGCTAAACATGAGGAAACCATTAAATTACCTGCCACCACGTCTTTCGGAGTTTCTACCTCAGCAGTAGTGATAGCATAAGCCTGGCCTTGATCCCTTGGCCTTTTCTGAGGTACGTTCTCCTGACGCTTAGGACATGCATTTGCATAAAGCCCCATCTCCCTGCAATTGTAGCACTGAACGTTGGTAGCTTCCTTCTTCCCCTTGCAATCATGAGCTTGGTGGCCTTTTTCACCACACTTGTAACAGACTCCCATTCCCTTCAGGCAAGCACCGGGGTGTTTCTTCCCGCACTTACCACAAGATGGATATTCAACCTTTCCCTTCTTCCCCTTATTTCCATTCCCAGATTGATCAGCAGGTCTCTTCTTCTCTTGCTTTGCTTTAAAGTCATAAGACTTAGAGAATTCCTTTTCGGTCTTGATAGCACATGAGACAATGTCTTCGTATGATGAAAAGGATTGTGAGACTAATGCTCGATGGAGAAATGGTTTTAACCCATCAAAGAAACGATCGATCTTACTTCTTGGGTTGCGAATATAATTACCAGCGTACCTCGCTAATCTTGTAAAGTTAGCCTCATACTTTGTGACATTCTCATCCTCCTTTTGTCTCAGACTTAGAAATTGTCTTTCCATATCTGCTCGATGGTCGCGAGGAAAGTATTTTTCTAAAAACAGATCTTTGAACTCCCTCCATTCCATATTTGATACTTCATCATCTTCCTTCGTATTTTGAATCAATGACCACCATTGATCAGCATCTCCAGTGAGGCGGTAAACTGCCATGGTAACTTTTTCCCTTTCACTACTCCCCAAAGCCTGAAATATTTTCTCTAGGGAAAATATCCATTGCTCAGCTACTAAGGGATTTGTACTTCCATTGAACGTTGGTGGTTGTTGTCTCATGAATCGATCTAACATTGATCCTCCACGCTGCGGATCAGGGTGCTCCATACGGGTAAGGTTATTATTCATAACCTGAGTAAGTTGTCCCAGTACGGTGATTAGCTGATCAGCACCAGTTGCATCACCAGCCCCACTATAATTATCTTGAGCAGGAGGGAAATCCCTACATGGAGTGCGTGCATTGATACGGTTTCCATTTCTTCCACTAGGCGCCATTTCTAAAAAAAATGGCATAAACTAGATCAGTTTATGCATCAAAATACATAATCCCATACTTATAAAACACTAAACATAAATTGAACTATCTATGGATATAATCCATAATCATAAATATGTTTTCTTTGAGGAAGTATATACTCATAAACCCTTCATAATGATTTGTAAAGAAAGTGAGAGTTATCCTAAGCATATCCCCCGGGAGTGTCGTAACCAAGAGTGCAGCAAGGCCCGTTGTCGTGCACCAGTTCCCGTTCGAGTCTAGCTCAAAGCGGTGTTTTCGGGTTTTACCCCTAGGTACATCTGTGCCAGAGCCGCCTCTACCTGCTCGTATCCAGACAGGGATGTATTGCTCGGAAAACTCACAAAGTCTCTACAATACCAAAATTCTAGGAAGTTCTTCTATACTAATCCTCAAAGTTCATCTTAGGTCTATGTGCTCTAATCAGAGTTTATCTAAATCTAGCTTCCAAGGTTTGTACTAAACTTCCTCTGATACCAACTGTAACGCCCCGACCCCAGCTACCCAGAGTCGGTGCATTACTTCGTAACATTGGCATGATCACAAGAAAGATCAAATCTCGAAAGACTGATTGGTTTAGTAGCCTTGGAAATACTAGATATATTCATATGTTTTACATTACATCATAAAATGAAAAACTAATACAACAACATAATGTTTCCACAATACACACTATTAACCCCTCATAAAATCCCTGCAGGTCATTCATAACTTACTTCTTCACATCCTGGGAAAAATAAAACATAGAAAAGGGGTGAGCTCAAATGCCCAGTAAGGATAACAATATAGCGGAAACTTTCATAAATAAGAATAAACATTTAAGGCAATGTATAACTAAAACAAAAGCCTTTTAAACATGAACTTTCAACATGGTATGGCATAAATAAAATGAAATAATGCCATTTACTTATTCACATGGATATTCTACTAATCGAATAATCACATGCAAAAATCAATAACCACTTTCATAATGTTGGAATGCATAATGCCAGACTATCATAACCACATAGCCAAGGCCTCGTGCCAAGACTACAAATAAGATTTTGTCAAGGCCTTGTGCCAAGACACTAGTTTGTCTCATGAGACCTACCGATGCATCGAGGAGCTATAGCGGGCTCCACCCGTCACTTATTAAGTCCAATGCATTCCCATATGAAAAGGTTTAAACATAACATAAACATTCGTATTAAAACTAGCATACGAAATGTCAATAATTTCACCATAAACTATGAATGGTATAAAAATAGCACATCCACAGTCAAACATATCACAAAACCTTCAATACAATATAGAAGTTTTGTATCATAATAAATCAACTTCAAATAATCTTAAAATCCATCAAAGGATGTTGACATAGATGAAATCAACATTCTTTTTAAAGAAGTATCTCCTTTTATTTTGAAATCATTTAAGATCCATATAAAATAAAACATTTTCTTTGAAAATATTCTTATAAGCTTGTATGGAATGCTTTGACGATTTTATAACGGCGGAAAATAACCGCACCCGCCGTATAAGTTAAAAAAAACATTCTTACCTCAATTCAGTCGAAAAGGTTAAAAAGGACCTTGTTTTGAAAACGACGGAAAGATTCCTTTATAAACCTCTTATAAAAAGTCAAACAAGGGTATAAATGACTTTAACCCATATTCTTGTAAATAGTAAAAATGTTTTGAAATACATTTCAAAGAAACATGGATGTGGATGATAAAGAGATCCCAGTAGATTATTACGTATAATACAACCTCGGATAATGAAGAGTTTGTGAAATAACCCTTACCTTGTACTTTTCCTTGGTTGGGGTAGGTTAACCTCCTGTATAATGGTGAAATAGTTTTTATTAAATTATACAAGAATCATATATTTTAATATGATATCATATATGATCTTTTAACATTGATTTGTTAATAATATCTTAGAATTATCGTCGTTTCGGGAGTTAACTTACTCATTTTCTTTTATATGTTTTGTTACATAAGCCATGGTTGTTGTATCTTATTCATATCCAGAATGATATACAGTCCTTAAACATCATTTTTAAATCATCAAATGATAATTATACTTGAATGGATACGATGGAGAATGAATCTCATCGCGTTCGTGGAGACGGTAGTCCGTACGTACGCACGAGCGACAATATCATTCTTTTGATATTAAAATAATATATAAATGGATGGTATATAATATATACAGAATCATTAACATGTTATATTTACATGAGTTACACATCATTATTATACCCATCCAAATAATATTATATTGAATAACAATTACACCACGACGTGGAGACGGTAAGCCGTACGTACGCACGTATGGTGACATGTTATTCAAAGGGTGGATAGAATACTGAATATGATTGTACCATATTTATAATAACATCACAGTATATGTGAGATACTGGAGTTTTTATTTCAGAATGGTAAGAACAAAGGAAGAAGAAGTGGAAGAAGAAATGAACTTAGAAAAGGGTGGTGAAATCATTACCTCTTCTTCGGGTTCTTCCTTTTGATTTGATCAAAAGGGCTCCTTAGGTTGGCTTTCTGATCAAACTAAGGCCTCTAGGTTGTATTGAGGGATGTTGGGAGAGTATTTGGGTAGAGTTTGGCCGAACCAAAAGGCTTTGAAGGTGTGAAGAAATGAGAAGGAGGAGTGCCCTTTTATAAGAGGGGTGAGGGGCACCTTTGGAAAAGTTAGAAATATTATTTTATAATAAATTCATATTCGGTTTACAAAGGCTCCAAAGTTGACTATTCAAAGGATGAGGTGGGGATAGGTCGAAAACAACTCATCCAATAAAATTTAGACAGGTTTGGGTACTTATATTAACCTTATCTTTAAGTATTAACTCTAAGTTAATTAGTTTCACTTTTACAATGTCTCTTTGTATTTTTATATCATATGGTTAATAAACTTACTATATACATACAAGCGACCCCCAAGTGGTCCATTAATGAGGAACCTATCATAATATAAGTCTCTTGGCCGAACCTTAGATTTTTAGGAATTTAATATCAATTAATAATATAATATTTGTTTTAAGAACTCTTTTATGTCAATTTTGACACTATTCAATAGTTGATTTTTGTGAAACTCCTAACAGATTGATTACTTCGAAAAAAGTCAATTAAATCAATCCTAATATATCATATTATCATAGAAAATTAGTTTAATTCATTAAAAGTTTCATATTATAATTATTTGGGTATTTATAAGATCAATTATTTTTATTTTTCACTATTTTAGTAATTACTGCATCATCATTGTGTCATAAATAAAATAAATTATATAATGTCTAAAAATTATAAATAAAATATCAATATGTAGGAAATCTTCTTAGCTTTCTAATGAATATTTATAATCGAAAATCAAACATGTATATCCCTATGTAAAAATTGTTCTTCTAAAAGATGTAAGCTTATGCCATTTTTATTTTTATTTTAACTTTATTAATATAATGTGTCATTATCACTTACAAGTGGATCCATAGGGTCCCAAAATAGACCCAAATATGCCCATGGTCGACCATGTATCAAAAAATAGGGTTAAGACACGTTTTAAGGTAATTTAGTATTATTATAATATTATTTTTTTTAACCCTTATTTACCGGATTTACCCTTAACCATGGTAAATAAAATATTTACCGCAGTAATTATTCAAAATGTCTAAAAATAAAAGTTACCTATTTACATAATTTGAACATCCTGATTCCAAATATGGAATCCATTTTTCTAAATTCAAAACACAGAAGTGGCAGAAATTAATTTAAAATTAATTCCCGCTGTCAAAACAAAAAGCGTGTTTTTAAGAGATAATAACTATCAAAAGATTGACACTTGTTTATGTTCGGTTTAATTGTAAAATTATGTCCAATGACCAAGATTATATTAAATGGTAAAAATATATTCTAAATATAAATTAAAACCACTCAAATTCACAATTTATCACTATTAATTATTTTGATTAAAAAATTTGTTTTTAATTAAAATTTAGTAATTTTCACTATTCATCAAAATATGAAAGTTATCCGAAATGTACCAAAATTTCACCCTAGGCTAATTTTGATATTCCGAATCCAAAAATGAAGTCCATTTTGAAATATAAAATATATATGATTTCAAAAAATAGGTATTACTATTCACAACGGCTAGTTTAATTAGTTGTGGTGTGTGTTAGAACTCGAGGTTGCGTACAACACACGCTATCGCATTATTCGATGGGAAACGTACCGTAGAAGCTTGGGGTGTTACATGAGAGATCTGTAAATCTCGCCTAGTACTGGGCGACCATCATGCTGCCTTGTCGTAGTTGTAGAAGCTACTGGATGCACACCACACAGAGGGTGGCTAGGACGAACTCTGGGTGAAAGAGGCTCCCAAAGTCCATCATGAGGAGTGATGCCTCGTCGTGCACCTGGAGCATCATGCTCTACCATCTACCTTCTACCGCGTGCAGGAGGCTCGCTGCGAGGATCACCATGTTGACAGCTGGTGTCCCCATTAAACCTGAAAACTTGAACAACTGCCTCTAGCCAATCCTCAGTTTCCTAAGGGCCTATCTCCTCGAAGAACCTAGGCGGTCGCTGACACTAAAACTTGTGCAGTGCACTAAGGCGACGTGCACTATCTGTGGTTGGGGCTGGTAGCATCGGTGGCTCGGTGGGTAGAGGTACCACCGGTGCCTCCACTGTCAAAGGGCCCTGCACCGAGGCCTCGTCGGTCAGTGGGATGTCGTCTTGCACAACGCTCGGAACCCAAGATGGCTATTATTGTGGGGTCATCTTGAAAAGAAACAGGTGTACCACGGTCAAACAGTAAACCTGGTGAGCTGACACAAAGTAATCACAATGAAAAATTTTAAAACACAGATGAAATAAATGATTTCGTGCACTGAGTCGGAAATCAGATGTTAGGGTCCTGGTGTATGGATACATCGGCCACAACACCAGCAATAGACTCCCTGGACCGATAACCACAGTCAATACCCTTAACACTATTGCTTCACATAGAAGAAAGATCAGTGTCCAGAGTTCTACGGTAGAACCAAACTCCTTTAATACCAATTTGTCTCGACCTGTCCTCGGGGCCCATGTCGTGACTACCCCAGGCCCGTCTCCCAAAGGCTAGGGGCTGGCGACTAGCACCAAGGCGTAAATCCCGAAAAAGGGGAAGTCATTGCATTTATAAAGTAAACTAACACCAGAGAGTAAGCCAACAAATGTAAACACTATGTAAACTGAGTACAAGTAAGTGCGGAAATGTAAGTGGGCCATAATACAAACCCAAACTAAAAGTAAAGTACAACTGGAAAGAAAGTACAACAACTGAAAGTAAAGCAGCAATGTCGAGCCATACACTAGAAGTCCCACCTAAAGGGTGGGTATAGATAGCCACCTCAACTCCTCGAGTCCAGCCGTCCGCTCAATGTACGTCCCGCCTAGTGGTCCACCTCTAGGTACCGACTGCTCCACTAGCCTCTACCACGATCAGTGTTGTCCGTCGTCTGCATCCGACATAACGCAGTTTAGGCATAGCTCATGCATAGGTGCATATACGCTACTCAATAGGGACCCCGAGACCCCTGAAGGTCTCCCTGAATCCACAAAGGATAATCCACAAAAGAAAGATACAATCATGAAGTAATAACCAACACTACATAGGTATATTCCCATACATATACTTAAGTCATCAATTCCAGTTTGGCTCCAAAACCCGAGCCCATTTTTGATCACGTCAACACATGATAGTACAACCCGATCCAGATAAGAAATCAAGTCAATCATATCGAAGATAATGATTGAAAGTCAAGACTCATCTCACACAGATATACCTCTTTGGTGATAGAGAAGATCAGATATAGCCACTGATTCATCTATGTTGGGACCCACGTCGGATACTAAACCAGCTACTCTGCCAGACCCACATAGGATAGAAAGAACAGAGTCAGACACTACCAGAACCACGTAGGATACAAGAACCGTAGTCATTGCCATCTAACCCACATATGATTTCAGTACGGAATTCATCGATACCTAACCCACATAAGATTTCAGTGCAATCTTCATCTTTTTCGAACCCACATAGTATTTTAGTATGGTATTCATTGCTACCGAACCCACATAGGATTTCAGTGCAGTCTTCATCTCCGTCGATCCCAGATGGGATTTCAGTATGGTCTTCATCGCTGCCGAACCCACATAAGATTTCAGTGCAGTCTTCATCTCTATCGAACCCACATAGGATTTCAGTACGATCTTCATCGCTACCGAACCAACATAGGATTTCAGTGCACTCTTCATCCCCATTGAACCCAAATAGGATTTCAGTACGGTTGTCATCACTGCCGAACCCACATAGGATTTCAGTGCAGTCTTCATCGTCATTGAACCCACATAAGATTTCAGTACGATCGTCACAGTCGCAGCCAGCTCTAGGGTTCCTGCACACAGCATGCTCATTCTGGGAGGGCCTGCTCCATGAGCCAAGGTGTCGATACATCAACTGACATGTAGTCCGGAGTTGATGTATATCAATGTTCCGTCTCGAAAAGAAGAACTCAATGTGACAGACGAAGGGTCAATCAGACGATCGGTCTGAGAGTTATTGACTTTTTCGTTGCAGGGGGCCAGTTGGTTTTTAAGTCAAAACCTACCCAACCACACTCCAACTAAATCCAAACCTTGATTGGAGTAATCCAAAATGTCTGTCTCACTAAAAAGAATCCAACAAAGTCAACAGCATGTCAATCGGACGTCTGGATCTCAAGTTATAAGTGTTTCTGCTCTGAGGGCCCGGTTGGTTTTGTCTTCGAACCAACCCGGCCATACACAAATTTCTCTGAAACCTTGATTGTACTATACCGAAATGACTGTCTTGATCCAAGGATCACATCTCAACTGAAGGTGAATCAATCGGAGTTCTGTAGCCCATGATATGGGCAAAAGAGGTGAAGTGGTCTGAAAATGGGGGGTCTGGGCCCGGTCCGACCCTGCCCAACCCCCTGGGTCGGCCTGAACCGGGTCGACCCAAACTGGGTCTGGGGCCGGCCCATTAGGGTGCGGCCCGGCCCGGCTGGGGTGGCCTGGCCCGGCGCGGCCGGTCCGGCCCGGGGCGGATCGGCGCTGGTCGAGCGGGGTCAGCTCGACTCTGGCCGAGCGGGGTCAGCTCGACGTTGGCTGAGCGGTCGTGCAAAGGGGGTGACTGCCCCTTTAATGGCACCGTGGCCCCCACATGGGTGCCGCTTCTTGCCAGCGGACACGACCCAACACTGCATCCCCCCTCGGTCCCGCGCAGCCGCGGGACCAGTTGCCTGCTGCCGCGGCTTCAGCCACGGTGGTCCCTCCTGACGGCGCGCCAGGATGCCGCCGCCTCCGGGTAGCCGACCAGTGCCGGCCGCCGCCTTCGGCCGCCGGTGCCGCCGCACCAGGGACCCGCATCGCCGGTGTAGTCCACAGGCCACCGAATTTGCTCTGGTGGTCCGTTTTCAATTCTGTCTGTGCCGAAGTTCATCTCGGGTATCGTACTTTACTACGAAATCATCAAACCGCCTCTGCAGCCCATTCGGTCATCACTCGTCAATCTTCCGTCAATTTAAACAATCCGCGGAGCCTTCGAATCACCGCAACAGTCTTGTTTCATCACCGCCCAATGTTCCGCGCATCAAGAACAGAGAAACGGTGGGTTCAGACTTCTTCGTTGGTCCGCACCCACCACATTAGTGGTTCAAAAAACTTATAACAATTTAATTATATGCCAAAGATATAATCCACATAAATTAAATTAAATCAAACCCCCTACCTCAAGGTGTCATCGAACAAAGGTTCGTCGCGGGAAAGAACCTCGCGGAAGAAGGTGTCGCAGAAGGATGATCGTTGGCGTCATGGTACATGGATTTGCGTCGTCGATCTTTAGGGAACTACTGTTCTTCGTCGTCTTCCATCGGAGGCTGGCGTTCTTCGTCAGCAGCGGTGCGTTCTTCGCGTTCTTCAAGGCAGAATATGAGAATTCCAAGGCTTGAGCTCTCCTCTTCAAATCCATCTCGCATAGCGAAAAAATATAATAAAATAAGGCGTTGCCTTATTTTATTACTCATGCCATCTATTTTTGAAATTCAAAAACAGGTCATGATTTAATTAACATGCGTTGACAAATTAATGAGGTGTTTAATAATTAATTAAACGCAAGAGTTAACTTGCCATTTACGAGGGGGTGCGGGTGAGTTACATAATTAAATGCACGTGGGAGGTAAAGGAAAAAATGGGGTGGGGCTCGTGTGGGCCCCGCCTCACTAATATCCTACCTAGGAGTTAGGATATCAGTGGGTCCCACTCCAACTGCCATGCCTAGTTTAACACTACCTAGAATAAAAAATAAAATTGTACCATAAGATTTTATTTTTATTCTTTTGTTAACCCAATTAATTACTAACATCACCCGAGCAAACACAACTCCGGAAAAGGTGTTCTTAAGAAAATACCAGCGCTGTGATTCCATTGGTGCCCTCAGAATTCGATTCTGAGCACCGATACAAAAGTTAGGAAAACCCGCTCATTCGTTCACTGAACATACCTGAGCTAAACTTTAGAAAATGATTCCGGGCACACCGGGCCTCAGAATCAGGTGCCGTCATAAACTGCGCTCTTGTATAATCCCAAAAAAAATTAAGAAAAAAAATTTCCTTGAATTGTATTGGTCTTTACAATGATCCTTCTTAATATTTGGATCTTTCATACTGCTTGGGTTCCCATTCCTTCTACTTGGAACCATTTCTAAACAATGGAATACACTAGGTTAGTTTATAAATCACAATGCATAATTCCAAACTTGTGAAATACCTAACATAAATTGAACATTTTATGGATATAATTCATAATCATAAACATAATTTTTTGAGGAGGTATATACTCATAAATCCATCATAATAGTTTGTAAAGAAAATGTGAATTATCCTAATCATATCCACAAAGACCGTCATAACCAAGAGTTCATCAAGGCCTACTTTCGTGTACCAGGATACCTTGATTCAAGCCCAAAACTCCTTGTCAATGTTTTCATTACTATGTACAACTGTTCTAGTTCCTCCTCTACATGATCATATTTAGATAGGGATGTATTGATTAGAAAATACACAAAATCTCTACATTACCATAATTTTTGTAAGTTCTTCAATACTAATCCTCAAAGTCTATCATAGGGTAATGTTTTCTAATCAGAGTTTATCTACATCTATTTCCAAGGATATTGTCAAACATCCTCTGATTCAAACTGTAATGCCCCGACCATAGAATCCCATAGTCAGTGCATTATTTTAATACATTGGCATGATTAAAAGGAATCAAGTCCCAAAAGATCGATCAGTTACAAAGTTTTGGAAAATAGATTACATACATGAACATTACATTACTCAGTAGAAAATAAGATACAAGATAAATAAACTTTTGAGAATGCCATTAACACCTATCTTAACCCTACTTATCAATCAGAATATACTTCTTGGAATCCTAGGAAAATAAAACATAAGAAATGGGTGAGATAAAAAGCTCACTAAGGATAAAAATATGGCAGAAACTTTCACAAATAAGCAGAAATATTTAAGGTAATGTATAAAACTAAAACAAAAACCTTTTAAACATATACTTTATCATAATATGGAAAACGTAAATCAAATAATTCCATTTACATATTCACATGGATATTCAACTAGTTGACTAATCACATTTAATATCAATAGCTAATTTCAAAATTATGGGATGCATAATGCCAGACATCATAACCAAATAGTCAAGGCCTTGTGCCAAGACTAAAAATAATATTTTGTCAAGGCCTTGTGCCAAGACAATAGTTTGTCTCATGAGACCTACTAATGCATCAAGGAGCTATAGCAGGCTCCACCCTTCACTTAATATGTCTAATGCATTTCTCATATGAAAAGGTTTAAACATAACATAAACATTTGTATTAAATATAGCATACACAATTTCAATAATTTATCCATAAACCATGAATAGTATAAAAATAATACACCCACAATAAAACATATCAAAAAACCTTAAATACATATGTAAGATTTGTATCATAATAAATCAACCTCGATCAAGAATAATATCCCATAAAGGATTTTGACATAGTAGAAAATGATCTGTAAAAATCATTGAGATAAATATCCCCTTTTCAAGAAATCATTTAAAAGTCATATAATGGAAGTTATTTAAATTATTGTTTTGAATCAAAGTGTCTCATATGACATAGAATTTTTTGAAAGGAATTAACATTTTATAAAATTCATTTCCATATAAATAAATCCTTTAAACCATTTTGAAAACATGGATATTAGTGAGAATGGTTTAGAAGATTAAATCTTTAAAACATTTAAAATGATGTTTTAGTAAAAATTACCTAAATAAGAATTCTTTTGAATAATATTTTATGAAAAATGTACATATATAATAAATATCTCCCAGAAAACACTTACCCATAAACAATCTCAAACATTAATGAGTTTGAGGGAATAACTCGTACCTTGTACATTCCTTTGGTCTATGGTACATTTAACCATCTGTATAATGACCATAGTATGTTATTAAATTATACCATAACCATATTCATATTTATTATATCCTAAATGATTAATTAATGACTTTATACTACCCATTTAAAAATTATTTCCATGTCAAATTAACATTTTGGGTAATAATCGCTTTCATTATAATACACGTTTTAACTTGTTGTTCTTAATCGTATCATTTAGATCATTATTTAAAAACTTCCAGAATATAAACCTTGATTTATATATCATATATTTTTATAATATAAATATTTATAATAGATTGATATATGAAATGTAAGGAACTATTTTTTGAGATGTTAGGCCATACGTACACATAACCACTGTTTCTGTTTTCATATCATATTGAACAGAAGTAAGTGAATAAGATATATGTAAGTACATACATAAATAAATATATATATATATAGTATAGTTATTATAGAATATATTAAATAAATATTAATAATATATATTGTTATAATCATCATTGAATAGAGAACATGAGAATGATTCTTATCGTGTCGTGGAGATGATAATCTGTACGTACGCATGAGCAACAATATCAATATATTTATGGTGAATAATATGTACTTGGATGTTATATCATAAATATATAATCATTAAAATGTTGTATTTATTATTTAAATTATTTATATTTATTATTATACCCATCCAAATAATGATGTTTTTGAATAACAAACTACACCACAACAAGATGATGGTAAGTCGTACGTACATACATTTAGTGACTTTATCATTCATGTAATTGATAGAATACTGAATATAGTTATAACATTTTTATAATAAATCACAACATATAGAATATACTGGAGTTATTATTTTAGAATGGAAACAACAAAGAAAGAGGAAGTGTAAGAAGAAAAGAACTTGAAAGAGGTGATGAAATATTTACCACTTCTTCAGGTTATTCCTTTTTATTTGATCAAAAGGGATCCTTAGGTTGGAATTATGACCAAAGGAAGGACTCTAGGTTGAAGGGAGGAAATTTGGGAGGATATTTGGTCAGGGGTTGGATGACCCAAATGGATTTGGAGATGTGAAATTAAGAGAATGGGAAAAACCATTATATAAGAGAGGTGTGGGTCACTTTAGAAAAAACATGAAATATTATTTTATAATAAAATCATTTTCGGTTTCTAATGGCTCTAAAATGATTTATTTAGAGGCTGTGGTGAGGATGGATCAAAAACCTCTCAACCAATAGGTTTTAGACAAGTTAAGGTTACCATTTAAACCATATCTTTTAGATTTAATTCTTAGTTAAATAGTTTAACTTTTACCGTGTCTTCTTGTATTCTTACACTATATTGTTAAAAAACATACTCTAAACATTCAAGAGAACCTAAATTGGTTCATTAATGGCATATATAGTACTATTTAAGTCCTTTGGACAAATCATAGGTTTTTAGTAACATTATATCGACCAATAATATATTATATGTTTTAAAAATTAATTTATGTAAATTTTGACACTATTTGGTTTTTTGTTTTTTTGAAATTCTTAACAACCATATTACTTTGAAAAAAAATTACCCTAACACATGTCCTAATTCTATTGAATTCAACTCTTTTAACTCTTCTTTCAATAAAATAATAATAAACATCTTAATCTAATCCAAGTGGACCAAAGAGAATCATATTTTAATTCTAAGGTTGTTTTTGGTCAAATTACACTTATCCAATAGAATTAGGACATGTGTTAGTGTAATTATAATTTCATTTTTACTCTTAATTACCCAATTTACTATTAACCGCAGTAAATAAAAGTCAAAAGTTACTATTCCACAAAAATTATTTACATCTTATTGAACCATATTTTAATTACTGATGTCAACCACGTGTCTCAGATTTTTGAAATTCAACTCACAGAAGTAGTAAAATTACATTTTATAAAAATTTGCAAATGCTCCTAGAAGGTGTGTAAAAAATGATAAAAAGTTCAATAAATTTTTATACATCTAATTTTATTATAAAATGACTCTAATGAGTTAAATTGATCTTATATATGTATTATATATCTATTTTGACTTAAAATAAATTTAAATAAAATGAATAATTATTTAAATAAAAAAGTCAGTTTAAGTAATAACGCAGTGTTTTTCACTATTCATCAAAAATAGAATGTTTTTAGAAAAATTAAAAAAATTACCCTAAGCTAATTTTGATATAACGAATTCAAAAATGAAGTCTATTTTAAAAAATTAAATACATTGAAGTTTCATTTATTAAATTAAAATTAATTCCCATTATCAAAACCAAAAAGCGGGATTTTAAAAAAGTAAAAATAATCAAAAGATTGACATGTGTTTATGGCAAATTTAAATGTGAAATTACATATAATTACCTATATTGAACTAAATAATAAAACAATAATATAATTATACTTCAAAACCATTCAAATACATAATTTATCAGTTTAAATTGTTTTGATTAAAAAAGTGTTTTTCAATTAAAAAATATTAATTTGCACTATTCATCAAAATATGAAAGTTATCAGAAAATTACAAAAAAATTTACAAACTAAATTTTTATGTCCTTATTCTAAAAAATAATTTAATTTAATTAAATTGAATATTGAAAAGTGCAAATTTTGGTTTTAAAAAAGGTTCACCATTAAAAGACGATAAAATTACATTTTTTGAAAAATACATCTTTTATATGAAAAAATGAATTTGTTCTTATATTATGTTCATGAAACACATAATATGGATGGTAAAATTATAGATTATATAAGATTTATAATGCAATTAATACTATTCATAACTGTGTTTTGAACGGCTAGTTTGGTAAATTGTGTTGTGCTCGAACTCGGTGTCGCATGTAGCACAAGCTATTGAATTACTTTAATGAGATAATGTAATATAAAATACTGGGGTGTTATATTCAGGATGTGGGGGCCTATGACCATGGTGCTCCATAGATTATTTGAGGTATTATCTATGCTACCTCCACCATATCTACTATTCTTGTAGACATAGTTTCCAGTCACACATTCTTTTCCATGTACCTCATTCAAGTATCTAAGATTATAGTGAGCTGTTGGATCAATAATTATGATTAGAAACTCTTAAGGGTGCGGATTCAATGAATAAACATTGGTTCCATCAGTGTGAACTTACTCTAGAAGGAATGATCATTGGGTTGGATCTCCTAGTAGTAGTGTTGAGGCCTTAGAAAGTCATCTTGGGTATGGACTGGTTATCTATTTTTCATGCTCAGAATGACTATTTTAGGAAAAAATTGCGTTGTGTCCATGAGGATGGCACCATGTTTTCCATCATCAGAGAAAATAGAACTATTTTAGCATGGTACAGACTTTCTCAGAGGATGGTGATCACTCACGAGTTGGCTACCCTCAACCTTGGTTTGGTGGACGAGAGGAGTCTGAACATTCTTACAACGGTGGAAGAGTATGTAGACGTCATTCTAGAAGATGTACCAGGGATACCTCCTCACTGAGATGTAGACTTATAAAATTACATGTACACATGAATGAAACTGATATCTACAGTTGCATATTAGATGTCTCATGTAGAGCATTGGGAGGTTAGTGTACATTTAGAGGACTTGCAGAGGATGGGTTTCATAAGATATAGTGTTTCTCCATGGCTAGCCTCGGTGTTGTTTTCCCAAAAGTCAGATGGGAGCCTAAGACTATACATGGATTTCTGGCACCGGAACTAGGTGGCCATGATGAAAAAGTATCCACTCCAAAGGATTGATGACCTATTATTTTAGGAAAAGGGAGTAATGTTTTTCTAAAAGATCTAAATAAGACCAGTTTATCATCATCATTGGGTATGGGATGAGGACTTATCAGAGCCAAACTTTAGATTCTGGTACTACAACTATGTGTTTTTGGTGATTCTATTCAGCATGTCCAATGACCCAAAAGTGTTCTTGGGAATCACAAAAGGATCTTCAGGCCTTACCTCGATAATATCGTGGTAGTATTCCTTGAAAAAATCTTGGTGTACTCAGTCTCAGAGGAGAATCACACTACACACATGAATATTTTCTTGGATACAGTTCGAGTGAAGTAGCATTATAGTATTCTCTTGATGTGCTAGTTCTATATTCAGAATGTCCACATTCTAGGACACATCCTCTCAGAGGCTAGATTTTCAGTAGATCTGGAGAAGATTGAGGCTGTGCTTTCATGGGAGACATCCATGAGCATGATGGAGGTGTAGAGTTACTAAGGGTTGGATGGGTACTACTAGAGGTTCATACCCAACTTTTCTAGAGTAGAATCAACCTTTTCAGCTTCTACAAAGAAGATACAACCCTTCGTATGGAGGAAGAAGAGCTAGTAGGGTATCCAGGAGCTGAGGTGGACACTGAGGAGTTCCCCCATTGTGATACTACATGAAAAAGGAATTTGGTATATATTCTTTTACAACACATTAGGGACCATACTAGGTTGTGTCCAAATGTAAGAGTGAGTAGTGATCGCCTATGGCTTACAGAAGTTGAGGTAGTAGGAGCAGAACTATATGTCCCATGACCAAGAGTTAGCTGCAATGGTCTTTGTCTTGGAGATGTGGTAGTACTACATGATGGGTGAATGGATTACCATCTACTCTTAACACAAGATTCTCATGTGTATATTCCCATAGAAGGACCTAAGATTGAGACAGTGGTGATGGATGGAGTTCCTCCAGGACTATTACTTTGAGATAGTCTATAATCGTAGGAAGGGGAACGTGGTGGATTACATGCTCAACATGAGGTCTGGTTTTTAGCTACTGAGTGAGGTGACAGAGAAACAAGATACTATGTAGATATCCTTTGTGGACAATGATTGAGCATCTTACCCCCAGTCTAAGACTGTCACTCCTTCACTACTTCAATGAGTTAGGGAGGCACAACTTGTGGATGAATGTTGAAAGGCCTGACTTTCTATGAACACCCTAGTAGTGACTCCTTGTGGATTCTCGATAGGTTGGGAGCACATCATCCTTTTCAAAGGACACACATTGATACTAGTGACATTATGGGAGGAGGTGTCAAGGGAGGTCCAAAGACCCTCTTTGGGGTTACATCCTAGTGTGTCAAATATGTACCAGGACCTCCAAAGTAAGTATTGGTGGAAAAGAATGATGAAAGTAGTGGAAATTTTCATTTCTTAAAGCCTCACTTGTCAGAAAGTGAAGGTCAAGTAGTATGTATCAGTAGGATTTACACAAACAAATGAGTTACCAGAGTGGAAGTGGGATAATATCTCCATGGACATTTTGATATGGTTACCATAAACGTCCAGGGGCCAAGACTATATCTTGGTGATGATTGATTGACTTGCTATGTTGGATCACTTACAACCCATTTGAGTGTCGGGATCAGTAGAGGGCTTGTGGAGACTCTAAATTCAAGAGATTGTATGAATTTAGGGGGTGCCTTCGACAATCATCTTAGACCGTCATGCAGACATTATATCCCAGTTATGGAAGGGATTGTAGGAGGCGTTTAGGAATCTGTTACACATCAGAAAATAATTTCACACCCAAATAGATTTTTAGACAGAGTGAACCATACAGACATTGTAGGACATGTTTCGTTCTTTTATCCGAGATTTTGGTCATAGTTTGAAGGGCCACCAACAACTGATGAAGTTTGTGTAGAACAACGGATGTCACTCAAACATTGGAATGACATCATTTGGTGCCTTTTATAGGTGACCATGTAGATCACCTCTATACTGGAAAAACATAGGGGAGTAAACAATCATTAGTTCAGAGGTTTTTTGAGTGACCACTAAGAAGGTGAATATTATCCATGAGCAGATGAGGACTGAACAGAGAAAATAAAAGTCTTATGCTGACAAGTGATGGAGACCCTTGGAGCTAGATGAGGGAGACCATGTTTTCATCTAGGTCTCACCCTGGTGTGAATTGTGGAGATTTGTATGGGGAATAATGTTATCTCCGAGGTTTATCAATACAATCTAGATTATTAGTTGAGTTGGCGAGGTGGAATACCACCTAGATCTTCCCCCACAAATGCCCCAGGTGAATGGTGTTTTTTCAGGTGTCATAGTTGAGGAGGTACACACATGATCCATCACACATCATAAAATTGGGAGAGATCCACATTAATGATGGGGTGAAGTTTGAGTAGTTACTAGTAGATATAGATGATCAAAAAAAGATGGTACATTGTGGATGGTCGATTCATCTGATGTACGTTCTGTGGTAGTACCAAAACCACCTGGAGGGAACATGGGAGTGGGAGGCTCAGATTCATTCCCAGTACCTTCATTTGTTTGATTTTCTTTTTCTTTGGATTTTGAGGATGTAAGGACCTTAGGTGGGTATAATTTAATACACCCGAATATCTGTGAAATTTTTTTAAAAAATTATATAGATTTATTTCAAGACCAGGTATTGAGATGGAACGTTATTCTGAGGCCTAGGGTGCCTTGAATGTAATTTTGAACATTTGTTTACTTCACTTAAATAAATGTGTGAGTGGGGATTCACAACTATTTATCCAGATCACAAATCGAAAATCAATGAGCATCGTTGAACTCTAAAAACCTAGACTCACCTAGAATGGAATTAAAATCAACTGGTTGGGGTCAGACAGAAAAGTTAATATTTGGAATTTTTAGAAAATAATAAAATATAATAGAAAATATATTTTATTTTCTTACACACTTTTGAGTAATGGATGGTGGCACTTTGGTGAGGAGATGAGGAGAAAATGAGGTACATTAAATAGAGATCATTAATGGATCATTGTGAAAGTGTAACAATATAACATCATAGGGTAACAGAAACGTCATGATGTGTTTCTTTTTACTAAACTAAAACATTGAAGGGTTGAGAATTAAACCCTATGGATTCTATTAAGAATATATTGTGGAATTATTCTCCAATTAAGAGCATAAATTGCTGGAGAAACCCTTGCCAATGAATAATACTAGAGGACCAGAGCATGGTGACATATCTCATGGAGAATGAGATCAGATCCAAGAATTGATGAATAGTGATGAACGACAGAATATCATGTGTCAACAATGACTTGCATCATCATCCATCACCTATGATATATCCAAATCTGGGTAGGGATTTATTTGTTCTTGTATTATCCATTCTCCATTCTAAAATAATGAACACAGATCAACCGATGAACAGGTTGATCCGCAGATTGAGTGTTCTTGAGAGTCAGTGCTTTACATGGGGTTTTATAAGGACATTGTTGATAGATTGATAGAAATGTGATCCTAAACCTCACATGTTTTAAACATATAATTCGGGGGTCATGACCTCACATGAATAAGGTCAAATCCCCTCCGCCTTGTGCGTTCTTCATAGAATAATTCTAGAAATGGTAGCGAGGTGAGTTTGAGGGGGGTCATAGTGAAGGTGGAATTGTCTTTGATCCTGTAGGAATAGACGGTTCGAGAAATAGACCATGGGGAAACTATTATTTCTCACAGATGGAAGCGCCAGTGGCGTCAACCGATAGAGGCCTGTGGAGACTTCCATGGGTGGAGGGAGGTGACACTCCCGACGGCACGCCATGATGATAGAGAGTCACGGCCAACTGGCCGCAATGACAGAGAGTCATGAATAACTAGTAACAACATCATGGAAGTGTGACACCGACTGGAGCTGCGTGGCGGGGGGGGGGGGATCCAAGATGCTGAGATGAGTTGGCAGAACGTAGTCCATCATCCACATGCTAGAGGACTGAGCAACTGCACTATATGATACAGATGAAATAGAGCCCCGACCAGCTGAACGAGACCGATCTACAATGTGAACAAGTTATAAGGGGAGGAGACACTTGCTGGCACGCTAAGTGATGTACCAGATGCAGTTAAGTTGCATCCCACCATGGGTTCTAGTCCAACTACGTTCTCGACCCACAACCTAGCGGTTTGGGCCGGACTAAGTCAGTTCAGGCCTATGTCGGGCTAGGCCCATACACAACCATCCCCTATTTCAGTGAAACACTTTCAAATAACATACCAGATGTTAGATTGACATGATGCCTATGGAACTAGGACACATATGATGAGGCGAAACCTCTGAGATACTCTATGTGAGTTTGGTAGAGGATGGCGTATGGCCGGGTTGGATTGGACTTGAATCCAACATGTCCCTTTTTTGATAAATTCCCATATCACACATACTGGGAATCTATTCAACACACTATCTATTGCATTGGGACCTTTATGAAGAAACAATCCATTGGTTTACTCATTATGAGAATTCCAGGAAATTGAGGTACAATTGATGGATTGAGGAGAAAATCCTACCACAATCAAGTGTGCTATGAACGGGAATCCAGTGGCTAGCTATGATGTGAAGAATGAGAGTGACCCTTCATTGATTGTCATTACAGTGGCCCTTCATGGATCCGAAGTAGATATATCCTCCATGGATCAACATGAGAGTGACCATTCATGGATCAGTAGTAGAGAGACTATTCATGGATCATCATGAGAGTGAACCTTCATGGATTAACATGAGAGCAACCCTACATGGATCAACATGAGTGTTTCCCTCTATGGATTAAAATTAGAGAGACCCTTCATGGATCAGCATGAGTGAGACCCTTCATGGATCAATAGTAGAGTGACCCTTCGTGAATCAGCAGCAGAGCCTCTCTAAATAAATAGATGATATAGCTTTATGAATAATCATCTTTACTTATGTACTTATGTTATATCTGGTGTGAGTTTTCCTTTAAATTGTGCTATGTATTTTAGATATTTTTTGTGGTGTTTCCTTTTTGGTATTTCCTTTTTTTTATTTTTTACTTGTATATTTTTTAGAGAATTTCGAGGGATTTAGGGTCCCTAATGAGTAGTGGTACTCACCCCTACATAGATGTTTGCCACGCATGTTGTGTCTTATGTAGACAATCGACACTATGATTCCAAACTTGTTGTTCCAGGGATTAGTGGAGCTCAGTGAGGTAGGAGAAAATGGGACATAATTCTAAAGCTTTAGTTTTTTACTACAACTACCCAATACGTAGATACTTTTGGGAGGACATCAATAGTAGTGTTTCCTTTATGGGTTCATGGAATTTTATTTTTCCCCCTTTACTTTCAGTTTACACCTTTTACTCTACATGGTGGTACTTTTTGGTGGTTTCAATTTTTCCTTTGTGGGATCCTTTGTGTAATATTCCATGTTTGTGTGTGTACAGGTTTAGTTGCAACATCTTTCCTTTTTGGGATATTCCTTTCTAGTGTTCGTCACCATCCCTTGGATTATAGAAGACGGGCTTGGGGTAGTCACAACCTAGGCCCAGGGGGATAAGTCAGGACAATTTCCATCATAATTTCTATAGTGAGTGGTGATAATTGAAAAATGACCAATCATCATTTAGTGAAGAAGTAGTTCGCTACATTGATAAACAATATATTTGATACCCATTAGATGGATGTGTGTGTAATTACATGAATAACATTAGGAAAAAAATATTAGTATATGTAGTATAATTTTTTTAACAATGTATTATATAGAGTTGAGGTGGCATGGAATGAAAATAAATCAATGGAGCTTGTGGGAGGGGGTTTCCACTTAATCGAGTAAATAAGTTTGGTTTAATAAAAAGGGATTACATAGTAGGATTTCTTCCAAAATGGATTAATTAAGGGGGAATGAAGTGATTTTGGGTATTTTATTGGGCAGTGATTGGAAAAAAATAAGTTGTTTTATAGGTCTTATGAAAAGGAATTGGTGTTGGCCTTTTATAGGTAATGGAAGGGACAAACATGGAATTTTTTAGGTCAACATATATGTACCCATCTTTATACATAAAAACGTAATAAAAAATAGAAAAAAATTAATAATCAAAGGATTTTTTATGAAATGTGTCTGTAAAAGTGTTATTAGACAAGTGGATATGTCATTTGGACCCTTAAGATTATGATTTATTCCTCTATTACTTTAATATTACATTAATTGATGTAATTAAATGTAATTAATATCATTAATGTGATTGTTTAAAAAATAATTTTACCATATTAAATATTACAATTTATTTTTTTTAAAAATATGGAATCCATTTTTTTAAATTCCAATCAAAAAAGTAGAAGAAATTATTTTTAATTTAATCCCTTAGTTGGGTCGACAATGTAGGTTTTTAAAGTAAAAACGTTCAAGGGTTTTCCCCATTTTTATAATCAATTTCAAAGTTAAATCGATTATAACAACCTAATTTTTATTAATTGATAAAAATATAATATAATAAAAATTTAATACAAATTTTAAAATATAATATAAACATATAAGAATTAGATTAAAAATTATCTTTGAATTAAATTTCAGCATTTTCACTATTTAGTAAAAAAGAAACTTCATAGGAAAATTTCAAAAATTAACCATAAACTAATATCGTTTTCCCCATTAAAATATGAATTTCTCTTTTACATATAAAATATATAAACGTCCCAGAATTTTTTTATAAATTGGGGTATCCATTAAAAAGAGTTAAAAATACCTTTATAAAAAATATAGGGTTTTATGCATAAAATTGGGTTTGGTATTATATTATGTCTATAAAATATATCGGATGAATATCAAAAATATTTCATTGAATATATAGCATATATATCATATTAATATCACCCACTAGTTTTAATTAATATAGTTTTTAATACAAAACACCTTTTGGGCGTAAATATAAAAATATATCCTTTATATTCAATTGGTTCTTATATATTAATTTATAATTAATGTGAAACCTCTGAATTAATGTTATATTTTTTAATAAATATATTTTAATAATTTAGTTAACCACATAAAAAAAAATAATTAAATGGCTAGGTTATATCTTATTATATCCAATAATAATATTTTAATAATATATTATTATTGAGTATATTTCTATCTTGCATGTTACAATAACCATCGAGGAAATTCATTGTTGCATGTAACATAATATATTATAGGTGTTATATAAAAAATATGATAACTATTATGTTACATGTAGTGCATGATTAACCTAGTTTTTCATATAAAACAAGACAAACATAGTTATATACTATAAAATAAAGTATTTTTAGTGTGCGTGAAATTAATAATATCAAATAGAATAAATTAATTTGAGAAAATATATTTCTCAAAATCTCAGTATATTAAAACACTATACTATTATATGATTTTATTTTTTATCAATATAAATTTCACATTCATGATCACATCTTGGAGGATTATCTGCATATTCTAGTAAATCATGAGGCATCAGACTGGGCTTATATTCTTATTCGAAGTGCTACTCACCAGGTGAGAGCAGAGTATGAGTTGGTAAATGCAAACATTCTTATTTAATAATGACATAAATATAAACCAAATTTATTAGATTAATCTCACATTCTCATTCCAATTAGGGCTCCCCAAGTGAGAGTGGCATATGATTTAGGGTAATCTCATATCCATGTCGAAAAAGACTATTATCATAATCAAAAGAAATAGGACCAGGATCATACTCCCACTCAAACTATGCCTTACATAGTGAGAAAAGAACATGAATTAGGTAAAGGTCATATTATTATTAGTTAAGCTACATGGCACATTCCAATTGATCACAAATTCCACATTCAATTCTCTACATCTTCCAATGAATAACTACACAAGAGTCCTTCAAATTCCATATAAGAGGTTGATCATATCCCTTATCCCATTACAGATGTCCTTTGGTATATTATGGCGGGGAAATCATATTGGAATGAAGATCATATCCCCGCTTCATCAAAGGATGACCAGAATATACTGGGAACAAACTACGTGAAATCTCATATTACTAGCGATGATGAAGAGAATCATTTGGTTAATCCAGAAGCTTTCCAGTAGAAGGATAATAATCTTGTAACACCTAAATGTTATCAAAATAAGCCTGAAGACTTCATATATAAGTATAATATCCTTATACCATCTCAAAAGTTAGTTTGGATTATTCCGGTTGTCACACTGAATGAGACTCTTATGCCTAATCTAATAAATGTCGATGACATTGAGGATGTTTTAGACACATTCTCTGTAACACCCTGAAATTTTATGAGAAATAATCTATTTAATTTAATTGATGTCTTGTGTTTTAAGCTACAATAATATTAACTTACACTACACATGACAATTTATTATCTTGTTTTATAAGTAACACTATTCTTGTCTTGAGTTGCACGCAAAAGCGACCTTCCTCAATAACGGGTGTTGTAAGAAATATCGAGTTTCATTAACAACAGTACATTCTTATAATATTACTATGAACTGGCTGTTATGAATAGTAATAAACAAATATTCAAATTTATAACATTATCATTCATCTTACACATATTTTATATCATGGCATGAGGACAAAATTAATTTTTCGGATAAAAGAAGTATTTTCCAAATAAAGCTGTTTTGTCACCTTTTGATGGCACAACCACATTAAATCATACCTTTGACATATTTATAAGCTCATTAAGACAAAATAAACTTATTCATTTTAAAAAGGATATAAAAATTACTTTGGATATTTTTTATTATTTTTCGGTTAACTTTCCTATTTAGATGAATAGTAAAAATACGCAAAATTTTAATTAAAATTTTTTTTTTCTTCAAAATAATTTATATGGTTAAGTTATAATATTGAATGGTTTCAAGGTATAAGTAGAATATATTTTAACCATTTAATATAATTTTTGTCATTGTCATTAATTTAACATTGAATTCATAGGTAAAACCATTTAAATATTTTGCAATGTTTTAATCAAATGCCCATTTTTTGGACAATGAGATTAATTTTAAATTAATTACTACATCTTATATGTTTTGATTTTTAAAAAAATGATTCAATATTTGGAATTATTCGGTAAAAATTATGTTAATTGGATACTTTTATTTTTTAGGCATTATGAATAGTAACTATAGTAAATTTTATTTACCACAGTTAAGGGTAAATCTGGAAAATAAGGGTAAAAATAATATTATAAAATTACCCTAACACCTGAAAAAATTATATTTGATGAATAAAAGTCGACCCATATCACCTAAGGGTCATAATAGATTCATTTCATTGTCTTTTTACGAAGAAAATTAAGTAATTGTTATTAAAACCAAAGAAAGTGACAACATGTAACTCTCTTTTATCTTATAAGTATAATAATTTTAATTAAGTGATAAACTTCATAACACGTAAAAAATAAATAGTATACATAAATATAATAAAATTATATAAATCATGTGAATTTATTTATAATTTTTAGGGATTAAATAATTATGATTAACGATGACACAATAGTGATGTATACATTATTTTATTGATTGAAATATCAAATAAATAGTTTTAAAAATATTAAAATAAATATAATATGAAATATTTAATGTTCCCCACTAATTTTCTAGATACATATGATATGTTATGAATTTATTAGATATTTTGATTCGAATATATCCTCGGTGTAGATTAAATTTAAATTCAAATAAATAAATAGTGACAAGATTGACACTATTGTTATTTTATAAAAATAACAGATTATTATATTGTTTAGAAATCCCAAAATTATTTAGAAATTATTAATTGAAATTTATATCGTCAAAAATGTCTTGAATTATCCAATTATGGACAATTCACAACACATAAGTAGTTATTTATAACAATTTAAAACATAGAATATTATTACCATAAATAAAATTAAATAGTTTAAATAAGGATAAATCAAGTTGATAAGGTTTAAAATAAATTCCCAACATGTATAAATTAAATTGGATGATAATATTACAACCTTATATCATCTCATCTTTTAATTTGAGTCATTTTGGAGGTTTTTAGGTGGGGGTTTGAGTTTATTAAAAATTAATATTTTAGAGATTTCCAAAAGTGCCCCTCTCCTCTCTTATAAAAGGGAACCTCCTCCCTCTCCTCTTCACAAGATTTTGAGACTTCAAACTCGTCCATAAATTCCCCATTAAACTTATTAACTTCCCTAGTAACATTTTTGAGATTCTCATCTTTAAAAAGGCCTACTCTAGCCCCTTGAATGGATGTTCAAAGGAGGTGTGTTGAATAAGACATAATCTCTTCTACTGATTCTTTAAAGTTTATTTATACTTACTATTATTTAGTTATTTCAAAATTAAGTAATAACATCATTATAACTAATATACTGATATGTTATTATAAAATTGAAACAACCCTATTTCACCTTCCACCCATCCAACGAAAAATAAAATCACAACGCGTGCGTACGTACGGAATACCATCTCCATGCCATGGTATAATCTATTTTTCCACCACCACCTTACATGGATGGGTATAATGGTGGAAATAATAAATATATATGATTATTATAATATAATAATAATTCTGCGATGTTATATCATCCACTCCAAATCCATTCAATAATTTTGGGAACGATATCATCGCTCGTGCATACTTACGGATTACCATCTCCAGACGCGATGACATTCATTCTCCATGTTAACCATTCAAGAATGATTATGAAGTATATATAATAAATGATCATGAAATATATGAAGTTATAATTTTCTTGATTTATGTTCATATATAAATCATTTAAATAATTCCATTCAATTCAATAAGGAAATGAAAACAATGTTCATGCGTACGTACAACCTACCGTCTCCCTGAATGGTGTATTTAATTCCATTTATAGATCTATCATATATATTTATATGAAGAATATATATTATATATAAATCATGTTTTACATTCTGGAATTATGTAAATCAGGATATAAGTAATAATATCAAGAACAAAAAGTCCAAACACATACGATAATTACAACTA
Source organism: Viscum album (assembly GCA_963277665.1). Classification (NCBI taxonomy): domain Eukaryota; kingdom Viridiplantae; phylum Streptophyta; class Magnoliopsida; order Santalales; family Viscaceae; genus Viscum; species Viscum album. The sequence goes on along the minus strand of OY728164.1, from coordinate 847,856,440 downwards.
TTTTACCCGAAATGCTGCTTTAAAATGGAATTGAGCAAAAGCTCGGGTAATATAAAGTCATAAGTAAATAATATATGATATAATAAATTTTATTATGGTTCTTTTATAAGTTAATAAAATGTTTAAACCCACTATATAGGAGTTTCAGACACATACATATGAAAGTTGACCTAAGGTAAGGGATAATTATTCCAATCTCATTCTTATTTGAGATTGTTTATTCGTAACTATTTTCTGGGGTTAGGTTTATCATCAATGTCCATGTATTCTCAAATTTTTTTCATAAAATGTTTTCTATTCTTCCATGTATGTTTGAAGTCATTTTTACCCCTTTTTTGACTCTTACCACAAGGTACAAAAGGAATCTTTCTTTTCTTTACCACATGAGGTACTTTTTGAATTTTCCGGAAAAAGTACGAGGATAATGATTTTTTAACTTATATGGAATGAATAGATTTTTATGGTTTTATAATGCCTTATTTTAATGAATATTCCTATACAAGATTTCATGATTATATTCAACAAAAATCATTTTCTTTTAAAATTGCATAGCATTTTGTAAAAAGAAAATTATTTTGAAGAAGAATGTATATTTTCCCCAAGAATTCATTTCAAGTGTTTCATCAAAACTATTTTCCCTATAAGATGACATTATATATTATGTTTATGCTTCAATTATAATGTCTCTATTATTTACATTTTTGGATTTTTCTTATGATGGAACTATATCCATTTGTTTTATATGGATTTTGTTATGATGGGATGATGTTTCTAAAACCCATATTATTATTTGGGTTATGATGAATGATTTATGTTTATTTTGTGGCACACGAAAGAATGATTTCATTATGAGATGGCTTGGACCTATATCTCCCTCTAATTTATTGGGAAATGATTTATATATCATGAGATAGATATGGATTTAATGGAATGTAAATCAGGTTAAAAAATACAGGGAAGGAATGACAAGAAAACCTGGTTCAGTAATAGACACTTTCTGCTATGATGGTCTTGGAAGCAATGCCTTGGATACAATGGAAATAATATAATCTGATTAATGGTTTTACGAAATTATATGTTTCATCCCATGAATTTTTTTCATGATTAATGTTTCTTTCTGATCTATGCCTCATGTACTGCCAAGATTTATGTCATTAATAATGTTTTATGTTCATGTTTTTAAGTTCAAATTTTTTATGGATTATTTTATGGTCTCCATGTCTACCCTTACTGAGCATTCGAGATCACCCTTTTTAGATTTTCATTTCTCCAGGATATAAATAATTGATTTATGTATGAAAAAAATTGGAAGAACTTTATGGGAGATGTTGAAGATCATTCACCATGATTAGAATATTTTGTTCCAAGTTTCCAAAGACACTAAACTATTACGGTCCCTAGGTGCGTATTTTTTTATGTATTTAGTATTCCAAAAAAGTAATATAACGTCCATGTATGTCATCCATTGGGTATGTACAGTTTGTATCATAGGAAAGGTTTATTCAAAGTTTGGAAATTAGGATGTGAAAACTTTAGTTAGATCCCTAGAGTTATTTCTAAGGTATGTATAGAGATATCCTTAAGTTTAAATATAAGTATAGGTTAAAATCCTAGAATTATGATACCGATCATGAATAAACATTATTTAAACCTAATATTTTAGGGATTTAATGTACTCCCCTTGATTATGTTGTTTTCCTAGTATGATTTTTACCTCTCACACTATTATTTTTGGGTTTTAGATAATGGAAAGAACCAGAAGGAACTGTGTTAATGATCAATGCACTGGGAAATGAAATGATTGTCCTCCTGAACAACCAAATTTTATGGTAAATGGAGTGAAAAATCATATTTCTATACTTACACAAGCTATGAATCACTCTGGACTTCCAAATTAGCAGAGAAGGGAACAATATTCTATTGAGTCCTTTATGAGGCAACGTCCACCTTCTTTCAGTGGGTCTACTGGTCCACTTATTTCTAAAAAATGGATAAATACCACTGAAAAGATATTTTCCATACGTCACTCTTCAAAACATGATAAAGTCATTCTGGCTGTTTACCATTTATAAGGTGAAGAAGACCAGCGGTGGACTCTAATTAATAATACAAGGCCCCAAGATGAAATTGAATCAATGGAATGGGACGAGTTCAAGAACTTTGTTTTCAATAAGTACTTCCAGAATATTCTTCAAACAAAACATGGAAAATGGATTCCTTGAGCATAAGAAAAAGGATGATGAATCTGTTAGTATATATGAGTGGAATTTTACAAGGCTTGAAAGGTATGTATCAGGATTTATCATCCAACATAAAAGTAAAGTTGATCGATTCTCTAGTGGAATAAAACCAAGTCCTCCAAAGGAATTATCTATAAGAGAAATCGATAGCTATGAAGAGATTTTGCATTGTGATATCAAGGTATAACTGGAACGTGGTGTTATATATCCATCTCATGGTTTTTACAAGAAATGAATGATAGAGTTAAAGGATAAATCTCAAAACTATGGTGAAATGAAAACAGATGTTTTGTTATTCTAAATGCCTGGAATGAATCACGATATAGATTGTCTTAATGGGTCTATAAAATGTTTTATGTTTAAAAAATAAGGTCATCGAACAACTGAGTGCCAAAGTAATGGGAAAAAGGTAGCGAGTTATGTGAACAGAGAAAAGACTACAATGAATGCATCACCAACACTTCAAAGCTACAAGTGCAGGGAAATGGGGAATTATGCTAACCAATTCCCTAATCCAAGGGTTAATGAGGATCAACATCAATAGCCACATAAGACAAAGGACAAAGGGAAGTCACATGCTATCACTATTGGCGATGTTGAATATGACAACAAAGTGGTTGAATGATTAAGTGTTTATGAAATGAGATTCCAAAATAGTGTCGTGGAATCACATTTATAGTATCATGGAGTTTTGGAATATCTATGTATTTGTTTATTGTGGTTTTCAATAATTATATTGTACTGTTAACCATGAAGAGTGGTTGAAAATTTTAACCATGAAAAGTGATTGAATTATTTTTTGAAATTAGATGATATGCACACAATGAAGGGATAAGGATAAAATAATATATTGTATATTATTAATGATCTCATGAATGATATAAGGAAAATGTGTTATAATTATTTGAGTGTATACAATTTTTGGGATTTTGGTATGTGGAAAGAGTTAACTTTTGACAGCATTCATGCTTTCACTAAGGTTCTATGATAATTCATTTTTCAAGAGAATACATGAATAATTTATTCACATGTTTGGAATGTGACCAACAAGATATATCATATGACATATAGGGGATAAATGATGGTATTCATATTCTTGGTAGATGAACTATCTAGTAGTATTTTTCATTATACTATGAGATTGGACAGAAGTATTTAGGAAAAGCCTAAAGGTTGGAATGGATTAAGTTAGTCATCAGATAGCATTGTTTAAGGCTAGAAATTTTTTTTGATATTATTTCTGAAAAGTTATAATAGTGTAGTTTTATAAAAAGTACAACCCATAGGATGGGTGACAACCCGTCGCATCAGACAAGGCTACGAGAAGCAAACACACAACCGAAGTGCGACATGCCTTTATCGCTGGCCCTAGAAGAAGTCCCTAGTTAGTATAAATTAATTTTATTATATTAAGTGGTATAATATATGAAGTATAAGTCCATTTTCTGAACTATATAAAATTAATATCACCATATATGGATTTCTGTATATTTGAGATCTTTTGCTAAACTTTTTTTCGAGACAAATGGAATGACTGATCATTCTATCCCATGATATGCTAACACTTCACGAATGGCAAATTGAACTTCATTTCATTAACATGTGAAGTAGAAAACTTTCAAGGAATGTCCAATGATGAGATTGTACCAAAATCATGTATGTAATTATTCTAATTCAATATTTTTCAACATTAGGGAAATGATATTAAAAGCCAAAAACATTGTCCTAGTACCCTCATATCCGATGAATCAGATGATACCTTAGATCATCACAAATTTATGGCTTTGTTATTATTGGATTTTTTATATCCATGTTCTATACCACTCTCCATCAGAACATTATTGTTATATTTCTCTTCCATATCAATATATTCACCTATGTTCTCCTATGTGGAAACCGAGTGATGAATTAATTTGGGTAACCGTTAACTTAAATAAATTAGATTTTAAAAAAATGTTTTAGTATTACTTTTTATGAAATGGGTTTCTATGAAAGAAACTTTCAAGTATTAAACCATTTATATCCCCGATGAATTTCGAGTGCGAAATTCATTTTAAGGGGGGAAGAATGTTACACCCGGAAATTTTATGAGAATGATTAATTTTAATTTTATTGATTTCTTTTGTAGTACGCTACACCAAGATTAACATACACTATACAAGACACCTTATTATCTTGTAGTATATGCAACACTATTATTGGCATGAGTTTCACACAAAAGAGACCTTCTTCAATAGCGGGTGTTTTACGCAATAATGAGTTTCACTAAACAACGGTATATTGTTATAATATTATTATGAACTAGCCGTTAGGAATAATATTAATGAAAATTTGAATTTTATAACATTATAATTCATCTTACACATCTTCTATAACATGGTATGAGAACAAAATTAATTTTTTTGGATAAAAGACGTATTTTTCAAAAAATGGAGTTTTGTCGGTTTTTGATGGAGCACCCACTTTTAATCTAGTTTTTAAAACATTTATAAGTTTAATTAGACATAATAAACTTATTAATTTCAATAAGGCTATAAAAATTTACTTCGGATAAATTTTTTATATTTTTCGGTGAACTTTCAAATTTTGATGAATAATAAAAATACGATAAATTTTAATTAAAAACAACTTTATTCATCAAGATAATTAATATGGTTGAATTATAATATTGAATGGTTTTAAATTATAAATATAATATATATTTACCATTTAATATAATTTATGTCATTATCAATAATTTTACATTGAATTCATATGTAAAATCATTTCAATCTTTTGCAATGTTTTAATCAAAGACCCATTTTTTTAAAAAATTGGATAAATTTTAAATTATTTACTACATATTCTATGTTTTGAATTTGTAAAAATGGATTTCATATATGGAATTAGTAGGTCCAAATTAAGCTAATTGGAATCATTTATTTTTTATGCATTATGAATAGTAATTACGGTAAATTTTATTTACCACACTTAAAGGTAAATCAGAAAATTAAGGTTAAAAATAATTTTACAAAATTACCCTAACACCTTCCAAAATTATATTGGATGAATAAACGTAGACCCATATCATCTAAAGGTCATAAGAGATTCATTTCATGGGCTTTTGACTATGAAAATGATGTAATTATTATTAAAACCAAGGAAAGTGACAACATGTCACTCTCTTATATCTTATAAGTGTAATAATTTTAATTTAATGATAAACTTCATAAAAAGTAAAAAATAAATCATCTATAGAAATATAATACAAATATATACATCATGTTAATTTATTTATAAGTTTTATGGATTAAATAATTATCATTAATGATGAACAATAGTGATGTATAAATTATTTTATCGATTGATATATCAAATAAATGGTTTTGAAAATATCAAAATAAATATTATATGAACTATTTAATGTGCTCCACGAATTTTCTACATACAGATGACATGTTATAAATCTATTAAATATTTTTCATTGAATATTACCATAGTGGGGATTTTATTTAAATTCAAATAAATGAATAGTGAAAAAATTGACACTATTGTTATTTTATAAAAATAACATATTATTAAATTGTTTAAAAATCACATATTTATTTAGAAATTTTAAATTGAAATTTTTATGGTATAAAATGTTGTAATTTATCCAATTATGGAAAATTAACAACACATAAGTAATTATTTATAACAATTTAAAATTTAGTATATTATTACCACAAATAAACTTAAATAAATTAAATTAGGAAAAATAATGTTGATAGGGTTTAAAATAAATTTACAACATGTCTAAATTTTATTTTATGATGAGATTAAAACCCTATCTTATATCATCTTATAATTTGATTCATTTTTGAGGTTTTTAGGTGGGGTTGTAGTTTATAATAAATTTTTATTTTAGAGGTTTCCAAAAGTGCCCCTATCCTCTCTTATAAAAGGGCACTTCCTCCCTCTCGTCTTCATAACGTTTTGAGCCTTCATGATCAGACAAAACATACCCATTACTCTTCTAAACTTCCCTAGTAACATTTCAGATATTCTGGTCTTCTAAAAAGACCAACTCTATCCCCTTAAGAGGATGTTCAAAGGAGGTGTGTCAAATAAGAGGTAATCTCTTCTACCGATTATTTCATGTTTATTTATTCTTCTAATTAAAATTTTTTAGTTGTTTCATTGTAAAGTAATATAATTATTATAACTGATATACTGATATGTTATTTTAAATAGGAAACAACCCTATTTCACTTTCCACCCATCCTACGAAAAATTAAATCACCGCGCGTGCATACGTATGGAATACCGTCTCCACGCCATGGTGTAATCTATTTTTACAACACCACCTTACATGGATGGGTATAATGGTGGAAATAATAACTATATATGATTATTATAACATAATACTAATTTTTATATATTTTATCATCCACTACAATTCTATTCAATAATTATGGAAACGATATCATTGCTTGCGCATACGTACGGATTACCGTCTCCATGACATGATGAGATTCATTCTCCATGTTAACCATTCAAAAATGATATAATGTATATATAATAAATAATCATGAATGATATGACATAATAATGATACTTAATTTTTGTACATATATGTTTCATTAACTTAATTTCATTCAATTCAATAAGGAAACGAAAATATCATTCATGAGTACGTGCGACCTTCCTTCTCCATAAACAGTGTATTTCATTCCATTTATCAATCTATAAAATATATTTATATACTGAATATATATTATATATATCATGTTTTATAGTATATAATTATGAAAATAAGGATATTTATAATAATATTAAGAACAAAAAGTCCAAACACGTACAATAAATGAAAAGAGTTTACCCAAAACGGTGCTTTAACATAGAATTGAAAAAAGAACGGATAATATAAAGTCATAAGTGAATAATATATGATATAATAAATATTATTATAGTTCTGTTACAATATAATAATATTTTTAAACCCATTATATAGTAGTTTCATACACGTAAAGAAGAAATTGGACATAATGTAAGGGATAATTATTCCAATCTCTTTCTTATCCGAGATTGTTTATTCGTATGTATTTACTGGGGTTATGTTTGTCATCCATATACGTGTTTTCTCAAAATGTTTTCATAAAATGTTTAATATTTTTCCATGTATGTTTAAATTCATTTTACCCTTTTTGGACTCTTACCACAAGGTGTGGAAGCAATCTTTCCTTTGTTTACCATTCGAGGTACTTTTGACTTTTTCGGAAAAAGTATGAGGATAATGTTTTTAATTTATATAGAATGAATTTTTTTACTATTTAATAATGGATTATTATCATGAATCTTACTCTACAATATTTCATTATTATTTTCAAGAAAATCATTTTATTTTAAAATTTTATTTAATTTTGTAAAAATAAAATGATTTTGAAGAAGAAAGGATATTTTCATCAAGAATTCATTTCAAGTGTTCTATCAAAACTATTTTCAATCTAAGATGAAATTAATTACTTTTTTTGTTTAAAATATAACTTCTCTATAATTTACATGGATTGATTTTTCTTATGATGAAATAATATTCCTTTTTTATATGGAATACGTTATAATGGGACAATGTTTATGATACCCATTTTATTCTTTGGGTTATGATGAATGATTTATGATTATTTTCTGGCACACGAAAGAATGATTTCATTAGGATATGGGTGGGACCTATATCTCCCTCCAATGAATTGGGTAAAGATTTTTATGTCATGAGATTGACGTGGTTGGAAGGGAAAGTAAATCTGGTTCAGTAATACAAGGATGGAATGACATGTAAACCCGGCTCAATATGGGACTTTTTACACTATGATGGTCTTGGCCCCAATGCCTTAGCTAGAATACAAATCATATAATGTGCTTAATGATTTTCCACAATTACATGTTTTATTACCATGATAGTTTGTAATTATTAATGTTCCTTTGTTATCATTTTTTTGAACTGCCAATATTTATGTCATTACTCATGTTTTATGGTAATGTATTTATGTTCAAATGTTTATGGATTTTTTGATGTTCTCCATGTTTACCATTACTGAGCATTTGAGCTCACCCTTTTTATGATTTATTTTCCCCAGGATATTAATAAAGGTTTTAGGTAAGAAAAAAAGTGGAAGAACTTTATGGGAGATTTTGAAGATCTTTCACCATGATTAGAATAATTTGTTCCAAGCTTCCTAAGACACTAAAGTATTATGGTCCTTGGGTGTTTTTTTGTTATTTATTCAGTATTCCACAAAAGTAATGTAATGTCCATGTATGTGAAGATATCGTTCTCAACATTCTTAACACCCAAAGGGTACAAAAATAATTCAACCAAATTAGAAGGAAATCATTAAAACTATATTGATCTTCATGGTATAGGGGTGATGGATTGTAGGGACCATATTATTTACAACTTCTATAGTCAACCTCCAAAGAGTGATATCCCCCATTGAAGTGAAAAAACCTTTCCTTACTCAGACACCTCAATATAATGATTTCCTCCAAACTCATATTACTTTATATAGATTGGTTTTAAAAACATTCATGTCTATTATATTTTTTACATCAACTAATGGAAACCCTTAACCATGGGTAGAAGGTGACCCAAGGAGATGACCACTATGGTCTGACTAGGTGGATTCAGGTATTAGTGATTAAGGGGAAGTAGAAATTGATGTAATATGATAATAATCGAGGAAAAAACACCCAACAATGTACTATCCCCTAGGAACATCTGACTATGAAAAACCAAGAGTGATATAGAAAGAGTGCATAACTATCTTATAAAAAAAATATGTGGGAAACTAATCATCGGTTAAAGGTAAAAAATTAATCTTGTCAATGATATGAGGTTCACCTTCAGAACCTCAATATACTTTTTTTTCTGCAAGACCAGGATGTTATCTCCATGACTTGGGACCTTAAACTAAAAAGCACAATGTACGTCTACAATATAATTATCAACCTTAAATCACAAATTTTAAGAAATGGATCTATTATAACTACCAAGAATTTTATGAAATATAATTTTTTTAGAATAATTTTATTTCATTGACTTATTATGCTACAGGAAATAACAACATACCTTTCATTATACACAACACTTAGTTTCTATAAAACAATATTTTATTATTATACTTATTTGAAAAAAAATTATAACTTATCCCTTAAAATTAAAGGAAGGATTATGATTAAAAGAATTATTTAACTTTCTTATATATGTAAAACCTTATTAAAAATTAAAAGGAAATATTTTCTTAAAAACTGTGCACACAAATGTGTCATATACAATTTTTTTAACAAATATCAATTATACTATTATAAATATATATATATATATATATATATAAATAATTAAAAATAATGAATAACATTCATCCTATATGTTTTATACATATTTAATAAAAAAATTCATTTTTATACATACAAACTGTAATTTTATAAATAATTGTTTTTAGGATTTTGATGGAACACATGTTTTAAATATAGTTTTGATGATTTTATAAATTATATCTTTAAAAATAAAAATATTATTTTAAATAAGGATATTTAAATTTATTGTGGTTTATGTTTTAGTATTTTTATTATAGTTTTCATTTATTTTGAATAATGATAGATAATGAATTTTACTAGAAAAACATTATTCATCTAAACAATTGATAGTTTTAAAGTAAATTTTGGATTATTTTAAAATAATAAAAAGATAAATTTTTATATCATTCAATCCAATTTTCACCATTAAAATATATTTCACATTTAATTTGGATATAAAAAGATTACAATATTTTTAACATTTTTATTATTAAAACGCATTATTTCATCCCATCTATAAGAATAATTTATAATTAATTTTAGAAAATTCTATGAGTTAAATTAGAAAAAATGTATTTCATATTTTTAATCTAAAGGTACAAATTTATTAAATAAGCCCCTTTTAGATTTTAGATAATATATAAAACAACATTAGTAAATTTTATTACCATAGTTAATGTTAATTAGGGAAATTAAGGGTACAAATAATATTATAAGTCTTAGATAACTTCCCAAACATTTGACCAAATGTAAATGGATGAATCTAATTTTACCATTAACACATAAATATATAAATAAAATATTTTAATTTTCACTTGAACAGGAATTGTACTTTGATATTATTAAAATTAAAGAGTGTGAAAAAATGCCACACTCTTACTTTTAATCAATATAATATTTTTCTATTTGAGAATAAATAGAATATATTCTTGAATATATATATTTTAATTAATTCTAATAGGATTGAATAAATCATGGAATTTTCTTTTCAAATTTTTGTCATGAAATAATTATCATCGCGAATTACACAATAATGATGTATTAATTATTAAATTAATTAAGAAATCAATTAAATTATATTTGAAATATTAAAATAAATATAATTTGACTTAATTAAGGCGATCTAAGAATTTTATAGGTGTCTATGAATTTTTAGGGGTGTATTAAATAATTCACATTTAATTTATGTTCTTGTATTGATATTATTAATATAAATTTTATTAATAGTGTCCAAATTGATATTAATAATATTTTATTTAAATAATATTTTATTTTAGTATTCAAAAAATCATAAACTATCATAAAAAAATAAAAATAAAATATATTATATCTCTATTTATATAAATTATTAATTTAATATTTAATTTACATCAAATATGTATGTAATTGCAACCATTAAATATGGATAAACTTGTTACCTTAGTTAAAAAAATAACTTGTTATCTAAGGTATACACAAAATGATATGTATTAAATTAATACAAAAAATTATCTAAAATATATTAGTTTAGGATATTATAACCTTATATCATATTAGAAAATAATAAATTTCTTTTTGAGGTATTTTCATTATTATTTAATTTCGTAAAAATTACTCATGTTGGAAATTTCAAATGTGTCCCTCAACATAATTATAAAAGGGGTCCTATTATTATATTTCCATCACACTATATACCCTATCTAGTTTGGCCAAAATCTATCAAAATTTTCTTTATACATCCATCCATTCATACAAGAATCCTTAAATTGGAATTAAATCCAACCAAAGATTTTATTTTTATGAAAATAAAAATAATATACCCATGGAAGATGTAACATTCATTAATGAATGTTTTCATTTTATTTTTTCTATGAACCCCAAAAAAATTTCTTATTAAATTTTTAAATAAAAAAATATTATACTAATTATACCGATATATTTTTATTATATGTTTTCTACCAACATTTATACACACTTATATCTAATGGGTAACAAACATACAGTTCTTTTGTATGGTGAACAAAAAACCTCAAGAAATGATGTTGTTTGTATTTCCTTTACCACCTATCATGGTTGGTAATTATGATGGAAAATATATTCTTATATGATATATATAGTTTTTATGATGGATTTATTCTTCCTTAATTAATTTCAAAACCTATATTTAATCATTAAATTTTATGGGAATAAGATATGTTCGTTTCTGGACGTGTTGACTATTGCCTCCTCAAAGTGATGTGATTTGTTCAAACCTAAATGGAATATCTTATATATAGGTTTAGTGAAATTATATTATATAAATGAAATTATAGTTCTTATAAAATGATATTATATATATAAATATATTTCCTTTACTTGTATTCTCTCAATATGACATGAAATGGAATCAACGTTCATGTGTACATACAACATATCATCACATGAAAGGTTTATTTCTTATTCTATTTATATCATTTATATAAAAATATAAATAAATATACAATTTGTATATAGGAAATATGTTTCATGTTTATAAATTCTAAATCAATGAAATAATTACATAATTATGAGGTCCACAAATAAAAAGTCAAAACATGTACGGGAAATAAGCAATTAATACCATGAAACAAAACATAAACATGGAATTGTCGACTATATGGTAATATAATGTCATAAGTATATAATAGGTGGTATTATATATATTAAATTTTTTTATAATATATTTTTTATAATATTATATTTATTATATTGGATTTTTTCTAGAGTATGACAAGAGTCTAGACAAAAGGAAAGGGATTTTTGTCTCCCTTTTATTTTAGTGGGATACATGCCTTATACATTACTTATTTCTTATATGTGGTGTATATAGTTATCATTAATGTATTCTATGAGTATTATTCTTAATTTTAGGGTATTTTAATATCAAGATAGATTTCTTTCCTTTATGAAATAGTATATTTCTTCAAATTATAATGTTTTAAGGGTTAATTTCACAATATCATTGTTATTCGAGATTGTTTATATGTATGCATCTATAGAGAAACAATTATATTAAAAGTCCAATTTTCATTATTTTTTCCAAAAATATTATTTCAATTATTATACAATTTTTAATTTCATTATTCAGTTTTTTTAATTTCAACTAAATGGACAGAAAAGAATCATTTATTTGTTTTTTAAACAAGGTACTTTGTGACATTTCTGGAAAACGTACGTGGGTAATTTTTTGTCAGACACACATCATGATATGATTTTTCAACTTTCATTAAGTATTAATTCCTTTAATATATTCATATAATATTTTAAGGTTAATTTAAAATAAAATGTTTTCTCCTAATATAATTTGGAATGTTTTGAAAAAGAATCTTTTTCCAAGAGTAAAGGATATTTACCTCAAGAATTACTTCTAGTAATATCAAAAAATAATTTTACAACCAAGATAAAGTTATTTAATTCTTATCATGGGAAATGATGTATGATACCATTATTATCTATTCTATGAATGGATTATGTTAATGATGGCATGATATTTATGAAACCTATTTTTTTCTATCAGTTATTTTATGATGAAGTGTTTGTGAAACTCATTTATTTTTATTGGTTATGATATGATGAATGATGTATGTTTATTTGTAACACATATGTATGAAATTAATTATGTGATGGGTGGAACCTATATCATCCTTTGGTGAATTGGGTAATGATAAATGTTCTAAGAGATCAAATCATACACTAGAGGTAATTTTATTACCACAAAAAGAGGGGACTTGGGAGGTCATCATATGCTCACCAAAAGAGGGTACATGGGAGGTAATCTTTATCCTAAAACTATAATCTACATTTTAGGTCTTCCCAAGACCAAATAATGTATATAACAGATTATCCAAATCCAAAGATACCACGAATGACATGGTAGGTATCATTTATATATCATATTATTCTATTATATGTATGTCACAATTTTGATTATTATTTTATGTTCTCATGGACTATGTTTTTTAATTATTTATAAACATTTTGGATTTATTCCATGATATTATTTCATGATATTTGATATATATGATATTAATTGAAAATTATCTATCTATGTAATTATGCATTCATATTATGTCATGATAGATATATCCCTTGTTTACCCTCTCTAATCATTTGACCTCACCCTTTTCATAAGTCCCCCACCCCATGTTATAAAAGAATCGAATAATGATGGAATAATAAATTGGAATATATTTATTAGAGATGCTTAATATAGTTAAGTAAATTAGATTAATTTTATCCATGCATCCAAAGGCACTAAACTAATATGGTATTTGAGAAGGTGTTTGATTAATGTATGAAAATTTAAATAAAAATTATTTAACATATTTCTACATTAATCCTAGGTTGTTATAATTTGTATTAATGAAAAAAATAATTCAAACATTAGAATATAGTATGATAAAATAATAGAGAGATATTTATAGATATTTCAAAGGGTATTTCTAGGGATCTCTCTATAGATAATACTTGGTGTCAATGATTAATGAAGGTGTTGTAATTTATAAATCCTATAGGTTATTTTTCATAGTTATGTGGTTTTCTCTATGATAAGTGTTTCCACTCTATGATTTATAGATTTATTTGAATGGTGGAACCAAAAATAACTACATTAATATTTAATTTAATGAACACTTTGCTATTGAGTACTCAAATGGGATGGTCATTACAGTGAAATATGATATGCTCATGACTAATCAGTTTTCATAGAATATGATTAAAAATATGTACCCTAACAATCACTCAGACTCACCCCATAATTGAATAAAATACATTAATAAGAATTATAGTAATATATACGATCAATGAAAATATGATTTAGTTTACTTTGTGTAAATAATTTGGGAAGAGAAACCCAAATGTATCTATTAGATGTGGAAGAACAAGATGTGACTTTAGAAAAGATGGACACAAATCAAGTAACAAAAACTAAAAAATGAAATGTTCAGTTAATGCAATAGATGAGAATATTGTCCTCCCCAAGGTAATATCAATTGATGAATTATTCAAATGTTAAAATAGTTAACATTATTAAAATTGATATCTTATTTCAGAAATTCTTGATGATAATCAACATAGTTGTAAATGTAATTATTAAATTTCTTCTAATAATGAGAATACATGTGAAATGTGAAAGGAAATACATATTAAATAAAAGTATTAGGTATCTATGCTAATGACTTAATTATGAAGTGAAATGGTAAAAGTAATTATGACTTTGGATTTAGAAATTATGTTATATGTATTGTCCAATATTTGAGGATTGATCAATTTATGATTTTTTATATGGACTCATTAGAATATGTTGAATGGTTTAGATCAACTAAAAATTTTATTTAACGGAAATGTGATATTTTGGGGTAACACATTATTAAGGGATGTATAACCTGTAATATGTGTATGATATTTAGATAGATAAATAAAGTGATGTTTTATTATCAATTGGATGGTACTGATGAAATTTTCACTAATAAGATTAAAATATGGTTTATGATTTCATCATTTGAGTATATATATTTTTTGGACTTATGTTTTGAGAAGAAAGTTAGTTTATGAAAGAATTCATTTTTTCACTATGGTTTTATGGTTATTTAGGTTATTACCATGTTTTAAGAGAATACATGATAATGGTCATAACAGGATTGGTACGTGAGAAATAATATACAAATAATTTTTCAAGGGATAAATTTTTTGTTTATTTTCATTTTTAAATTCATGGATTATCAACTATTAGATGATTCATTAGGGTAACCATTTATGAAACTCT
Source organism: Viscum album (assembly GCA_963277665.1). Classification (NCBI taxonomy): domain Eukaryota; kingdom Viridiplantae; phylum Streptophyta; class Magnoliopsida; order Santalales; family Viscaceae; genus Viscum; species Viscum album. The sequence continues at coordinate 847,841,128 of OY728164.1, read as the reverse complement.
TTTCATAGAAATTTGGATGAGGATTAAGTTATTAATGCTTCATAATATAAAATTATTTTATAATGGTATAACATGTTATATAAATGTTTTTGACTGATAACTAGAGTAAGAATGAATTAATTGTCATCATATTATAGATCTTATAATCCACTAGTTTTTGAAGAATTACATTTTCTACTACATATCATAGGGTTTTAAATGAATTGTAGATTGATCAATCCATAACCAAAAGGTGAGATTGTACATAAAAATGGGAATCAATTAAGTACTTATTATAAATTTATTTTGAAATAATTTTTTTATTTTTATCATCACTCATAATGATTATGATGTCCTTTTTTAGAACTATTTGTTCCATAGTTTTTGGTCATTGACATTATAATGGTCATATTATTTATCAAACTCCATTAGAACATGATAGTTATATTTGTTTTCTATTTACATGTTTTCTCTTTCAAAACATATTATCCTTTATGGAAACATAGTTATGAGTTAATTGTGATTACTGAAAATTCTTGAACCTTTTCTTTTAAATGATGTTTTAGTATTCATTTTTATAATCTAGGATTCAATAAAAGGAAATTATTAGTATGTAACCATCGATATCCCCAATAATGTTTTTGGGTGAAATTTATTTTTAAAGTGGTCTAATGTAAGACACCGATATTTTGAAGAATATATATTTTTTCAAATGATTTAATTTTGTCGATGTGTTTTGTTACACAAAACACCGACTTATGATGTGTTATACATAACACTAAGTTTCAAAGAAACATTTTTTTATTATTATAATTATTAAATAAAATAAAATTATACCATATAAATTATAATAAATGGTATGAACATGATTAACTGAATTATGGATGTATGGTTTATACGTGTAAAAAGCATTTGAAAATGAAAATGAAATATTTTTATATAAAACATTGTAAACAAGTGTGTTTTATACCATTACCAAAAAATATTATTTTTGTATTATGTAAATGATATATATATGTAAATAAAATTTTATATATTTATTAGAATAGTGCCTATAGGTATTCTAGACATGATATAAAAAAATAAATCATGTTTTATGCTTAAAACAATATTTTATGAAAAAGTAATTTTCTCACATTTTGGGGATGCATTGAATTGGAATACTATTTTTAAAAATATTATTAATTATATTTTAAAAAATAAAATTATTATTTGAATTTTGGATAAAAAATATCAATTTGGTTGAATTTTTTGTATTTTTATAATTAGTTTCATGTTTCAATGAAAAGTGAAAATACATAATTTTAAATAAAAACGGTATATTGAATGTGAATAATTTATAGTGTTAAATTATATTTTTTTATTATATTTAAATTATAATTAGATCAATTTTATACCATTTTATAATATTTTTTTCTTTTTAATCAATTACACATTAAGATTTGATATAAAAACACTCCGATGTTTTAAACATTTTTAATTTAAAAACATATTGTTTCGTTCCATATGTGGGATTCTGTTATAATAAATTTATTTAAATTATGTTTATTGAATTTGGAAAATTTTAATCCGTATGAAAAATAATAATTTAAAAAATTTCTCAATAGATCCCTTTTATTTTTTTACAATAGAAATCGTATGTTTTTAAATTTTATTATCATGGTTAAGGGTAAATCTGTTAAATTTGGGTAAAAAATTACAATGATTATAAAATTACATAAAAACATTCCCAAAAGTAATTTGATGAATTTAATTCTAAAAAATAACACATAAGGATCTCAAATAAATAATTTAATTAAAACATGTCCATGAAAAGGACTTAGACATTAATAAATCATAGAGAGTGAAAAATGTAATACTATTACTTATAAAAAGTATAACATTTTTAATAGTTGGATAAATCTAATATATACTCGACTATGTAAGTAATAATGAAATATAAGAGTCTTAAATAAATTATTGGATTTTTTTTTATTTTTGGTGATGATATGATTATCATGAATAATTACATAGTTATGATGTAGTAATTATTAAATTAATAAAACAGACTTTAAAATAATATTTTAAATATTAAATTAAATAGAATATGACATAATTATGGAGATACAGGAATTTAACAAGTGGATATGACATTTTATTTGGTATTAAATTAATTTATCCCAGATTATTTTATTGTATTAATTTTTGTAAAGTCAATGTAGTGAATATGGTCAATATGAAAACTTATGATATATTTGGAAAACGATATTTTATTTCACTATTAAAAATTTAAAAAACATATTTAGAAATATAAAAATCATATTATGGTTTAAATGTTATAAATTATTTATTTATTATTTAATTGAAATCACATAAATACAAAAATTAATTTTTTTTTTAATATTGACAAATTTTTAGGGTAGTTAATATTAAAATGGGGTTTCTAAGGGATAATAAATAATAATGTTTTAAATAATACCAAAACATGTCTAAAATATTATAGTTTATGTTATTATAACATTATATCATGTAATATTCTAACAGATTAATTTTTGGTGGTATTTGGATTTAGATTGAAATGATTATAAATTAATCTTTTGATAAATTCCAAAAGTTCCACTCACATCAATTAAAAAAGGGAACATATTATTCTATATTCTTCATAATTCAGAAATCATTTTATTTAAAAACACTCTATAAAATTCATCCCACCAAATCCCTACCTTAATCTTATTATCCTTACTTTATCCAAAAATACAACGAGAGACGTCCTTTTGTTCAAATCAAAAATAGATTCCCAATGAAAAGGTAATGTTCATCAAAAACAATTCTTTTTATTTCTTACTTGAACCCCCTAAATTATTATTATAAAATTATTATATAATTAAAACATTACAATTAATATAATTTTTTTTAAATATAATTTTTCAACACACACAGACACACACTTCCATCAAATGTGTAATGAACGTACCATTCTTGTTTAAGGAGAACTACCTCCCCACAAAACAACATTTTTCATTTTTCATTTACCACCAATAATGGTTGATAATTATTATCAAAACCAATAATTAATATGATATATATGGTATTTATGATTTTTTATTACTTTTATAATTATTATATAATACATTCCTTTATTCATTTCATTTTGTGAAAAGATGATAATTTCATTTGTGGACATATAGACAACTGTATTCTAAAATAAATGCCAATCATTCACCATTTTCATTAATGTATTAAGGATGGGTTTAGAGAAATTATATTAAATACATGAAATAATAATTATATTGAAATGATATTTTATATATATATACATATATTTAATTTACTTTCTTTCATTTAATACAACATTAAATGGAAGCATCGTTCATGCATACATATGTCCTACCATCATCCTAAATAATTTATTTCATTTCCTATTTATATATTTTATTGATAAATGAAAATATATATATAATTAACATATAAGATATTAATATTAATTTTATAATTATGTGTATATTGAAATCATGATCTAATTATGAGGATCCTAAATCACATGTCCAAACATCTATAAGAAGAAAATAAATTATTTTTCAAAATGTACAACAAATATGGAATTGTTATTAAGAGGTTAATATATAGTCATATATAAATCTTATATGGTATATCTAAATATGAATATGTTTCTATAATAGTTTTAAAATAAACTATAATTTATTATAGAAGAGGTTTTCATGAGTACGACGAGAGTCAATACATAATGTAATGGATTTATGTCTTAAAGGTTCTATATGGGACACATTCCTTATACACTACCTATTTTTTTGTGAGGATTATTTACAAAAAAAAGATTGTATTTTATTATTTTTATTGACAATATTATTGTATTTTTATTTTAATATAATTTTCATTCTTATATCGGGAATACGATTCTACTGATTATAAATTTTAATGGGTTAATTTCACAATGTCATTATTATTTATTATTAATTATATGTATGTCTATGTAGGGAAATATTAATATTCCATGTAAATGATTGTTAAAATTTTTTCCATAATATTTTTACTATTCTCCTAAAATTTATAAATTCATTTTTTCAATTTTTGAATTTTTAACACACTATTTGAAATGAATATTTTTGTTATTTTCCTAACAAATAACTTTGAGACTTTTTAATAAAATGTACAAGATGATTTATTTTTTAAAATATTCATAATAATTTTTTTTTCTCTTTTACAAGGTTCTAATTACATGAATATTCTCTAATAATCATTTATAATTTTTTTTTATTATTTTTATTAATTGAACTTCATTTAAAAAAAGATACAATTTCTAAGTAGAACGAAAATTTTCTTCAATAATTATTTCAAGTAATCATTCAAAAAATAAATTAAAATCTAAGATTATAATATTTGAAACATTAATGTTGAAATATCATAATATTATCATTATTTTACATTATGTTCACAATTTATGTTTATTATTTTATAATATTTATGAAAAAATTTCATTTACATGAGTTATGTTAGGATGAAGTATTTATGAAATTAATTTTTTTGGGTTCAGATACGATGATTGATTTATATTTTTGTGGAACACATATATATGGTTCTCATTATGTAATAGTTTGTACCTATATCTCCTTCCAATGAATTGGGTAATGATAAAGGTTTAATGAGATCAATGGGTACACATGAGGTCATCCAAATCCCATAAAAAAGGGTAAATGGGAAGTTATCCTAAGCTCACTATAAGTTGGTACACATGAATTCATCCTAGGCCTGAAATTCGAAGGTACATGGGAGTTCATTCCATTAATGATATATACACATGGGTGATTTTCCCAACACAAACCTATCACTATTTTCTTGGTAGGTATCATTGACATTATATATTCTAATCTTATATATATTTCACAATTTCATGAATTATGTTATGATCTAATAGAATATATTTCATTTTTTGTGAACTTATAATGTTTATTCCATGACATGATATTAGAATATTTGATATATAGGATATTATTTTAAAAAACTTTTATTATTTACATAAGCCTTATGATTATTTTATGAATGTTATCTCTTGTGTTTACCTTTATTAATCATATAAGACCACCATTTTATATGTTTTTTAATATTTCACAATGAACGATTTTAGGTAGGAATAATAATTGGGAATATCATTATGGTGGAATGTCAATGATCTTCCCCTAAATTAGTAGACAATGTTCAATATTTCCAAAGTAACTAATCCAATATGCCCTTTAGGCGTGTATTTTTAGACTATATGAAAAATTACAGAAAAATGATATAATGTCTATGTATGTTAAGAATGGGTTTTTATATCACTGAATCCAAATAATGTATCTATATCTGAGTATTGTGAATGTATATATTATTACACTTTATCACACACTTATAATAGAAAAATGTCTGAAATGTTTTTCCCAGAAATGTCATAGCCCAAAGTTAGATCAATGCATCCGGTAATGGGCGAGATAGTTTATCACTAAAATATATTTCCACTACATTAAAGATTCCACAACATCATGAATAGAGGGAGACAACTTGTAGACTATCTTTGAGCTAGACCACTTGAAACAACTAGAACACATTTCACACATGGAATTCAAAGGTACAACCAACCCAAGAAAATTCCTCTAAAATTAACTCACATCATTAGTTGCCATTACACCGAAATTATATAGAAGCATAGTTGCACAAAATAAAATGTACCACAATATAATCTTCCATATAATCCTTACAAAAATAACCCCATTTCACCTAAATGGGGGATATCTATCACAACATCCACCCATGGACTATCAACACCAATGAGGATATATGATTTATCTATAACAGAGAAAACTAAGCCCTTCTCAATGGGATATAGGAAGTATTATCTCAATCACCATCACTAGTTTAATTACACCTCATTAGGGGCCTGGTGATATCAAGAGTAGTCCCATATCAACCTCATTCTATAGGTCTTGGTGAATTTATATCTCAGTTCCCATCTGAGGATTCATGAAATTCTTGATTGAAATAATCAATTCCATAATAATGGGGAAAAATTCCATTAGAGTCCTTGGATAATCCCTATCTCACATTGATGGGGGCTTGTTTTTTATTATAATTACCATAGAAGAGATAAATATTCTCCAAGTTGTGAGGTAAGTTTGACTATTGAATTCTCATCCATTCCCCCTTCACTAGATGAACCTATTATATTTAGGCCCCATTCAGTAATAATGACCTAAAACTCCCTCATGTTCATAGTTAATAAACTGATATGGGAGGATAACATGTAATAGGAAATCAAATCGCAACTGGGATTGTAATCCAAAAGTGTCCTATATGGCCAATGGTTAAAAAAATGTCCTCCATAAAACATTGAAGAATCATTATATTACAATGATTGTAATGGGAAATCTTCCATTTCCCCATATTACTCTATTAATTTCACCACCATAAACACAAAATATAATGATTATCAACATATAAATGTAGTGGGATGAATCATGGAGATTTTTCATCAAGAGTAAGTTGATCAAGATACACCCACTAAGGCTACATTGATATGAAACAAAAGGAGGAACGAAAACCTGGATACTCTAAATATTGTGTTTTGTCATATGTAGAAAAATAATTCCAAGGATAGGGGGAATGAAGAGGCCATATGTCATTTGTCACATAGAAGAGCCAATAATCCTTCCAAAAAGGATATGATGGCACAATATGAGGATTGGATAAAAAATATCAAACAACTCAACATGGATTTACTCAGGGGAAACATTCTCATTAGGTATCATCATTAATAAAAGATGGAAATTCTTTCTCCCACATGTCAAGAAATATCCAATCATCCAAGAAGATTGGTATCTAAGTGTTATAATGGATCTATATCAAGGTAAATGATCTATATAAACTATGAAATTTATGTTGATCATGACTTCCATCTATTAAAGCAATGAAATATCCCTCAAAAGGGATATCATTCATTCATCAAATGAAATATGAATCAAAAGGATGTGAAAATGAGGCAACCTCATCAATACTCACATGCTTCTAGTATAAAATATGAGGATCACACAATAGATCCACCAAAACACCTTAATTATATTGACTCCATGGATACTCAAATATAATCCCATGTAGAACGAAACAAACCTATGTATCCCTAGAAGAAACAATATCTTGGATGGATGGAGTAAAATTCCCCCCACCAAATTTAGACAATCCAATCATCTCCACCATTCAATGGGTGGGAGTTCTATAATAGTATCCCACTCACTTCATGTCCTGATGTAGTCAAATGATGGTCCCTCAATATAAATACAAGGAATACAAGATAAAGAATTACTATACATAATTTATCATGCTCAACCATTTTTTGGTACAACAACCTTCTTGAAGGATCCATTTCATGATGGGATAACCTTCTTCATGAAATCTATCATTAGTTCATCTCTACAATAAGGAAAATGAAAATTATTGGCCTAAAAACATTAAATAGTCTTAAAATGAGAGGGTGTGTGACATCATAAATAGATAGAATGATTTAACATATTCAATTATCATCCCTATCTTACATGATCAAATTATGGAACTTTGTCTTTAACATAATCACAATGTGTTGTAGACACCTCTGATCTCGATGAATTATCTAGGTGGGCTCAATGAGTTTGTAGAAACATCATATCATTTAAACGATTCCATTTAGTAGACATGACATATGCATTGACACATTCCCCCAGAACTGGGTAAATGTATCATCATGGAATATAGTACCACTGTTACCCACAAAATGTTAATAGTGCCAATTTATGAACCTCGGTAGTTCCTGAACTTCTTGACACCTGTTTTTGAGTGGTAGCTACATAAAAATCCTCATCAGACATAGAATAAAGGGTAGTATGGTATCTTGATATTTGGGGAATTAATTATTAATGTACACTCTTTATATAATTTATAATTCCTTTTTTATTTCCATGAATCTATCGAAAATATCCTTCTCAAGAAAATTAAAATTATGAATGTTGATGAGGTCAACCTCAACAATCTTACCAATTAATTCACTAATTTTATGAGTCTAGGTCACACCATCCATGATTTATTTTTCTTCAAAAAATACTCCAAAGAATAATGGATTTGCGGATGGTGATGTTATACAATTCCTAAAAACATGTGACATGTGTAACAGTTTCTCAGATAAGAGTAGATGGTTATACGGTAGACATTCTGGCCATGTGTGGGTCAATGTTTTATAAAATGGACGATTTGAAAGTAAATTCTACTGGGATCATCCCACACTGATATCATAGCTTCATAGACTTATAATGATCCCATTACATGGGAAGGCCACATCAAATATTCCTTCTATGGGTAGACATAATTTTCATACACAAGAAGAAAACATGGAGTAAAAGTCATATTTAGCTCCAAATAAAGCTTTAACTCATTAATATTTCATTTCTATAAAATATAAAGTGTAGAAAAAACACACCAGAGAGAACCCACATCACATATAGAAAAAATATCTGGTTATGTTAATGCATTTTACTTGAAATAGACCTTTTCTATTGATAAATACACATTTAGTATGAATCCCCCGTACATGAACGAGGTGAGAGAGGCCATAGGTGATGTAATCAATGATACATGGGACAATGATGGCATGGTCAGATGCAATATCTTAGTCACATCCTTTCATGGATCATACATGTAGCTGAGAACCTTGGTAAAAAACTCCATCAAACCAAACAGGGATATGGAGGTTCCCCAAAACATCCATGTGGTCGACTCTACCCAGTGTTATTATACTACCAATTGGATGGGGTGTGATTATATGATCGTCCCAAACAAAAGGGAGGTCTTGTGCCACTTATTCAACTTCTAGTAGATTCTTCCTCATCCTCTACACAAGAATAAAAAATTTATTCATCAAATTTACCACCTCCAAAAACAAATAATTGATAGAACACGCATATTGGAAAGTTGTAACCTATGACCAAAAAGTATGGAATTATAAAGGAGATGGTGGTTGGACAAGCCAGGATCTCAATCCTGGGTACATTCCATCATTTAGATGAGCTTAGATAAAAACTTGTTGAATCCCTCTAGATCCTTCTTGATTTAAGGATACATATTTCTATAGTTGAGGATCATTTAGTATAGGATATTACATTAGAATTTCATATCACCAGCTCATTCACATAGCATGACGAAGAAGTGGTCATCTAGGAAAAAATAACACGAATATATGTTTTTTTCTAACTCAATGTTGTCAATATCTGAGGGGATCAGATTGAAAATGGTTCTGGGATCAACCTCATTTAGATTTAGACCCTTCAACAACTATGATATAGATAATGGGGAACATATCATATTAAACTGACCATTCAAGTGTACGATAGGAGCGAGAAAAGGCCTATTAGAAATATCAATCCATGTTCTTATATTATAGATATCACATTTAATAATGTGCTAATGCTTATCTAGAATGAAATTTTATATTATTTCCTACTCGAAATACATTACCTTTACAGTCACATGTATGTACAATAAATATTAGATTAGTGATTGAAATACCACATGGATGGGAAGGTTGGAATGCTACATGATGACAATGCTCCCTATGATTCTTATGAAGCCATTTATGATGAATACTTTTTATATAGAGAGATGAAAAAAATTGCTGATGTTATAATTCAGATTGCAACCTACAATGTCTTGGAGACCACCTTTATGAATCCATCATTTGGATCGATGATGATTATTTTCTATCTATAATTTTAATTGAATAAATTGCCATAAAATTACACATATATGATCCACATATCTCTATAGACAATATTGAAGGAGGTTATCATCTCCTAAATCTATTCTTAATGACTCTAGTAGAATAGGACGGAAATGACTTCCTTAGGCCCCCCTCATCCTGATAGTAATAGAGATTATCTCAGATTATATACCACACCTAAAAATGACTCCATAGACTCAAAGGTGGAAAGAAGATATGATTACCAAAGAAACACCCCCATTTATTTGATGAGGGTGTCTCTACCACTATTTAAGTAGGTAAATCTTGGAATAAAAGAAGGAAAAATTCAAACATTGTTTAATTTCCCATTCCCCTTGAGGTAAAAGGATTTATATTCAATTTATAAAGAAATATCAATATGTTTTCACCCTTAATTATACATAAATTGTTAGAAAAAAAACTATTTGTGGCTACGCATCGTCTTGGAATACCCGACAACAATCAAGGATTCATGAAAGTTACTAGGAGTATGTACCACTCTCCTGGTACTATTTTAGAGTCATAAGGTGATATGTTTTTCAAAACCAATTCTGTATTGGAGGTGAAATACCAATGATGTATTTCCAACACTACCCCTATCAATAAAGACAACATGAACATTTGGTTATGAATCAATTTCCCATACCTTTATTGATACTACCGAAAGCATGAATTCCCATTTCTTATCATAGATATCTTGATCGATGCAATTCCTATTCTCCTAGAATTTTTATTCATTTATGGGTACTCTGAGAAAAATTGAATAACGATTGCCCCTAAATATAAGGGGTCCAATACATGCATATCACCCTAGGGGATCATTTTATTTCCTGTCAGGACCATTGTATTAAAGAATATCAAAATCTCATATCAATCCACCATGCATCATATCTTTAATCCCTTCATGAGATGAATAGTATTATGTTAAATTGATGATATAGTGATCATAATCGATAGTGAAGGGATCACATCAGAGATCTTATAAAATTATTTGATAAGTTGTGATAATATATTATGAAGAATATACCATTTATGTGTGATGTAAGGGTAAAATATGATAATTTCATTGATTTTGTGGTATGACACTATGGAATTGAGGACAACCCATAAAACACAAGTAAAATCCTAAAATTTTCACCCCTTTAAATCTCAAATAATTGAGGGGGCTCTGAGGTAACCACATATACATTCAGAATATCATAGCCCCCATGAACAAAATATCCTACATCTTCACCAATCTAAAGATGAATTGAATCATATACCAATGCTATGAGTACTAGCATAAAGCCTTTGAGAGTCTCTAGAATTACCTGCCTCACCCACTAGTATTGTTCCCACTGGTGAAAGAAAATCCACTCATATTATATGTTACCACCATGGAATGATCACTTTTCACTCTCCTCGAATAGAAAAATGATGTTGGTAATGAGAATGGTATTTAATAACATATTATAATGATGCTAGGAAATGAGATACAATATTCTGATATCGAGATGAATAATCTTACATTAATATTTTGATTAAAAAAGAAATGGAATTACTTAAAGATTCCTAAAGTCCATATGGTATCTAGTATCAGTCATCCAATTCTAACCATTCAGTTGACCTAATGAGTTATTATTCTACAATATACGGGCATCTAGATTGTTTCATATAAGTTATCGAAATGGAAGGCATTGGAATAATTTCATGTAGGACATCCTACCCTAGAATGTACACTAATGGACTTAGAATATCCATATGAGGATGTTTCAATGCCCATGACACTCCCCAGAAACGTTAGATGTATTTTAATAGTTTTTCTTGAATTCCTATCCTTAAGAGACTATACAATATTAATCATGATCAGGATATATTATGTATTTTCATTGTCTATCTGAACAAAACAAATTTCCTTTCACTTTCCCACAATATGAAGGTTGAAATAATAATAATGAAGAATATCATGTCCTCATAAAAGGCTTGTTATTATCCCTATTGATGAAAATATCATGTCCAATCATCAATGGAGACTATGATAAATTGATAATTAAAATATATGAAGAATATTCCATAAAAAGGAATAATTGGCCCCTATCATTAGCTAAATTAGAGTTCTTTTTGAAGAGTTCCTTTTTAACATGTGTTGTATGATGTCCCATGATCACATAATGATCAACACGATGAACTAGTTGATGCAGCTATAGATATGTCAGACCCTAAAAAATAAGATGTTTTATTCTACATCATGCATTGGAGTATCATATCATCAGTCACCATTTTTCAAAAGGAATAAATTAATCTTGTAAATGCATCCACATATCATAATGTACAAGTATCCATATATATATGGATGGATCCCATAATTGATTATCTAAAAAATGGGACTGTCTTGACAGAAAAATATAAAAGGGAACAAAAATTAGGTTTAATATTAATTATTACCCTCCATGATGGGCCAAATCAGAAGAAATCCATCTAAATAAATTATCTGATGGAATCATATTTAGATTATTTATAGAAAGATATATTCCTACCACAAATGGAAGATGTCAATGTAGGATTATATACCCCTCATACTTATGGGAGCAGAATCTTCCACCAAACCAATAGGCTATGTAACTAATGGGATACTTAAATACATGACTATGTATAATTCACTAGGAAATTGAATTCCTAATAAATTCATGATATCATTATACATAAATCCTTTAAATTGTTATATACTGCTAAATATTCTAGGATATTTAGTGTATGGTGAATGAATGTTTTGGGGACATATCCCCTAGACACAACTATGAAATTTAATAACATCCTTATATATAATGACTTATTTTACAAATGCTGTCTGGAAATATCCCCAAGGAATTATAGAAAAAAATATCATCAAATTCTTTATGTCTAATATGATCACTATGTTTGGAGTCCCCTAATCAATATTAGTGTAAAATGACACCAAAATCCATTCTACATATTTGACGAAATTAAAAGAAAATAAAAACTTTCACTCAATAACTAATCCCACTATCATGTAGTGAAAAATGAAAAATATGTCCTTTAATAAGACTATGTCACATATACTCTATAATATTGTGATTAAGGAAAATATGTCCAGCCTAGGAAATCATGGTGATGATTTAAGGTCCAACTTACCACCACTAATACTAATATACAAGAAACTATATATTAATTAGTGTCTAGAACTGATGTAGTGTTATACATAAAAATAATTTTTCCCAACATATTAATAGTTATCTGTGAACAACTATAGGATTATGAGAAATCTCAAAAGAATTTGGAAGAATTGGAATGACTTGTGAGAAAATGTTACGTACACTTTACATATTAGATATTCATTAGAATTAGATTGCATAATCCTTAAATAAAATGTTATAACCTATTTATTCACTTCACTGATAACATGTATTTGATCTTAAGGCCCAAATTGTACCTCATTAGAAACCTCCCATAAAGGAACCCAATTTTGGAGAGCATGACATCATACATAATTATTATTCATTTAAAGCCCACTTATTTTCAATTGTGGATGGTGAACACCTCACACCACCCCAAATTCAAAGTTTCATAAGAGATACATTTAATACTAACAATCAAGAAATATTTTCATCCTAGTCAGAAGATGATAAACTAAAAAACTATATTTCCAAGTGAAGTAAACAATAAAAAAATAAATCTCGTCTCTTGACGTTAAACATCCCAAATTCATCATGGTAGAATGGAATTAAACTACTAAAATTACACCCAGTTTCCTGATGATAAACAGAAAAAATTCATCCTGGTCATAATACATTAAAATTACATGATATTTTATAGTCGCATATGTTAAAATACACAAATTTATTCTCTTTATATGATGATAAACTACTCCAATCCATCCTAGTCTCTATACATTAAACTACACAAATTAATCATTATCACATGATGTTGACATGAATAAAAATTTATTCATGGTCGCATGACAACAAAGTACAAAGATTCATCATAACCACATGACAATAAACCACTTGGAAATGGTCCTAGAATCATGATATTATACTGCAAAGAATCTCACATCTTAACTACTAGAAATAAAATTGTACGGAACATGTCATGACCGCAAGAAATTAAAATTTATAGGGGATGTCCTTAGTGAATGACCATAAACTATTTGGGAATACTTGTTACATCAATAATTCATTTCACATGATCTTGATCTATAAAAAACAGAGAAGAATTTCCCACAGTCCCTAAGTGTGAGTTAGATCCACATAGGTATTTCTTCGTCTAGGAACTATGCATGGCTCAATTCCTACTATCACATGTTACAATGTTACACCCATATCAATAATCATTGTTACAAAAAAACATATATTTTACTAATTCATAGGAAATTATACTTCATAAAAACATCCAAGTCTTATTTTCCTTATAATTTGACCACCATCTTTACCAAAAGATATCGAAACTATATGGTTAATGCCCTAGATACATGAAACTAAAATGCATGACTTCCTAGAACGACATGTTGAATGATTTATGTTATCATGGGATATGTAGTGATGCACAGATGATAACTCATTTTCCCTACCTCAATATTCCTCTTCATTCATATCATGTAAACTTTTTTACTTACTTCATGACATTAAACTACATAGATGATGTCCTTCCAACATGACACTAAATTGCATGGCTTGTCAGAACTATGCAAAACTATATTCTCATTAGTATGATATATCTATGGATACTTATATCTTATATATTGGTCCATCCACCAAAAGATACAAAATTTATAAGTAATTTCAACTAGATTCCTGTTTGTTGTGACAGAAACCTTTTAAATTCCTCATTTTCACACAGATCATATATCATAGGTGAATTTTATTTTTTGTAATGGATTCACCACATAACAAGTCAATATTATATTCTTACATTGTTAATATGGTCCTTGATTCGTGAAATCAAAAGGAACACCATGATTCCTCTCCGCATGATATTAAACTCTATTTTTGGATGCCTCGTGTATGAAAGATAAATAGGAATTTCAACGGACGTATACCAAGAAGACTGCTAAAATTAATTTCAGTCTTCCACCACACATTCATTCCAGAACCATGTGTGACTTGATTCCAATAATCATAGGATACATAGTGATGCCTAGAACAACATTTGAGGGCCTAGTCACAAAATTCACTTTTCTTTTCTTGGATATAATGTCCATGGAAATTTATTTTAAACTACATGTTTAATCATGAAATATGTGATTCATTATTCTTGTTGTCATAGAATATGTAGGTATTCTCAGATCTCTAATCCTTCATCCAACTATAATGATCTATATGAACATTACCTTCCCTATGTATATGGGTAAGACTTGTGTAGAGTGTTACCCATTCAAGAACTACATGTTTCTTTATTTATATTAAAATTGTATATGCATTAACACAATTATATCTATCTCTTGGGTCTAGACAAGATTAAAAATGTTCCAATATCCATTCGTAGGGGCTAGACATGCACAAGGAACATCAATACATGAACAATTTATGGATTTACTCTTGATATTAAATGATATGTAGGGACTCCTAGTTACCCAATATTGGGTTCATTCCTGACTTATATAAGATAAATATTCACCCCTAAAAGTGCATTGGATATAAATTTGTTGTGAACATACTAACTATGTGATTTAAAACTACACATAAAACAACATTGTTGCATGATGGTAGACCACATGATAGATATGCCCCCAATAAATGACATTAAGGTTTGTTGGACATCACCCACCATTATCTGTTATCTATGGACCACAAAAAAAATTCATCGATAGACCAGATTATAAGGTTCTTTGGTTATTTTTAAGCCCTAGGACCCATAAATCACACTTCATTACATGAGTGCCTTAGGTTGTCGCAAAACATTGATGGAACATTGAAATGAAAATATATCTCTCTATTTTCCCCTGATATTGATGAAAATGTTAATTAAACAACACATAAGAGACATATTAACCCCTCAAGGACATTTTGATCCTTGTGAACAAGAATTCACCATAGTACAACTCAATAGATGAGTTTGTTTGGGGCCATCCTCAGTATGACTGTCTCATATCCTTAATAATGACCTATAAACCAAAAGACATGAATTGAAATATTTTCATCTCCTTCAAAGAATTATTTTGGATTACCCTTGACCATATATACCATAATTAGTCTCTTGTGTAACAATCTATTCAAACTATGTCCACATGGATCATGACATTAAACAATATAACCATTAGTCAATGTTGTGTGACAATAAGTTACAGAATTTTATGGACTATATCATAATACCCTAAACAACATGTGAAATATACATAAATCAAGTTATTTTTATAATATAAAAATAGAGTAATGAGATAATTTCATGTCTATACTCACTAACCAATTTATCTCCATGGTGTAGAAAAAAATTCGAGTATGAATAAACAAGGATAAAAGATATTAGAACCCACTCAGTGACCATAGTAATAGTATATCCACGATTCATGGACCACCTGGCATAGAACAACGTAACATTAATGGGTTTTTATATCTCCAAACCACAAAAAAATTTATCACTTGGTGGAGGAAGAAAATTTTGGGTTCTTGAAATGTTATTGAATACTAAAAATTCAACAAATCACACTTCATGATTTGAGTAACTTAAATTATAGAATCCTTTCTTATCTTTTGGAAAATGATACATGGATTCAATGGAACCATCACTTTACTGTGATTGTATTCCTATGAATAACGTATATATTCTTATAGATTTCATGAAAATTTTTCAAAACATTTATCAAAGAATATTTTATTCTTATGATGCATAATGTCACTTTAGTAAAACCCAAATTCTTATACTATTTTAAGTTCATCTCCATTATGCTTATCCCATATCAATACAATGGCCAAATAAATTTGGACCATGATTTATAGTCACCATAACAAAACAATCCACATAGATTTTACATCCTCTATATTACATCACTATGTTTCGAAACTATACTCATGGAAGGAATTTGAAACTCTATTCCCAAACCTATTTATGGGTTAAACCATGTGACCTGAAACCATAGGGTGTAAGGATTGATCTAACAAGTAAAATGATAAAACCTTATAGGGTTTTATAAACCTTGATTGATATAAATTTATTCATATTGAAATTCATTGCCATGATTTTTGAGTCTCCACAAAACTCTCATAGCCTAGGGTAAGGAGTGGGAATTATCTTTTCATGATTATGCTTGTAATCCCAATGGTATTAGAAATATATTTTGTCACCGAAAATCTAAAGGCATGAAATCATTTTAAGAAACTAATAAGGATCCTCCTGATCTATAGTATGACCATATTGTAACTCGTCACCATAGGGTGTTTTGGTTCATCCTTAGTTTGTATACCACAATTCATATTCACAAATTGATACTTTTGGGTAATGAATTACACCACTCATATTCCAAAAATCTTGGTGGAACTGATAAACCAACTATTTTATCCAAATAAAATTCCACCCTTTTAAATATTTAATATCCTTCGGAAAATAGTGGGGATAACTCCGTTTGACCTTGATATAAATGCATAAGTGCTTCAGCCATCCACCTAGAGGAATATTATCATTTACTAAGAAAAAATCTGATCCGAAGGATCCCTAGAAATAGTGAATAATAATAGAACACCTCATGGTGTCATGAGATATCCTTGGAATGTATGGCCCATTCCATATTAATTAATAAATCCTAAGAATAAATACTTTAAACTATACGAGGAAGTAAGAAATTTAAATGCGGAATATTTGATGTCCTCGAAGTAAGACATTAAATTACACCGAAATAATTACTTTTATGATTACATTAATTATTACAGTATTTTACATCATAGAAATAAGAATATATACTTAATAGAATATTAATATCCATGAAACATAATGATTAACATCATGATAGGAATCCTCACCACTTGACATTAAAATGTATGGAGAATATTACTCCATGAACGGAGTATTACCAACAATAGAAGGTCTAAGATAAAATACGATAAAATATCAAAATATAGGGTCTAAGTATAATGAACCTAAAATAAAAATATTAAACATATGATCTAAAATACCATAAAATTAAAAAACAAAATCTTATAGTTGGAAGACCCAAAGCTACAATAGTACAATGGTGTTGTTTGAAATACTATAAAACATCCATCATCCATGATAACAAAAGTAAAATTTCGATGATTCACCACTATTATGGCCTCCTTCGTAGAACATTTTTGAGAAATTTTAATGTTGATGAAATAAATCTATATAATAGAAAAAATATATCATACAATAGAAAAATTAATTAATATATATGTTAGATCCTATCAGCATTATATGACACACCTGAAACCTAAGGGTATTCTTAACTGAAAAAAGCCAATACATGTCTCATGTATTGCAAGAAACAGGGAGATCTCAATGACCGAATGAACCATTTGATATATCATGTCATCATGATTATTAGAAAATAGGGGATTCTGTGACCTGGACATGGTCATGTGAATGACAATATAGTCTAGCGATCATGTGAATGGAACAACATGTCATGTCAACCCTGCAAGAATTATATACCTCCAAGGACTTGGGTTGAGGTTAAAAAATTTATCATGAATAAATTTATGATTTATTCAAAAAAAATTGAGGAAAAATAATTCTCTCAATCAGTTTTTATAGAGACTTCTTGTGATGAGGTATTGAGAAGGGATCACGGGATAGAATAAAAATTCAAGAGCTCAGGAGAGTTGATGTCACTTGGAAATAAGATGAATAACACTCTACTAATTATATGGTATTACAAAGAATACAAATGGTCACTCAAAATACAAAAAATTGAACAATAAATTTATTGAAGGATTCTTTAATGACATAGGAGGGCATTTACATTCTTAACAACTATGCCCCTATCCCTTTGGATTTTACTCCTAATTAGGGCTGTTTTTTTAACACTCTCCAAATGAGAATAGAAAATCTATAAGTGATGATATACTTGATAAATGTTTGTTAGTTTCTCGGAAAGGAAAACAAATAAAGGAAATACAAATCCCTCAAATAATATAATATTTAGAAACAATCATTTTCACATGAAAATTAGAAGGTCATACAAATGGGCTATTTGTAGTGTATGATCTTTTACTAATCCTGTAGAGCCCTTTTAGAAGTCTCTAAACTCATGGGAAGGAATACTAAAATGAATTTATTCTCTTGTAAAGGATTATAGTAATGTCCCCCTGATCATGTTTCATATCTTCCTATGATTTCAAAACAATCATTTAAAACACCTATATAAATAAATGATGCAAATATGAAAGTGGTGATAACCATATATGGTTTTTAAATCTCATTTGATAAGAATTGGGTTCTCATAAAACATCATGAAGCCCCTTAAAATATGTCCAACTCTTCATGAGTGATCCTATTAACATGTAACATTTATTATAAAAAGTATCTTAGATATGGTCATTCATTTACGTTCTACCCCTCTAGCTCCATAGATAAGTAGTGGTGGTGTCCATGAAAGTTATTGCACATCACCACATGATCCATTATTTGTAACACAATTCAGTGAAAATAAAGTGACTATTTTTATTCAATAATACTCACATGAAAAAAATATAGCTATTGTTCTTATAGAATAAATAAGTAAATAAAAAAGAGAAATATGGGATCCTATTGTAAAGAAGTTATATAATTTCCTTCATGAGAAATGGTTCTTATGCCATGGGTTATCAGCATTGATCATGTGAGGTTCCCCTAAATGATCCATCATGATCTATAAAATTACATTAAATAAATAGACTGGATCCAGAAAATGATCTATTGACAGGCATCCTTATTCTAGAAAATGACCCAAGACAAGTCATGTAGATCATGAGGAACCCTTTCTATAGGCATGATGATATCGTGAAAAAATTCTGGACACGTGGTCCTAAATTATTGAAATATATTTGATATGAAAACATTGATAGAATAAAATCTTCTTAATGAGTCAGGGTCCAATAAACATGTAAAGGGTAGGGTATTATCAATGTCTCTAAATAACTTTTCATGTCCTCAGTGTGACACATGTAATGTTCATGCTTTAGACTTGAAACAATAATCCTTCTTCTAACTCATGGTTATGCATATAAGATATAAATAGAACAATGGAATATCACTATGAAATATGGGTCTATACCCCCCCCCCCCCATCAGCAAAAAATAATACAAAATGGGCTTACCACACGAGTGACTTCTATATCGGATCACAGTATAAGAATTCCCTAGAGTATACAACCATGTGATTGAGAGGTATTCTGCATGGTAAAATATTGTGAATGACAAAAGGTACCATGTAGAACAAGTATACACCTCACATGATCACTCTATAGCTACACAATATAGTTATGGTGTGACGATTAGTTAATGAGATGGAAGAGCTTCTTGTCAACTGGGTCAGAAGTAACATGAAATAAGGTAGCATTGGACAAAATATGGTTGAAATATGGAATAAAGGAAGGAATAAATATTGAAAATATATTAGAATAATGAAATTATGCATATGATTATCCTCATTCACTTTGTATGACCTACTCAGATCATATGGTATCCTCAAGACATGTCACACAAGTCATCAGATTCTCCCAGGACAAACCCTTTAGATCATGTGATGTCCCAAGGACATATCCATCAAGTCACATGATGCTATCCAAGAATTCCACCAATGTCTTCAGAATTCCATGGGGATATCTATACAAATGTTATGATAGCCTCAAGATGAGTCACACAAGTTATATAGTGAAACTAGGGAATGTCATCTTGGTCTCACGATGTTAATGGGAAATGTCATCCTTTCATTGAGATGTAACTGTGACATGTTTAATGGTTCTCATGTTATCACCAGGACTTGTAAACTGGTTCATGCAATAACATCAATCTATGTCATTGAAATCATTCTAGACTCTCCAAACTGTCAACCTTGATCTCATGATGTCTACTAGATAATTAATCTTGATTAAGAGTCACCCTCTTGACATGTTGGCCTTAATCTTGTGATTTACTCCATACATGTCATCAAGATTATGTGATGTACATGGGAGAAGCCAACTAGATTATGTGATTTTCTTAATGCATGTCTACTAGATTTCTAGAATATGTATGAAGATAATAATAAATTTCATACATGCATACAAATATGTCTCAAGCATATAAGAAAACATGTTACTTATACAAAAAAACATGTTAGGAAGATAATTAGAATTTGTTATGTAGCCATACCTGGGCCTAATAATCATTGATAATGTGTATATAAGGGTAATATCAATGTGTGAGCCTAGATCTAAATAAACTATGAGAAATGTAATTTCTACCATTACCAGCATAAGTAGGACACCTTCATATGGTATTATCTCTATATCAAACATCAAAAGGGCCTCCCCATCACATAATTTCAACATCCATATATAGTGAGACTGATTAATTTTTGTCCCTTTTTTCTCAAAATGATCATGGTTTACACTACCTTAGGGATTTGAAACGATCATATAATTTTACTAATTAATAATTCCATCTAGGTAAATAAAAATGTGTATAATACAATGTAATAGAACACCAATCACTCTAATCCCTTCCACAACTAGGATATAAAGGACAAATTCTTATAGACCATGATCAACAGGGAAACTACATAGGTGTGATACCGTCCATGTCTCTTAAATTCTAACCATGATGATGCAATATATCTACTAGAATTATCATTTATATGCATCCACTAAAATATTTGTATGGAAATAGAACTATGATGAATCTAATTTCTCCCCTATCCTGATTATATAGGATTCCTCCCTATGGAATGAACTCAATAGATAATGCCCATAAACCCACATATATGTCATTTAAACATGACATTACACTACACTGGTTAAATATACTGTGTGGGATTTTATTCCATCATTAAAAATTATATGTAGGACACATCATAATAGTTCAATACCATTATCATGTTATTTATCACCTCTATAGATGGACATAAACATAGGAGTTCCTATCTAAATGGATTAAAAAATATATGTAGCTTCCCAATAACAAAATATAGTTGAATAACCTCAGATACATACATATAGACGTATTAATATGACCCTCTTTACACATGGAATGGTCCAACACTTTATCGGTTTGTTAGCATAACAAAGTCATGTATCGCGATTAGTAAGATATTTAAGAATATCAGTTAAATCTTTAATAGATTCATGAAGTACGAAAAAATTCACCCAAAAAGTGTGTGGTGAGCCTAAGCTCTCATCCCCTAGACCAATTAATGTTCCTATGTTTTTATGGGTTTATTAGCCTAATTTACCTCTTGAAATTGAATATTAGGTCCTTACCCAGTTATAGATGTGGGAACCATTGGGGTTTATTATGGAAGATAAAAAAATGATTAACATCACCTATTGTTCAAGATATTGAAGCCCCATAAGAAACAGATGGGAAAATCCATCAATTCATTTTATCATTCCAATGATTTTTTTAAACCAACATGAAAATATTAAATAATAAAAATGATCAATTTAAAATTTAGTGAGAGATTTTTTTATATTCTCCATGAAACAATGGGTTTAATTACAGATTTATCAAAATTATATTGAAATACTTTTGTCTCAACCAAGATGGCCCTTTTGAATATATACATTAACCAAATAATTGATCAAGGTAAGTTAATTATTGTCTATATTAATGAATTTAATACTATTTTAATATATATCATTTTGGTATATATTCATTTCATGGAGGGAATCATAAATTTTTTTTTATCATTGGTGAGATTTTGGGATGTGAAAATCATAATGATGAGTAGTTCATTTGGAACATCAACAAAAATTTAAATAAATTTCACCATCGAATCCTTATTGAGGATATTCAATAAATGAATAATAAAAAATTTACAGACAATTAAATAATTTTGAACATAATTTAGATCATTGAATATAGTAATTTCAAGACATAATGAAATTTAAAGAGTAAATAAATATATGTTCAAAATAAAACTCCCATATGTTTGATTTTTTTTTTGAAGAAGGGATACCTAATGTTGGATTTAATATCTTGAAAAAATGATTCATGTTGTGATATAATGATTTCTAATTTATAAAACATTGTTGATGCAATATATATTTTTTATAGATAGTATCATGGTTTCATGGACTTCATAATGTCATGATTTATTGCATTCATCAACAGTGATGTTATTTCTATGGAATTTTATTCCAAAATATTTTTAAAAGTCACATATCTCTAAAAAGTTACAAAAAAATACTATGAAGAAAGTTTATGTGATAATTAATAACCTAAATAGTTATTTTATTATATTGAAAAAAGCTCGATATATTCTAGGAATTTTATTAAATTTAACATACATGAGGTAACATAATTATAATTGATATTACATTGATGTTGTGAATTTAACCTGGAAGATTACAAAATGTGTTTATATTATAACATGAAAAATGAATAATATATCACTTTACATGAATGATTATTATAATCACATTTTAAATTATTTTAAATCGAAAATATAATAAATAAACATAGAATATTATATTAGGTCATATGGCTGAGAAGGTAATGAAGGTTTATAAGATAAAGAGAACAAACCCGATATGAATCGGTAGAGAGTAGACATTGTAAAGATTGTATTTATGAAAATAAGAGAAATATTTTGTCTAAAAAATCTATAATTGAAAAAATTCAAGAAAATATTGATTTGATACATTACGATTCAAAAAACCAAATTCTTATACATTTAATTGGTTTATGAATTTATTATATAAAATTCACTAAAGTCTCAACTTCAAATGTATAGGGGTAACTTTCTAGAAAAAATGAAATTTATAACTTATTAAAAAACATAAAAGTTTTTAGTGAATTTTACATGGTTATAGGTGAACTATTTGAGAACCAATATTTGATGATATTATAGTTCACTAAATTTCAAATAATTACCCTCAAAAATGGAATTCAAATAAATATCATGTTTCCATGAATACATGAAAATATTTTTTACTAGAGCATTTGAATATAAATTTTATTGATTATTCTTCCATTATGAACCTTAATATTGGATTTCATAATTTTTTTTGGATAAAACTATTAATAGTATTTCATACGTAACAATTCAATGTCACTTAATGCCATTTTAATGGGAATCACAGAAAAAAGTATAGACCATAATGATGGTAAATATTTCACAATATAAAGTGTTTTAGTGTCATTCATATGATCATATTGAACATGATTCTAGGAAAATGATGGATAATAACACCTTATAATTTTTTCATTGTATAAGGAAATGTTTTGTATGGTTACCTCATCTAGGATAATGATATTATAATGATCATTTTAAACGTAAATGTGAAATTTCAGCAACATGTAAATTATAAATAAATATTTTTGGCTGAATATAATAATGAGGCAATTAAAAGATTTTCATATGAGATGGTTTTATTTTATTAGTACCTTTAAAAAGAGTATATTAATACTATGAATTAGTTAGTGAATATAAGTTTGGAGACACATCTTAGAAGATAAACTAGTGTACATAAATATATGAAAAATATCAATCTTCAACCACTAAAAACTTTTAATTTACAGTGGAGACACTAATATTTATAAAAAAGTATTTCATGTCATGGTTTTTTCAATTTGGGTAAAAAATTAATGATAAAATTAAATCATTGGTAACTTTATCATATGAGTATTTTATCTTTTTTTTATGGTGAATTAATGCAGAAATATTACTTATAATTTTCACGCATGTAAAATAATATGTTTTTCATAAATTATAATTTTCAAAAAAAAAATAAATAAAAAATAATAATTATATAGTTAAATGTATGGAACACATAATTTAACACAGCATAACATATGTAAAAAATAATACAACAAAAAAATAATAGTAATGAAAAATCAAATTTTGGAGTCTTGTATAGAAATCCATTAAAAAATAAAATATTATTACACACCAAATACTTATAATCGATAATAAGTACTCTCTTTTGATCAAAAGAGGGTGGTGTATTTATTAACAACATCTAAGGTGTCAACAAGTTCCAAAAACCAAAACATCATTGGCTGGGCCAATGTGTTCTATAATAATATAATCTAGAAAATTATTCAATCCATGATATATAAAATGTTATAATTTATGACATGGACATTCTCAACAAAAGCATTGATAATTAGTTTCTTAATTTTCAAGATACACTTTAATTTTCATGATCATCATTTTGAAGTCCATACACAAGATTTAATTAAACACAAGCTTTGGATGTAGAAAACTATAGGCCCTTTAGTCTCCTTAATCAAGAATGATCAAAATAATAACATGAAAAAACCAAAATCTCACATATATATATATATATATATGAAAATCAGTTAAAAATCACAATATTAAAAATATTTTTATTAATGGATTCTAAAAAAATCACATATATACTCTCCCCAAGAAAAAATATAATATAATAACTCGATATAATGAGAATATTAAAAAATTCACAATTTTAACTTAGTACAATTTTACTATCATTGTGCTCCTTTATTGTGAAATTATTTTATTTAGTGATAAAATTTTATAAACATAAATGATCATATTTCACAATCATTATGATTAATTTTAATAGTATTGAATGTAATATAACTCATTTCATTGGATGAAGAAATGAATCTTTTCATCACATAACATTGTATCATAATTAGTCTAAAATAATATAAAATTCTCGAGTCCCATTAATCTTATTAGAAGTTATAAAATACTGTTTCATACATATATATATATATATATATTTAAAATAAAATAATAATAATAAATTCAATAATATATATTGTGATTTTATAAACTGAGATGTGAATGAACATATTTGACAAAACAATCACCCCAAAAATGTCACAATGATACAGAAGAAAGTATTTTATTACTAAAAATCTCTTATAAGAATACGATGATATGGAATTTACTATTGGACCCAATAATATACACTTATTAACAATAAAAATACATGAAATAAATTATTTAGAAATATTGATTTGTTGAATGAATTAGAAAATGAAATACCTTCAATATATTATCTAAATTATCTTCAACTCTTCTAAATACTTATTATTTTAAATAGAATATTAATACATAAACCATCATGAAAAAATAACACTATCCATAAATATATGATTACAATTTTATTGAAAAATATCAAAACCCTTATTTTTTAGAAGAATGAATGCCCAAGATCAGATAATTTCTATTTATAAAAATTCTACCCCAATGTAATTCCCAAAAATAAAAATACAAAATAGATAATAAAGAAATTAATGAAAAAAATCCTAAACTTTTAATGTGGCTTACTCTCCCATTTTTATGTAATAAATGTATCTACATGCACTCCATATTTGGATTTTTGATTTTTGTATTTTCCAAACAAATTTTTGTGATGTGTTCCTCCTATATAACTCCTAAACTCTGAAAAATTTATAATTTTCATGAATAATGATAAATAATATACCCCTAAATTATTTCAAAAAATTTCAGACTTCTCTCCTTTAGAGAAAAAATTATAATTCCTTTAGATCCCTTTTTTATAATATGATATATCCAAGTAAAAATGAATATTATATCATATAATTGTTGTAAAATTAAAATAAAAATAACCCGTGGGAAGTTATCTTCATATACAACAAATGATTTTATTTTATCAGATATGGTTCTATAAGTTGTTTTGAATTTATATTTATGACATATATTTAAGCTCCATTATTATATGATAATTATTTTCAATGATAAAAAATAAAAGTTTAATTGAATTTCATAACATCCATTTGGTATTGTTCTACTCAAATAATCAAAAAATATATTATATCTATGAAAATGTTTAGTGTGATTTTATATAAACAAAATTCCAAAATGTTTCTTAAGTAGGGTTTTAATATCTAGATACTGAGAAAACAGTAAGGGGGACACAAGAAAATAACATTGGTCATAACCACCTTCTATTTAATATTCAATAATATATAACATTTTAAATGATTGTCAAATATATCAATAAAAATATCTAAACTTCTGACGTACATAAGAAAATATATCCATTGAGTGTGTGATCCAATAATAATTTGTGTCGTATATTTTTTTCTCATGAATGGCGTGTCAAGTAATTTAATAAAGTTATATAGCCTCTCATATAAATAATAAGAATAATTTTATTGAAACCCAGTCTAAAATTAATGAGTGTGTAATGTATCCATAATAAATTAATAAAACATACAACTTATATATATTTAGAATTAGTGATGGAAATTGGAATTTTATTTTTTCTATTGGATTTTGTGTATAAATCATTTACATGGATGTATAAATTTCAAGAACTAATTTTCAAAACAAATTAAAAACAAACAATATAAATGTCTGAATAATTCTTATGAGTAATCATGATTATGAAAAAATAGAACAGACTGGAGAAAAAAAGTATATTTAATGTAATAAAATATCATTTTAACTATACTAATATTGGAATCAAACCTATTAGATTACTACCCCCACACAATATTATATAGAACATTATTTTTGTTCAACTATCCGTTGAGAAATGTTGTCTTAAAATTTTCCCTATAGTAAATATTAATGTATGTTTTCACTATGTTTAATTTGGTAATATTTATAAGAGGTAGTTACTATCATAATATTACTTTAATAATTTTAAAATATGATATTTTTAAGGACATATCTAATATATTTTTTTTGAGTTGAGATAGTTCCTTATATTATATAATTTATTTACAATCCATGAATGTCTCTATGTTAACCCATTACCCATCATGAAATAACATTTCTTATGTTTTTTAATGAAAATTAGGGAGTTTTGGGTTGAATAAACAATATTTTAATAAATATCGTTTTTTACTATGATGCTTTCATTAAAAATTTTACGAAAAAATATGTGAATTATCCATTCCTATCACACAAAAAATTTTATTTACAAATAAATATTGTATATCATGCTAAGATATTGATGAAAATTTATGTTTATATAGTAATTGGTATGAATATACATACGTTCTAGAAAATACATGAATTAAAAACTATGAGTTTTTTTTAATATAATCATCAGTTTCAATAAAATTGTTATGTAATACAATCATCAAATCCATTATAAATGAATTAAGGTTATACAAGTTTGGATAGAACATAGAATATGGAAGGAATCAATTATATCTACTATGAAAATGTACCTCCATAGTATATTCCATATTCTTGGTAATAACCATTAGAAGATTTCACATGCTAATTATAAAATATTATTTCACTTTAATAAAAATTGTTTTATAATACCCAATGGAATCATATAAATGCAGGTTCATTTATGTGATAAAAAAGTTCAATCCAAATTATATTCATATTGATTATGATTATATTTCATTTTGATTATAAAAATCTTATATCTATAGGCATTATCTACTATTTTAGTTTTATATTGATAATATAATGAAACTTACTCATGTTTATTTGATTACTAATTTTTTGTCTTAAAAAACTGATCAACACCCATAATAAAATTCTCAATGGGATGATTTATAAGGATATTTATTTTTTAGAAAAAATAAAGCCCATTAATTATATAACATATAATTAAAAAAAATTATCCAAGATTCATGAATTTTAATTTCATATATGTCTCATTTATCATCTAGTAATAAAATAGCGGAGGTTTGAAAAGCATAATTTTTTCAACACTAACAATCTAAATAATTTGAATTCACAAAATAATAAGCCTCATAAATCATCACATGTAACATTTTTTCAATAGTATTTTTCTATTTCATTAACAAGATATATTCCATTTTAGTTTTGGAGTAATTGATAAATGTACTTTCACCAACAATTGTATCAAATTTATGCGAGTTATCATTAATATTCAACATAATCACAATAAATCATACCAATAAAATGTTTATATTTTTCTATTTTCAACTATTTCACAACTTATAGGGAGCCTTATTTAGAATATTATAATGTGATACGTGATATATAGTATAATATGTATTTGAAATGGATTCAGGGAAAAAATTCACCACACAACATTAACATAATTTATTTCTTGTGCTATCATAAATGATTTCATTCCACCAATTAAATTTACTAACATATTTTAGAGTTGATGTTAAATTGTTTTTGAGTAATTAATTTTTCAAATTAAATGTTTCAAATGTTGTATATAAATATTCTCTACCATTGTAACTCTATAAGGTGATAAGTGGTATAATTTCCAATTTTTAACTCATGATGATAATTATAAAATATGGGAGTGATTCAGATATAAAAGTAAGATAATAGGCCTATGTAAACTCATTTTAATAATTGTATAAGACATTCACATAGTTATTTCCCCCAAAAAATTCAGTTTTTAGTGGTTTAAAATTTCCCATGTATACTAAATGTAATAAATTAAAAGGATAAAATTCACAATTAGGTTTAAATATTGAATACTATTACATACTGAATACTTAATCATTATAGTATCTAAATGATTTAAAATTATGTATTGAATTTTATTTCACTAATACATTCCTATAAAGTTTATCCATGTTACAAACATTAAACAAGTCTACCCTCATAATTCAATTCTAGAAATTATCCTCAACCACACTATGGAAACAAATGTTCCAATAATGAATATATTATTGGTTTATAGTGAAAAAATTCTTAAGACTGTGATTATATCAAATGTTAACTCCTTATAAACATGAGACAAAAGATATATCATTCATATAGTTTACACATTTACATGCATTATATAGATTTCTTATGCAGATAAGGTAAAATGTATTTCATAAAACTATAAGAACATTCAAATTAATCATCTTATACAAAAAAGGAAACCTAAACGATACATATAATTTTCTATTAAATAATATCACTTAGGGAAACAAGTTCACCATACACGTTAAATGAGTACCAGAAGTTGATTTTTTTGTTCATCTTCCATGAAAAGCGTTTTCCCATAATATAAGTGTTTTAGTATCTATTACTCGTAATTTTCGGTTGAATATAATATAGATAATAACATAGTTACCAAAAATTATTTGGTCTGTTAATGTTACCAAAAAAATATACATGGAACCCACAATTTTAGGGGTTCAATTATTTATTGATCATAGAATTAACTACATGTTCATGGAAAGAAATAATTATGGGTGGTTTTGTTATATTGTGGGTCCTTACTATCACTAGGGAACCCATATTAAACTCCCACATCTCTTCTTTCCCATCCACCACTTGAACCAGGTGATGAGAGGGGATCCTTCTAGGTGATTTTGAGGTCCCTTATCTTAATTTCCTAGGCATCTAATGTGTATTAGGTTGTGATTGTTCTCTAAAAATAAATATACTACTCAAAAGACCTAAATTCATCATTCCTTTATTAGTTATTATTTTTAATTGGGAAAACCCTAATATCAAAATTCTAGTTTTGATATTTTGGGATTAAAAAATATTCTTTTTTTATCGTGGTCATTTTGGATTTTTTATATCTGTAAATATTGTTGTAGAATTTCCTTATAATGTTATAAAATTTATAAAAAAGTATCTTTCTTTATTTTTTATATTTTATGTATAGATCCTTGAGAAGATTTTTTTTTATGTTAACATGATTAGGTGATGTATGTGTCAATATAACAGTCTCTATAGAGAGGTGTATCAGTTTCATTACTTTAAAATTGTGAACGTAAGATTTCTCTCAAGAAAGCTTTTAGGGTAACCCAATAAGTTAAATGGTATTTTATTGAGTCATCATATACCATTTAGGGATTTTAGGGTTATGTTATGTTGAAAATGAGTTCCGGTATTGAATTACCTTGATTATAAAATTTGAAATTGATTAATTAGATACATTTATGAGAAATATTATTAGGTAATAATCTTGAGTGTTGACATTGGAAAGTATCATATGATATCAATAAAGGATAGAATTATTTGGGTTAATGGTGTGAGGGATTGGGTGTTATGACTCCTTTGTAGCATATTGTTATGATTCATGATAATGGGAACGTTCATAATTTGATGACAGTTTTAATATGAATTATGGTCTATTGGATGTTTAATTTGAGGATAATCATGAGATAGTTAGTGATGTGGATTTCCATCATCATTTTGGTTTCATGTTATTTATTTACATGTGTAGGATAACTTCCGTAGGTGAAAATTATTTTGATTAATATTGATATAGGGTTGATTGAATTTGATTGGCCTCCCCAAAACTAGTTGGTATGGCTTAATGCGATTGTATATATCTTCCTAAGTGCATTAAGGGATGTGCCTTTGTGATTTTATGTGTCTTCCCCTGAAACTATATGGATGGGCCATTTTTCTTATTTGTATCCTTCCTAGATAATTTGGGTACGGTTCAATGTTATGGTTATTCCTTAATGATGGTATAGATTAGAAGGAATTTCATGATATGGCTGGGCTCAAGTGACTTCATTGGCCTTTATAAAGCCTATGAGAATGGTTCTGGGAACATTATGAGATCACAAACATAGTGATAAGAATAATTCATATATGTATATGATTTAGGATTCTTATAGATCCTTCCTCAAAAAAATGAGGAGATGTATATAGGCTTGGGATTTGTGATTTCATGTTTCACACATGATGACCTAGGGTTGAGTCCAAAGTCATATTTTGTATTTTTTTCCGTTTTGTTTTGGAAATCACAAAATTTGTTTTTAAATGAACTGATTCATTAATTAATTATTTTATGGATTTTTTACTAGTTATTCATTACGTTTTTATACTTTATACATCAAATATTATATAGACCATGAAATACAGTTTTGAATATTTTAATGATTATCAAAATGGAGATGAATACAATTTATATTATACTCACTAAACACAACATATATCAGTCATGAAGATTAATATTTTCATCGTACATACTGAACAAAATCATACTGACTATAAAATTTCATCCCCTGTCGATATGATAATCATCGTACTATTTTTGTTCTAGTTTTTGGTATTTATAAAACATAATTTAAATAAATGAAAAACAATTAAATCAAAATTATGTCCTTTATTTTTTTCAATATGTATAATAAAACAATATCGGTGTTTTAGTAACAAGATGATCATTAGACTGCCAGGTGTCCATGTCCCTCTGGGATTTTAGGAATAAATCCTATCACTGGATCAAAAATATGATTATTGGGATGGATCCTATAAATACCATGTCATTTGGACATCCTCAATACTTTTGAAGAAATTGATAGATCCTATGAGATCACATTCAAATCCCTGATTTGTGTGAAATACTATGCAGTCAAGTTGTGAACTAGTCATTCTACATAATTATGAATTTAATGAACTATTATTTTTCCTAGTATGACAACAATAATTGGGGTCTATGATCGAGTGGTTCTTGGGATAGGATGACAGACGTGCCGATCCTTTTTGAATTGATGGATTCAAAAATTAGGAAGATAGAGGTGTTGATTACATTTTTAATCATGGTCTTGTGGGGATAACAATATAGAATCCAATCATCATATTTAGGTATTTCCATATTGTGTGTAAGACATACTATCTTGAAAGTATTAATTAATAAACCTCTATCATAGGTTAAAGGATACCCATTTATTTCACTTAAAATAATTACATTCTTTTACATATCTGGTGCACTATAATAGAAATTGAATTGTTTACATATTAATCATTATATTCTATAATCTATTTATTATAACCAATCTGATTATGATATATTTTTATAACTCCAATTATGATCTTTTCAATTACTCAAATTGATTCATTATTCTTTATGATCAACTCATTTCAATGTTTTAATCTGATCATCGTAACCATAGTGATTACCATAATATATATGCTTACCCTATGGAAATATTTTCAACCTTTAATATGATTAGTTTCAATTAAAACTTACGAAGTACTTATCATAAAAAATCTGCTTATAGTATTCATTTCCATCAGACCCAGGGCCAAACCTGATTAATTATATTAAATACATTAATAAATATTAGGAATTAAATTATTTTAATTTGTTTTAAACTAAAACAGTTTAATGTATAAAAATGAATCATTTTAAAAAAATAACCACCATCTTGTATAGTTCTAGATGCATATACATTATGATCCAACAATTGGTATTAGATATGGTTTCCACTACTCATATATTATCATCACTTCTTTTTAATGTTATTCTTATTACTCTTATATAATTTTTGATTATAAATATTTGTTATAGTAAATTGTATTTTGGAAAACCAAATTATGTATTTTTCAAGGCAGTAGGTTTAAATTTATGTTCAATTTAAAATAACAATCCTATAATACCACCTATATTATATGGAAATGATTATGAGTACCAGAGAGATAGAAGGATAACTTTTAGTATCAACACATGATTTGGAAATTTTTTTATACTTACTAGAGATTATAAAATCCAGAACAAGGAATTTAGACTCTATAACAATAAATAAAAGAAATAGTATCATTGTAATTTCATGTTATGAAATGGTTCATAATTTTTTATTAATATAAATATATATACCCAAATTTTTTTCTTGTAAATCATAAAATCACATTTGAAATAAACTATATATTACTCATTTTGATACATATAATATTTTTGAGACTAAAATAGCTATGTTAAAAAGAGATTATAAGTATTTTGAGTTTCATTATAAAAACAAATTTCAAAGGTACAACAAATATTTATGACAATTTTGAACATTCTAAAATTCATGGGGGGATAAGAATAGATTATGAAAACCATGTTGATAAGATCATATACAAAATACCTAATTAGTAGTAATAGAAAAAGAACTATTTTTGATGAATAAATAAATGTTATAATTGATACTTTTGATGAATTATTTGAAACTATTTTTCAAAATGAAAACAAATTGAAAAGATATGTAGAAAAATAAAAAAAATAATGTTTGAGTTAATATTACAACTATTACAAATTAAAGCAATGGAAAGACTCCTATGAATATTTTTAATTCTACAATCTAAAAGAATGTTGTGATTCAATCAAATTCATGTGAATCATTACATTCAAAGAATGGGTTATAAAATCATGAATTATGTATGAATAAATTTTTTGAAAAAAATAATTTTCAATATAGATATATGAAATGAAATAATGATAAGAAAGATACTGATGTTTCATGTAATGAAGTAAAGAATTATTGAAATATCATTCATGATTTACCAATTCTAAAAGAATAATATGAAATAAATACATTCTTAGAGAAATAAGAAACGGTATTATAAGTCAAAAATTAATAAATTATTAATGGAAAATTACTCTTGGAGTGATAGATCTTTTGATTATTCAGATGGATCATTACACAATGAATACTAAAAAAAATAATATTCGTCTTATTTCTAAATACCTACTGAAAATCATTATTTTATTTCAATGGTAGACACTAATGAATCATTGACTAATCTGTCTCTATATGAAATTACCCTGATGAAAATGATTATAATTATTCTGATTAATAGAATTACTTATTAGAGAATAATATCATATGAGGATGTCTCTTGTTTTTTAAAACTTCTAGAAAATGAAAATTACAATGTTAGTAAAATAAGTGTGAAGGAAAATGCCAGAATAATTTTTTTTAAGAATAGATGTATGAAATCATACTATATATCTCGATAAGTAATTTTTGGAATTTAATTATATTTCAAAAAACGTTGAGGAAGACAATTTTAAAAATGATAACCTTTTAAAATATTTTTTAAAATAAATTTCAGAGAAAAATGTTTTAGATTCAAAAATTACTATTAAATCTATAGAAAAAAAAAATAATAAATTAGTTATAAGACTAAATTCTAAATTTGTTTCATTAAAGAATCTTTTTAAAAAATTTACCAATGCTGAAGAAGGTTTTGATAAAATTAAAAAAAACTCTATCACCAAGGTAATAGTTCTATAATGGGATAATCATTCAATACCATTTATTAGTAACAATTATTTTATTCTTAAAATTCCCCCTTTTTCACCAACGTTCAATGTTGAATACATTGGAATAAAAATTATTTTTTAAAAAAATTCCATTTTTGTGATTCTACAAAGAACATTTTTGAAAATAAATTTTGGTTCCAAAAATATTGTTTTCTATCATTTCTAGATCCAAGAAATTTTGGATTCAATAACCTAATTGTTTTATTTTTAGGAATACAAAGAAAGTATCTACAAGGGGAATATATTGTTCTTAGATAGTGTATGTTCCATAAATATGACTGGTATTAAATACTTCTTTGAAAAGATTATTTAAAAAAAGGTGGAAGTGTTTCCTTTAGTGATAATTCTCAATGAATTATTGGTGGTATAGGTAATATTGTTCTTATTTGAAAATATTTTATTTCAAATGATTTATTTGTAAGGTTTGTGAATAAAAACCTTATAATAATAAGCCAATTATGTGACAAATGCTACCTTCTGATTTTTAGGAATGATAAATTCATATTAACCAATTTCAAGTAACAATTCATTATTTTTTCCAATAAAATTTAGTTCTATTACACTCTAAACATAGAATACCTTAGGATCCAATACATACAAATATTTAGTGAAATTGAAGATCAATTATGGTTATGGCATAGAATATTAGGACACTATAATATTAGTAACTTATATAAATTATCTATTAAAAGAATTGTTATGGATCTAGCATAATTAAGATTTGACTCTTCAAAATTTTATGACCCTTTTAAATGTGGAAAGAAACATATGTCATCTATTAAATATATTTCTTAATTCCTCAACAACTTATTATTTATAGTTAGTGCACATTGACTTATTTGGATGAACACAAACTTGAACCATTGGAGGAAAATATTATGTATTGATTCTAGATTATTATTACACAAGATATACATGGTTCTAATTTCTAAAAAATCAATATGATCCATTTTATTATTTTTTAACATTTTCATCCAATGATATAAATTATAAAATCCTATAATTGGTAACCATTCATAGTGATCATGGTAGATAATTGAAAATTAATCTTTTGAAAGTTTTTTTAGTAATAAAGTAATTACATTTAAATTTTTAGTGCATTGAACTCCTTAAAAAAATTGTGTTGTTTAATGAAGAAATAAGATTCATAAAGACATAATAAGAACCATGTTGAGTGAATAGCCAATTATAATATTTTTTCAAAATATGTCAGTACTGGTTGTTATACTATTAGATGAGTTTTAATCTAACCATCTTTAATAAAACACCATATGAATTATAGATTGGATGAAAACCTAATGTTTCATAATTAAAAATATTCGGATGAATTTATTCATTTCGAATAAAAATGATATTTTACATTCGTTCCCACCCAAATCATATGATGGTACTTTCTTAGGCCATTCTACTACTTATAAGGTTTATACAGTTTTCAATAAAAATTCGTATATTGTTGTGGAAATAGTACATGTTATATTTTAAGAAACCGAACCTTTATTTAAACAACCTTAACCTACATATTCTTATGTGTTTTCAAAAACTAATTATAGACCATTGTTAGAAGACTATTCTAATTAGGAAAATACTCAAGAAATTGTTTTTGAAGTATTCAATCCATAGTACTTTCTATCATATATTGATGAACATGTTTTACAAATCCCAAATATATTGT
This sequence comes from Viscum album, assembly GCA_963277665.1. Taxonomy (NCBI): domain Eukaryota; kingdom Viridiplantae; phylum Streptophyta; class Magnoliopsida; order Santalales; family Viscaceae; genus Viscum; species Viscum album. The sequence continues at coordinate 847,804,680 of OY728164.1, read as the reverse complement.
TTCTTAAGAATCATCCCAGTGATAGTATCATTGGTGTTGCATGTCAACCTATATAGTCTAGAAGTTATTCAAGAAATGAAGTAGAAAATAAAAAATTCCATTCACAATCCAAACCTAATAGTCCTAATAAGGATTTAGGTGATTAATATTGGATAAGAAAAATGAAAGATAAATGACATTTATTCAAAAGGAATAATATATAGTCCTTGGTTAAAAGGCCTATTAAAAATTATCTAATTAGAGTAAAATCAGTTTTTAGAAACAAATTTGATGAAAAATTAATAATATTTCGAAATAAATCTACACTAGTTGATAAAGATTATAATGACCAATATAGAATAGAATATAATGAAACCTATGCCCTGGTAGCAAGACTTAAATCTATACAGATAGTATAATCCTTTGCAACATTATTTAATGTTGAACTATTTTAAAAGGATGTAAAGTCTTCATTTCTTGAAGGATATTATCAATAATATGTTTTTTTGAACAAAATCCAGGTTTTTTTGATAAAAAATATCCTAAATATTATTTCCAACTTACAAAAGCTTTATATAACCTTAAACAAGCCCCTAATGACTGGTATGAATGATTAACAAGACATTTTCACCAAAATAATTTTGTTAAGGGAACTACTAATCAAACGCATTTTATAAATAAAGAAAAAAATATTTTTTGATCATTAAAATTTATGTGGATGAAATTATATTCTGACAAAATCATGAATCATTAACAGATTATTTTTTGAATCATATGAAATATAAGTTTGAGATGATTATGATGCCTGAGTTAACATTTTTCTTGGTTTTAAAATTTATCGAAAACTAGAAGCAAATTATATATCCCATCATTAAAATATTTATGATATTTATAAAAATTATTTATATGACAATAATAAAAGTATTATTACTCTAATAGGTACCTCAAATACTTTTGAAATTGATGGAGCTTTAAAACCAATAAATAAAAACAAAATTTAGAGGGTTGATAAGAAACCTGCTATACATAAAATCTAGTCATCCAACCTTAATATTTTCAGTATGATTATGTGAATGATATCAATAAAATCATAAATAATACCACTTAAAATATTTCAAATTTATTTTATGCTATTTATTGGGACCTATGAATTTGGGACATTTTTATTCTTTTAAATACTAATTTTAATTAAAAAATTATCTGCTGGCTAATAGTGGAGGTTTTAGAATGGGTAGAAAATGAAAATCCATAACTTTTAATTTCATAGGTGAATCATTAGTTTCATAGTCTTGTACGAAACAACACTCAGTATAACTTCCCTCTCCAAAAACATAATATGTAGTAGTTAAATGTTTTTTGTGCTCAGTGTTATGGATGAAACACACACGCACTGATTAAAGCATGACTTTTACTTACACTCAAATACTATGTGGAAATAGTAGTTCCATATCATTAATTAAAAACCATGCACACCACTCATAGGAAAAACCAATAGATATTAGGAATTAATTTTATAGGGATCATACACCAAATAGAGATATCATTTTACAATTTATCTGAACACGAGAATAACTTGCTGATATATTTACAATATTATTACCTTCAAGTAGATTTTAATACATTAAAGAGAAACTATGAATAATTACCGTTGAGTAATAATTCATATCTACTTCTTGTTAAAATTTTCCCCTTAGAAAATGTTATTCTTTTCCAAAGGAAGAGTACATATGACTGATATTTTTTTTAAAAAACATAACAAAAATGTTTTTATGCAAAAAAAATGTATAAAAAATTTTCACATTAATTTTTTATACATCTTCATTATCCATTTTAATATTTTTATCATTCAAATTATAAATATTTCCATATTCATCTTCACTATTCACTTTAACATTTCCCTCTTATGCATTAAAAAAATTTCTTACACAGTGTTTTTTAAAATATTGATACCATCAAATCTATCTTGAGACCTTGAAATATAAATTTTTTTATCTCTTAAATTATATTATATATGTTAGTAATTGATTAAAATTTTATCCTTTTAATTTTTAAAATATTAATTTAAAAAAGCATCAAGTGTTTAATTTTTTTATAAACTATTGGATCTTTTCTGATTTATTCTAAACCATATTAGTTTCAAGGATAGTTTTTACATTTTTAATAAAAGGGGAACCCCTGATAGTATCATATAATAATTATTTTTCTCTGAGCCAATCCTATACTAATTTCCTTAATGCCATATTGAATAATTGTGTTGCTGAAAAATGTTCATCGTACTCATGCCCCAATCATCAACAGCCTATCTAAAATAAATGGATCCAAAGGATTTCAACAATATGATTTTTACCAGAGAATGTTTATTAATAAAATAATTCTATAAAAATTATGATTCATCTTGTTAAAGAATCATTCAAATTCATGTATGGGAATTAGTCTCTATTGAAAAACATAATTATTTTCATAAAACCATCATTTTAGATGATGTTAGATAGTTCTATAATATAGTAAATGTCAATAAATATTTGAATATTACTTTTCATACGTATGATAGAGAGAGTAGTTTATCTTCAAAACAAGCTACTTATTTCATAGGTGTTGCTTCTAAGGGTTATTCATTTTTTCTTTCCTATATATTTCAAAAATAAAATGAAACATTTATTCAATTTTTTTGAATAATCAATTATTGATGTCGACAAACATAAAATAAAAAAAAAATTCTTTTTGCTGACAATGTTTTGATAGATATTTGGATGCACGAATTATTATTACCAATGAAAGGTGATAGAGAAACATTTATAGGTTCAGCTGTTTTTATCCTAGACTATTTGGGGAACATGATAAAGATAAACTTGATGGGTTACAACTTCAAAATCCTAAAACATCTAATGTTTAGTGTGATAAAATATTATCTTATTTTGATTCTATGAGTAGGTTAATTTTTGAAATCACGATGTTTTTTAATGATGAAATTATGTCATAACCACGAAATTTGAATGTTACCAACAACAGTGATTATAAAACAAGAAGATTGAAATTTCATTTCTATTCTAAAATAATGAAATTTAATAATTATTTTGAATCAGAAACATAAAAAGAGTTAGTTGGAGTTAGTAAAGTTATCCCAAAACAATCAGTATTGATTGTTTCAGATAAGTAAATGAACTAAAAACCAAATAATGTTCAAAAATTTAACAAGAAAAGTGTCTAAAATTCGAGAAGAGTAGAAATGTGGATAATGTAACAAGATCAAATAAAACATGGATATCCTCAATTCAGATTGAACCCTACAAAAGATATAACTAAAAAAATCAGACTCAAGTAACAATCAAAGAACATGATAAGAAGAAGAAAAAGAAATAGAGAAAGGTTTAAAGTATTAATATTGAAAATATATTGAAAGGTTTTGAAAAACCAGTATATATTAGCATCTAGGAACCAATTATACATGAATAAGAAATCATTTCCTCTATCCAAGACAAGGAAAATAAAAACAATGGAATAGTTAAAGAATCCACATAACAAAAAGTTCCTCAAGAGATCATTTCATAAGAAAAATAAGATTCAAAGATGAGATAAATAGAGGAATATCTTCTTCATGTTGTTGAAATAAATGAAGGAAAAAATATGGATAATGAATTTGATCAAAAAGATGAGTCTCATAAATTCGATGTATGATCTTCTCCAGAAACCTCAACAATAATACCATGACTCGAAGTTGAGTCATCAAAGTAAGAGATCTCATACATAGAAAAGTATTCCTATTTAATTTAAGGATGATAATACTTGATCTGATTGAAATTAGAACAAGGAATTATATTTCGGTACTAATGGATGCAATTTTATACATCATACAGTTTATATATTAGACACTGATTATAATACTCTCTCCTTCAAATCAGATAGATATCTTTTTCATGATATTATAATAATTTAAAAAACTCTTCCCTTATAACCAAGAAAATATTTGAAATTGATTTGGTTGTTGATGTTCAATAAAAAAGATCTGACTAAATTAAGCTCCAAAGAAAAAAATATTGAATCATGAGGCTGACCATAAGGTGTCTTGTGAAATATCCAAGGAGCATAGTAAATCATGTAATAAAGATATAAAGTTGTCACAAAACTATAATTATACTACCAAGATTACTGAAGAAAAAATAGAAGGTATAACTTTTCTTGATATTGAACTATCATATGCTTTAAAAAACTTGCAATGTAATACTACATTGAAATTAAAAATGGCCAGAGGTCAGGATGAAATTCAATGCAGTGAATTCAATGTGATAAAAAATAGGCTGTATGTCATTCAATAAAATATTACTTTTTATTAGGATGAAATTCTTAACATGAAGAATCAAAATACATTATTTTTAAAAAAATTTAAAATCCTAGAAAAGGTAACCATCGTTCAAGTAGAAAAGTATCAGGATCAAGAACAAAATATTAAGGAACATGAAGAATGAATCAGGTCTCTAGATGTGAAACTAAAATATCAGGATGATTTGATTTCATAAAGATTCCCTTAAAAATCTCATAATGGGAAGAAAAAAGTTTAAGAAGATGAAAATAATCATTTTGGATATTATTAATAAAGATAAAAAAAGGAAAATAAATGAATTATTTGGACTAATTTTGTATTTATTTAATCTTTACTAAAGGATTTTAAAATCTATAAATCTTTCGATATAATTTTTTCTATTCATCATATAAATATTCATTTAATTGCTTTAGGTTATAATATATTTTATCTTGTTGAATTGATTACTTCTCTAAACCTTCTACATTTCTTTGAAGAACTATCATATTCCATTTTTTATATCACATAGGGGGATAATATTTTATAAATGTGGATCATAATGATGTAATAATTCTCTATGGGGGAGAATGTTTTTAATAATGATATAAATTATCAAAAGGGGAATACTTCGAGTAAGGGTGTGCATTTTTTATACTTATGGTCTTTATAGATTTTGATATCTTATGTGGTAGGTTAGACATATTCAAATTATATTTAAAAGTGTTTTAAAAATTAAAGGAAGATAAATATAAGTGTTTCACTTCTGAATATAAAATCTATCATGTTTTTTAATCAAGTACTTGTTTTCAAAATTTGGTTTGTGATTTCCAAAAAGGAGAGATTGTAATGTCAAAATTCCCCATTTTACATTTCTATTAATTATTTCTTGGAAATCACAAACATACTTTTAAAATGAATTCATATGTTATTTTTCTACTTTTAGGATTTTAATTTACATGTTAGTCATGACATTTTAATACTATGTACATTAAATATCATAGACACAAAGTAATATTTTTCTAACTATTTACATGTTTTTCATAACGAGGGTGAATATTATTTATATTATAAAAATCAAACACAATTTATATCAGTGACACTAAATAAAATTTTCATCATACACACCGTTCAATATCGTAATGAAAATAAAATAATATTCACTATCGATAAAATAATCAACTCACAATTTTTATTCTAGTTTTTCGTATTCCGAAGGCACAATTGTAATGAATGGAAAACTGTTAAATGAAAATTATTTCATGTATTCTTATTCAATATGTATTACAAAATAATGTTTTTTTCAGTTAGAAGATAACCATTGGAGTTCCTGGTGTCCATGTACCTCGAAGATGTTAGGAAGAAATCCGACCATTAGATCCAAAATATGAGAATTAGTATGTGGACTATAAATAATAGGAAATTTATAAAAGCTCAAGACTTTTGATGAAAGAGTTATATATTATGATAGATCTATGAAATATATGTATTATGTTGAAGAAATTTTAGCCCATATGTGAACTGATCATTCTACATACTTGTGACTTTCCATAGATTTTTTCCTAGTGTGACATCGATTATTGGTGATTACAATCAAGGGATTCATGTTCAGGAATATAGACATACTGATCATTTCTGAATTGAGGACTTCTGAGGCAAGGAAGATAGAGGTGCTGATTTACTTTTTAATATAGTTATTGCAAGGATATGAAGATAGAAGTTGATCATCATGTTAATAGAATACCCAGGTGTAGGAAAGATAGAGTTTCTTGAAAGTATAAATCAATGTACCTCTATCTTAGGTTAAAGGATACCCTTATCTTTGGGAAAAATATTTGTATTATTTTACCTTTCCACTATATTGTAATAAAATTTGAATAACTTTACTTATTCATATTTCTATTAAAAAATCTGGTTAGCGTAACCAATCTAATTACAATATATTTGTATTACTCAAATTTAGATAGTTTTATTTTCTCAATGTGATTCATTATGCTTCCTAATAGTATTTTTGCATTGTTTTACTCTAATCATCATAAACATAATGATTATATTTTTATACGCGGTTACTTTGTTTAAAATTTTTAATCAATGAAATTTATTGGTTTAAATTACAACTCGTCCAATATTTATCCTAACCTACCATGTTGCGATATTCTTTTTCATTGGAACCAGGACCTAATCTAAATAATTTTATTATATATATTAAGATGGTTTGTGAATTAAATTTTTTTAATTTCATTTAAACTAAAACCTTTTAAGGGGTAAAAAATTAATGTTATTAAGCCTATAATTCAACCCAATTGAGTTTTCCCATCTACATATACATTACAATCCAACACCTTGTCCATTTTTTTAATTTCATATATTTATTGTAGGTTATCACATTTAATTTTACATGCCTTACTAGATTTAGTGTAATTAAATTATTGTGGTTTCCTACTAGGTATATACTAACACATGTATAATATTCTCAGTGCACATATATCATCAATATACTCAAGGATTTTGAGGTGTGAATAATCCCTTCATAGTATTATTTTAGAGGAGGATAATTTTTGTTGTGGTAATGCTGAGAAAGGCTCTGGGATTGGATTGGGTGTTTCCTGTTTGTTTTATTTTATCTTCTTATCATTATATATAGATTATATAAATGTAAGGTTATATTGACTTATGTTATAATTTTTTTTATAACTTATTGATATATAATAGGATTTTATTATTGTCACTACTTACAAATTCTATTTCTATAGTTTACAATCATTATATATTCGATAATTGTGTACACTAACTAGTTCTCTACCATAGAAGTAATTGTCCAAAAACATTTCCATGTTGGTCTTGCCTGTAGTGTTTATAATATTTTGAATAGGTATGCAAAGATGTTTTCTATGAGTTTTCCTTCATCCATTGGTTGGTAATACATTTCATGGAATCAAAAAATATTATTAGAGAGTTTTTTATTTTCACATTATTTGAATCTCATTAGAAAAAATATTTTCTATTTTTAGGACATAGTATGAGACTCATTATTAGGGGTAAAAAACCTACATATGGGGTAATTTCACATTTTTAGGCACTAGATTTTTTTTTATTTTGGACATTACTGTAGACTAATTTTTCAGTTGGTAGTACACATTCCTTTTTTAGTTTTATTTATGGTGTGTTCCTTAGACTTATTGGAATTTTGGGTACATTTATGCATCATAGAAAATAACGAGGGTTCAAATATCATGGAATCATTTTATAGTTATTGTTAGAGGTTTAAATAAAAAAAGTCAAAAAAATATATATTTTATTAGTTTTTCATATTAATTGTTGGTGAAATTTAATTAATTTGGACTAATAATGTAATGATTCAGTTTTGTATTCATGGTAATGAAAAACATATTAGATTCAATGGAGTGGATGTCAACCCCATGTATGAAAATCATATGTATTTTATTTTCATTCCATAGGTATATATTAAATGACATTATAATGTTTTATAAAAATATAAATAAACATTACCAAATGTGGTGTTAAATGGTTATCAAAATTCATTGATTTTGAAATATAATTTTTCAGCTGCATCTGCTTTGGATATGTCTCTAATGGATATTTCGAAAAAAAAATTGTATTTCCAATTTGTATTTCACTTCTTTGGGATGCGATATTTTTGATTTTTAGTTTTTATATAATGGGTTTAAAATGGTAGAATTTTTTATTTTTTTCAATGTTTATTAAGGAAAAAATGTGGATTTTTATTTGGTTGGTTTCCAATATTAATGTAAATTGTTTAAAAATGAGTTATCTTATTAGAAGGTTTTAAAATTCCATTTCAAAAGAGTTTTAATTGTTCAAAACATTTATTCAAGATTTTAGAAAGAATATTTTTCACATTGAACAACTTTTTCATGGTGTGTGAGGGAGAGGGGGACACCATTGGGTGATTTTGAATGAGTTGTTTTATATGGATTTTGGAATCAGGGGTGTACATAATATTAATTCCACAATAGTGAATATTCTCATTGTAGTGACATAAATGGAGGTTGTTGGATGGTATTCCATGGATATCATTAAGTGATAGATATCAAGAAGTGTTGGGTTACATTATGAGGTAGACATGTAATAGTTATGTGTATCTCTCTAGAGTATGTATAATTGTGTTGTGTAATAATGGTGGATTTACAAGTCTTGATCAATATATGAACCCTCAAGTGGTTTTCCAAGTGTTGTTTTTTTGGGTAAAGAACCATGAGTAGAAGGGGATGGTTTTTTTTTCACACTAAAATGTTGATATTTGGTTATACATGTGGGGTTCAGACTATTATTGAGATATGATACATGTCATTTATATAGGACATTGGATATGCACTGAACAATGAGACAATTATGATTTTCAATCATAGTGGGATATGTGAATTTGGGTTTTCTCTTAAACCTATATTGAATGTTTGTGGGACTCTTATGGTGTTAGGATTCTGGTAGTGTGTGACCCAGGTTGTGTATACTTTGGTTTAAAATAATCAACTGGTATGGGGATGAAAATTTTCTTGGAAGGTGATATCATGATATTGTATAGAGTTTCTATACTGAGATTTTTATGGCTTAGGAGCAGCTCATATGTGAGTTTTATGAAATTATACAGGCCATCATTGGATGTGTTATTTCATACAGTGGGTCACATTTGTATCTATGAGTATATTTTGTGATTAGGATTCTGGGAAAACTATTATAATGTTTCTTTTGTGTAAGGAGTAATTTTTCGGATTCAGTGTCATCATGGAAACCAATGATAGTCATTTGAGTGTGACGAGGTCAATGTTTTTTCTTATAGTTTTAGAGGCTATGTGATATCCGTTTTCCATAAGGATATATGAGACTATGTTTGTTTTTTGTAACATTATGGGATGTTTTTTGTGTACTTAGTTTTTTATATTTTTTGAGACTTTATTTTTTGGAAGGTTTATTCAATAATGGAATTCATGTGATATTTTTGGTTTTGGTTTTTAATTTTAGTGGGTAATTGTTTGTGGAGCATTAAGGGTGTATAGATATGTCATGGATGGTTATTCCATTAGTGAACTACCTTAGAAGAAATCACTTAGGGAATTTTTTAACGATTTGGTGGGGGTGATCCCATAAAGAGTAGTTACAAATTAATATAAGGGTGAGTTACATTTTAGATGATTCAAATATTGTTGGAGAATCATGATCGATAAATAGGTATTTATGGGATCCAATCATTTAGTTGAAAATATATTTGGACTTAGTTGATGATATTGGCAGTCATATAATTTTCAATGTTGTGGGTGGTAATTTTTCAGGGAGGGATGTGATATTTAGCTAGTAAGTGAGAATTACATCCTTTATGAGGGTCATCCAGATAATGTCCAACATGTTATTTTTCATTATAATTGAATATTTTGTGGTGGTGACCACAATGGAAATTACATTCAAGAAATGTTTAACATTGTTATAGGATTAAATATATTTATTTTTAGTAAATTGGATCGATTTAATCCTGGATTATAGATTTTTGTTGTGTTTGAAATCCTGAACCAAGTTCCAAACATAGGTTCCCCAAGCTAGTTATCATATGTCTTTAAGAACTCCTACCTTTATGAAATAAGATTTTGATGTAACACAATGATATTTTTGTAATTTTTTTGGAGTTAATTTAATATTTTTAGTATTATTAATTTATCAAAAAACCAAATATAGATTGTGTTATATAAATGAAATATGTCTGCTTTCTATATCACATAACACTAAGTTAATCATTAACCTCACATGAAATATATATTATTATTTGGTACGCACAACTCTATATTTGGAATATTTTAAAAATAATAAAGAGTTCTTTTTATAGATTGCATTACATGAAAGATATAGTTTTTCTGAACTATAATATACTCTTAATATTGTTTTTAAAATTTAATTATATTTATCACCTAGACATTATAAGGATATTATGAAGAAGATTAATAAAATTGTAAAAATATTATTTACACATGTATATAAAATTAATAATTTTGTTATCAATTAGTTATAAATGGATGTAATAACTTTTTGAGTGTAATGATTTTTTTTACAAGAAAACTATTTTTATATGTACAAACCCAGTCTGATCCCAATAAAATAATAATTTTGATGGAGTAATTAAATAAAATTTATATATTATATATTCAAATAAATTATTTTACAATTATCTATTATATTTCATAATTATAATTTTCAATAAAACCAGTTTTATTAATATAAAGTTGTATTTTTCAAAAAGGAAATTTTACCATTTTTTCAAGGGCCACATATTTTAAATATAGTATTTTAAAATTTATAATTTTTAATAAAAATATAATATTAATTTTTTAAATTTAATTATATAAATTTACTTTGGACTATTTTTATTGTATGTTTTTAGAAGTTTCATTTTTTGATAATAATGTAAAACACTGAATTTCAATTTAAAAATAAATTCTGATGAAATTTATTTATATATATTAATTTTTTTTAAAATTTATTTCAAAGTATAATTAGATCAAATATAAAACAATATTTGTGATTTTGTTCATTATAATCTCTTTTACAATGAAAATTGATATAAATTTATTTCAAACATTTAATCTTTTTTACTTTAAAAGAAGGCTTTCCAGTCACATTTGCAGGATTGATTTTAAACTAATTTCAACGTAATATATTAATGTAATTTCTAAATATTGATTTAATATTTATAATGATAATAATAAATAATGTTTATTATTTTGATATTAGTTATATTTTTTTAAAAATGGTTAATGTAATTAAAAATAATTACCTCAATTAAGGTAAAAATGAGTGTACTTTGTGGTTGAAGTTTAATTTAGTGGGTCCAAATGCACCAAGGAGCTAAAGAGGGCTCCACCTTTCATTTACTGAGTCCAATACATTCCCAATATGAAATGTTCGAAACATAACATAAACATTCGTATTATAACTAGCCTAAAAAATGTCAATAATTCAATCATAAACTAGGAATTGTATAAAAATAACAAATCCATAGTAAAATATATCACAAAACATTATATACAATATGGATGATTTGTATGATAATAAATAAACTTTTATCAAGAAAAATATCCCATAAAGGATGTTGACATAGTTAAAAATGATCAGTAATAATATTTGAGAGAAATATCCCTTTTTCATGAAAACATTTAAAAGTCACACATTTATAATGAATGTAATTTAAAAGATATTTTTTAATAAAAGTGTCCCATACACCTTTAAAACTTTTGAAAAGAATTATAATTTGAAAACATTCATGTCCATATAAATAAATCCTTAAAATAATTTTGAAAACATTGACATCAATTAAAAGTATTTAGAAAGATAAATCTTTAAATCATTTAAAATAATGTTTTCTTAAAAGGTTCCTTGAAAATAAACCCTTTGAGACCTATTTTATGAATCATGGACATGGATAATAAATATGTCCTAGTATATACTTAGGTAAAAACAACCTCAGATAATAAATTGTTTGCGAAATTAACCCTTACCTTGCACTTTCATTTGGTCGAAGGTATATTTAACATCCTATATAATGACAATACTAGGTTATTAAATATTAACGAACCATATTAATATTTATTATATCATAAATTATTCATTTAGGACTGTATACTACCCCTTTAATAATGATTTCCATGTTAACTTATCATTTGGGTAATAATCAGTTTCTTTATCGTACGTGTTTTAACTTGTTATTCTTGATCATATCATTTAGATCATGATTTAAATACATCCAAGGTATAAGTATTTATTTATATATCAAATATATTTAGAATATAATTATTTATAATATATAGATATATGAAATGGAAGGCACTATTTATGGAGACGGTAGGCCGTACGTACCCATAAACACTGTTTCCGTTTTCATATCGTATTGAACAGAAGTAAGTGAATAAGATATATAAAAGTAAACACAAACACACACACAAAAACACACACACATATATATCTAGTAGCATTATTATGTCATATATTAGAAACTTATTAATAATATATATTTTTATAATCATCTTTGAATGCTGAATGTGGGAATGAATCTCATCGTATCGTGGAGAAAATAATCCGTACGTACGCATGATCGACAATATCATTATATTTATGGTGAAATAGTATGTACTTAGATGGTATATAATATATATAGAATCATTAACATGTTATATTTATTATTTATATCAGTTATACTCATTATTATACCCATCCAAATAATGAAGTGTTTGAATAACAATCTACACCACGATGTGGAGACGGTAAGCCACACATATGCACGAATGGTGAATTTGTCATTTATAGGATAGATAGAATAAACAAATATGGTTGTACCATATTTATTATAACATCACACTATGTAGGGTGTATTGGAGTTATTATTTTGGAATGAAATCAACAAAGAATGTGGAATTGGAAAAATAAAATAACATAAATGAGGGTGGTGATATTATTACCTCTTCTTCAGGTATTTCCTTTTGGGTTGATCCAAATGGATCCATATGTTGTCTTTCTAATCAATGTAAGGGGTCCATATTGATATGAGGTAGGTTGGGAGGATATTTGGTCATGGGATGTCCAATAAAAATGGCTTTGGATTTGTGATTTTGAGAGAAGGGGAAGTGCCCTTTTATAAGAGGGTTGAGGGTCACTTTAAGAAATGATTAATGTATTAATTTATTTTACAATATTATTCTTTTTATAATGAATAAAAATGAATTTATTTTCAGTATTATGTGGTTATGGGTCGAAATAATCCAATTAAATAGGTTTTAGACAAGCCTATGTTACCATTTTAACCTTATATTTTAGATTTAACTCTTAGTTAAATTGTTTAACTTTTACCACGTCTTGTTGTATTCTTACACTATATTGTTAATAAACATACTCTAAACTTCCAAGAGAACCACAAGTTGTTCACTAATAACATATATAATATTATTTAAGACTTTTGGCTGAACCTAAGATTTTTGGGAACATTATATTAACCAATAATATAGTATTTATTAAAAAAATTAATTTATGTCAATTTTGACTCTATTTGGTACATTGACAATGTGAAAGTTAGAAAAACCTTATCACATTGAAAAAAATTTATATAATCAACCCTAAAATATCATATTAACCTATAAAATTAGTGAATGTAATCATAACTTTTATATTCTATTTATTTTAATATTTATAATATAAACAATTTTAATATTTCATTAAAAACTTAATTATTGCATCATCATTGTGTCATAAATAAATTTAATTATTTAATCTATAAGATCTATAAATAAAAACCATTATTTAGGAAATTTTTTTATCTTTATAACTCATAATTATAGTCTAATTTATTATATTTATAACCCTATATTAAAAATGATTTAGTTAATAAACATTGAATTTGACACCTTTAAATCTTCTTTAAATAAAATAATGATAAATGTTATAATCATGTACAAGTGGAATTAAATGATAATATTTTATTTTTATGGACTTTTTTGGTCTAATTACACTCATAAAATATAATTATTACATGTCTTATGGTAATTACAATATCAATTTTACCTTTAGTTACCCTATTTACTGTTAACCGTGGTAAATAAATTTCAAAAGTTAATATTCACTAAACATTATTTTAATCTAATTCAACCAATGTTACTTATTGATATCAACCATGTCTCTAAGATTTTTAAAATTCAAATCACATAAGTGGTTAAATTATGTTTTTTTGCAAATTTGCAAATGCTTCTAGAAGGTGGGTAAAAAAGGTAAAAAGTTCATTAAAAAAATTTTCATCTAATTTTATTATAAATTTACTCCAATGAATTACATTGAAATTATATAGGTGTTATATATATATTTGGACATAAAAAAAATTTAAATAAAATACATAATTATTTAAATAAAAAGACAGTTTTAAACAAAAATGCAGTGTTTTTCACTATTCATTAAATATTGAATGTTTTCAAAAAAAACAAAGAAAATTCACCCTATGGTAATTTTGATATTATTAATTAAAAAATGAATTCTATGTTAACAAATTAAAAACATGGAAGTTTCATTAATTAATTTAATATTAATTCCTATTGTCAAAGCCAAAAAGTGGGTTTTTCAAAAGTAAAAACTATCAAAAGATTGACATGTGTTTATGTCGAATTTAAATGTGAAAATACTTATAATGACCTAAATTGTATTAAAGGATAAAAATATAATCTAATTATACATTAAAAAAATTCAAATTAATAATATAAAACTATAAATTATTTCTATTAAAAATATTATTTTCAATTAAATCATAGTATTTTTAACCTTTCATCAAAATATTAATGTTATTAGAAATTTACCAAAAATTTATCAAAACTAAATTTTTTGTGTCTCGTTTATAATGAAGAATTTAATTTTATTAAATTGAATATATAAAAGTGTAAAATATTGGTTTGAAAAATGGTTCTCTATTAAAAGGTGGTAAAATTGGATTTATTGAAAAATAGTTCTTTTATCTGAAAAATGATTTTTTTTCTTATATTATTTCTATGAAACCCACAATATGGATAATAAAATTATATACAGTATATAAGAATCAAAATGCAGTTAATACTATTCATAACCACTTTTTGAATGACTAGTTTGTTAAGTTGTGGTGTACTAGAACTCGATGTTGCGTATAACATAAGTTACTGAATTACTTTAATGAGATAACGCACTATGAAATCATGAGGTGTTACAAATTCCATCAATGGGTATATGATAGCCTAATTTCCAGATGTATAGACTACCATCCCATAAAGCAATATGATTTTTTCACAGTTTACATGAAATTTATTAAGGATGGATTAATCATCATATATGATATATATATAGAATATATAATTCTACTATTATTATAATATATTTGTTTCATTTAATTTATTTCATTCAATATGAGCATAAAACTGAAACAATAGTCATGCGTATATACATCTTAACATCTACAAGAAATGTGTATTCCATTTCATATTTCTATATTTCAAATATTATTATAAATATTAAAAAAATTAAAATATAGGTTATATAAATAATTTATTATAATATTTTAATAATTATGTAACGATATAGCTAAGAGGATCAGGAATAAAAATCCAGAACATATATAAAAAAACAATGTATTTATTAACTAAAATGTAGTGTCGACATATAATTATTCATAAACAAGTCGTATAATGTAACATTAAAATAATATATTGTATGATATACAATAATATTCTTTTTCGGTCTATTTATAATTAACATATAATTATTTTACATTAGTTTTGAACATGTTTAAAGAAAATTAAGTCTTAATGTAGGGTTTTTTTGTCTCAATTTAATATCTATGATAATTATGAAATATTCACCACTATTTTCTTTTAAATGGTGTATACATTTCCCTTCAAGTGGTACAGGCTCTTTCTTGGCATCCAAAAGACCCAGGTTCAAATCCGGGTAGGGATGAATTTCTAGGTACTGTTGCAGGAGCACTGTAGCGGGGCACTGTAGTAGACACTGTAGTAGCGGTGGAACTATAGCGGTGGCAGTACTGTAGCAACAGAGGAACTATTGCAGGATATTGTAGTGGCGGTGGTTACTGTAGCAGGTACTGTAGCTGTGTAGGGTACTGTAGTAGTACTGTTCCCTGAGTGTCCTTTGGGCCACAAAATGGGCTTTCAAGCCTTGTATTCAGGCCACATGGCCTTGGGCCTTCAAGCTTTGTATTGGGTCTCCCTCTACCCTCTAAAGAGGTATTTGCTTTAAAATAATAAATTGAGGCTTCAGCCCCAACCTTTAAAACAATCATTTCCCTTGAATTTTTTATATATTTATGATCCTTAAATTTATGGTTATTTACATATCATATTTATTAAATGTCATTAATGGGGGTTATGGTTCGAGATTTACCAAATCATTATGGTAATTATTCCTCAATTTGGCTTCTTTGAGACACATGTTTTGTTATACACTTATATTCATTTATGATTTGTATAAAATTAACATTTACATATATCATGTAAATATTTATTTAAATTATATTTTAATCTTAATGTAATTTTATTATTTCATGGTGATTATGATTCAATTTTACCAATGTGGTAATATATATTGATATGATACCATTATTTATCACAATTTTTTAAGATTATGCTTCAATTAATAAAGAACATGATGAGCAGTTTGAATCATGTTCTATGAAATGGCTACCTCTGGCTCTTGGAAGAAAGATCCCCAAGTGCTTGGTGGTTTTCAATATAATATGACAGTTACTTCCTCCACGCTTCATCCTGTAATAGAATCTCTTGTTCCAGTGGCGTTTGACCCGAGTTTTTGCTCTCTGGTGGAGGCCCCTAATCCCCCTTTGAAGGGGGGGAGGGGGAGGGGGTTCTGATGCTTCTCTTAAGTGGGATCATCTAGCACAGTCAGTTAGGGATGTTCTGTGCAGCCCATATTGTACAGATTTTTTTCCTTGGTTCCTGAGGATTACACCATTTTCTCACTCGCTCATGAGGGAAGTTTCGATCCTGTCGTTGGTGGTGCCAACTTTGGAACTCAATGAGGAAATATCGGTTTTAGAATCGATGTTTATAGTACGGTTTGGTGGTGAGAAACCTAATCCTCCAATTTTTAAAATATTCATGGACTCCTGGGCTAGGTAGGGGGATCACACATCTCAGTGATCCATAGATTCTCTTTTTTTGGTGCTAGCGTCGGATGTGTATTTCATATATTCTTTGTGTAATGACCCTAGGGTTATGGGTCACTGGTATTTCAATTTATCCCACTAGATTATGGAGGTTAACAAGGGAATTGAGAGCCCTCATGCCACTGTTTGGTTAATCCTACTAGGTCCCCCTCATACCATTTAGAATATTTCATTCCTCAAGGTCATCAACTATGCCTTGGGAGGGTATCCTTTCATGACTAATCAGACATGTTGCACTAAGAAGACCATGGTGGACTAGATCTCCATAAATCTAGATCTTTGTCTTCTGATTCGGGATACGATCTCCCTAAATTTTTCTAACTCCTTTATGTGGTCACATGATATAGTTTTCCAAGTTTTTCCTAGATAATTTTCATCTTGTTTGTTATAGGATCACTCGTTGTAGTATTTCTAGAAACACAACCAATGGGGATATCACCAAGAATCCATTGGGCCCATGAAATTCATCCCATCCACTCCTAATTGGGCAGGGTTTTCCTTGTCCTCAGGCCAGCATCCGGTTTCCAGGCCCATTGCCTGCACACCAGTTATCTCACTTTTCAAAATATGAGTTCCTCATTCTAGGAGTACTGTCAGACCTTGAATCTTGACTATGGATTCCTTTAAACTGCATATCTTTTAGTTGGGTTCCATTGATTACACATATTTCATGGGCTTACGTGGTATGTTTCTATCTAAAGGATATCTTTTTGAATTCTACATGAGTGTGCTCAGGGACACATCGGCCTCCCCTTATTGTTTTCCACATGTTTTTATCTGGATTCTGGCTTCTTTGAAGAGATTCAGCTCATGGTGGGGTGTGTTCAAGAGGATAATACCTTAACAATAGTGTTCCTTGAAGGTACTGTGTTTATAGCATGGATATTTTCGCTTGCTAGTGATGATTCTCCAAGAGAAAGACCCCACATGAAGTTTTCCTTCCCTAGGAGAAGAGGTTTTTCTGCCTCTACTAGTCCATGTGAAGATCAGCGCTCGAAGAAGGCTGGTGCCATGTCATGGATGAATCAGAAGGTGTCAAGAAGTGTTTACCCAATGTCAAATTCTAGGCATCCACTCCCATACCCTGGTGTTCCTATTTTGATCCCAAGAGTTATTACAAGATAGATGAAGAAGATATTACAGAACAGGTAGAGGCAAGTATCCCCTTTAAATATTACCACGATGAATAGGGCCAAATCCAGGACACATTTGCTTTAATGTTTCCAATCATGATATTAAACTCCTTCGGGATTAGGGAAAGGGTTAAAACCAATTTCATATCATCAGAGTCTAAGGGACACAATGTCAAGATGGTTTTGATAATTGATCACAAGAAGGGAACTGTTAAGATTAGGGAATTTACTCGTAATATCAAGACACATGACTCTATGAATGTGACTCCGACCATTGACCACATATGGTTATTCTGTAAGAGGGATTTCTCGATGCATTTTATCCAGGTGGGGGACCAGCATATCATGATGAAGGTTTCAAGTTAATGTGACATTTTTTTATTTCCTTCATTTACGAAATTTATGATGAAAAAAGAAGGGAGGTGTTGTGGTTAGAGTTAAATTGGTTTGATCTAGGTGACCAGGCCTGGCTGGTGGAACGGTATTTTAATATTGTATCAAATCTAGATGATAATAAGGGTAGAGGTAAATTCTCAAGGCTGGATATTATGTATTTCATGTAGTTTATGGCTGGTAAGGTGATGTTGTACTTGGGGTATTCCAGTGATCCTTCCACAAAGTGCAACAATCATAGGGGGGATAGCTGTTTCTCAAGTAGACACGACTGATGCATTGACGACGTTCATTCCATTGATAATTTCTTATATGAAATGGTAAAACATTTGAATCAAAGAATTTTTCAACACTCTCCACTTCTATTATCTCTCTACAGGATGGAGTTCTTGGAGGTGCACTATAGGTTTTCCAGTAAGTGGGTGTGTAACCCAGACTACCACCTAGTGGTATCAAAGTCCTAGAGTGAACCATCTTGGGGACACTCAGGGGAGGATTGTAAATCCTTTTTATGGACGATGATGTTTTATCTCATGCTATGGGATTGATCCTTGCCCCATGTGATCGGGATATGGTTGTGCTTAAATAGGACATCAATAGTCTAGAGGCCAATACCGATGAGTTCTTGGATGACATTATGGTTGATGAACAATCAGAGGAGAAGTATTATTTGGTGGTGATGTTGATGTCTCAGGAAAAAAATGTAAGATATCATAACATGACTAAGTGGCTTAGGGAAGGAGAAAAGAACATTGCATATTTTTATGAATGCATAAGGGAGGGGAGGCACGTTGTGAAACCAAACCTAGCCTTGTAGTATGGGACGTTCTGAGATGATAGGGAGGTGTCCAAGGGAATGGAAATATCTTTTTTAATGACCTCTTTGTGGGCATGAAAAGGAATATGCCTTTGGTGTATCCTTTGGGTGAGGCTCAGCTTTGGGAAGGGATTCTAAATCTGGTCTCCGTGTAGAGAAATGATCTTCCTGAATGTATTCTTGGGGAAGTTGAGGCATATACAACCATGTGGAATCTAAAACCAGATAGCATAGAGGGTCCAGAAGGTTTACCATCCTTGTTATATATTGGTTCTTAGGAGGTCGTAAAATGGGATCTTTTTCTATCCATCTAGGACTTCTTCTACGGGGGTGTCCTTCCTCGGATTTTGTCAGCGACAACTGTGGGTCACTTGCCAATGACCGAAGACCCATCCCCCCTCATCCATTAATGGCCTATTAGAATGTGAAACATTCCCTATAGTTACTTATCTAATATTATCAATCATAGTTTTTTTATTTCTCCCTATGTGGGTATCCATGGAGTAGCATGTCTTTTTTCAAGACTGCTCTATTTAGGAGGCCTGACGATGGCGTATGAGATAATGGGGGAAATGAATACAATATATCATGTATTTATTGTAGATTTTAATATTTATATAAATAAGGAATATGATAGGATGAAGTGTTTCTTTAATAACATGGTTCTCACTATGTCGAGGTTCTCTAATTGTGCCTGTGATATCATCTTCCGATGTGTTTTCTTCACATGGATGGTTGTGTCTTTTATGGGGAGACCTCATGGCTTCTTTATGTCTATTATTTGACTTTTGAAATTTGATCCATTATCATTGAGAATATTCTTCCTAATGCAAGACACCATTAGTAGGCTGATTAATAAAGGTGTAATCAATGAGGAGATTCTACCATATCATAGAAAGCCTAGACATCCCTCAGCATCACATTTTTTGTATGTTGACGACATGATAGTATTCATGAATTCCATGTGGAGGTCTATCAATTCTCTTAGCAGGATCCTGGTGGAGTACTACCATTGGAGTGGGCAGATTATTAATATAGAGAATAATAGTTTCTATATATCTAACTCTGGTGCAATTAGAAGGGTGTCCAAGATGAGCAACGATCTGGGCATGGGGTGAGGTTCATTTCCAATGTTGTATCCCAGTACCCTAGTATTGATAGGAAGGCTATGAACTAGGGACTTCAAAAAAGTGGTAAATATGATTTTGGACCAAATTTTGAGTTTGAAAAACCATATATTATCATTCGGGGGTGGATAACTCTGGTGAATAGTGTAATCTCAGCCATACCGAAGCAAGATATGGCCTCTAACAGTGTGCCTAAGGGGTTTATTAAGTTCATCGATAGAATCCTTACTGATTTTATTTGGGATGGTTTGTCTGACGGGAAGAGGCATTGGGTGTCGTGGAGTAAGAAGGCTCGACCCATCGGTGAAGGTGGAATCAACATCAAGAGTCTGTTGGATACAATTGATGTAATGCGTGTGAAGCATGCATGGGAAATCATTAAGGAATTCACTCTATGGGGGAGGAATATGTCTCAATGATACAAGGCTGGTGATGCAGCCCCATCATTCAGGTGGTTGCCCCTTTGGTCCTTGGTATGTAGCATCATCTTGACCCATATTATGCACCGACAATATATTATTAATGAGGGGAACATCCTCTATTGGTATCCCAACTGGTCAGGTAGTGTTCTAGGATATCCAATATGTCTTTCTCCATTTATCTCCTTCAGAGAGGTAAAAAGGCATCCTCAGTTTTTCAAGGTGGTTATGGACTCCCCTCAAAATATGGTGTTTGAATCCATTCATATTAACTCTGAGCAAGACAAGTGCATCTATACTCAAATACCTCATGTAAGGACAACCAGGAGGATTTCAATAAGAGTAACTTGAATCATGGGAAGCATGGTAGGTGGAACAGAGTGGAGTGGGGAAACCAAAATTCCTACTTAACTTAACATCATCACATGGGAGATCCGATATAATTTTATACACTGTAATTTCAATATAAATTGTTTGGGAATTAGCATGGCTTCCTGGTATCATTGATGTGGGAATAAAAATGAATCGGGTATAAACCATATATTCATCGAGGGTGAATGGGCCCAGAAGGTGTGTGTGTCTTCATTGGAGTTTTCATAGGGTACTCCTTCCAAGATGATAACAATCAGTGGAAATGGTTCTTGGGGACCAATGGTAATACGATGGAGGCTGAGGAGCACACTATCATCTATAATGTGGGATGTAGGGTGTTATGAAAATCAAGGAATTGAGCCAGGTTTAAGGGGATCTATACAATAGGTAGAGTGGTTGTTGCCTGAACTAGATGTATTCTGATTAACATGATCATTTTTAATGGCATCGAGAAGAAGGTTCCATCAATTCGTGCATTGTAGACTTCACAAACTGAGGCATGGAAACATGGTTCCAGGGTACAGGGGAGATGGATCCGCTAAGATCCATCATAGGGTGGCCTTAAGCTAAATAATGATAGTTCTTTTGTAATGGGTAACATGCGAGGATGAGGGGTTCTACAGGACCATAGAGGGAGTTTATTGTTGGTGTTGATG
The DNA here is from genome assembly GCA_963277665.1 of Viscum album. Taxonomy (NCBI): domain Eukaryota; kingdom Viridiplantae; phylum Streptophyta; class Magnoliopsida; order Santalales; family Viscaceae; genus Viscum; species Viscum album. The sequence continues at coordinate 847,782,769 of OY728164.1, read as the reverse complement.
ATTCACTATGGGCATGGTAATTCTATTTGGACGGAGTCTCTTGCGGCTCTTATAGGGTTGTCCATGTTTAATCAGAGGGACTTTATCATTGCGAAGTTGGAAAAAGACTCTATATTGGTTGATGATTCTTTTAATGGTAAAGGAACCACTACCTGGTAAATTACTTATACAATTAGAAAATGAAAATCCCTCCTCAACAACAGTATTAGAGTCACTCATACATGGTGTGAGAAGGAACAATGTGGTGGACTACCTGGCCTCTTTTCTGGTCCCCGGGATACCAATTTTTTTCCTTTTTATGTGTCTCATTTTATACTTGAGGGGGTGAATGTGATTATGGGAGATGCCCTTGGGCTTCATTATTTTCACCCCCTAGATGGGGGTGTCCTCTCTCTCTTGTAATGTTCAGTTTTGGAATAAAATTTTTAATGTTGGATGGAATGAAATACTATGATCTGTTTCTCAATAATATTCATGAATTATCATTTAAAATATTTATTAATTTTATATCGATGTAATGGTTCCACATTTTCACCCATTTTTACTTATGGTAATTAAAATAATGTTTTGATGAAAATATTACATTATTTCTCTCTTAAGTGGGAAATCTATTTTATTTCAAAACATTTTTTTAAATGTGAAAAAAAAAATTAATACTATAATATCACCATTTAAATACATTTATTCCAATGGATAAAATTTCTCAAAATATGCTACCTAAAAAGTTAATTTCCTGTCATTTTCTAATTGAGATATTTTAGTAAACATTTTACAGCACCAAAAAATTTATCGGCATGTATATATTTATTTTTTGTCAGGGCCTTCATGTATTTGAAGACTACATTTCAAGTTTACAAGATATTTTTTTAATAAAATTGTTTTTAATAATATTTAGGAAATTCCTTTTTGTAATCTGATTTTCAATGAACAATTATATTAAACATGATTAATGTATAAAATGTATTCTAAATGATTATCCAAGATTTATTTATATATTTTCCATGAAAATGGTTTTTTAAAATTATTTCTATGTTTAAATATTTTTTAAATGATAATAAAATATTCCATAATATGTGTTCAAGTAAAACATTTTTTAAAAAATTAATAATGTTTAAAATGTGTTTTAAGAGATTTTTCAAATCATCCAATATATTTTTTCAATGAAATTTTTTTTAAAAATTTTCCCATTTCTAAAAAGTGTTTAAATTTATTTTCAAAGAATCCCTTATATGTCATCAATTTTTTTCAAAGGAAAATATTTTCAAAATGTTTTATGATTTAAAAATAATTCTTCAAAGTGTAAAATATATTTTTATAATGAAATTGTTTAAATTATTTTAAAATAATTGATTATATGTTTTCAATGTTTTAGAAAAATTATTTTTAGAATGTACTATGTTTTTTAAATGTGAATTCTAGAGAAGTATTATTTTCCTTAAAAAGTGTTCCAACTGATATTTAAAAATAATTCTTTATATAATATTTTATCTGTTGATATACTATATTATGTACTATAGACATAATATAATTACTCCATTCTTATTCCATTTATATTGGTTTATGTTTGAGATTAATTGATGCTTATGAAACACACAATACTATAATTTGGACTTATAACTATGGATCTATAGCCATGAACAATAAATACCATGTCTATAGATCACTTATACCCACAACTGTGTTTGATTTCAATGGAAATAGTGCCCACACAATCCCATTCCCCCCCACCCTCATGAATTTTCCACCCCCACTACCCCCTCGATCCTCCTCCTCCATGGATGCCTCTGACGCAGCCACCCCACCTTCCCACGACCCTCCTTCTCTGACTCGGCTCCGACATGGTTCAGATGCGCCTCTGCAGTGGTATCATTATTCCCTCCTCAAATCTCAAATCCAACATACCACTGGCAGCTGCTTCACTGCGTGTCTCCACTACAGAACCACTATGTCAGCCCACCTCACCTCGTCCCTGCCATCCTGATCGTCATTGTACCCCTAGCCTTTATTCCTTATCTCCTCCCACAATTTCACCTTCTCCATAATAATATCGCTCCACCACACCTTTCTTCTACATATTTAATCCCTACTAACGCATCACCCTTCCATACCTCATTTCATATTTCCTTTTTACCTCCATACAGCTTGTGTTTCCTAGGGTTCTTCTCCTTGCTTCACATATAACTGCAACAGAGTCTATTTTCTTTGTAAGTACTTTAATTTTATCCTTTCTCTTTTTTGTAGAAATTTATGATGAGGGGTATTTTTCTGATCTCATCTAGATTTGCTAAATTGATTTTAATTCATAATTATTATTTTATTTGGAATGTTATCACTAATTGTAATTTTAATTTAGTCATATTTCGTTTTTTTGATATATACAACATCAATTTAAGATATATTAGAAAGTATCTTAGAAAGTTCTGTTAGTCATAGAGTCCAGTCTAATCAGAAAGAATGTTATAACCCAAAGGGTTTTTTAAATCCATAAGTATTTTAAAACCATTTATATTTCTGAAATAACTTGTGTCATTTAAATTATATAATGATGAAATGCGTATGGATAGACTGAGATAATCACAAACTATATTTGAAATGGTTTATCCATTACCATGCCATTGAAAAATCATAAAAAGGATAGATGTTTTCCAAACATGAATTATAGGTTCTACTGTATTGTTGTTGTATGAATATAAGATTTTTGAGTCTTATACTTTAGGGAAAGGACATGCCTTTGTTTGGTTATAGGAATGTTAGATACACAATGTATTTACCATCTCCAAATAGAGGTGTCTGTTAAAATTTTATGTAAACATTTACATGGAAATTTTTTGGGGACTCAAATGCTTAAGTTTAAAATTATGTTACAAAGGAAAAGGATATTTTCAAGCTAGTTTCTAGTTCAGATCTCAATAGTATTGTGTCCTTGAGGAAAATAATAGAGGAGTTTGAGTGGATTAAAATTTAAATTTTGAACCATGAAATGTTATCTGGATGTCATTATATATCCTAAAATAATATTAACTAAACTATATATATCTCTGGGATGGTATAAGAATTCCCATCCTGGTGTAGGGTTGATGAATGAAAATCCTATGAGAATAAGTAAACATGGGTGTTATAATATTCATAGGAAATTGGATGGAAATGGGATTCCTGGATTGAACTTATATAAAAAACAATGGTGTTACTATATATCTTATAATAATAAGAATAAGGATACAAATAGTTCCTGGTAAAATGGACCCTATAAAGATTTGGATTAAACAAAAAATAAAATGAAAATATTTCATCAAAATGAAGGGTTATTGGATAAGATTTTGTGAGAATCAATGAGGAACCACATACCAAAATATGATATGAAATTTGTGGGATTGATACTTGTGGTTGGAACCAAGATATAGTGTCCTCGTTTCACGATATATCCTATGACAATATTAATCAAGAAACATATAGTTCTTGAAAAAAGTATATATATATATATATGGATTATACATATCAGAAAGGGTAATGAAATATATGAGTGTCATGGTGATAGAAGGAAGTAAAACATGATGTGAATAAGGTCTCATCATAAGGATAAATTAATATAGTTCTATCATAATGTCGGTCCATTGGAGGACCATGTGTTAATGAGGTAAAGATCCAAAACAATATGATAGATTGGGTGGTTTGAATAAGCTAAGAAATTTGGTTAACCCAAAGATAAGTGATTTGGTATTCACTACATATATCATGATAATATGACTTATCTAATATGTGGTTATTAAAAATGTGGGTATTTTTATCTAGATATTGGCACATAGATAGGTGAAATTGTATTTTTAGAATCTTTCATGGATCTCAATCTCAAGTAAGTAAAACTTCTCATATGATACAATCCACTCCATGTTGTTTAAGGGTCATATGGGGTGGGTATGTTGTCATTTAGTACAACACCATGTGATAAAAATTATATACTATGTAATTTGACATCATGAAAAAGCGACATTTAGTGCCATCAATGTAAAGGTTATATGACAAGATCCATATCCAAGTAGTTTAAATTCATGTGAAAAAACACTTTTTGATAAGGCTATAAAATCTATTTCATTAAAAATATTATGTTTGTGGAAGGTTTGATATTCCCTCCATCCATTATGATTAGGGAATAATCCCATAAGAGTGGACCTTATGGATGATTTAAGGTCATTACCATTTCTATTCTATAATTGAAGGCTTTCATCCATGTATCATTGGCATTCTCAATGGAAATACTAATTCTCCACGAATTAATTATCAGATGTGAACCTTTAGGTTAAATTCTCATGTGACATGCTTTTATTCGACACCAAGATTATATAGTGTGCCTTAAATTTTCTCATAAACTCATTATAACACATCAATCTAAGTCTAGGACTTTCAATAATCTGAAAATTGATAAAAAATGCAAGTTTAAAGTGAATTAATGTAAACATATGTGGGTATGGATACTTCGCTCTTATATACTAGACAATATGGGGTTTCGTGTGTTCCAGTATGTTTTGTGTTTCAATATTCCCATAGAGCATGAAAGATATTATTACAATGAGATCAATTATCCTTTTTCACAATCACATGAAGGATATTATATAGGGTCTTACTTATGTCCTTTATTTATCCATTTATAGTTTCATGATAGTAAGAAATATTATTGTATTGAATATTATAATTATGGTATTAATTCTTCATTTTTAATGCATAGAAGTTAGTTTTGTTGATCCCACATTGTGTGTGTTTTATTTTTTCCAATTATTTTAAAGTTTCAATGAATATTTGTGTCAATATATATAAAATAAGACTAAATGGAAAATAATATCTTGGAAGTTGGTTAGCGAACTTAGTTTTGTTGAGAAAAAGGGTTACGAAGAGAGGTGTGAAATTATATTCAGTAAATGAGATTTAGATACACATATTTTATGTTTGATTATGAAATACTTTTCATTCATCATAAGAAAAGGGAATACCTTACCTTTGGAGTTTTTTAGATTCATATATATAATGTAAAAAATGTTTTAAGTGTTCTTGAATTACTACCAAGAATCATTTTTCTTAGAATATTATAGTTTTAAAAAGCGAAATTGAAAATGAAATTTCAAAAAGAATTTGATTTCATGGAGAATTTATAAGGATGAATCTTATATGTGTTTGATTAAGGCTTATTAGAAGATCATTTCTTAGGTATATAAGATTTTAAAGTAAAAATCTATTTGGGAAAATGCATAGATAATGTCGAGGAAGATTAAAAAAATGTTGATACTATTGGAGTATAGGATATTGTTATATTTGAAAAGGAATGTTTATGTTTGAGTTGGTTTTTAAATTGGATTATGAGTGAATTGTTTTTGAGTTGGACCTTAAAATTTTTCTATTTGTTTTAAATTTTGGATTAGGATTTATAAAAAAATACATTAATACAACACTACCCAAGAAGACAAGTCATCAGATACAGGTGGCGAAGATTAAAGTCATCCCAGTTAGGATGGAATGTATAAAAGCCTGTGTTGGTCAAAAATGAACTGAGGAGAGTGAACCAATTTTTTATTGGTGGAGAGTGAAGTTTAAAAACACTGTATAGGAAAGCATGATAGAACCATGACCATAATGGATTTGAATGATAGAATAAGGACTGTTATAGGTAATAAATAAATGGTCTCAGAAATAGAAGTCTGGTGTGGGACAAAACAAATAGAACTATTGTTCGTCATTTAAAAACTCAAGCATTGGTACATGATATGATATATTTTAGGTTTTCTTCTTAAATTATTTAGTATGTCTCATGATTATAGTTTAGCCACACTATAAATTATAGAGTGATCCATAATGTGTGATCAAAAGAAACACATACCATATTCAAGAATCATAGGAATTATAAGGTATGTGAAAATATCATCATAGGTTATATTTTTTAGATGAAAATGGAAGAATATAGGGTTGATATATTCCAATATAAGGTTATTTATAAGGTACATTCATATCTGTATAGAGTTGATGGAATTCCATATAGAGTTTATAAAGTTATTTATTTGAAATGTTGTGATAAATTTTGGTGATTCTAAATATCCTTAGAAGAATATTCATTCACTAATGGAAGCCATACTAAAATAATCATACTTCAGGAGGAATTTTATGGAATAATATAAGACTTTGAATTGAATGACTTTGAGGAAATTTCATACGACTCGAACATCATAGGACTTTTGAGGGAATTATGTAAGAATTTATAAATTATAATACTTATTTAAAGTCTTATCAAATTACAATTATCAAAATAAAATTAAATAAGATAAACAAAATAGGATGATGCATAGTGATATGTTCTTAATTGACATTAATATCGTAAAGAATGATTGTGATTCATGCTTCCATTTCATAACATCATGTTTTATAGAAATATTTACACCATTAAATAAGGATATGAAACCTTGAATATTTTTATATATAATTTATGCATACATGGAGTTATTTATGAAGTTGTGTCTACATGTCTATATATAGTTACAAACAATTGTGAAGAGAAGTAGTGGGAGTTTTTAAAATTTATGATATTAGGAATTTTGAATTATTGAGAATTATAGTTATTAAAAATGTAGTATTCACAAGGTATAATGTTTACAGATAAGAGAGAAATAACAGAATTAATATAATGGATATTGTTTCACTTATCACACACACAGATATATATATATATATATATATATATATATTTCATGTTAAAGAAATTTTCAGTTTGAAACTGTCATTCCAAGAATGAAAAATCCTTACATCAAGAAGAGATAACTAATATTGAATCTTATAGAAAAATTCTTTGAGTATTGAAGGAGAGAATAGATACAAAAAAGAAATATATTCTGAATATGATTTATGGATTAAGGATAATGTAAATGGGATATCTAGTGCAGATTGGTTTCACTAAATAAGAAGAAGAATATGAAGAGGGAAGAATATTTATGTGAAGTACAATTTTCAATGAAAGAAGTGTATTTTATTTATGAAAGGGAAGAATGAATTTTTTTTCATTTTAGTTTTCTATGGTTACAACTAAGAAGACAGTTAAGATCGAGTTTTAGTTTTTAGAGCAGATGAATATTTAAAAAAAAATATTTCCTATTAAAAATAATGGAGATACTATGTTTAGAAAATTCTCCAAACCATTCTATTCACATTGAGGAATAAGAAGTTTTATCTTATTCCATATAACATGTGTTGTTCATATGTGATTACAGTGTTAGTAATTGAATTTGTACCATGATATCAAGGAGAGAAGAAAATAAGTTTTGTAAGAGATCAAAAACAATAAAATAAAATGAATAATGATTCATTATGAAATGATCTATCAACTGGTATTCTAAATAAAATATGATGAAATAATCCTCCTCAATGATGATGAAAAATATATCAAAGTTGGAATGTAAGGTGATGATATCCATCTTGAAATTGATCGAACATTTAGAACTATTCAAAATTGGATCATTATTAATTTTTAAAGATATAGTGTCTCCTTGAAGGTTATAAAAGTAGATACTGTTTTTATGAATATTCTATAATTATCACTACATCAAAATCTGAATTTTGGAAGGTGATTAAAAAACATATTTTTGGAAGGTTTGGATTTTATAATATCTTATTTTTAATTAAAATAATAAAATACTGCTATATGGGGGTATGGTGTTTTTAAATTAGTGAAAATTATATGAAATATTGAATAATTTTCGGGGATGTTTTTTGAAATTAAAACATCCTACTTAATTTGAATGTTTTCACCTATGTGTTAATGTGGGTAAAAAAATAAGTTTTAACGTTTCCCTGGGAATAATTATAACAATTTGTGTTAATCAATTGCCCCATCGTAAAAAAATAGTTTGGTGACTCTTGAAAAATGTGATGTGTACTTTCATTTCATATTGGAAACATATTCTTTATTAAATGGAGATCTTTGATGTGTAAATAAAACCCACCTTTTTATGCATTGATCATTAATTATGTTGACTTGGAGTGGAATAATTGATGGAACATTACTTGAGTATGAAATGATACCATTATATCTCTTATAAATTGAATTTTTATCAATAATGGTGAGATAAAACAATGATAAATTAAAATTTCTAGGTACGGTTGCTCGGGCCGGCACTATTGGTACCCTATCTATGTTTGATCCCACACATAGTAATGTTTCTAGGTATGGATTACCATAGGGATTAAAATTTGGAATAACCAAAAATTGAAATATACATCCTAAAAGAAATTCCCATTCCTGCTATTCAAAAAAATTGCGGAGAGGATCCCACACTCGGTGTGTTGGTTTGAAGGTGGGGCGACATCAATTAATAGAAAGAAAACTTGTTAGTTAATTTTCACTTCATCCCTATATTTACAATACATCACATTTAGTTTGGTATAGTGAGAATAAACCCTGGGTTTATAACAGCATCCCTCGATGAGGATCGTAAGATTTTTTATGATAGGAATCATATGCTCTATGAATCAGATATGTTCACATTCTCAATGATTAACTTAGAATAATTTAATGCTTTGGAGTTTCACTTGTTATAAAGATCCAACCAGTAGAATAATGAGTTAGTAAGCAATATCTTGTCTAAATAAATTCCAATTAAGTTGAACATACATTTAAGGAGGTTCTATAATAAGTGTATAAAAACTGGAATAAATATTCATAGACAAGTAATTTAGATACCCTCACCATGTATGTGTTGTGAGAGGCTAAAATCTGAGTTAGTCTATAACTTATTTTTTGATGTAGAATGAGCCTTCTTTTTCATGGTCCCTTGTTGGGAAACATATGGGATTTCAATTTTTGGGGGGATAAATCACTCAATTTTTGTGTACATTATATCAATGTGTTGAGAAACATTTATATATGGTTAATATTCATTTAATAGTGTTTTTAATGATGTGTTGGGTTATTTAGAAGAAAAATAAAAAGGGTTGTAATGGAAAGAATTACTCCCTCTATTCATTCATGTTCATGTGCTCTCTCTCATGTACAAACTAGGTTCCCTTTTTCTTATTGAAAAGAGAATGGCTACTAGTAAGGGGATCCTCCCTAGGGATGTGATTAAAAGTGATAGATCTCCTCTAGGGTGGTGGATCAATTTTATACCACCCAAAGTTAGAATAAAACATAATGTGAATAGGTCTTGTAAATAGGGAGTTATGAGGAGGGATTGTACATTATTCTAAGGGGGATCTATGGATATCGAATAAAGTTCTTTTTATGGTTTTGGTAATTCTATCTGGGTGGAGAAAATATCTTCACTCAGCGGCCTTTAAATTTGGAGGATAGATAACCTCAATATTTTAATGGTTGAGTAGAACTCCAAGATTCTTTTATGATTTCTTTATAATTATGCATGTTCTCCTTGGTATTTATTTTATAATATTAGAAATAGTAGGTCCCCCATCTACCAGCACACAAATATCATTCATACTTGGAGGGTGGGGAACTTTTCTGCATAAAATCTATCTAGTAAAGAGATACCTTATGAGATTCTTCTTATCTATAATTTTATAGGGAATGTTCCACGTTACTATGAAATTTTTATTAGTGAAAAAAATATTAGTCTTTACCAATCTGGACTCCCAAAGTGCAAGATTTTTCAATAAAAGTTCCTTCTTGAGTGACCGATAATTTCCCAACTATTACCTAAATCAAGGATGTTCATCTAGGGATACCATTAATGGAGGAGAAAGATCTTAATACTCAAGAAATTTATGAATAAAACAATTTTCATCACATGTACAATGAAAATACAAAATTCAATTGGTTGTATAATCAATTACCTAATCAACTACATAGTCTAAATCCTAACCATCTCAAAAATTTTCCAACCCATGACCAATTTCAATCCCAACTATCTCAACATAGAATCAAATATTTTCCATATAAATTATTAGAATAATTTTTTTTAAAAAAATATTGACAATGAATTATCAGTTTTCATCATTGATATTAGATATATAAAACACTTAAATAATTATGTTTATATTGATTTCTATTTATTGTAAATTGAGATAGAACTTGTTGAAAAGGGAATTTTGAAATGTACTCATTAGAGGACAATGGTTCCATCTATTTCTTATGGTACTTGTATTATGGTGCCTTAAAATATTACCAATAGGATTCAGGGAGAACAACCATAGATGGAGGAGGAAATTAGGAGAGTTATATGGTATAATAATTTGAATGGTTACAAGACTATCATCTGAAAAGAATGAGAGAAACATAAAATAGTGGGACTATGTTATCGATTTGCAGGGGGGTCAGCAGGGAAGTAGAGAGGGTGCAGGTAGGTGTCCTAGGGGGAACACCAACTTTTAGATAAAAAGATCCAAGATCCGAAGTGGATGGTTTGGTTCCAACTTGAGATACGATCCCCCTTCTAGCCTCTTTAATTAATGAATGCTTAAAATTTAATTTATCTTCTTTCTTAATTCTTCTAAATTATGCTGAATTTCATATCCTGAATAAGTGTTCTTTAATATAATTTTTTCATTTGATAAATAAATTCATGGTTTTATAATGATGAAATGCCTTGTTTTTATAATAAAACCCCTCCAACAGAGGTGCGCTGTCTTCAAAACCAAATATTTGTGATAGTTATTTGTATCATGTTTAGATTTGGTTTGATACTGTAATATGCTTCTTGTGGTGTTTGTTTTGTGGCCATTTCTGACTTGTTTTCTTTGAATAATATAAATAGGATTATCATACTTGTTTAACTCAAATGAAATTGTCCGAGTAGCCACATACCTTGACCATGCCACTTTTTTTTCACGCTTTGAATGTTATAAATATTATTTCCATGTTTATGCAAAGTGAATGAATTTGTAAAAGGCTTATGTAGGGTGTATGATTCTTTTTCGTCATTTTTTTCCTTTAGATGTTACATCATTGTGTCACTTAGTACAACCTTCTTTGGAGATACCTTGTTATAGTATATTAAATAGTTGACCTGTTCTATAATCTAACGATGGGGAGACGGTCGGAATGTTGCCCCACCTCCCCCCGCTCCCTTCACTTCTGGTCAAAAGATGCTGCCCCGCGGATGTCGCAGGACTGGGCCAACATGCCATGGTCACACCGCGGTCACGCCACGGTAATGTCATGATTTTTCCCTCCTCCTAGACGACACCCCACGGCGGTTCACAGTGATAGTATTATATGAGTCTTGTGATCATTGTTGAGACTGACTAATCTCAATTTCTGCTTGCGGGGCGATGACTGGGATGTTTCCCCACCTCCTCCCACTCTTTTCACTCATGGCCGTAAGATGCTGCCCCGCTGATGTCACTGGACCAGGCCAACATGACGCGGTCATTCCATGGTCTCGTCGCGGTCACGTCGGGATTTCTCCCTACTCCAGGACAACACCCCATGGCAGTTCGCAGTGATATTATTCTATGAGTCTTGTGATCAGTGTTGCGACTGACTAATCACAATTTCTACTTGCGGGTCGATGACCGGAATGCTGCCCCGCCTCCTCCCGCTCCCTTTACTATTGAATGGAAGATGCTTCCTCATGGATGTCGTTGGGCCGGGTCAACACGACGTGATCATGCCTCAATCATGACGCGGTAATGCTGTGGTTTGGCCTTGTTATAGGAAAAAACCACATTGCCCTTCATAGTGATAGTATTCCATGAGTTATGCGATCAATGTTGAGAATTAGTAATCACAATTTCATTTGGTGGGGAGATATCTAGAATGTTGCCATGCCACCTCTCGCTCTTTTTCTCTTGGATGGAAGATACGACCCCACCAATGTTGCTGGACCAGGCCAACATGCTGTGGTCACGTTGTGGTCACGTCGCGGTCACGCCATAATAATTCCATGATTTGGCCCTTCTACAGCCACATCCAGCCCCCAGCTGTCCCTTCCACCTTCATTTCAGCCCACTGCGACCAGCATTCCAGCCCGCAACAACCCCCCTACCACCTTCGAGTCAGCCCACACCAACCCCATAGAACCTACAACTGGCCACCTTCCACCAGCATTCCAACCCCCGTGAAACTGCATTCGAGCCCGCACCAACCTCCAGCCACCTACAATCCACCCCGCACCAGCCACCACAACAACCACCACACCAGCCACCACACAAGACACCACCCCCAGCCTCCTACAAAACATTCATTACAACCCTTTTCAAAAGCAAAACAGCCCCAACCACTAGTTCCAGCATTCACCAGCCCCCGACCTCCTATATCACAGCATACACCAGCCCCTGCCAAATTCCCAATAGCCCCCAACCACCTACAATCCAGCCCACACCAGCCACCTACCACCTATTCTAGCCCACACCAGCCCCCTGCCACCCCTACCACCTTCCTTCCTACCCACACTAGCCACTCCAGCACATAACTTCCACCACACCATCCCCCATCCTCTTACATTCTAGGATGCACGAGAAAAACTCCATGCAAATTACAAAAAGTAAAGGCGAAAGAGGAAACCCTTTCTTGAGCTCTCTTTCCCACTGAAAATACCTATGTAAACTTCCATTGATGTTCACCTAGAACATTTGGGTAGAGATGCATCTTTTAACTGTAGACAAAAACCTAGCCGGAAAGATGAGCAAATCCAAAAAATCAGATAAGAATTACCGCCTGACCGAATCAAAATCCTTGAATAAATCGATCATTTAGGCACACATAGGGACCCCAGAATCATGATGGGATCCACACAAAAATTCCTTGGTAACAAGATTCAAAGGATGAATTGGTTTTGGTACTGAAGGTTGAGGATATTTTTATCCAGCTTTAGATTTATGAGTCTCTTATGGTTATTTTTATAACCATCCTACTAGAGGGTCCGAGTTATAAGTGGTGATGTCTATTATTCAGACTAATCTAGACAAAGACTATTCTTGGAAAAGTTTCAATGCATTGTTCATTTAGCATTATTTCGAAATGAATGGAAGGTACTGATGGCTATAGACTTTTCTAGGATGGGATGTCCAGGTGGGGTGTCCAAGGGTTGTCCAGGGGAGTCTGTAGGGTAGGTGGGAGGGTGCAGGTGGGGTGTCTAAAAGGGGATGTCCAGGGGGGTCTAAAGGCTATCTGGGGGGGGGGGGGGTTAGAGGGGGGGAGGTAGTGTAGGGGGTAGGGTGCAGGTGGGGTGTCAAGGGGGGCTGTTCAGGGGTTGTCCAATGGATATCTTAGGGTTTTTTTGAAGAGATAAACCCATGATAAATGGGACCTAACCTCATTGCAAGAACATTGCTAATGATTTTTGGGAAGGTATTCCCAATATAAATAGGTCTGAAATCCTCTATGTCCACAACATTTTCCTTATTTGGGATCAGAGAAATAAAATTGGTGTTGATTACATAGGTCATTGAGGCATGATTAAAGAAATCCCTCATAGTGGTAAAAAGCTAATCATGAACTATGTCCCAGTAGATCATAAAGAATTAATTTGTGAACCCACATGGTCAAGACACACTCTTAATATTTAGAGAAAAAAGGGTACTCTTAATCACTTTCTCATCAAGGGATGAAATAAGGGAGAGAAATTTACCAATTAGATCCAATTCCAAGCTTACTGACATTTATAAAATACCACTCTACTTAAAAAGACCACTAATTAATTTTAAGGATCTCATTAAAATTCCCATAAAATTCATCATAAAAGACCACTACTTAACTTTATGGATCTATTAGTTCCAATATAATGATTCCTGGCATCTTCTCTGGTATCATGGAACTCACCCATAATATTCCTCTTGGAATAATGCATAAGGAATAGTGTTCAATACTACAGGGACTGAATCTTTAAGGATACATAATTCAATGTTGAGAGAAATTGATCAACTCCACTCTAAAAAACAAGAAAAACTTATGGTTCAGAGGTGGAAGTCATATAGGGTTGAAACCTTTTGATGAACTCAAAATAGCTTAATAAAACACTGTATAATGGGTTTAAAATTCCCTTCATTTCAGTCCTGAAAGACTTAACCTCATTAGGAACATCTTTATACATGTCTAATTTCACCATTGAATGATTTCGAAACATGTAAGTTTGAGATAAATCCATAACACCATGATCATTAAACTCAGACTTGGTAGTATAAGCATCCATCAAATATCTAACTAGACCATACACATCCTTATGTTCTTTGAAACATACTTCAGAAACAACATTTTTTATAGGAGGGAATGATTAGAGATTCCTATTAAACTTTGTTTGGGTAGTCATTAACCCAACCAACTTGTAAAAATCAACCATGGGAATATAGGACTTCTTAAGTTCTCTAATATCATCATTAGTATATTTTTAACTCATGTTTCATCTCATTATAATCTCCTCAAATATTATCAAACTAATTTATAATATCCATGGAAAATATTAAATTTTATAGTAATAAGAGATCTTAATAGTAGAGGGTGATTTCTGATGCACAATAGGATGTGGTGATGGTATAGTAGAGAAACTTGTAGCTGGCCCAAGCGAGAGAAATCATATCCCTGTAGCAAGGGGGAGGGTGAAGATGGGGTGAAGGGGGGAGGGTGCAGGGGGTTTTGCAAGGGATGGGGGAGGGGGAGGGGTATAGGGGAAGGGGGAGGGTGGAAAGGGTAGAAGAGGGTGTAAGGGGTGTGCAAGGGAAAGAGGAGGGTGCATGGGGGTCTGCAAGCGGTAGAGGGAGCGTGCAAGGGAGCTTCATAGGGTGTGCGAGGGGGGGGGGTGGGGGGGTGGGGGGGGGGTGTTAATCCCACTTATAAGACTATATTGTATCATATTCATTGATCATATATTCAAACAAAGTAATATTTCAGATATTTGAATGCTTTTAGGAATGACTTATGTACAACATTTTCATATGACATTAAAAGTCATATTATTATCAATGTTGTAAAACATAACCACTATTTCCATATCATTTTGAGTGCTTCTCATGACTTCACTCCCAATGAAATACCCTTCTTCATGACACTGGAGTAGCGAGTTGTTAATCATCAGGGAAAACAACCATCTCTATGGCGACATTATTATTTACTCATCCACCTCCTAGACAGATATTCTCATCTTTCACAACTCTAATATGTCCACCAAAACACCCGTATAGGGATTCAGGTGTCTCACAATTTTGGTTTATATGTTTTCTCCTAATCTTTTAGGGTGTTTATATGAAGATCATATCCAACAGACTTGGTATCATTTGACAATGATTTTCAATGATTTGAATAAAACCTATTTACGCATAAATGAAAGTTGAAGATTGTTGTAAATATGCACCAAAGTATACAACATGATTTAGTAAAATCCATCATCTTGTGGTTTGAGTTATCTGGTGATTCATGATACCATACGTAGGCTTGATTCATGATACCACACCTAGGACACTATGACTCTCTACACCTGAGGTCTCCATGTGTTAAACAGGATACCATCATTCCTACATTTGTTCCACTCCAATATTCCACCTGCAAGGGGTGGTGTAAGGGGGTGGTGCAAGGGGTATTGGAGGGTATGTGTATGGGGTGTAGGGTGGGGTGCATGGGGAGCTGTGCAGTGGGGTGCCGGGGTGGGGGGGTGTGCAGTGGGGATGTCTAGTTGTGCGGGGGGGGGGGGGGGGTGCACGGTGGGGTGCAAGGGGGACTGTGCAATGGTGTGGGGGTGTCGAGTAGTGGTGGTGCAAGGGGTTTCTTGTAGGGGTTTCAAAGAATTTGGGGATGTCTAGAAGGGGTGGTGTAAGGGTTTTCCAGTAGGGGGGGGGGGGGTGCTGTTCGGGTGGGGTTGTCCTGGGGGTGGGGCTATCTAGGGGGTTTTCAAGAGGGTGGGGGGGGGGCTTCTCTCTGGGAGGGGTTGTCCAGGGGGTTTCCAGGAGGGAGGGGGTGTCCAAGAGGGCGGGGGGGGGGGTCTATCCAGGGGTAAAATGGGAGAGGCTGTCTACGGGGGCTGCTGTCTGGGTGGGCTTATCCAGGGGGTTTCCAAGAGGGGGTTCTAGGAGGGGGGGGGGGGGGTCAATCTAGGGGTGGTGGAGGGGGGGGGGGTGCTATCTAGGGGGGGTTGCTATTCAGGTGGGGTTGTCTAGGGGTTTCTAGGAGGGAGGGAGGTGTCCAGGATAGGGGGGTCCAATAGGGGTGGTGCAAGGGTTGTCCAGTAGGGGGGGCTACTGTCTGAGTGGGGTTGTCCTGGGGGGGGGGGGGTTGTCCAGGTGGTTTTTCAGGATGGGGTGGGGTCTGTCTAGGGGGTGGAAGGGGGGATAATGTTCTGAGGAGGGGGGGGGGTGTCAGGATGGGGTTTTCATGGGGGTCTATCCAGGGGGTGGGGGTTTATCCAAGGGGGTGAATGGGGTCTGTTTAGGGAGGTGAGTGGGGTCTGTCCAGGGTGGGAAGGGGGGATGCAAGGGGACGGGTGCATGGGGGGGGGGGAATTTAAGGTGTAGGTGGGGTTGAATGGGGAGAGTGGGGTGGATTTGTAGGGGGTGGTGGGGAGGATACAAGGGTCCCTCACTGGCTTAATGGTGCCGGTTTTCATTACAAAATGTGTAGGCCTATAGCCACTGTTGCAACCATGGATACAAGAGATGATTGATTTTAGCCTATGCTACGGGTTGAAAACCATGGCTTTAGGGTTGTTTGTATGGTTGGAATCGTCGGTATAGGGCTATAGCCATGTTTGGGAACCGTGGCTATAGGTTGTACCCTATATCCACAACAATACCATCCACTGTTTTGGGAACCATAACTATAACCTATAGCCACAGTTTTTGGCCCTATAGCCACAGTTTAAAACCATGGCTATAGCGTTATTTTTTAGTAGTGACATTTCTCTTCTATGGGTCATGTCATGATGAAATGATTATTAAAGACACTTCCATTCACATGTTATTCTATTTTTAATAGATTATGAAATCCGTCTATATTAAATATGTCAGGATTTGATAAAATGTATATTATACCCATTTAATTTGGTGGTTTATGTTCTGATATTTTATAATCTCATCTATTTTTATGGGTATTAATATGATGAATATTATACTATCTTGTGTCACACACATATATAATTTAATTTTGTGATAGGTGGGACATATAATTCCCTATAATTCATTGTTTAATGAGTTGTATCTGATGAGATATACTTATAAAGAATGTGTAGTGAACTCGGTTCAGTAGATCACATTTTCTACTAAGATGGATTTGGGAGCGAACCCTGACAGTTTTGATGGTATTTGGAGTGAACCTGAAATACTAATATTGTCTTGTGTGTAGTCATTTACTACTAAGATGGTTTTTAGAGCTATCCCATTACACTATAAGAAGAGGTATGTGGTTGGGTATAGTGGTATGTTCCACCCCGGGTGTTTATCCCCCAGGAATTTTTGGGATATGTTTTTACAATAACATATTCCTTATAGGAAATAATTCTATATTCTTATGTGTATTCCATAAAATATATTTATTAATCATTTGCTATTATTTCATGGATTTTGATCATGATTACCTAATTATTTATTTCTTATAATATTCTTATATATATATCATGAATCATGTTTCTGTTATTTGATAAATAATAATATTTTTAAATGTCATGATGATGTACTCATTCCATTAAGCTTATATTATTATTAAAAATATGTTTTATTTACCCTTAATAAGAATGGAAGCACATTTGTTCTTATGTTACCTTACACTATGTTATAAAGAAAGGACTTATATAAGATAAATAAATGGGAAGAGATCTGTGGGAGACATTGATGATCATTCACCATTCAAGAAGAGTGTGTTCTATGTATCCAAATAAACTCAAATATTATAGTCCATATGATTTCACTTTTGTGTTGAATTTAATAATTATATAAACCGATTTAATATCATTATACATTAAGATCGAGTCACTATAGTTTGTATCCACGTATATTTATAGTCTAAATTTGGAAACTAGGATTAAAAAACTTTAGTGAGATCCATAAAGATATTTCTAATGATATTTCTACACATATATCCATGGAAAAGGTCAAGGATCAGTTAATTTTTATGAACATATCCTAGAATTTAGGTAAAGGATAAATTAAGAGGGGTCCATAAAATACATCATTTTTTAGATACTATAAGTATTAGTTTCTCGGGAATAGGTGTATATAGGGTGAACATCCTAGAAAACACATTATTGATCTATACTCGATTGGGAACATGTGCATGACAATGGGCCCTATTATACAACTGGTTTGAAAATCTCAAGGGACATGATTTATGAATTCACAAAATATTTATAAACCATAATGAAGAATTTAAATAAAATATATATATGAATATAATATAATAAAAAATATGTTTCATAGATTAAAGATGTAGATGTCTTAATTAGGACATCTTATATGTTATTTTCCTAGATTATGTGGTTTCTGACTAGGATGACTATTTCACACACTATGCTTTATGGTTTTAGTCAATTGATGAACCAGAAGGAACCAGTTCAACATTGAATGTGACATACAATTATTTAATGATTATTTAAATGGGATTATTATTATATTAAAGTATATAATAATTAGTCCTAATTAGTTTCATATAATGTTTTTAACAATGTTTACCATAAAAAACTATCAGACTCTCCAAAGAAAATAAAGAAATAGTTTTATGAGAATTTTGTAATGGAAAACACATGGGAAAGATGATTTACTTTCTTTTATTTGTAGAATGTCGGATGAAACACCCATCTATATTTCTATAAGGAACATGAAAATGTTTTTACTATAGATAATAAAGACACAAAACAACTAACTAAAAAGATAATATGAATATTTTATTTCACACAATGGATATAAATTTTTTCCACCCTAAATTGTTATCAATATTTCGATTTTTTATTTGTTGAGTGAATTTGAATTTTTTTGAATTGATGTCTTATGTGGAAATATATGATAGGGAATCTTCAAGGTGGTATGAGTAATGGTAATATTTATTATGAAGATAATATTGTTGGAGAAATGGGAAATGAAATTTTTATTGTTGAATATGTTAAGGAATCCTTGTTAATGGTTTAATATTTATGTGGAGTAACGTAAGTGATTATGTTTATGGATTAAGTAAGCATGAGTTGGGAAATATATAATTATTGTTTATTTTATGTTTTTTCTTTGGATTTACATAAACATGTTAAATAGTCTTAAAGGTGTAGATAAATTTTATAATGAGCATTTAATATTAATGGGTATAACATTATTAAGGGAATGATAAACCTTAATATGTAATTACTATTTATACAATAATGTTTGGATAATGATATGTCTAATATGAAAATGTAAATTGGATGTTATTGATTACCTTGGAACTGATGCTAGATTTGTTATCAAGGTGGTGTATGCTATAATGTATGGATTTTATAATTTTATTAGATTAATGTAATATATCCAATAATATAAGAAATAAATAATTATTCTTGTTTTCAATAAATATTCAGAGTAATTTGGATTATTAAAACATTTAAAAGAATACATGATGAAGATAATTAAATGTTTGGTATGTGAAAATGTATAACTACTTTATGGAATATGTTGGATCAATGATAAAAAGTTTTTGAGAAAATTAGTGGTATTATATATTATATGTTTTTTATTTTAATTTACTATAACGGTTGTAAGTTTAACCATTTATGAAATGTTTTTGTTAAACATCATATATTATTTTGGAGATTAAAGTATTATCCCACCATATAAGGATTTATGCATGTTGGATAACATATTTGATTTTTTAGTAATTATAACTAAATATAGAGTAAATGAATTGTCATTTTATCTCATGCTTTGTTAGTACTCAGAAATTATAAATTCAACTTAACTTTATAGAGTAATATATGATGCTGAAATTGAGAAAGATACAAACAAATGACCTAATTTTGCACATGAAATAAAATAAAATCATGTAAGTATACTTCTATATGTTCTTTAATCATAATAGAATTCATAAACTCTATAAAAAATGATATTTAACAATATTTATCCTAATACATTTGTTTCTATTCAGCAAATGGCCTTATAAATCATTAAAAGTTTATTGCTTTGAGAACCTTAACTATATATTTATCACTCACATGCTGGATAAAAATGATCATTTTCACTCTCTATAATTGTTTACACATTTATTCCATGTCCAATATCCACTCCCATCCTATTTTATCATACAAAGAAACCAAATTAAGAGTTTCATTGGGTAACTATTATGATTCCAACAATCCATTTTTATAGAAATATATGATATACATTATTATTATGTGGGTTTCTATGAAAGGATCATCAATGTAATAAAAATTTTAGATCCTAGATGGATTATGTGGAGAAATTACTTTCGAGTGGGTAGTCTGTAACACCCAATGATTTTGTGAAATATTGGTTTTTTGAATTAATTTAATCATTTTGATATATTTCATCTCACAGAACAATGAATATACCTTGTGTAATATGAATGTACAATGTTTTTGTTGTGTTTCACGTGACATCAAACTAATATTACACTACATGAAATAGTTAGATTATTCTTTAATACATATAAAAAAATAAATTTCATGTGTTACAAATAATATCATGTTCCTATGACAACATGTGTTACATGGACGACGGATTTTTACTAAACTACAATATATTGTTATTATTGTTTTTAAAATTATCATTGTAGCTACCTCCTAGCCACTAGAAGTGATGTAATGAATAATATTATCAAAATTGTTAAAATTCTATTTAAACAACTATATAATATTATTATGTTGGCTATCAATTAGTTTTTAAAGAATGTAATGACTATTTAAAAAAAAAGAAATTCCTTTTATAAGAAAACAGATTTCTATGTACAATCAAGAACTTATCTCAATAAATGAAAAAAATTACTTTTGAAGAATGTTTTTAATAAAATTTATATATAGTATATTTAATCAATTTTTTTACACTTATAAAGAATATTTTATTGGTATAAGATTATAATTAATCTA
This sequence comes from Viscum album, assembly GCA_963277665.1. Taxonomy (NCBI): domain Eukaryota; kingdom Viridiplantae; phylum Streptophyta; class Magnoliopsida; order Santalales; family Viscaceae; genus Viscum; species Viscum album. Next base: position 847,761,809 of record OY728164.1, on the reverse strand, counting down.
GTTTTATAAATAAAAATATGTATTTTTCAAAAATTTAATTTTACAGCCTTTAAATAATGTATATATTTTAAAACAAAATTTTCACAAATTTTAATTTTTTGTTTTTGAAAATAAAATTCAATTTTGAAATATTAATATAATATTTTTATTTTGGTTAATTTTTTGTATTTTTTTGAGATAATTCACTTTTTGAATAGTGAAAATCAATGATTTATAATGGATTTTTTTTCATCTAAATTATTTATATAGCTAAATGAAATTTTAAATTTCTGTTAAGGAATAATTAGTTCAATTATAAAAATATTATTCCAATTTTGTTCTTTGAACTCAATTTCCCCCTGATATTGGATAAATTTTTTTCGAAATTTTAATCTTTTTAAATTAAAAACCTTCTTTCACATCACCTCAGTGATATTGATATTAAATTTATTTCATCCACTTATGTGATTGGAATTTATAAAAATGTATTCAATATTAGGAATAATAAATTACTTATAATCTCTAGAAATGTAAATTTAGTTTATGACCAAAACATACTACTGAAAATTTTTAAATTTAATTAAATAGACAAAGGTAAAAATGAGTTATCTTCGTAATTAAACATTAATCCTACAGGAAAAAACGACCTATAAACGTGTCCAAAATCTATTTAATTTCCATATATATATATCATTATTAAAAATTTATCAAATTATGATCATTATCATTGGCACATTATTTAAGGTAGACCTCTAAATAGTGTTTACCATTTTTATATTTATAATAATCCAAATTATCATGAACTATAAAAAGAGCAATCAACCCCTCACTTATTCATACATAAAAATATTTCTATTTCATCAAATACCATCCCAAATAATCTCCATACACCACTCCATTCTTAAAAAGGCCTAAATTTTGAAATAAATATATCCAATGAATCCATTTGGTGAACAAATGTGTTACCAAAAGAAGAGGTAACATCCTTTAACATGATCTTTTGATTTATTTATTTCTCCCCCCTTAATTTATCATTATTAAACAATCATATAATATCATATGTATCCTAAATATACATATATTTTTTTATTATATGGGTTTTACCTACATCCACACACATATATATCAAATGGTATACACATTCATCATTCATGTATACGTCGAACTACTGCCTCCCGAACTGATGTTATTCATTTATCCATTACCATATTTAAATGTTGGTTACAATGATGTAATAAATTTTTTTATATTATATATATTATATATTTTATATTTTATATTTATATGTTCTTATTTAATTATTATATAAACAATGTTATTAGGCGTTCCAGTTTTTGGGAATTGGATAACATCATTTGTGGAGGTGTGGACAACGACCTCCTCAAAGCGATGTGATTCGTTAAAACATTACATTAATGTGTTATGGATGGGTTTAGAAATATTTTTTGATATATATGAAATAATAAGTATTTTTAAGTGTTATATATATATATATTATTTACATTCACTCATTCAATACGACAAGAAAACATAAATAATATTCAGGCATACGTAATGCCTACCATATCCGTGAATGGTGTATTCCATTTCATATTTATATATATTATAGATTATTATAAATATATTTATACTGAATATATATCATCATTAAATCATTTTATTTATTATTGAAAATTAGTAAATCATCATCTATTTAAGAGTATCAAAAATAACATTTCAAAACTTATATAAAAAAGATGTTATTTCCTAAAACACAACATTAACAAGAATTTTCCAATAATTGGATAATATAAAGTCATAATAAAATAAAATATGGTATGATATATAAGAATATTTATTTTTGGATTATTTATATAAAAATATATTTATTTTAGATGTGTTTTTAATCTGAATGATGAATGTCAAGACTTACGATATGGGTTTTCTGGTCTTTTTTTTGTTTCAATAAGACTTTTACCACATTCACCACTTTGCTTATTTTTCATGGTATATTGATTTAACATGAATGTATTCTATTGTTTCTATCTTTAAATTTATTGGTATTTACAAATCTAATTTATTATATATCATTCTTGTGGTTTATGGTTAAAAATATAACAAATATTTAAGGTATTTTTTCCCCAATTTTCCTTCATTGGGACACATGTTATGTTATGAACTGATATTATTTTCCATGGTTTATATAATTCAATTTTACATGTTATATCACTTATATCCTTAATTGAATGGTATTTTCATTATAATTAAATGATATTATATCAAGCTTATTAGGAATCAATGTTAACGATGTGGTAAGTGTTTATTGCTACAATCTCAAAATTAACCATAATTATTTAGGATTGTGCTTCAATAAATGGAATATTATGATTCATATCTAAATATTTATCATGAATTTTTTTCTCCTATATTAATTATGGTTTTTATCAATGTAATGGTATAAATATTTAACTCTATAGTAATAATGACAATTAATTAACAATTTTTCTGAAAATTTGAAATTATTTCACTCTTCCCTCTAAAATTAGTTTTATTTCACAACCATATTCAATACAAATGTCATAAGAATGTTATTAAACACTCTCAAGATCATTAAATGAAAATTTTACCCACTTAAATACTTGAAAAAGATTTTTCTAAATGAAATATTGCATTTATTTTCTGATGGTGGAACTTTTTAAACACTTTTACAACACATAAAGAATGTTCAATATGTATAATGTCATATACCATCATGAAAATCATTTATCTGAATCTATAATTGAATTATTACAAGATATTTTTTTAAAATATAAATTTTCCTAGTATTTTGGATATTTTTTTTATTAATGTGGTTTTTAATGAAAATTATTTCAAAAATGTTTTATGTTTTAAATATGTTATAATATATTTTCAAAATTCCTCTTATAAATTTTCAGGGAAAAAGGATGTCAGAAAAGTTATTTGTTTCAAATGATTTTTTGATCTTTTTAAAATCATACATTATAAATTTCAAAGGAAAACTTATTTTTTAAAAAATATTTTAGAAATAAATTTTATATTTTTATCAAATCATACTTTATATATTTTCCTTGAAAAGTATTTTCAAAAATGTTTTATGATTACAAAGAGTTTTAAATTGTTTTCAAATATTACCTTATATTTTTTGATGTTAAATTTAAATTAAATAATATTTTTAAAATTATTTATGATTTAAAATTAATTTTTGAAATTGAAATTGATATATTCATCATGAAATGTTTCTAATGTTTTTAAAAGATTACTTTATATGTTTTTAAATTGGTTTTCAATAAAAATGATTCTGAAAATGTTTTATGTTTTTTAAAAGTGATCTTTAAAGAAGGATTATATTCCTTAATAAATTTTACAATTTATATTTAAAAATAATTCTCCATCTAATATTTCAACCACTAATATAGTTTATGCTTTACTAGGGGTATGATCCGATGGGGCCATTCTTATTTCATCATTGAATGGATTTTATTTATGAAGGAATTTTTTTATAAAACCCTTTTCCCTTATATACATCAAATTATTATTAAAAATTTATTAGAACCCCTTCCTTTCATGGGTTAATATTTAATTAAATGATTATTAAACTTCTCTCTTTTCCATAGGTTATGATGTGATATAATGTTTATGATACCCATTTTATTTATATAGTAATGATATGATGTTTATGAAATAAATATCTTTTTATTGGTTGTGATATGATGAATGGTTTATTATATTGTGCCACACATATGTATTATTTAATTATAAGATGGGGGACCTATATATTCCTCCAATTCATTAGAAAATGATTAATATATCATGATATATACAAGGATTGAATGGGGAGTGAACTCAGTTCAGTAATAAACTATGTCCTATAAGATAGTATTCAATGTGAAACCTGACTACTAATATTTTCTTGGGAGTGAAACTTAACAAATATTACGGTTTGGTGTATAAATATACTCCACTATGGGGAGTAGGATATCAAGGGGGTTTATAGTGTGTTCCTCCTAAAGGTTTATCCCCCATTATGTGTGCTGGTAGATTTTGGAAAATGAATTTTGACATATAAGTAATGATTTTATTCTCTTACATGTATGCCTCATATTATATGTCCTATTCATATATTATGATTTCATAGATTATTTTATTTATTCCGTTATTAGTCAATTGTTATAAAATAATAATATTTATGCCATGATTTATGTTAAAAACTTTTGATATAAAGGTTATGATATTCAATTGAAATTATAATATTCTCATATCCTTATTCTTATGTTATAATTATACGTTCCCTTTTTCCCATACTAAGAATAATAGAAAAAATTTATTATGTTTTCATACCCTATTTTATGAGGAATAGTTTTATTTATGATTACTAAATAAGAAGATATTTGTGGTAATCATTTATGATCATTCACTATAATAGAATATTATGTTTCTATTTTCTCAAGACACAAAAATAATACTGTACTCATACATGTAGTTCAATAATTTTTAAAATATGCATCTAAAATGATGTAAAATACTTTTATGTTAGTCTTGAGCAATAGTCAACTAGTAGCGAGGGTGAAATATATAAAATGGGTAGACTATACCCTATTTATTAGAGCAATAAAACAAAATAAATTAATAAAAACATCCCAAAGAGAATATCCATAATTAATATAATAACATTATAACATGATATAAAAATAGGATAGAATAAACACAACTAATGTTTTATGTATTTCATTCTATATAAGTGTAAAATGTTAAAATGTATACCCTAAATAAAGGATTTGAGGACTCCCCAAATGGGTCATGACACCAAATCAGGTTCCCTCATCCAGGATCTATCCCAACTCATCCATCAATCATAGGTCTCTTTCCATTATCTTACATTGAAATAATTAAGTCTATTTGGGTTCCGCTAAAACAACATGAGTAGGTCGTGTGTATATCTGAGTAGGCCACAACCAATAGTGTATAAAAAATATCAAATCTATAAAATTGTATGAATTCGAATAATAAATAAAATTTAAGTGTTACGTTAAGAACATTACATAATCAAGTATTATTTATTAAACCACTTAATTCCCTAGGTTATGGAGGAAACCCAAATCATCCATACCTACTTCGGGTCATTACAGAGTCTAAACTATAACGCATAATGGTATCACATATCAAATAACACATCAGTTTTCAATTATCACTTCATTACACTTTTTTTGTATCATGGATACATAGAATCATTTAATAATGACAATATTTGGTCTTGTATTTCCATAACTAAGTCACCATGGTAATATGAATCACCAATTTTGTCCCACAAATCATTTATCAATCAATCACATATGTGATTTTGAAGCATCTATATGTGATCCAGACTAATTTGTAACCTGCATAGATTTGGGTATAGAACTCCATGTCTAGCACCCCATGGGTTTTTTAATTAGGATTATGTATCCAACAATCCACTTATCAAACAATCACACATTTCACATATATCACATTTAACATGGTTAGTCACCATTAACCCTATAATAAACATTACACATTATCGAATTCAATTCCAATTATTGAAACAACCATTGTTAAAAACATTAATCATAAGGAATAATATGAAAAATTCACCATTATTCTATTTATCATCATTTAATCATATAACTATTTACCCTTTATGGTTAATCCAACCATCCCATAATTCCCATTATTCAATAAATTTAATATCCCATTAATTATCTAAATTCAATTTCCCATGTTCAACTCATTTTATTATCACATGTCAAATAATTAATCAATTCCATGTTTCTATTAAATAATTAAATAATTATTTAATCCCTTTCATGAATCAATTACCAACCATAGATATTTAAATTCAACAATAATCATTAAATTTTTATTCTATACTTTTTTATTTTCAATTTAGACCACCCATATCAATATAGTTGATGATTATTATCCAATTTAATTCCCAAATTTCAGCAGAATGATTATGAACATTATAGAAAATGATATCTAGAACGAAATATTATATTCAAGATGAAACATATGAATATCTTTCAAACTATATATCTTAAACATCACCAATAGAGTAAAAATATCCCCCTAATCATTTATAAGTAGATATGGGGGAGGAAATATTCTATATGGGATGAAATTACACACCAGGGGAAGTAAAAATACTCTAAAATAATCTATGGTTCATTAATAATGGAGATAAAAAAGCCTTATAATCCATTTAAGAGGCTCCAAAATCAATTGAATGTCATTAGGGTCAAGTGGATAGTAATTGGGTTTAAAACTGGGTGGTTTGGGGATTTTGGAATAATTTTTAGGGGAGTAATTTCTGCGTGCATTGCTTCCTGGGATGGGGTACATGGTTTTCCAAATCATGTAACCTAATTGTTTACCTCACATAAGGGTTAAATGTTTACTATTATGGGGAAACGTGGTTTGATAAAACATAAAATAATTGTGTAATCCCCATCTATCATGGGTTTTATTTTTTTTTGGGGTAAGGTGAACAATTTTCAAAAACCATGCACCGATCATGCACTACCCAAAACCATCCCAAAATAATTTCCCATTTCCCCCATAATCACCCAAAGGTAACACAGAAAACAAGATATAGTTAAATAATAGAAAATGTATAACTAAAAATTATCTCAATACATCTATAGAAAAGGTCCAAATCATCCAATATCTTAGCCTTATAATAGTTCATGGTTGTGTTGTATTCCCAAGAATCTCTATGATTCATAAAAAAAAGAATACTCCATTGAGAATGAATATATGGTTTTGTCTCCCATGTATCTACCTAAACATGACAATGCTCGAATAATAAATGAAATGTCAACACAGATACTCCTCTATACACTTTTCTCAGTTAAATCCAACACATGTATCATATTATCCTCAAAGGACTCATCGGTCTCATGATAAACATCATCCACATCAATCATATGGGAAGGTTCAGGGTGAAACCGCCAATTTTTAAAACATGAAAAAAACTTTTCAAGGCCGTGTACATCAGTGGAAGACCCAATCATTACACCACTAGCATAATCTACCCTAAAACCTAAAAATTACCACATAACATGGGAACCAACATTCCCTTCCTCTTATTGATATGGTGACCCAATCTAGAAAAACCTAATAGAAAACATGGCCACCCACTAAAACCTAAAGGGTTTGTCTATTCCTATCAACATAAGACTTATTCCAACTATAATCCATAGTTATATGTTTGTAAATTAGCTAAAACGTATCGCACATCTCCTACATGAGGGATTTTCCACATCTTCTCTAACACACCTGCCTCCATCCAACATAGAGTTGATCTGTATTTCATACTATAAGAAGAAACACCAGGTTCCATCCGAATAGTTTCATGATAACTATTTATATAGGAATACTCTGTGAGTGATACGTGATTCTTCCCAACACAAACTGATTTCTAGTGGATATTCTCATAGAATATCATTACATTCATAAATATTAGATAACAAATTCCCATTACATATTGGGTGGAATGATATACTAAAAACCCATGTGTACCGAAAACCTTTTTCCATAATTTTGGGAAGCGTGATGTAAAATAAATATTACAGACTAATAAAACTCTTTATTTCACACCATATAGATGGAATATCTCTCAAACATACAAGTCTACCAATTGGTCTACTGATAATGTCTCTTGCATTGGCATGCATTGTGATTCCTTCCTTAGTTGGTCTACAACAACCCAAATAGTTTCATTCTTCCCAGGAATCCTCCAGACATCCACAAAAAGAATAAATGGTAACATCATCCCAAATACATCATATAATGAGAGAAAACTATAGTTACAAAGTGGTTGATGCTCTACCTTCTCCTATTTACAGGTATACCATCTTGTCCCAAGCCCTGAAATTTTGTTTTTCATGCCACAATGTTAGCGGAGCATCCATGTTTGACCAAAATTTTCAATTTTTTATGTCATGTTCTGGATTCCACACACTGGTTTAACAATATTAAAATCCACATGACTACAAAAACACCTCCATGTACACCAGAGGCTACGTACATTTAGTGAGGGTCCAATATATAATGTGGGGAGACTATACGCTCTCTATCAAAGTAGCACAGGTAATAAAATAAATAAACATTATCCAAAAGATTATAACCATAAATATAATAATACCAATATAACTTTATTAACAAAAATGATACAATATTCAAAAATTAATCCAAATATATTTCATTCCATATAATATGCCGAGTGTCAAAATGAAAACCCAAAACAATACACTGAAAACTGCCCTATTTGGTCCTGAACCCATGTCTGGTTCCCTCACCCATTATATAACCCAAATTTTCCTTATAAAATAGGGATAATTCAATTATAATATCCTATAATCAAGAATTATATAATGGTATCAATGAATTATATTTAGTAGTTTGTAAGTCAAACTCAGTAGGCGACCACCAATTACATCTAAAACAACATAAAATCAAAAAAAATCTATAGTTGTATAAACAATAAAATAATGTTGATAAAATAATAATTTTATATATAAGATTACTCTTTACATAAAAAAATAAATCCCTAGGAGCATAAATACAATTGATCCATAAATACATACCTCATCCTATGGTGGATTCTGAACCATAAAACATAATGATATTAAATATCACATAACTAATGGGTTTTCATTTATCATTTCATTTCAAAAAATTTATATCATGGAAAATTGTAAACATAGTTCAATGCCAAAATTTTAGGCCGAGAACACATTGTATTGGACCCTTTGGGTAAATGAGGAGTAATTTTGTGACCCACAACCTGATTATTAGTCAATCAAAAGTTGGATTCTAAAGCATTGGTATGTGTCCCACATTAATTTATCACATGAATTCATTTTGGAATAGAAAATTATGTCTTGAACCCTTTGAGTATTTTAAGCATCAATTAATCACCCACAACCCATTTATCAAACAATTACACATTTCACATATATCACATTGCACATGGTTAATCATAGTTAATACTTTTTGAAACATTTCACATCATGGAATTCTATTAAAATAATAAAAAATAGGTTTTGAATCTTTAATAACATTTACTAATATGATAAATTCCCCATTTCACCATTTTTAAAAATTTAATCATATAAATAATTAAACATTAAGGTTTGTCTAACCATCCAATAATTCTTATTATTTCGAAAATTTAACAACCCTTTAATTATACAACTTAAATATCTCATGTTCAACCCATTTCATTATCACATAATAAATAAATTAATCAATTACATGGTTTTATTAAATAATTAAAAAATTAATTAACAAAATTCAAGATTAAATTACCAATGATGTAAATAGAAATTAAAAAATACATATATGAAATTATAATTCAAGACAATGGGATTTTCAATTTGGTTCATATAGCTCAAGATTGTGGAAGTGAATTAGGTAATAGAATTAGAAAATTGAATAATAATTATCAAGAACATAGAGAATAATGATATATATAACCTAATAAGAGAATAAAGATCAATTTCAAAACAACTATCAAAATATATACCTAAAATATATAAAAATTAATGAAACTATCCCCTCCTCATTGGGAATGATATAATGGATTTGAATTAATCCAAACATTAATAATTTAAATTTCGAGAGAGGTGTAGATACATTAATTTAATCATTTATTCATCAATAATGGAGCTCAAAATCCCATATAATCCATTTAGAAGTCTCTAAAATAGATGAAAAAATGTTAGTATCGAGTGGGGTCAAATCAAGTTTAAAATTTGGGAGGTTCAATATTTCTAAAATTATTTTTTTGGGAGATTAATTTCCATGTGCACAATTTCATAGGCTCAAGAGCATTCTTTTCCAAATCATTGATCGAATCATGAACTTCACCAAGGGGTCTCATGTTTAATAGGGAACATTTTTTTACAAACCATGCAACAACCATTAAATCCACATCTTTTAGGGGTTTCACGGTTTTCTAAAAAATCATGAAAATTTTTGGAAGATCGTGTGCCAACTGTGCACCACCAAAAATCACTCCAAAAACATCTCAAATTTCACCCAAAACATCTCCATGGAAATCTCCAAACAATATATACTGAATTGATGAAAAATTATTACCTCAAAATGATATTGAGAAATCTCTAGAAAATTTCAAGATCTTACAACAGTGTAATTATTTCTGGAATTTAGATAATATACATAGATAATTATAGTTGGATTAATAACCAAGGATTGAAAATTTATGTGAGTGTTTTTGAGTATTTTTAAATTTTATACTTGAGTTTTGTGCCTTTGGATGATGTTTCTAGGGTTGATGGATATTATTTTAGAATCATAGTGAATGTTTAATTTCCTTATAAAAAATAGAGGATATCAAAATTATGTTGTGTGAATTTTGGTTCAAATAGATATTTGGATCTTATTGTTTAGTTCATAATAATATGTAATGGTTTATTTCTAGGTGACACTTGGTGAGGCGATGAGTGACTTTGGCCTCTGTTGGATTTTGGAATGTGATTTTGAGGTTTTAAGATTTGTTTTTTGTCAACAAATCAATGTGTATGGTCTTGAGTTGAATCAAATGGGATTTAGGAAATTCGAGTCTAATAATGAAGCTTTAGTGGTAAATGAATGTGTTTTTTTGGCTAGTAAGAATGATATGTAAGGAAATATAACCCATGGGAATATGACGTTGAAATCGATTTTTTGATTAAGCATCATAGTTACATCAATTAATTAGTGATAACCTTGTATTGGTATTGGTCAACAAATATTGTTATCAAACACTGACATCAATCATTGGAACAAGAATTCTTAGACTAGATAGGCATTTAGTAATATCTAAGTCATTCGTAAGATGATTTAGTGGTCAATCATGTTTTTAGAATAAATTTAAAGGGTTAAAACCTATTTATTCTTGTAATTCTAGGTATAAATCAGTTTCATCACATGATTCATGGTGTGAATCTATTTTTTCATTTATTTATAGATTAAATTTAGTGATAAGACATTATGAATTGTTTATATTGGATGAAAATGTTTAATGAAGCATTGTATGTATGTACCCTGGCTTTTGGGTGAGAGAATAAACCTAGAAGTGGGTTAGTTCATTGAAAATAAAAGGCTAGATTTGGGTTTTTCTCATCTATTGCATACATTAAATGTTATGTACTGATATGTGGAATGAACTATTTGTAAAGGAAGAACAACTCACTCAGGTGTTTTTTACATGGACATCTTCAGGAAATGGATTATGATCTAGAATTTGATGTTTTCAAATAGTGTTTAGAAGTTCTTCCCAGGATGATATATTTTATAGGAGACACCACTAAAAATATTTTTTTGCATTATAAGTCTTTAAAAGAAGTGTTTCTAACACCACTCTATTTTAAATAACGTTACAATTTATTTATAGAACTATACACATGTATTTATGTTGTTTTAGGGTGATTAAGGTGGAATGGTTTCTCGATAGTGTGTTAGTGATGGCTGGGAGAGACCTGAGCCACCAAAGGAGCTACATGAATGATTTTATAGCATGAAATATCATGTCACTGCAATTCCCCAACCCGAAAGCCTAGAACTAGAGCCTTAATTGATTATATTTTCATGATTAAAAGGATTCAAATAGTGATGTACTGATTTTTAGATGATTTTTAATGCTTTATTACATACATAGAATCCATTTTATAATGTGGATAAAGAAATATAACACATAACAAAATAAAATTCTCAACATCCATGTAACTCATTATAAGAAACCATTTTCATCTAATGAGGAAAAGAAAAAACAAATGAGCTCAAAGGATATATAAGGGTAATGCATAGTAGAGGATATCATGAATTAAAAATTAATAATCAAAATGGAATGAAGAAAATATGATCAAATAATTTTGTATAAATAATCACATGTCTTAAAACTAGAAGATTAATATTATTAAAAATAAAATAATAACATTGAATAATAATAATTATCAAATGAATAATATTTTACATCTTTAATAACAATATATATCTTCCAGATATCTATTTCTTTGATCTATACTCAATATTTTATATTTATGTGGGTAAAGACCCATTTGATTTTGGTCAAGATCTATCTTCCTGACAATTCAAAACTTATTGAATATAATTACGAAGGGGTTCTTACCAATGATTTCATACCACTAGACTGTTGATGAATGAATACGATTTCATTAATTGTTCCCCTAACTGTATAGCATTCATCCAAAACATTCCTCCCATATTTAAAAATATATATAAATCATAAACAATCTACGTTATCAAGTATCAGTATTGGTTATAGGATACATATGTCTCAAAATTTTCCAAAAAAATCTTGTAAGTTTGAAAATTAACACAATATGTAAAAATTATATAAAAATTATGAAATAATAATATAAATTATACGTGAATATATGTATTTAATTAAATATAATTTATAATTAAGAAGGACAATTTGAATGTTATTGTTTCAATAGAAACATAACAATCACAAAATAATATGAGATTTCAATGGAAACATTTTCCACTTGAAATTTTCCAAATCAAAACTCTTGTTTGAGATAATTAAAATTTAAAAATATAATTTCCTAAAATAAAAGTGAATCATAATTTTTAATGAATTGGTAAGGAATATACACATAAAAATATAAGTGGTGGAAACAGCCTTATTGAAGAAACATTTATAGATGAATCACTTACCTTGATCTTGATATGTCATGTGTGTCTTTATCTTCATGAGTAATAAAATTAGATTAATTATTTAATTTATTGAGATCCTTTTAATTTTTAATTTTATATTTTATTAACTTATTAAAATTTTGTACATTTTAACATAATCAACTATGTTTACATTCAGTGTTTTGACCAAATTTAGTTCATGTTTCCAAAATTAATTTGGTTGGTCCACTATGGTCAACGGGTTTGTTATATAAACATATAAAGAATAATAATAATGGAATAATTATCATATTTAAAACTCAATTATAAGATTAAAATCAATCAACTATTATAGGTATGAAAAATGGACCAATGATACAATAAAATAGAAATTAGGTCATATGTATTCATAAGTATGTTCGCATTTTTCAAAGATCATTATGGAAAGACAGTAAGTATCATGTTATAATTTCAAAATGATCATTATATAATAAATACCACATTATTTAATTTTATATTATTAAATATATATAATTATTTTTATGTAAAACCAATCATATCCCATCGAGTTGGAAGTAGTCCACATGTCCATGAACGATGTTATCACCTTTTTAGTGTCTGAAAGAAGTAATAGATAAATTGATATACTATATATCCATAAAGCTGATTTTTACATGATTATTATATATATTTCATATATTCCACAAATTTTTAATTTAAAAAATTCTTAATACATTCCATGTATTATGTGAACATATCACATCGCTTTGAAGAGGCGATAGTCAAAACATCCACAAATGATGTTATCGTATGCACAGAAAATAGTAATATTAAAGGTATGTGTTATAAAAAAACTTAAGAGTTATTAAAATAAATAAGAAAAATATTTTTCATATAAATACCATTCATCCATAAGAATTTCAAACCATTATATGTTGTAGGGGAAAATGAATGATATACATTTGAAATGTTGTAGTCAACCATACACATGAACGGTGGTTTTGTTAACCATTTAATGGAATAGTTTTTTGGAGTAGGTATAAAACATAACATAAAAAAATATATCCATATATATTAATGTGAAGTTATTATATGATCATGGAATAATATAAATTTAAATTATGGAGAATAAAATAAAATAAATTTAACCATTGGATAATGTTTCTTCTTTTTTGGATAACTCATTTTGTTTTTCAAAAAGGATATTATTGGATTTATTTATACCCAAAGTAACTCCACTAGAATTATTTTAGTTATTTTGGTAGCTTATTTTGGCACTATGGTTATGAGAAAAATTTCTTGAGAGTTTCGATGAAGTGAGAGGTTTGAATTCCTTTTTATAGTGGATGGGGAGTGGCATTGTTATAAATACAAAAATGTAAACACTATTGGAATGCATCCCTTACTAATGTGACTTCATAATTGAAAAATAATTAAGTAACGATAATAATAGATGATAAAAATATATAAAACACACGAATATGTTCATTTCTATTATTTTTTTCCTTAACATCTATGTTTCCACAAATTTACCATTTTGGTTTTTATTAATGTAACTAGTTTTATAGTATAAATAATTTAACTATTACTACTGAAGCACTAGAATATAATACAATAATTTAATTTTTGAATAAATTTTATTATATATATATATTTTCCTTTATAATAAACAATATTTTTGGCATACATTACACAAAACACTATGTTAGATTGAGATACACATAAGACCGAGTTTTAATACCTTTTAATGGAACACCTTTTTTAATCCTATATTTTGACACAAATATAAAATTTACTGGAAAAAAAATATTAATTTTAATTATTATTTTAAAAATTATATATGGATAAATATTTTGTAATTTTTGGAAAGGTTTCATATTTTGATGAATAGTGAAAAAATACCCCATTTTAGTTAAAACTGCATTTTTTTCAAAATAAATATTAATGTTAAATTTAATTTTCAAAATTTTTAAAATTTAAATTATATCAATTATATATCATTTAATCCATTTTCTCATTTTAATAATTTTTATTTCTAAGTTAGATATAAAGACACGTTAACTTTTGAATAGTTTCACTCTAAAAACCCACTTTCTAACCATGTCTAAAGGATTATATTTAAAATTAATTTTTCTATTTATATGAATTAAATTTCTAAAAATGGAAATAATAAGTTCTAAGAACTCTATTATTTATATTCTATAAATATTAGTGTATTCTTTGACAAATTTTTTTTTTGAAAGTAATAAAAATTAATTGAATTGGTGAAGGTAAAATTAACTATAATAGGGAACTAAACCTTAACATTAAGTTCCAAAATGACCAAGAAACATTTACAGAAGGCATTGTATTCCAATAATAAGATGACATAACATTTTAGTTCTAATTTTATAAATTAACGGGACACCATTCCATGAATATGAACTATATAATATTTTACGTAAAGGAAAATATTATAAAGTAATCATCCTTACATTTAACATTTAAAAATATTTAGAGTAAGGAATTACCAACATAGTTTTGGTTATAAATATTTTTTAGAAATTTAAATGAGTTTGTTTCATAATTAGAAATTATATACAATTTTTAGAGATCAATATGAATGCTTAACAAACACTAACACGTCAATTATTTAGTTAACAATAAAATAAAATAAAATGATTCTAAAAACAATACTAATAATGTAAATTTAATAAATTATTATTCTAGATTATTTATCTGATAAATATTTTTTATTACACATATGTTAACTAAGTATATTTTTGTTCCAATTATTTTTTGAAATTATTAAATTAAAATTAAATCAATAATTTTGAAATTTACAATAATCATATTATACAAAAATGATATTTTATTAAATTATTTTTAATTAATAAATATTATATATTTATCCATGTTAATATTAAATATTAATAAATATATACTATGGTATACTAATGAAAAAATTAATCTTTCATAATTAACATATTGGCCCAGAGATAGTAAAACCATAGTATGTATTGTTTGAGTTAAAGTAGTGTTTTTGGCATTTTACATATGGTTGTTTTAAAATGAATTTCCAAAAAACAAGAGATTTTAATTTCATAAATTTGATATAATTTTTATAATTAAATGGTTATATTTTTTTAAAAAAAAATTATCTTTAATGTATTTTTAATCATTAAATTTCTAATGTTAGAAAACTAATTACACTAATAAAAAAATGATAAAATTGCAGAATCAAATAAGGTACGGAAAATATTTTAAAAAGGATTATATTTTTGTGTGTTGGATATTTTTCTATAAAATTAATCCATGTTTCTATTATTTTTTGTTTTTTAAGAACATTACATAAGGGAGACCTCCTAATAGAGTATACATTTTGGTATTTAAAGAGTACTGCTTCCACTCCATTATAAAAATTCATTCACTCTTTCCCTTAATCACACCTCTTAAGAAACTTTTTATTGTAAAAATTATTCCAAAATAATTTCAAAAAATAGATAACCAAATTTTATAATCCCCACCTTGGTATTAAATAGAACCATGGATTCCCTTTTCTTTAACCAAAAATGATTTACTCGAAAAGGGGGTAACATTCTTGAATCATTATTTATTTTTGATATATTTCCAAGTAATTCATTTCATATTAATCCAATAATATATAAAACTATTAGTATCATTAATTTAAATATATGTTATATGTTATTTTTTCAATCTCACCCTAAATAAAATCCATAAAATAGATAACAAACAAACCATTTGTGTACGGCAAACTACCTCCTCAGGAAACAATGTCATTCATTTTTACATTACCACCTTTAGTGGTTGGGAATTAAAATATAAAACTGATTTCTAAATGATGTATATGATATTTATCATTCCTCTATGACTCTATATATTTTATAATATCTATTACATTATTAGATCCATTTGGTGTAAATACAACAATTTCATTTGTGGAGGTGTAAACTACCTCATATTCAAATCGATGTGATATGTTCACACATTACAAGGATTGTATTAAAGATGGTTTTATTTAAACATATTGGGAATAAATGAAATATATATGTTATTCATTAAATATTTAAATTTCTAAAAAACTATTTCCATTTCTTCATTACAATTTTCACACACATAAAAATTTATGACATCATTCGGGGATATGTGAACTACCGCCTCCTTAATGCATTGTGACTTAGTTTAAATCCCAAGATTTCTATATATAATTATATATGATTAAATAAAATATTATTTATGATATAATTATAATTCTTGAATGATATAATTTTACATACCATCATTCCAAAATGATAATTGATGAATGGGAATGTAACTCATGAGTACGTATGGTCTACATATCGATGATTGTACTGTTAGTTATTTCTTCAAAACAGTCATTAATGATTGTTTTTAAATGTATAATTAACATAAAAATATGATAATTATGCTAGGATTATTATTATTTATATATTTATAGAATGGCCACATTGTCCATGTTAGACTTACCAAAGTCATTTTTAATACATGCACTGAATTTGGTCAAAACACCCGATATAAAATGATTTGTTTAAGTAGTTGTATACAAAATTTTTATAAGTTAAGTAAAAATTAATAAAAACATAAAAATGGATTTTTTGAAAATAGTGAATTTATATAAATTTATTATTTATGAATATAAATTCAAATATGACATGTCAGACTCAAAGTAAGGCATTTCATCATAATTTTCATTCTATTGTGATTTATCTCTTCTTATACATGAACTCACTTTCCTTATTGTGTATATACATCCATATGAAATAATATATAATGAATCTAATTGTTTTCATGATATTATATTTTTTATTAATGTTATTTCTTCATGGGTGTTATGATGAAATTTTTTGAAAGTGTAGTAGTCACTTTGGAATGTTTAAATACAATTATCCTCATTAAATTAAATTTCAATGGTACTTCCATTCATCAACATAAACTACCCTTACTATTACTTATCCTCCAATGAGGAATTATTTTTAAATTTTTATTATTTATTAAATATAGATATTTTGAATATAAATAACATTTCTTATAAAATAAATGGACTATTTGGTATATGATTTTGTCTTTGGACATGAAATACATGGGTTATTATAGTACCTAAATATTAGGGATGTGGCCTTTGTTTATGGATTTTTATGTGTTTAATGGGCATGGGATGAGTTGGGAAGAGGTTGGGAGAGTTTGGAATGGTTTTGGACGAGTTTGAAAACTTTTAAAGGTGTTAACTGTTTGAGCACGGTTAGTGAAAACCGTGCGGATTCTCCAAGAAACTGTGCAAGGGACGAAGTATGCTTCATATGCCCTATGCATGGTTTTCCAAACCATGCGAGGAATCTATGAAGACCCTAGCTCTCGAGGCAGTACCATGCGCATAGTTTTCCAAACCGTGCGGGCTAACCGTGCGACCACTTAAAAATAGGGTTATAAGTTATGAGCTCCCTCATGCTTAACCAATTTTACTCCAAAATTCATACCACTTGAGCCTCACTCTGGATTTCTGGTTCTAAGGGGTTGGAGAGAATATCCCACTTGGTTTGGAAAGTTTTTGAAGAGGTTTCTTGGTGGTTTGAAGGAGATTTATCCCAGGTAAGTCTCACCTCTTGGTTTCCTTATGTTTTCCTTTGGATCTACATCCCTCTATTTCTTGGTTTTCTACATAAACACTTTATTTTTGTAGATCTAGGGTTATGGTTTCCATGGATGTTAATATTAAGGATTTTAAATTTTAATGAATGAAATCTAGAGATGTTTTGGTGGTGCGTTCGATGGATTTGAGGTGTTGTTTCTTGTGGGTCAATTTCTCTGGAACCCAAAAGGTAGGCAGCTTCTCACTTAACTACACTTCGTTAGATCTAATTGTTTTGGTTAAATTTAATTTGTTGTGCTTGAAATTAATTTTGGTTTCATGTGCGAAATTGGAGGAAAATTCCTTGGGTTATTTTTTGGGATTTTTGGGGAAAATGGGGTTTGTGGTGAAATGATGTTGTTGTGGATTTTAATATTTAGATTTTAAAATGGTATGCTATGGTTGGTTTGTGAAAATGATTGAGGGAATGTTTTTTAATAAAAGGGTTGTTTTATTGAATTTTTTTTTGAATTTAATATCATTTTCAATTAATGGGTGATGTATTAATGTAGATTGATGTGGAATGCAATTGGTTGATTGCATGATGTGTTGACATTGATGGGTTATATGCTTGGTTTTGATTAATTGGAATGTTGTGTGGAAGTGGCGATAAGTACCACTATAAAAATGGGATGGATAGTGGACGGAAGGGACACCATCAATGGTATGTGGACGGGAAGTGCCACTAAAGTGTGAATGGGTGAACGGGTTAGACAGATGCTCCACTATTTGGTTATTTTGTTTTTTTGTTGAGCATTACTTTGATATATGGAAATTGTGGTGCTATTGTTAAATGATGAAATGACTTGTGGAATTTTTGGTTGGATTTCCGTTGATTGCATAGTTTGGGTTTGATGGCTTGGTGAGGGAATTTTTGGCTATTGAAAATGGTTTCACTTGGGATTTAAGTTATAAAAACTGATTTTAAATAAATGTTCTAACGGTTTTATCTCATTGGTGTGTGTAGGGAAGTCATTTGGGGAAATCCTAATGAGTTTAAGTACTCACCCCCCCTGCTTTGGCACGTTGGTGTCTTTGCAGATGTTGTGTATTGTGACGTGGGTAGAGTTAAGGAAACTCCCTCCTTTAATGGAGCACTGTGATCCCATGGTGGATCTTGGAGCTTGGAGCATGGTGTGGAGATGTGGGGGTGTCATGGAATATAGAGATTTGTTGATTAATTTCCATAGTGTACTTTGATGTTGTTGGACATGCCTAGTTCTATTGGTTTTGGGATGTATTACGGAACAACTTTTTTTCCTTTGAGAATACATGCTTGAATGTTTTATTGACATGCGTCATATATTGTGTTTTGGTGGATTGTTTGGTTGGTTTTATCTTAAGGGAAAATCATTCCCCAATTTGTTCTAGAATCCCTCGACATTTATTTCAAGCCTTTCATGCCTTGGTAATGTCGCTTAAAGCCTAGTTACCCTCACCGCCTCCTCAAACCAATGAGGTAGGGGTGGGGTTTTATAGTTGTGGACAAGTGAATGTATGACCCTCAATGAATCGGTAGTCTCATAAGACAAAATTAGTATGTGAAAACCCATTCAAGTTTGTTTATAATGAGAATACATGGGTTTATAGACATAGAATTAATCAATCATATGAAATACCATGATGATAGTGGTTTATGTTCTAGATATATGATGTTTAATAATTAGGAATTTCCTTCATTGCATTTGTTATTATACTGTGTATATTCACTATGAAAAAATTTATAAATGCATTTAATTATAGGAAAATTGAATAATTGGCATGAAATTTTCAAAAAATTACATTTTAATGTTTATTATAGTTTTTCTATTTGTTAAAAGGTAATATGTGTTAAGTTATTTAACATTACATATTTGTTTCTCATTGAATCAGTATTACATCCATTGTACACTAACCCTTGTTGAGAATTTGTGATCACCATTATTTTATTTTATTTGTCCAGTATACGGAGTTCAATTCATTTAATGAGTTTTTAGGATTCAATTTAATTTTATATACTTTTTAATTTATTTTATTTTATTTTTCCAATTTAATATGTGTGTCATGTTTGTAATCTAATTATCTAAAACTACTAAAATATTGGGTTCTTCTTGATTTGATTCATTATAATCATAAATATTTAATAAAATAACTCATTGTCTCTGGGACTCTATTTTTGAGGAATTACATTTAGTATTGAATGAATTTTATTAGAAACCTATGAAACTAGATATAGAAATCATTGATTAGGGAACATAATCTTAAGATAGACATTAAAAATATGTATAGAAAGACATCCCAAAGAAATGATGATTATGATTTTGAAATGAGTTACCAACAATTATTCCAATTTTTGTTAATTATATTCATAGTTCTAGGATTATCCAAGATAATATATAATATTTTATGTATTCATTGAGAAATGGTTCCTAATAGTGGTAATGTGAATCTCACCAATGCACATGATCCAAAGAGTAAGAATGATAATTTTTTTGTGGTCTTAATTTAATATTTGAATGAAAAATATTATAATAAAAATTCCCAACATATTAAAAGATAATATCAAATTCTAAGAAGAAATAAAAATAAATAAATAAGTATTATGGATTTAGAAGGAAGCATGAGAAGAAGAGGACAACTGGGGAAAATATGTATAATGGGAATAAGTGATGGTGATATGTTCTCACATGAAAAAATTGTCTAAATAATCACCAAAGTAATATATCAAAAGGAATGTAATTTTTATAAAAGTTTATAAGGAAAGGGAACCACTATTTTTATTTCATAGATAATAAAAGGGTTTCTAATGTACAATGGTCTGACTAAATTGAGGTAGGACATTATAAAAATAAATATTTCAAGTGTCAATGGAAGATGTCCCAAAATATGCCAGTGGATCTTAATCTTAATTTTACTACTACCATAGATGAAGTGTAATGTTTAACATGAATTTTTTTATATTCAATCATTATTTCATTTGAGTATTTTATCATTAAAGCAACAATAGTGATAATTATAAAATATTGAAGGATTATACTCATTAATTTTTCATCACTGATCTAAAATTATTTGTTGATTGGTACTGATATCCATGAAATGTGAGTCAGTATCAAGTTGAATATTTTTAGAAAACACATGGTTAATGGAAAGATTATACTAAATATGATCCTAGTTTTAATGTAATTGTTTATCCATTAAGTTTTGATATATAAAAAATGTAAATAGGATAAGTTATGACAACCTTGGATATGATTAATGATTTATCAATGAAGTGTTTTATGAAATCATTTTAGAGTTTACAAAACTTTCATATATAATAAATATATCCAATAACATGTTTTTTACATTATTAATTATAAATCAATCAAGTTTTCAATGTCGTTTTATGGTAACTCGTGTTATAAAAATATATTAAACGAATTCATGAGGATGATATTGAGATGTATGGATTGTTACAATTTGGTTCTTCACTATATTTATTGTCGGATAATGATATATTCATTTTGGAATTCAGTAACTTTATTTCTAAATGTTTATTTCATAATCATTCAGAAAAGTTATTAATTTATTAAATAGTTTATATTTATCATTGGATATGTTTTTAGAGGTTATTTTATTACTTCATTGTTTGATGGAATATATGCTAAGAAAATAAGTAAAAGTATTTCAATGATAAATGAATGGATAAGATTTTTCTTATGAAATAGAGACATATTTTTATTTATATTCATAGATATTGAAAATATTGTAAAACTCTAGGAAATAGGGTCTAGAAACCAAAATATTGTAAGAGATTGTACCATAGAACATACTAATTGTACTTTGATTACATGGATATTTAATGTATTTAAATACTAATCATCTTATTACATATTTCTCGTTATTCTGGATGACAATTATGTAATAATGTCCTAGAGTATTTGTTTTGTTGACAAAGTCATGGAAGTTCCCTACTATGATGAGAACCTTGAAATTCAATAATAATATTCGTAAATATAGTTCTACTATTTGATTAAATACTATGAATGGACCTATAGCATGCACACCATCAGGTATGAGTACTCTTAAGCAGATGATAATTCCTCTAATGATGTTATCACTTGGTAATCTCCAAGAAAGGATATTATGAGAAGAGACCCACCAATAAGAATTCCACATGTTTCGGTGTCATCAGATATTTCTATCTGCGAGCATGTGTAGTGCTCCTTATACTTTAAGATTATCATTAATATGGGTCATGAATCGCTCACATTTAGTTACAGACGAAAACTACCATGATGACATTTGTAGGGATATATTGTATGTTGGGTGTGTCACAAGTGAATTATATTAATGGATAAGTCGAGGAAGGATTTATCCCTTCCATTTATGGAATTTTTTTCTTGGCCCTTCGATTCAAATAAAAATGTCAAATGAAATTCTATGGCCATTCTATAACAACGATTTTATTTCAGGTAGTCAAAGAATGATGTATCAAGTATAATTGTTGATGATAGTATCATGAAATCTTCTTGATGAGATATTGAGACAAACAGATTATATTACACAGTGAGCCTTCATTTGTGGATTTCGTTGTTGCAAATTTATGTTCTTTCTCTTGGGTTCCATGACCCATGGCTAGATATTACTCTTGGACTGCAAGAAATCCCATAAAATTCCAATGAGAAAGAATCCTAGAGGGTCACACACTAGTTGTTTTTGGTTCTCTCGTTAAAATTCTATTTGAATTTAACTAATGTAATAAATTTTATTAACAAGGACGTAGAATAATTTTATTCATGTAAATTTGATCGCATAAAACAAAAAAAAACTTATTTATTTATTTCATTGAACATTTATTAAATATTTATTTAATATATTATAATAAATATATTTATTTAAGAGAATAAACTATATATTTATTTATATGGGTATTAAATAAAGGGATGTGGTGTTCGAGCGGACCATGGCCGGTCAGGTAGTAAAATAATTATCTTCAAGATGATAAATAATAATTAGTTAGAACCAGTTTAATTAATAATTACCCTAATATTATTTTGTGATGTGAAATATTATTCATAATTCCCTTTTGCACATGTTGGCGCAAGATAAAAATAACACGACATTATAATTATGAGCATGGGTTTTCTCTAAGATCATGAATGTATTTAATTTCTATTATGAAATTAAAAATTGTTGTAACACAAAGACCCTAGAAGACCAGAGGCGGTGCATTATTTTAATAAATTGGCATGATACAAAGAATCATGTCTCGAAATACCGATCAGTTTAATATCATTGTAAATACTAGATACATTCATAAATTTTACATTGCATCACTAAATAAATAAAAATGACATTTTGTCCTCCTTGAACACACTCATATCCTTGGCCTATCCCTACTGGTTAATTATAATATACTTCTTCACATCTTGGGAAAAATAAAAAAAAGAAAGGGGTCAGATCAGATGCTCAGTAAGGATAGTATATTATCAAAAACATTCAAAAATATGCACAAATATTTAATTAAATGTATAAGACTAAAACAAAAGCCTTTCAAAATTAATGTTCAGAATAATATGGGAAAGATAAATAAAATAATTCCATATACTTATTCACATGAATATTCTAATAGTTGAATAATCACATGTAATATCAATAGATAATTTCATAATGATGGAATTCATAATGTCGGACATCATAACCACATAGTCAAGGCCTCGTGCCAAGACTACAAATCGGATTTTGTCAAGGCCTTGTGCCATGAAACTAGTTTGTCTCATGAGACCTACTGATGTATCGAGGAGCTATAGCTGGCTCCACCTTTCACATACTATGTCCAATGCATTCCTCATATGAAATGGTTAAAACATAATCTCAACATTCATATTAAAAGTAGCATACGAAATGTCTATATTTTTACCAGAAACCATGAATGGAAAAAAATTGCCCATCCATAGTCAAATATAACTCATTAAATACAATATAGAAGATTGTATAATAATATATTAACCTCAATTGAGAATAATGAAGGATATTGACATAGATGAAAATAATCTGCAAAACTATTTGGGATAAATATCCCCCCATTTCTTGAAAACATTTAAAAGTCAAATTATCTATCAAGAAGCTATTTAAAATAGATTTGGGAATCAAAGTGTCCCATACCAATTTGAAACATTTAAAAGGAATATTAATTTTAAAACACTAATGTCCATATAAATAAATCCTTAAAACCATTTATAAAACATGTACATGAATGAGAATGGTTTAGAAGAATAAATATTTAAAACATTTAAAATGGTATTTTTGTTAGAGTTCATAACCAAATGAGAGACACTTGAATAAAAATAATTGAGGTAATCAAAACATTATAATATTATGAGAATAAAGAGATTCATGATATACTATGTCAAAGTAAATTATATACACCATATAAAAGTGAACTGGTGTATGACAACAATGAAGTCTCAATGGAATGTAAATTGAGATGAAATCCATTATAAAGACTTTATCCTTAGGTTAGAGATAAATCATAAAAAAATAATGTGTAAAAAATATAAATACACTCTATATGATTGTATATTTTGGGTAAATAAATCATAGTACATTCACACATATTCTTGATAAAACAACACCAATGACTTGGATGTTTAACTCAATGAATAGAAATTGAGTTAAGATTACTCTTATGATGTTCATATCAATGAGCTGAGAAATTATCAATGGAGTGATTATTTGTATCAAATGTATATACACACAAAGGGGATTGAATAATACAAATTAAATAATAAATAGTGATTCCACACATAATCTTGGAGTAAAATAATCAATAAATTATGCGTATTGACCAATGATTGAAATTGAAATTTGAAATTTCCTTACCGATTTTGTAACTCATGAAACCTAAAACCCATGAAATACTGATCATGCAATGAATTTTTAAATAACAATGGATTAATTTATATTAAAAAAGAATAAAATCATGTCTAGTACATAAACCACACAAAATTAAATAGTGGCAATACAACTTGAATCTCATGGGAATAATAAGTGATATAAAATCCCCTTACCACATTGTAATCAATCGAGTCATATGACCAAAAATTAATAACCACAAAATAATTCATACAATAACAATAAAATTAATAGAATCATGATAATATATCAAATGGAATTAAACAATAAAGAACAAGAAATAAATAAGTGGTGAACAATGGAAATCTCACGGAATTATAAGTAAGATAAAAAACCCATTACCTTAAGTATAAATTTTCTTGTATATTCCCTGTTCTTCCAGAACAATAAATATAATTTAATTAATAATTGAATAGGAACATTTCTTAAGTTTATTATTCCTTTTATATCATTTATTTCCTTGTTATAACAATTAGTTAATTATTTTATTCCATATTGGATATTTTATCGATGTTCGGAACTTGAGTAAAAAATAAACTTGTTATAATTACAATTTGTCAATGTGGTCAAAAGTCCATTATTCAAAAAATGATATAAATTTTTTTGATGTAATATATATATATATATATATATCCAGTATATATATATATATATATATGTTTTTTTAAAAGTACATAACAATTGGAGAGAAGAAATGAAATGCACCGTTCATGGAGATGGGAAGTCGTACTTACGCATGAACGCTACTTTCATTTCTATTTTTGTATTTTAATGGAATTAAAACATAATTATAAATAGTTATATTATAATTATAGTATAATATCATATATAATATCATTAAATTCATCCATTATACATCCCACACATGGAATTAATGAGTCATATCACTTTGAGGGGGTGATAGACTGCACTTCCTCTAATTAAATTATCTTGATTTACCCATAATGGAGACCATAAAGGTATGATATAAATGGAAAATACAGAAGAATAAAGAAATAATAAACATTATATATATCATATATAAATACAGTTCTATCTTAATGGCCACCATGAGAGGCGGTAGCAGATAACTGAACAATCATTGTTTTGTGAGGTGATAGTTTTCCACCCACGGAAACAATATGTTCTTTACCAATTAGATGGAGGCGTGTGTAAGTGTAGTTAGAATCCATATCATAACAACATGATAATATATTTCATATAAATTTTGTGTTATAAAACAAAGGAATAAAATGTGTTTAGGGGTTGGATAAGTAAAATAAAATAAAAGAAGTTAAGATAAACTTGTACCTTCAATTTGGGTAACTCCATTTGGTTTGAACAAAAACGTCTTCTTGAAGTGACATCTGGCTAAGGAAAGTCTTTTTGGTGGAATAGAGGAATATTGATAGCTTATTTGGGAAGGTTATAGATAATACAAGGGTCTTGATATGTGTTAGGAATGGGTTAGAAGTGGTGTCATTTTATAAGTGAGAGGAGGGTCTCTTTAGTAATTTTTGAAAATGTTTTTTTATTATATACATATATTCGGTTTCAAAAGGGCCAAAACACATTAAATTAAGAGATAAGATGAATAATGTTCGAAATTAAATCATAAAAATGTAATTTTACTAGTATTGGATATTGTTTTAATATTAATAATCTTATTTGTTTAAATCATTTATTAATGAGGTAAATACTACATCATTATTGTGTCATAAATAATTTAATTTATTTTATTTCTAAAAATTATTAAAAAATACCATAATTTATTAAATATTTTTATCATTCCAATGAATATTTATAGTATAAAATATTACTTATATTACACCATGTAAAAATTGATATATTAAAAGACATTTGTTAATGTCATTTTTGTCTTCGCTTTATGTTAAATAAAATAAAGTGTCTTTATCATTTTTATGTGGATCTATGGGGTCCCAAAATCGACCCAAATATGCCCATGGTCGACCATGACTCATCCAATAAGGTTATGACAAGTGTAAAGGTAATTATTTATTATTATAATATTATTTTTACCTTCAATTACCCTATTTAACATTAACCACAGTAAATAAAAGTCAAAAGTAACTATTCACCAACATTTATTTTCGTCTTATTGATCCATGTTTTACTTACTAATAAAAACTATATATGTATGATTTTCAAAATTTAATTCACAAAAGTGGTAAATAATTATTTAAATTAAAAAGTCAGTTTTTAACTACTACTAAGTGGTTTTACTATTAATCAAAAATTGAAGTTTTTATGAAAAATACCAAAAATTCAGCCTAATATAAATTTGATATTACGAATTGAAAAATGATGTATATTTTTCCAAATTAAAAACACAGATGTTTTATTAATTAATTTAAAATTAATTCACATCTTCAAAACAAATAGTGTGCTTTTAAGAAAGAATTACTATCAAAATATTGACATTTTTTTAGGTATAATTTCAAAGTGAAATTAATTCCATTGACCAACATTTGAATAAATGGTAAAAATATTATATAATTATACTTAAAATCCATTTAAATGTATAATTGAACACTATAAATTATTTTGAATAAAATGTTTTTTCAATTAAAATTTAGTATTTTTCATTATTCACCAAAAAATAAAAGTTACCAGAAAAACACCAAAAAATTAACAAAACAAAATTTTTCTATCTAGATTATAAATAAGATGCTTATTTTGTCAAATTAAATATATAAAAGTATCACATATTGTATTTAAAAAGGGTTTTCCATTAAAAGGCGGTAAAATTGCAGTTTTAGAAAAATACTTCATTTATCTGAAAAAAATGAATTTGTTCTTATATTAGGACTAATAAACACATCATATCGATGTTAAAATTATATGGAATATATAATATTCAATATTTGGTTAATAATATTCATAGCTGCTTCGTAACAGCTAGTTTGGAACGTCATCATGCACTTGAACTCGATGTTGTGTGAGGCGCATGTTATTGAATTATTTTAAAGATATAACGTACTATGAATCCTTGTGGTGTTACATTCTCCCCTCTAATAAATTGTTTCCTCGCAATTTGAAATTTTTCATCAAAAATAAAATTTTAAAAATAGAAAAATACCATTGTGGAAAACCCACATCGGAAATTGGGTTAATAAAATTTTTCTTAATAACAGGGAATGGGAAATAAAAAAGTCACCACCAAATTATGATATTGATTAGGAGAACATTATAGGAAATTAGAGACACATAATTGGAAGATAAACATAAATATTTATAGGGAGTGATTGAGATCATCAATCACAAACAAGTGTGAAATTGAGGGCCTCAAAGCCATCAATCTATGATGATTTAAAATATTCTTGGTTCAAAAAAAACATAAGGTCTTAGGATAAAACAATTTTTTTTGTTTTAAGATCCCTTCCGTAATGTTTAAGAATTAATTTATTCATATAATAATGAAGAAAATATACTTAACAAGTAGGGTATCATCCTTTAACTAATTCCTACAACAAACTCATCTTTTACTCCAAACTATGAGTATTTAAGATGACTTGGTCACACCTAAAGCACTAGAATAAACATATAGAGGATCATATAATCCATAAAGGATAAACTATATATTTCCCTTTTCTTAAGAGATTAACCAAAACCAAAATGGTTAGTATAATATCAGATAATCCCCAGAAAGGATAAACTTTTAGGGAAAGAATTACAAATCATAATTTTAAAAATTAAACCAACAATACCCAAATTTCAATAAATACCAATCAATAAAAAATTGTACATAATATATTTCAATATAATCCAAACTAATATTGAATCTCAAAATGCAGAAGAACTTGATTACATTTTCTACCACGTTAAATTTTATCTCCAAATAACATCGACTACTCTTAAAGTCGCATACTTATAAGTAATTAACATAATAACATTTTCACTATGATAGGTTAAATATTTTCATTAATAACCCAAATATCTATAAATCCACAATTAAAACATAGATAGAAATCCATCATTATTATTCAAATGAAATCCCATAGTATTCTATTTTCCATTGGCATATAGTGTTCCCAATGGAGCGAACGTCTTCCAGAATAACATTTATCATGTAATCACCAAATCATTTTCCAACACTAAGGATATCTATTTGATAAAACATAATATTTCAAATCAACTTATTATTGATTATTAAATCCATTTAACTGAAATTAATTAGTCACACTAACCAGGGACTTCATGTAGTCCAGTGGTAGGCAATAAATCTGAGTCACACTTTGGTTGTGTGTTCGATTCCCACTGCTTTTTCCAACGTGACGGGTTGTATCATGGTCTATGTGTTGTCTTTTTTCCAAAAAATATATTTTATAACATTCCCAAATTGTGATAAATTACTCAAAATAACCATAATGCAATTTAACCACAAATGTTATCTCATACCTCTCATTTTTATCCTAAAACTTAATAACCTGTAATTGCCTCAAATTCAATGATCATATAAAAACAAATGGTTATTTATAAATATATCAACCAAAGAAAAGATAATTCTTCCTCTAATATTATTTTCACATAACAGACTATAGGGTTAAAAGAGAAAAGTATTCCAAAGTGATCACATCAACAATTATCTCTAATAGTTTTAAAATTTTTTCCATCCATTTATTTCCACATAGGTTCTTCCTTGACCAAGATGTTATCTAATAGAATATGGAATTAAATGGGTAAGGCCAAGGTCCAATAAATTTATGGAAAATGATTGTAAATGGGTTCTTTGGACTAGTTTTATTTTCTCCCATAGTACTCTTCATTTTTCCTCGACAATTCTTTACATCTAGTCCTTATTACCCACATATAATGCATTTATTTGTTCCATTAAGACACTTTCCTGGGTGTCTCATTTCACATTTACTACATGATGGATGTTGAGGTTTCGTTTCTCCATGGTCTCCAATATTGGAGTTCTTATCATTCATCGCCTTTATCTTCTTTATTGTGTCTGGGAGTTGGTTAATATATATGATTTTAATCATATTTTTGGAAAACTGATCTGTCATGAACACGATATCTTTTATGCTTGCAACATTCCATTTTTTTCATTTACACCATTGTTCCCAACTTGTACATCATGATAAATGTTACTATGACTTCCACGGAATCCAGCCGTTCACTAAAACTAGAATGCACTATGTGAGTAAAAATAGTCATTAAATCATTTAGAGAATATCATGACACATTATTTTCAATTTGAAACACCTTAGGATTAACCAAGGTAATTTATTATCATCTTATATTAAAATCCTTAAAATATGTTTATAAAGAAATTGAAAATTATCCTAAGCATATCCCCCAGGTGTGTCAAAACCAATAGTGAAACAAGGATCATTGTCGTGTACCAGGATACCTCAGGTCCAGCCCTAAACTCCTTATCGTAGTTTTCAATCCTAGGTACATCTGTACCAGAGCCGCCTCTACATGTTCATATCCAGACAATGATATATTACTTGGAAAATACAAAAAATATCTACAGTGCCAAAATTCTTGAATGTTGTTCTATACTAATCCTTAAAGTTTATCTTAGTGTAATATGCTCTAATGAGAGTTTATCTAAATATAGTTTCCAAGTTTTATACTAAACATCCACTAATACTAATTGTAACAGCCCGACCTTGAAGACCATAGATGGTGAATTATTTTATTACATTGGAATGATACAAGGAATCATGTATCGAAAGACCGATCAATTTAGTAGGCTTGGAAATACTAGAAACATACACAAGTTTTACATTACATCATGAAATAAATAAATAAAACACTATGTCCCCCTTGAACACACTCATATCCTTGTACTATCCCTGCAGGTTAATCATAATTTACTTCTTCACATTCTAGGAAAAATAAAATATATGTAGGTGTGAGCTTAGATGCTCAGTAAGGAAGACAATATAGTGGAATCTTTCATAAATAAACATTAACATTTATGGAAATGCATACGACTAAAACAAAATACCTTGAAAATTTATCTTCAACATTATATGGAAAATATAAATCAAATAATAACGTTTACTTATTCACATGGATATTCTACTAGTTCAAAAATCACATGTAAAATCAATATCTAATTTCATAATAATTCCATGCATAATGTCGGACATCATAACCACATAGTACATGCCTCTTGCCAAGACTACAAATAAGATCTTGTCAAGGCCTTATACCAGGACACCAGTTTGTCTCATGAGACCTATATATGTATTGGGGAGCTATAGCATGCTCCAACCATCACTTAATAGTCGAATTCATTCCTCATTTGAAAAGGTTGTAACATAATCTCAACATTTGTAATAAAACAAGCATACGAAATGTCAATATTCTAACCAAAAACCATGAATGGAATAAAAATTTAACATACACAATCAAAAATAACTCATTAAATACAATTTGGAAGATTTTATTATAATATGTTAACATTATTCAAGAATAATGAAGGATATTGACATAGATGAAAATAATCATCAACACTATTTGAGAGAAATATCCCAATTTTTCTTGAAAACATTTAAAAGTCACATTATTTATCAAAAATACATTTAAAATATATTTTTGAATCCACATGTCCCATACAACTTTGAAACTTTTAAAAATAATTTTAATTTTAAAATTTTAATGTCTATATAAATAAATACTTAAACCCATTTTTAAAACATGGACAATAATGAGAATGATTTAAAAGAATAAATCGTTAAAACATTTAAAATTATATTTTAGTTAGAGTTCAGACCATAATGAGAGAAATGAGAAGCAAAATAATTGATGTAATCAAAACATTATAATATCTTTATAAAAAAGGGATTCAGGATATACTATATCAAAATACATTATATACACCATATAAAAATGAATTGGTGTATAACAACAAATAAGTATCAATGGAATTTAAATTGAGATGAAATCCCTTATAAAGACTATATCCTTAGGTTAAGGATAAATCAACGAAATAATTATGTGTGTTAAAATTATAGACACTCTATATGATTGGATATTAGATGTAAATAAATCAGAGGACATTCATATATATTTTGGAAAAAACCACACATTGACTTGGATGTTTAACTCAATGAATGGAAATTGAGTTAAGATTACTCTTATCAAGTTTATATTAATGAATTAAGAAATTATCAGTGGAGTGATTATGTGATTCAAAAGTACATCCACAAAAAGGGGAGTGTATATTACTACCTAATTATAAATAGTTATCTGACACATAATCGTGGTGTAAAATAATCAATGAAGTATAACTAAAGCCCAATGAGTGGAAATTGAAATTTGAAATTTGAAATTTCTTTATCGATTTGGTTTCTCATGAAACTTACAACCCATGAATGAAGGATCATAAAATAATATTTTAAATACCCATAGATTAAATTATATTACACAAGGAATAAAATAATGGCCAGTACATACACCACACAAAAGGAAATATTTGAAATACAATGTGAATCTCACGGGAATAAGAAGCGAGATGAAATCCCCTTAACACGTTGTAATCAATCAAGTCATATGAAAAATATTTAATAACCCAAAAATCATTCACTTAATAACATGAATATGAATATAATAATGATGATATATTCCAAAATACATTACACAGTACACCACATGAAATAAATAAGTGGCGAACAATAGAAATCTCACGGAATTAAAAGTGAGGTAAGAAACCCCTTACCTCAAGTCTGACTTTTCTTATATGTTACTTGTTCTTTCTGAATAATAAAAAAAAATTCTATTTTATTAAGAAATTTTTTCATGTATATTATTCCTTTTATATCACTTAATTCATTTCTATAACAATTAGTTAATTATTTTAGTTCATATTGGATATTTTATCGATGTTCAAAACTTGAGTAAAAAATTAACTTTTTATAATAACTATTTTGTCCATGTGGTCAAAAGTCCATTATCCCTAGAATGATATACATGGATTAGATGACACACACACACAAACACACACACACACACACATATATATATATTAAATATCTAGTATATATATGTATTTATAATAGTACATTACATTTGGAGATAAGAAATTAAATGCACCGTTCAAGGAGACGGTAAGCCGTACGTACACATGAATGCTACTTTCATTTCTATTTTTGTATTTTAATGTAATAAAAACATAATAATAAATAGTTATATTTTATTTAAGTATAATATCATATATAATATCATTAAATCAATTCTTTTTACTTCCCACATAAGGCAGTAACGTGTCATATGACATTGAGGGGGCTGTTGTCCGCACTTCCTCAAATAAAATTATCGTGTTTTACCCATAATGGAAACCATAATGTTATGATATAAATGGAAAATTAATAAGAATAAATAAAAAATAAACATAATATATATCTTATATAAATACAGTTCCATTTTAATGGCCTCCATGAGAGGCAGTAGGAGATAATTGAACTATCGTTGTTTCATGAGGCGATTGTTTTCCATCCACAAAAACAGTATGTTCTTTGCCCATTAGATAAAGGTGTGGGTAAGTATACTTTTAATACTTCTCATAAAAACACCCTATTATTTTGAGGATAATTGTTTTTATGAAATAAAGGAATAAAAAGAGTTTAGCATTTGGAGATGTAAAATTAATGAAAAGAAGTTAAGAGAAACCTTTACCTTTAATTTGGGTAACTCCCTTTGGTTTGAACCAAATGGACTTCTCAAAGTTACTTCTACCTAAGGTAAGGATTATAATTGGAAGTGAGGGATATTTAGGGAAACTTTGGGTAGGATTTGAGTGATCCAAGGTGCTTGAGAGGTGTTAGGAATGGGTTATAAGTTGTGTCCTTTTATACAGGAGAGGAGGGGCTCTTTAGGAATATTTGTAAATATGATTTTATTATAAACTTATCTTTGGTTTCAAAAGGCCCAAAACTCATTAAAGTTGAATATAATATGAATAAGTTTAGAAATAAATTCATCCAATACTAATTGGATAGGTTTTGATATTTTTTAAATATTAATAATCTTTATTATTTAAATCATTTATTAACTAGGTAAATACTGCATCATTATTGTGTCATAAATAAATTATTTTATTTTATGTTTTATTTTTTAAAAAAAATACAAAAATTTAGGGAATATTTTTATCTTTTCAATCAATATTTATAGTAGAAATTATGACTTATATAACCCGATGTAGTAATTTATATACTAAATGATTTTTGTTAATTTAATTTTTGTCTTTACTTTTAGTTCATTAAAATAAAGTGTCATTATCATTCATAAGTGGCACAATGGGGTCCCAAAATATACCCAAGTATGCCCATGTTCGGCCATGACTCATCCAGTATGTTTAGGAAAAGTGTTAATATAATTTTTTATTATCATAATATTCTTTTTACATTGAATTACCCGATTTATCTTTAACCGCGGTAAATAAAAGCCAAAAGATACTATTCACCAAAATTTATTTTCATCTTATAGAACCACATTTTACTTTTTAATAACAACCATGTATGTATGATTTTATAAATTCAATTCACAAAAGCTGTAAATATT
Source organism: Viscum album (assembly GCA_963277665.1). Taxonomy (NCBI): domain Eukaryota; kingdom Viridiplantae; phylum Streptophyta; class Magnoliopsida; order Santalales; family Viscaceae; genus Viscum; species Viscum album. Next base: position 847,727,122 of record OY728164.1, on the reverse strand, counting down.
CATTTAAATGAAAAATCAGTTTTCTAACTACTAGTATGTGGTTTTACTATTCATCAAAAATTGATGTTTTTCATAAAAATAAAAAAAATTAACCATAAGATATATTTGAAATTCCAAATTCAAAAATGATGTCTATTTTACCAAAATAAAAACATATATGATTTATTAATCAATTAAAAATTAATTCCCGTTGTCAAAAACAAATAGCGTGTTTTTGCGAAATAATAACTATAAAAAGATTGACACTGGTTATGTATAATTTCAATGTGAAATTAATTACAATGAAAAAAATTGTATTAAATGTTAAAAATATAATATAATTATACTTATGAACCATTTAAATGTACAATTGAACACTAAATTTATTTTTATTGAAAAAGTTGTTTTCAATTAAAATATATTATTTTGCATGATTCTCCAAAATATGAAAGTTATCAGAAAAACTACAAAAACATATCGAAACTGTATTTTTATGTCCCAAATATAAATAAGGAAGTTTATTTTGTCTAATAGAATATATAAAAGTAACAAATATTGGATTTAAAAAGGGTTACCATTAAAAGGCGGTAAAGTTGCATTAAAAAATACATCATTTATCTGAATAAATGAATTTGTTCTTTTATTATGTCTATGAAATAGATAACATGGATGTTAAAATTATATGGAATATACAAAATTTAAAATTTGCTTAATACTATTCATAACAGCTTTTGAACTGCTATTTTGGTACGTTGTCGTGCGCTCGAACTCGGTGTTGTGTGAGGTTCAAGCAATTGAATTATTTTAAATAGATAATGTACTATGATACCTTGGGGTGTTAAATTCTACCCTCCTTCAATAAATTGCATCCTCCTAATTTGATTTTTTTTTAAAATAAGGTTAAAAATAATAAAATCACTTTGTGGAAAACCCTCATCAGAAATTGGGTTAATAATATTTAGTCTTAACAAGAGGTAAATAGAAATGAAAAAGTCACCTCCAACTTATGATCTCGATTAGGAGAACATTGGTGGAAATTAGAGACACAAAATTATAAGGAAAACATAAATATTTATAGGGAGTGATTGAGATCATCAATCACAAACATAGTATAAAATTGTGGGCCTTAAAGACATCAATATATGATTATTTAAAATATTGTTGGTTCAACAAATCATAAGGAATTAAGATAACACATTTTTTATGCTATATTCTCTAATGTGTAAGAATTAATTTATTCATAGAATAAGGGGAATAATTTACTTGACAAGTAGAGTTTCATCCTTCGACTAATTCCTACCACAAACTAATCATTAACTCCAAACGATGAGTATTCAAGATGACTTGGTCACAACTGAAGCACGAGAATCAACATATAGAGAATCACATAATACACAAAGTATGAAATATATATATTTCCCATTTCATTAGAGATTAACCAAAACCAAAATGGTCATTAAAAGATCAGATGATCCCCAAAAAGGATAATCATTTAGAGAAAGAAATACTAATCTTAATTTCTAAAATTAAACCAATTATACCCAAAGATCAATAAATACCATTAAATAAACAACTATCCATAAAATATTTCAATATAATCCAAACTAATATTGAATCCCAAAATGAAAAAGAACTTACTTACTTAGTCTTCTATATTAAATTGTATCTCCAGATAACATCGACTACTCTTAAAGTCACATACTTAAAAAGTAAATAACCTAATCATATTTTCTCTATGACAGGTTAATCATTTCCATAAATAACCCAAATCTATATAAATACACATTAAAAACATTGATAAAAATCCACCATTATTCCTAAAATAAATACCAGAGTATTCTATTTTCCATAGGCATATAGTGTTCCCAACAGAGCGAAGGTTTTCAAAGATAACATTTATCAATTAATCACAAAATCATTTCCCAACTCTATGGATATATATTTGATAAAAAATAAGATTCCAAATCAACTTATTATTGATCAATAAAGACATTTAACTGAAAATAATTAGTCACACTAACCAGGTACTTCATGTAGTATAGTGGTAGGTGATAAATCGAAGTCGCCCTTTGGTTGTGGGTTTGATTTCCACAGCTTTGTCTAACGCAGATGCTCTTGCCAAAAAAGGAGTTCACCAACGCATGACTTGGATGGACTCCCTGGAAAATGATTTATTTGAGATTTTTGATAGAGATTGCAAAAAAAAATCCCCTATTTCAGACTCTTGTAACTTTCTTGTTTTTTTAATAATAATTTTTTCTTTGGTCTTTGACCAAGGCATTACCTTAAAAAAATAGAAAAGTATTCCAAAGTAATCAGATCAACTAATATCCCTAATACTTTTAAACATTTCTCCATCCATTTATTTAGACATAGGTTCTTCCATGACCATGATGTTATCTTATAGAATAGGGCATTGAATCGGGTAACGCTAAGGTCCCATACATTTACGGAAAATGACTGTAAATGGGTTTTTAGGACCAATTTTATTTTTTTTCCATAATAGTACTCATATTTCCTTAACAATTATTTACTCTATGTCCTCATTTCTCACACATAATGCATTTCTTTATTACATTAAAACAGTTTCCTAGGTGTCTCCTTCCACATTTCCTACATGATTAAAGTTCAGGTTTCTTTTCTCTATCGTCTCCACTGATGGAGCTCTTATAATTCATCGCCTTTCTCTTCTTTGTTGAGTCCGAGAGTTGTTTAATATATATGTTTTTGATAATATTTTGGGAAAACTAATTTATCATGAACAAGATATCTTTTACTGCTGTCAACATTCCATTTTTTTCTCATTTATACAATTGTCCCCACCTTGTACATCATGCTCAATGTTACTATGACTTCTATGGAATCCAATCATTGACTAAAACCAGGAAGCACTATATGAGTAAAAATATTCATTAAATCATTTAGAGAATATAATGACATATTATTTTCAATTTTAAACACCTTAGGATTAACCAAGGTCAATTATTCTCATCTTAAATTAAAATCCATCAAATATTTTTTTAAAGAATGTGAAAATTATCCTAAGCATATCCCCAGGAGTATCGTAACCAAGAGTGTAGCAGGGCCCGTTGTTGTGTACAAGGATACCTCCAGTAAAGCCTAAAACATTTTATCAGAGTTTTCACTCCTAGGTACATCTGTGCCAGAGCTGCCTCTACCTGCTCGTATCGAGACAGAGACATATTTCATGTAAAATAGAAAAAAATCTCGATGTTACAATTTTTTTTTGAAAGTTCTTATATACTAATCTGTAATGTCTATCTTAGTGTAATATGATCTAATAAGTTTTTATCTAAATATAGTTTCTAAGGTTTGTACTAAACATCCTCTAATACAAACTGTAACACCCCAGCCTAGAATCCTAGAGACAGTGAATTATTTTAATAAATTGTCATGATACCAGGAATCATTTATTGAAATACCAATCAATTTAATAGCCTTGGAAATACTAGATACATACATAATTTTTACATTACATCATGAAATAAATAAATATAACATTGTGTCCCCCTTCAACACACTCAAATCCTTTGCCTATCCAGGCAGGTTAATCTAAATTTACTTCTTCACATCCTGGAAAAAATAAAACATTGAAAGGGGTGAGCTTAGATGCTCAATAAGGATAACAATATAGTAGATACTTTCATAAATAATCATAAACATTTTAGGAAATGTATACGACTAAAACAAAATCCGATTAAAAATAAACTTCAGCATAATATGGAAAAGAAAATTCATATAATACCATTTACATATTCACTTGGATATTTTACTATTTTAAAAATCACATGTAAAATCAATATCTAATTTCATAATGATGGAATACATATTCCCGGACATCAAAATCACATAGTCTAGGCCTCTTTCCAAGACTACAAATAAGACACTAGTTTGTCCATGCCTTATGCCAAGACACTAGTTTGTCTAATGAGACAAAATGATGTATCAAGGAGCTATAACAGACTCCACCCATCACTTACTAAGACCAATTAATTCCTTATATGAAAAGTTTTTAACATAATCTCAAAATTCATAGTAAAACAATCATATGAAATGTCTATATTTTAACCACAAAACATGAATGGAATAAAAATTTCACATCCACAATCAAACATAACTAATTCAATACAATATGGAAGATTTTATTATAATATATTTACCTCATTAAACAATAATGATGTATATTTACGTAGATTAAAATAATCATCAAAAATATTTGAGAGAAATATACCATTATTTCTTGAAAACATTTGAAAGTAAAATTATTTATCAAGAAGCCATTTAAAATAGATTTTTAAATCAAAGTGTCTCATAAAACATTGAAACTTTTAAAATTAATTTCAATTTGAAAACATTAATGCCTATATAAATAAATCGTTAAAACCATTTTTAAAACATGGACATTAATGAGAAATATTTAGAAGAATAAATCATTAAAACATTTAAAATGATATTTTAGTTAGAGTTCATAATCAAATGTGCGACACTAAAAGAAGAATAATTAAGGTAATCAAAACATTATAATATCATGAGAACAAAGGGATTCATGATATTCTATGTCAAAATACATTATATAAACCATATAAAAGTGATTTTGCATATAACAAAAAAATATAAATGGAATTTAAATTGAGATGAAATCCATTATAAAGAATGTATCGTTAGGTTATGTATGAATCAAAGACAAAATTATTTGTGAAAAAAAATATATACGCTCTATATGATTGGATATTCAGTGTAAATCAATCAGAGAACATTCACCCTTATTCTTGAAAAAACCACACTAGTGATTTGGATGTTTAACTCAATGATTGGAAATTGAGCCAAGATTTCTCTTATCAAGTTCATATCAATGACTTGAGAAATTATCAATGGAGTGATTATGTGTATCAAAATTATATACACAAAAAGTTGAGTGTAAATTACTACATAAATAATAAATAGTGCTTTCACACATAATCGTGGAGTAAAATAGTCAATAAAGTATGTGTAAAGTCCAATGAGTAGAAATCGAAAATTGAAATTTCTATACCGATTTAGTTACTCATGAAACATACACCCCATGAAAGAAGGATCATAAAATGAAGTAGTAAATACCCACAGATTAATGGATTTTACACAAGTAATAAAATATTTTCCAGTACATACACAACAGAAAAGAAAATATTGGCAATACAATGTGAATCTCATGGGAATAAGATGTGAGATGAAATTCCCTTACCAAGTTGTAATCAATCAAGTCGTATGACCAAAAAATAATAACCCTGAAATCATTCTCATAATAACATGAATATGAAAATAATCATGATAATATATACCAAAAGGTAGTGCACAATACAAAACATGAAATAAATAAGTAGCAAATAATGGAAACCTCACAGAATTAAATGTGAGATAAGAAACCCCTTACCTCAAGTCCGACTTGTCTTGTATTTTACTCTGTCTTTCTGAATAATAAAATAAAGATAATATCTACTTGATTAAGAAAATTTTTCATGTTTTTTATTCATTTTATATCAATTGTTCTAATATATATAACAATTAGTTAATTATTTGAGTTCATATTGGATAATTTATCGATGTTCGACACTTGAGTCAAAAATGAACTTGTTATAATTACAATTTTTTCCACGAAGTCAAAATTCCGTTATCCCCAGAATTATATACATGGTTTCGATATCATATATATATATATATATATATATTATTTCCAGTATATATATGTATTTATAATAGTGCATAACATTTGTAGATAAGAAATGCAATGCACCGTTCATGGATATGGTAAGTCGTACGTAAGCATGAACACTACTTTCATTTCTATTTTTTGTATTTTAATGGAATAAAAACATACTTATACATAGTTATATTATAATTAAGTATAATATAATATATATTATCATTAAACACATCCTTTATATGTCTTACATAAGGCTTTAACGAGTCATATCACTTTTATGGGGCAGTAGTATGCACTTCCTCAAATGAAATTATCTCATTTTACGCATAATGGAATCCATAAATGTATGATACAAATGGAAAATTAATTAGAATAATGAAAACATAAAAATAATATATATCATATAAAAATATATTTTCATCTTAATGGCCACCATGAGAGGAGTTATTAGATAATTGAACAATCAACGTTTCGTGAGGCGATAGTTTTCCATCCACAGAAACAATATGTTCTTTACCCATTATATGGAGGTGTGCATAAGTGTACATTTAATCCTTATCACAAAAACATGTTAGAATACTGAATATATGTCTTCTATTATAAAATAATGTAATAAAATTACTTTAGGGGTTGGATAAGTAAAAAAAAGAAAATAAGTTAAGAGAAACATTTACCTTTAATTTGGGTAACTCCCTTTGGTTTGTACCAAAAGGACATCTCGAAGTGAATTCTGCCTAAGGTAAGGATTATAAGTGGAAGAGAGGGATATTGAGGGATTATTTAGGTAGGTTTTGGGTGATCCAAGGGGCTTGAGAGCTGTTAGGAATGGGTTATTAGTGGTGTCCTTTTATACGGGAGAGGCGGGGCTCTTTAGGAATGTTTGTAAAAATTATTTTATTATAAACATATCTTCTATTTCAAAAGGCCCAATATAAATTAAATTAAAATATAAGATGAATCATGTTAAAAATAAAATCATCCAATAATAATTGGACATGTTTTGGATATTTTTTTAATATTAATAATCATATTTATTTAAATCATTTATTAATTAGGTAAATATTGCATCATTACTGTGTCATAAATATTTTATTTTTTTGATCTATAAAAATTAAAAAAACCATAATGTAGGAAATATTTTTATCTTTCCAATGAATATTTATAGTAGAAATTATGACTTATATAACCCCATATAAAAATTTTCATACTCAAAGATATTTTTTAATGTAATTTTTGTCTTTGCTTTAAGTTAATTAAAATAAAGTGTCATTATGATTCTTAAGTGGCACGATGAGATCCCTAAATCGACCCAAGTATGCCCATGGTTGTCCAAGACTCCTCCAATAAGTTTAGGAGAAGTGTTAATGTAATTTTTGATTATTATAATACTCTTTTTACCTTGAATTACCCAATTTACCTTTAACCGTGGTAAATAAAAGTGAAAAGTTACTATTCAACAAACATTATTTTCATCTTATTGAAACAAATTTTACTTATTAATAACAACCATGTATGTAGGATTTTTTAAATCAAATTCACGGAAGCTATAAATATTCATTTAAATGAAAAATTCGGTTTTTTTAACCACTACTAAGTGGTTTTACTATTCATAAAAAATTGATGTTTTTGAAAAAAATACCAAAAATTCAGCCTAAGAAATATTTGATATTACAAATTAAAAATTGATGTCTATTTTATCAAATTAATAACATAGAAGTTTCATTAATCAATTTAAAATTAATTCTCGTGGTCAAACCAAATAGCTTGTTTTTAAGAAACAAAAACGATAAAAAGATGGACACTTGTTTATGTATAATTTCAAGGTGAAATTAATTCCAGTGACCAAAATAGGATTAAATGGTAAAAATATAATCTAATTATAATCACTAACAATTTAAATGTATAATTTAACACTACAAAATATTTTAATTAAAAAAATTTGTTTTCAATTAAATTTTAGTATTTTGCAATATTCACAAAAACATGAAAGTTATAAAAAAAACACAACAAATTTATCGAAACTGAATTTTTATGTCCCAATTCTAAATAAAAATGTTCATTTTGTCAAATTGAATATTTTAAAGATAGAAATATTGGATTTAAAATTATTTTCCATTAATAGACAGTAAAAATGCATTTTTTTAAAAATACTTCATTTATCTAAAAAAATTAATTTGTTCTTATATTATGTCTATGAAAAACATAACATGTATGTTAAAATTATATGGAATATATAAAATTCAAAATTCAGTTATTAATATTCATAACTGCTTTTGAACGACTAGTTTGGTACGTTGTCATGCACTCGAACTCGGTGTTGTGTGAGGTGCAAGCAATTGAATTATTTTAAAGAGAAAACATACTATAAATCCTTAGTGGGTTACATTTTCCCCTCATTTAAAAATTTTTATCCTAGCAATTTTTAATTTCTCTTCAAAAATAAAAGTATAAAAATAGAAAAATACCTTTGTGGAAAACCCACATCAGAAATTCCGTTAATAAAATTTAGTCTTAATAAGAGGGAAAGAGAAATGAAAAAGTCCCCACCAAGTTATGATCTCGATTTGTAATACAATTGAGGAAATTAGATACACATAATTGGAGAAAAAATGAAAATATTTATAGGGAGTGATTGAGATCATCTATCACTAACAAGAATAAAATTGAGGGCCCCAAAGCCATCAATCTATGCTGATTTAAAATATCATTGGTTCAACAAAACCTAAGGTATTAGGAAAACAATTTTTTCCGAAGATACCTTCACTAATTTTTATGAATTTATTTATTCATAGAATAAGGGAAAAATTATACTTGACATGTAGAGTTTCATCCTTCAAATAATTCTAACCACAAACACATTATTCACTTCAAACTATGAGTATTCAAGATGACTTCGTCACAACTGAAGCACTTGAATCAACATATAGAGAATCACATAATACACAAAGGATGAACTATATATTTACCATTTCATTAGAGATTAACCACAAAAAAATGGTTAGTTCAAGATCAGATGATCCACAAAATGGATAATCCTTTAGAGAAAGAAATACTAATCTAAATTTCTAAAATTAAACCAATAATACCAAAAGTTCAATAAATTTCATTCAATAAACAATTGTCCATTAAATATTTCAATATAATCCAAAATAATATTGAAACCCAAAATGCAAAATAACTTACTTAATTAGTCTTCCATATTAAATTGTATCTTTAAATAACATCGACCACTCTTAAAGTCACATACTTAAAAATAATTAACCTAAACAAATTTTCTCTATAATAGGTCAATAATTTCCATAAATAACAAATATATATATATAAAATAATAAAAAAATAGATAAAAATCCACCATTATTTCTCAAATTAAATACCAAAATATTATTTTTTCCTTATGCAAATAGTGTTCCCAACAGATTGAACAACTTCTAAAATAACATTTATCACTTAATCACCAAATCATTTTCCTACACAAAGGATATCTATTTGATAAAAAAAATTAAAAACAAAATTATTATTGATCAAAAAATCATTTAACTAATAAAAATTAGTCACACTTATTAGGGACATCACGTAGTCTAGTGGTAGGCGGTAAATCTGATTCACACTTTGGTTGTTGGTTCAATTCTCACAAATTTGTCTAACATGACAGATTGTCACACGGTCTGCATGCTATCTTTTTTTCAAAAAAGTTATTTTATAAAATTCCAAAAATGATATAAATTCCTCAAAATAACCATAAAAAAATTTAACCACAATTTTTATCTCATACCACACATTTTCATCCAAAAAATGAATAACATGTAAATGCAACAAATTCAAGGATCATAAAAACCCAAATGGTTATTTATAACTATATCTACAAAAGAAAAGATAATTCTTCCTACAATAGTATTTTAACATAAAAAACTATAGGGATTCCAGAGAAAAGTCTTCCAAAGTAATCACATCAACAAAGAGCACTAATACTTTAAAAAAATTCTCCATCAATTTATTTCCACATAGGTTCTTCCATGAAAACGATTTTACCCTATAGAACAGGGCATTGACTCGAGTAATTCCATTGTCCCATACATTTACAGCAAATCACTGTAAATGGGTTCTTGGGATCAGTTTTATTTTCATCCACAATACTCTTCATTTTTCCTTGACAATTCTTTAAATAATGTCCTCATTTCCCACAAATAAAGCATTTCTTTATTCCATTGAGAAATTTTCATGGGTGAGTCCTTCCACACATCCAGCATGATAGAAATTTAGATTTCTTTTCTCCATGGTCTCCACTACTGGATCTCTTATCATTTATCCCCTTTCTTTTCTTTGTTGAGTCCGGTAGTTGGTTAATATATATGTTATTGATCATATTTTTGTAAAACTGAATTGACACGAATAGGATATCTTTTACACCTATCATCATTCCAGTTTTTGTCTCATTTCCACCACTGTTCCCAACTGGTACTTCATTTTCAATGTTACTATGAATTCCTTGGAATACATTAATTGACTAAAATCAGAAAGAATTATGTGAGTAACAATAGTCATAAAATCATTTAGATAATGTCATGCCACATTATTTTTAATTTGAAACACCTTAGAATTATCCAAGGTCATTTATTCTCATTTTATATTAAAACCCTTAAAATCATTTTGTCACAAATGTGTAAATTATTCTATGAATATCCCATGGGATTGTCGTAACGGAGTGTTCAAAAGGGCCCGTTTTCATGTACTAGGATAACCCAAGTCAAGCCCGAAACTCCTGGTCCGAATTTTCACTCCTAGGTACATCTGTTCCAGAGCCACCTCTACCTGCTAATATTTATACAAGGATTTATTGCTTGGAAAAGTCCTGGAAACTCTATGTTACCAAAATTCTTGTAATTTCTTCTATACTAATCCTCAATGTCTATCTTAGTGCAATGTGATCTAATCAGAGTTTATCTAAATCTTATTTACAAGTTTTGTACTAAACTTCCTCTGATACCAACTCTAATGCCCCGACCCCAGAATCCTGAAGATGGTGCATTATTTTAATAAACTATCATAACACAAGGAATCATGTCTCAAATTACCGATCATTTTAGTATCCTTGGAAATAATAGATACATACATTAGTTTTACATTACACCCTCAAATAAATAAAAACAAAAATGTGTCCCCCTTGAACACACTTGTATCCTTATCCTATCCCTATGGGTTAATCATAATTTACATGTTCACATCCTGGGAAAAATAAAACATAAAAAGTGGTGTGCTAATTTGCTTAGTAAGTATAACAATATAGAAAAACATTCATAAATAATCATAAACATTTAAGGCAATGTATATGACCAAAACAAAATCCTATTAAAATCAAACTTCAGTATAATATGGAAAAGTTAAATCAAATAATTCCATTTACTTATTGACATGAATATTCTACTAGTCTTATAATCACATGTAATATGAATTTCTAATTTCATAATTATGGAATGCATAATGTCATACATCATAAAACTGTAGTCAAGATCTCATGCCAAGACTAAAAATAAGATTTTGTCAAGTCCTTGTGCCAAAACACTATTTTGTCTCATGAGACTGACCGATGCATCGAGGATCTATAGTGGGATCCACCCATAACTTAATATTCCCAACACATTCATCATATGAAAAGGTTGAAACACAATCCAAACATTCATATTAAAACTAGCATATGAAATGTCATTATTTTTACCACAAACCCTGAATGGGATAAAAATAGCATACACACAGCCAAACATAACTCATTAAATACAACATGGAAGATTGTGTTATAATAGATTAACCCAAATAGTGAATAATGTATTATATTTACATAGATGAAAATAATCATCAAAACTATTTGAGAGAAATATCCCCCTTTTTCTTGAAAACATTTAAAGTCACATTATTTATCAAGAATCCATTTAAAAGATATTATTGAATAAAAGTTTCTCATACCACATTGAAACTTTTAAAAGGAATTTTAAATTTAATGAATTAATGTCCATATAAATAAATCTTTAAATCCATTTTTAAAACATGGACATCAATGAGAAAGATTTAGAAGAATATAATTTTAAAACATCTAAAATTATATTTTACTTAAAGTTAAAAACCAAATGAGAGGAACTTGATTAAAAATAATTGAGGTAATCAAAACATTATAATATCATGAGAATAAATGGATTTATGATATAATATATCAATTTACATTATATACACAATATAAAAGTTAATGTGTGTATAACAACAAAGAAGGCTCAATGGAATGTAAATTGAGATAAAATCCCTTATAAAGATTGTATCCTTTGGTTAAGGATAAATCAACGACATAATTATGTGTGAAAAATATAAATATACTCAACATGATTGGATATTCAGTGTCAATTAATCAGAGTACATTCACACATATTCTTGAAAAAACAACACCAATGACTTGGATGTTTAAATCAATGAATGGAAATTGAGTTATGATTACTATTATCAAGTTCATATCAATGACTTGAGAAATTTTAAATGGAGTGATTTTGTGTATAAAAATTATATCCAAACAAAGGGGAGTAAAAATTACTACATAAATAATAAATAGTGATTCCATACATAATCTTGGATTAAAATAATCTATGAAGTATGCATAAATCCCAATGAGTGGAAATTTAAATTTAAAATTTCCTTAGAGATTTTATAAATCATGAAACATACACCCCATGAAAGAAGGATAATACAATTATGTTATAAATACACATATATTAAATTATATTACACAAGGAATAAAATCCAGGCTATAACATACACCACAAAAAAGGAAGTAGTGGCAATACAATGTGAATCTCACGGGAATAAGAAGTCAGAAGAAATATCCTTACCACGATTTAATCAATCGAGTCGTACAAAAAACAATTATCAAACTCCAAATAATTCAAATAATACCATGAATATGAAGATAAATATTGTAATATATATCAAATGGCAGTACACAATACACCACATGTAATAAATAAGTGGAAAAATGGAAATCTCACATATTTAAAAGTGTGATAAGAAACCACTTACCTCAAGTCTGACATGTATTGTATGTCACTTGTTATTCCTGAATAATAAACTAAAGTTAATTTCAAATTTATTAAGAACATTTAACAAGTTTAATATTTCTTTTATATCACTTAATACTTTTCTATAATAATTAGTTAATTAGGTGAGTTCATATTGGATATTTTATTGATGTTCGTAGCTTGAGTCAAAAAATGACCTTTTTATAATTACAATTTGTCCATGTGGTCAAAAGTCTATTATCCCTAGAAGGTAATAAATGTTATAGATATCATATATATATATATATATATTATATTTTCAGTATATATATGTAATTATAATATTATATAATATTTGGATATAAGAAATGAAATGCACCGTTCATGGAGACGGTAAGTCGTACGTACGCATGAACGCTAATTTCATTTAATTTTTTGTATTTTAATGGAATAAAAATAAAATGATACCTAGTTATTTTATAATTACAGTATAATATCATACATAATATCATTAAATACATCCTTTATATGTACCATATAAGGCATTAATTAGTCATATCTCTTCAAGGGGGCGGTAGTCCGCACTTCCTCAAATTAAATTATCGCGTTTAACCAAAATGGAAACCATAAAGGTATGATATAAATGGAAAATACAGAAGCATAAAGAAGAAAAAAACATAATATACATCACATATAAATTTTTTTTTCACCTTAATTTCCACTATGAGAGGAGGTAGGAGATTATTGAACAATCATTGTTTCGTGAGGCGATAGTTTTCCATCCACGGAAATAGTAGGTTATTTACCCATTAGATAACGTTGTGTGTATGTTTAGTTAAAATATTTCTCATAAAAACATCCTAGTGTATTTTTTATATTTTTTTAGTTATAAAATAAAGTAATAAAAATTGTTTAGGGGTTGGAGAAGTAAAATAAAATAAAAGAAGTTAAGAGAATCCTTTACCTTTAATTTGGGTAAATCCCTTTGGTTTGAACCAAAAAGACTTATTGAAGTGACTTACTCCTATGTTAAGGCTTCTGGGTGTAAGAGAGGGATATTTGGAGATTATTTGGAAATTTTTTGGTTGATCCAAGGTGCTTTAGAGTTGTGAGGAATGGTTTATAAGTGGTGTCCTTTTATAAGGAAGAGGAGGGTCTCTTTAAGAATGTTTGAAAATGTTATTTTATTATAAACATATGTTCAGTTTAAAAAGGTCTGAAACTCATTAAAGTCAAATATAAGATGAATAATGTTCGAAATAAAATAATCCAACAATAATTGGACATGTTTTGGATATAGTTATAATATTAATAATTTTATTTATTTAAATATTTTATTAATGATGTAAATACTAAATCATTATTATGTCATAAATAATTTAATTTAATTTATGTCTAAAAATATTAAAAAAATACAATAATGTAGGAAATCTCGTTATATTTACAATGACTATTTATAGTCGAAATTATGACCTACATGACCTCATGTAAAAATTGATATACTAATAGATATTTGTTAATGTGATTTTCGTATTTACTTTCTGTTAATTAAAATAAACTATTATTATCATTCATAATTGGCTCTATGGGGACCTTAAATCGACCCAAGGATTCCCATGGTCAATCAAGACACATCCAATAAGGTTAAGAAAAGTGTTAAGGTAATTTTTTATTATTATAATATTCGTTTTACCTAGAATTACTCTATTTACCTTTAACCGTGGTAAATAAAAGTTAAAAGTTACTACTCAACAAAAAATATTATCATGTTATTGGACCAAATTTTACTTAATAATAAGAAAAATTTATGTTGGATTTTCTAAATTCAATTCACAACAACTATAAATATTAATTATAATGAGAAAGTCGGTTTTTTACTACTACTAAGTGGTTTTACAATTCATCAAATATTGATGTTTTTTAGAAAAATACCAAAAATTCTACCTACATTATATTTGATATTCAGAATTAAAAAATTATGTCTATTTTACAAAATTCAAAACATATAATTTTCATTAAACAATTTAAAATTAATTTTCATAGTCAAAACAAATAGCGTGTTTTTAAAAAACAATAACTATCAAAATATTGACATTTTTTTTTGATTAATTTCAAAGTGAAATTAATTCCAATGACCAATATTGGAATAAATGGTAAAAATATAATCTAATTATACTTCCAAAACATTTAAATGTATAATTTAACACTATAAATTATTTTTATTAAAAAATTTGTTTTTCAATTATAATTTAGTATTTTTCACTATTCTGCAAAATAAGAAAGTTATTATAAAAACACACAATATTTGTCGAAACTGAATTTTTATATCCTGATTTTCAATAAGAGGTTTATTTTTTAAAATATAACATATACAAGTATCAAATATTGGATTTAAAAAAGGGTCTTCCATTAAAAGGTGATAAAATTATATTTTTTTGAAATATACTTTGCTTATCTGAAAAAATGAAAATTTTCTTATATTATGTCTAGAAAACAAATAATTAAAATATTAAAATTATATGGAATATTTAAAATTCAAAAATTGGTTAATACTTTTTATAAATGCTTTTGAATGACTAGTTTGGTACTTCTTCGTGCGCTCGAACTCGGTGTTGTGTGAGGTGAAAGCAATTGAATTATTTTAATGAGATAACGTACTATGAAACCTTGGGGTGTTACAATTGCAACTGAAGTTCCATGCATATAAATAGGAAAGGACATATATTTTGTCATAAGTAACACACCACACGCTCGATGAATTGAGAATTTTTGAGCTAAACTATTTCTCTCTCAAATCCTCTTCTCGCCCCTCTCAAGAATGACATACATTCTTCAAGGCTGAAGATCAAGTGATAAAAATAGAATGACATAAGACACTTACTTCGCCACGCTAGCACTCAGAGAATGAGTGGTGTGATCACTGGACATCTAAGCACGTGTGGATCACTGCTATAGGGATACTAGTTTGGATCCTCACAAGATTAATGAGATAATTTTTAAGGGTCATTTCGAATGATCAAAATCATCAAAGAAGAAAATAACGATGATCGGTGTATTATTTTGTTTATAAAATTAATTAAATTAATTATATAAATTATGTGAAAGATCCTCTCTAATGGTTTCAAGACACTTTCTTCATTATCTAAATCATTGATTCTATTCTACAGAGACTAGCGTTTATCATCGTATTGTTCACGATATAATCAATGATCATGGTAAAATTAAACATGGTTGTCATACAAAACACACTTCCTCTGTTCCCAGAAGCATTAAGTGGTATCAGTGGGTTTACATCATTGTTTATAATTTTTTAAATTTTTCATTGATGATTTACACATTTAATAATTTATTAGTTTTAATTAAAGTTAATCGTTCTGCAAATCTAAATCTCAAGACCAGTTCCTCATCATTCATTTCTTGTTCACCTTATAGAAAATATCTTTTCAATTAATTTTGAATAAAATAAAAAATAGGATCTAATCTGGAGGTTCCAAAGGTTCCTGAATGTAAAACCTAAGAACACACAACTTGTATTCAACAGTACATGCTATGTAGCCAAGGTTCAATTCATCTGGTCTGGTCCTAAAAACCAAGCCATTTCATTGGAGTTTTTCTATGTACTAACTACATTGCATGTTGACCAAGAATAGGCGGCACGTGGTTTCTAGATTACTTGTCATGTGGCCCACTAGACACGCCATGCAGTCCATTCAGGATAGGGTTGGACTCTGTACACTGTACATGGCTTGCCTGGCTGGAGACCATGTAATGAGTAAAAACATAGAGTATGGCCTTCAGGGAACACCGTGTACTCTGAATATATCCGAATAAAACACACACATTGTTTTCCCGGGCGTGAACATCAGATGGAAGGTGAAAAATAGTACACACCATGTAGTTGGAACTACATGCCATGTAATTATCCAAATTATGAATATTTATTACAATTTATTATTATATTATACAAACCATTGAGCCGTGTGCCATCATGCAGGTGAAAAGATAAGGCAGAACATGTGATATGTGTTATATATATATATGTTTAATTTAATATCAAAATAATTTTAATTTATACTCATTGGATAGTTATGAATATTAATTCAATAAGTTTCCTCCAAGTTACAAGTTATGTACATGGATAATTTCAAATAAATTTAATTTTTATAAATTATAATAGATGATAATCTCAAGAAAATTTAGAAAAATGATTAAGACAAAAGGATTGATTAATTAAATATGATAAGTAACTGATTCAAGCATGATTTGTCTTAAACAAGAATGATTAATGAATTTAATTCTAGTTTTATTTGTGCTTAAATATCATTGCTTGTATGGATGATCATGAGATAGATAAAGGCCTTTATATGTTGATGATTTCTTTTAATTTATTTATATAAATTAAATTCATCAGCCAGTAATCCCTCTCATCATTAATATGTAGGGCTTCATTCCCAAGGATTATTTTATTTAAACCACCTATTTACCCATCACCTGTATGTGAGATACAAAAGGGGTATATGTAATGGATGGAACTCCCATACTAGTGGAGTTAGTTCAAGATGGTTCTGAGACGAAACCAATCCCAAAATATACAGATTCAGATAGGTGTAAAGCTGTAAAAACAACCCAAAAAGGTTCATAATTTTTCTACCTTAGGTCACAGTTAGTTTATCAACCGCTAGATAAACTAAACATTAAAAATTCTTGATAATTATTTTTATTTTATTTCTGTTATTTGCATGGTTTATCATTATGTATGTGTTTTCATGATCACATAATTATTAAATTAAACAACAATACAAGATAAAACTAAAATAATCATGAATTATACATAAATATTATCAATACATGATTAATCACTAATGTAAGTTCCACTTAATATTAACAAGAATATGGTAATTATAATAGACAATTCTATTTTATGAAATAAAAATACTTCAAATAAAATATTAAGTCAGACTACGACTTCTATTAATATATTAAGGAAAAAGCTCAATTAAACTATGTGTTTGACTAACCCTTTTTGGGACACTATCTTTTATATAGGAAGCCCTTATGAAAGGTTTTGTTTTGACTTAACCATGAAACATCAAGATGAGTATCCCATTATATACATTGTGTAATATTGGAGGCAAGTGTTAAAGAAATATAAAAGCCATGATTTCAGGATTAGGGAGCCCACTCAACAAATCAAGAAGCAACAATCCTGTAGTGGGAAAATAATTGACTACCTGTATACCTTATAATAGCTTTACCAACCATTTTTGGGGTTATGAGAAGTGGAATATGGATCCTTGCAACTAGAATGTCATGAAAACTAATGATTCTAAGTTCAATGTTGAGGGCTATTTGGACTTGATAAAATTTATGGAGACTTACAAAAAAATTATTATATATTATAAATGTAATAAAAAAGTATTAATGATCTAGTATTTTAATTGTAGAATAAAAATGACAAGATTTCCAAACACACTATCCCTATGATCAATTCTGGATAAATACAACATCTTCACCAGTAGTAACTTCTAGGAATGGTTTAGATGCTTATGGGTTATCCTATGCCATGACCAGAATTCTTATGTGTTGGAGTCTGCATTACCTGATCATCCATTCAATGAGGCACGTGATGATGATTTTCTGGTCTATGAGAAACATATGAATGATACATTCAATGTTTAATTTTTGATACTATCATCAATGTGTAATGAGCTCATGAAGTCTCATGAAAACCTGGATATTTGTTTCATTTGTGGGTACCTCTATAGTATTTACCAAGAGAGATCAAGATAAAAATATTTTTAGATATCTAATGCACTCATCTAGAGTAATCATGGAGAAGGTTCCCCCAGAAGCCCTCACGTAATCATGATCATTGGCTACTTTGAGCACCTAGAGGTTCTAGGGTTTATAATCCTAAAAAAATCGGGCCCCGATCTCTTTATCAAATCATTCCCCCAAATATTCTCTAACTTTGATATAAATTTCAATATAAGCTACATTGAAAAGTATATATCTAATCATATTATCCATATTCTCCACATTGACTATGATATGAAGCATGAAAAGCCTTCTGCCCTTATGGTGAATATGGGTAAAGGGAAGCTGAAGAGCTTTTATCCCAATGCTTTTTCACGACCATCTATGAAATGTAAGATCAATGGGGGGAAAGGAATATATGGAAGTTTGTTTCAAATATGGCATTAAGGGATACTATAAGAAGAACTTCCCCCAGCCTAAGAAGAAATGTGAAGCTTCTTGTGAATTTGTTATCAAATGCAATCTATCGGTTTCTATGAATGGGGTATTAGATAATGATTTTGGTGCTCACATATATATCCTAAAATAAGAACCAATTAGATTCAAGAAGATTGACCATCAGGAGGTATATATACACGCAACCAACAATGCCAGACTTTCTCCTGTAGCTGTTAGGGACTACCACCTCATGTTTCCAACTGGGATGATCTTGGTGTTAAAGGGTTTCTATTATGGTCTTTCTGTTACTAAAAAATTATTTCTGTATCTAGTTTAGATACCCATGGATTTATTTTCATGTTTGGAAGTAAATGGTTCTTTTTTTCAAATATATCATTTTTTGGTGGGGAACATTTATACAATGGTCTTTAGGTGTTGGATTACACAAATTAAGTAATAGAAATCGATAACAAAGATACTTTACATGACTTATACCACACTCAACATTGGAATCACTAGTTATGTCATGTAAATAAGAATCACATGGAAACATTATATCAATATGGAAATTTAGATTCTTTCAAACTAAAACCAGTTGGCTTATGTGATGCTTGTTTTCAAGGAAAAATTACCAAAGAAATATTTAGTTGGATGGGTGAAAGCGATAAATAAACTCTTGAATTTGTTCATACCGATGTGTGTGGATCATTTCCAATTGAAGCAAGGAGAGGGTACTCATTCTTTATAAATACTACTGATGATTTTAGTAGATATGAATATATCTACATAATGTGGTATAAGTCGGTTTCTTTTGATAAGTTCAAAGAATACAAGAATGATGTTGAGAACCATCTTTCTAAGAAGATTATGAAACTCTACTGAGAATGAGGTGGATAATATCTTTTTCAGGACTTCATTGATTACATATGAGAGTTTGGGGTCGTATCCAAACTCACTCCTCCAAACACACCCCAGTGGAATAGTGTGAGTGAAAGGAGTAACCACACCATGTTGGATATGGTGATATCAATGATGCTTTATGAGAGTCTTCCATTATCCTTTTAGGGATATGTTTTACAAACAACATCACACATACTAAACCAAGTACCATCTAAATCGATAAATGGTACTCCATATGAGTTTTGAAGTTGATGAGAATCCATGTTATCGAATTTACATGTGTGGGGTAGAGAAGATGTTTTAAGGCCTCTTTATTTAAAAAAATCACACCCCGAGGAACAAAGTGTACCTTCATAGGATACCCAAGGAGACAAGGAAATAATTCCTATACAAACCCTCAAAAAAATGATATAGTAGAAAGAGATTCCATATTCCTTGAGAGGGATAACATATCCAAAGGAGATAGTGGGAGAGAGATAGACTATGATGAATTTGAGGCTCAATGTACTCAAGATTTGGTACAAGAACATATTCCACAAATCCCCATGAAAGAAGAATATATTTCAAAGACACAAGTACTATGTAGGAGTACAACAGAGGTTAAAGAACCAGAACAGTATAGTTTTCTTGTTAATGAGGTTGGTGAATAATTATTAGTAGATAATAACGATCCTCTATCCTATAGGGATAAATTAATTATCATAGAAGTTTCCAAGTGGAATGAAGCCATGAATTCTTAAAAGGAATCCATTTATTAAACCCATATCTAGATTTTGTTAAGTTCTCTAGTTGATGTAAAGCCTATTGGTTGCAAATGGGCATTCAAGAAGAAACTAGACATGGAATGATAAGTCTGTACCAATAAGGAATGACTCGTTGTAAAGGGATTTAAACAAAATCAAGGAATTGACTATGATGATACCTCTTCCCCATTTTTAATGTTCTAATCCATCAGAATTCTACTTTCCATTGTGGCTTACAATGACTATGTGATTTTTAAAATGGATGTCAAAACATCCTTCTGTAGAGGGGACCTTTAGGAATATGTCTATATGACACAACCTGAAGGGTTTGTGACTCTAAAGGATACTAATAAGGTATGATAGTTTTAGAAATCCATTTATTGATTAACGAAAGCATATAGGCCATGAAACATTTGTTTTAAGGAATCCATAACAGAATTTGGTTTTATCCTGAATGAATGTAAGCCTTGGGTCTACAATATTTTTAGTGAGAGTGTAGTTGGTTTTCTAATATTAAACATTGATGGAAAATTACTTATTGGAAATAAGAAAAAAATCTTACTGTCAGTTATGGCATGGTTGACTCACTACTTCTCCATGAAGGACATGTGTGGGAAAAAATATATTTTGGGATCCTGATTCATCGTGATAGATCCAAGAGATTTTTGGGCCTTTGTCAATGTACATACATTTATATGATATTGAAGATATTCAGTATGGAACAATCCAAAGGTGGATTGTTTCCAGAATCACATGAAATTCATCTTTCCATGACAATGTGTCCTTATACACATGAGTAATGAATGATAATGTCATGGACTCCATACACATGATTGATTGGGTCAATCATGTATTCCAGGCTATGTACTAGGCTAGATGTCACCTATTCATTATGTGTGGTTGGCAGATAGCAAGCTGACCTGGTGACCACCAATGGATGGTAGTCAAGACTATCCTGAGGTATATAAGGAATAATAAGTATATTTTCCTTGTTTATGGAGGAGATAAGGAGTTGGTTATCAAAGGATATGCAGATTCTAGTTTCCAGAATGATCTTGATGACATGAATTCACAAATAGGATATATGTTCACTTTAAATGGAGGTGTAGTGAGCTGAAAGAGCTCATAGGAGAGTGTGGTTGCATATTCTACAGTACAGTCCTTGTATATCACAGCTTCTGAGGCTATTAAAGAAGAATTTTGGATGTGGATATTCACATAGGAGTTGGCTGTAATAACTAAAAGTAAAGACCCCATCACATTGTTCTGTGATAATACTACAGTAGTGGCTCTCACAAAAGATCCAAGGTCACATCTGTGGACAAAGCACATACTTCAAATGTATCATCTCTTGAGGGATTTTTCTCAGAATGGTGATGTTTTAGTGATATTTAGTTCCCCAGAAGACAACATGGGGTATCCCTTGACTAAATCCTTGACTCAGTAAAATCATGATCACTATGTGAGGTCTCCTAGATTGAAAGTTGAAGTTAGTTGGCTATATTCCAAGTGGGAGTTTATAAATGATGGTGTCCAAGAACCAACTCATTATACTTTGATTACATTGATATTTTATATATTTAAATATTAGTCATCTTATTACATATTTTTCATAATTCTTTATGACTATAATGTAAAAATGTCCTAGAGTATTTGTTGAATTGATATTGTCATGGCAGTTCCCCGCTATGATAGGATCATTAAAATGCTATAAAAATATTCATAAATATAGTTCTATAGTTGGATGAAATACTATGAAGGGAATCATAGAATGAATACTTTCAGGTGAGATTACTCATAATTAGATGAGACTTCCTGTCATGAAGCCCTCACTTAGTAATCTCCATGACATGATATTATGAGAACAGACCCGACAGTAGGAATTCCGCCTGTTATGGTGTCATCATATATTTCTATTTGAGGGCTTGTGTAATGATCCTTATACATTAATATTATCATTAATATGTACCATGAATCATGAATTTTGATTTATTGATGAAAACCGTCATGCAAACAGCTGGCAGGAAGTAGGGTACGCTGGGTGTGTCACGAGTGACATGATATTAACAGATTAATTGAGGAAGGGTTTCTCCATTCCATTTTTGGAATTTGATATCTCAAGCCTTTCATTGAAATAGAACTATCATTCCACATTCCATGTCCAGGGTGTAATGATGAGTTTATTTTAGGTATTCAAAGAGTGATGCATCAAGAGTAAAGGTTGATGACACTATCATGAAACATGCTTGTTGAGACATTGAGAAAAAGGTATTATATTACACAGTGAGCATTCATATGTGGATGTCCTTGTTGCGACTTTATGTTATTTCTCTTGGGTAACATAACCCATTGGTAGACAATAATCTTAGACATAATGCATGCCCGCCTAATGCCAATGGGAATGAATTCTAATGGGTTAAACACTATATTTTTTCGTTGGTCTCGGTTAAATTTTATTTGAATTTAACAAATGATGTAAATATTATTTTCAAGACCATAGAATAATATTATTCATGTTAAGATGATTGAATAAAATTGAATATAATATATTTATTTATTTTATTAAACATTTAATAATCATTTACTTTCTACTTTGTAAATAAAATATTTATTTAAGAGAATTACTTATTTATTGATTTATTCAGGTGGTAAATAAATGGATGTGGACTTCGAGCGTGCCATGGATGGTCCAACAGTAAAATAATTATTTTAAAGGTGATAAATAAATATTATTTGGGAAAATTTAAAATAATAATGACACTGCTATTTTTTTGATGTGGAATTTTATTCATAATTTTGTTTTCAGCAAGTTAGTGCACCATAAATAATGACATGGTATTATTATTATGATCATGGTTTTTATCTTTTTTCATGATTGTATTTAATTTATGTTATGCAATTAAATATTTTAACTGATGTTTCATGCATATAAATAGACTAGTATGTCTATTGTGCCCTAGGGAACACATTTCATCCTTGGTGAATTGAGAATTGTTGAGATAAACAATTTCTCTCTCAAATCCTCTTCTTGCCCCTCTCAAGAACGTGGTATGTTATTTAACGCCGAAGAACAAGAGATAAATAATGATCAACACAAGACACTCACTTTTCCTCATTATCCCCTGGAGAATGAGTGGTGTCAATCTAAGGTAATCAGAGCACACGTGGAACATCATTAGAGGGATTGTAGTTTGTATCCTTGCAAGAACAATGAGATAATCCAGAAGAGTTGTTCCAAAAATATCAATATCATCAACGAAGAAAATACTGATGATCCTGGTATTCTTTTATTAATGAAATTAATTAAATTAATTATAAACATGATATGAACGATCCTCCATAAACGCCTCATACCACTTCATTCATTATCTAAATATTTAATTCTATTCTATGGCGACTAGTTTTCATCATCGTATTGATCTAAAAATAACCATTGATCATGGTAAAATGAATGTTTGGAGTCGTCCCAACCACACTTCCACATCACCCAAAACCTTCCTATATTGCCTGATTATAATCATTTTTTATAATATCATTATCTTTTTTTATAACACAGGAATAAGAAATTGAGGTCATTGGATTTAAACTAACTATGTTCTCTATCATTCTCCATGAGATCCTGATCGTTTCATTTTTCATCAATGTCCAATTTTTTAATATATATCATCTATTTGAAATCCTAGTTATTTAATGATTTATCATTTTATTTTCCATCTTATTAATAAAATCAGTTATTAACCCTATTTATGATTTGGGGGTTCAATAATAATATTATAAAATATCAAACTATTGATTACTGAAATGAAGTTTAATTGTGAATAAATAATTTAATTAGGGTGGTGAGAATGTGACACCCAAAGACATTATATAATTTTTTTTAATAAACTTTATTTTGTTTCTATATTTATTTATACACAACAACATGTGAAACAATCACAATAAATAACACTAAGTTATCATGTGTTACTCACTGGATCAAGCTTTACCTTCTTCTAAAGGAACATCTATTTTAAAACT
This sequence comes from Viscum album, assembly GCA_963277665.1. Lineage (NCBI taxonomy): Eukaryota > Viridiplantae > Streptophyta > Magnoliopsida > Santalales > Viscaceae > Viscum > Viscum album. The sequence continues at coordinate 847,702,556 of OY728164.1, read as the reverse complement.
AAATTTTTAAGATTTATTAAATTTGATTTTTCAAAATAAACATCATTTTTTAATTTGGAATTTCAAAATTTTCTTTGGGTTCATATTTTTTATTTTTCTCATAGGTTTCATTTTTTGATGAATAGTTAAAAATATGGTATTTTATTTCAAAATTTCCATTTAATCTAAATAATTCTTAATGGTAAATATTGTTAAATTTTTTTAATTGTCTAATAGATAAATTTTATATATATTAATATAATATAAGTCATTGAAATATTTTTTATATTTAATTTACATATATAGTCTTAATGTTCTATTGGAAATTTTAACATTCAAAACAATTTTTCTCACCATATCTATAGGATTATCATTAAACATAATTTTCATGCTTCTCTAAATTGAATTTGGAAAAAGGAAATAAAATATTGTAATAATTATAATAATTATATTTTATTAAGATACAATTTATTTTTGACTAAAAAATTTTTATGAATCTAATTAATATTAATTAAATTGATTAACGAAAAAATTAATGTTAGTGAGGGACTAAACGTTAATCATAAGTTCCAAATTAACCTAACCACTAGTTTGAAAGCCATTTTCCTCAAATTAGTAGATTATAAACCGTCTTTTATAAAATTTATTATTTAATGGGATAAATTCCATGAATTTCACCTATATAATATGTTATTCAATGAAAAAGACAAAAATTGAATCTTCCTTACTTTTATCATTTATAATGCTTTAGAGTATGGAATAAAATACCTATTTAAGGTCTAAATAATATTTTCAAATTTAAATTATTTTTTATCATTATGATTTAACTATATTTTTAGAGATTCATTGGTGACATTAAACTCTTAAAAAAATCAAACACACAGATTATTTGGTTAATAATTAAATAAAATAAATGATCCTAAAAACATTTTATGTAATATACATTTAATGAATTATTTAGTTAATTTTTTTATAATAACCTATAATTTTAAATAGATGTTAACATAATATATTTTAATTCCAATAATTCTTTGATATTTTAAAATTTAAATCAAATAAATACAGTCAAAGTTCCAATTTATGATATTTTACCATAAATTATATTTTATAAAATGATTTAAAATCAATAAAAATACTATATTCTAAAAAGGAAATTTTAGATTTTAAGATGTATACAATATTTTACATTCAATAACCAATTTATCAATTATTATTATCTTATTAATGAATAGATAGTAAAAACATTGTTAGGACATTCCAGGTTAATGAAGTGATTTTTCACATTACAAGAACGTGTTTTGAAATTCATTTCCAACTAACATTGGATTTAATTTTTCTAAATTGGATTTCATATTTAAAATTCAATGGGATTAAAATTTTTAGAAATTATAAAATTATTTTATTATTAATGATAAAATTACTTATGTAAGAAAAATAGTTACTTTTATAAAACCCAAAATGATATACTTGGGGAATCATAAATGTTAAGGATCAAAATATTAAAAATGCACCTATTTTTATGTGTGGATGTTTTTTATCAAAAAAATACACATTAATATATTAAATGTTATAGTTTGAGACACATTAGGTATGGTAGATCTCCCAATAGTGTATATCATTTTTTATTTATAAGAATACATGTCCCTATCCATTTTGTATGAAAATTATATCTTCTCCTCCATCAACATCTCAAGAGGCATTGTATCACCCATAATATAACCTAATAAGCTCAAAAACACCCTCCCATATTTTAATAATGATGATATGTTTAGGAATGGAATTTAGGGAATCCGTTTTGTCCAAACTAAAAGGATTTACCTGAAAAAGAGGTAACATTTATTACTGTCCATTTATGTTTTATTTGTTTCTCCACCCATTAATTTCATACTATTAAATGATTATACAATAACATATGTGTCCAAGATATAGTTAATTTTTTTACATTAATAGTTATACCTACACCTGTACACACATTAATCAAATTGTAATGAGCTTATTGTTTGTGAATGGGGAACTACGTCCTCGTGAAACGATGGTATTCGTTTTTCCATTACCACATTTCACGGTTTAGAATTATGATGCACAAGATTTTTTTATATGATAGAAATGATATTTATTCTATAATTGTGATTATATAATTTTTATATAAAACATTTATTTTTGAGTTCTATTTGGTGTAAATAAAATAACCATGTTTGTGGATGTGTGGAAAACCTCATTCTCAAATCGATGTGACACATTTTAATGTTTCGTGGAATGTATAATGGATGTTTCTAATTAAACATAAGTGAAATATAATAAAATTTTAATATATTCATTAAATAAATAATTTTTTGGAAATAAAATATTTTTTTATTTATTAACCTATTCAAACACACATAAAGTGGAAACGTCATTCGTGGACTTGTGAACTACCACCTCCTCGACGTGATGTGAATTCCTTTATATCACAAGAATTATATATAAGTAGATACAATTAAAAAAATCTATTTATGATATAATTAAAATTATGTAATGATTTAATCAGACTTACCTTATTTCAATAATGATCCTTGAAGAAAGGAAATGTTACCCTTGTGTATGTACAACCTACCATCTATATGATTGTAGAATTGGTTTATTTTTCATAATAATACTTCCTTATTTGTATTAAAATTATAATTTATAAATATGTATGAAAATTATGCCCGTATTATTATAATATATATGTTTATATAATTTCTCCTTTGAGCATGGTCGAGCAAATTTTTTTTTTATTAAATTCACATAATTTGTTCTAATCACAAGACGTAAACATAATAGTTTATGTAATTTATACAACATTATAATAAGTGATGTAAAATTAAAAATAATAATGATAAAGGTTATGAATAATGTAAATAAATTTAATATGTTTATTATTTATCTTTATTAATACACATATGCCAAGTCAGACTCATGGAAAGGTCATCATCTAAATTCACATTCTACTACCAATACTTTTAGTTATGCACAAATTCACTTTTATATGATGTATATACTACTCTTCTGAATATTTTATCCTGAGTATCATTATTCTATTTATATTATAAGATTAATTTATTCTTACTCATTCATTGGGATTATGATCCAATCATTTCGATGTGTATGAGACAATTTTTATTTCTTATAGAATATTTTCCTCAGGAATATTTTTTTAGTGGAATTTCAATTTATCAAAATCAGTAACCTTTGTTGTAAATAATCCTTAATATAAGAATTATTGGTAAATCCATATTATTTATTACCAATGGGTTTGTAATTAAAAAGACCATTTTTTAAATGAAAATTATTATTTAATATATAAGTAATTCTTCTGAAATGAAAGACATGGGTTTTGGGACTCGATAAAGTAAACACACCAATGAATAGGTAGTGTCATGAGATGAAATGACTTGGAAAAAAACCATTGTGTTTGTTACCATTTATAATTGAATGGTTTATACCAATAGAATTAAATAATATTATAAAATTTATTGATGGTAGTGGTTCATGTTTTAGATACATTAAGTCAAAAAATTAAGAACTGCAATAATTTTAGTTATTATAATCCAACATATTATCACTATGAAAGAATCATGGGATGCATAGAATTTTATATTTATAGTTTAAATTTATTTTTTTCAGTTTTTTAAAATTCCATATTGATTATTATTTGTTGATTTTTTAAATGGAAATTTTCATGGCCCACCTTCATCAAGATGAGGGAAGGGATAGTAGATATCCATAACCTTACTTCCTCATATTGATGGAGATATAATGACCCTTAAGACCCACCATTAATAGGCCCTAGAATGGAGAATAGAGCCAAGGGTATAAAATAACCTGCAATATGGGAGGTATTACCCTTTTTTATTTAGCAGGATAAAAATATAAGGTAATAAATCCCAAGTAACTAAAAAGTACAATAAATCTATAAATAGAAGTACCAAAAGAAAAGAAAAATAGCAACGTCAACAGTATTGGTGTCTGAGCTATCCGGATCCGACACATTCCTTGAATTCATCCTAGAATCCTAAAAGAAGTTTTATATACATAGGGTGAGCATACATGTACACTCATTATGTAAAACCAAATTCTCTCAGCCACAAGTGGGGAGTATTTAAAATGCCCCGTGAGAAAGGAGATAACCAAAGCACCTAGAAAAGAAACTATCCACCCGACCTCACCGAGTCACACTCTCCAAATAACACAAGTTCTAGTAAAATAATAGTATTAAAAAATTGATTTTTTTGGTACCCTACACCACTTTAAAAATGGTTGTTGAATACATATTATGCATCATACCTCCCCCATCATTCATACCAGAAACCCACTTCCATAACCCACCCACACACACCTGTGCTACCAAAACAACACATACCACCTGAAAATACATAGTCCATAACAATATCACATAACCACGCCTACAGATACCTAGGCCATAACAACTACTGCCACCCCTAAAGTCACCACGGTCAGAAAAACTACGCCCATGTCCAGAGACACCTGGGCCTCATCCCAAAGACACTTAGGAAATAGCATCCCCTCACACACATGGGTAAACCATCACAACTAACCTTCTTGACAAATATTGGGATATAATGGACCTCCATCCATCACATCCTACCCAAAAAGTCATAGGGTACTTGGAAAAGGGTGAATAAAAGTAGCTAATAACCAGCCACTCGTAGGAGTGTTGGAAAAAACACCCTCCCCATGACATGGGGGTGTTCGGAACGATGTTCTCAACTTGGGTGGGGTGCTAATAAGAAACATAAGAACTATATTTTACATATAGGTAAAAAATTACTCATCCCAACCTAGGGGTTCCAAAACCTGTCCAAAAAAACACCCTCATTACTATTCATTCATAAAAAGATCAACAACCACAACCGAGTTATAACTCATTCCTAGAAAAAAATTCCCCATTGAACCCATTCTTGTGTTATATTCAAGTGATTCCATTTATATAATTATTCACTATCAGGAAACTAACATGCATATCTACAAGCCAAGGATGAAAAAACAACCAAGTAGCAAATTAAATATTCACACCTGGTTCTATTGTAATGTCACAACAACAAAAGGTATTTTCGAGATCCCTTGATGTACTGGAACCAAACCAAGCCCCAAAATACGGCCTCACATGACCCAAAATCCACAACTAACAACTAAAAATTAGGGGATACCATACCCATCCATGTCAACTCATAGGCATCTAATATAAAAATTATAGACATCACCAAAACATAGCAAGGGAGTTTTCAGATTATAAACACACCATTCATTTAGTTTATTATTTCTGTTTGGTTAACCGAGGTGAGCATACAAGGATTATTATTCACTGGGAATCCATTTAATCAACCAAGTTTATGTGATCAACTAGTTCCATGTTACAACTATTAAATCACTTAATTATCCTAAAAAACTGAAGATCAATAGTGCAAATTAAAGGACCACCAATGGAGATGATTTTTAGTGGACATAAGCTTATATAATTCACAAATATATAACCATGGATAAAAGAGTACAAAAACATCATCAAACACACCCCATCATTAGTTAGAACCCATTAATTATCTTTGTTAGGGTGTGGGTTCATCCATACTTGAAGGAATAACATTTTACCCAACCTAAATGATATACAATAAAAAGAGACGTATGAAAAACCAACATGTATGTTCAATGATCAAATTTTATCTCCATGCACCAAGAATTAGGGATGCACTAATTGTAGTGGAGGAACTCTGATGACTCCAAGAGTGATAAAAAATTATCCAGCATAGGCGCACCACTAGCCTCGAGAAGGGGGACTCTAAACACACCATAAATAGGAAACTCGACGAGACATGAAGAAGAAAGTATCATGTGCGATAAAAGGGGTCATCCTGGAGTTACGAAATATGAAATCATGAATTAATTTAAAGGAGGAGTGTGGTTTTTGCACATAGTTGGGTGGTTACACATGATCTAATTAATTGGAATTTAATAATTCTCATCAGAGATGTGTCCTTAACAGCTGCGAGTTAATGGGTTTCCTTTAATCAGAGGAGAGTGTGTAACAGGGGCAGAACTAAAAATTATGGGAATAAAGGGTGTGACACCGAATAAGAGCCACACGTTTAAGTAATTAAATGGTCACCCATCTCTTGGGAGATTTTAGATATCATTTATTGGATTTAATTTGATTTAAAATGGGTATTAATACACTTTTACATCAAAAGATATGTTGCAGGAGTAGAAAAAGTCAGAAACTAGAAAAAAGGATGGGTTGGGACACCGTTTAGTGAGACACTATAATGGTTCCATGGTCACAGTTCCACCGTTACAATGCCATCATCATAGTGACACTTTCTTGGTGTGAAACCATGATGGTGAAACTACTATGGTGCCACCATTAGGGTGTGATATTTTCAATGTGCGACCGTGATGGTACGACTGTTATGGTGCCACCGTCATGTTGCCTCTGTAAGTGGTGACACCATTTTGGTGTGTGACCGTGACGGTGCAACCGTTATGGTTCCACTATTACGGTGCCACCGTTACGTTTCCTCCCTGATCGGTGCCACTATTAAATGTCCGGGCCATTACATTAAATACCTCTCGAACTATTCTTTCCCTTGAGAATCGAAACTAGTCGTGAAGAAAAGAGAGGGGTCTGAAAAAACACCTAAAAAGATTCCTCTCAGGAGAAAACCTCCTCAACATCTAATAACACATCCCCCTAATATATCTTCTTAACAAAAACTGATACAACAACACTCCTATATACCATGTAACCACAAAAACATTTAAAGGTCACAACGTCCAATAATATGGATTAGGGAGTCCCTTCCTCTATGTTAAGAGACTATCTACATTGGGTAGCACAAACTCACCAGCATGAGTTTAACATCATCCACTTTAATGTGTCTTTATTAGGGATCATGAAACCCTCCCCACAGTCTAGACCCTTCACACACATTTAGGGTAAAAGGGAAACAGTCCATCTCATTGTTAACATGGTCAAGCACTTCATCACAAAAAAGTACAAAACATTACAGAACAAAACTCAAAAGAGCTCTAGGTACTAGGCACACATCGGTGCCTCCCATTCCCATGTTTTATCCTCAATGTCACTATGCCTCCATAATATATGAACCATTGGAATGGTTTGTCCACAAAGCACCCTCTCCTCACTACCTTTGATAATTGTTGGTCACTATACAAACGTTGTGTCGTCCTCGATATCCAGCTTCCCCTATTCGAGGACGTGTGAATCATCATGTTCATACTAACAAATCGGGACACATTGAAGACTTCATGCACCTAATGTTGCAGCGGTTGTAGCTCCAATTGATAATCTACTTTTGTTGACCCTTTACAACACCTAAAAGGGTCTAAAAAACCTAGGAGAATGCTCACTTCCCCTACCAATCCTCAATCGCCCACGCTGAGGGTACACCTTCAAGAATATGTTGTCTCCCACAATGAACTACAGGGGTCTCCTCCTATAATCGGTATACAACCTTTTCTAGTCGTGATCCACCTTTATCCTCTCTCGTATAAGTTGAACATTCTCCATCGTGGTTTGAAACACCTCCGGGACAAGAACACATGCTTTCCCTACCTCCATCCAGCACAAGGGTGAGCAACACAACATACCATTTAAGGAGTCTAGCAGAGGCATGCCAATGGTACAGTGATAACAATTATTATAGGAAAAATATACCAGAGGAAAGTGTCATACCCATGATACCCCAAAGTCCAAAACACATGATTGTGGCATATACTCCAATGTCCGTGTGGTGTGCTATGTCTGCCCATCTATCTGGGGGTGGAAATCATTGCTGAGGAATAGTTGGGTGCCAAAATAATGTTGCAATCCATTTCAGAACTTTGAGGTAAAGAGTGTAACCCTATTTGAGACTATAGATCTTGGAACTCCATGAAACAGCAACACTTTATATACATAACTTTGTGCTAAAGAATCCACTGCACTTGACTCTTTGAAATTCCGGAAGTGAGCTGATTTTTTCAGATAATCTACCAATACCCAGATAGCGTCACAACCCCCTTGAGCTCTGGGTAGACCCATGACGAAATCCATTGAGATTTCATCCCACGTCCACATGGGGACATATAAATGTTTTAATAGGACACATGGGATGTAGTGGTCAACCATTACCTACTGACACATGAGGCACTTCCCACACACTCAGCCACATCTTACTTCACCCCAAGCCACTAAAACTGACCCCTTAATCCCTGGTACACCTCACAATCTCTTGGGTCTACCGCCATAGGTGAGTTGCGTAACTCACTAAGAACTCTCTTGTGAATTTCGACATGGATGAACAATATTCCATGAAACAAGATTAGTTTCTTCCCATATTCTAACCATCTTCCCGAAGCTCACCCTGTCTAACATGATCGCACATCACTTTAGCCTCTAAGTCCCCCCACTGAGACTCTTCTACCTACTAAAACTGAGAGGACTGTACTTTTATCTCGACCACACAACCACTTCTATCCTCCACCCTTTTATCTAGGTGTAGGGAATCCAACCTTTCCATCTCCATTAAATAATATAACAATTCTCGATCCACATCAATTAGTGACTTTTTAATTAATGCATTGGCCACCACATTCCTATTTTTATGATGTGGAAAATCATGAAGTTGTATTTCATAAGAAACTCCATCCACCTCTACTTTCGCATGATCAGGTCCCACTGTGAGAAGATATACTTATAGATCATGTGATTCGTGAAGACCATTATGTGCTCCCCGATGATGTAATGCCGACAAAACATTAGTGCGAACATGAACGATGCATGTTCCAGCTCTTGGGTGGCATAGTCATGCTCATGGAGACATAAATACCTTGACCCATAAGAGATCACCCCCATTGTTGCATCAACACACACCCCAAGACATAGCTTGGATCATTACAGAACAACTCAAACATCAACCCTTCTTCAGGATTCCTCAGTACTGGGGAATTAATCAGCTTCTCCTTTAAATAAATGAAGGCTTCCTGGCACTGCATACTTCTTATATAAGACTAGTCTTTCTTGGTCAAGGATGTCAATGGTGTTCCAACATGGGAGAATTTGTGCATAAATATCCAGTAATAACCTACTAGACCAAGGATAATATGAGCCTCTACCATGTTTTTGGGTGCTGCCAAAGAAAAAACTACATCAACCATCAAGGGGTCCTCTTTTATTCCCTGATCGGGCACCACATGTCCAAGGAAGTTCACTTCTCATGTCCAGAAATTTCAGTTGGAAACATCCCATAGATATGATACTATAGGAGGACCTCTAAAACTATCCCCATATGACCAACAAGATTATTTTATAATCATGAATAGATCAGGATGTCAACAATAATCATGACTACAAACTGATCCAGATATTACCAACAGATTGACTTTATGAGCCCCATGAACATGGATGGTGAGATCATAATGCCGAATGACATGACCCCAAAATCAAAGTGCCCATATATGCACATGAAGTTAGTCTTTGAGATGTCAACCTCCTTCACCCTCAACTAGTGATATCCTGACTTCATGTCAATATTGGAGAAGCATCCCACCCCCTTGAACTGATCAAAAAGGTCGTCAATCCTTGCGAGGGGTAAAGGTTCTTGACCATTACTAGGTTCAGCCTTTGGTAGTGTATACACTGCCTGAGACCACTATCTACCTTTTTTTAAAACAATACTGAAGCACCCCATTATTACATGCTTGGTTAAACAGAACCCTTAATCATCAGTTCATCAATATGAATATTTAACATCCACTACACAGAAGGCTCCATTACATAGGGATCCATCGAAATCAAACAAGCACCAAGTTCAATTCTATCCTGAACTAAACATCATGTTGAGGGTGTAGATTCACCACCACTCTAGGAAAGACATATAAGAACTCATTGACGATCGTCAGGACTTTCACTATCTTTATATTTGCTGACATCACTAATAGCTTAGATAATAACGAAATAAGGGGATACACTTACCATACTCCTTCATGGAAACCCCATGCACCAATGAAAGTCATGTGTTGTCTGCCCATACCCAAAACATAACCTGTTTTTGGATGTAGTCGATAATGGCACACACAGAGCATAACCAGTCGATTCCAAGAATGACATCATATGGATGAATCTTCTAAAAAAGAAGGTCCCCACTGATCTGGTGGGATCCCCAAATCATTCTAGATCCTCAACAAATATCAAACAAGCTGATCTGGGCTCCGACAAGAGTACTAAAAACTAGGGGCCTCGGAAAGCTCTCTGTATTTAGACACAAATCATTGGATAGACTGGGTGTAAAAAAGGAGTGAAAAGATCTTGAATTAAATAAGTCACATGCTAGAGAGGTAAACAAGTTTATCGTACCTCGAATGACCACTAGCCATACTAGATGTATTGCATCTGCAGTGTGCAACTTCCCGTGACTAACTCCTCTTCCCCTTGGCTGTCGGTCGCTTCCCCAACCATGCCCTGACTGAGGTCCCTGTGGAGAGCCCTGAGATAAACCTCCTCCTACAACGTCTGCTCTCGGAGATGTAAGAGGTCGATGACTCTGCTGCTACTGCTGAAAGGGTCTAGCTAGAAAATACTACTAATGAGGTGGGCACTGAACCTACCCAACCCTGCTATACTACATCTAGTTTATGAACTGATTCCGAAAGTGAAAACGACTTCTTTAGATGAATCATCTCAGTCTTGGACCTACAAAGAAGGGGTGAGGACCAAGAGATTGAAATGTGAACTGCTTGGGCCTACTCCCCATTGGACAAAACCTGGAAGGCCCTAATGCTGGAGGCCTAATGTTGATAGACTTCCCCTTTGATGGGACCAACTGGGTAGCCTCCCGTGGTACACCTCCAATCCTATGCATCATCTCCACCACTTCAGCCTTCTTCTAAACCTCCAAGTACATCGGTAGAGTGAAGGGAGTGACAACATACAGAAGGGAAGGTCAGTGTGCCTCCTCTATATGTCATTCCTAAGACTCCTCATCCGAAAAGATGACTATAGAAAAAAATGAGATCCGTGAACTTGATCCCCAACTCTCTCACTAAAATACTCCCCTACTGAAGGGAGTGTAGCTTATGCCTCTTCTCAGCCTTCATCGTGGAAGAGAAGAATTCCACACAAAACTCCCTCTCAATGTCATCCCAGGAAACATCAGAATCCCTCTTATCCCCAATATAGAGCGTCCACAAATGACATGCCACTCCCCGCATCTAGCTTATAGCCAGAGGAAACCAGTACCATGTCAGTTCCTAGATCAAGCTGAAAGCTATCACCAGATACTCGTGCTAGCTCTATGCCTCCATATCAAAGACGCTTCCCTATTTTTTCTCTAGGGTCTTTCACCGAAATGCACAAAACAACTTCTCCCACAAGTCTTCATCTTACTCTCTATCAACCCTCTACTGATTAGCAAAATAACCCTCATGGGCCCCGATCTCCAACACTACTCACGGTCTTTGTATGGGTGACATAGCTACATGGTAAACAAGGAATGACTAATCATGATTAGTATAGAAGATTTATTTTAAAATTTTCTTAAACATTGTATTTATATTAAATCCATAATGTACCCAAGACAGACAAGAAAAAAATTCATTATGATGGATGCACCATTCTATGGGTTTCTAGCCTGCAATCAGTGCAGCCTCACATTGTCATTTGGTATGTCCAGAGTCATTGCATTGGATCACGGGGGACCCGATAAATCCCATGTTCTAGCAAGTCATCCCTAGACTATTTCATGCACCAAGATTCCCTTACACTATTTCCCTACCATCTCATGAAATCCTCACTATGCCTATCTTCAAACTACATCCTATCTCTCAACCTTTCTCTGATACCATTCATTCATAACCCGCATTCATCATGATGAGGGTTGGGATAGGAGCTAGCCAGACCCTTCATTCCTCAAGTTGATGGATAGATAATAACCCCTGAGACCTACCTTTAATAGGCCCCATAGTGGTGACTATCACCAAGGGTATACGTAATATGGAATGTATTACCCTTTTATATGTAGTGTGATCAGGTGATAAGATATTAAATCCCAAACAACACCATAACCTAAAGTTATTGTAAATCCAAATCCATTCATTCCCATATTCATGTTCTAAAAATAATTTCTACAATGTATAAGAAAACTAAAAAGGTAATTACAAAAAATAAAAGAAAAAAAGTAATGTCAGCAGTCCCTACGTCCATGTTAATAGGGTCTCACACAGTCCTTGAAGTCCTCCTGGAAACCTGAAGACAGTTTTATATATATAGGTTGAGCTTATAGGTATACTCAGTAGGAAAAACCAAAAGCTCTATTGTACAAGTGGGGTTGCATTCTAATGCCCCTTGGTAAATGAGATAGCCAAAGAACCTAGCAAGAAAACAACACACCCAACCTCACCAAGGTACACTCCCCAAACAATGCATGTCGAGTAAATTATTAATAATAACACATCGATGTTTGGGTACCCCGCACCAAATTAAACTGGTTATTAAAGGAATCCTACTGTCAGACCTCCCTTGACATTCTCAGTATAGTACCACTGTAATACATTGCTCGTACACACATTTGATATGAAAACCACACATTCCTCCCACAAACTCTTGGGCCCCAAAACCACACATAACCATGCCCGAAGACACCTAGGCCAGAACAACTACCACCACGCCCAACGTCACTTATTCTAGAACAACTATTGCCATCCCCAAATATAGCAGGGCCTCATCCCGAAGACACTTTGGAAACAACTCCCCACACACACGTGGGAAAACCACCATTACTACCCTTCCTGCAATATCTGGTGCTATAATAGACCTTAGGTCATCACATCCTACCCAAAAAGTCTTGGGATACTCAAAAAAGGGACCATAAAAGGATATAATAACCATCAACTAATAGAAGTTTTGAAAAAACACCCTCCCCCATAAAATGGGGGTGTTTGACACGATGTTCTCATCTTCGGTGGGGTGAAAATAAGAAACATAAGAACTAAATTATACAAATAGTTAAACAAGAACTCATCCCAACCTAGGGCTTCCAAAACTAGTACATACACAAACAACCTCATTAATATTAATTCATAAGAAGCACAATAACCACAACCAAGTCACAACTCGTTTTTTTGGAAAAAATTCCCCATTGAACCCATTATTGTTTTAATATTCATGTAGTTCCATTTAAATGATTCTTCACTACTGGGAAACTAAAATTCATAGCCATAAACCATGGAAGGTAAAAAAACCAAGCATCCAATTAATAATTCACTCTTGATTCTCTTATAATGTCACAACAATGAAAGATATTTTTGAGATCCCTCGAAGTACTGAAACTAAACCAGTCCCAAATATATGGCCTCAAATGGCTCTAAAATCCACAACTAACAACAGAAAAATACGGATCCCATGCACATCCATGTCATCTCACAAGCATCCATCAAAAAAACCATACACTTCACCAGAACATAGTTAGGAAGTTTTCTGATTTTAAACACACCATTCATTTATTTTCATCTTCCTATTTATTTAATATAGGTGACTATACTAGGATAATAATTCATTGGGCATGCATTTACTCAATCGAGCTTACGTGATTAACTAGTTCCATGTTACACCTATTAATTCACCGAATTGTCCAAAAAAGAGGATCATTAGTGTGTAAGAAAGAACCACTAATAACCACGATTATCAGTGAACAGAAGCCAATACAATTCAAAACATATAAAGAAGGATAAAAAAGTAAAATAGAATCATAAAACACATCCCATAATTATTTAGAAACCATTTATTATCTTTTTTATGTTGTGGTTTCATCCATCACCAAAGAAACATCATCATAATCACCCCTCATGATACATAGTAAAGGGAGACGAAGGAAATAACCTAACTGGATGTTCAATGATCAATTTTTTTCTCCACGCTCCATGAACTGGGGATGCACAACTTATAGGGGAGGAACTCTGAGGACTCCATGGGTGAGCAGGAAATTCTCCAACAGAGGCATACCACTAGAGTTTGGAAAGGGGGCTCCAAGAACACCAAGGAAAGAAAATAAGAGTATCCAAGAAGATTAAATTTTTTTTATGATGATAGTGAGATCATAGAGTTACGGGATATGAAATCTTGAATGGATTTAAATGTGGATCATGATTTAAAAACGCAGTTGGGTGGTTAAAAATGATTGAATTAATTTTTGTTTAATAATTCTCATTTTAGAGGTGGCCATAAGGGCTTTGAGTTTAAGTATTTCCTTTAATTAGAGGAAAACATATAATAAGGATGGAACTTGAATGTATGGAAAAAAGGGTGTGACACCAAGGAAGAGCCACATGTTTTGGTAAGTCAAGGGTCTCCCAGCTCTTCAGGGATATTAGATATCGTTTATGCACTTTAAATGCCTTTGAAAGGTGTATTAAACAACTTTTACATCAAAAGATACATTGTAGGAGAAGAAAAAGTCGAAAATGTGGAAAAAGGAAGAGTTGGACACTATTTGGTGAGACACCGTAACAGTGCCATGGTCATCGTTCCACCATCACGGTGCCAACACCATGGTGCCACCATTTCAATGTGTGACTATGATAGTGTGACTGATACGGTGCCATCGTCACGGTGCAACTATTTCAGTGTGTGACCATAACGGTGCCACCCTTTCCATGTGCGTCCATAACGATGCCTCCATTGCGGTGTCACCATCATGGTGCAACCGTAATAATGTCAATTCTTCGGTGGAACACCATATGTGGTGCCACAGTTCCGTTGTGTGATCATGACCAATGCCACCATTATAGTGCTTCCATGAACGGTGCCTCTGTTCACTGTCCTGACCATTTCATAATTTTATTTCCATTATTTACCTTTTAAAATTTTATATTCTCAGAGATTCACAATTACTCCCTCTGTGCACTTACCCTTATAGAAAATTTGATCTTACAATTATATTGTTTCATTTCCCAAGGATATGATGTTATATTCTGGGAATGTGTTTCATGTGTGTTTTTAGTTATATTTATTATATCTAATGTTTTGTTTTCTATTCTTAATGTAAAATGGTTCTCATGTATGTGATCTACTTTTCTAGAACTACTAAACTATCTTGTCCATCCGGATTTGATTCCTTCTAATAATGCAATTGTATTAAATTAATGCACTGGCTTCAGGCATCAATAGTAGGGGCATTACAAAGACTAAATTAATGTGAGATTTACTATAAAATATATACATACTAAATTTTAAATATGATAGATCATTTTGAAAATATTAATCCCATGAGTGTTGGAAATTAATTTTAAAACAAGTGCATGTATCATAAAAAAGCATTATATTAACCCAAATAATGCTAATAATGTTTTTACTATTTGGGACTCAATATTTTCATTATAAAAGATAAATTGGCCATTTAATATACCATATTTTTTATATATTTACATTTAGAAATAAATTGTTAGAATATATGACTTTTATTAAATTTAAAATCTTTTAAAAAATAACATTTTTTATTGAAGTAAAATAATTTCAATTATGATATTATTTACAAGATTCAAATTTAAAATATCAAAATGAAGGAATTAAAATATGTTGTCTTCAAAGTTAATTAAAATGAAATTATAATTAAAATAATTATGGATAATAATTATTCATTCACGTTTCATTACTTTTAATATTTTTAGTATCATTTATTTTATTTATTAATTAAATAATTTTATTTATAATAATTATAAGGAATTAATTAAGAACTACAAATTAATTATAAATTATTATTATAATCATAACTCAATTATCTTAAAAAATTAAATTTATAACAGAAAATATGATGGGTTTTCCATGCCTTATGGCTTTAAAAATGTTAATGGTATGGAAGGTTCCATTTTTGTCTTTTTACCTACTTAACATATTATATATGTCTATTTCATAGAATATTATCCTAATAACTCATACAATTAGAATCAAGATTAGATAAAATCAAAATAGGTAAAAAATTCAATACCTTTTTTCTAGTGTTGAGAAATTTTTTTACCCTCTTATAGTATATGATAATATACATACTTCATACATTTAACCCCAATAAACATAATATTATCCAATAGTTATTCATTGAACTACTTATATTTTATATCATAAAATAGATTCCATCATATGGTGAAGTAATGTATTAAAATCCAAAACCATGTCCAAAGAATAACATAAACTATTTTATAAATGGTTATCCTTATCATCCTTAAAATTATTGTCATCAAACACATTATATTTACTTCCAAGGTAGTTAGTATTATCCTATTAACATCATCCATATGAATCTTCACTTTATCCAATCATCCTATTCTAAATAGTAAGAATATATTATGGTTTATTTTTCCCTAAATAATGTATTTTACAAAAAATTTAACTTGCTACTAAATCAATTTTCATAGTACCATTCGACATATTCTATGAAAAAATAAATAAAAATATATATAGTATAATACTTATATATTTCATAATTCATTGGATCTAAAAAAACCATAAAATACTTTTACAAAAAATTTCAAATATTTAAATAAAAATTGAAATTAATCCTTCCACTTTGGTAGAGTCAAAAGAATTGGCATGACCATGAACCCTTACCTTCCCTTTATCCTTGGGTCATTTATTTACATTTTTCACTAATTCACTAGAGTTAAATCACTCGATTTCATTTTTTTTTCTTTCTTCCCATTAATTTTTTTCCTACTAACCCATTTACCAATGTTTATAAAAAAACCCAATTCCCAAAATCATTTCCCAGTGGGATTCGGTCCACATTTATCACATGTGGGAAAATAATCCTTCCTCTTCTTCCCTTTATCCATTATCTATTCTTCCATCATTTTAAAATCTATTTATTCTATTTTACATCATATAACATGGATAATTATTTCTCTTTATTAATAGTAAATGAAACTATTTCTTCATATGAAGAAATAATTTTTGTAATTGGATCCCTTCGAAGACATGGTTTTATACACTCAAAGACATTGTTATTTTGATATTCCATTTTGCATATGTAATCCATATCTTAACTAGCTATCCCTGAAAATTCAGCTTAATACTTCATAAGAAATTCTTAATCCGTTTTCATTAAGCTATGGAACTTTATTTTCATATCAGAAATATTTTTAAAATAATGACTTCTTAATATATTTCCATACCAAGATTTTCATTTCATTTTTTCCTTTGTATTCTGAATTTGATATCGACATTGATCAGTGTCACCTTTGAGAAAATGACTAAAAATAACACCTTTTCATTATCACTACATCCCAAGTCCGTAATGATCTCCTCTAGAGACTCCATTCATTTAATATCCTCCGTTTTACTAGTAGTTCCACTAAATAATGGGGGACACTATTTCATAAAGTTATTCAGCATAAAAAATATATCTCAATTGAACATGGTGATCCTTCTAGGTGAAAAAATTTGTTATAGTTTATTAATTTTTTCTAATATGTCCATAACTTTCCCAATTCTAATATAAGGTATATTGTTTTTCGATGTAGGTAAATCACTAAAATGGCCATAGATATTGATTCCATTATTCCTTCCATGAGTCATTTAAAAAATATAATTTACTTGATTAAATAATATCATTCTGAGACATATTGTATAATCCCGAAAATAGTGAAATAATTATCCTAAATTTAAAACATTATTCAAAAGTAATATCATAATAATGGACATAATATATTTTTAATATTATATTATATTCTATCACAAGGTTATGTTATCTAATCTGTGTTTTTCTAAAATCTCGTTCCCATGTTTTTTACCAAATTTCCTCTCATACCAAATTTCATTCTCTAACCGTAGAATATTAAAAACAAGTCATTAATTTATTCCATTGTCTTGATTATAAGGAATCACATCCCAAAGTAACGCTTAGTTTATTGTTTTTTGTGAAATTATATTACATACATAAAATCAATTTAATATTGGTAATAAAAAAACATAATACATAACAAAATAATATTCTAAGAATCTATAAAAATCATTTAAGAAATAAACTTCATACCCTAACGAAGGGAAATAGAATTACGGTGAGATAAAATGTTTAGTAAGGGTCAAATATATAAAAATATATCAATAATTAAAAATGATTAATCAAAATGAAAATAATAAAATATGATTGAATTATTTTACATAAATAATCACGTGATCTTGAAACTTTACCATGGATATTATAAATAATAAATCCATTACATAGAATAATAATGACGTGAAAATTGATATTGTTTGAAATATGCACTAGGTAGATATATCCATAGTATAGATACTATCAAGAACTATTATTAAGATAGTTTTTTTACATAGAAACCTATATGATTAGATTCAAGTTCTATCTTCATGACAATTTAAAATCACTTTAAAACAAACTCAAATGTTATTTGTAAAATTGATTTCATACCATGAGACTACTAATGCATCTAGGGTATGGAATTAACACATATCCAACCTATATTCTTCATGTCCAAAACATTCCCCACATACTGAAAAATCAATTTAAATCATAAAAAAAATTCCATATCAATTATCATCATTGAGTAATGGATTCATATTTATCATCATTTCCCAAATATATCATATAATGTTGAAGGTGAACAAAATATAAATTTATTTATTATATATATGAAATTATTTTATCAATTATACATGGATATAGATATGAAAATAAATGTAATTCCCAATGAGAACGTATTAAAATAAATTTATCGTTTCAAGAGAAAGTAAACAATCATAAAAGAAAAGATATTTCAATGATAACATTTACAAAATAGAAAATTTCAAATATAAACCCTTAGATGAGATATTTTAAATTAAGACATATAATATCATAAAACATGGATTAACACAATATTAAAATACAATGTTGTAGAAAAACACCACATAATAGAAATTAGTGGTGAAAATTGTGTACACCTCATGGAATAAATAGTGCATCAAGAAGCTCGTACCTTTAGTATAGATTTTCACATGGGTATTTATATTACTGAATTACAAACATATGTTAATTAAGTAATTTTTTTTTTGAAATTTTTTTCATGGTTTTAATTACTTTTACTTATCTTATTAAAATGTTGTATAAAACTACTTAAAAAATTATGTTTTCAATGGTTGTTTTGACCACATTCGTTTTATGTTCTAAAAAGAGCATTGGTAGGTCAACTACAATCAATAAGGTTATTATATAAAAAGTAATAGATTAGAAATAAACACATAATTATCTTATATATACATAAATTATATTTTTAAAACCAATCATTTAATATGGTTAAGAAAAATGAACCACAGTTACGATCAAGGAGAAGGTAAGTTGTATGTACGCATGAATAACATTCCCATTTTTCAATAATAATTATAAAAATAGGTCAAGTAACATTTTAACCATTTGTATTAGAAATTGTGTCTTGAATACAATGTTATTTAATAACAAATATTTATATATATAATTATGTTTATATAATATTAATCACATCGTGTTAAGGTGGCAATAGAACACATGTCCCCCAATGATGTCATTGCGTTTTTGGTGTTTGAAAAAGGAGAAAAATAATGTGATATATTATATATAAAGAATAGTTATTATGTAATGAATATAATATATATTTCTTTTTATATAATTTTTAATTAAACCATTTCTTAATAAATTATAAGTAACGTGTGAATGTGTCACATGGATTTGAGGAGGCGGTTTTCCAGAAAATTATAAATAATGTTATCTTATATTAAAAAAAATCAAAAGTATGAAGGTTTGTGTTTTATAAAAATTAAATAATTATAAATAAAAAAATTAACACATTTTAAATATGAAAATAATTTTTAACCATATTTCTCAACCATGAGAGGTGGTAAGGAAAAAACGAATGACATCATTTGTGAGGCAATTGTCTGTCGTACACAAGAATGGTTGATTCGTTAAAAATTTGATGGAACTTTATATAGGTGTGCATATAAAACATAAAATAATAACATATAAGTATATTTAGGGTCCATGTTTTTTTATATAATCATGTATAATATTTATTTAATTTCATAAGAATGAATTAAAACAAAAGTGATTATTGAAGAATGTTACCAATTTTCTGGTAACTCTTTTTGGTTTAAACAAAAAGTATTCCTTGTATTTCATTATAACCATTGTGAGACATATATATCGAGTTTAAGGATTTTTATAGCTTATATGGTCTATTTATCTATCATAAAAATTACTTGGAATGTGTGATGTGATATGAGGGGTGAGTTCCTTTTTATAGCGGTGAGGGAGTTCCATTATTTTAAATAAAAAAGGTAAACATTATTGGGAGGTCATATTAACTTCATGTGCCTAAAAAATTTCAAAATAATGGATTAATTTTAATTTATGGTTTTTAAATACCATAAACACACACAAAAATTTTCATTTATATCATTTTATTCCTTGAAATCTATATTTCATCACTTTTACATTTTTTTGTTTTTCATAAAGCAATTAATTTTCTATCCTATATAATTTATCCATTAAAAAATGTTAATTTATATTTATTATTAATTAATAACCCACTGAATTATAAATATGATATCTAATTATAAAATTAATTATCCCATGGGTGATAGGAATTAATTTTAAAAGAAGCATGGGTAACGTGAAAAATCAATTTTTAACTTTAATCATTCTAGGACAATTTTTAATATTTATGGGTTAATATTTTTACTATAAATGATAAATTTACCCATAAAAATACATTTTTTATATATATTAAAATTTAAAAATCAATATAAAAAATATTTGAGATTTGTAAAATTTATCAAGATTAAATAAAATATCATTATTTAGAAAAAAACATTAATGTAAATTTTGATGTATTTAATTATTTGAACAATAAAAATATCAAAATAATTATTCAATTAAAATATATTGAGTTCAAAAAACATTGAAATGTCATTTTTTCTAAAAAATAAGGTAATACAATAATTCTTAAATTTTCTTCAATTTTTATGCTTCTAGTATCAATTAATTTATTTAGAAACTAACTAAATTATCACTGAATTAGTGTTTCATAATTATTTTAAGTAACAAATTCACCATTAAAATTTATTTATAAATAAATATGATAAAAATAACTCATTTATCTTTCAATAGAATATTTATATCTGAAAATATCATGTTTTTATTATCTAAATGGTTTATAAATGATAAAGGTAAGAAATGTTACATTTTTTCCTTTTTACATAACTCTTATTATGTGTTTCTTCCTAGAATTTTATTAAAAAAAACCTCGAATTTGATCCCATAGTTTATATTATTGAAATATGGGAGGACAATGGATTTTGAACATGTTTGTAGGTAATTATTCTTTGTAAAATTAATGTTTATACACTAATCAAACTTATGTTTAACATAATCACTATGATTAGTTTTTTCATTAACTAATAATTTTATTTAAAACATTAGATGATAAAATTGGACTGTTAATATTATAGTTATTCCATTTGTTAGTATCTATTTATCAAATTCATCTCACCAAATTGGAACTATTAAATTTAATGTAAATCCTATAGACATGGTGGTAAATAAGGGGTTTAAGGTATAATATTCTAAAGTTAATTATTTTTTTAAATATGTATTCAACATAAAAAATATTACAATGACGTAAATTGGATTAATATATTTATATTAGATATATTTTTACTTGAAAATGATTTTAAAATATAATTTAACTTTTATAATGTTTTAATAAAAAATGCATTTTTCAATAAAAATGTAGTTTTTTTCACTATCCATCAAAAAACAAAACTATTCACAAAATACCAACAATACACCCAAAGAAAATTTTGATATTCCAATTTAAAAAATAAACATTGTTTTGATTAATAAAATTGAATAATGTTTCAGAATTTTGTTTTATAATAGGTGCTCTATTATAAGACGGTAAGAGTCGGTCTCTTATGTAACACAAGCTAACTCAGTGTCTTGTACAATATAAGTGTAACATGAATTCATGTGTAAATGAATACAGAAAAAAATTAATTTTTTTTCTAAAATAAAAATATAGTAATGTATTTGGGGGTTTCATTTAGAAAATGAAAAAAACATACACGTCTTTTGGTGGTTCTTCCCTTTATAATTGATTATGTGAAATCCATGTCCATATCATGAAACCATTTTTGGTGGATGTTTTAGGGGATAGTGATTAATTTTCACATAAGATCCCATATTTTAATTTCCCATCCTATTCATACATATCCTCCACACATTCCTGGTGATCTGATGGGCTTCTCTTCTATGATTTTTAACTCTAGATTCCTCATTTTGTGGTGTTTAATGTGATTTTAATTGTAATAAATCCATCATGGAAGGTATAACACAATGAAATCCCTAAATCCTCATTTTTTTCATTGTTTCATGTTTATCATTTAGTAAACCCTAATATCATAATTAAATGGATTATTTTTATGTATTCGATACATTTTATTATTTTTGGATGATTATTCCTATTGTTTTTTATTCATAAAGCATCGCATATGATCTCTTTATCGTAATACGATATTTTTATAATGTTTTATCCATTGAGTTATATGTTTGATTGTGTGCATGTGTAGAACTAAAACACCACTTATTTTAATCTTATCATGATAATTTGAGGTCCCTATCAATGTATTGGGATCGTTTGAGGGGCAGTAAAAGTTGTGTGACTTCAAAATATGGAAGTTGGGATTTATCTCAGGTCTATGTATAGGATTTCTTTCTCAGATAAATGGTATTGGAATGATAATTTCGTTCTTGGTGGAGGTTATAATGTCCAAGGAAACTGATTTGTTGGTTTAGGTAGTTAATCCCAATGAGAACCTCAAAATTCATGAATATTATTATTGGGTAATACGTATGTATTATTGGGTGTTCAGATTAGAATTGGTCGTTTGGGATAAAGAAAGTATATAATGATTTTGGAAAACGAATTGAAGAATTAGGTGTTTTTTCACCCTCACCAAATTAATTTTTAATAGAAGATGATATTTGGATTGATGAGATGAACTGGAATGTTTTTGAGTATTATGGTTTGCTGGTCATTGGTCATGAGGACAACCATTAGTGAGATGGTTCAGCCTATTAGTGATGTTCTTGACCATCATAAGTTAGGAATTGATGTAAATTATTCTTGTGTGGGTTCCATTATATGGGTGTTTTTGCTTTTTATCCATGTTTTATATTATTCTAATTCTTTTGTGTTGCCTCCAAATAGCATGTTGGGATAGGCTGGTCTATTATTTGGTGGCTCCCCAAAGCCTGTGGGGATAGGCAAGAATGATTTTATGTCTCTCCTCAATATCTATAGGGATGGGCTAGTTTCCTTTCTTGTGAACAGTCTACAATATATGGGGATGGTATGTTGTGATAATTGTTCCCCATTGATTTTATTATGACTAAAAATTTTACTGAATTAGTTTGTGTTTGTGTGGCTCGAATGACTATCCAAGAGTGTGTGGGGAAGGGTAATAGTGACTTGATTGACCTCCTAGACTCTTCATGAATTATTTATGTTACTTTAGTAGGATTTAAGAATATTTATGGTAATAAAATTTATATATATGTTCAAATGGGTTCTATTATATATTTCAATATGGAATTGATCCAATATATACAGTGAAGGTTCTCATGAAGGAATAGTTAACATAATATCACCTAGTAAATTGTATGTTTTTTGGGAATTTATTTTACATAATCACATGAAATTTGATAAAATATAAAGAATGTAATATATGTATTTATTGGTGGTTTCTGTCTGGGTTTATACTCACATAATTTGTGGGAATCATGATTTTCATATAGACTCTTTACAATAAATTCTTTCAAAAGAGTTCATGGCCCCCACTTAGGGCAGTTGTGAAGGAGGAGCAGGTTGGTTGTGGTGATGTAGGGACAGAATCCAAGATTAGTTGGGGAGATGCAAATTTATTTTATTTTTTATTTTAATAATTATGAATATATATTTTTATTTAGGGATATTTTTAATTATTTTATTGGGAGTTTCATGTAATAATAATATACCAAGGGAGTTTATTATTATTATTATAACTTTAATAATTTAATTCCACATTTTTATTCAGATTAATTAATTTATGATTGTATAATCTTATTAGTTATATGTTACCTAGGTAATAGACCCCTCATGTTAACGTGTAGTCCCTCACTATAGTTCAGTGTCATCTTCCATATAGGGATGTTGGCATGAGGCCCATGTTCCATTATTTGTCTCGGGATGAGTGATATAGTTTGGGGAATCAAACTTTGGGTTGTCAATTAAAATACACACACACACACATTTATTTATTTAAATCACAATACAATTAATTATATGATTTAGCTAACATGAAGGCTGTATAAGTTTGTTTTATGATGTGTATAAAAAAATATATTCATTTTTGTTCTATTGAACAAAATTAAGTATAGTAATTCATGAATCATTAAGGAATTCATTAAATAATTGTGATGGAATGTTGAATTTAAATGATACATTCATTATAAAAAGAAGTTTTCTTCTTCTATACATTATAAATAAACTATAATAATAAAAATATTACTAATGATGATTCATAAAACATTTTCTATAAATTGGTGAGCTTTCCTTCAAGTAAAATGTCATTGTTACACTATATTGAATAAATAGACAATATAAATATTTCATTATTTCAACGCATTATAATGATATTATTTTTATTTTATTTTTAATTTTTTTAATAAAAGATTCTAGTTAATGAGTTTTAAATGTTAAATATCATAGATTTATATTGTAATAATTAAATATAATATTATACGAATGATGTGATTTTGATTTTGAAATATGGCATTTCTAATTATTGATGTCCAATCAGAGATGTTGAATTGGAAGATGAACCTTTTAAATATTATTATTAATAAAGGAATGGATTTTCATTAATTTTAATGAAGGATATCAGATGGGTGCTCAAGGAATGAGTAGCTAGATTCCAAAACATATCTAAAGGAATTTTAATTTGGAGAACATGTTCTACTTCTGATTGAGGAGAAAATAATTTTTATATTTGGAATACAATGATACAGACTAGCTTATTCAACAATGTTGTTGTTTTTATACATTTAGGATAGCTTTGTAATAGCTTATTGATCCATCTACCCATTTGGTTTATAAATTAATAATTAAGATTTATCGAATGTGTTTGGTGATAATATCATTTTTATAAGCCTATAAATTTTTCTTCATTAATCCATGTTTTGTTTCCTTTTCATTTTTTAATTAATAATTTTTTATTAGTACATTGATTAAGATGTTTAATTTATAACATTATTATATTAAATTTTAATACTACATTGTTATATTATATATTATTTGAACAATGTATCATTCAAATATCTAATTTCTTTATTAGTAGAAATTTTTTAGTTTTCCTTAAAACTATAATTATTTTACCCAATTATAACTATCATACCTCATAGATACATGAAAATACTTAATATCATGGCATACTATTAATTTTGGTTGTTTGGTACACTTAGTATCTATCATTTGGAACTTAACTATTATATATATATATATATTTACGCTTTCTGTTTTAAGAGAGTAGATATTTTGTTTTTATTGAAGGCTTATTGATCTATATTTAGAAAACTCATATTTCAGTCAAACAAAAATAATTTTATGGAATGATTATGAATATTTTTGAGATTATATTGAATAATTTTTTATAAATACCAATATAGAAAATTATCTTTTTTTAACATAAATATAATTCATAATTTCATTAGAAATAATGGATTAAATAACTAATATAATTTTCAAATTAAAATAGTTAGAAGTTTGAAATTGAATAGAACATATGGTACCATGTTTCTTCTTGATAAAATAATGGGACTTTTTAATAATACAGAATACAAACTATTTGAAACATCCAAATACAATAATCGAAAAATAACGATATCGACGGAAGACAGTAAGTAGACTAATTTTTTATCTAATGAATCTATTTCTAAATTAAATCAAATATTTACTAAAAATTTCTATATCTACGAATTGCTTTTATGAAATATTTTATTATATAAGGAACTATTTGAAAATATAGTTCAAAGTTTTCCTAAAAAGAGTTAGTTCAAGAGAAGATCTATTAGTGGAAAAATAATATAAAATTAATAATCTTGGATCATCTCATAAGGACGCATATATAGTCTTATAATATAAATAAAATATATTTTTATAAATTAATGAAGAATAATGGCGTATAATTTAAATCTTGTTTCGAAATATGAATTCCTATATTATAAACATCCATATCATGTACATACTAATATACAAATGATGTTTGTAGATTTTTTTTAAATCATATTGAATGAGACTATTAAAAATTGACTAAAATGATTATGGGTAAATGTTATTTATAGAGATACTATTGAAATGAATGAAAATAAAAACATAATGGATTACATTGAGAAGAAGAAAAATAATTTATCTACTAAGAGTGAATGAATCAAGGTATCACTCGGCCATATTTTCTTTTAGGTTATGTTAAAGTATAGAGAATAATATCATTATACCAAAAGTAAAGGAAATAAATTTTTTATAACATTGTATAAATTCATAAACAATTGAGCATCGGTAAAATCTGATATCTCATCAAAATATAGTGTTGATATTAGGTAAATATATACCATTTATAAAAATAATTCATATAATGAATTGTTTCATATATGAATGATGTTTTTGGATGTCCTGTTATATTTTTCAAAGATTACTAATTATCCATTTTTATAGAATGATGATTGTGATGAATCTAGCTGAAATGAATACATTTTAGAAATTTAAGGAATTTATCGACGGTTATTTTCATGTTATATTTTTCTATAAATATGATTTTCTAATAAGATGTGTAATTTATCTAAGGAGAATATTTATAAACCTAGATAAAATTTGGATATGTATAAAATAAATATCTATAAATTTACATTATAAAATATTGATAAGGATGAACAATTAAATACATCCAAAGTAAAATGTTAGGTTATGATTTTGAAATTTAATGCTGTAATTTTAAAGAAGATATTGTTAAACATTTATTTGAAGTGTATTTCATTCTGAATATTACTTTAGTAAATTAAATATTAAAACAAATACACAAATAAATGTTTATATTTCCAAAAAAACATAGTTTTATCATTATAATGATTTTTTCCAATGAGAATAATATTGTTTTTATATGTGGACAATAGAAAACAACTTCTTGTTGAATGTAGTTCAATATTTAATAACAAAAAATGATTTCATATAAAAATATCATATATATATTGATCCAAAAAGAATTATATGTATTTGGGGGGTTGAAGTTCAATTTTCTAATATCACCAAATAAAATATGTTTCGGATTCTAATAGAATAATTTTCAATCAATGAGTGACATTTTGAACCAATAGCTATATTGAAACTTCAATTTTTGAAAATTTTACATAACATTATTTCATTTATTATTTTGATGTAAAAGTTTAATCTATTTTTAATGAATATTTATATATGTTTGGACAAAATTATATGTTTTTATGAATATATTTACTAACTCTTATACATATAATGTATAGTTGTTTGGATAAATTATATTCATATAATAGTATATTATTTCGATACCTCTACCGATGAAAAATTATAATTTTCTATTTTTAACATCTTCATGATTCACATTCTATAAATGGATATCAAGGACCTGTGATGTAATATAACTTATTGGTGGTTAATTCAATTTATTTTTAAAATATTAAGATAATTTTTTGTTTAATGGTAGTAACATTTTTCATTTCATACTATTTTCTTCATTTTCAAATTTAACAATGATCAATGTACTATACATTTTAAATTTCTTATTTTAATGTGCTTCATTTTTTGTAAACATTGGAGGGATAAATATCTGACCAAATTTTTTTTGGGATCAACATCTTGTATGTGCACTTATATAAATGGGTATGGACATCATGTTTAGCTGATTATAATTTCGATCAAATCATTGTATCTATGAGATTTTTTAATCATATTACATGTAAGCATAGTATTTTAAATATCTAAGATTAAATTCATGGAAATTTTGATAAATGAAATTGTAAATGATAGGGTGATTGATAAAACATATTATAATATATATGAATCTATAGTAAGGAAGATCATATAATTTTAATATTTGGTTTATATCATATTTTAGAAATAATTTTTCATTGTAATAAGAGAATTTTTAAAATAAATGAGTATATCCCTATATGGTGATATCCTATTCATATTGTATAGTATTCTAAATATATTCAATTATTTCAAAAAAAAATATGGTAGAGGATATCATAACTATTATTCAGAGAATATTATTTATGATTAACATTATTAACCTAGAAGTAAGGATTTTTTTGACATTTGTAAAATGGTTTTTTCTTCCATAGATGGGTGAAAAGGATACATTAATCTTTTAAGATGTTATAAACCTTAATTTCATATTTTCATATACATTTTTAATATGGTATTATTTATAAGTTAGATTATTTAATTTAGGTGTATTGGAATGGAATGAGTAATGAAACATCCATACATTAGAATATTTAAAATTATTTTCTTGAAATAATTAATGAATGAAGTTTCTAAGAACCAAAACACACTTAAGAGGAAAAACAAGTTCCTTTAAATTATGATAATGTTCCTACAATGAAAATAATATTTGATTTAATATATAATAAAATCATCAACAATATCATGAAAGATGAAATTCAAAATTCGGAAGATCAGAAGACGTAGTTGAAAAAAATGATGCGAAAGAGGTGAAACATAAGAAAGAAATGAAATTTCTAGAGGACATGACACTAAAAAATAAGAGCATTGTGAAATCTAAAAATAATTGGAATAATCCAAAATAAATGGAAATATCAACTACCAAAAATCATAATAAGATGATAATTAATTTTATAATCTTTTTGAAAAAATCCCATTAGGCCTACTATATAGTTTATAAATTATTAGCTAAACAAAGATGATATTGTTCTTCAGAAACCTATGTATAAGAAGAAAACTAAATCATTTTCAATTTTCTAAAAACTGGTAGATAAAGATCTCCTATAGGTAAAGAATTATTAGAGGTCAAAAGAGATGAATATATAATTCTCTTTGAAAATTATATAGTCACATTCTATAATCCTCTATGTATTTATCATATAACCAACCAATTGAATTATGACACCAAAAATTAAAATAACTTTTAAAATTATAATATTGGAAACCATAAGATTAAAACAGAGAATATAACAACAAAAAAAACGTTGAGAGTCATTATCACCACCACCTATGGAAAAAGGTTCCATGATGACTAGAACTAAATCTGTGATTCCACAAAACCCAGAACATAGGATAGCCTATGATATACACAATATTCATTCTCAATCCATATGGTGTACGAAAACTTCTGAGGAATCTATAAACCAACAATTGTAAATATTTTTCCCTATGTAATCAACAATAATCATACAATCCCCCAATAAAAATCTATTATGTACCATCTATATGTAAGATGTCCATTCACAAATTAATTCACTAATTATTAATCAAAATAAATTTATGAAAGAACTATTTGGGTGATGCAACTTGGTAAATAATTTAAAACAATATTCCCTACATTCCACTATGTTAAAATACATTTCACCATCAATCCTCAAACAAAATATGGTGCATGATTAGTGAATAGTTGAATTAGAACCTTAAACCGAGTTATAATTTTAAAGTGATCATAATATTTTCTTAATACACTAAACTCCATTACAAATGATTAATAATCAACAAAAGATCTATTGTGATTATTCAATAAAAATAAATTACAACATATGATTTCATTTTCAATTTTCGTAGAAGTCACCTAAGTACATAACTTAAATTCATTTCTCTTAATAAAACACATGCCTTTAATAAAAATGATAATCTAAAGCACTTGTTTAAAAATATGCAATTGATAAAAATATATTTAGTTTCAATATTATTCAAAAAAATATAAATATTTTAAATCATAAAGGTGATCTGTGGTTATAATAAAACCCCTACATGAGACTATGGATTGGGTCACATTTATTTTTCATCATTGGTGTTTATAAAAAATGATTGTATCCTTTCATAAGCTAGTGGGAGTTCCATGTATACTTAACATGCATAGTAAGAGGAAAGGGATATCATTCCATAAATTTTCACTTACCTAAGTACATGAGGTTCTAAAATACTCACCATAAGTGAGGGATCACATTAGTCACATAAGAATAATAGATCAATAACAAACATCAAAAATAATCTCATTAAAATTCCTCTAATAATATCATTTGAAAACATGTTTTAATATATACAATTTATGTTCCTAAATATTTATTAATTATTACACACATTTCTATATATATATTTATATAAATACTCCTTATTTATAATAATATATGCATTCTTTATTATGAAAGTATACTCATAAATTTATTAGTATATATATATACATAGGTTCTTAAGTACCAACATATAATTAAATGTATATAACATGGGATCGATATAAACACCATTTATATTTTTGAAATACATTAAAACACATAATTGTTTGGAATACATCCATAAAAAAATCATCAATGAATAAACAAAAAATTTATATATAATTTCACATTCCAGGATCCATTTAGTGATATTAAATACCACTTAATGATAAATTTTTTAATTTTCAGAAGCCATTGGGGTTCACGGTTCACAGAATTAAAATTTGATCCCACATCTAAAATAGATAAACTATTCTCTTTATATGGAAACCAAAATTACATTACATTTCCTCTATTAATATTTACTAGAAACACACTATAATATAATTATAAATTAAAAATATATATTTCAATGAAATAAAATCAATTTTTTATAATTTATTGAGTCAATAAATGAGAAAACATACATTTGACTGAAGGAGAAAAATTAATTCCTTCAATATTTGTTCAAAAGGAACTACAAATGACATCTCACAACCTAAAAAGAAACCCCAAATGTAATAAAAAGTCATCGAGTTTTTAGTTTACATCACACAAAGTGGGATGGGGAAAAGAAATAATATGATTAAAATAGAGGAAGAAAGAGACTTAGGAAAGGAAACCATAAAATTAGAAGATTTGATGAGATCTTAGTTGGAGAAAACCCATCATTCTAAGGGGAAAATGATGGAGAGTCACATGAGATAGATTAGTCTTTAGATGTGTTAGGGGATTTAGAGTATCTTAGTAAAAAACACCAATTTTTTTTTCAATGTTGTAATTTTAAATTATTAATTATAAAAAAATTCCCTTGTAGAATCTTATGATTTGCACATACATTATGACAAATAAGTTTCCAATTTATTGAGCCTCATGGGAGAACATAGAGAATGTTTCAATATTATATTAAATTATTATACATGAAATAGATTAACTATGTGGTCATTTTAGTTTAATAATATAGATATTTTTCCTTGTTTATGCATATTTAGTAATAGCCATGAACTAACTGTGAAATAAGTAATGTGTTACCAAAATCACAAAATTCTAAGAGGAAGGATACATAATTAATAATAACTCAAAAATAAAACAAATAATAAAATTATATAAAAATAAAATTTTTATCATGTGACAATTATTCCAACCATAATGATTTCTTCCCCTAAATTGACTTGGTTGAAAGAGTTGATTCATAATGAAATATGGGTTCTCCCTTTATTCAAAGGATGCAACCAGAGAAACCTAAAAAACTTCAGAAATTATTTTCAACAACAAATGATTTCATCCTCAATATGGAAATCTTACATACAATAATTTTCCAATATACATTTCATAGGAAACCATAACTGATTCATTGTATATCATCGCACCCAACATGGAAAAGTTCACCTAAAATAAAGGATGGTCAGAAAATAAAAAAAATGAAAATAAATGAAAATCTATAAATAAAAATTCATTATGAAAAGAATAAAATTACACAATGAACATCCGTAAATAAATACTCTAATTAAAAAGAAGGATCAGATATTTAATCTCATCCTTTAAATGGTAGTTCTTGTTCAATAATCATAGAAATAGTCTCCCCAAAGACACCACAACATACTCACTAGATAAAAGGCATAGATCTGAACAATGAAAATAACCCAAAAAAGAATCATCTTTGTTAGTCTCCCAATCATATTATAATTAACCAAATACATCAATTATCTAGTTCTACCACATTCTCTAGAATGTAATTATGATTAAATCCACCACATGTTATGGAAGATTAACAAGGGTTATAAAAAATAGAAATACCATAATATCAAACCAACTATAAAATATTAAATATGATAATAGAATACCAAAATAGTAGGACTAGTCGTAATTCTAAACCATTTAATTCAAGACATGAAAATGATTACCTTAGAAATTATATTCCACAGTCAATAAAAAATGACATATTCCTTATAATTGAGGTGTAAGATAAACAAACACGGGGTATCCCACCTAGATTATTGAGTCCCTAATTAAACCATCCAAATAAAGAGGATTATATCTAGGATAAATCCTATGATTGGAATTAACTTAATCTAGGCCATTGAAGAAATCACCCAAGAGATCCAAATCCTATCCCTTAAAAACAAGATAACATTGTAATGATACTATTCTCCCAATAATTATAACCACATAACATCATTGAGAACAAGATATTTCTATACTAGTTCTTTCAAAAATGATCATATTCTACTCTATAATCGTCTATAATCATTGAGATGGAATATATTCAATAAGAATTTCCATTTACCTTACATGGTAGTACAACACAACTAAAATTTTCAAGTGTGAAAACATGATTTCCCATTTGAATTGGTGTAATGACGTTATAAAAAACATTTGGATGAAAAAATATAGACAGACTAAAAATGCACAAATAAAAGGTTTAAAAGATACAATTATGAAAATATAAAGGTAATTAATTTAATTTTAGAGCATATGGTGATGATGAATATCGATTAAGGTAAACAACTATGATTAATTTTGTATTATCTGATTGAATAATGAATTTTTTTCATTAATACATCATAGTAACTATTTTAATATTAGGTCTATAATAGTTCATAATTCTTGTATGAATGTTATGTTTTTCTATGGGTCTCTTTCTTGAATAATCATTTTTTAGTTTATTTCAGCATATGTCTCCTTGATCAATTCCAACAAATATTTCAGCATCATTAACATCAATATCTTCTTGATTATGAATGATAATATGAATAACCAATCAATTTAATACTTGGGATAGAGAATAATAGTTCCTAGAACAATAGTATTTACCATTAATTCAAAAAATATGGTTCATTTTTAGATAATGTATACTATATTTTATTATTATATAAATGAAATAAAAACACCTCTAATATGATCATTATAAAAAAATTGTAATTTTCAAATTAATAAAATTTAGAAGATATTAAATAAAATTTAATAAAAAAACAATTTATTAAAACATCAGTACATTACTAAAACATAGCATTTTCAAAAAAATACTACATATTTATTTGAATAAAAAATTTAGGCACAATATTTATATTCAATTCAACAATATGAAATTCTAATAAAAAATTTCATTTTATAAAAAATGATAGATTTAAAAGAATAAAAATGACTTTCGGTTGATGTTAGGACACTATTAA
This sequence comes from Viscum album, assembly GCA_963277665.1. Taxonomy (NCBI): domain Eukaryota; kingdom Viridiplantae; phylum Streptophyta; class Magnoliopsida; order Santalales; family Viscaceae; genus Viscum; species Viscum album. The sequence continues at coordinate 847,668,868 of OY728164.1, read as the reverse complement.
ATGGTGTCAGTGTTTATAACTAATTGAATCATATTCTTAATGCCACACATGTTAGAATAGAGTTACGATTGCTAATTTTCTACTGATACTATTTAGGTTTTTCTTCTGACATGGGGCTCTTTCACAATTTATGAGGTTTTACCAATACTTATGATGTAATAATTCCATTTAGGAGGTTCCACCATGGATTATGTGATTATATCATAAATTATCATGTCAACTAAAAGTTAAGTTATTGTACCGTTAATATAGAAGTGCTACTGTTTATAGAGAAATGTGAATTATAGCCTCTAGAACAGTGTTGATTCAACCATTACTTGAATTCTACCACAAGAGACATAAGGTTATATTGTATTTTATAAAATCCATGTAATGTTATTTCGATGAATTTTTAATGGTATGATTAACTTTCCACTTAATGAAAAATAGTATGATTCATGCTATAAAGTTAAAATAATGGTATGCAAACACAGTTATGTAAAGTGTAAGTTGTGTATTTTTTTGTTACATAAATGTGGAAAATATTTTTTATATATTTTACAATGAAAAATTAAAATCAAATTAAATGGAAGAATTTATGTGGTGTAAATGCAATGAGAGTTTTTCAGTACATTCATAAGGGTAATATTTCACCATGTAAAGGTAATGTGATATTATTTAAACATACAAGAAGGTAAATTGACTTTCAAAAATCCTACATAGATATATTTTGAACCTTTTGTATGGTTTGATTATGTTTTATAATTACTACATAAGGGTAACCTGATACATACATATGAGAAACCCACTATTTCTAAGGATTAAATACTAATATGTAAAATCACATGTAAGGGTAAAAACAATTTTTATACACTACCTAAGGTTATTGGAAAACATACCTAGAGGAACAATAATTTTATGTAAGGGTAAATAAAATCTAAATAATTGTGTATCAATGCTACATAAGGATACATAAATGCCTCAGAAGTGTAAACCCATGCTATGTAATGGTAAATTAAGTACATGTAAAAAACATTTTCATAAAGATATACAATTAATAATATTATACATAAAAAAAATTAAGAACAAATAAATTCATCAAAAATATGTACCAAATTTATTAGAGTAGTTATAATTAATAAAGATCATATTTTATATCATGTTCTGACTTTATCAGTTTCCATCTTTTATAAAATTATATAACCAAATGTTAATTTAAACATCTATTGAAAACAAATGAAATTACCCTATTTTGAAATTTTCAAAAGAGAAATATACGATTGATTAAAAAATTATCCCTCTTAAATAATAATAAAAATATTAATCAAAATAAAAATTTCGCATTCTTATAGGGATAAAATACTATTTTAAAAAATATAAACACGTTGATAATTCCCTTAAAATTAAAACCTTCCTCTATTAATATAATCAAAATAAAAGAGATAAAATCATTTGCACATTAACTAAATCTATATCAATCCATGATGAAAATTCAATTTCACTTATGTAAATTATCTCGTTTTTTTAACTAGGTTAAAAAATGAATTTTGAGGAGCTTTTTTAATGGTGAGATGGGCTGAGACGTTAAAAAGTGGTATCAGAGGGTTAAATTTTATTTCTTTTTTCTGTTAAATTTTTTTTTGGGTTGGTAGAATAGTGTCTAGTAAATTATCAATTCTTAGTTACTTGCGTTTCTTGAGACTGGTCACCCCATGTATGGGAAATGACCAAGTGTTATGGCATGTGAATTCATTATTATACTACATAGGAATGTATTTTATGTGATATCACCTAGAGTTGTTAGTGTATTATCAACTTCTTATTGATTTTGAGTATTTTGAAAATTCCCTTTGGCCTGATTTGGAAAGGGAATTGCATTACATGCATCATATTGGGTACATAATGATTAATATTTCATGCATATCACATGCCATGTATTTTATTAGTATGATGCCTAAAATTTATTATTGTATGCCTTGGGTATAATTCCATGTTTCTATCTACTTTAGCATGCCATCTTATATAATATGATTAGGTGATTATATGCCATGATGCCTCTATTGTTAGTATTTTGTGTTGTTGTTCCATTCTTATGTGTTCTAGCATGCTGCTGTGTTACTGCTTATGGTAACATGCTAAAGATGTATTGATATGTAAATAGTTTATTAAGAGGGAACTGATTGGTTGCGTTTATGATGGTTTTGTGGTTCATGGGTCGACGATATCCTTAATGGAAAGAGCTGTGGATTGGGGTTTATAAATAATTGAGGGTGCATTTTTCTTCTTCGAACGCAACACAAAAAATCAAAAAATAATTCATTAACTCGTTGGGTTAGTTGATGCTGGAGTATTTCCTTATGTCTTATAGGGTACGATATCTTTTTATGATTGGTATATTTCCAATTACCATGTTTTTTTTGAACCGGGTTAAAACAAGAATGTTTTTGAGCTTTTACAATGGTATGATGGGTTGGGACGTTACAACATACCTCACAAAATATAATTTTTTATTAATGATTTCCGTAAGATGATTTTATATTGGGAAAATATTCTAGAAGTATATCCACCTATTAATATGATCTCTTAAAAGTTGAAAATAACATCAATATTTTTATTCTATAATATAATATTGTATTTTTAAATGACGATATAGAAGATGTTTTGTCACAATATACCATCATATTTTCTAAATAGTCATTGATATAACAGTGATTTTATTCATTGAATAAATTTGAGAATAACACTTTTCAATTGAAATCCACTCATCATCTTTAATGGAAAATGAAACTTATATTTATTTCAATATAAATGATATTAAATTAATTATCGTGTAAGTTATATGCACACTATGTTCGCTTCCTATCAAGTATAAGTCACTAAAAAACAGATTCAATAGATGTAAAATATTGAAATAATTTTTTCTTAGAAACGAAAACAAGTGTTATAAACAACTTTAAAATAAATATTTATTCATTTAACATATATTAAATTCCATTATTTTTTATTATAATGATAATTTCAGACATTAATACTGAAAAAATCATATCAGGCCATAATGAAGGCCAACAAATGGGGCCTACTATAATTCATCTATACATATTATCATTAATATATTTTAAGTATTTATCCACATCTTATTTATAATTTGTTCATATTGGTGCTCCCGTAGTCTTACATGATTCAAGATGAATTTTTTTCACTAAACATTTATAAAATTTTCTTTGATTTAAATATATTCCATTTTCGGCATTGTAAAATAATTTAGTTTGAGGGAAAATATTAGTTCTCACACTACACACAAATAAAATTCATTTTTCATTAATTTCAAAATTTCACTACTAAAAATATAACTCTTATATCGAAATTGGAAATCATAAACATATTTTTCCATTCAAAATATCATTTTAATTTTAATTAGAAATGGATTTTGATAAACTATTACTTTGATAAAAAGATTTTATTATAAAAATTTTGTTTGACAATCAAAACAAGATCTTTGTGCTTACTTTTGACAATAAAATTCTTTAGATAATTCAAAAACCTGATTTTATTAATACATGATTTTTTAAACCAAGAGGTTTTTTATAGACACCTATTAAAAAATTATAGTATTTAAAAATGTAAACTTTTCATCCATTTGAAACGATTTATAAATTTTGGTAAAAAGAATAACATAATGGAATTCAAATGAATCTATTCAATGAACCAATGATAATGAATCCTTAATTTCAATACATTTTACCAGTAAATATCCTTGGGAATCTACATTATAATTATTTCTTACAATATTATGTGACTCTTCCATTTTATTTCAAAAACTACAATTGGTTTCATTGAAATATTTATCTTTCTAAAGCAAGATCAAATTCAAGATATTATTACCGTAAAACGGAATCTGTTCATTATTCAAAGAAATTATCAATTTTGAATCCTTAAATGTTTCATTAACATTTAATTTTGAAACATGAAAAATAATATTTGAATTAATAAAAAAGTTATATTTATTTTCAATTTATGATTCAATATTCAACATTTCTAACTAAATTTTCTAAAGAATGATCTCGTTTAGTTTTCTAATTCATATAATCATATTGAGATGAGATGTTCTCCCCATAAACTAATAAATTATAATTTTTTGGTATATATTTTACTAAATTGGACTTTTTTAATTATTTATCATGATTATAAGAATATATGTTCTATTTTTCATCATTTTCAATGACCTATACACGTACTGATTCTTCTATTAATAGGTATATCTTATTATATACTCTATAATCACTATTTTTTTTTATTTTAATTTAATATAAAAATTATTTCATCACATTTATTATCAAACTTGTACAAATTATCATCATTATTTAAGTAATATAATCTTCAACCAAAAAGAATAAAGTGTACAATCTAGGAATTCATTTTGTAATAAAAATCCATAAGGAATTGTCTCCAACATATGACTAATGTAAACACAATTAAATAAGTGTCATGCAGTATATAATGATTCAAATAAATAATATTTTAATAAATATCTATAATTTATAATATTTCATTTAATTTCTTCAATTTTTCTTTTTTTAACTCTTCTATACCATTTTTTTATGTTGGCTTTTAGGAAAAAATATTTATGTATCCATTATCATAATCAATTTTATTAAAATTTCTGTTAACAAATTTTCATTGTTTTCAATTCTAATTTATGTTATTTAATGACATTTTTTAGTCAAATTATAAAAAAAATTGATATACATGTATAGACTTAACAATTATGAGATTTTATATGATCCTACATGAATTTACTACAACAATATAGTATTATAAACAATGATTTCATAAAATTTTAAAATTCAATTATAATGGGTGGAAATAAATCGAAATGAAATATTTTTAACCATCTTTGTATATTAATTGGGTTATTATTTAAAAATTTCACTTTGGGATGTTTACAATTTAGAATAAAATAACACACAAAATTATAAGTTTCATTGATTTTTTGAAGTTCCATTACATGTCAATGTTTTACTATCTTGTACAACTATTATAGATAGACATGTCCCAAAATTCTTTTTATAGAATATGTTCTATTTATAAAACATTTGGAAACATCACTAAATGATGTGTTATTTATAAAAAAACTTATTGATAAGATGTTTTATTTTATAGTAACATAAATTAAAATATTATTATATTTATAAACAATTTATTTCGTATATTCACACATTACACTCATTTCATCACCTTAGTGTTTTGAAAATTTCATTTAATTATTTTTAATCACTATTTATATAATAATTTAGACATTATTAAATATTTTGATTTTTCTAGTTTTCAAATACATATGTCCCTGCCTTTAGAGTTATCATACAAAACAAAATTACCTCCAACACATTAATGAAATTATAAAAATCTAGAAATATAAATATTCCTGTGCCTGGAACACATATTATCCATATAAAATTTATAATTATGACTATTTGGGAAATTTTTTTCTAAAACACAATATCCATATTTTTTTCTCTAGGCAATTTAAGGTCTACCAATATTAGTGATAATTTTTTAGGCACCCATACTACTTTAAGACTTTATTCCAAGGAAATTTACAAGAAATATTATTCAAAATAAACATATATTTATGTCCAAATTACTGTTATATATTAATCAACATTGTTTTCCATAACTCAATTATAAAATTCATATAAATCATTTACTAATTTATAATGTCACATTATAATCATTAACAAAAGAGGTTCATTCAATCATTGGAATCTGACTATTACATGAAAATCAATTTGATTCATTATTTTCATTTTTCACAGACATTATCATGTCACATTTTTCATAACCTAAAATAATTTAATTTTCCTTTTATGATTATCATTATATTTTTACATAACATATTTGTCTAAAAAAATTTAATCATTTAAAGATGAATATGAATTTAATAATTACATATTTTTTTGTTTTAGTTCCTTAAAATCCATCCTAAATTTGATAGGCCATCAAAAAAATAAATTTATACTACTATCTTGATATTCATCAGAATTTGAAAAAATATATTTTATTATTTCATTCGAATGTTTGACATGTATATATTTATAATTTTTAACAAGTTTCTTATATACATTTCATAATATAGATCCATTAAATTATAAATTTCTACGGTAATTTTCAATGTTTATTGTAAAAATTAACTATACATTTTATCCATTCATGCTATATACCTTAAAAATAATTCATTTTTTTATCTATTTCTATTTATTTTCAATATAAATCTCTTAACTGAACTATTGAATCATTTCATAACATATTCATTATTGTTTTTAATAGGAAAATATTTTCCAATTTGCTTCCATGTTATGAATCATTAATTATATAGTTGAAAATATTTGGTCAAGTCTATCCAGTATGATATGCATGTTATAACTCCTTATATTTATTATATTTCCAATATTATTTCAATTTTTGAATATATATTTTGATATGTCCCTTTTCATACACTAATAGAGTATTAATTCTTAAGCATTTAATTTCATTCTTTTAACTTTCTTACTTACATCTTTATTTTTCTTTTGATGATCTATTTTAGTATTCTTCATTTATCATATATTTATTGTATTTACTTGTAAAATAATTAAGTAAAAATATTATTTCTTATATTACACATTTTTATATCTTAGAATAAGGAAAATTATGAGAACCATTTACATTACATTTGAATGTTATTACATACCTATTGTAATTGTTTTCACCAATATCGTTATTTAGCTCTTAATCATATTTAAGATGTGACTAATTAGTTTATCTATTAAATAATCATTGACATATTTACTGTATACAATCATAACATTATTTGACTTCAACATTTTATTTATATATCAATTTATTATTTAGATATTAAAATCATTCATAATTATTTTCCTATATAAAACTGTTTTGTTTAAAATTTTAGTAATTCTGAGGTATATATCATTGATTCCATATTGATATTTCAATCTATATTCTCAAAACCCTCCCCTGTAAATTCTCATCTATGATCTTTGAGACATATCAATAACTTGATGAGTGGCTTATAAATTAAACTTTATTAATGATTTTATTTTAAAAAATAAAATATGTCAACAAATATTTTTCTTTAAATTAATGTATATTTAAATCATAACCTTTTAGTTTTGAAATCATTTTTTTGAATCATTTTTTTATTAGATTTCCTAAATTTACTAAAATAAATATATGTTGATTTGTCATGATAGCCCAAAATTAAAGAACTATATTTTTAATAAATATATCTATCAGTTCCTTACAATATACATAATCATATTCATTAATATTATGTGGTCTGATGGGAATCAATAACAGATATTCCTGAATTTTCGTAATCAAGCGGTAGATCATTCCATCAATTGTTAGGTATGGAAAAATGGTTACTAAAAAAATTTATGAATCAGTAATCACAAACAAACCCCTTATAACATACCATGATCTAATACTAGTTTTTTGAACTATGTGATATTAAATGATGGAAATGAGGGGGTGAATACAAAATTTCATAAACTATTAAAATATAGCAAGCAGACTAATAAATACTGTAACGAAGAAAAAAATTAGTTTATTAGAAAATATAATTATGAAAATATGATATTTATATAAGTATTTGGATCACTAATATCCAAATGTAACATTCAATATTATCTACTCAACAAGAATACTTGTGCTCAATAACCAGATAACATTTTTAGGTAGTGATAACCCAGTTAAATATGTTCCTCTTTCTCACATGATGGAATTAACTAATAACTAATGTACCTTTTTTCTCTACTATTGGTATGTCCCATATAAATTTTGTAGTTTCTTCAACTCAAAAAATATAATTTTGGTTAGGAGTTACAACCCAACTAATAAAATATTAATTTAGGACACACTACTCAACCTTCCTTTTGGATATGAGAATATCCTTTGATGATATATTTTATGAAGAGAAAATCATAAACAAACTCCAAATGCAAATAGAAGGATGAAAAGATAAAAAAGGTAAAACTAGAAAGATATTATAGGTATTAGTAAAATAGACAACATTGTATTTTTAGGAATCTCGATATGATTGATCACTATAGTAGAAGATAATCAAATGATGATGTTACTTTATAATTATACAATGGAATATTAGTCATAGTTTTGATTTAACACATTATAATTCTCATTTGATTTTCATTTTTTATGTTTTCTTCTTGATTAAATAAATAATTTTATTTTCTTTAATCATGTCCCACCTTAATGTCTAATGAAGAAATAATCATTCATCATTATCTTCAATTTCATCTTTAGTATGAAGGAGAATCTAAATTACCAATAAACATTTCCCACTAATTCTGTAATAATAGTAATTAGAATAATATTTTATACCTTTAATCTCAATTATCACCTTCTTTGTGAAATACTTTTTAAGAAAGTTTATAATTTTATCAAATAACCTCAAAACACATACAAAATAATTATTAATAAAAATATGTGTTTTAAAATTAATAATTAAATTAGGAATATATTAAATAAAATAAAATAAAATAAATTTTATTAAAATATTAAAACATTACTAAAAATAATATTGTTATATAAATACCTCATGTGTGTATGTATAATGAAATTATACCCAAAATATTTAAAAATTAATCAATTTATATATTCTAAAAACAAATTCAATTTATAAAAAATTATTTTTATATAGTTATAATAATATAAATAAATAACATTTGAATTTTTATAGTATAAAATTGTTGTAGAATTATTAACTACAATATTTTGAGAATTATGATAAAAATAACATTTGATAGTATACAATATATTCAACACTGATGTTAAACGAATCATGATATATTGTTTTTAAAATTTGACTTTTACTACCATGTTATAGAATTGAATGATATGAAAAATATTATACAAAATTTTGAGGTCTAAATAATTTTCTTATTTAATAAAATTTTAATTATTAATTCCTTGGAAAAAAGATTAATTTTTTTTTGTGATGTCACCTTATTCAAAAAATTTTGTTTTAGTAAAAAATGGTTTTAATTGTTTCTTTGTGAGTGGATATTAGAATAAATTCCTATAACATTTAAAAAATTTATTTAAAAAAGGATATATCATTCTTCAAATCATAATGTTAAAATTATCTTATTGATATTTATTGAGATTTTTTTTAAAATTTTTATTTTTCAATGAAGTGTGATAAATATAAATTTTTTATTTAAAATAATAATTTTTTTTTCAAGAATTTACAATGAAATATTATATTTTAAAAAAACTAATAGTAAAAATGGTTAATTTATATTCATAATACTCCAACAATTTCAATTATAATTAATCAGTAATGGATTTTGATATAATATTTTTTATAAATTAGAATTTTGTTTTTCCAGAAACCAATTTTCCTTACGTTTTTTGGGTTAATTTTAAAGTAAATTTATGAAACATTTATATAAAACCATTTTAACAATGGAATCCATATTTCCAATCATTCAGTTAATTTTTTTTAAATATTTACCATTTTAAGTCATTAGTAATTGTAATCAATAAAAAAATCACCTCGAAAAATTTTATATGGGTTTATTTGGCATAAAACTAATATCATGACACCTAAAAATCAATCAAAACCATGAATTAATTTCATCAAATGACTTTAATTCGACCATAATCATTAAATGAAAAAATATATCTTTTCTCTTCTAACATTTATTTTTATCATTATAATATTTAATTAACAGATAAAGTCAATATGAAAATTTATTTCTTTACATGAATATAATATTATATGGAAGGTATATAATCGATTTATATTCATCTTTAAATTTGTATTTTAAATATGAATAAAAAATTTTCATGATAATTTTTTTACTTTTAGTTTTATGTTATCTAACATAAATTCTTATGAAACCTGAACACGATGATTGGTCAAGCAATAGAAAAATCAAGTAAATTATTTTGGAAAACACTAAATGTAATATTTTTTAGGAAATTTAATATTTTAAATGTTTTTATAGGTTGATATAACAAAAATAATTTATTATTTTTTAAAATTATATTTTAATTACTATCTTATTTAATGTTATACCAAATTAAAGTAATAGTGTCAAAAATGACTTTAATTATTTGTTATCAAAAAAATATTGTATTATATATTTCAATATCATAATAATAATGAATGATGAAATTTTGGATGATTAATTGTTAAAAAATTAATACTCTTTTATATTTATGACTCTATTTTCATCTAATAAGTTAAACTGTATCGTAAAAATATTGAAAAATTTATTTCCACTATTCAGGTTATAATTAGTTAACCTAGTTGTTAAACCAAAATATAGGGTCTAAAATTATATCCAAATCAATCTAAATATTATTATGAAATTATAATTAGAAAATATCATCCTTATATTGGAATAAATATCATCTCAGTACCATTTTACATGATTTAGACACATATTATTTTATAATATATCATGTTAATAAAAGAATAAAATTAATTATATTTTTTTAAAAAAAAATATTTTATTAAATAATTTAAAATATATAAAAATTCTATATTACAAAAAACTAAATATAATATGGTTGAAAATACCAATCATTTTAAATTTACGGGTCTCTTTTCCTTTAATTGTAAATTTCTTGACCTCCAATGAGTAACAAATTTCACATCACACAAAATGTCAAATGGGATAATAGGGTATAAATGTAAGAGTAAAATGTCAAATAATTTCAATATCTTATCCAAAAAAATGAGTGTGTAATTTTTGAATCATATTAAAATTATATTTTAAATTTATCAACATGGATCTTTTTTACAATAATGTTAATTTATATTAATTTAATAGTTAATATAATTCCAAAAGTATCCTTACCTTCACCTATTAAAATTAACCCTTTATCTCTTTTTATTTTAACATTATTTTGATTCTTATATCATCGAAACCATTCCAAATGATCTACTAAAATTAACTATAAAGGATGTAGGGTTTTTGTATCGAGAAAATAACATTATAGGTATCCTTAAGAAATGATCTAATGGAATTCTACTAAATATGAGGAAATCATGTTTTTTGACTATTTAAAATTTATTTATTTAAATAAAAAATATAAATATATTTTATAAATAATAAAATAGCACATTAAATATCTTAAATATAATAATATTTTATTATTATTGTATAAATCACATTTTATTTATACTTTACATCATGTGATGAGAAAAAACATTGCATGTGAACACATATGACTTATCATCTCCATATATTGGCGTAATTATTATTTTTTGGTAAATATAATATTTAGATGATTATAATGATATAATTGATGAATATATATTAAACATATGGAATATTATTTCTTATAAAATTATATTATCATATCTCTCTTCCTACCTTTAAAATAGGTTGAAAATGATAACATCGCGTATATGTCTGTATAGACTACCACCTCCACGAAGTGATGTGATACCATTTTCATTTACACCTTACATAGATGGTAATAAGGATAGATATAATGAATACAACTTATATATATAATAAAATATGTATTTTTCAAGGATGAATAATTATTTACCTTCCTTTCATTCCATCCATCGATAAGTGGAAACAATATTTACGCATACATTTAGAATACCATCACCGTGATTAATGTAATTAGCTTTCCTACATGTAAATTTAATTTATGGATATAAATATTTATAAAAAATATATATGTTATTTATAGAATTATTAATATAAGGATGATGATATATCAATAATCAAATTAAAATTATTACTACCACAAAAACACATCAAATCATATTGACATAGTGTTCATCCTTAAACCACAATTTCAAAAAGTAACTATTAATAATTTGGTGTTAAAATACTCTAGTAACATTATATATATCATATAATATTTATTTTAATTTCTATTAAATTTAATTATAATATATTCAAATATGTTATATAGTAGTTTTTGATACTTTCTAATAAATTTGGTCTTGAGGATTGGGGTTTCTGAACTCAAAATACTTTCATTTGATTTTAAATATTCTTAATTAATTATTTTTTTCCATTATTATGTTTGAAATGACATTTTGATATATTATTTTTTTATTGAAATATGTTATTTGTGTGCTGAGATTTTTTACACATAATCACCACATTTATTAATTCATAGTTCAATGATATGATCTTTTAAGGAATTTCATCTAAATTTCCACTCCATTAACACATATTTGGGTAATATATATATTTATTTGTATATAGTATACTTAATATTATATATATTTATTAGAATACATATATATTCATGATGATTAATATTTTAAATTCTGTTTACAATTTTTAATTTTTACAATTATAATTTTTGCAATGAAGTTATAATTTATTTTAAAAGATCATTTCTTTTCAATTTTCTATTAGTTATAGTAATGAAGTATTATAATATATAATTTATAAAAATAATATATGTAATTAATTTCCATTTTATTTTATATATTTTCCACTAAATGTAACGTTAGAAAGGTGAAATTTTTTTTAAATTAAATTTCAATTTTCTTTTTTTTTTGATAAAAAATATTTTTCTTCATGTGAAGAATATGGGAGGAATCACCGATGACTGTGTCTTCATGGAAGGAGAAGATGTTTCATGTGTAGAAATATATGTAATAGATTATTTAATTTACAATTAAAAATAAATATTTCAATATAGTTATATGATTTCATCATAATAAAAAAATTAGTTTAATTTTTTATGTATTTAGAACAAGGTCATTATCCGAGTAAATTCTCAATTCCATTTGTCAACAACTAAGTCTTAGATGAAAATTTTCTTTTCTAAGTTCTTATGTGAATGGATTTAAATATTTATTTATTTGTATTTGGTCATTTTATTTTAGATGTTTTATATCAACTGTATTATGTTCATATGAATAATAAAACATATAAGGATTGTCCGGCGGTAGTTTTTCTTTATGTAATTGAATAAATATGTAGAATTATATAGATTATGAAAAAAATGACTAAATTATTATTTGATATTTTTGGGGAACATGTGAATAAGAGAATTATTAATCTTAATATTTGTCTAATTTTTTTATTTTTTATTTTGGATAAAGAGAATAATTTTATTTATAAAAAAACTAGACAATATATATGACCATTGAATTGAATAGTGATTCAATTAAAAAGTAATTTATGTGGATTTAAGTGATTTTTACTAAATTTCCTTATTTATAAGTAATATATTTTATAATCTCATATTTAATTTAATGGTCAATTATAGATTAATTGTTATAGGATGTTATGTATTAATTGAGGGTTTATGGTGATTCGGGTTATTAGTAGGTTTTACAGTCATCACATGTTTGGTTTGTTTCATTATGAGGTACATCATGTTTTCAATGGATGATAACTAAAGTTGATCTTGTAAAAAATTATATGACCAAATATGATATTTATTTTTTAAATTTTGTCAACATTGTTGTGAATATTTAATAAGGATATTTAGTCATGGAATGGATTATGTTAGACGATGCATGGTATTGTTGTAGTTTTAGAGAATAATGTTAAATATTTAACCATACTACATAACTAAAAATATAATTTTTATTGGTAAATATTTATGTAAAAAATAACTTATTTTAATTCTTTAATGGATCATATGATCTATTTATAGGGATATTTTTTTATTTAAACATGAAAAATTCATTATGAATATTCATTTCATTGAGGACCAAGATAAAATTGAGAGTAAATAATTGATTATGTTTGGTATAATATATTATCTAAAGATTTTAAAATAATATTATGTTCAATATTGTACAAGATACATAATATCGAGCTTAAACATACCATGAAATGAAATTATAAAAATATGTCTATTATAACCTAGTCATTAAATTGGAATTTATGAATATTATTAAAAAAATTAAGAAATATATATAAATATAAAACATGTTAATAATTAATTCATTTGTTATTATTTAATAATCAATCCTTTTTCGTAAGGTCATTTATTCTTCAAATACGTGTTTTCTTTATAAAAAAAATTCTTGTAAGATATTATTATAATAAATATATGAATTTGTTAAAAATAACATTTTATGAAAATAATATTATTATTGAAATTATATTTTCAAAACTAACTTATTTTAAATTTTTTATAATTATCCATATAGTTGTATTTTTTAATGAATTGTCAAAAAATAGAGTTTTTTTATTGAAGAAATATATTTTTTAATCATTTATGAACATTTGTTTTGTTTTAAAATGGTTTTTAAAGTGAAAAAATGGTTCATTTATATTATTAATAATCTAATTATGTTAATTGAAAATAAATTTAAATTTTTTTACATAACATATTTTTATAATTAAAAAACATTATTTTTTTCTACTAATTGTTTTTCATGTTTTATGGTTATATCTTAAATTAATTATCCACTTATTTTATATAATTAATTTAAAATTGAAATTAATACTTTGAATATGTATTGTAAAAATATCTTAAATATGATTTTTTAGGAATTAGGAATAGTAAACATGATTTTTTATCACCTTAGTAATGTGTAAATTGGTTAATTATTGATAAAAATGTGATAAGTATTTAAATTCATTCAAATAGTTCAATTTATATCATTTTATGAGTAAATTTCATCCATAATCATCCAAAAAAATGTTTCCTTTTTTCTTTTAAACTATAAAAATTTACCGTTATAATGTTATAGTAAAAGATTAAGTCAAATTTGAAGGATTATTTTTTTTATAATCTATAATATTTTCTGATATTGATAAAAAAATTGTTTAGTTCTAAATGAAACACCCTTGTCCGGGTGCCACTAAACTAGAACTATGATACGGTTCACACTAGAACCTCATTGACACTTACTCATACACCGAAGGCTACAAACTAAGAGACATCGAAAAATGTGACACATGGAGAAACTAAACTCTTTTTATCATAGTAATCCACAGTTTTTATTGATATAAATAATGAAAAAATTTATAAAAATAAAGCGGCTTCAAAAATACTTCTCCCAAAACTATGTACCTTCCCAGAAACAAATAGAAAATATGTCATTTCAATCGTTATAATTCCAAGAGTGAGGAAAACCCAAAATCGATAAAAGATAATGAATAAATAAAACATTCCCCCACACCAATTCACATTCACTCATACATGAACACCATTTATCCCAAAATCATCTATCTTTTATGGTTCCTTTTCCTTTGTCCAGACATGAAATAATGAAGTCTACTCAAGTACTGAAAAATGACCAGACTAGGGTTTGTGTACGAATTAGTAGTCCACATCCAATGGTTCGTAAAAAATATGCACTCTAAAAAAATATAGTTTATGCATTAGTATGGAAAACAACAAGATAAAAAATATAAAAATGGTTTCACGGGTATATACAAGGAATACATTATCAACCTTGACCATTAGTACTATATGTTACCCATGTAGATAAATATACTTCAACCAATTACAATAAACTAAACAACATTTGTATTATACACAGTTCATAAGGGGATTTAGGTTCCCTACATCACAAGGACATTTAATTTCACAAACAAAACCTATAACAACCTACCCCATAGCATCAATCTATGAATCCACATCATAAGCATTCATTAAGGTCATAAATCTATAGAATGACACCCTAACCCATGAAATATATTATTGGAGACTTGAATATTTGCATACACCGTTAAATGGGAGTATACCCTAATTATAACACCCTACTCATACCATTAAACACATACGAATTCTTCTTCAGACAAATAAAAAAATTTCCATTTACATGTCATAAGTCATTTAACACATCGTATTTAGACCAGTCACACAATTATTCAATGTTTACAATCTCAACACAATTAGCATTGTCTTTATTTAATATACCATGTTAACATGATATTTAAAATTATCATAAGTTTTCTCTCATAAACCCTTCAATTTTGTATTAAATAATCCAATTCCATGTTCAATGAATCGGAACACCTCATTGGTGGCCATTATAACTATCAGATAAACCTTAATAGATCTCATCTAATTCATGATGGTTTCAATCCAACATTAAATTAACATAATTATCATTTACTTTAAAGGTAAGCAAATTTACAACAAGAAGATATGACAACACAAGAACATAAACATTAATAAGGCCATAAAGACTCTGCGATTTAACTTTTATACCACATACCTAATGTTTGTAGATGAATAATCATTAAACTATATCATATGATTTGAACTCAATTTACATTAAAAGTAATTATCATCAGAAAAAATAGGGTTTATAGGATTCAAACATAGATGTATAAAAACAAAAGGCCTCTTCCATAAAATAGAATAAAGTGTAGTGTTAAACTCACCTAGATCTGCAATATACACATTATGGCCCTCCAAAAATCCAATAAATCAATTAGAAATGTCCCTTGTAATATTTGTAGGAATTGGGTAATCCCCTTTTCTTATATAAGAATAATGGGAATGAAATCCATTCTATAACCCTTAATTCTTTAGGGGGGATTAGAATTTACCCATTTTAATAAGGCATTTAGTTTGGATACATATTTGGGTGAATCGTTCACCAATCATGTTCCACTATTAATCAAAAATTAAACATGGGTTACATGGTCTCCCAGAATCTCATATAATTTGATAAACTCTATAGTGGATATGTGTAATAGCTATGTCCAAGACCGCATGGTTTTAGGATCCCCTTTCATAGTTTTTAAACAGTGAACCTATATTCTGTAGGCTTACCCTTCCTCCCTCCTCTCACAACTCTAACCCCTAGGACACCCCTATGATTCCCTGTAAACACAAGAACCAATACATTCTAAAATAAAGGGTGTTAAACTAGAATATAATAATGTACATATTATATTATATATTCAGGCACTAAAACCTCCCCACCTTATGATGTCTCAACATCAAGCCACAAACCCAAGACTATCTATGAATACAAAGTAAAAAATGACTAGACCAATAGATTCTCATGAAGGACTCCCTCTCCCATGTATCCTCCTAAACATTACCATGCTACCTCACAACTCAGAATAATGGAAAATACATAAAATTTAAAACATTCTCACTTTGACCCATAATATGAATGATATTCTCTTCAAATTACACATCATCCTCAATATCAAAATCATCAACTTCAATCACATGAGAAGTGTCAAAATGATACTATAGAATCTACGACACATGTAATACATCATCTGTGACACTATACCTCTACAAATTATCCAAATGGTATTCCACAAGGCTGGTCCTCTCTACAATCTGAAACTACCCCACATACTTGGGCACCCACTTACAATTTATATGGATCCAATAATGAACTAACCATTGTGTCATCTAAAATAATACATTATCCCCCACTACAAACTCAAGAGAATGATTATGTAGACTATAATATAAATTATACCTAAACTGAGTCATATTAATTTTTTTTAGATCAATTTAACTTTATCATATATATCCAACACAAGACTCGACCCGATTAAGTCTAATTTTATGATCTCAATCCATCATAACAGATATCTAATCATCCTATACTAGATCACCTCACATGGTTCCATCTAAGTAGTTTCTTGATAAATATTACTTTTGGAGAACTCCATGTGTGATATATGTTTCTCCCATGAATCACTTTTTTCCAATACACATTCAGTAAACATGTCCCCTAGCACCTATAAATTATGATCTGACATCCAGACTCTCTGTATATGAAAAAACACACAAAAAAACACTTGGGCACTAAGAACCTTCTATATATCCTTCTATAAGAATCATTTAAAACATGGATCATCATATTAGAAAACCCCCAGAAGTACCGTGTTCAAAAAAACTTCCTCTTAAAATTACATGTCACTAAAATACTCAATGGAAAAAGACACTTGATTGATTAATAAAATAGTCAACTGTTGAGACCACTTTGTGTATAAGTTGTATTTGTTGAAAAAAAATTCAATGCTTCTCAATATAAATAATGAACTCCTATGTGATTGGAGACTAGATGATGTGAAGACGCCTTGAGAATTGTTATAGATTCATAGCATTGGATTACACTCTTGGGAAATTATTCATGTTGAACAAATCAGACTATTTATCCAATGTTCATATGTTCAAAGAACATGTATGTTGTGTGATAAACAATTTACAACATTGGGGCTTCATGATTTTTAAAATAATTGAAGTTCATTGGAATTAATGTTCCAAAAAGAAAAGGTTGAAGAAGATAATAATAGGATGATAAAGGTGCCCATGAATGGATTGGGTTGTGATAAAAGGTGGCCTTGAATTTTAGTGCATTAATAGTTAAAAAATAAGTTTTTATTGGATTTACTTATGAAAAAGTCCATCCCACTAGCTAGCTAGCCAGGCTCAATGAGAGGCTCATGCTAGACCATAAAGGTCAACCATGCCCACAAACAAAACTAGTTATTCCAACCAAAAAGATGCATACTCGATACAGAATTAACCTTGAAGGATAAGAGGGGGGGTGCAGAGAAAACCATATGGGGAGGTACCATGGAGGGAGTGGAAGGAATCTATGTTGTCTGTAGGATGAGTTGATTGATAAACCAAGATAATTATGCATCTCCTTTTCAATGTGGCATGCATTTTAAAAAAACTTGGATGTGATCTTGGTCGTTCATCTAATCTGGAATCTCACAAAACCATATGAACAATACATAGTAGATGGATCTAATCATAGTAGTCCATCATCCCTCATCACATTGAATTGAACACAAGCCATTTGTTGTTCAATGGGTTCTAGTTTAAATCATGTCGTCTTCAACCTCCATATCCGGACTTCGCCACAACCATTGACATGATTTTATGAGGAACCATGTCCCAAACTACCATGTCTATTAATTTATGGTATCGTAAAAGCTACTAGATCATATCGAGACCATTCATGAAATATTCATCTTTCATCCATGAAATATCATGATGAATAAGGTTCAACCAAGGAAAATGGAGTTGACAAGTCCATGTGGATTCGAGAGAGTTTTTAAAAGGAGATTGTGTGCATTGTTTTAAACCCATCCACATGATCAGGGAGAAGAGGCCAGATCAAATGAAAAATAAAACTTCCTGAGTCATGAAACATATCATTAACTTGAGTTTAAAAATATTAAATGATGAATATAGAACCTAATTCAATGGAAGGATATAAACTGATTCAATGATATGATTTATAATGTCTAAAAATAGATATTCCTTTTCTATAAAAGGATAAGGAATGAGATGATATGTCACGACCCGTCCTCGGGGCCTATGCCGTGACTACCCCAAGCCCGCCTTTTATAGGCCGGGGGCTGGCGACTAGCACCAAGGAGCAAATCCCAACAAAAGGGAAGGCATTTCCTTTGAAAAGTAAACAAGCACCACCGAGTAAGCAAGCGGAAAAGTAAACACTAAGTATAAACTGTAACAAGCTGTGCTGAAAGTAAAAGGGGCCAGAAATACAAGCCCAACTGTATAGTAAAACTGAAAGGGGAATACAAAAACTGAAAAGAAAAGCCGCAGCGTCGAGCCGTCCCCTGAAGGTCCCACCCGAAGGGTGGGTACAGATAGCCACCACTGCTCCTCGGGTCCACCTGACCGCTCCAAGTACATCTCGCCCAGTGGTCCACCTCCAGGAACCGTTTTGCTTCCCAAGCCTCCACTCCGATCAGCGCTGTCCGTCGTCGGCAACCAACACAACGATGTGCAGGCATAGGCCGTGCAGGGGTGAGTATATGCTACTCAGTAGGGACCCCGAGACCCCCGAAGGTCTCCCGAAATCCACAGAGGATAAACCACAAAAGAAAGATGCAATCACGAAGTAAAATCTAACACTGCTTAGGTATATGGCCATACATATACATAAGTCATCAATTCCCGATTGGCTCCAACGTCCGAGCCCAAGCAAAACCCAGTCCACACAGGAAAGAAAAACGAATAACCACATAGGATAGCACAACACAATCCACAAAGTAGAGTAAAGTAAATCCACACAGGATATCTCAACACAATCCACAAAGGAGAGTAAACAGTAAATCCACACAGGATAGTTCAACACAATCCACAAAGGAGAGTAACACAAGATTCATCTCACGCATGTATACTTCTTCCGATGACGACAAAGATGATCACTGATCCATCTAAGTCGTCGGACCCACAAAGGATCGATATGGACTAACCCCCACAAAGAACCACACAGGATCGGGCCCACACAGGACCTGTAGGTGCTGGCTCACACAGAACCCTCTGAGCGCTGACCCACACAGGATCAGACCCACATAGGATCGGACCCACATAGGACCTGTAGCACTGACCCACAAGGGATCGTTGGGTGATGTAGTCGTCGCAGTCCACTGAGGATCTCTTCACAGTCGTTGTCGTAGTCCACTGAGGATCTCTGCACAGTCGTCGCTGTCGAAGTAGCAGTCGCAGCCAGCACTAGGGTTCCCACACACAGCAAGCTCGTTCGGGAGGGTCCGCTCCACGAGCCGAGAGTCTGATACATCAAATGACACAAAGTCCGTGGTTGATGTATCCAAAAGTTCTGTATCGTCAATAGGAACTCAACGTCGCAGACGGCGTGTCAATCGGACGCCCGATCTGAGAGTTATTGGCTTTTTCGTCCCAGGGGCCTGATTGGTTTTTAAGAAAAAACAAACCCGACCGTACTCCACCTGTGTCCAAACCTCGGGCGTAGTGAGCCAAAAGATCCACCTCACATAGAGGAATCCACCAAAGCTGACGTCACGTCAATCAGACGTTCGTAGCTCAAGATATGATCTTTTCCGCTCCGAGGGCCCGGTTCGTTTCGTGTACGAACCAACCCAGCGAAACCCAAAGTATTCTGAAAACATGAGTTCAATATAATGAAACGACCTTCTCGATCCATGGATCGCGTTGCCACTGAAGGCGTGTCGTTCGGAGGCCCGTAGCTCATGTTACGGGAAAAGACCGAAAACGGTCCTAAGACGGGGGGTCTGGGCCCGGGCCGACCCGGCCCGACCCCCCCTGTGTCGGCCGAACCGGGTCGACCCGAACCAGTTCGACCCAACCCGGTCCGAACCCAGTCCGATTCGGCCTAGGCGTGGCCTGGCCGGTTGGACTGGCCTGGCTCGGCTCGGCCGAGTGGTCGAGCATGTCGGTTGCCGCGGGGCGCCGCCCCCACGGTTTGGAGGTGCCGCGGCCCCGCGTGGGGCCGCACTGATCCAGAGGACGCAGCATGTCACTGTGTCCCATGCAGGTGATCCGGACTCGCGCGGCTGCGGCTGAAGCCGCGGCGGCCCTGTACGGCGGCGCGCTGGGGAGCCGCTCCCTCCGGCTGCCGGCGCCGCCGCGCCGGCGACCCGCGCCGCCGGCAGCTTCTGCGGGCCACCGGAGTTGCTTCGGTGGTCCGTTTTCCTTCCCATCTGCGCCGCTATTCCTCCCGGGTTGCGTTCTTCACTGTGAGAACGTCAAATTTCCCTTGCGTCACGTTTTGTCGTCGCCCACCAAAGCCGCACAACCACGAAGAACGACGGAGGGTTGCCGGGTCATGTTCATTTGGCCGGCACCCTCCGCGTTAGACAAAAACAACGGGATAATTATTCAACACATGAAACAACAATTTTAATAAATTAACATTGTTCATATGAATTTGGTTCTTTAATTTTAAAGAAACGTTCACGGGAATATAAAATATTCACAACAACCTCTACCTTGTCAAGTTGTCGCACGTGTGTTCTTTGCGGAACTTGATTGCCGCAGAAGGAGGGGATCGTCACGTCGTCGCGGTATCCGGCGTCGCGTCGTCGTGGAAGGGTGTCGCATCGACGAACTCCGAGGATCAAGATAAAAAATATTTAATTAATAATAATTAAATCTGTGCTTTGATAAAAACCACAAAGGAGTTTTAAAAGAAACCCAAAACTCTCATCTCAACGGATGATCGAGGGTTTTGTTGCAGAGGAAGAGACGTCACATAAGAATGTTGTAAGAATGGAAACGCCGTCGTCGTGGCACACGGCGTCACGTCGTCGATTTTCACGGGTTCGGTGTTCTTCGTCGGAGGCCGACATTCTCTGCGTTCTTTGCATTCTTCGCGTTCTTCGCGTTCTTCTCCAAGAAGGGTGAAGGCACAAGAACTTATGTCAAAATCCTCTCCATGTGTAATCCTCCAAATTCCGGTGTTGGACTTATTTTATTATTTCGCCAACAAATGAAAAAGAGGTATGTAACGACCCATTAATTCATAGAATTAATTCAACGAAAGAAACTTCCCATTTAATTCACAAATAAAACCACCCAATTAAATGGTGCATTAATAATTTAAGAAAACGCGTCAGTTGACTTTCATAATGGCGGGTTTTCACGGGTGTGTTACTTAGCGGAAAAGAAACGGTGGGGCTCGTGCGGGACCCACCTCACAAATATCCTACCAAGAGGGTAGGATATTTTTGGATAGTACCCTATCCGCTTCAACTCAGTTTCAGCCACTTTAAGTGGCTTCAAGTGGCTTCCAAGTCGCTAAAGAGAAATAAAATAAAGTTTGTCGAACAATTTATTTTATTTCTTAACTTTAAGCCTGAAAATTAAAAACCCCAACTGAGCAAACGCAACTCCGGAAGAGGTGTTTCTAAGCATGTACCGGCGTAGCGATTCCATCAGTGCCCTCATAATTGGATTTCGACCACCGGTTCAAAAGTTAGAAAAACCCGCTCGTCCGTTCACTGAACGTACCTGAGCCAAACTTCGGAAAATGATTCCGGGCACACCAGGCCTCAGAATCAGGTGCCGTCAGAAACTGCGCTCTTGTAAAATGCCTATGAAAATTAAGAAAAATGTTCCTTTAAATTTACGGGTCTTTACATTACTCCCACATCAGGGCTTTACGTCCCCACAAAGATACATCATAAACTAGGGAACAAATGTGGGTACTGAGCACGCATCTGAGACTCCCGCTCCCATGTGCTTTCCTGGAGGTTCCCGTGCTGCCATCTGATGCACACAAGAGGAATCAATCGCCCACGTAGGACCCGCTCTTGTCGGTCCTCGATCCCTACTGGGACCTCCGCAAAAGTCACCATATCATCCACGTATAGCTCCCCATGGTCAATGATGTGTGTCGGGTCGTGCACGTATCTCCTCACCTGAGATACATGGAAGTCGTCGTCCACCCGGTGCAACTGAGGTGGCAGAGCCAGGTGATAACCCACCTCACCAATCCTGCTGAGGACCTGGAAAGGTCCGATGAAGCGTGGAGACAACTTGCCGCCTCGGCCAAATCTCCACAAACCACGTCGAGGTAAGACATGCAAGAAGACATGGTCGCCTTCCTAGAACTCTAGTGTCCTCCACATCCTGTTAGCATAAGACTTATACCACCTCTGAGCTATCCTCATCCACTCCTGGATTACCTGGACCTTCTCTGTCGTGGCCCGGACCATCTCTGGTCCCACAAGCACTGACTCCCCAGGGTCTGTCCAGTACAAAGGAGATCTGTAGGGTCTGTCGTACAACGCCTCGTATGGTGTCATATCGATGGTGGAGTGGTATTTTTTGTTGTAAATGAACTCCACCAAGGGTAGGTGGTCCTCCCAGCTGCGACCAAAGTCGAGGACACATGCGCGGAGCATGTCCTCGAGAGTCTGAATGGTCCTCTCTGTCTGACCATCCGTCTGAGGGTGAAAGGCGGTGCTCAGACGTAGCCACGTCTCGAATGCCTCTTTCAACCCCTTCCAAAGCCAGGAAGTAAAACGAGCATCTCGATCGGAGACGATAGTCGATGGAACACCATGAATCCATATAATCTCCTGAACGTAAAGACACCCCAAGCTCTCCACTGAGCCCTGCTCTCTGATGGGTAAGAAGTGTGCCGACATGGTGAGTCGGTCAACAATCAACCAAATGGAGTCGTGACCTCTGGAAGTGCGTGGAAGTCCAGTCACGAAGCCCATAGATATCCCATACCACATCCACTCCAGGACCTCTAAGGGATGTACCAAACCTGCTGGTACCTGGTGCTCTGCCTTTACCTGCTGGCAGGGGAGGCATCGAAAAACAAACTCTGCCACAACCTTCTTCATGACCGGACACCAGTGCTGTCGTCTGAGGTCCTGGTACATATTGGCCACTCCAGGATGTACCGCCAAAGGAGAAGTGTGAAACTCTCTCAGCACCTCCTCTCGTAACGTGACTGGTACCAAGGTACGTCCTCTGAAAAGGATGTCGTGCTCTGCTCCAAGGGAGAAACCATCTGGTGCCTGTCCTGGGGATAACTGTGCACGTCGTGTCTCACAGTCAGTGTCTTCACGCTGTGCCTCTCTGACCCACTGCAGTAGAGGAGGAGTGACGGTAAGAGACTAAAGGAAGGATGCTCTGTCCCTATCCACGAAGGATATCTTCAAGGCGGCTAGCTGCTCTCTCACCTCCTCAAGTAGCTGAATGCCCATCCTCCTGCTGAGGGCATCAGCTACTATGTTCCCCTTCCCAGGAGTATAGACTATCTCAAAGACATAGTCCTGGAGGAACTCGAGCCATCGCCGCTGTCTCAGGTTCAGGTCCTTATAAGAGAAGATGTACCTGAGACTCTGGTGGTCAGAAAAGACTATAAAGCACTCGCCCATCAGATAATGCCGCCAAGTCATCAGTGCGAAGACCACTTCTGCTAACTCCAGATCATGGGTAGTGTAGTTCTGATCATGCGGCCTCAACTGACATGATCCATAGGCAATCACGGCCCACTCCTGCATCAGGACACATCTGAGTCCGGTTCCTGATGCATCACAGTAGACTATGTATCCAACTCCCTCCTCAGGCAACATCAAGATAGGTGCGCTGGTCAATCTCTGCCTCAACTCCTGAAAGCTCTGCTAACACCTGTCTGCCCACACAAAGGGTTTCACCTTCTTCGTCAAAGCTGATAGTGGCGCCGCAACTCTGGAGAAGTCCGGCAAAAATCTCTGATAGTATCCAGCTAGTCCCAAGAAACTCCGCACCTCCGTCACGCTCCTGGGTGGCTCCCAAGCTAGCACTGCCTCGATCTTCGCGAGATCCACTGCAACTCCCGCCTCAGAAATGACGTTCCCTAAGAAGTGGAACTCACGTAACCAGAACTGGCACTTCAAGAGCTTGCCATAAAGCTTGTGCTCTCGGAGTGTGTCTAGTACAACCCGCAAGTGGTAGGCGTGCTCCTCCTCCGTGGTCGAGTACACTAAAATGTCGTCGATGAAGACCACGACAAATCGATCGAGGTATGGCTGGAAGATCCTACTCATGAGGCTCATGAACACTACTGGAGAATTGGTTACGCCAAAAGGCATAACCAAGAACTCATAGTGGCCATACCGACACCTAAAGGCCATCTTCTTCACGTCCTCGTCTCGAACTCTGAGCTGATGATAGCCTGACCTGAGGTCTATCTTTGAGAACCACCGTGCTCCCTTGAGCTGATCAAAGAGGTCATCAATCCTCGGTAGTGGATACTTGTTCCTCACTATCACCTAGTTCAGGAGACAATAGTCAACACACAGTCGCAAGCTCCCGTCCGACATTCTTGGCGAACAAAATCAGGGAATCCCAGGGTGAAACACTGGGTCGGATGAACCCCTTGCCCTGCAAGTCCTCCAACTGTACCTGAAACTCTCGAAGCTCAGCGGGGGCCATCCGATACGCTGGAGTGGATATTGGGGCTGTCCTGGGGTACAGATCAATATAAATGTGTACCTCTCTGCGAGGAGGTAGCCCTGGAACGTCATCGGGAAAGACGTCCACGTACTGATCCACCACTGTAGGAAAACTAGGACTCTGCACGTCCACTGCTCCTAGGATGAGGCTAGCCAACTGATGAGAGATGGGTTGTCCTCTCCTCTGCGTGAGTCCGTCTTGTGCTGCTAAGGCTCCCTTCTCTCCAGTGAAGGTGAACCTACTCTCGTCGGTGCGCACGCATCACACCTTGCGCCTAAAACAGTCAATCTGAGTATGGACTGTAGATAACCAATCCATGCCCAAGATGACGTCATAAGGCCTCGACACCGCTACAAGAAGATCCCAGCCGAAGCTCTTGCCTCCTAGAGTAAGCTCACACTTCTAGCACTAGTGTGTAATTATCGAGTCTTCACCCGTAGGGGTCTCTATCCGTAAGGATCGAGCCAACAGCTCTGTCGGAATCTTCGAGCTCCGAACAAGGGAAGTGGCTATGAAAGAGTGACTCGCTCCTATGTCTATAATAACAGCAGCAAGGGTGGAATAGACACAGATCGTACCTCGAATCATCTCTGGTGCGCCGTGGTCGTAGGCCTCCGCTGCCTGGAGCTATGCCTGTCTCTACCTGCCAGCTCCCTCTGGTCGGGGTGGACCTCCTGGTGGTGGTGGTGGCAGAGCCTCAAAGCGTCGACCACCTACTTCTGCTCGGCCAACTCCTCTGCCTCGTCCTCCTCCTCCTTGTAGACCACCATGGTCGACCCTCTGCCTCTGCCTAGGTGGACCCTCCACCGTCTGCTGCTCCTCGGTACGGCGGGTCTGGCAGTCACGAGCCATGTGGCCCTACCCGTCGCACGCGTAGCACTGTCTGCCTCTCGGAAGACTGGCTCTGCGCTGTGTGCCCTGCACTGCTGAGCCGGTGTCCTGAGGTTGTCTACAAGAGGGTCTGGTCTGCCTGGAACCCTGAGTCATCTGTTGGCTACCTACTGCTGAAGACTCCGCTACCTGCCACCCTGCAGTAGGTCTCGCTATGGACTCAGCAAAAAAGCTCTCGATCATAAGGGCTCGCTCCAGTACTTTTGCCTGGGTCGGGATGCTGAGGGAGATCAGCGATGCCTTGATCACGTGTCTCAATCCCTTCTTGAAGGTCCGAGCCCGGAAGAAGGGGTCTCGTACCATGTCGGTCGAGTAGAGAGAATGATCGGTGAACCTCACCGCGTACTGGGCGACCATCAAGCTGCCCTGCCGCAGCTGAAGAAGCTCCTGAATGCGCACCGCACGGAGGGTGGCCGGGATGAACTCTGAGCGGAAGAGCCCTTAAAGTCTGTCCAGATGAGAGAGGCCTCATCGTGCACCTGGGGCACCATGCTCCACCATCCTCCTGCTACTGCGTGCAGTAGGCTGGCTACGAGGTTCACCATGAGGTCTGCTGGTGTTCTCACAAGCCTGAAAACTCGAACGACCACCTCCAGCCAGTCCTCGGCTGCATGGGGGTCCGTCTCCCCATGAAACTTGGGTGGTCGCTGGCGCTAGAACTCGTGTAGAGCTCCGAGGGAATGTGCATTGTCAGTGGTCGGTGCTGGAAGCATCGGGGGGCTCGGTGGGTAATGGTACCGCTGGTGCCTCTGCTGTCAACGGGCCCTGTACCGAGGCCTCGTTGCTCGGCAGGCTGTCGTCATGCTCTACTCTCAGAACCCTAGCTGGCTACCGTCGTGGGGATATCCTGAAAAGGAAAAAAGTGCGCCACGGTCAGAACAGTATACATGGTGAGATGACACAAGTAATCACAAAGAAAACTTGAAACACACATACAATCAGTGTTTTTGTGCATTAAGTCGGAAATCAGAAGTCAGGGTCCTGGTGTACATATACGTCGGCCATCGCACCAACACTGGACTCCCTGGACTGATAACCATACTCAATACGCTTAACAATATTGCTTCACATAGAAGAAAGATCAGATTCTGTGGTAGAACCGACCACCTATAATACCAATTTGTCACGACCCGTCCTCGGGGACCGTGTCGTAAATACCCCAAGCCCGCCTTCCATAGGCCAGGGGCTGGCGACTAGCACCAAGACGTAAATCCCAACAAAAGGGAAGGCATTGCCTTTGAAAAGTAAACAATCACCACAGAGTAAGAAACCGGAAAATTAAACACTAAGTAAAGACTGTAACAAGCTATGCTGAAAGTAAAAGGGGCCGGAAATACAAGCCCAACTGTAAAGTACAACTGAAAGGGGAAAACAACAACTGAAAATAAAAGCCACAGTATCGAGTCGTCCACTGAAGGTCCCACCTGAAGGGTGGGTACAGATAGCCACCACTGCTCCTCGGATCCACCTGACCACTCCAAATACGTCTCGCCCAGTGGTCCACCTCCAGGTACTGTTCTGCTCCGCAAGCCTCCACTACGATCAGCGTTGTCTGTCATCTACAACCAACTCAACGATGTGAGGGCATAGCCCGTGCAGGGGTGAGTATAAGCTACTCAGTATGGACCCCGAGACCCCTAACGGTCTGCCAAAATCCACAAAGGATAAACCACAAAGGAAAGATGCAATCACGAAGTAACATCTGACACTGCTTAGGTATATACCCATACATATACCTAAGTCATTAATTCCCGATCGGCTCCAACGTTCGAGCCCAAGCACAACCCAGTCCACACAGGAAAGCAAAACGAATACCCACACAGGATAGCACATCACAATCCACAAAGTAGAGTAATGTAAATCCACACGGGATAGCTCAAAAAAATCTACAAAGGAGAGTAAACAGTAAATCCACACAGGATAGTTCAACACAATCCACACAGGAGAGTAACACAAGATTTAGCTCACACATGTATACATCTTCGGATAATGATAAAGATGATCACTGATCCATCTAAGTCGTCGGACCCACAAAGGATCGATATGTACTAACCCCCGCAAAGACCCACACAGGATCGGGCCCACACAGGACCTGTAGGCGCTGGCTCACACAGAACCGCTGAGCGCTGACCAACACAGGATCGGACCCACACAGGATCGGGCCCACACAGGACCTGTAGAACTGACCCATAAGGGATCACTTTGTGCTGTAGTCGTCACAATCCACTGAGGATCTCTACACAGTCGTCGTCGCAGTCCATTGAGGATCTCTACACAGTCGTCGCTGTCGAAGTAGCAGTCGCAGCCTGCACTAGGGTTCCCGCACATTGCAAGCTCGTTCGGGATGGTCTGCTCCACGAGCCAAGAGGCTGATACATCAACTGACACAAAGTCCGAGGTTGATGTATCCAAAAATTTTGTATCGTCAATAGGAACTCAACGTCGTAGACGGCGCGTCAATCGGACGCCCGGTCTGAGAGTTATTGGCTTTTTCGTCCCAGGGGCCCGGTTGGTTTTTCAGGAAAAACCAACCCGACTGTACTCCACCTACATCCAAATCTCAGGAGAAGTGAGCCAAAAGATCCGTCTCACTTAAATGAATCCACCAAAGCTGACGGCACATCAATCGGATGTCCGTAGCTCAAGATATGAGCGTTTCCGCTCCGAGGGCCCGGTTGGTTTCGTGTACGAACCAACCCGGCCGAACCCAAAGTATTCCGAAACATTGAGTGCGATATACAGAAACGACTGTCCCAATCCAAGGATCGTGTTGGTGCTGACGGCACATCGTTCGGAGGCCCGTAGCTGATGTTACGAGCAAAAGACCGAAAACGGTCCGAAGACGGGGGGTCCGGGCCCGGGCCGACCCGGCCCGACCCCCCCTGGGTCGGCCGAACCGGGTCGACCCGAACCGGGTCGACCTGAAACGTTTAGAACCTGGTCCAGTCCGGCCTGGGCGCGGCCATGCTGGTCGGGCCGGCCTGGCTCAACTCAGCCGAGCGGCCGAGCTGGTCGGTTGCCGCGGGGTGCCGCCCCCGCGGTTTGGAGGTACCGCGGCCCCGCGTGGGGCCCTGCTGATCCAGCGGACGCGGCATGTCGCCGTATCCCGTGCGGGTGAGCCAGACCCATGCGGCCGCGGGTCCGCTGGCCTCCGTCGGCTCCGGCCGCTGACAGCTTATGCGGGCCACCGGAGTTGCTCTGGTGGTCCGTTTTCCTTCCCGTCTGCGCTGTTGTTCCTCCCGAGTTCCGTTCTTCACTGCGGGATCGTCAAATTGCCCTTGCGTCACGTTTTTTCATTGCCTGCCAAATCCTCACAACCACGAAGAATGGCGGAGGGTTGTCGGGCCGTGTTCGTTTGGCCCGCACCCTTCGCGTTAGATAAAAACAACGGGAGAATTATTCAACACATGAAACAATAATTTTAATAAATTAAAATTGTTCATATGAATCCGGTTCTTTAATTTTAAAGAAACTTTCACGGGAATATAAAATATTCACAACAACCCCTACCTTGTCAAGTAATCGCTCACGTGTTCTTCGCAGAACTTGATCACCGTGGAAGGAGGGGATCATCGCGTCGTCGCGGTATCCGGCATCGCGTCATCGCAGAAGGGTGTCGCGTCGATGAACTCCGAGATTCATGAACAAAAAGATTTAATTAATAATAATTAAATCCATGCGTTGATAAAAACCACAAAGGAGTTTTAAATGAAACCCGAAACTCTCACCTCAACGGATGATTGAAGGTTTTGTTACGGAGGAAGAGACGTCGTAGAAGAACGTTGCAGGAAAGGAAACGCCGGCGTCGTGGCACACGGCGTCGCGTCGTCGATTTTCATGGGTTCGGCGTTCTTCATTGGAGGCTGGAATTCTTCGCGTTCTTTGTGTTCTTTACGTTCTTCGCGTTCTTCGCGATGAAGGGTGAAGGAACAAGAACTTCTGTCAAAAGCCTCTCCACGTGTATTACTCAAAATGTCAGTGGTGGTCTTATTTTATTATTTCGCCAACAAACGAAAAAGAGGTAAGTAACGACCCATTAATTCGTAGAATTAATTCAACGAAAGAAACTGCCCATTTAATTCACGAATAAAACCGCCCAATTAAATGGTGCGTTAAGAATTTAAGAAAACGCGTCAGTTGACTTTCATAATGACGGGTTTTCGCGGGTGTGTTACTTAGCGGAAAAGAAACGGCGGGGCTCGTGCGGGCCCCACCTCACAAATATCCTACCAAGAGGGTAGGATATTTTTGGATAGTACCATATCCGCTTGAACTCAGTTTAAGCCACATTAAGTGGCTTCAAGTGGCTTCTATGTGGCTTAAGAGAAATAAAATAATTTTTGTCGAACAATTTATTTTATTTCTCAACTTTAAGCCCGAAAATTAAAAACCACACCCGAACAAACGCAACTCCAGAAGAGGTGTTTCTAAGAAATTACCGGCGCTACGATTCCATCGATGCCCTCAGAATTTGATTCAAAGCACCGGTTCAAAAGTTAGAAAAACCCGCTTGTCCGTTCACTGAACGTACCCGAACCAAAATTCAGAAAATGATCTTGGGCACACCGGGCCTCGGAATTAGGTGCCGTCAGAAACTGCGCTCTTGTAAAATTCCAAAGAAAATTAAGAAAAAATCTTCCTTGAAATTTAGGGGTCATTAAATGAGAAGTGGTTGCTGATATACACATTCCTGAGAGATCTTGTTAAATAAACATAGAATCCATCTGAGTGCTTATTTCGGAAAGGAAAAGGAGAACTGCAATCCTTCAAGGGTTCACTAAGAAAGGACCACATTGAGCCTTCAATTGAGTACAATTCACACTTGAATATGCATTGTGATGATCCATTTGCTATAAAGACAAGGGAAAATGAAAATCCTCTCCATGTATTTTGTAATGAACAATGGTTTAGGAAGCCCTTATGGTTCCTTATTTACACTCATATTTCCATGAGACATTCATCCCACAGTGCATTTCGATGATCAAAAACCCTGTGCATGGAAGAACCCTACTTTGAAAAGGGAAGAACATACTATGTATATATAAACTGTGCATCCATTGCACGAAGGATAACTGAGTACTCTAAGCTCTCACTATGTTAAGCACCCCACTGAATGTTCAACATTTGCTGGGGTTGTTTTTTGATAAAAGTGGAAGTTTCATAAATGAGGGTAGTGCATTATTTAAGGAAAACATGAGGTCTTGAGTGTGTGTTACAAAGGGGTTACATCCATTTGGGTATAAATTGCATGAAAAAATGTGAATAAAAGGACACATGGTGGGAAGTGTGTGTGTTCACAAATGTGAAGAAAATTGGATAGTACTTATACCCATTAACTCATAAAAAAACACACTCGAACCCATTTTTAGTAAGAGAAGGACAAGGTAAGATGAAAATAACTCATGCATGTGTGGAAAGTCATACACCCATTAGGGTTTTCACACAAGATAGTAGAACTGGATTGAGATGATCTCTTGCATGAACATGAATTCGTAATGTAATTTAGAAGGAGAACATAGATTGAGGTTTCAAGTGTTTAATGAAGAAGAAGAGATGTGTATATAAATGTTACTTTCATGATCACATTTATACATGGAATAAGATTTGGTGATTTTTATGAAGCATAGTAAGCTGATGTTCTGTGATTGAACAATCACATATGGTGTGATATTCTAGCCGAGATTAAGAAGAAACCCCAGTGCTTTCAGTTGACTTAACTATGTAGAATAATGAATATAGAAGAGCATCAATTTAGGAATATAATGTAAGAAATTATTCTTTCTAAACTATAGACAATGACTTCTATGATTATCTTTTGAAGATACCTAAAAGTAGATCAACTGAGTGAGACCTATACGAAGGAATTATGCCAAGGGGTGTCTAAGGAGTTTATCTGAGGGAAGAATTAATATAACCTTAAACCTTTATGAAGTTTTTCTGGGAAAGAGTGACTATTCCTGAAACATTTTAATATATACCTAGTGAATATTAGTGGAATTGTGTATGACATACTACACGTTCACTGTATGCTCATTGAACGTAGCCCTCAATGGTAAAACAATTATAATTGTTCTTCTATCCATTGATATGTGAATGTCTTAATTACGGAAAATATATGTCCTATAGGTTTAGGTTAGTTCCTACCAAAGTGGGAAAATGATCCAGTAAAAAAGTGATAATTTTGACAACCAGATTCACCACCCCCCTCTAAGTTTTGTCTAGTGTCCTTCAATTGGTATCAAAGCATAAAGGATAAAGTATGTTCAATACTATATATAATTATTATCATGTGGAGGATTTTGGTTTTCATTCCAACATCATCAATGATGTGTAATTTTTTTATGATTAATTAATCTATTACTAATAGTTTATATCCATCAAGACCTTAAAAACATGAAAATGAAAAAGAAGACATAGTCCAAGAAGTTCCTCTTATCTAACAAAGTTTTAGTGTTTGGTTCTTTATGCCATTCCTATAATGAAGAAATACCATTATTGGAATGTAAATAACAAATGGATTTTTAACCTCCAAAAACATGGATTCCAACACAAGTGGTGATATTGATAAAACTAATACCACACATGAGAATTCAAGGGATCAAGAGAAACTAAGAAACTATTTACATTTATTCATGAAGAAATAGTTGTTTTTCTTTGTATAATATTTCAATGCATGTAGGTTTAGATCACCCAAATGAAATGAGAAGATGATATTGTGGAAAAGGTCATAGTAGAAAAAATTTATAAATGTTTAAATATCTCCAAACTGATTAAAGCATTTAAATAGAAATAATGAGTCAATAATACTATGGATAAAATTATCTGTGCACTGGAAGATGATCCAACAAATAAAAATGAAGTCAAGTGATTTTGTTTTGAAGAATCATCTAAGAAATTCAAGTAACAATACTATTTGTTTAAAAATAAAGTTAAGATGCATGAAGATGAAGTTGAAATATTAAAGAAGGACTGTGAAGAGAATATGAATTTTACTGAAGACCAGAATGTCATCATCAATATAAGATGTATAAGATTGGAAGCTAAATTTAAAAATCATGAGAAGACACATATTGAGTCCCCATAAATTAATAAAACAATATCCTTTGGCACTCAATGTTCATTAGAGGATTCTATTATCAAAGGAACTTAAATATGTGTTAATATGATCATGAAATCACTCATTTATCTATCACAAGTAGTTGAGAAGTTGGTACCATCCATACCATGTTGTTAAAATTTTTCTAAAATTTTTTCTAGAAAAAGAACAAGTTGGAAGGAAAATAATAAACAAGTATGGAAAATGAAAATTAAGTTGATACATATCACCTTGGATATGGTGGATAGGATGAACAATAATTCGAAAGTTTAATCCCATGATAGAGGAAAACAAATAAAGAAGTCGCAATTTTTGGTCCAATGTTGGTGATGCAATGGGGTTGGGAATTTCCCATCCAATTATATGTACAAACCTCAAAATAAAATAACACAAATGAATCCCAAATCAAGGGGGAGTAAGACAGACAAAAAGAATTTACATTTGTGGATCCAGAAGCAAATATATAATAAAAATATATATAGAATACTTGACAACATCTATGATGTATGAAATATAAGTAGTCATATTTTTGGAATATTCTCTTAAAAATCCGAATCAATAGCTGATAAGAAAAGAATACTATAGAATTTGTCTAGAAATGAAGAATTTTCCTTGGAAAAAATTAGAGGTATGTTGCAAAAACAAACCCTCCAAAGAAAATTCCTATAAATAATGGTGAAAAGACCGTGTATTCCAAAATCCTTGATGTTGAAGGGCAGTTCATCCAAAGGAACTTCTAAAAAGTATGAAATTCATAAAAAATGATGTGTAAGATCCAATATTGATTCCTAAATTCCTAATGACATAGTATTAATTAGGCCTGAGGATTTTTAAAGAGTGATGGTAATTGATGAAGTTGTTATCACCAAACAACCACTGTCATAATTGAAGATAAGTTGTGGAAGTGTGAATAATGGAGCATCTTGATTGGGAAAATCATCTCAACCATTATATTCATATTGATGGAGCAGGAATGGCCCACCTTCTTCCATTAAATCATTGTGTATTCTACCTGTTCATATTTTACAATGAATTAGAGGTGAACCAGCCCATAGGGGGAGAACCAAAGAAGGGTTCCCATGGTTACTCAAAATAAAAACTATTTTAAAAATGGGGAGTAACTAAATAAATCATCCACATATGAAAAGTCGCTGTGCCTCAATGTCACTTATGCTACATATTGCACTAGAATTTTTTGATCCATTTATTGAATTGAGTATAAGAGTTAATGGTTTATTTTTCGGAATGGTATTTCAACTATATAACCTAGAAATAATGTGGAAATTCCCTTTAAGAAATTTATATGATTTCTCATATCCTGTGGTATCATGATTCATTGGATAATGTATAGCTCTGTTGTCTATCAAATCCTCTTGTTTTCTACACAGAGAATTTCTCAAGTATACATTGAGTGAAATGATTTATAGAATATTGATTTAGTGTGGAATGATACCCTCTCCACTGAAATTTGTATTTCATGTCAATAAGGGGGAGAGAAGTGAAATGAACTTTTAGAGGAGAGAAATAATTAAGGGGAGAGTGGAGATCCTCATTTGGACATTGACACATTCATTTAAGTATAATTTTTAATTTATTGAAGAAAAATGTAATGGGTGAGGTTGTTGGGACTACTTTTTGTATAAGTTGTATTTTTTGTCAATAGTTTTCAATAATGGTAAAAATAATGAAGGATCTCCCAATTGATTAGAGACTAGTTGAAGTTAAGATTCTTGGATAATTGTTATAGATTCATACAACAGGATTCCATGATTGGGAAATTCTCTATGTTGAACAATTAGGATGATTGATGCATAGTTCCTATGTTTAATGTACTCGTATCACGTGTGATACATTATTTAAAACCTTGAGATTTCATCCATTTAAGGTAGATTTTAGTTCATTGGAATTCATGTTTCAAAAAGAAATCGTTGAAGAAGATAAGATGAGGAAGAGAAAGGGGACTGTGAATAAATTAGTTTGGGTTTCAAGATGGAAATTAATCCGAGGGTATACATTGTTTTATAATATGTATTTTTATTGAAATTACTTAAAAAATTGTACAACCCACTATCCACCTAACCAGCCTCAACCCGAGGCTCATGTGTGTCCACAGGGGTTGACTGCACCCACAGGGAAACCAACAAGGCTAGTCCGCAAGTGGCATTATTGACCCAGAACATGCAAGCAGAGAGTAGTGGGTGGCCAAAGAGCATTCTCGTAGTGAACATGGTATGGCATGGTATTGTGGATGGATAAGAAGTAATTTGGGTTGTAGGTGAGATGAGCTTAATTATAAACCATAAAAATTATATATCTCCATTTCCATGTGGGTTGCATTTAAGAAAACACAGATGTGGTCTTGGATGTTCATCTAATCCCACATCTTGATCAACCTTCGAAAAAATACATGAAATATGTATATAATTGTGGTTTTCCATCATCTTGTGCCATGCTAAATTGAACATAAGCTATTCGATCACCCATAGGTTCTGGTATAAACTACATCATCTTCAACCTCAAGCACCTGATGCCACCACTACCATCCACCAAAGTGGATGATGAACCATATCCCAAACCACCATGTATTATAATTATTTTAATCGTGAATTCTACTAGATCGTACTGAGACCATACAAGAAATCGTCATCTTGAATGCATGCTATATCTCTATGAAGAAGGTTTGGCTGATAAAAATGGTTTTTTTGAGGCCATGTGAATTCGATCAAGTATTTAATAGTATTTTTCCATGCATTCCTTCAGTCTCATTCCCGTGATCAAGGGGAAGAGACAAGCTCACTTGAAAAAGGAAACATCCTAGTCATGCTCCATATCTTCAACATAGGTTTGCAAATTCTAAATGAATATGATCTCACCTGATTCAAAATGAAAATCTCAGATGATTAAAAAGAAATACCGAGAACATGGAAAAAGATATATTCCTCATATATAAAAGGCGAAGGCCTGATCTATGAAGTTTTTGATGATACAATCATTCTTCATAGCTCTTGTTCAAATAAATTGAACATCCATATAAGCGCTTTTTTCGAAAAGGGATAGGATAATGGAAAACCTTCAAGGATTAGTGAATAAATGGTCCCATAGAGCCTTCGATTGAGTGGAATGGACTCCCAACTGTGCTTTGTGAAGAATAATGATACTCAAATACAAGGGAAAATGAAAAGTGTCTCCCTATCTTTTGGTATAAACTTATGTTCATGAATACCTTATGGATCATGAATAAGCATCAGAGTTCCGTGAGCTAGTGATCACACATTCCATTGTGAATATTACACACCCTATGCATGTGAGAACTTTTCTTTACAATAGGAAACACATACTATGTGCAGAGATCCCGTACATCCCTCATAAGATGGAGAACCCTGTACTCTCTGGTAACACTAACGTAAGCACCCCACTGACTATTTAACACATACATGTATTTTTATAAAAGGGGAATTTTCATAAAATAGGTAATTTTATTGATTAATGAAAACCTGAGGCAGTGAGTGAATGTGGCAAAGGGGTTACATCCTTTTGGGTTAAGGTTACATAGAAACAAGATAAGAAAAAGAAACAAGGTAAGTAGTGTGTGAGCACACAGGTGAAAGAAGTTGGGTAGTACATATACCAATGAACACATAAAATAAACAGAACTGAACCCATTGTGAAATAGAGAAGAATAGGGGTTTGAGAAAAGATTCCAAACATGTATGGAAATACTTACACCCACAAGGGTTTCACAAAAGAAAGTAGAAGTGTATTGTGATGCACTCTAGAATGAACATGCATACGTGATGGAATTTATAAGGAGAACATAGATTGTGGTTACACATGTAAAAATAAGATAATGAAAATAATTGAATCTCAATGATACATATGTGATCACATTAGTACATGGAAGAAGAAGGGTTGATTTTGATGATTCCCTATATGATGATATTATATGTTTGAAAAATCACATAGGGGGTGTGTTCAAGTTGAGAATAAGAAGAAATATTATTGAATTCAGTTGATTGAACTAAGGAAAAGAGTGAATATAGAAGTTTATAAATTAAGGACATTGATGAAAGCAATGTATCATGCTGAACAAGAGACAATGGCTTCCATGCTTATCTATTGAAGAGACCTAGAAGTCAGTAAACTAAATGAGACCTATACCAGGGAAATGTTCTAGGGGATGTCTATAGAAGAGATCTGAGGGAAGTAGTGAGCTATACATAAACCATTAAGATGTCTTCTAGGGATAGATTGAATGTGCCCGACCTATTGTATTCTATACCTAGGGAAGATTGTAAGACTGAAAACCAATTTGGTATGCTCCTTAGACATATCACTTAGT
This sequence comes from Viscum album, assembly GCA_963277665.1. Classification (NCBI taxonomy): domain Eukaryota; kingdom Viridiplantae; phylum Streptophyta; class Magnoliopsida; order Santalales; family Viscaceae; genus Viscum; species Viscum album. Next base: position 847,630,883 of record OY728164.1, on the reverse strand, counting down.
GGTGAACCAAATAAAAGTTTTATGTTATCCTTATGCATGTGAATGTTTTAATTACTGTACATATATATTATATTGGTTTAAATCAGTTCCTACCATCAAGGGAAAAAGATCAATCAAAAAAGATAAATAGATGACTCCCTAATTCACCCCCCTTAGGGTGGTATAGGGTCCTTCACCAACATGGTCATATAATCCTAAAAAAACTAAATAACATCATTCTTATTTGGAATCCAAAAAATAGATACCAAAATTGACATTTTGAAATCATCCAAATTCTATTCTATAATAGTAAACGGTTGTAGAAAACCACCTAGTTGTTGATGCACGACCTTCACCTAGTGATAGGTGAAACATATTTTCATGGAACATACATTCTATTTCTTTATTACAAGACTCCAATATTATATTTTATGATAATGATAAAATTTCATAAATCTTGGGATCACTTCCCTCTTTGATAGGGAAACTCAAACATCAACTCCGCCCATATAAAAGAGATAATAACAACAGAAAAACAATCTTGAAAAAACTCATCATCATTGATCATCCATTCGAAATATTACTTTCCACCTTTATGAAATTACATCAATGATAAACATTGAGGATATTCATACTTCGTCTCCCCAATATATCGCAAAATTGTGGACTAATCTGGAAAGGATATAAGTCTAATTTTTCAATGCCCCCCTGAACCTCTATAGGAATGTTTGTGAAAAAGGCCGTCATATTCAACATAGAACTCGACTCCTGAACTATATTATTTTGTGTCTTCCTACTCAAATAATTAGTAATACTATTTCGCATATCTTTCATGTTGGATAGTTCGAAGTCATACTACTCTATATTCTCAACCCATATCTATTTCTATGGGTTCAAATATCACAATTAAAATAATTTCTATATGATTTTTTGAAAGGTATACACAATAAAAATTTGTCTCAATAGGAAATACCACCACTATATTAATATACAATCCATGGTGGGTATCTATAGATCATGTTTATGTTAATTTTTTTCGTGAGACCACAACTATTTCAAACCATACACCATGACTCGATCTCTCTAAATTGACTATCACCTATATCTATAACCCAAGGCCCCACTAAATAAGGTATACACTTTACCAGTATTGGGTATGGTAAATTTTGGCACATTAGTAAAACCCATATTCAATTTCATGAATGTATTATCACATTCAATATACCATTAAAACTTGACACCCATTTTGGTTATGCCTGGAAGTAGTGCATAATGGAGAGAAAAGTTTCAAATGAATCGCCAGTAATATAGCACTACAACCAAGAATATTCTGAAGTCAAAAAAACTCAAGGATTCTTCAATGATATGACTGATATCACTTTATATATGTCCATAGAAAAACAATCCTATTATATTATGTGAACTAAGAAATGTATATTTTCATTCCAAAATTGTAACGTAGATAGCTTGAAATATTTTATATGATCTATCATTATACTCAAGATGATTTCAATGTGTTTATCTTGATTTAAATGTGTTTATTAGTACATGAATACATCAACTAGAAAATATATAAACAATGATCTATGTGCGGATATAATATTAGGTCCACTATTTCCATAAAGAAATCAAAAATTTTTTAATCCCATATGGACTCACAAAGAACTCCAAAAAACCCTTACCTTCTCTATATTGTAGTCCATGGTATATCAGATGATCTCAAACTCAACTAATTATAACCTAACCTCAAATGAACTTTATAGAATATATAATAACTTTTAATCTAGAATAAGTATCTAAAATATATGGAAAAGGGTATCTATTCTTTACTATCATCTGATTCAACTTTAGGTTGTTGACCCATAACCACAACGTCTAGTCATCCTTCATAGAAAAAAAAACTAGAGATCCCCAAGGTGACTGATTAGATGTATACTCACATTATTCTCAAATTCAAAAAACTTATTCATATATTCATGATGTTCATTCAGTGAAATTACATATGGAATAATTGAAATTTCCTTAGATCTAGGTAATATATCAATCATGATGAAAACCAAGAAAATTACTTATAGAACACATCCTAAAACTGATCAACCATGTGAAGAAATAAGTATTTATTTCCTCAAATATAATCAAGTATAATACATTCTACATGGGTTGTGATTTAACCTAACTAATGATAAACTGGTCCTACATGGCCTTCATGGAAATTCCACTCACCGCGATAGGCATATGTGTCACCATCTGGGGACATGAAACAAAATCATATATGGTAAAAGAAAATATTATCATGGTACAAAAAAAACTATTCCAGACCTAGTATCAGATCATAACCTAACATATTGAGAATAAAAATTTCCCAATGGATGCGGCATCCACCATCCATGAGATCACACTCTATACATTTCTAGATATTTTTTACTCATACTCCCAATAATATTCTAGTCGACATAACCCCTTGCATATATTCTATATCTTTACCCAAAAACCCCAAAATAGATAATATATTAAATAATGTGAGATCCCTATATCAAATAAATAACTTGATATAATGGAATATATAAGAATTGTGTAATAATAAGTCCATGATCCAACCTCAACACCTCCATGTGTAGGACGAGATGAATGAATCTAAACTACCCATACAACCTCGGCTCCACTCTAATATCTTGGTTATAAATAAAACTACTAATAAACACACCGTTATCCTAATGTTACATGTACTATACTATTTCTAGTATAACTCCAACTTCTTTCAAGATAAGGAGTAGAAAACCTCCTTTCATAACTGTGGAACTATCTTCATCCTCAATCTTTTCCCACCTTCCAAGGGTTCTCATAGAACCTCTACACATGCCCCATCAAATTTAATTATCAAGAACAAAGAAGTGGACAGGGACACTGACTACTCATGTGTCCCATAAATCATCATAGATAATAAAGAATTGTAAAAATACCTAGAAGGATCAAACCATTTTACTTTCAATATTTTTAGCACTAAAATACTAGGAACTATTATAATATCACTTCATTATATATGAAGTTGAACCACTGGTCTAATCAACTAAAACCAAATTTCAACCACCATACAAATCCATTAGTATTCATCATAAAATTTTATACTAATATAAAACCTTAAAAAAATTCATTAAACAAATTATATTTATGCATTAATTGATCTCATATCTAATTTCTTCAAGAAAAGTTCTCATGATAGCTGTCTCTTCCACAAAAAATATTTGAAAAAGGATTTAAATTCATTGATGTGGCCAAAATAATAATTCAGTTACATTGTTTCATTTTTCAACCTAATAAACTCAAAAAAATTATCATATCTAATAGTCTCCATATATATATTTTCAATAAAATATTCTTATAAATATTTCCATATCATACCACTGGGATACTCAGTATGAAACAGGATATCCCCCCACAATTTCACCAGACCTCAAAACATTTATGCTTCCAAAATGACTATATTCTAAAGATTAATATATATGTTGTAAAAATTACATTGATTTAATTTATCTGTAACTCGTCCTCCTTCGTTGCACTTTCTATTAATAACATTAGAGGTTGTTTCAATCGAAACTCTCTTTTCATGTCAAACATACTTGAAAAATTCCTCCCTGAATCTTACATAAAATTAGAAATTTTCTCATGGAACATCACTTCCCCTCCATTTCATGGATCCAATGGTGGATCTTGATCCATAAATGGAGTAACCTTCATAGAGATATCCTCATGTAACCAACTCAATAGACATCATCATGGAGGATTCCCTTTGTATTTACAAACTCACTTATCAAAACATAGAATGTAATTTTTCTATATTTTAAAAAATATGTCCCATTAGAATCCATAAAAAACCCATTACACATAAAAACTCCCATATGACACGATAAAATCTATATCACCACCCTAGCCACCCCTAAAATCGATCATGACTAGCATAGAAAAACCAAACATTAAATTTCAATTCACATTAAACCCCATATGAATCATTTCCACAAAACAACCTTCAATACCTGAAATGGTTAATATTCTATCAGTTTGAAATATTTTATTCATATTTTAACATCATATTTAAATTCATTATGTAGTTATAACAACTCAATTTATAAGATTTATATAAAATCATCAAAAAATAATAATGAATTCGTTATTCCTATATTTGATGAAATAAATGTTTTTTCTATGATCTTAACATGATTCATGTCACATATATCCCTCTATTTCGAAAATGATGCCTGTATTACGAACCTCATTCTATTTATTCACATAATAAAATTCTAATAAACAATTACATCTCTCATCAAATGCATCACCAAAGGTGAAATATCATTCACCTATAAGAATAAATGTTCCAAAAAATCATACATTGTGTATTAGGGTTTTTACCATTACATGGTTTAGAAAGTTACATGAATGTTGTCATTATAAAGTATTGAAACATATTAATCTTTTATCTTTCTTTACAAATAAAATAAATATCATAAAATAAAATTATTTTATAACACATAGTAACTCCCTATCCTCTTATCCACTAAATTAGTGCATCATGACAGTATGCCACATGACCTCAAGCACCCCTCCCCATTCACCATAGGCATCAAATGAATAGTTATTGTCTAATGATAAATGTGGGGAGACTATACCATTTATTTTATATTAATACTAATAATATAATTTAATAAATAATAAAAAATATTTTAAAAAATATAAATTTTCAAAATTATATTACCAAAACTCCAAACATTCTCACAACCAAATATTAAACATGTCTTGTTGTCTGGTAATGGAAAGAATATGTTAAAATAAAGATAAATTCAAGAAAAGAATCCCCAAAACATGTCTTGAAATTGAGTATGGTTCCCTCATCCATGCACATCCTAGAGCCTATAATAATCCCTCTAACATAAGGACTTTTCCTTTGTCCTAAACTATAACAATGAAGTCATATTGGGTACCAAATGGATGCAAGATAAGGTTGTGGGAAAAAATCATTAGGCCAAAACCAACAATGTCTAAAACATATCTAGACCAAACGAAATTTTGTATGAAATTTTTTTCTAAATAACAATATAAATAAATATAAACCAAGTTCCATTATTCGACATAGTTTATACTTGTTACATTCAACTTTATTTACATATGATACCCATATTTATCTACATATGATGTCTTATATTATTCAAATAAACACCACATTTCTTCTAAATTATTCATATGGGGATTCATGTTCCCTAAAAAACATGAAAATTTCATTTCACAGAAGAAAACATATAACAACTATCCACAACACCTCAGTCCACACATTCAAATCATGTGCATTAATTTGGTCCATATAGCCTTATTCCACATCCCTAAACCATGAGATAACAATGTGGGGTCCACATCATTAGTCAAGCCTGACCCAAGGGAGTGGTGACATTGTATAATACAGAACTCACAAAATATAACATATAAAAACTCTTCATTACCAATTTTACACATTTAAAATTTCCATTTTATAACTCATTTAACACATCCATGTTAGGATAAACACCCTCTTATACAATTTTAATAAGCTCAACTAAATTTTCATTGGATTTTTTTCATTACCCATGTTAACAAGATAAACATCAATATCATAGATTTTGACTCATAAACCTTTGAATTCAAATTTTCACTTTTCAATTCCATGTTGAATGAAGTGGTACACCCAATATACGATCATTATCCCAATCCAATCAACCTGAATGGAACCCATAGGAATCATCAGGGGTTTAAATCAATATTGAATTAAATTAATTATCATTTCATTCTAATAGAACCAAAAAGATAGTGAGAAGGTACCACAACATAACTTCATAAATATAAATTAGTGAATGAAGTATATATGGTCTAACTTATAGACCACATACCTCAATTTTGTAATACAAAACTCACTTAACCTTATCCCATTATTGAGACTCAATAAAACATCAAATCCCTTTCCTTTTATATTATAAAAAATATGTTTTTTGATGATTCAAAAGGATAATAACAACCATACAATCCCTCTTCTAGAAAAATGGATGAATGTGTAGTGTTAGACACACCTAAAGCATTGATTTTCACCCTAAGACACTAAAAATTTATAATTAATGATGGAGAACAATCCCTTTGATTCATGAGTGTAATGGTTTTATCACATAGACTACAGGAAGAAGAATTCAGAACAAAAATGGGTTAGATCCTTTAATGCCCAAGGGGGGAATTTGAATTTCTCCTATTAATGGGGTACATAGTTTGGTATTGTGCTTGGCTAAATCATGCACCAACCATGCACCAACCTCAGCCTAAGAGGGGGAAAGGTCAAATTTTTTCTTATAAGCACACATGACATGATAAAGTTTTAATTGGCCATTTGGAATGGCAATGTCCAAGCTTGAATGGTTTTGGCTCTAAATTATTTATTTCTCAACATTGTACCTACCTCTTCTAGGACCGCATTGTTATGGAACTATGTTACTAATAACAGTTTAACATCCATCAAATATTCACCTAATGGAACTTCTTTCCCTCCTTCATTCACCAAACCCTTGAGACACCCTAGATACTATACATTCATCTTATACCCAATCCATTAACAAAAATAAATGCAGTTTAACAATATCAAAATCATGTATGTACATAATTTGGAGTTAGAGGGCTTTTAAAATTATTATTTGAAATATTAATATTATTTTTTCGTGTAAATATATTTTTTAATTTTAGTGATGAAATAATTACATCAAATTATTATGTAATGCTGTCATAGTGTTTGAAATATCAATATAAAAAAGTATGTAAATTATTTTTAAAAGCACTAAATGTAATATTTTTTGATTAAGTTATAAGGACCTATATATTTTATAGATAAATATTACATATTTCTGATGTATTAATGGATTATATTCTAATTAAATTAATATATTGATAACATTAAATTAAAATTAAATTAATTTTTTAAATAATGTTATTATTGGTATTTTATTAAAATAATTTATTGTCAAATAATTTAAAAATCATAATAAAATATTGAAATGGGACAAATCTATTGAGGAATAGTCAAAATTTACCTCGCTTGGTCATTTATGTGCCAATTTATACATATATGTAAAATAATAACCCTTTAATATTGAAATATTATATAACATGATAAAGGATAAAACCAATTAAGAAAGGGGTTAGATCATATGATAGGTTTCAAAATGATATATAAAACTATATACTTTTTAATATATAATTACAATAACACAATAACTTACTTATCATTGATGAAATATAATTTTTGAATAGTTTTATAATAGATATTATACTAACATATTTTATTTTTTCAAAAATTAAATTAATAATATTTTAATGTAAACAATATTTTATTTCATGATTTAAAATTAAGAAAAATACATTGTACATAAAAAATTTATATGGTTTAAAATATCATTCATGGACCATTTATGGGTCACATATTCTTTTTTAATAAATTTTCTTTCCCCTAATGGTTATAAAATAAGGATATCATTTTAATTGTAAAAAGGGTTAACATGAGTTTAAAACTATGTATTATGTGTGAAGAAAAAACCAAAATTTATCCAACTATTATTGGATAATATTTGTAACATCTGAGGTAAATAAAGAACATGAAATTATCATATTTAATAATATTTTTTGGACTAAATATTAAAATTACTTTAAAGGGTATTCTATGTTTTAGGCATACATGATATGCAACAACGGGTTTTTTGAAATCATATGTTTCACACTAATAATATAATATTATTATTTTAAATGGTAGTTAACGTATAAATGTTTTATTGGAGGGAATGAATAGAACTAACTAAAAAATTATTATATATGTTTGTTAATTTTTTTACATTTATACAATAAATTTTATTGGCATAAAATTTGACTGAATCGAATTTTAAGCACAAATAATCTAATATTCATTAAAAGGGTGATTTACCACATTTTAATGAAGTGCCCTCATTAAATATAGTTTCAGTCACTTTTATATGATATATTTGACAAAATAATTTTTTTTTATAATCGGGATATCAAAATTTACTTTTGGTAAATTTTTCGTATTTTCCTGATAATGTTTATTTTTTAAGAACAGTGAACAAATACAGTATTTTAATTCAAAACAGCCTTTTAATCTAATTTATTTATAAGGATATATTATCATTTTAATTGGTTTTAAAGTTTAATTAAATTATATTTTCACCATTTAATCCAATTCTGGTCATTGGAATTAATTTCAATTTGAAATTGGACATAAACAATCGTCAATCATTTGATAGTTATTGTTTCTTTAAAACACGCGATTTGTTTTGACAACAGGAATTAATATTAAATTAACTAATTCAACTTATATGTTTGGAATTTTTTAAAATTGAAATCATTTTTGAATTCAAAATATCAAATATATATTATGATTAATTTTTTTTTCTAAAAAACATCAATTTTTTATAAATAGCGAAGCAACGTAATAGTAGTTCCAAAACTGTCTTTTTCATTTAAATGAAATTTTACAACTTCTGTGAAGTAAATTTAAAAAATCTGACAAACATGGTTATTATTAGTAATTAAAATGTTGTTCAATAAGATGAAAATAATTTTGGGTGAGTCGTAACTTTTGACTTTTATTTACTGCTGTTAAAGGCAAATAGGGTAAATCTAGGTAAAAAGAATATCATTATAATATCAAATTACATTAACACATATCCTAACCTTACTGTATGAGTAATGGACGACCATTTAAATGCTTGGGTTGATTTTGGGACCCCATGGAGCTACTTATGAATGATAATGACACATTAATTTAATTAACTTAAAGTAAAGGAAAAAATGACATAATCAAATATATTTTGGTAAATAAATTTTTTACATGGGGTTATATAAGTATTATTTTAAACTATAAATATTACATGTAAATATTATAATAATTAATACATCAAGGTATTTTTATTATAATTTTAGACATCATACAAATTATATTATATATGACACAATAATCATGCAATATTTACCTCATTAATAGCTGATTTAAATAAACAAGATTATAAATATTAAAATCATATTCAAAACCTATCCAATTCTTATTGGATGATTTTATTTCAACTATGAGTCATCTTATCTTATACTTTAATGCTTTTTTAACTTTTTATACTGAATAAATTTTTATTATAAAATAATTGATTCAAACATTCCTAAAGTGCCCCTCCTCCCCCTTATAAAAGGACACCACTTCTATCCAATTCCTCACACATATAAAGCCTTTTGGATCATCCAACCTCTGCCAAATTATGCTCCCTACATCCCTCTCCTATTCCTAGAAGCCATAACTAAGGCTTAAGGCACATTAAGAAGTATTTTTTGGTCAAACCAAAGGAAGTTTCCCAAATTAAAGGAAACAGTTTCTCTTAAATTATTTTGTTTTATTTTGAATTGTTTTACTTCTCCAACCCCCTAAACTCTTTCTCTTCCTTTATTTTATAACAACAGCAGTATACAAAATATACTAGGATTTTTTATGATATGTATTCTAACTACACTAACACACGCCACTATCTAATCGGTAAAGAACATACAGTTTCTGTGGATGGAAAACTAACGCCTCACGAAACAAAGATTATTCTATTATCTTCTACCACCTATCATGGTGGCCATTAATATGAAAATGAATTTATATATGATATATATTATTTTTATGTTTTCTTTATTCTTCTGTATTTTTCATTTATATCATACCTTTATGGTTTCCATTATGGGTAAACACGATAGTTTCATTTGAGAAAGTGCGGACTACCACCCCCTCAAAGTGATATGACTTGTTCATGACATACATAGGATTTGTAAAGGATAGAGTTAATAATATTATATATGATATTATACTGCAATTATAATATAACTATGGATCATTATGGTTTAATTACATTAAAATAAGAAATATAAATGAATGTAGCATTCATGTGTACGTATGACTTACCGTCTCCATGAACAGTGAATTTCATTTCTTATCTTGAAATGTAATACACTATTATAAATATATATATATAAGGGATATATATTATATATATGATATCTAAATCATTCATATCGTTCTGGAGCTAATGGATATTTGACCACATGAACAATCTGTAATTATAAAAAGTTCATTTTTGACTCAAGTACCTAATATCGACAAAACAACCATTATTAACTTAAATGAATTCATATTGTTTATAAAATGGTATTAATTTATATATAAAGAGTAATTAACTTGAAAAAGGTTATTAATCAAGTAGAAATTAACTTTAGTTTATTAATCTAGAGATTAAATAACGAACGGGTCAAGTCAGACAACGAGGTAAGGGATTTTTTATCTCACTTTTAATTCTGTGAGATTTCCATTCGTGGCCACATATTCATTTCATGTGGTGTATTGTGTACTGTCATTTGATATATATATTATCATTATTTTCATTATATTCAGGGTATTATGTGCTTCATTTTGTGGTTAATAACTTTTGGTCGTATGACTCAGTTGATTACAACGTTGTAAAGTGTTTCATCTCACTTTTTATTCTCGTGAGATTCATGCTATATTTTACACTATTTCCTTTTGTGTGGTGTATGTACTGCTTATTATTGTACTGTTTGTGTAATATAATTTCATTTATTATTATTTAAATCATCATTGTATGATCCTTCTTTCATGTGTTGTATGTTTTGTAAGTTACCAAATCAGTATGGGAACCATTCACCCTGCTCTTTGAAAAAAAGACATCTTTTTTATTATGTCATTTAATTTTCATATTATAATGTTAGGATATGTTCTTCTATATCCTTATTTATGTAAATTATATTTCAATGTGATTATATACCCTTTTAATCTCATCAAATCATTTTCTGAATTTTAATGTGATGTCGTTAGGCTTTCGAATTTTTGCAAGGGATCTTCTTAACACAATTTCAATTCCTTGTGTTAAACATGTACTTCTTGAATATTTCGTCCAATGAATATTTTTGAGTAACATGTTATTTTTACACATAATATCCACTTATATTTTGTGTATTTATATTTTTTACACATAATTATGTGATTGAATTATCCTTAATTTAAAAATATTGTCTTTATAAGGGATTTTATCTCAAATTACATTTCCATTGAGAATTCATTGTTGTTATGCACCAATTCACTCTTATATGGTGTATATACTATCCGTTTTCATATTATATCATAAATCATTTTATTCTCATGATATAATAATGATCTGATTAAATTTTATTCCTCAATTATTTGTATTCAAGAGTCTCTCATTTTATTAAAAACTCTTTAAATAAAATATAATTTTAAATGTTTTAATGATTTATTATTATAAATATTTATCTTAAATGTCCATGTATTAAAAATGGTTTTTATTATTTATATATATGGACACTAATGTTTTAAAATATTAAATCTATTGACCACTTCAAAGTGGTATGTGACACTTTGATTCAAAAATCCCATTTTAAATGGTTTATAAAAACAGATTGATTATTATAATATATTAAAATAACTTATTGTGATTAGAAAAGAAATGTTATTAGTGAAATGTTTATATTTTCAAAATTTTATGTGTTATGATGGTACGTGGACTTTTAACAGGTGGTTACGTGATAAAACATATTACAGGTGGTGTCGTGATAATCCATGACGGGTGGTTACGTTATAACCTCTCATGCATTTGGTATAGAAGTCGCGAGTATGGATATTCTATTTAGTGATATGTGTGGAAGTCAACCGTATGGTTATTTCATTTATGTGTGTTTATGTACCAAGTTACCTTTATATGTTATGTGTTTTTTATATGGGTTTTATGGTAGTATTTTGGTTAAAAAATGGTATGTATTGATCTTTTATTTAATAAAGAGTATTTACTACTTCATAATGGTGAAATGTATTACTTATGATAAGTATTCATGGTTTAAACTAATAGTTTTCCTTCTTTGTGTATCTCTTACTGAGATTTTTAAGCTCATCCCATGTTTTTTAAATGTTTTTCACAGGACATAAATTGTAATAGGGTCATGGATTGGATCAGATAAAATTCATGCTATCTAAAACATGAACTTGACATGTCTAATTTTCATAAAGAGTTTTTATTTTATAAAAAAATTGAAACTATGTAGTACTGTCTACATTAATATTTTTGAGATGTAATGTAATAGTAAATAATTAAATCATTAAAACTCTAAAACTAAAAATATCCCCAATGTGAATTATTCATTTAATTTAATATTATGAAATTTTTAAGGCTGGGTCCTTATAGTTGGCATTAGAGGTTGGTTTAGATAACTTTAGAGGATAGGGTATTATCTAAGCATAAGTTACATAACCACAATAGTTAACATATTAGTTAGGTTCGTACTTATTTAAATGAGTTTAAGATAACATGAACAAGTATATATTAGTATTTACCGTCATCATACGATATTATATGATGGTATACTCACACTGAACTTTTTGGAATTAGAAAATGTCTAGATCTAGCAGGCACCAATATACTAGTGGATGTGAAGAATACTGTGATGGATTTCGAAACGAGATACTGAATGAAATAGGAGCTGTAGTGAGGACTCTTTTGATTCTTTTCAACCAACCATCTAGAGTAATGATTGAAAACCCAAACCCTGGTGATTTTTATATGGCATTGTATATGAAATAAACAAATCCCTATGGATGTTCAGGTAATAATCATAAAGGTAAGTATGTTAAAAAAACCTATGTGTCATGTATGTGGAAAGAAACACCTAGGAATATTATTCAAAGGGACGAGAAGATTCTATAGATGTGGTAATGAACATCATAAAGTAAGAGCCTTCCATTGAAAAAGGAAGCATTCAGTTGACTCTAGGAAAGGGAAAGAATTTCTTTCTGAGGAATCATTTGAATGTTTTAAATGTGGTGTTCATTGTCATTATATAAAAAGATGTCATACAAATATTGTTTGAGAATTGTATCGCCATGATCATACAAATATATGTTTACCAATACCTAATTCTATTCCAATTGAGGATGAAGAAACTGATAATGCCCAATTAAAGGTATGGATTATTTCTTAACATATTTTTTGACATTATTAAATCATAAGCTATGATTCATGATTTTGTTTGTAGGAAAGAAGTATTTTAGAATAAGTAGGTAATGAATGGTTAATGGTTCATTAATAATGTTGAATGAGTACGAGGTCAACATATAAGGGATTCATGAGTTACGGTAGATTTTAAGATGATGAAATATTTAAAAGTATTACATCTTTTTTGATGATGGGATTATATTGGAAGACTTTTTATAGTATGTGTAAACCTAAAGTTTATATATGAAAATGTTATTCAAGGAACAATTATCTTTTATTTTTATGACTAATGGTGGAATTTTATTTTGGGATAATCTATGTTTTTATTATGGACATATGTTGATTTGGTTTTTTATGGAAATGATTAACATTTCATAGATAATATGTGAATTGGTGAATTAAACTTAAGTATAAGACATTAAGAGTAGTCGATTTTTATTTGGAGATAAATATTATGAATTACAGTGGAAGACTATGTGGCTAAATCATTTTTAGTTTTGGGTTACCGTCTTTGTCTGTGTTATTTTGAAGAATTTTAAGGACAATGGTATATTGAATGGTGTTTTTGAACATTGGGTACTTTTTTTAGAATTATGGAGATTAAGAGTAGTATTTGTTTTTATAAATGACTTTTTTTTGGGTATTATATGATCTCATACTAATGATTTTCTGTTTTGGTTAATTTCTGAAGACAAGGGAAATGAATTGCTTTTTTTTGTGGATTACGTGATTCTCTAGAAGCTTATTCTTGTTCTATTGAAGTGGCTAAGTCTTTTTTAATGATCTTTGTTTGGTGAAAAGATTATTTTTTGGTAAAAACATATTAAAGGAAAATACTCTACATGAAGTTAAGTATATTTTTTAATTTTTCTATTTTATGTAGTAAATGAATTTCTCATATTTTGGAAAGGAACTTAAAGAAAACGTTGTTAGTTTACATTTCCTACTGGGTAATAAAAGACCGCTAAATTCATTAAAAGTTTGGAATTTTATGGTGGTTAACCTTTTCTTAATCATGATTTATATCACTCTCCATCCGAAAATGATGGTTTTTTCACTTCCATATCCATGTTTTACTACATAGAATCATAGTATAAGTTATCTTAGGTAAACATTGTGTTTCTTTTTTCATCTTTTAATGTGATAATTTTATTGACTCGTTTTTTGAGGTGGGACATTAAATGATGTTTCTGAGCCCAATTTTAAATTTGTAAGGATGAAATTTATTAAATAGGGGAAGGATGTAACATCCCAGGTAAATATAGAACATTACATTTTTATATTTACTAATATCTTTTGGATTAAATATAAATTTTTCATTAAAGGGGATGTTATGTTTGATGGCGTATGCGATACACAACGACATGTTTCTTTGAAATCTTACATTGCACACTAATAATATAATATTATTATTTAAAATGGTAGTTATCACATAGCCTTTGTATTGGTGTAAATGTATATAACTGACTAAAATATTATTATATATGTTCATTAAATGTTTTTACATTTATCCTATCAATGTTAGTGGCTTATAATGTGAATGAATCAAATTTTAAGTAAAAATAATCTAATATTATATAAAAGCCTGATTTACTGAATTTTAATGGGGAAACTGGTGTTATTTATATTTTCATGACTTTTTATACGCCCCATTTTCTGATTTTATATGAAATGTGCATAATTTTTGTGAAATATTAGTGTTTTAATACTAAGTATAATTTTTGATCATTTTTTGATGTAGACCAATTGCGCTAGTTTACTATTTATAACTCTCATACTACTGTTTCAACTTGTGTGTTTTATGTTTTTTATGATTTATTATTCAATTTATCACATATCATTAGTAGGAATCATGAGCCAATTCTTCTATTTGAAGGCTCATATGATCAACACAAGAAGACCCAAATAATTTATGATGAAACATGACCATCAATGATGATTGAGTTACTGGTCTAAATCCTGAAGCCCAAATTTTATGGAACTCCACCATATGCTCTAGATTATCCAAAGGAATCATGGATAAATCTTTTAAGTTCCAAATACAAGGACAAGGGGCACAACTAATGCCTTGAAATCAAGCCCACCATTCTTGATGGGAATTAAACTGCGGACACTATTCATGACATATCTAATGATTTAATCATCAAATAGGGATGATATTTTTAATTTTAAAATTGGAGATATAGAAGGCTGAATATTTGAAAAAAATCATTCGGCTTTGAAGGCATATTCCTATTCAAAATCCCTTTCACATTTTGGACTTCAAAAACATTGGATTGAATGGACAGATTAAATTTGATTAATCAAACCACCATAACATTCAGTACATCAGTCCAAATGACTCCAAAATTTGAGGGAGCTTAGCCAACGTTATTTTCTACATGTTTGAAATAGGAGATATCACACGATTTGTCTATCTAGATGTCCAAATCATCGATCCAATTGGATGGAAAGATTGGAAATGCAAACAGTCCACTTCCATGGGATATAAATGCATCCCCCTCCTCTCCTTCAAAAGAGATGGTATTTTAGAGAAGAGGATCACATATTAGCACAGAAAAATCTCTGCCAAAATCTTGGGAGGACCTTCCATACTCATGTCTTCACTTGAGATACCCCTTCCTCTACTCTTTTTTCTCATTTACTTTTGTATTTTTTTTGTAATCTTATAATTATTTCTTTTGTAATCCTATTTAAATGAATGTTTATTAAATATATCTTATTCTCATCCACCATATGTAGTTTAATATTAATGTTCTTAAAATAATTTAAATATAGTTGAATCCCCTTCCCTTATTTTTCTTCCTCATTCAATCGAAAGTCAGTTTTTAATTATCATCATTGTTCGTGTTCGTGTATTTGACACACCACTCTTTTCTTATCCATTTCTTTTTCTTCTCTTCTTAATTTATCATCATAATCATTATAACCAGATTATTAAAAATGAAAATGGATGAGTAAATATATTATTAGGTTGAGTCACAATGTAGGGATGTTAAGTGATTGGAAGTATTTTCTCGATGAATATTCTTTTGAATTAACATTGTGTGTGTCGGACATAACATGTCATTGATTAATGACTTGTTTTGTTTAACCTATAGTTTCCAGGGATTATTGTAAACATAAATAAAACACCATCAACAATCTAAGATTGATAATAGAACCTTATGTTATGTTAATGCATGGATTAAATCCTTAACACATATAAATTCCAATCAACGTTATCTTGTGAAGTGGGTGTTAATTTAATGCAATATAAAGCAAGGCTCAATGATTTTACATGCTTGACTACCTAATGATGAACTCACCCCAATATATATCAATTTGTAAAATCAATCATAATCAGTCAATCATTTCAATTATTCTCTACAAAAATTTCCCCATTCAAAATACAATCAACAAAAAAATGACTTTTAAAATGTATCATCTCTGAGGATTCAACCTGAATGTTGTTATACACATTAGTAGAGCATCAGAACATTGACCGGTCGATAGGTGACAATAAGACATGAATTTCAAATGGTTCCATTACCGGGGATTTTGATTTACGTAGTCATTAGTTTCTGGTTATTGTAAAAAACAAACTTTAAAAACAATTGTTTAAAAAAATACAATGAAAAACCCGTCTTCTCAAAAAAATCATAAAAAGAAAAACCCAGCTTCCTTTTCCTTTCAACATCTCTCTAAATTCCCCATATCCTATTATACAATCCCTCAGATTTGTTTGACCCTGATATTGTTTGAACACTTCACCAACATAGGAGGAACATAAGAGAAAATCAAATAATTCAAAACCCAGTCCTCATCCAACCAATTGAATTAGATATGGCCAATCCCAGGGAACAAACACTAAAAGAACTTTTTGCCCCTGATATAAATTTCCAACCTCTTGTTATTAAATATCCAAACATAGAAGCTTACTTCAAACTCAAATCAGGTTTGATTCATATTCTTCCTCATTTCCATGGGCTAGCCGGTGAGGATCCACATCCCCACCTTAAAGAGTTCCAAGTGGTGTGCTCTACCATGAAGCCTCAAGGGGTTTCTGAGGAACAAATCAGACTTCGAGGATTCCCTTTCTCCCAAGATGAAACTACTAATTCATGGATTTACTACATACTTCTTGGTTCCATAACCACATGGAATGACATGAAGAGACTTTTATTAGATAAATTCATTCCTGCCTATCGTACTGATTCTATCCAAAAGAAAATTAGTTGTATTCGACTGTTCCTAAATGAATCACTCAATGAATACTGGCAGAAGTTCAAAAAGATTGTTGGAAGCTGTCCACAAAACCAAATCCCTGACCAACTCTTGATCCAACACTTCTACGAGGTGTTATTGGCTATGGAGAGAAATCTCATTGATGTTGCATGTGGTGGTGCTCTTGTTGATAAAACTCCTCCTGCTGCAAGAGATCTTATAAGAAACACGGATGCAAACACATAACAATTCCATAATCGAGAACATGCTAAAGTCATACAAGCCCATGATAATAAATTGATAGATCCAAACAAGATGATCGAGTGGATGAGTGAACTTACAGGTCTTGTTTGGAAACTAGCTATGGCATCCAAATCCCCAACCTCATCATCTCCACAATCAATGTATCCTAGACCTGTCAAAAAATGTGCAAACTGCAACTCTTAATACCATCCAACTGTCACATGTCAAATACCTCAAGAGGATCAATCCAATTCATCTGGACAAATGGAAATCAATGCAACATATGTTGAGAGGAACACCAACCATCAACTATCAAGTTAGTTTTTTAGAAACATCAACCAACCCCATTCTCATCCTTTCTCTTCTACATATATCCCTAACATGAGATACGGGAATCTTGTATCTCATCCCCCTCAATTACCTCTTCAAAACCCTAACCAATTCTAATATGGAAAAGGTGTTGGTAACATCCAACAAACATAACCTTTTTTTCCTCAACCTCAATGGAACAATCCTCACTAGTGCATAAATCGTTTTTTACGTAACCATTTTTTACGTCGGTTATATATAACCGACGTAACAATGCGGTGAGTAGATTTTTTACGTCAGTTATTTTAATAATCGACATTACAAATCGCGCCTTTTGGGTTTTTACGTCGGTTATCAAATAACCGACGTAAAAAACCAATGCGCGGGGGGTTTTTTACGTCGGTTATTTGATAACCGACGTAAAAACGCATCAATATCGGGTTTTTTACGTCGGTTATCAAATAACCGACGTAAAAAACCAAAGCGCGGTGTGTTTTACGTCGGTTATTTTATAACCGACATAAAAAACCACCGGGGGCTTTGGTTTTTTTACGTCGGTTATTTGATAACCGACGTAAAAAACGCATCAATATCGGGTTTTATACGTCGGTTATTTTATAACCGACGTAAAAAATGCGTAGATATCGGGTTTTTTTACGTCGGTTATTTTGAAACCGACGTAAAAAACCAAAGCCCCGGGGGGTTTTTTATGTCGGTTTCCAAATAACCGACGTAAAAAAGCTAAAAAATAGTTTATAACGTCGGTTATTATATAACCGACGTTATAAAGCATTTAAAAAAATTAAAGCCCGTGTTCTGTAATTTACGATTTTTTCGATTGAAAGTCGTCGGCTCGTCTCTCTCTCGCGCGGTAAACCGTAATCGGCTCGTTGATCACCTGCATTACACTCATTTTGGCTGCATTGTTTATCTTCATCACTGCTCTCGGATCTATCATCTCAACTCGCAACATTCAAGTAAGCCTTCCACAAATTTATTTGGTTCATTTTTGTTTCGATTCTTGATGTGCTTTTCGTTCGTTTTCCCTTGACATATGTTATGAATTATATGACTATGTTTGTGCCACACTCTTTTGTTATTCCACATACCAATGTTGTGATCATGTGAATAAGGTTTTTTAAATCATGTTCCCACTATCATATAAATCATGTCTTATGTTATGCTAAAATTGTTATACTTGGACTCAGGTTTTATGATCTATGATTATATAGAACTGTTTCACTTATCTTTTTGATCATGTTCTTTGTGTATACATACTCTTATACCCCCATGGATATCTTTTTATGAGATTAGATATTATATTTATATATATATTGTTTACCCATAATGAGTATCATAAATCAAAACATTTATTATTTTCATTCCCTAAGTTATAAAAATAAGTATTATGTAGGATGATTCAAAAATTTAATCTGTGAGATGAGTCGATTTATGTGTGAAACCCAGGCCAAAGACATATGTATTTTTTTATTGGTATTACATATATATAGTTCGACATATACTTTTTTTTACATTACCATGATATTAACATTACTTTTTCTAAAGAAATATTAATGTCCTTAGATTATATATCGGATCAAAAGGATATAGTAATTCTAATATATAATCAGAATGATCAGATAATATGACAATATTATTAAACATAAAACAAATGGTCTATATTCATATTTTTAACATGAAACTTACGATGTATAGCTATTTGGTGTTGGGTACTTATGAAAACTACTACTACTTTCAAGATTTGTTTTATATTTTAAATTTTTTTACATTCAAATTATGATTTTTTTCATATAAACATGTTTTGTCTTATCTTAAAAATACATATTTTTTGTTGATATTTGTTATAGGTAATAATGAGTCGAAGTTGGATTATAGCACATCGAATGAGCAATGAATTTGAGGAAGGTGTTGATGCCTTTTTGGAATTTTCAAAACGAAATGTTCCAAGTAGTGACATTTTTTTCTGTCCATGCCTGAAATGATTGAATATGAAGAAGATGAAAAGTAGAGAGATAAAAGATCATCTGATATATCATGGTTTTAATCCGAGTTACAGACCTTGGATTTGGCATGGTGAAACTGGACGGAATGTCACTGATGATGATGATTCGAAAGATGGTAACTCCGATGGAATTGAAGAAATGATTCGCGATATTGTAGCAGAACAAATTGTGATAGAACCGACAGTTGCACGTCTATATGGTGATGCTGAAAAACCATTATATCCCGGTCGTACAGATTTTACGGTTTTGTCGGCGGTGTTAATATTGATTAACCTAAAGGCGAATCATGGATGGAGTGACATAAGTTTTACAGAGCTGCTACAATTGATGAAAGACATTCTTCCAAAAGATAACGATCTTCCAGATTCACATTACAAAGCCAAGAAAATATTATGCCCGATGGGATTGAGATACAAGAAAATACATGCCTGTCCGAATGGCTCCATTATATATAGGAAGGAATATGAATTTCTGTCAGAGTGTCCAAAATGTGGGACATCACGGTATAAGGTGAAAGAAAAATCAAAGGGTGATGTAGAGATTACAAAGCTCCCTTCAAAGGTATTTTGGTATCTTCCTATAATTAATCGTTTCAAACGTTTATTTGCTAATTCACATGATGCAAAAAGGTTAAGATGGCATGCTGAAGAGCGAGTATGTGATGGAAAAATACGTCATCCAGCTGATTGTCCACAATGGAAGAAAATTGATGCGCAGTATTCTACATTTGGAAATGAAATAAGAAATCTCAGACTAGGGTTGTGCACAAATGGAATGAATCCATACCGAACACTCAGTAGCACACATAGTTCATGGCCTGATTTATTGGTAATTTACAACCTCTCTCCTGAAGTTAGTATGAAGCGCAAATATGTCATGTTGAGTACAATGATCTCTGGTCCAAAGCAACCCGGTAATGATATTGATGTTTACTTGTCACCGTTGATTGATGATTTGAAACTTTTATGGGCTGATGGTATTAGGGTGTATGATTCTTATAAAATGGAATATTTTCAACTGCATGCAGTGCTTCTGTTCACTATAAATGACTTCCCAGCCTATTGAAATTTGTCTGGATACAGTGTTAAAGGGCATAAGGCATGTCCAATTTGCGAACAACAGACGTCCTATTGTCAATTGCATCATGGGAGGAAAACAGTGTACATGGGTCATCGATCGTTTTTGCCTATGGAACACCCTTATAGAAGACTAAAAAAGGCATTTAATGGCTCACAAGAATTTGATACTGCTCCAAAACCTTTATCCCATGATCTGTATTTTGAGAGGGTGAAAAACCTTGACGTGACATTGGGAAAGACACAGAAATCTGGTAATGATAGACATATTTGGAAGAAAAGGTCAATATTTTTTGAGCTACCATATTGGAGGTATCATGAAGTTAAACATAATATTGATTTCATGCACGTGGAGAAGAATATCTATAATTCTTTGATTGGAACATTGTTAGACATTAAAGAAAAGACTAAAGATGGGTTGAATGCAAGATTAGACTTAATATCAATGGGAATACGTTTGGAGTTAGCTCCCACTCCTAAAGGAAGACGAACATTTCTTCCCCCGACTTGTCATACATTATCGAAGAGGGAGAAAATTAGCTTTTGTCAGTGTCTTCATGATACCAAAGTTCCTCAAGGTTATTCTTCTAATGTAAAATTTTTTGTCTCAATGAAGGACTTGAAGTTGATAGGTATGAAATCACATGATTGTCACGTCATGATGCTACAAATTCTACCAGTTGCATTGCGTGGAATATTTCCCATTCGTGTCAGAAAGACTATAATGAAGTTGTGTTATTTTTTCAATTCAATTTGTAACAAGGCGATTGATGTGAATGATTTGAACATTTTGGAAATGGATGAAATTTTAATACTTTGTCAATTGGAAATGTATTTTCCTCCAACTTTTTTTGATATAATGGTGCATTTAATGATTCATCTGGTTCGAGAAATAAATCTTTGTGGACCTGTATATCTTCGTTGGATGTATCCTTTTGAAAGGTATATGAAAATATTAAAGGGGTATGTTAAAAATCTATATCGACCTGAAGCCTCCATTATTGAAAAGTATATTTCTGAGGAGGTAGCAGAGTTTTTTACGAGCTACTTGGCTGCGGCGCAACACATAGGTTTGCCTCCATCTCGCCATGAATGAGTTAATAATTAGGGAAAGGGAATTCGCGGCGTGAAAGTCAAATCATTGTCAGCTGAACAGATGAAGAAATTAGAATCATACATCTTGAAGAACATAGCTGATGCTCAACCATATATCACATTTCACATTAATGAGTTGAAACAATTTCATCCAAAGTAGAAAGAAATGTGGATTTTGAATGAGCACAACAAAACTTTTTTGTCATGGATTAAAAAGACTTTGCTTGGTAGATCAGATGTATCAGAGACATTAAATTGGATAGTGGGTGGTCCATGTTTAAATGTGATAACATGGTCTGGTTATGACATTAATGGTTATACATTTCATACAAAAGCTCAGGACAACAGAAGTGCAGTTCAGAATAGTGGTGTATTGGTGTTTGCAGAAGCAATGCATTTTTCGAGTGCTAAGGACAAAAACCCAATTTCTGCATCAAATGCCTATTATGGAGTGATTGAAGACATATGGGAGGTTGATTACTTTAAAATTAAATTTCCCGTTTTTAATTGTAAATGGTTTAACGGTAACAACAGTGTCAGACACGATGAATTTGGAATGACACTTGTTAATCTGAATAGATTGGAAGACAAAGCTGATTCTTTTATAATGGAAACACATGCAAAACAAATTTTTTATGTAGTAGATCAATCAGATATGCAGTGGGCTGTTGTTTTACAAGGGAAAAAACAATATGTTGGTGAGGATGAACTTGATGAATATGCTGATTTATGTGAGATCTCTACTTCAATGGAAATATTAACAAAACATAATTACGATCATGTTGAAGACATAGTTTGTGCCATAAGGAACGATCACGACGAAGGAATTTGGGAAAACAATCCATCTGTACATTCCTAAAATTACAGGTAACATATGTTTATTTCTTGTTTACATTTATTTTTTCCATAAATGTTAGATATTTTAAGTTTTTTATTTACTAAAACATGTTTTTTTTAAAAATAAGTATATTTCTGAGTCTACTGGCCAACCGGTGGATTCCCACCGGCCAGCTAGTGGTCTCTGGCAGAAGCATTTCTTTCTGCCAGAGCCACCGGTCAGCCGGTGTTAGTGCACCGGCCAGCCGGTATGGGCACCGGCCAACCGGTTCTTGCCCACCCGCCAGCCGGAGGCCCCAAGCAGTAGGCTTGCCCACTGCCTGGTGACACCGGCCAACCGGTGGATGACCACCGGCTCGTCGGTGTTAGCGCACCGGCCAGCCGGTATGGGCACCGGCCAACCGGTTCTTGCCCACCGGCCAGCCGGAGGCCCCAGGCAGTAGGCTTGCCCACTCCCTGGTGACACCGGCCAACTGGTGGATGACCACCGGCCAGCCGGTGGTCTCTTGAAGAAGCATTTCTTTTTGCCAGAGCCACCGGCCAGCCGGTATGGGCACCGGCCAACCGGTTCTTGCCCACCGGCCAGCCGGAGGACCCAGGTTTACCATTTTTTCAATTTTTTACCATCTTGACCATCTTGACCATCTTGACCATATTTGCCATCTTTACCATTGTTTAACATGCTTACCATATTACCAATGTTTACTATTATGTAACCTAGTACACTTTTCTATTTTCTGATTACAGTAGTATTAAAATATTTGAGTTCGTATATTTGTGAACTGACGTTTGTTTTTTTGATTTGAAGGATAATGACAGATCATTCAGATGATCAACCACATGATTCTGGGGAGGAGCATTTTGCTGGTCATACCTCTGGGGATGAACATTCACATGCTCCTATTACGACAAAGAGTTCAAAGGTTGGTAAACGTGGTTGCACACGTTTACCAAAATTATCACTTGTCCGTACGTAAGATCAGAGGATAGTAGTTGAGTTTGATGATGATGATATTCCTAGAGGTCTGAATGCCATAGATTATAAGAGTTTTGTTGCAACTCAGGCTAAGACCAAAGTAAGCATTCTGTATGATGATTGGAGAGGTGTGGATAAAGCGATTATCTCTCAGTTGTGGGAGACGATTTTGGTAAGATCTTTTGTCATTGTTTGAGCATTCTTTTAATGTTTCTGGTATATATAATATGTTTAACCTCTTTATCAGATGACATTTGATATTCCTGACACTGGAGGAGTCAGGAAGAAATGCTTATCGTTGGCAGCCAGGAGATGGAGGGATTTCAAATCAACCCTCACATCTGATTTCATTTATGGTCATAGGAGTCATGACAATCCATGTCGTATATATCCTTTTATAGATGAAGACACATGGAGACAATTTTTTGAAAGTAGAAAAAAAGAGTCATTTCTGGTA
Organism: Viscum album; assembly: GCA_963277665.1. Taxonomy (NCBI): domain Eukaryota; kingdom Viridiplantae; phylum Streptophyta; class Magnoliopsida; order Santalales; family Viscaceae; genus Viscum; species Viscum album. The sequence goes on along the minus strand of OY728164.1, from coordinate 847,606,569 downwards.
AGGGCAATGTAAACTTTTATATACTTTCTTATATAAATGATTTTATTAATGTTTTGTTAATGATTTCTTATTCTTAAATTACAGCAAACAAGGAAAGATCATCAGGAGATCCAATCTAAAAATGTATACCCTCATAGTTTATCTCGGGGAGGGTATACATTATTGGAAGAAAAAATGATAGCGGAAAAATTTCAACAACTAAGAGCTGAGTCTTCAAGATCTGGAGAGGTGGCCCCTCCACCCCCTCCATCTAGACCTGAAAAATGGAAGAGAGCTCAGAAGGGAAAAAAGGGCAATATCTTTCGGAAGAATCGAGAATCGTAGCTGAGAGGATTGTAATATGTATATTTAATTTATTTAAGTTAACTTTTTTCTTCATATAAGTTTCAATCATTACAGAAATGATCAATTAATTAATACAGGACTCTCTTGAGGAGAAAAGTTCAGAGGGGACATTTACAGCTACTGGGAGGGAAGATATTTTATTTGCAGCATTGGGAAGGCCAGAACATCCTGGTCGTGTAAGAGGATATCTGGCAGGTGTATCGGTAAGAAAAGTGTTTCCACGTTCTTCAACTTATAACATTGAGGGGGTTTATAAAAAAAATAGAATCCTTGGTGGCTGAAGTTCAAAATATTAATGTGACAATGGAAGAAAAGATTAGATATTCGGTGCAGTCTATGTTTGCAGAAATGCAAAGACAATTTCAGACTGCAGCTCCCACTCCTCCACCTCCCCCTGCAGACCCCATTATTTATCCTCCACCTCCGCCAGTAGCTTCCACTCCCCCACCTCAGCCTGCGGACCCCATTCTTTATCCTACGCCTCCGCCGCAGCTTCCTACATATTGCGAGTTGTATGTTGATGATTCTCAAAATCATATAGTAGCATACGGGTTGGTATATTGTATAGGAGATACAGTTCATCATCAACAATTAGAGGTAGAGAATCAGAGGGTCACTGTACAGGATATTATAGATAGATCAGCTAGGGTACCAGTACCTACATATGAGGTGGCGACAGTTGGACAGAGTATCAGCCATTTTTTAGTTTGGCCATCCAGACTTCTTCGACTCATTACCATAGAGGTATGAATCTCATATCTTTTATTTTATTTTTTTTATTAAAGTTGTTTTATCTTTTGAAAACTACTATAATTCTCAATTTTTTTTCACAGGAATACGTCAAAGGTAAAGAAATACTGTATAGACAACAACAAAAACAATAGGCTATGACATCAGATACAGATTCCAGTGGTCTTGGTAGATTGTCAAGATATTCACATTTGTTGTTGGGTTTTTATGAGTTTCCAATAGAATCTCATGTTTGTGGATGTGAAATAAGTGTGGGGATTACAAAATCTGATATCATGGAGCTTGTTACTGGAGATAAGTTGGGCATCAACGTGGTGCAAAATTTTTCCATGTAAGTCTTAACACTTTTTCCCTGCGTTATATTTATTAAAAATGTATACTTATATATGTTTTGTATTAGGTAACTTTATAAAATTTGTGAGAGGAATGAACTGACAGATGTATATGGATTCATGGACCCGCAATTTATTTCCCCTGAAGCATGTGCATTGACTGAGGAACAAAGAATGGTTTATATTGCTGAAAGATTTGAAAAGAATATAATCCAACAATGTTGGATGATGCCTTTTTGTGATAGGTATGAAACACATTTCTCTCAAAGAGTTAATTATCTTTTAACATAAAAAACCACTAACATTAAATTTCCTTTAATCAGTAATCATTGGATGTTAGGGATTTTTTTCCCAAGGGAGAAAGCTCTTTATTGGATATGCTCTGTTCATGGTGATGTGCGGGCAAGTTTTAAGAATATATTGGAAAAGTAAGTTTCAATTTCTCAATAGTTTTATATATTATAATGAATTTTAAATTTACCTCATTCGTATTATTTTCTAACAGTGCATGGGTCTACTTTCGAAAAAACACAAAGAAAAGAAATGCAAAGATAAAATATGTAAATGCGAAGGTAAATTTCCATTTATAATTTGTACTTTTTGATTTATTACATAAAAATAATATATTGAATTTACACTCATTCAAAACAGAATTGTCATGAACAACAAGGCCTCATCGAATGCGGATATTATATGTTAAGATTTATGTATGAAATAATAACAACTGGGACAGTTGTGAATTTTGACCTGGTACGATTTCCTCTTAAACATTTCCATAATATTTCAATTTGATTTATTCATTATACATGTTAACTATCTTCTTTTTCATTTGTAACTTTTTGATGACCCTGAACCCTATACTGCTGAAGACATCAAACACGTACAAGTGGAGTGGTCAAATTATTTTACAGGTTTGATTGAATTTTAGTTGTTTGTAATGTAAAATATAATTTTGAATATTTTCGTTTTAATTGTGTATTTGGTAGTTGTTTAGGTTTGATTTAGTTTTTTTTGAAGTTGACAGTGTAAGTTTTGAATGTTATATAAGTGAATGTTTAATTTTTCTCTACTTATTGTTTTGGTCTACTTTTGATGGTTCTTCTGGTATGGATTTGGGTCTGTGGGGGAGGGGTTCCAAGGGTGTGGGGGTGTGTTCAGTGGGGTTGGGGGTGTCCAGCAGTCTGGGAGGGCTGTCCGGTGGGGTGGGGGGACAGTCCTGGGGGGTTGCAGGGATGTCCAGGGGTGTGGGAAGCCGGTCCAGGGCTGTGGGAGTGCTGTCCAGGGGTGGGGGGTTGTCCATGGGTGTGGTGGGGGCTGTCAAGTGGGGTGAGGGGATGAGGAGGTGTTGTTCAGGCGGGTGGGGGTTGTCGAGGGGTGTTTGGGGGTGTCCGGGGGTTGTGGGGCAGTCCAGGAGTGTGGTGGGGGCTCCAATGGGGTGGGGGAGGGTTGTCCAAGGGGTATACATGAGGGTGGGAGCTCCAATGGGGTGGGGGAGGGCTGTCCAGGGGGTATACATGAGGGTGAGGGCTCCAACGGGGTGGGGGAGGGTTGTCCATGGGGTATAAATGAGGGTGGATGGTGTCTAGTGGGTAAGTTTTATATGTTATCTATGTACATGCTTAATTTCAATGTACTTCTGTTTTTGTGGTACGATTTCGTGATTTGTTTTCTGGTTGATTCTGGTGGAGAGAAGATCACTTCATTCTGTTTAAAAAAAATTGGGTTTACCACGTCGGTTATTTAATAACCGACGTGATAAAAGGCCTAGAGAATGGTTTATCACGTCGGTTATTTAATAACCGACATGATAAAGTGCCTGGAGAATGGTTTAGCATGTCAGTTATTGAATAACCGACGTGATAAACCACGCTCAGCCCAGTTTATCACGTCGGTTCTTATAGAACGGACATGATAAACCACCCTCACCCCACTTTATCACGTCGGTTCTATATGAACTGACGTGATATACCCCCTCGCCCCTGTTTATCACGTCGGTTGTTTAAGAACAGACGTGATAAACCATTGTCCATGCCGTTTATCACGTCGGTTCTTTAATAACCGACGTGATAAACCATTCTCCAGGCCCTTTATCACGTCGTTTCTAAAATAACCGACGTGATAGACATCGCGATTTTATGTTTTTGACGTCGGTTTTTAAATAACCGACGTCAAAAACCTTATTTATAATGTCGCACGTATTAACATCGGCTAGAAACCGACATAAAAAATTAAAAATAACTGACGTAAAAAACGATTTCTGCACTAGTGCCTCTTCCTGGATTCCATTACCCTATTGAGCCTTCCCAATTAAAAAACCAATACAATCGGTTTCCCAAGAACAAAAATCAATGTAATCACAATCCTGGACAAGCCTCTTCTTCTAAGTAACCATGGGAAAGAGCTATTGATGATATTTCCTCCTTCACCTGTTCTAGTATCAAGAAAATTGATACCCAAATTGGTCAACCTGCATCCCACATGATCCAGAAGAAACCATCCAATTCTTCCCAACTCAATGTTCAACCATTACCCAACAACAATGGTAATGTATGTTCAACTTCACATAGATTGGGAATGATAATTATTGTGCCTCAAGATATGTCCTCCAACCCTCCTTTGAATGTTGACCTACAAAATAAAATGAAAAAGTAACTTGGAAAGGAATCTGAATCCATTTCCTCACCTCATTCCATTCCACTTAGGAATCCAATTACATTTAGAAAAGATACTTATAATCCAATGAAGTCATTTTAAATTGATCCTAAAATTATTGACATGTTTAGACGTGTTGAAGTAAACATTTCTCTCTTAGATGCCATCAAAAAAATTCCTAAATATGCCATGTTTCTTAAAGAATTTTCCACCCACAAGAGGCAACTTATGAACTTTGAAAATGTTTCCACCCAGTAGTCTATTCCTATAAAGTGAAAAGATCTAGTGACCTTTACATTTACATGCCAAATTGGAAGTTCAATCTTTGATGATGCACTCATAGACATAGGAGCCTCAATTAATGTCATGCCCAAATCCATCTTCTCCAACTTTGGTCTAGGATCCTTAAATCCAACGAGTGTTGTCATTCAATTATCCAGTCAAAGCACTGCCAATACTGAGGGTATAATTGAAGATGTTCTTGTTCATATTAATGATCTTATCTTCCCAGCTGATTTCTATGTCCTCGAAATGGAAGGTGAGACGAAATCTTATCGATCTCTACTAATTCTATGAATACCATTACTCATGACTTCTAGAACAAAAATTGATGTCCATTCAGGCATCTTATCCATGGAATTTTAGTTACCAGCTGGTCAAATTCACGATTTTCAAATCCATGTGATACCCATCTGGGGATTACACTGCATTCTCAATCCATGCTTCCGAGGAAACTTCTAAGAGTCAATTGAACCCCATTCCATCATGTTTATCATGTTCTGATGATAGAGGATCTGGTTCAATCTGCGAAATGATTAACCAAGTTAAAAATGATGAAGTTGATGTTGACTCGCATTCATAGACTCCATCAATCTAGAGGAACTTGAAAACTCTCTTGAATCCCACATCAACTCTGATCTCTACTGCTCCACGATGGACAATATCAAGGAAAATTAATCTGAATCAACTAAAGTACCTTCCTCTATTTCTGAGTTATCTAACCCACAAATGAAAGATGTGACTGATCTGAAACCTCTTCCTACACACCTGAAATATACATTCCTTTTCCATGATCACTCAAATCCTATCATTATCTCATCTTTACATTCTTAATCTTAGGATTCCTCTCTTGTTCAGGTGTTAGAGGAAAAAAAGGCCCTCGGTTGGACCCTATATGTCATACCATGAATAAAACCTACCTTTTGCATACATCACATCCATTGTGGGGAATCATTCAAACCAATTAGGAAACCAAGAAGAAGACTCAATTCACTCATCCTTGAGGTAGTTAAGAAATAGATCACCAAGCTTCTTCAATATGGTATTATTTACCCAATTTTTGATAGTGAATGGGTTAGTCCAATTCAAGTTGTACCTATGAAGGTCGGGAAAATTGAAATCACAAATGATCATGGAGAGCTAGCCATAACTAGAGTGAAGAAAAAATGGTGTGTATGCATCGAATATAAGAAATTAAATGTTGTAACAAGAAAATATCACTACCCTCTTCCTTTACATGATCAAATGCTAGAATTATTAGCTGGAAAATCACACTATTTCTTTCGTGATGGATACGCCGGTTACATCTAAATACCAATCAAACCTGAGGACCAAGAAAAGACTACATTCACATTCCCCTTTGGGACATATTCATATAAGAGAATGCCTTTTGGTCTTTACATTTCTCCTATAACATTCCATAGCTGTTTGATGAATATATTTTCTGATTTCATTGAACACTGCATGGAATTATTCATGGATGACTTTACCATTTATGGTGAGTCATTGGAATATTTCTTTAGCTAACTCTCTCTAGTCCTTCAAAAAAATTTGAAGTGTAAACTTGTGTTAAAATTTTAAAAATGTCACTTCAGTGTTGCAAATGGTATTTTTCTAGGGATCATAGTTTCAAAAGATGGTATTAAAGTTGATCCTTCCAAAATTAAAGTGATCCAATCACTTCTTGACCCCACTTATGTTCAAGACATCAATTCATTCCTTAGTCATACCAGTTTCTATGGGAGATTCATCCATAAAATCATTACGATTTTACTCCCACTCACTTGGTTGTTCCAAAAATATGTCACATTACATTTATATGAGGTTTTAAAGAGAGCCTTCATTGATCACAAAACTGCTCTTACATCTGCCCCGATAATCCAACTCCTAGATTTGTCTTCACCATTTGAGTTGATGTGTGATGCTTCTGATAGAGCTTTTGGGGTTGTTCTTGGTAAAAGAAGAGAAAAAATTGCTCATGTCATCTATTTTTCTGCAAAAACATTTGATAAAACTCAATCTATCTACACTTTCACTAAAAAAGAACTTTTAATACTTTTTTTGCCTTAGATAAATTTGGACCCTATCTCTTAGGTGCCAAAATCATTATCTTAACATACCATTATACTATAATGTTCTTACTCAAGAAAAGTGATTCCAATCCCAGCCTAATAAGATGGATCCTAATTCTCCAAGTGTTTGACATTGAAATAAAATATAGACCAGGAAAATAAAACCTTAGGGCTGATCAGTTGAGTAGAATTTATAATTCTTCTCATTCTGAAATAATTGATATAGAATTTCCAACTGAGCACCATTCATCTCTCAATCCAAAAATATTGTGTTATGCCCCAATTGTAAATTACAAGGTTTCATGTGTTTTTCTAGAGAAGTTTTCAAAAGAACAAAAAATGAAGTTGAAAAGTGATAAAGAATACTATTTTTGGGATGAAAATAAAAATTGGAAAACTCAGTCTGACATGGTAATAAAGAGACGTGTTGATGAAAATGAACATTCTTCCATCTAATAATTCTATCACCCAATGCCTAGTGGTGGCCACTTTGGACCAAAAAGTACCTTCCAAAAGGTTCTATACTCTGGATTCTTTTGTACTTCACTCTTAAACGATGGACATGTGTTTTGTCAATCATGACCCACTTTCCAAAAGTTTGGCACAATTTCAAAGGGAAATGAAATATCCCAAAAACCATAAATTTTCTGTGAGATCTTCGATGTTTGGAGCATCGATTTCATGGGATCATTCCCCCATCCAATGGATTTGCATACATACTTCTTCTGGTAGATTAGGTTTCTAGGTGGGACGAGGAAAACCCCACTAGAATGTATGATGAACATACTATTAGTGAGTTCTTAAGGACACACATCTTCAACCAATTTGGCACTCCTTGTGCCTTGATAAGTGACATAGGAATCAATTTTTGTAATAAAACCATGGAATCCCTTTTGAAAAAAATTGGGGTTGCACATAAAACGTCAAATTCATATCACCCCCCAAAAAATGGCATGGATGAAATTTCTAATAGTGAAGTGAAAAGAGTGCTTGAGAGAATTGTAAAACCCACCAAAAAGGACTGGCCTGAAAGACTTGGGGAATCACTTTGGGCTTATCAAACTACCTTTAAAACACCCATTGGGATGTCTCCTTTTAGGCTAGTTTTTGTTAAATCATTTCATCTACAAGTTGAAATCCAACATAAGTCTTTTTGGGCTGTGAAAACCTATAATTTTGATTGTGAAAAACATGGTGAAGAAATATTGTTGGAATTGGATGAACTGGAGGAGATTATACTTGATTATTACAAGAATTATAATCTCTACAAAGAAAAATCCAAGGTACTCCATGAAAAACACATCCTGAGAATGGTATCTCATGAAGGTGATAAGGTAATGATCTTTAATTCTTGATTTATACTTCACCCAGGTAAGCTTAATTGTCTTTGGAATGGTCCTTTTGTTATTACTAATGTTCCCCCGTTTGGTGCAGTGCAAGTCCAAGACCTCTCTTCCAAAAGGAAATTCACAGTTAATGGATATCGGTTAAAGCATCAGCATGAGAGGACACACAATCCTCGATGAACATCGACTTCCATTAGTTACCCAACTTCTACAATCGACCCACCACAAGATGGAGATGGTAGCCCACCAAATCCAAACCATGGGGCACCTCTTTCCCTTTAAATCTGACTCTCTTCCTCCCTCTATATCTTTCTTATTTTTCCTCTGTCTTTCTTTTTTTTACCACACTCATTTTTTAACCCTTTAATTTTTTTTCTCTTTGGAGTGAGTGTGTATTTAATAAAAAATAAATAAATAAGTCATCAAAAAAAATAAAAAAAATCAAGATTCATGCTTACTCATCATCAAGTTTTGAAATTTTGTCCAACCATTTTACAGAGTCATTAAGAATGTTTTCATCTCAAAAATTTTGTATTTTCATCCCGACTTTGGATAAAAAACATCGTGTCAAAACCAACACTTTTTGAATGCTTAATTTTTTATTTGGAAAATGATTTTCCCCACCCACGAGGAACAACATTTTATTTCATGCCAAGTCCACCTATGGCCATCTTTTTAACATGTGTGTTTTTCACACACATTTTCGAGCCTTGAGTTTATGGACCATCGAGTTGAATTTCCAACTTTATTGTGCATTAATATGATAGAGACATTTTCTGAACCCCATGAGAATTATAATAGCCAGTAGCCTCCCATTAAACATTCATTAATCCTCCTTTGGAAAGCCCCTTAGAACCTATGAAAATATTTTTGTTGACAGCCACATTACAAGCCCAATTCCTTTTCCCACCCAATATCAACATGTATTTTCTTTGCATAATTTTGTGAATCTTAAGTGTGGGGGAATAGATTTCATTTTGGGTACCCTTTTCTGATGTCACTATATTATATTATGTTTGAGGGAAAGAATCATTTTATGTTTGGGGGAGAGTTTTTACTTCATTGGGGTTTGGGAATGTATATATGTTTATCATGTAAAATTGAAAAGTGTTCAATAAAAAATAAGAATGGGTTGTGTCTTGGGTAGGTCAAATATAACTATTTCTCAGCCTTTTATCTTGTTATAAATATTCAAATTAGTGTTGTGAAAAGATCAATCTTGGGATGGGATATGAGTATGAGATATGTTTAAAGTTCAACTTTCGAAAAAAAGAAAAAAAGGGAAAAAAAGAACACTTGAATTATATTCTTATGTCATTGGGAGATGTTTTGTGTTTTGTAAATATTTCATCTTATCATTCCCTTAATATTTCCTTCCACTTTTGATTCAAATATTAAATTTTCATTCCATATTAATTTGTGATTCCATTTCCTTTCTTGTCCCATTTAAAATAATGTGCGCATTTCTTTTTCAAGGTTGGTTTTTTACCCCCTCTTCTTCTCTCTCTTGGAAATTATATTCCAACCATACCATAGCCATAGAACCCCCCCCCCCATAAAAAGAACACTTTATTTTTGAGAAATTTAGGATAGGGAATGGAAGATGATATCTCTTTCAAACTCTAATATTTTCACTTTTGGTTGGTGAAAGAGTGAACCTCCACAAATGAATTTTATCATCTTGAGAGGTGTGAGTTTTGAGTGTCCACATTTTCCATTTCTAAATTTGAGCATGGAAAATTGAATTAGTTTTTCAAAATTTTTTCTTTTACAACATTTGGAGGAATTCAAAATAGATGATTGAAATAGTCTAAACCTCCCTTGATTGGAGAAAAACAAAATTTTAATTTTTGTTGGTGAGTGAATATGATTTTGTTATGTTTTTATATTTGTTGCACATGAGGACATTCACAAGTATAAGGTGTTGGATTTTATGTGATTAATATTTTAATGACGTATTATATACCCCCTTTACTGATTTTATATGAAATTTTCATAATTTTTGTGAAATACTAATGTTTTAATACTAAGTATAATTTTTGAGCATTTTTTGAAGAAGTCCAATTGAGTCAATTTACTATTTTCTTTATACATCTCTTCGTACATATTAAAATTGTTTGATTTCTGGTTTATAGGATTCCTTATTCAATTTTTCATATATCATTATAAGGAATCATGAGACAATTCCGCCATATGAAGGTTCATATGGTCAACACAAAAAGACCCAAATAATTTGTGATGAAATTGGACCATCAATGATGATTGAGTTACTGGTCTAACTGATGTAGCCCAAATTCTCTAAAACATTTCTATATGTTCTATATTATCCAAATTAATCATGGATAAAAATTTTAAGGTCCAACTACAAGAACATGGGGCCCAAATAATGCTTTAAATTCCATCCCACCATTCTAGTTGGAAATTAAAATCTTGACATATTCCTGACATATATCATGATTTAATAATAAAATAGTGCTGAGAATTTTCATTGTGAAAGAGGAGATATAGTTGGCCTGATTTTTTTTAATAAATAATTCTTTTTGGAAGTAATATTCCTATTCTAAAACCATTTCACATTTTTTGGACTTCAAAATAATTGGATTGAAATGGACTGATTAAAATTGATTAAGAAACGGACCATAACATTGGCTCCATAGGTTCAAATGACTCAAAATTTTTATAGAGGTCAGCGAACATTATTTTATACAAATTTTAAGAAGGAGATATCTTGAGAATATATTTTTTGGATGTCCAAATCGTCGAGTCAAGTGGAGGGACAGATTGGTAATGAAAACAGTCCACCAACATAGGCTATAAATGCATCCCAATCCTCTCTTTCAATGTTGTTGGCATTTCAGAAGAGAGGAGCAAATCATGGCATGAAACAATCCTTTAAAAAGGCTTGGGAGGACTATACATACTCAATTTTGTACTTGATATACCCTTCTTATTCTCATTGTTTTCATTTACTTTTGTATTGTTCTTTGTTGTAATCTTATAAGTCTTTCCTTTGTAATTCTCTTTTAATGAATGTTTCTTCTTAAATATATCTTATTCTCATACACATTCTATAGTTTAATATTAATATTTTTAAAATAGTTTAAATACAGTTGAATCTCCTTCCCTTATTTTGATTCCGCATTTAATTGAAATTATGTTTTTAATTATCATCATTGTTCGTGTATCTGTATTCAACGCACCACTCCTTTCTTATACCTTTATTTTTCATCTCTTCTTAATTTATCATCATAATAATTATAACCAGATTATTAACACCCAAATGGATATGTAAATATATTTTTGGTGTTAGTCAAAATTTAGGTATGTTAAGTGATTGAGTGTATTCACTTGATGAATATTCTTTGAATTAACATTGTGTATGTTGGTATTAACCTGTCATGGATTAATGACTTTTTTTTGTTTAATGTGTGGAATCCATGGATTATTGGAACCATAAATACACCACCATCAAAAAGATCTAATTGAGATTAGAAAATTAATTTAAGTAAAGGCTAAGATTAAAGCCTTAACACTTAGTAATTCCAATCAACGTTATCTTGTGAAGTGGGTGTTAATTTAATGTAATACAAAGAATGTCTCAAAGATTTCACAAGCTTAACTACCTAATGATGAACTCACCCTATTCTTTATCAATTTGTTAAATCAATAAAAATAAATAAATAATTTCAATTATGCTATGAAAAAACCCCCAATCATAATACAATCAACTAAAAACAAATTGCTATTAAAAAGTATCACCGTCGAGGATTCGACTGGAGTGCTGCTATACACATTAGTAGAGCATCATAATTTTGACCGGTTGATAGGCGACAATCGACCGTGCATTTCAGAACCCACGTTAAATATATATTTTTTGTCACTTTTATATGATCTATTTGTCAAAATAAAATTCTTTTTTGAATTGGGATATCAAAATTTACATTGGGTAAATTTTTGGTATTTTTCTGATAAAGTTTAATTTTTTTATGAATAATGAAAAAATAATGTATTTTAAATCAAAATTTACTTTTAATATAATTTATTTATATGGTTATATTATATTATTAATTGGTTTCAATGTTTAATTAAATTATATTTTTACCATTTAATCCAATTTTGGTCATTGGATTCAATTTCACTTTGAAATTGGATATAAATAACTGTCAATATTTTGATAGTTATTGTTTCATAAAAACAAGCTATTTGTTTTGACAATGAGAATTAAATTTAAATAAATAAATTAAAGTTATATGTTTTTAATTTGGTAAAATATACATCATTTTTGACATTATAATATCAAATATAGCTTAGGCTGAATTTTTGGTATTTTTCTGAAAAACATCAATTTTTGATGAATAGTGAAACCACTTAGTAGAAGTTCCAAAACAAAATTTTTCATTTAAATGAAATTTTACTAATTCTGTGATTTGAATTTTAAAAATCATTCATACATGGATTTTATTAGTAAGTAAATTTTTTTCAATAAGATAAAAATAATTTTCGTAGAATAGTAACTTTTGAATTTTATTTACCACTATTAAAGTTAAATATGGTAATTCCCGGTAAAAAGAATATCATAATAATAAAAAATTAAATGAATATTTGTCCTAACCTTATATTATGAGTAATGGCTGACCATGGGGATCCTTGGGTCGATTTTGGGACCCCACAGAGCCACTTATGAATGATAAGGACACATTATTTTAATTAACTTAAAGGAAAAAATGAAAAAAAACATATTTTAGTAAATCAATTTTTACATTGGGTAACATAGGTCATATTTTGACTAAAAATATTCACTATAAATATAATGAGATTTAATACATCATGTGTTCTATTATAATTTTTAGACATCATATAAAATAAATTATATATGACACAATAATGACGTGGTATTTACCTCATCAATAAATGATTTAAATAAATAAGTTTATAAATATTAAAGTAATATCCAAAACATTTCCAATTCTTATTCAATGATTTTATTTAGTCCAGAAGTCATCTTATATTTTACTATAATGATTTTTGGACCTTTTTAAACTAAATATAAATTTATAATAAAATAATTGTTTCAATCATTCCAAAATAGCCCCTCATCCCCTTTTAAAAGTACACCACTTCTAACCAATTCCTCACACCTATCATGCCTTTTGCCTCATCCAAAATCTACCTAATTAAGCTCCCTACATCCCTATACTCTTTTTAGAAGCCTTAAGTTACAAATAAGTCACTTTAATAAGTCCTTTTGGTTCAAACCAAAGGATGTTACCCAAAGTAAAGGTAAAAGTTTCTCTTAAATTCTTTTGTTTTATTTTTTTTATTTTACATCTCCATCCCACTAAACTTTTTTTATTCCTTAATTTTATTACAAAAACAGTATACTAAATATACTATGATGTTTTTATGATAATTATTAGAACTACACTTACACTCACCTCCATATAATGGGTGAAGAACAAATTATTTCTGTGGATGACAAACTAACACCTCATGAAACGATGATTGTTCGACTATCTCCTACCGCATGTCCTAGTGTCCATTAAGATGGAAATGAATTTATATATATGAAATATATAATTTTTATGTTTTATTTATGTTTTTTTATTTTTTATTTATAGCATAACTTTATGTTTTCTATTATAGGTAAACATGATAATTTCATTTGAGGAAGTGCATACTACCACCCTTGAAAGTGATATGACTCATTCATGCCATATGTGGGACATATAAAGGATAAAGTTAATGATATTATATATTATATAATAGTAGAATTATAATATACATATGTATCATTATTGTTTAATTCCATTAAAATAAGAAATATAAATGAAGGTAGAATTCATGCGTACGTACGGCTTACCGTCTCCATGAACGGTGCATTTCATTTCTTATCTCCAAATATTATGTACTATTATGAATAAATATTTATACTGGATATATATGACATATAAATCATGAATATAATTTCGTAGATAATGTATGTTTTCCCACTTGAACAATTTGTAATTATAAGAAGTTCATTTTTGACTCAACTACTAAATATTGACAAAACAACCATTATTAACATAAATGATTACATAATCATTAAAACATGGTATTAATTGATATAAAATAAATAATAAACTTGAAAATGGTTCTTAATCAAGTATAAATTAACTTTTGTTTATTATTTATGAGATTAAAGAATGAACGGGTCAAGTCGGACAACATGGAAAGGGATTTCTTATCTCACTTTTAATTTCGTGAGATTTCAATTGTTCGCCACATATTCATTGCATGTGGTTTATATTTTCTAACATTTGATATATGTATTATCATGATTCTAATTATATTTAGGGTATTCTGTCATTAATTTGGTGGTTATTAGCTTATGTTCATATGACTCAGTTGATTAGAACGTGGTAAAGGGTTTCATCCCACTTTTTATTCCCATGAAATTCATGCTATATTTCCCACTATTTATTGTTGTGTGTTTCATATACGGCCTATTATTGTAATCATTGTGTAATATACATTTATTTATGAGTATTTACATCTTCATTTTATGATCCTTATTTCATGTGGACTATGTTTTGTAAGTTACCAAATCGGTAAGGAACCATTAACCCTACTCTTATTAAAAAAGACTTCTTTTTGTTATGTCTTTTAATTTACATGTTATTATTTTAGGATATGTTCTACTATATACTTATTTATGTAAATTTTATTTCCATGTGATGAGATATAATTTTTATCTCATCAACTAATTTTATTAATTTTAACATGATGTCGTTAGGCTTTCAATTTTTTGCAAGGGAGTTTATTTAACCCAATTTCAATTCTTTGGGTTTAACTTGTACATCTTGAATATGTAGTCCTTTGAATTTGTGTGAATGAAATATGATTTTTTTACAGTTAATATCATCTTATATTAGGAATAATTATATTTTCCACACATAATTATGTGATTGATTTATCCTTACTTTAAGGATACAGTCCATATAAGGGATTTCATCTTAAATTACATTTCCATTGAGACTTCAATGCTATTATGAACAAATTCACATTTATATGGTGTATATACTATCCTTTGTCATATTATATCATGAATCCCTTTATTCTCATGATATAATAAAGTTTTAATTATATGTTATTCCTCAATTATTTTTATTCAAGAGTCTCTCATTCTATTAAAAACTCTTTAACTAAAATATCATTTTAAATATTTTAACGATTTATTATTATAAATATTTATCTTTAATGTACATGCTTTAAAAATGGTTTTGTGTATTTATTTATATGGACATTAATTTTTTTAAATGATAATTATTTTAACAGCTTCAAAGTGGTAAGGGACACTTTTGATTCAAAAATATCTTTTTAAATGTTTTAGGAAAATGGATTGATTATTTCAATATCTTGAAATTACTTCATGTAATTGAAAATTAAATGTTATTAGAGAAATGTTTATATTTTCAATATTTTATGTGTTATGATTGTACTTGGAAATTTGATGGGTGGTTTCATGATAAACCATATGACGGGTGGTGCTGTGATAAACCAGGATGGATGGTTATGTTATAACCTCCAATGCATTGGGTATGGAAGTTGGTCTTATGGATATTCAATTTAGTGATATGTGTGGAAGTCAACCATATGGTTATTCCATTAATGTATGTTTATGTTGAATGTTACCTTTATATGTTATATTATTTTTATATGGGTTTTATGGTAATCATTTGGTTACAAAATTTAAAGTATTGATCTTTTATTCAATGAAGAGTATTTAATACTTCGTAAAGGTGAAAATTATTACTCATGATAAAGTATTAATGGTTTAAACTAATAGTTTTCAATATTTGTGTATCCCTTACAAAGAATATTATGCTCATCCCAAGTTTCTTAAATGTTTTTTATAAGAAATAAAGTGGAATTGGGTCAAGGATGTGATTAAGGAAAATTCATGCTATCTAAAACATTGAACTAGATATGTCTCATTTTCTTCAAGAGTTCTTATTTTATGAAGAAATGGAAATTGTGTAGAAGTTTCAACTTTGTAATTTCTAAGATGTAATGTAATAGTAATGACCTAACTCTCTAAAACTCCAAACCTGATAAGATCCTCAATTTGAACTATTCATTTAATTCAAGATTATGCAATGTTTAAGGGTGAGTCCTTATTATATTATTGAGACAAATAATCACACTCTCTTTTATTTATTTTTATTTGGTTGAAATTTTAAATGAATATTATTATATAGTTATTTAATACTTATGGTAATTGAAAGGGTTCACTAACACTAACATCTGAAAGAACACCCCCTTCAAATTTTATATTCAAATTATTGATCATCCAAACTCAACAAAAACCGAAGAAATTTTCTTATTAACTTATATATACCTGATTTATTTTTATATAATTCTTAAACAACCATTACCAGGGTCCTTATGAAAGGATCTAATGGATGTGTACTGTAGAATATGTAATCTTTTTTACTATGTGTTTTAAATTAATTTTTTTATTATACTTCCTATAAATATATTTTAACCATAATAAAATCATAAATATAGTATAAGAAATTTAAAATGAAATTATTATGATTATTAAAACCCATATTCCATTTAATTTTCTTCAGCTGATAATTAAAAACATCCCTTGTGCGTATATACAACTTACCATCTCAACATAATGGTGTAATTCATTTTACATCACCACTTTATTTTGATGGTAACAATGATTTTAAAAAATATTATATATGATATTTATGAAATACTTACAATTTTTGTATTATAATATCATATATACATTCTTACCTTACAACATATTTTAAAATGATATCATAGATGATGTGTATGTGTGGACTACCACCTTCACGAAGCAATGTGGTCTATTTTTAAGCATCATTTTATGTTGATTTTTTATAATATATTCAATCAATATAACTTATATTTATGATATAATAATTATTATATTATATTTAATTATTATTTGATATTCCTTCACTCTATTCATAGATAAGTGAAAAGAGTGTTCATGTGTTTATACAACCTATAGTCTCCATAAACAGTTTTATTCTTTTCTCTATTTCTAAAATTAATGAATGAGTCAATATATATAGAATATATATTATATTATTGTATTTTTTAAATTATTTAGATGACGTAACACTAATATATATACATGTATGGGTAATACAGAACTAAATTCTAATGGAATAATGATATATTTTACACCTAAAGATGATGAATTTAATAAGAAATTATTAATAAATGAGTTTTAAAATTATATAATTTGACCATATATGATATCATAAGTATTTAATGACTCTATAATAGAACATAAATAAATTAAAATATATTATATATGTGGTTAGACCACTTTTAAATGAATTTAAATTTTAAGCAGTTCGAAACACAATTCCCTTTTCTTTGTATTTACTTCTATTTAATTTTCTATATCATGCCATGAATACATTTTAAATGATGACGGATTGTATTTTCTTTATTTAACCTTTTTTTTATTTTCATTTATTACACATAATAAATTCATTTATTAATTCTAACATAAATGTTATGAACTTTACAGGTGACTCCATCTCATTTTCAACTACATTGATACATATTTGGTATTACACTCCGATTTATTTTTATTCACTATATTAATTGATCATATTATTTATTTAATATGTATATATATTAATGATGGTTAGTTTTTAAATTAATATTTATACATTCAATGTGATATAATTAAAAATTTACTATATAATTAATAATTAATTTTATATTCCAATTTCTTTTGGGATATCTCTAATTTTAATTAATGAAATCGTCTAATCCAACCTCCATAAAATTAATCTATTTTAGGATTTTCCATTTTTCATGCAAGTGTTATTCTCTTTGGATCATAAATAAAATTACAAAAAATATAAAATAAAATCTGATTTCATTTCCCTTTTGAGCAGATATATTTTTCCTCCATTTCTATATTTTAAAAAACTTTTTCACAAAAGTGTACTTTATTAAATCAAAATATTTATTATTGAAATTTTATGTAAATTATTAATTTCTACATGGTTTGAAAATATAAATTTTAACTATTTTATTAAAGGGCTGTTTTTGAATTTCTTCAAAACAAATTCACAATGAATGTTTCTTCATATATATATGGTGTTAATGGATTTTCCCACCACTATAACCATTAAATGAAATATAGAATATTATATATATGTTAAATATTTTTACAAATAGAACTCAAGAATGAAATATTATTTCAATATTCTCTATCCATTTTCTTTATTTACATGAGTAACATGATTTTATTACAAAATAAATATATTCTTGATGATTTAATGGAAATCTTTTATCTCTTTTTAATTCTGTTATCCATAAATTTTTATGAAAAATTAATATTAATGTGATAGTTTGACATTAAAATTCTATTAAATAAGGGATATAATTCGTTTTTAAAAAACAAAAAATTTTAATATTGTCCTTTTTATACTTTGAAAATAATTTAATTTATATGGGAAAATTGATATTCTATATTTTATAATCAATGATGAAATTTTTTCATGAGGAATATTATAGATTAACTAAAGTCATCATTTAATATATGAGTATTTGATTGATCATGTAATGATAGGTGTGGATTGGTTATATATATCTTCACAATGAATTGATTATACTAATGATAAAACTAACAGGATAGCAATATTAAATGATGATTCGATGTATACCTACCCATCAATAGAACTATCATGGAACACATATTTGATGGTATTGATATATGACTTCTCATATCTTTATGTTTAAAAATAATCATTTATTTCAAGGAAAAATAAGTTGTTTTTTTCAATTAGAAAAGAACAATGATTTCATCTATCGACGCATTTAGTTATCATTTTATTTATTAAATGGTTTGGATTTTTAGTTATCAAACTTTCTATATAGATTATACCTTCATTATTAATTTTTCATTCTACTATATGTATCCATTATTGAGAATCTAATGGAATACATTATTTTTTCTATTTTCCAAGGATTTTATTAGGGATATTATGAATAATATCATGGATGTAATAATGTTTCTTATGAATTTTATTTTCTCTTTAAAATGTATTCAAAAATCATATATGTATACGGTTTTTTCAGGATACTAAATTAGATCGATCCTAAATGATGTGATATGTTGTATCTTATGCTATTGTAATAATGTAGACACCATATCTAGGTTTCTAGAAGTGTTTTTTTTCTATAATTAAGTGGAGAAAATTATTTCTACCAGTTGTGTTAGAATAGAGTTACCATTAATAGTGTTTTTCTCTACTATTCCAATATCATGATCTTTTATAGAGGTTATAACACAAGTTTTCATATTATTCCACATGTTATGAGGTTATTCTACCAGTTTTGAAGTGATACCATGACATATATAGTTATAAAAAAATTTATGAGTTTGCACCACCAATTATGCGGTGATATCATTGTTTTATGGGTTCTATCATTATTTTAGTATTCTAATGAGAAAATATGAGAATAGAGAATATTCTATAGTTAAATGACATACTGACTTGATGGGAGTTAATTATGTTTGTGTGTAAAGGTTATCTTGTGCATGAATAAAGAAAAGATCGATTTTCATTATCATGCAGAAATATAAACATCATTTTATATGTTCTATCTAAAGGAATGTGAACACACATAAGTAAGTGTAAGTGGTTTATTCCTTCTGTTATGTAAACGTAAAATATGTTTTTGATATATTGTGTTAATATAACTACAAATCTACAAAATAGTAGAATGTGTATTGTGTACAAGTAACTATTTTTTTTCCAAAACATTCATAAGGATAACTATTTGTTGCGTAAATTTAATGTGAAATAACGTAATCCAATATAGAGTTCCTTTTAAAATCCTTATGCATGAGTAATGAAATTTTATTCATCAAATATGGCTACTTTTACTACATGAATACTTTTTTAATGACCAACTAGTAAATTCAAAAGGTCAAACCAATATTTCTATGGATTATAAATATATATATCATACAAGGGTAACTGAAATTTTTTATATAGCATAAAAGGGTATTGGGAAACAATCATAAAGGTACAATAAGGTTTGTTAAGTGTTATTCAAAGATACAAAAGATTATATCACTATTATATAAGTGTATGTCAAAGAGACATAATGGTACTTTAAATATTATAATGGTAAATCGATGCAATGTAGGTGTAATTAAAATAATTAGGAAAAATGTTCACATGGTTAAAAAATAATAATAGAAAATATTAAAAATGATGAGAATAAATGAAAACATTAAAATTCAAAAAAAAAAATTCCCAACAAATATTTGAATTTTTATTTGATAATAAAATATTATAATTCTCATTGAGAGACAAGAAAAAACAGTCCATTCTTTATAATTAAAATCAAATAAATCCAAATAAATTCAACATGAATTCCCAAATACATACCACTATCTTAAAAACATTTAGAAAATATAAACATCAATTATAATTAATTTTCCAAAAATAATATTCAAATGAATCATCTTGTAACAATAAAAACTGTTGAAACCCAATTTATAAATAAAAAAATAAACATTTCTATAAATCCTCAATTCCTTCACTTAAATAAAAACATTCATTTTCAAAATATTTCCAAGGGTGATGCCCATTTTATAAAAGACTTAATTTATATCAACTTTTTAATGAAATTAGTAGTCAAACTAAACCATTAAAACAACCTAAAAACATTATATTTTAGAAAATAAATTTATGGTTTATAGAATATATGGTTCAAAAAAACAAACATAAACAAACTATGATGAATTATTATATAAATATGACCATTATGAAGTATCTATTAAATTTGAAGGTATGATTATGAATAAAAATTTTAAGAGATATATAAATAGATCATTATAAATATATATATATATATCAATGAAAAAGATAAATTATTTCAATTATTATAAATGGAATATTATGTTTAAAAAATATATTTCCTTCAAAATGGGTTTTTATTTCATTTTTTTGTGTAAAAATATTATATATAAATTTTAAATTTTTTTATTTTTTTCATAAATTTATCTAATTTTTTGAAATAATAATATAAAAAATATCATTGGAGGTGGTTTGGATAGTTTTTTTTAATTATTAAGTTTCGAAAGAATATTTAAAAATAATCATTTTAATTGAACTCTAAATTTTTTCCGAAGTGAACAGTGTTCCATTTTGTTTTCATTTTTTCAAATATATTTTTGTTCCCTTGTAATTTAATTAATAAAAATAATTTTATTAGAATCAGTATTTATGTTTGAATGCATTAAAAAATTTATAGGTAAAAAAGGAGTATCCTATAAATAGTCTTTATACGTGATTTGTTTTATATATTTAATTAAATGTTTCAAGTTGCTTTAAATATTTCTATAATAATTTGATAAGAATAAACCACGTTATATTATTAATTTAATTTATTAAAATCATTTTTAATTTTTTTCATGAACATATAATTAAATTATATTTTATAACTAATATGTATTAAATTTTCTAATATAGATTTGATATTTCGGATCTGGATGGTTAATATGTTTAAATAATTTCATTTTAATTTTAGTCAATATCAATAGTAACCATGGTAAAATTTATTTCCCATATAAAGTGTAAAACCTGTTAATCAATGATAAAAATAAGCGATAAAAAAATGTTTTATGATAATTCAAATTATGATGAATAAAATTAATCCCAAATGACATTAAGTTATAAATTTAATTTTTTAAAGGTAACATTTATTTTTAAACCCCCTATATTATAATAAAATCAAAGAATGTTAAAAAAATAACTTCTTTAGTTTTAAACATCTCATCTCTAACCATATAAGGGATAAAAATTTTAATTTAATATAGGAATTTATATTGATTTTAATGAAGTTTCATTTACTATAGAATATTATTTTTTATTTTTATTTAATATATAATTACATTTAGTTCTTCTGAACTAATGATTCATTATTTATTCAATTGATTAAATAATACAATAAATGATTTTAATATTATTAAATAAATAGAACTAACTATATAATGTGTTCCACTAAGTTTTTAGACTAATATGACATATTCATTTTTTTATGATTATATTAAAAATTAATTTTTTTTATATATTTTAAGTCAAATTATATGAATTGTGTTTAAATATGAAATAATAATATTTCATAAAAATTATATTCCATTAAATTATATAAAAAATAATAAAAACTATAAATATGATAAGTGGGTGAGAAACTATATAAAATGGAATTCATTTTACATTTATAATATATTTAGTAACAGTTTTATTTAGAATAAATTTACTATTTTTTATTCTTTTAATAAATTCTCAGAGTGCCCCACCCCTCAATTATAAAATGAAACACTTAAATTATCTTCTTCAAAACATAATAAGCCTTTTATTCCAAAAAACCCTCCTTTTCACTTCTCCACTTCCCTAAAACATTATTGAGGTTATATCATTCAAAAAAGACTCATCCAACAACCCGTAAGTGGATACTAAAGGAGTTGTTTCAAAGAAGAGGTAATCACCATAACCAATCACATTATTTTTAATTCTGTTTTTCCTCTTTAAAATATATTATATTTTTTATAAAATAAAAAAATAATGTCATTAATATACTTAATCTTTATTATGGTTATATAACCACCTTTATTAACCTTATTATCATTAAATGGGACATGAATGTATTGTTATTGTGTGCATACAACTTACTATCTCCATGTACTGATAAAATTAATTTTTCATCAATATATTTCACATATTTTAATTATGATTATATTAAAATATATATGTGATATATTTTTTTCTGAATAATTATTTTATAATGACAATATCATATCAAATATTTTAATATCCAAAACTCTTTATATGATAATTTCGTTAATGTGTAAATCTGGAATACCACATTATCAAAGTGATGTAATTTTTTCCATATTCATTTAACATGGGACATTCGCTACAAAAAAATTACTAGATTAGAAGGGGTTTTTATGTCATTAGAAGGGGTTATGAACCCTTCTAAAGACATTAGTAGCGGTTGTGAGGAACCGCCGCAAATGTGGCCGCCTACTATCAGTAGGGGCAGTTTTGAGGAACTACTGGTGAAATCAGAGCAACTTTAGTGACAAATACATTAGAGGGGGTTTAAACCCCCTCTACTGTTGATTTAAATTGACCAAAAATTCCTACATTAGGGGCGGTTATATTCCAAACTGCCTCTAGTAGAGTGCAATAGAGGCGGGTTTAAACCGCCCCTAATGGTGTTTTACTTTAGGGGTAGTTTACAACCGCCCCTAATGTTTTTATTTCTTCATTTTTTTCATCATCCAGGAACATTGTCCCCACCCCCACCCATGCATGGTGTCGCACTGTCCAGGCGCCCCTGCTGCATCCCACATGGTCTCAATCCTACACCTTCCTGCATCGCGCACCCCGCATGGCCTCTATGCTATGTCCCGCATCGCGCACCTCACATGGACTCTGTGCTCTGTCCCGCATCGCCCGTCCAACGCCGTCAAATGGCCTCTATGCTCTGTCCCGCATCGCACACCCTGCATGGCCTCTTTGTGCTCCTCTGTCATGCGCATCCCGCGCCTGACACCCCACACCCTGCACCCCGCACGACCTCTGCTCTATCCAGCACCCCAGCACGACATCTACTCTATCCAGCCCCCTGCATGGCATCCTCTCTATCTAGCTCCCCGCATGGCCTCGTTCCAGCACCCTGCTCCATGTTCATGGCCTCTGTACCGCATCCCGCACCCTGTGCATTGCCTCACCACAAGCACATCGCTCATGTCCCCCTTTTATCCACTCGGCATTATAAGTCTCCCCCATATGGTTCCCCAAACCACCGCCTTAAGTTCCCGATGCCCTCCTCCAATTCACCATTTCCCACACCTCCCTTATAAAAATTTGCCTGGTGGCAGAGTTCGAACTCGGTTCAGCAAGAAGCTCAGCTTCATACTAGCTAAGCAGTACCACTACCCCGCATTTCATTTTACAATATATATATAAACCTTTATATATATATATATATATATGATTTTCTGTTTAGAAAAATATTATTCACATAATATATTTTAATACATTTAAATAATAACATATATATAGATTTATATAAACTATATATATGTTTATATATTTATAAATATATTTATATGAATTATTTATATAATTAAATACAGATTTATATATTATATATATATTTCTTCATATAATATATATAATTAATTATATTTACATATATAAATATATATTTAAAAATACATTTGTACTTCTCTATGTTTGTTTATATATTGTTTTAATATTTATAGATATAATATAATTATAATATATATTTATTTAATTATTTTTGTATACTTTTATATATGTGTCTATGTGTGTGTATGATGACAATAACATTATTATTAATTTTTATTACTGTTATTATACCTGTTTTTTAAACTATAAAAATTATATATTAGTTTTATGAATAATATACATTTATTGTATGATTTATATCAAAAATATATTATACTAAATACATTTATATTATATATTTATGTAAATTATATATATACTTAAATACATAATTATATATTTTATACATGTTTATTTAAAGAATATATATATAAATATTTACATAATATATTTATATAAGGTCTTTTAAAATATATTTATACAATGTATTTCAATACATATGTTTATTATTATTTACATTAATATATATTTATTTTTATAAACAGTATAATATTATATATAAATAATATTTAATAATTATTATATGAAATACAATTTATACAAATATTTATATAATATATAATTGATATTTTAGGAAATACGATTCAACATATATTTATAAAATGTTATATGAAATACAATTTTATATTATATATAATTAGTATGTGTATTATATATAATCAATTTTATATGAAATATAATTTATACACATTTATACTTAATATTATATGAAATACAATTTATATAAATAAATAAATATTAATGTACATAATATTATACATATTTATGTATAAATATAAATATGATTAAATAAAATCATATAAATATTTGATATAATATTTTTATATAATGTATTTATATACATTTATATATTGTGTTTTAATTATATATGTATATATATATGTATAGATATAGATATGTATATATATAAATATTCATATATGTATAAATATATATTATGGAAGTTGATTTTCTAAAAAATAATGGGGACTCACAACCCCATGTAATCTATTAAATTACAGGGGGTATTGAACCCCTTCTAATTTAAAGACATTAGAAGGGGTTTTGAACCCCCTCTAATTTAAGACATTAGAGGGGGTTTTCAACCCCCTCTAATTTATTGACATTAGAGGGGGGTTTCAACCCCCTCTAATTTAAGACATTAGAATAGGGTTTCAACCTCCACTAATTTAAGATATAAGAGGGGGTTTTATACCCCCTCTAAAATCCAAATGGATAATAAAAAAATATGTTAAAAAATTTAGGGGGTTCAATTAGTGGGGGTCCATAAACCCCTCTAAATTCAATGATTAACGAAGGTTTTACATAATCCCCCCTCTAATTTTTTGAGAAAATGAATTTATAGGGGTTTTATAACCCCCTCTAAATTCACTGATTATAGGGGGTTGTGTAGAACCCCCTCTAATGTTGTAGAAACTGAATTTTGAGGTGGTTGTGTATAACCCCCTCTAAATAACCCCTTATAATGTGCTGTTTTTTGTAGTGATTACAATGATGGATTTAATGAATGTATATTATATAATAATTATTTTTCATTAGTGATTTATTGTTTTCATTTTATTCAATCTATCCATGAAAACATCGAAGCATCATTCTTGTATATATATGCACTACCATTTCCATGAATGGTGAAATTCATTTTTCAATGTTAATATTTTATGGATTAATGTAAATAATTACAAAATTAATATATATTATATTTAAATAGTTATTAAAATTTTAGATATGATTTAACCACGATAAAAGTATAATCATAAATAATATTGAACCAAAACATACATGAAAAATGAAGTTGTTATCACCAAGGATATTAACATTAATAAAGATTTTTTATTTAAATAGTTATAAAGTGTTATAATTAAATCATATATTTTTTTATATATTTTATTATTATTATGAAATATATGTATAAAAACCTATATTTACTATGTATATGGTTCAAACATGTATGTAGAAAGTCAGACATAAGTTTACTGATTTTAATCTCACTTTTATTTCTTTGGGACACAAGCCATATTAAAGACATTTTTTCTTTTATGTTTTTATAAATAATGTCTATGAATTTATATTAATATTATTCTTAATAAAATTATAATTATATTAATATCTATATAATTTTAATTATTTCATGGGTCTTATGATTCAAAAGATACCAAAGGTCTATGGTATTTATCTTTCATTCTTATTTTAATCTAAATTACTTATATATGAATTTAAATTAAAGGATATTATTTGATAAATATATAATGAATAAAATTTCTTATTAAATAATAATTTTTATTCATATGAATAAAAATTTTCCCTGCATATAAATATCTTTAAATTCTCAAGAGGCCGAATGAACATTTATATGAAAACCCGACTATGCATTACTACTCAATTGGGAACATTTTTATTCCATATATATTTATATGAAATGATATCAATTATTATTTTTAATATTATACAATAATAAATGCATGAAATTTTACATGTGTTATAATATTTAAAAATGTGTCAAAATGAATCATCTTTTCATTTTCTAAAAATAGAATTTTATGAATTTTTACCATGAATGATAATGAAATGCATTCTTTTAAGGTATATATAATATACCAAATATCCCATAATCATGTACACCTATTGATTAATGAAAAATGTACAAGGTTCATTGTTTTTTATAGAAAATTATTTTATTAATATTCAGATTTTTTATTTTATTATTTATTTTGAAAATGGACTATTTATTTTTCATAAAAAATATTTATAATAATTTTTAATGTAACTATAATATATTATGACATATTTTTAGGTCAATTATTATTTCATGGGGATATTGTAAGATAATTATTATTTAATTTTATCTATGTATGGCTATTTTTTATTTTGATAAAATATTTATAAACCCATTAATTATACATAGGTTATTATATGATGAATGGTTGAAATGTTTATGAATATGTTTTCAATAAATATGATCTGATTTGATGATATAATATGTTTTAGGATCATGTGGAAAAAATATGTATGGATTTAATTATGTTATGGTTGTTTGGCTATAACACTGGATGGTGGTTATGTTATAACCAAAAATATTGGTTTTTTAAAATGAAGAATATTATACATGTAATACCCAAGGATAGATGTACATAGAATTATATGTCCCTACAATATATTGGGTAATTAATGATTTATATGATATATACATGAAGATAATTTATAGTGAACCATGTTCAATAAAGAACATTTTCCACTATTGTAGTCCTGTAAGTGAACCATTACTACTACGATATAATGGTGAGTGAACCCAATCCACTATGATATAATTTTCAATGGCCAATAATAATTGTGAAAATTATTCTTTTATGCCTGTGAAAATATTAATTATCTTAAAAAATGTTATTATCTCATTGTTCATTTTCATTAGTTATTTTATGATCAATTTCATATGGGTTACCATGATTTATGTCATGTCTCAATATTTTGTTATATGATATTCCTCAGATGTATTTCAAAGGGAAATATCATGTTCTCATTCCCTTATGATCATGTTTTGAATTTTTTAACAATGATAGATCCCTTTTTACCCTTACTATACATGAAGTATCACTCTATTTTATGTTTCATTTTCCAATTTTGTGAAAAATTGTATTATAAATGATATATCTATAAAATATTCTTGTTGTGAGGAACATAATGAGAGACCCTTATGAATATTTTTGTTATGTTTCCTTGTTTCCAATGCCACTAGAGCCGTGCAATTTTGGGGTGGATATCCTGGTTATGTCATTAATATTAATATAAAATGATGAAATATCTTGGTATAAAATGGGTGTTTCATTTTAATTTGTATCTAGTAAGATTTTAGTTAACCATTTGAAATTAGGATAAAAAACATTAGTGAGAACAGTATTGTTATGATCATGTATGTGATAACATCATAATGATTTGCTAATTATAATGAGTAACATAGTTAAAAAATAAGGTTTTGTATATTGAAAAATTTGATTCGTGATTTATACATTCTATCAACTATTTTTCATTATTCACCGCCATGAATTTTTTTCTCACACAATGATTGTTTCTTTTATTCAATTGATGGAAGTAGGAGGATTTATGAAAATCCTAATATAAAATGGAATGATTTTCCTCATGATAAAAAAATGAATCATGTTATACAATGTGAAACCATGTTATTATAAAATTCATCATGATATATATTTAAAAAACTCATCTTAACTATCTTGCAAACTCACAACAGGAAATATGGATAGAGTTTCCAAGGAGATCATTTATTAGAGAATATGTATGAAAAAAGATTCCACTTATTACATGTCAATAATGTGGTAATAATGATACAAGTGAATTTATTAGAGTTACATGAATATGCCTTGATAGTTGGAGATAATAAAATAGTGAACATAATTTCAAAGTAAAAAATTAAGAGTTTAATGGGATAAAAGGAATTCCAAAATAAGGTACAATCTTTAATTAAATTTCTCATTGGATGGTAATATGGAAGTTATCCAAGACAATGTCGTAGTCCAACAGTTTTCTCCTAGACAAAGGATATTACATTTATATATCAATATCTGTTGTGAAATTATTGATGTGTTTATTAGGATTGTGGAATTATATTCATTTTTTCATTATTACAGTTTATGAAACATATAAGTAATCTATTAATTTATAGAAACATTTATTCTTATTGTAATAAAATCATAAGATCTACGGATACAATCATGGGATATGAGTTTACATATGATCAAAATTTCAAATTATTATACTTCAATTTTTCTATTTTACGTGTTGTTATTTTAGTTTAATTAATAAATTTATTGGATAAAATTCATTGAGTTATGGTATATATAAATTTTTGGTTCAATATGAAGTAATATTTGAGGAATAATTCTCATTTCATATGTTTAAGATAATTTATTTCCCTAATGTATTATATTACCATTGGAGATTTATGATATTTTTTAGGATTTTCATCAAATTTATAACAATGTTTCAAAAATATTATATTAATGAAGATTTAGAATGGAGGAAAAAATATTTCATTCGGTAAGGAAATGGTTCCAAAACCCACAATTGAATATAGATAAGGATGAAAATCTTACCATTTTACTATGTGGTATAGTGGTTAGTATGAAATTTATTATTAATTGATTTGATAGATTAGGAATCAGTTTATATTGTGAAAATATTATTTATCTTATAAGATAAAATGTAATTACAAATGATTTTTTGATTAATTTTATTTTTAAATAAGATACTATTTTGAAAAAATTATATGATTAATGTGAAATGAAACTTAAATGGGTTTTTTTAGGAATAATGGTCGCTATTATTTTTGATGTATATATAATTTTAATATGTATTATGGTAATTTAAGACATTATATGAATATTGAATTTATAATTTTATATTGGGACTTTAAGAGTGATGAATGTTTTTTGGATATAAATATTGAATTTACCGGGGAATAATATGAGATAAAATAATTATATTCGTTGGGTTTAATTCATATTTTGAAATTTTTTGAGTGTTTTATAGATATATTTTGTCAAATGATTTATATTTTTATTTTGGTTTTATTATTAATGTAATTTTGGTTAATAGTTTATTTATTCATATGATTCTTTACTCATTTTAAAAATTACCATATTCTAAACATTTTGGTTTTCATAAATGTATAAATATAAAAGGAATATATTTGTATGATTTTTCAGATGATGTGATCCTTATAAGTTGATTTTAATTCGTTAGGAATAAAAAAACATCTTGAATAATAATTGTTTGTAGGAAGTGATCAGTATGTGGGGGAAATAGATTAATGAATGATATTATATTTTCCATGTAGAAATAGAACCCCATAAATCCAAGAACTGATGTAAACTACCATTGTATTGGAATAATATACAAGTAAATAACTTCCCAAATAACATAATAGATTAGTAGTCATAGTAAACAATATTCATACACGAGTCCTGTATTGTCACGACGCGCCATCAGGGCCCGTGCTATGACTACCCCAAGCCCGCCTTCCATAGGACAGGGGCTGGCGACGAGCACCAATGGTGTATTCCTGATAAAATCGAAGGCATTTCATTTTAACCTGTAACACTGAAACAGTCTGAACAAAAGAAGTAGAGGCAACAACTGGAAATAAATACTAAGTAATCATGAATACAAGATAATGGTCTAAAAGGAATAGGGCCAGAAATACAAGCCCAACAAAAAAGTACAACTGTAGAAAATTAAACAGCAACTACTGAGTCATCATCTAAAAATCCCACCTGAATGGTTGGTAATGATGGCCTCCTCAGCACCTCAGGTCCATCCGTCTTCTCCATGTACATATTTCCACGTGGTCCACCACCGGGTACTGTCCATCTCTATAAGTCTCTACCTCGATCAGTGATTCCCGTCGTCTACAACCAACACAACGAAGTGCGGGAATAGCCCGTGTAGGGATGAGTATAACAATACTCAGTAGGGACCCGAGACCCCTGATGGTCTCCCAGAATCCACGATGGAAAAACCACAAAAGAAAGATATAATCTCGAAGTATCATCCACCCCTACTTAGGTATATTCCCATACATATACCTAAGTTTTCAACCAAATTCTAGCTCCTATAATCGAGTCCAAGCACAACCCAGTCCACATAGGAAAGTATGTAAATCATATCGATGATAATGATTGAAATTCAAGACTCATATCACACAGGTATACATATTTCATATAGTGATAGAGATGATCAAATATAGTCGCTGATTCATCTAAGCAGTCAGACCCACACATGATACTAGACCAGCTATGATGTCGGACCCACACAGGATACAAGACCAGCTACTCTGTCAGACCCACACAGGATACAGGAATAGAGGTAGAAACTGTTGGACCCACACAGGATACATGAATAGTATTTATTTCTATCGAACCTATGGAGGATCACTGTACAATAGTTTTCATTACTGAACCCAAGTAGGGTTCCTGTACGGTAGTTGTCGCAGTCGCAGCCATCTCTATGGTTCCCGCACACAGCCAGCTCGATTCCGAAAGGGTCCGCTCCTCAGGAAAAGGGGTCGATACATCAAATTTCATGAATTCCTGATTTTATGTATCTCGAAGTTCTGTCTCATCAAAAGAAACCCAACGCGACAAACGGCACGCCAATCGGATTCCCGGTTTGAGAGTTATAAGCATTTCCACTCCGTGGGCCCGGTTAGTTTTGGAATTGGACAAACCCGACAGTACACAAACATCGCCAAAACCTTGAGTGTAATATACCAAAATGACTGTATCGATCCATGTAATAATACACAACTAACTTTGCATCGATTGGAGGTCTAGAGCTCATATTATGGGTAAAACCAAAAGTAGCCCGAAGAAGGGGGGTCTGGGTCTGGTCTGAACCGACCCAACCCGCCCTGGGTCGGCCTGACCCAGGTCCGGGTATGGCCAAGTAGGGTGCACCTCGGCCCGACCGCTATGACCCAGGCCACTTGAGAGCAGCCAAGCCCGCGCGGTAGGTGGCCCAGCTCGGTGTCCGAGCGCAATGTGGGGGGCAGTTCTCTATAACGGCGGTGCCAGCTGGCACCGCCCATTTTTTCCGGAACCCAAAAGGTGGGTTCCACTCCAGCAAAACAGCTGATTCTATGGAGGCCATCCTCCAGCAGTGCTCGAGGGGTGCCACTACCCCCAAACGGTTGGCCGGTGCCGGCCACCGCACTCTTTCGCGGGCCACTAGAGTCATTCTGGTGGTCTGTTTTGCTCTTGTCTATGCCTACGACCTCCTCAGGTCTTTTTCTTCACTACAACGTCCTCAAAACATCATTTCCCTTCCTTTCACCCATCACCCAACAACCCGCTCATCACTAACAAATTGGAAGAGGGTCCGGACTTGTTCATTAGCTCGTACCCACCGCGTTAGAGGCTCAAACAATTATCCATCATATAATCACCAATGTATGAGGTTATAATTCACATATATAAAATTATACAAACACCCTCTACCTTGTAATAGGCATTGAACATTGATGAGTCACGGAAGACGGGCTTCGTGGAAGACGAGCATTGTTCTGTCAACGTTAGAGGAAGAAGAACTTAATACATCGTGTTGAGATTATTTCTTCGGTACAATTCATGGGAGAGGGTGCCTCCTTTCCTTCTCCAGTAGAAGAATGTGTTTCTTCACGTTCTTCGAGACATAGAGCGTTCTTCATTGAAGAACATCATTCTTCATCGAGAGAATATTGTTCCTCAATTTCATTATTGGAAAGGGTGAATTCTCCCAAAACCTTCCCATATAATATTTTCCAATGCAAATGAAATAATAGGCTCCACAATATAATAATAATACCATTGAATTTCAAAAAAATTCAACTGAATTCGTGACACCATATATAATAAATAAATTGTGGAGCTTAATTAATTAAATAGTAGTGTTGGCACATTAAATGAGAGAGGAAGGTGGAAGGTTTAACCATCATAAGTGGGGTGTTCCAAGTGTTTAAAGTGGGAGTTAAAGAGTTGATGTTCGCATGGTCCCCATAGAAATTATCCTCCCATGGGAGGTTATGTGTGGATGGACCCACCACTAACCTCTCTTAGGATATAAAAACCATCAACTAAATCAGAAAGTGTTTCTACACATTTTTATTTAATTTCATAATTTTAAGTAGAAACCCAAAATATAACTTCCATCCTGTATAAAACACAACTAAGAAAAAGGTCCCCTTAAGCGAATTCTGACACTGGGAGTTCATCCGAGTCCATAGATTTCAATTCTGAGCACGGGTTCAAAAGACAAAAAAACCCTCATGTACTTTTACCGAACCTACGTGAATAAAACATTAGAAATTTATTCTGGGTACATCAGGCCTCAGAATCTAGCGCTGTAAAAAATTGTGGAATCATAAAATTCCAATGAAATTAAGAAAAAAATTCCTTTAAATTTTTGGGTCTTTAAATTACCCCCACATGAGGGATTTAAGTCCCCTTAAAGCTACAACACACGCTATGGAAACATATGGGGGTACTGAGCATGCATCAGAGCCCCCTTCTCCCATGTGCTCTCCTGGAGGATCATGTGCTTCCAGTGAATGTGCACTAGAGGAATCGACTATCCTCGTAAGACCTGCCCCTGTCTATCCTCGATCTTCAATGGGAACTCTATGAAAGTCACCTTGGCATCGACGTCCCGCTCCCCATTGTCGATGATGTGGGTTGGGTCATGCACGTATCTCCTCAGCTTAGATGCATGGAAGACTTCGTGCACCCAATGCAACTGAGGGGGAAGGGGAAAGATATAATCCACCTCTCTTACTATACTGGGGACCTGGAAAGGTCCAATGAATCGAGGAGACAACTTGCTGCCTCGACCAAATCTCTGTAGACCTCATCAAGATGAGAGACATAGGAAGACGTGGTCGCCATCCTCGAACACCAGTGGTCTCCATCTCCTACCAACATAGGACTTATGTAAGCTCTATGCAGTCTTCATCTTATCTTGGATGATCTGAACATTCTATGTCATAGCCTAAATGTAACGACCCAAAATTTCATTAATGGAAAATCCCTCTTGATCCAGTTAAATGTTTCTTTATGTTTTTATAAGATGTCAACTTCTTTAGTTTTACGTTAAGATTTGTGACCGTTACTTTTATAGCCGTTGAACATTGATCATCTGGGTAGTTTAAATATAAGGCTTTAACGAAACCATTTTTACTCAGACAAAGGAAGCGATGGCCTCATCCAGTAGAATTGCCCCTTACGAAGCCCATTTGTCGGAGCTCGGAAAGGAGGTGGCGTCTTTGGGCTTTGCCCTTGACCAAGCCCAAGCTGAGCTTCATCAAGTCAAGCTCGAACGTGATCGTCTACGGGAAAAATGGAAGTTGATAGAGATCACCACTCGAGCGATGTTATCCGAGCAACCCCAAGAGTCTGTCACCATCGCACACCTTACCCTTAGGTCTTATGCGGCTATTTTAAGGGGTTATGTAACAAATAAGTAGCACCATGTTCATGTACATTATTTTTGTATATAATAATGAATATAATTTCTAGTCATTTTTGATGCATTGTAATTAGTTTTTAAAGTACAAATGATGTTTTTAGTTATTATTTAATTAAGAATTATATTTTATTAAATTAAAGGATTTTTGAATTAAATAATATTTTAATAAAATATTATTATTAATATTAAATTAATTTTTATTAAATATAAATGATCTTATAATTTTATGAATGCAATTAAAATTTTTATTAAGGTTTGAAAGCCATTTCTGTCAAAACCCGTGAATTTTTTATAAATGTCGGTTTTTATTTTAAAAGTTCAAATTCACATATTTAGAAAATTATTTAGATAAAATAAATATTATTTTTGGAATCAGGACGTCGAAATTATCCAACGGTGAATTTTTCATAATTTTCTGAGACAGTCCAATTTTTGGGTAAAAATTAAATACCTTTTAAATATATAATGTGATTTATGACATCATAATGACCCAATGGTGATGTAATAAAATACCATAATCCTTAGGTTCGGCCAATATATGTTTTATCATTAAAATAATGAGGTTTTGGGTTTGTTTGAATCACTTTTCAAAGCATTAATGGAGCCCTCAAGACTTATTCAACACTTTGCCTTTTTAAATTAATTTCCATGGGAGTGTGACTCACCTCCACATAAGCAACCCTAATTTTTTAATAAGTTCGGACCTTGGCCTTGTAAAATATTGTTTTCCTCTCTCCTTTTCCAGAAACCATGGGCAAATACCATGGGGTGGTTTGTGGTTTGGATTATTTTAATATAAGGGGTCCCAAACCTAAATAATAAAGAATTCTCTCACCTTTCCTATATAAACCCACCCAAGCTCCCACTTCCTCCTCACTCAAAGCCCTTGAAGTTCGTCCAACCTCTGCCCTACTCTCTCTATAATCCTCTCAAGGTGCCCCAAGCTCCCAAGAAGCCTCTCACAAGCCTCTCTCTAGCCTTTGGAAGCACACTTCCAAGTAAGGGTTTTTTCTTCCTTTCTCTTTTTTTTTGTCAATTTTCTTTAAGTTGTATTGCCCTTTTAATTTAATTTATGAATGTTGGGGTATGGTTTCGAACCTCCCCCATACTGCCCTCTTATTGTTTGAATGATGGGAGAACCCTTTCTCTCTCATTAAATGCCTCCCATGTACACCCGTTACTATGCCGAAATTCCGAAAGGAACTTCTCTCTCTTCTTTTATATTCAAGCAATACTTTTGTATCATGAATCTAAATTCCATTTCTGTTGTTGGGACATATATATATATATGATCTCCTTACTGTCCATTTCATGTAAATATGATGAGGAACCCCTTTCTCTCTCATCAACCTTTTTTATGAATTCTTATGTCACGCCGTTACGCTGCCGAAATCGCACCAATTTTCTAAGCCAATGTCTTTGTGTAGTGAATACCATGCCCATTTCTCCATCAAGGGTATTCACCTTTATGCACATATACGTATTGATTGTAAAGTTTCATGTATGAATTCCACATTCCTTTATCGTGGAAGAAATGATTATGTTTTATGAATCCATGTTTTATGATCCATGTGGCACACTTATGCATGAAATGAAATGTTTAAGAAGGGTGCGCCCTGATAGCGCTCCAATGCATTGGGTAAAGTATAGTATCATGATACGTCATGTGAAATGAGTGTTGACTCATGCTAATTCAAGTGCAACGAGGGTTTACTCGTGCTTCATGTGCAATGAGGGTTTACTCATGCTCCATGTGCAATGAGCCTTGGCTCATGCTAATTCAATGTTAAGTGTTGTTGCCACATTTCCATGTTATGATTATCATGCTTTATCATGCCTTTATGTTCATGTCTCTCTTATGCTCTATTGATATGCCTATTGCCTAACATGTATTGTACTCCTCATGTTATTCATTATGTACTCCCTTACTGGGCTTTATAGCTCACCCTTTTCTTATGCATGTCCTCAGGTTATCCCATGCAATGCTAGGTACGAAGGAATGTAGTGGTCATGTAAAGGAAGTTTTCAATAAGGATGTTGTATTTCAAGTTTAAAGTTTTTATGTAATAATCCTAAGCCCCAAAGACACTAAACCTCTCGATCTTCTTTGTTTTATCAAGTGAAGTTTTATGTAATAAAGCATGTTTAAGTTGTAATAAAAAGCAGGGTTGTCATAGTTGGTATCAGAGGATAGGTTTAGTTATTTTTGGGATTAGGAAACCCTAGTAAAGCCTTAGATACAAGACTAAGCATAATAAAAACATCCCTAAGTTTTGGTAAATACTAAGTAAGTGTTTTATCAAACAAATACATCCCTGTCTGGATACGAGCAGGTAGAGGCGGCTCTGGCACAGATGTATCCTAGGGGTAAAACCCGAAAACACCGCTTTGAGCTAGACTCGAACGGGAACTGGTGCACGACAACGGGCCTTGCTGCACTCTTGGTTACGACACTCCCGGGGGATATGTTTTGATAAATTCACAATCTTAGTATGAACCCTTATTAAGGGAAAAATTCCCCTAAGAATATATGTTAGAAGGAAGATCCTGAAAAGCCTGGATTGAATCCTATAGACTCATGAGTTAAAGAGATCAATGTTTATTTATAAGTCATCAACTTTTGTCTTTGGATTACCCTCTATGTGTTACCCCTAACTTTCCTTTTATTCCAGCCAATGGCTGGTAATAGGAGAACTCGGGCTAACAACCGTTGTGAAGATCAGTGTGATGATTGTACTAATGAGATGCCCAATCCGATGGGAGCGGGAATCGCGAACTTTGTCACGCTTCTCTCTCAGCTAACTCAAGTTTTGAATAGAAACACTGGTCAAGAGGAACGTTCAACCCCCCCTAAGAAAGAACAAGTCGCTATTGAAAGCTTCATGAGACAAAGGCCTCCTACTTTTAGTGGATCATCTGATCCCACGATCGCTGAACAATGGATCAACTCCATTGAGAAGATATTCTCCATCCTCCAATGCTCTGAAAAAGAGAAGGTTCTCCTGGCGGCTTATCGTATGGAGGGTGAAGCTGATCAATGGTGGACATTGATCAAAAATACGAAGCCTGAGGAGGAGATCGAGGCTTTGGAATGGAAGGTATTCCGGAAGATTTTTTTCGATAAATATTTTCCACGCACCCTCCCTCTTAAGATGGAAAGGGACTTCCTTTCCCTCAAGCAGAAAGATGAAGAATCTGTGGGAGCGTACGAGGAAAACTTCACAAGGCTTGCACGATACGCTTCCGGCTTTGTCGTTACCCCCGAATGCAAAGTTGACCGCTTCTTTGGTGGGCTGAAGCCTAGCTTGCGGAAAGCATTAGCGATCCGTGACTTTGACAGCTATGAGGAGATTGTCCGATGTGCCCTTAAGGATGAAATGGAGATCGGAGAATCACAGGGGTATCATGGGGACAAGAAGCGGAAGGTGGACTTCAATGCTGGTGGTCCGATGGATAAATCCAACGGCGCTAAGAAATTCCAGCACCCCACTTGCCAAAAGTGTGGAAAGAAGCACCCTGGGAATTGCCTTAGGGGGACAAGAAAATGCTTCAAGTGTGGAAGAGAAGGGCACCTAGCTATTAACTGTCAGCAAGAAGGACCCGCGTCTGCGACGGAGGGGAGGAACGCTCCGTTCGAACCTCAACGCGTTGTTCAATGCTTCAAATGCAAAGAACCGGGTCATTTTGAGAATCAGTGCCCTAATCCAAGGGTTATCGGAGGCAATCAACAACCTCCAAGACAGCAAGGAAGAGCTTTTGCCATCACTTCTGCCGAAGTGAACCCCGACAACGAAGTGGTGACAGGTACGCTAGTTATTCATTCAAGAATAGCAAACGTACTTTTTGATTCAGGTTCTACGCATTCTTTTATATCTCAAAAGTTTAGTAGAATAATCCCTGCACCACCACAAATCATGGAAGTAAAGATGTCGGTGAGTACGGCAAATGGGGAAATCATTGCATCCCATGAGTATAAGTCCTCCCCTGTTATAATCTGTGGATTGAATTTCCCGGCGAACCTTGTCATACTCCCTTTGGTGGAATTTGATGCAATTCTTGGCATGGATTGGCTTTCCTTATATAGAGCCAACATAAATTGTCGGGAGAGGGAAATCACACTCCATATGGAGAATCGACCCCCGATTCTTTACAAGTGTCAGGAGGAAGATGAATCTCCTTTAACTCCATCATCTCAAGCATGGATATTACTACCTTATGAGCACGCATATCTGGCTCAGATGATTGAGTCCAAGGAAGAAACCACCCTTGAAGAAATGCCTATTGTGAGGGAATTCGCTGAAGTATTTCCCGAGGAACTTCATGGTCTTCCTCCAAGAAGAGATGTTGAGTTCTCAATTGAACTTATACCTGGGGCGCTACCAATATCCAAGACTCCATATAGAATGGCTGTGGTTGAGCTTGAAGAACTGAAGAAACAACTACAGGAGAATCTGGATAAAGGGTTTATACGCCCAAGTGCATCACCATGGGGTGCACCAGTCCTCTTCGTCAAGAAGAAGGATGGGTCAATGCGGCTTTGCATCGATTATCGTGAACTTAACAAAATCACGATAAAGAACAAGTATCCTCTCCCAAGAATCGATGACTTGTTTGATCAGCTGCGTGGAGCACAATACTTCTCCAAGGTCAACTTGAAGTCGGGATATTATCAAGTAAGGGTGAAGAAGGAAGATATCCCCAAGACTGCTTTTCGTACAAGGTACGGGCACTATGAATTCATAGTAATGCCTTTTGGACTCACCAATGCTCCAGCAATATTCATGGACTTGATGAATAGAGTCTTTAGAGATTACCTAGATAAATTTGTGGTAGTCTTTATAGATGATATTCTAATATACTCCAAAACCAAGGAGGACCATGAGGAGCATTTAAGAACTGTACTGGAGACTTTGTGCAAGGAGAAGCTCTATGCCAAGTACAGCAAGTGTGAGTTCTGGTTGAAGGAGGTCTCATTCTTGGGCCATATCATCACAAGCAATGGGATATCTGTGGACCCCTCCAAAACAGATGCAATTGAGGGATGGCCGAGGCCAACATCGGTAACTGATATCCGTAGCTTCTTGGGGTTAGCTGGATATTATCGACGATTTGTGAGAAACTTCTCATGATTGTCCAACCCTCTTACCAAGCTAACTCAAAAGGGAGTAAAGTTTGCTTGGAGTGATGAATGCGAATAAAGCTTCAAGGAGTTGAAAAGGAGGCTTATCACTGCACCTGTGCTCACTTTACCCACAAGTGGGGAGCTTTTTGTGGTATTCAGTGATGCTTCAAAGAAGGGCTTAGGATGTGTGCTGATGCAGAATGATAAAGTGATATCCTATGCCTCAAGACAGTTGAAAATCCATGAGCGAAACTATCCAACGCATGATCTGGAGTTGGCGGCGGTGATCTTTGCCTTGAAAATCTGGCGGCATTATCTCTATGGAGAGAAATGTGAGATATATACGGACCACAAGAGTCTTAAATATATATTCACACAGAAAGAGCTTAATATGCGCCAGAGAAGATGGATAGAGCTCATAAAGGATTATGACTGTTCAATACATTACCACCCTGGGAAGGCGAACAAGGTGGCGGATGCCCTAAGTAGAAAGGATCCAGCAATTCTATCAATGATGAGAATTGAGAAGGATCCAATCTTCTTAGACTTGATGAAGATGGAAGTGGGAATCATAAAGAAGGGAACATCATCAATCCTTTCACAAATGATTGCTCAACCATCTCTTTTGGAAAGGTTAAAGGATGCTCAAAAGGATGATGCGAGAATCCAAGAAAAAGTGGAAGCTATCAAAAAGGGAAAATCCTCAGAGTTTAATGTTAATGAAGAAGGAATTGTGCGGTTTGGGAAAAGACTATGTGTCCCATCAAGT
This sequence comes from Viscum album, assembly GCA_963277665.1. NCBI lineage: Eukaryota > Viridiplantae > Streptophyta > Magnoliopsida > Santalales > Viscaceae > Viscum > Viscum album. The sequence goes on along the minus strand of OY728164.1, from coordinate 847,566,626 downwards.
TCGGAGCTGAAGAATGAACTTTTGGATGATGCACATAGTTCAAATTTCTCTATTCACCCAGGGAGCCCAAAGATGTATCGAGATCTCCGAGAAAACTTTTGGTGGGATAATATGAAGAAGGAGATCGCTGAATATACATCAAAGTGCCTGGTGTGTCAGAAAGTGAAGGCAGAGAGGCAGAAGTCTAAGGGGATGATGCAACCATTGCCCATACCATAATGGAAATGGGAGAACATCACCATGGACTTCGTCACTGGACTTCCAAGGACATCCAAAAGCAACAATGCAATCTGGGTTATTGTGGATCGTCTTACAAAGACTGCACACTTCATTGCTATTCGAGAGGACTTCTCTTTGGATCAAATGGCACGGATATATATCAGGGAAGTGGTACGGTTGCATGGAGTACCACTATCTATTGTGTCTGACCGAGATCCAAGATTTACCTCTATGTTTTGGAAGAGTCTTCAACATGCTCTGAATACTGAACTGAACTTCAGTACGGCCTATCATCCTCAAACTGATGGCCAATCCGAGCGGACTATCCAAACACTTGAGGATATGTTGAGAGCGTGCTCAATGGACTTTAAAGGAGGATGGGATCAACATCTTCCTCTAGTTGAGTTCTCTTATAATAATAGTTTCCACTCGAGCATCCAAATGGCACCATATGAAGCCCTGTATGGGAAAAGGTGTAGAACACCGGCATGTTGGGATGAGGTCGGTGAACGTAAGCTGCTTGGACCAGAAATGGTCGAAGAAATGGTGGAGAAGGTGAAAACCATTCAGCAGCATATCAAGGCAGCCCAAAGTCGACAGAAGAGTTATGCAGATAATCGTCGACGAGACCTTGAATTTAAAGTCGGAGACATGGTGTTTTTACGCATATCTCCGTGGAAGAAGGTCATGAGGTTTGGAAAGAAAGGGAAGTTAAGTCCAAGGTACATCGGCCCCTTCGAGATTCTAGATCGTGTTGGGGCTGTGGCCTATCGACTAGCACTTCCACCTACTGTGGCCAAGGTGCATGATGTCTTCCATGTATCCCTCTTAAGGAAGTACATACCAGACCCTTCACATGTACTCTCTTCTGAGGTGGTACAATTAGAAGACGATCTTTCTTATGAGGAGCAACCAGTGAAGATCTTAGATCGTAGAGAAAAAGTTCTACGAAATAAGACAATGCCCCTCGTCACGGTGTTGTGGAGAAACCACAAGTTTGAAGAAGCAACTTGGGAGTCGGAAGATATGATGAAGCTAAGTTACCCACATTTGTTTTAGTGTGGGAAAAGGAAAATTTCGAGGGCGAAATTTCTTAAGGGGGGAATGTTGTAACGACCCAAAATTTCATTAATGGAAAATCCCTCTTGATCCAGTTAAATGTTTCTTTATGTTTTTATAAGATGTCAACTTCTTTAGTTTTACGTTAAGATTTGTGACCGTTACTTTTATAGCCGTTGAACATTGATCATCTGGGTAGTTTAAATATAAGGCTTTAACGAAACCATTTTTACTCAGACAAAGGAAGCGATGGCCTCATCCAGTAGAATTGCCCCTTACGAAGCCCATTTGTCGGAGCTCGGAAAGGAGGTGGCGTCTTTGGGCTTTGCCCTTGACCAAGCCCAATCTGAGCTTCATCAAGTCAAGCTCGAACGTGATCGTCTACGGGAAAAATGGAAGTTGATAGAGATCACCACTCGAGCGATGTTATCCGAGCAACCCCAAGAGTCTGTCACCATCGCACACCTTACCCTTAGGTCTTATGCGGCTATTTTAAGGGGTTATGTAAAAAATAAGTAGCACCATGTTCATGTACATTATTTTTGTATATAATAATGAATATAATTTCTAGTCATTTTTGATGCATTGTAATTAGTTTTTAAAGTACAAATGATGTTTTTAGTTATTATTTAATTAAGAATTATATTTTATTAAATTAAAGGATTTTTGAATTAAATAATATTTTAATAAAATATTATTATTAATATTAAATTAATTTTTATTAAATATAAATGATCTTATAATTTTATGAATGCAATTAAAATTTTTATTAAGGTTTGAAAGCCATTTCTGTCAAAACCCGTGAATTTTTTATAAATGTCGGTTTTTATTTTAAAAGTTCAAATTCACATATTTAGAAAATTATTTAGATAAAATAAATATTATTTTTGGAATCAGGACGTCGAAATTATCCAATGGTGAATTTTTCATAATTTTCTGAGACAGTCCAATTTTTGGGTAAAAATTAAATACCTTTTAAATATATAATGTGATTTATGACATCATAATGACCCAATGGTGATGTAATAAAATACCATAATCCTTAGGTTCGGCCAATATATGTTTTATCATTAAAATAATGAGGTTTTGGGTTTGTTTTAATCACTTTTCAAAGCATTAATGGAGCCCTCAAGACTTATTCAACACTTTGCCTTTTTAAATTAATTTCCATGGGAGTGTGACTCACCTCCACATAAGCAACCCTAATTTTTTAATAAGTTCGGACCTTGGCCTTGTAAAATATTGTTTTCCTCTCTCCTTTTCCAGAAACCATGGGCAAATACCATGGGATGGTTTGTGGTTTGGATTATTTTAATATAAGGGGTCCCAAACCTAAATAATAAAGAATTCTCTCACCTTTCCTATATAAACCCACCCAAGCTCCCACTTCCTCCTCACTCAAAGCCCTTGAAGTTCGTCCAACCTCTGCCCTACTCTCTCTAGAATCCTCTCAAGGTGCCCCAAGCTCCCAAGAAGCCTCTCACAAGCCTCTCTCTAGCCTTTGGAAGCACACTTCCAAGTAAGGGTTTTTTCTTCCTTTCTCTTTTTTTTGTCAATTTTCTTTAAGTTGTATTGCCCTTTTAATTTAATTTATGAATGTTGGGGTATGGTTTCGCACCTCCCCCATACTGCCCTCTTATTGTTTGAATGATGGGAGAACCCTTTCTCTCTCATTAAATGCCTCCCATGTACACCCGTTACTATGCCGAAATTCCGAAAGGAACTTCTCTCTCTTCTTTTATATTCAAGCAATACTTTTGTATCATGAATCTAAATTCCATTTCTGTTGTTGGGACATATATATATATGATCTCCTTACTGTCCATTTCATGTAAATATGATGAGGAACCCCTTTCTCTCTCATCAACCTTTTTTATGAATTCTTATGTCACGCCGTTACGCTGCCGAAATCGCACCAATTTTCTAAGCCAATGTCTTTGTGTAGTGAATACCATGCCCATTTCTCCATCAAGGGTATTCACCTTTATGCACATATACGTATTGATTGTAAAGTTTCATGTATGAATTCCACATTCCTTTATCGTGGAAGAAATGATTATGTTTTATGAATCCATGTTTTATGATCCATGTGGCACACTTATGCATGAAATGAAATGTTTAAGAAGGGTGCGCCCTGATAGCGCTCCAATGCATTGGGTAAAGTATAGTATCATGATACGTCATGTGCAATGAGTGTTGACTCATGCTAATTCAAGTGCAACGAGGGTTTACTCGTGCTTCAAGTGCAATGAGGGTTTACTCATGCTCCATGTGCAATGAGCCTTGGCTCATGCTAATTCAATGTTAAGTGTTGTTGCCACATTTCCATGTTATGATTATCATGCTTTATCATGCCTTTATGTTCATGTCTCTCTTATGCTCTATTGATATGCCTATTGCCTAACATGTATTGTACTCCTCATGTTATTCATTATGTACTCCCTTACTGGGCTTTATAGCTCACCCTTTTCTTATGCATGTCCTCAGGTTATCCCATGCAATGCTAGGTACGAAGGAATGTAGTGGTCATGTAAAGGAAGTTTTCAATAAGGATGTTGTATTTCAAGTTTAAAGTTTTTATGTAATAATCCTAAGCCCCAAAGACACTAAACCTCTCGATCTTCTTTGTTGTATCAAGTGAAGTTTTATGTAATAAAGCATGTTTAAGTTGTAATAAAAAGCAGGGTTGTCATAGTTGGTATCAGAGGATAGGTTTAGTTATTTTTGGGATTAGGAAACCCTAGTAAAGCCTTAGATACAAGACTAAGCATAATAAAAACATCCCTAAGTTTTGGTAAATACTAAGTAAGTGTTTTATCAAACAAATACATCCCTGTCTGGATACGAGCAGGTAGAGGCGGCTCTGGCACAGATGTATCCTAGGGGTAAAACCCGAAAACACCGCTTTGAGCTAGACTCGAACGGGAACTGGTGCACGACAACGGGCCTTGCTGCACTCTTGGTTACGACACTCCCGGGGGATATGTTTTGATAAATTCACAATCTTAGTATGAACCCTTATTAAGGGAAAAATTCCCCTAAGAATATATGTTAGAAGGAAGATCCTGAAAAGCCTGGATTGAATCCTATAGACTCATGAGTTAAAGAGATCAATGTTTATTTATAAGTCATCAACTTTTGTCTTTGGATTACCCTCTATGTGTTACCCCTAACTTTCCTTTTATTCCAGCCAATGGCCGGTAATAGGAGAACTCGGGCTAACAACCGTTGTGAAGATCAGTGTGATGATTGTAATAATGAGATGCCCAATCCGATGGGAGCGGGAATCGCGAACTTTGTCACGCTTCTCTCTCAGCTAACTCAAGTTTTGAATAGAAACATTGGTCAAGAGGAACGTTCAACCCCCCCTAAGAAAGAACAAGTCGCTATTGAAAGCTTCATGAGACAAAGGCCTCCTACTTTTAGTGGATCATCTGATCCCACGATCGCTGAACAATGGATCAACTCCATTGAGAAGATATTCTCCATCCTCCAATGCTCTGAAAAAGAGAAGGTTCTCCTGGAGGCTTATCGTATGGAGGGTGAAGCTGATCAATGGTGGACATTGATCAAAAATACGAAGCCTGAGGAGGAGATCGAGGCTTTGGAATGGAAGGTATTCCGGAAGATGTTTTTCGATAAATATTTTCCATGCACCCTCCGTCTTAAGATGGAAAGGGACTTCCTTTCCCTCAAGCAGAAAGATGAATAATCTGTGGGAGCGTACGAGGAAAACTTCACAAGGCTTGCACGATACGCTTCCGGCTTTGTCGTTACCCCCGAATGCAAAGTTGACCGCTTCTTTGGTGGGCTGAAGCCTAGCTTGCGGAAAGCATTAGCGATCCGTGACTTTGACAGCTATGAGGAGATTGTCCGATGTGCCCTTAAGGTTGAAATGGAGATCGGAGAATCACAGGGGTATCATGGGGACAAGAAGCGGAAGGTGGACTTCAATGCTGGTGGTCCGATGGATAAATCCAACGGCGCTAAGAAATTCCAGCACCCCACTTGCCAAAAGTGTGGAAAGAAGCACCCTGGGAATTGCCTTAGGGGGACAAGAAAATGCTTCAAGTGTGGAAGAGAAGGGCACCTAGCTATTAACTGTCAGCAAGAAGGACCCGCGGCTGCGACGGAGGGGAGGAACGCTCCGTTCGAACCTCAACGAGTTGTTCAATGCTTCAAATGCAAAGAACCGGGTCATTTTGCGAATCAGTGCCCTAATCCAAGGGTTATCGGAGGCAATCAACAACCTCCAAGACAGCAAGGAAGAGCTTTTGCCATCACTTCTGCCGAAGTGAACCCCGACAACGAAGTGGTGACAGGTACGCTAGTTATTCATTCAAGAATAGCAAACGTACTTTTTGATTCAGGTTCTACGCATTCTTTTATATCTCAAAAGTTTAGTAGAATAATCCCTGCACCACCACAAATCATGGAAGTAAAGATGTCGGTGAGTACGGCAAATGGGGCAATCATTGCATCCCATGAGTATAAGTCCTCCCCTGTTATAATCTGTGGATTGAATTTCCCGGCGAACCTTGTCATACTCCCTTTGGTGGAATTTGATGCAATTCTTGGCATGGATTGGCTTTCCTTATATAGAGCCAACATAAATTGTCGGGAGAGGGAAATCACACTCCATATGGAGAATCGACCCCCGATTCTTTACAAGTGTCAGGAGGAAGATGAATCTCCTTTAACTCCATCATCTCAAGCATGGATATTACTACCTTATGAGCACGCATATCTGGCTCAGATGATTGAGTCCAAGGAAGAAACCACCCTTGAAGAAATGCCTATTGTGAGGGAATTCGCTGAAGTATTTCCCGAGGAACTTCCTGGTCTTCCTCCAAGAAGAGATGTTGAGTTCTCAATTGAACTTATACCTGGGGCGCTACCAATATCCAAGACTCCATATAGAATGGCTGTGGTTGAGCTTGAAGAACTGAAGAAACAACTACAGGAGAATCTGGATAAAGGGTTTATACGCCAAAGTGCATCACCATGGGGTGCACCAGTCCTCTTCGTCAAGAAGAAGGATGGGTCAATGCGGCTTTGCATCGATTATTGTGAACTTAACAAAATCACGATAAAGATCAAGTATCCTCTCCCAAGAATCGATGACTTGTTTGATCAGCTGCGTGGAGCACAATACTTCTCCAAGGTCGACTTGCAGTCGGGATATTATCAAGTAAGGGTGAAGAAGGAAGATATCCCCAAGACTGCTTTTCGTACAAGGTACGGGCACTATGAATTCATAGTAATGCCTTTTGGACTTACCAATGCTCCAGCAATATTCATGGACTTGATGAATAGAGTCTTTAGAGATTACCTAGATAAATTTGTGGTAGTCTTTATAGATGATATTCTAATATACTCCAAAACCAAGGAGGACCATGAGGAGCATTTAAGAACTGTACTGGAGACTTTACGCAAGGAGAAGCTCTATGCCAAGTACAGCAAGTGTGAGTTCTGGTTGAAGGAGGTCTCATTCTTGGGCCATATCATCACAAGCAATGGGATATCTGTGGACCCCTCCAAAACAGATGCAATTGAGGGATGGCTGAGGCCAACATCGGTAACTGATATCCGTAGCTTCTTGGGGTTAGCTGGATATTATCGACGATTTGTGAGAAACTTCTCACGATTTTCCAACCCTCTTACCAAGCTAACTCGAAAGGGAGTAAAGTTTGCTTGGAGTGATGAATGCGAATAAAGCTTCAAGGAGTTGAAAAGGAGGCTTATCACTGCACCTGTGCTCACTTTACCCACAAGTGGGGAGCTTTTTGTGGTATTCAGTGATGCTTCAAAGAAGGGCTTAGGATGTGTGCTGATGCAGAATGATAAAGTGATATCCTATGCCTCAAGACAGTTGAAAATCCATGAGCGAAACTATCCAACGCATGATCTGGAGTTGGCGGCGGTGATCTTTGCCTTGAAAATCTGGCGGCATTATCTCTATGGAGAGAAATGTGAGATATATACGGACCACAAGAGTCTTAAATATATATTCACACAGAAAGAGCTTAATATGCGCCAGAGAAGATGGATAGAGCTCATAAAGGATTATGACTGTTCAATACATTACCACCCTGGGTAGGCGAACAAGGTGGCGGATGCCCTAAGTAGAAAGGATCCAGCAATTCTATCAATGATGAGAATTGAGAAGGATCCAATCTTCTTAGACTTGATGAAGATGGAAGTGGGAATCATAAAGAAGGGAACATCATCAATCCTTTCACAAATGATTGCTCAACCATCTCTTTTGGAAAGGTTAAAGGATGCTCAAAAGGATGATGCGAGAATCCAAGAAAAAGTGGAAGCTATCAAAAAGGGAAAATCCTCAGAGTTTAATGTTAATGAAGAAGGAATTGTGCGGATTGGGAAAAGACTATGTGTCCCATCAAGTTCGGAGCTGAAGAATGAAATTTTGGATGATGCACATAGTTCAAATTTCTCTATTCACCCAGGGAGCACAAAGATGTATCGAGATCTCCGAGAAAAATTTTTGGTGGGATAATATGAAGAAGGAGATCGCTGAATATACATCAAAGTGCCTGGTGTGTCAGAAAGTGAAGGCAGAGAGGCAGAAGTCTAAGGGGATGATGCAACCATTGCCCATACCAGAATGGAAATGGGAGAACATCACCATGGACTTCGTCACTGGACTTCCAAGGACATCCAAAAGCAACAATGCAATCTGGGTTATTGTGGATCGTCTTACAAAGACTGCACACTTCATTGCTATTCGAGAGGACTTCTCTTTGGATCAACTGGCACAGATATATATCAGGGAAGTGGTACGGTTGCATGGAGTACCACTATCTATTGTGTCTGACCGAGATCCAAGATTTACCTCTAAGTTTTGGAAGAGTCTTCAACATGCTCTGAATACTGAACTGAACTTCAGTACGGCCTATCATCCTCAAACTGATGGCCAATCCGAGCGGACTATCCAAACACTTGAGGATATGTTGAGAGCGTGCTCAATGGACTTTAAAGGAGGATGGGATCAACATCTTCCTCTAGTTGAGTTCTCTTATAATAATAGTTTCCACTCGAGCATCCAAATGGCACCATATGAAGCCCTGTATGGGAAAAGGTGTAGAACACCGGCATGTTGGGATGTGGTCGGTGAACGTAAGCTGCTTGGACCAGAAATGGTCGAAGAAATGGTGGAGAAGGTGAAAACCATTCAGCAGCATATCAAGGCAGCCCAAAGTCGACAGAAGAGTTATGCAGATAATCGTCGACTAGACCTTGAATTTAAAGTCGGAGACATGGTGTTTTTACGCATATCTCCGTGGAAGACGGTCATGAGGTTTGGAAAGAAAGGGAAGTTAAGTCCAAGGTACATCGGCCCCTTCGAGATTCTTGATCGTGTTGGGGCTGTGGCCTATCGACTAGCACTTCCACCTACTATGGCCAAGGTGCATGATGTCTTCCATGTATCCCTCTTAAGGAAGTACATACCAGACCCTTCACATGTACTCTCTTCTGAGGTGGTACAATTAGAAGACGATCTTTCTTATGAGGAGCAACCAGTGAAGATCTTAGATCGTAGAGAAAAAGTTCTACGAAATAAGACAATGCCCCTCGTCAAGGTGTTGTGGAGAAACCACAAGTTTGAAGAAGCAACTTGGGAGTCGGAAGATATGATGAAGCTAAGTTACCCACATTTGTTTTAGTGTGGGAAAAGGAAAATTTCGAGGGCGAAATTTCTTAAGGGGGGAATGTTGTAACGACCCAAAATTTCATTAATGGAAAATCCCTCTTGATCCAGTTAAATGTTTCTTTATGTTTTTATAAGATGTCAACTTCTTTAGTTTTACGTTAAGATTTGTGACCGTTACTTTTATAGCCGTTGAACATTGATCATCTGGGTAGTTTAAATATAAGGCTTTAACGAAACCATTTTTACTCAGACAAAGGAAGCGATGGCCTCATCCAGTAGAATTGCCCCTTACGAAGCCCATTTGTCGGAGCTCGGAAAGGAGGTGGCGTCTTTGGGCTTTGCCCTTGACCAAGCCCAAGCTGAGCTTCATCAAGTCAAGCCCGAACGTGATCGTCTACGGGAAAAATGGAAGTTGATAGAGATCACCACTCGAGCGATGTTATCCGAGCAACCCCAAGAGTCTGTCACCATCGCACACCTTACCCTTAGGTCTTATGCGGCTATTTTAAGGGGTTATGTAAAAAATAAGTAGCACCATGTTCATGTACATTATTTTTGTATATAATAATGAATATAATTTCTAGTCATTTTTGATGCATTGTAATTAGTTTTTAAAGTACAAATGATGTTGTTAGTTATTATTTAATTAAGAATTATATTTTATTAAATTAACGGATTTTTGAATTAAATAATATTTTAATAAAATATTATTATTAATATTAAATTAATTTTTATTAAATATAAATGATCTTATAATTTTATGAATGCAATTAAAATTTTTATTAAGGTTTGAAAGCCATTTCTGTCAAAACCCGTGAATTTTTTATAAATGTCGGTTTTTATTTTAAAAGTTCAAATTCACATATTTAGAAAATTATTTAGATAAAATAAATATTATTTTTGGAATCAGGACATCGAAATTATCCAACGGTGAATTTTTCATAATTTTCTGAGACAGTCCAATTTTTGGGTAAAAATTAAATACCTTTTAAATATATAATGTGATTTATGACATCATAATGACCCAATGGTGATGTAATAAAATACCATAATCCTTAGGTTCGGCCAATATATGTTTTATCATTAAAATAATGAGGTTTTGGGTTTGTTTTAATCACTTTTCAAAGCATTAATGGAGCCCTCAAGACTTATTCAACACTTTTCCTTTTTAAATTAATTTCCATGGGAGTGTGACTCACCTCCACATAAGCAACCCTAATTTTTTAATAAGTTCGGACCTTGGCCTTGTAAAATATTGTTTTCCTCTCTCCTTTTCCAGAAACCATGGGCAAATACCATGGGATGGTTTGTGGTTTGGATTATTTTAATATAAGGGGTCCCAAACCTAAATAATAAAGAATTCTCTCACCTTTCCTATATAAACCCACCCAAGCTCCCACTTCCTCCTCACTCAAAGCCCTTGAAGTTCGTCCAACCTCTGCCCTACTCTCTCTAGAATCCTCTCAAGGTGCCCCAAGCTCCCAAGAAGCCTCTCACAAGCCTCTCTCTAGCCTTTGGAAGCACACTTCCAAGTAAGGGTTTTTTCTTCCTTTCTCTTTTTTTTGTCAATTTTCTTTAAGTTGTATTGCCCTTTTAATTTAATTTATGAATGTTGGGGTATGGTTTCGCACCTCCCCCATACTGCCCTCTTATTGTTTGAATGATGGGAGAACCCTTTCTCTCTCATTAAATGCCTCCCATGTACACCCGTTACTATGCCGAAATTCCGAAAGGGACTTCTCTCTCTTCTTTTATATTCAAGCAATACTTTTGTATCATGAATCTAAATTCCATTTCTGTTGTTGGGACATATATATATATATGATCTCCTTACTGTCCATTTCATGTAAATATGATGAGGAACCCCTTTCTCTCTCATCAACCTTTTTTATGAATTCTTATGTCACGCCGTTACGCTGCCGAAATCGCACCAATTTTCTAAGCCAATGTCTTTGTGTAGTGAATACCATGCCCATTTCTCCATCAAGGGTATTCACCTTTATGCACATATACGTATTGATTGTAATGTTTCATGTATGAATTCCACATTCCTTTATCGTGGAAGAAATGATTATGTTTTATGAATCCATGTTTTATGATCCATGTGGCACACTTATGCATGAAATGAAATGTTTAAGAAGGGTGCGCCCTGATAGCGCTCCAATGCATTGGGTAAAGTATAGTATCATGATACGTCATGTGCAATGAGTGTTGACTCATGCTAATTCAAGTGCAACGAGGGTTTACTCGTGCTTCAAGTGCAATGAGGGTTTACTCATGCTCCATGTGCAATGAGCCTTGGCTCATGCTAATTCAATGTTAAGTGTTGTTGCCACATTTCCATGTTATGATTATCATGCTTTATCATGCCTTTATGTTCATGTCTCTCTTATGCTCTATTGATATGCCTATTGCCTAACATGTATTGTACTCCTCATGTTATTCATTTTGTACTCCCTTACTGGGCTTTATAGCTCACCCTTTTCTTATGCATGTCCTCAGGTTATCCCATGCAATGCTAGGTACGAAGGAATGTAGTGGTCATGTAAAGGAAGTTTTCAATAAGGATGTTGTATTTCAAGTTTAAAGTTTTTATGTAATAATCCTAAGCCCCAAAGACACTAAACCTCTCGATCTTCTTTGTTGTATCAAGTGAAGTTTTATGTAATAAAGCATGTTTAAGTTGTAATAAAAAGCAGGGTTGTCATAGTTGGTATCAGAGGATAGGTTTAGTTATTTTTGGGATTAGGAAACCCTAGTAAAGCCTTAGATACAAGACTAAGCATAATAAAAACATCCCTAAGTTTTGGTAAATACTAAGTAAGTGTTTTATCAAACAAATACATCCCTGTCTGGATACGAGCAGGTAGAGGCGGCTCTGGCACAGATGTATCCTAGGGGTAAAACCCGAAAACACCGCTTTGAGCTAGACTCGAACGGGAACTGGTGCACGACAACGGGCCTTGCTGCACTCTTGGTTACGACACTCCCGGGGGATATGTTTTGATAAATTCACAATCTTAGTATGAACCCTTATTAAGGGAAAAATTCCCCTAAGAATATATGTTAGAAGGAAGATCCTGAAAAGCCTGGATTGAATCCTATAGACTCATGAGTTAAAGAGATCAATGTTTATTTATAAGTCATCAACTTTTGTCTTTGGATTACCCTCTATGTGTTACCCCTAACTTTCCTTTTATTCCAGCCAATGGCCGGTAATAGGAGAACTCGGGCTAACAACTGTTGTGAAGATCAATGTGATGATTGTACTAATGAGATGCCCAATCCGATGGGAGCGGGAATCGCGAACTTTGTCACGCTTCTCTCTCAGCTAACTCAAGTTTTGAATAGAAACACTGGTCAAGAGGAACGTTCAACCCCCCCTAAGAAAGAACAAGTCGTTATTGAAAGCTTCATGAGACAAAGGCCTCCTACTTTTAGTGGATCATCTGATCCCACGATCGCTGAACAATGGATCAACTCCATTGAGAAGATATTCTCCATCCTCCAATGCTCTGAAAAAGAGAAGGTTCTCCTGGCGGCTTATCGTATGGAGGGTGAAGCTGATCAATGGAGGACATTGATCAAAAATACGAAGCCTGAGGAGGAGATCGAGGCTTTGGAATGGAAGGTATTCCGGAAGATGTTTTTCGATAAATATTTTCCACGCACCCTCCGTCTTAAGATGGAAAGGGACTTCCTTTCCCTCAAGAAGAAAGATGAAGAATCTGTGGGAGCGTACGAGGAAAACTTCACAAGGCTTGCACGATACGCTTCCGGCTTTGTCGTTACCCCCGAATGCAAAGTTGACCGCTTCTTTGGTGGGCTGAAGCCTAGCTTGCGGAAAGCATTAGCGATCCGTGACTTTGACAGCTATGAGGAGATTGTCCGATGTGCCCTTAAGGTTGAAATGGAGATCGGAGAATCACAGGGGTATCATGGGGACAAGAAGCGGAAGGTGGACTTCAATGCTGGTGGTCCGATGGATAAATCCAACGGCGCTAAGAAATTCCAGCACCCCACTTGCCAAAAGTGTGGAAAGAAGCACCCTGGGAATTGCCTTAGGGGGACAAGAAAATGCTTCAAGTGTGGAAGAAAAGGGCACCTAGCTATTAACTGTCAGCAAGAAGGACCCGCGGCTGCGACGGAGGGGAGGAACGCTCCGTTCGAACCTCAACGCGTTGTTCAATGCTTCAAATGCAAAGAACCGGGTCATTTTGCGAATCAGTGCCCTAATCCAAGGGTTATCGGAGGCAATCAACAACCTCCAAGACAGCAAGGAAGAGCTTTTGCCATCACTTCTGCCGAAGTGAACCCCGACAACGAAGTGGTGACAGGTACGCTAGTTATTCATTCAAGAATAGCAAACGTACTTTTTGATTCAGGTTCTACGCATTCTTTTATATCTCAAAAGTTTAGTAGAATAATCCCTGCACCACCACAAATCATGGAAGTAAAAATGTCGGTGAGTACGGCAAATGGGGCAATCATTGCATCCCATGAGTATAAGTCCTCCCCTGTTATAATCTGTGGATTGAATTTCCCGGAGAACCTTGTCATACTCCCTTTGGTGGAATTTGATGCAATTCTTGGCATGGATTGGCTTTCCTTATATAGAGCCAACATAAATTGTCGGGAGAGGGAAATCACACTCCATATGGAGAATCGACCCCCGATTCTTTACAAGTGTCAGGAGGAAGATGAATCTCCTTTAACTCCATCATCTCAAGCATGGATATTACTACCTTATGAGCACGCATATCTGGCTCAGATGATTGAGTCGAAGGAAGAAACCACCCTTGAAGAAATGCCTATTGTGAGGGAATTCGCTGAAGTATTTCCCGAGGAACTTCCTGGTCTTCCTCCAAGAAGAGATGTTGAGTTCTCAATTGAACTTATACCTGGGGCGCTACCAATATCCAAGACTCCATATAGAATGGCTGTGGTTGAGCTTGAAGAACTGAAGAAACAACTACAGGAGAATCTGGATAAAGGGTTTATACGCCCAAGTGCATCACCATGGGGTGCACCAGTCCTCTTCGTCAAGAAGAAGGATGGGTCAATGCGGCTTTGCATCGATTATCGTGAACTTAACAAAATCACGATAAAGAACAAGTATCCTCTCCCAAGAATCGATGACTTGTTTGATCAGCTGCGTGGAGCACAATACTTCTCCAAGGTCGACTTGCAGTCGGGATATTATCAAGTAAGGGTGAAGAAGGAAGATATCCCCAAGACTGCTTTTCGTACAAGGTACGGGCACTATGAATTCATAGTAATGCCTTTTGGACTCACCAATGCTCCAGAAATATTCATGGACTTGATGAATAGAGTCTTTAGAGATTACCTAGATAAATTTGTGGTAGTCTTTATAGATGATATTCTAATATACTCCAAAACCAAGGAGGACCATGAGGAGCATTTAAGAACTGTACTGGAGACTTTGCGCAAGGAGAAGCTCTATGCCAAGTACAGCAAGTGTGAGTTCTGGTTGAAGGAGGTCTCATTCTTGGGCCATATCATCACAAGCAATGGGATATCTGTGGACCCCTCCAAAACAGATGCAATTGAGGGATGGCCGAGGCCAACATCGGTAACTGATATCCGTAGCTTCTTGGGGTTAGCTGGATATTATCGACGATTTGTGAGAAACTTCTCACGATTGTCCAACCCTCTTACCAAGCTAACTCGAAAGGGAGTAAAGTTTGCTTGGAGTGATGAATGCGAAGAAAGCTTCAAGGAGTTGAAAAGGAGGCTTATCACTGCACCTATGCTCACTTTACCCACAAGTGGGGAGCTTTTTGTGGTATTCAGTGATGCTTCAAAGAAGGGCTTAGGATGTGTGCTGATGCAGAATGATAAAGTGATATCCTATGCCTCAAGACAGTTGAAAATCCACGAGCGAAACTATCCAACGCATGATCTGGAGTTGGCGGCGGTGATCTTTGCCTTGAAAATCTGGCGGCATTATCTCTATGGAGAGAAATGTGAGATATATACGGACCACAAGAGTCTTAAATATATATTCACACAGAAAGAGCTTAATATGCGCCAGAGAAGATGGATAGAGCTCATAAAGGATTATGACTGTTCAATACATTACCACCCTGGGAAGGCGAACAAGGTGGCGGATGCCCTAAGTAGAAAGGATCCAGCAATTCTATCAATGATGAGAATTGAGAAGGATCCAATCTTCTTAGACTTGATGAAGATGGAAGTGGGAATCATAAAGAAGGGAACATCATCAATCCTTTCACAAATGATTGTTCAACCATCTCTTTTGGAAAGGTTAAAGGATGCTCAAAAGGATGATGCGAGAATCCAAGAAAAAGTGGAAGCTATCAAAAAGGGAAAATCCTCAGAGTTTAATGTTAATGAAGAAGGAATTGTGCGGTTTGGGAAAAGACTATGTGTCCCATCAAGTTCGGAGCTGAAGAAGGAACTTTTGGATGATGCACATAGTTCAAATTTCTCTATTCACCCAGGGAGCACAAAGATGTATCGAGATCTCCGAGAAAACTTTTGGTGGGATAATATGAAGAAGGAGATCGCTGAATATACATCAAAGTGCCTGGTGTGTCAGAAAGTGAAGGCAGAGAGGCAGAAGTCTAAGGGGATGATGCAACCATTGCCCATACCAGAATGGAAATGGGAGAACATCACCATGGACTTCGTCACTGGACTTCCAAGGACATCCAAAAGCAACAATGCAATCTGGGTTATTGTGGATCGTCTTACAAAGACTGCACACTTCATTGCTATTCGAGAGGACTTCTCTTTGGATCAAATGGCACGGATATATATCAGGGAAGTGGTACGGTTGCATGGAGTACCACTATCTATTGTGTCTGACCGAGATCCAAGATTTACCTCTAAGTTTTGGAAGAGTCTTCAACATGCTCTGAATACTGAACTGAACTTCAGTACGGCCTATCATCCTCAAACTGATGGCCAATCCGAGCGGACTATCCAAACACTTGAGGATATGTTGAGAGCGTGCTCAATGGACTTTAAAGGAGGATGGTATCAACATCTTCCTCTAGTTGAGTTCTCTTATAATAATAGTTTCCACTCGAGCATCCAAATGGCACCATATGAAGCCCTGTATGGGAAAAGGTGTAGAACACCGGAATGTTGGGATGAGGTCGGTGAACGTAAGCTGCTTGGACCAGAAATGGTCGAAGAAATGGTGGAGAAGGTGAAAACCATTCAGCAGCATATCAAGGCAGCCCAAAGTCGACAGAAGAGTTATGCAGATAATCGTCGACGAGACCTTGAATTTAAAGTCGGAGACATGGTGTTTTTACGCATATCTCCGTGGAAGAAGGTCATGAGGTTTGGAAAGAAAGGGAAGTTAAGTCCAAGGTACATCGGCCCCTTCGAGATTCTTGATCGTGTTGGGGCTGTGGCCTATCGACTAGCACTTCCACCTACTGTGGCCAAGGTGCATGATGTCTTCCATGTATCCCTCTTAAGGAAGTACATACCAGACCCTTCACATGTACTCTCTTCTGAGGTGGTACAATTAGAAGACGATCTTTCTTATGAGGAGCAACCAGTAAAGATCTTAGATCGTAGAGAAAAAGTTCTACGAAATAAGACAATGCCCCTCGTCAAGGTGTTGTGGAGAAACCACAAGTTTGAAGAAGCAACTTGGGAGTCGGAAGATATGATGAAGCTAAGTTACCCACATTTGTTTTAGTGTGGGAAAAGGAAAATTTCGAGGGCGAAATTTCTTAAGGGGGGAATGTTGTAACGACCCAAAATTTCATTAATGGAAAATCCCTCTTGATCCAGTTAAATGTTTCTTTATGTTTTTATAAGATGTCAACTTCTTTAGTTTTACGTTAAGATTTGTGACCGTTACTTTTATAGCCGTTGAACATTGATCATCTGGGTAGTTTAAATATAAGGCTTTAACGAAACCATTTTTACTCAGACAAAGGAAGCGATGGCCTCATCCAGTAGAATTGCCCCTTACGAAGCCCATTTGTCGGAGCTCGGAAAGGAGGTGGCGTCTTTGGGCTTTGCCCTTGACCAAGCCCAAGCTGAGCTTCATCAAGTCAAGCTCGAACGTGATCGTCTACGGGAAAAATGGAAGTTGATAGAGATCACCACTCGAGCGATGTTATCCGAGCAACCCCAAGAGTCTGTCACCATCGCACACCTTACCCTTAGGTCTTATGCGGCTATTTTAAGGGGTTATGTAAAAAATAAGTAGCACCATGTTCATGTACATTATTTTTGTATATAATAATGAATATAATTTCTAGTCATTTTTGATGCATTGTAATTAGTTTTTAAAGTACAAATGATGTTTTTAGTTATTATTTAATTAAGAATTATATTTTATTAAATTAAAGGATTTTTGAATTAAATAATATTTTAATAAAATATTATTATTAATATTAAATTAATTTTTATTAAATATAAATGATCTTATAATTTTATGAATGCAATTAAAATTTTTATTAAGGTTTGAAAGCCATTTCTGTCAAAACCCGTGAATTTTTTATAAATGTCGGTTTTTATTTTAAAAGTTCAAATTCACATATTTAGAAAATTATTTAGATAAAATAAATATTATTTTTGGAATCAGGACGTCGAAATTATCCAACGGTGAATTTTTCATAATTTTCTGAGACAGTCCAATTTTTGGGTAAAAATTAAATACCTTTTAAATATATAATGTGATTTATGACATCATAATGACCCAATGGTGATGTAATAAAATACCATAATCCTTAGGTTCGGCCAATATATGTTTTATCATTAAAATAATGAGGTTTTGGGTTTGTTTTAATCACTTTTCAAAGCATTAATGGAGCCCTCAAGACTTATTCAACACTTTGCCTTTTTAAATTAATTTCCATGGGAGTGTGACTCACCTCCACATAAGCAACCCTAATTTTTTAATAAGTTCGGACCTTGGCCTTGTAAAATATTGTTTTCCTCTCTCCTTTTCCAGAAACCATGGGCAAATACCATGGGATGGTTTGTGGTTTGGATTATTTTAATATAAGGGGTCCCAAACCTAAATAATAAAGAATTCTCTCACCTTTCCTATATAAACCCACCCAAGCTCCCACTTCCTCCTCACTCAAAGCCCTTGAAGTTCGTCCAACCTCTGCCCTACTCTCTCTAGAATCCTCTCAAGGTGCCCCAAGCTCCCAAGAAGCCTCTCACAAGCCTCTCTCTAGCCTTTGGAAGCACACTTCCAAGTAAGGGTTTTTTCTTCCTTTCTCTTTTTTTTGTCAATTTTCTTTAAGTTGTATTGCCCTTTTAATTTAATTTATGAATGTTGGGGTATGGTTTCGCACCTCCCCCATACTGCCCTCTTATTGTTTGAATGATGGGAGAACCCTTTCTCTCTCATTAAATGCCTCCCATGTACACCCGTTACTATGCCGAAATTCCGAAAGGAACTTCTCTCTCTTCTTTTATATTCAAGCAATACTTTTGTATCATGAATCTAAATTCCATTTCTGTTGTTGGGACATATATATATATGATCTCCTTACTGTCCATTTCATGTAAATATGATGAGGAACCCCTTTCTCTCTCATCAACCTTTTTTATGAATTCTTATGTCACGCCGTTACGCTGCCGAAATCGCACCAATTTTCTAAGCCAATGTCTTTGTGTAGTGAATACCATTCCCATTTCTCCATCAAGGGTATTCACCTTTATGCACATATACGTATTGATTGTAAAGTTTCATGTATGAATTCCACATTCCTTTATCGTGGAAGAAATGATTATGTTTTATGAATCCATGTTTTATGATCCATGTGGCACACTTATGCATGAAATGAAATGTTTAAGAAGGGTGCGCCCTGATAGCGCTCCAATGCATTGGGTAAAGTATAGTATCATGATACGTCATGTGCAATGAGTGTTGACTCATGATAATTCAAGTGCAACGAGGGTTTACTCGTGCTTCAAGTGCAATGAGGGTTTACTCATGCTCCATGTGCAATGAGCCTTGGCTCATGCTAATTCAATGTTAAGTGTTGTTGCCACATTTCCATGTTATGATTATCATGCTTTATCATGCCTTTATGTTCATGTCTCTCTTATGCTCTATTGATATGCCTATTGCCTAACATGTATTGTACTCCTCATGTTATTCATTATGTACTCCCTTACTGGGCTTTATAGCTCACCCTTTTCTTATGCATGTCCTCAGGTTATCCCATGCAATGCTAGGTACGAAGGAATGTAGTGGTCATGTAAAGGAAGTTTTCAATAAGGATGTTGTATTTCAAGTTTAATGTTTTTATGTAATAATCCTAAGCCCCAAAGACACTAAACCTCTCGATCTTCTTTGTTGTATCAAGTGAAGTTTTATGTAATAAAGCATGTTTAAGTTGTAATAAAAAGCAGGGTTGTCATACTAAACCATCTCTGGTCTTACAAGTGCTGACTCTCCTGGGTCAGTCTAGCACAGAGGTGACTTGAAAGGTCGGTCGTACAGTGCCTCGAAAGTGGCCATCACGATGGTGGAGTGGTAGATGTTCTTGTATGAAAACTCCACTAAATGTAATTGATCCTACCAACTATGACCAAAGTCAAGGAAACATGCACGAAGCATGTCCTCGAGGGTATGAATGGACCTCTCAGTCTAACCATCTGTCTGACGATGTATGGTGGTGCTCAAGTGAAGCTACATCCCAAAAGCCTCCTGTAACCCCTTCCATAGCCGGGAAGTGAAATGATCATCTCAATCGGAGATGATAGTCAATTTCACACCATGAAGTCGTACGATATCCTATATATAGAGGAGTCCCATGATCTCTACTGAGCCTTGCTCTCTGATCGGTATGAAGTGGGCTGACACGGTGAGTCGGTAGACAATCACCCAAATGGAGTCATGTCCTATGGATGTACATGGTAGCCCCATCATAAAATCCCTGGATATCCAATCCCACTTCCACTCTGGAACCTCTATGGGCGGAACCAAGCCTGCTAGAACCTAGTGCTCTACTTTCACTTACTGACAAGTGAGGCATTGAGAGACAAACTCTACTACTGCTTTCATCATACTTAACCACCAATGTTGTCGCCTTAGGTCCTGATCCATCTTTTCCACTCCTGGATGTACCACACAGGAGAAGTGTGAAACTCCCTCAACACCTCCTCCTGTAGTGAAACTGGTACCATGGTACATCCTCTGAAGAGGATGACGTGCTCCCCACCATCAAAATACCCATCATCTGTCTGCCCTGAGGATATCTGAACACATCGCATATCACAGTCAATATCCCCACATTGTGCCTCCCAAACTCACAAAAAGTGTTGAGTGACTGTGAGAGACTGCAGAAAGGGTACTTCATCTCTATCCTCAAAGGATATCTACAATGCGGCCAGCTTCTCTGTCACCTCTCCAAGCCGCTGAATTCCTGATTTTCTGCATAGAGAATCTGCTATAATGTTCCCCTTCCCATGAGTATAGGCTATCTCAAAGTCATTGTCTTGGAGGAACTCAATCCATAACCTCTATCTGAAGTCAATGACCTTCTGTGAGAAGATATACCTGAGACTCTACTGGTCATAGTAGACTATAAAATGCTCGCCCATCAGATAGTGCATCCATATCTTCAAGGCGATGACCACTACTACTAACTCTAGGTCATGGGTAGCGTAGTTCTGCTCGTGTTGTCTCAACAGCCGTGAACCATACATGATCTATAAAGACCCATACTTTACATACATTGTTAATACTTCAAAATTGAAGCACACTTATTACAACATATGACAAAACCACAAAGGACCGTATAGGTATAGTGTCTTTAGAAACTGGGAAACATAAACAACTGGTTCATAAATCTTCTACAGTGTCTCCCATTTATTTCATCATATATAGGGTCCCTTTTAGCATATTCTACTTAATATCCATCTTCCTGACCTGGGTAAAAGAAAACATAAAAGGGTGAGCTCAAATGATCAGCAAGGGCAAATAAAGGAAATAAAAATCATATCATATCTTTTTGAAAATCAAAACCTGCAAAAGATATCATAATATCTTAACATGGAATAAATCATAGAAGTGAAAATGAGATCCCCATAATCATAACATAAAACTTGAAACTTTGTGGCATGCACATATAATCATGGAAAATCATTTCTTGTTAGTGATGACTCATTGCCAAGACTATCTTAGTGGACAAAGTCCCTTTCTGAACCGAGTTCACTCCTCGTTTCAGTCCTGTATCACTGAACCGAAATAACCTTCCGTTCCAGCCATGTCTATCTCATGAGATATAAAATCATTACCCAATGCATTGGAGGGAGATATAGGTCCCACCCATCTTATAATGAATCCTTTCTTATGTGTGCCACATAATCATAAAACATACATCATCGCATAACACATGTAACAAAAATGGGATTCTTGAAACATCATGACATCATAAATCAATTCATATAAGATAAAGGAATTCATAAACATAATTCCATCACAACATAGTCAAATCAATGTAAAAATATGGATAGAAACAGAACCCTTTATTATCTTAGATGGAAAATAATTTTGATAAAACACTTGAATTGAATTCTTGAGGAAAATATCCTTTCTTCTTCAAAATCAATTTCTTTTCACAAAACATCATGAAATTTTAAAAGAAAGAGATTTTATTGAAAATAGTCATGAAATCTTTTAGAGGAAGCTTCATGAAAATAAGGCTTTATAAAACAGTAGAAATCCGTTCGTGCCGTATAAGTTAAAAAAAACATTCTTCGTACTTTTGTCGGAAAAGTCAAAAAGTACCTCGTACGAAAAACGACAAAAGATTCCTTTCATACGTATTACTAAAAACTCACTGAAGGGTAAAAATGGATTTAAACAATTTTAGGTGGATGGAAATAATATTACATATTGAGTAAACATGGATGTGGATGATAAAATACACCCCAGTAAATACTTACGAATAAACAATCTCGGATAAAAATGAGATTGTGATATTTCCCTTACCTTAAGTCCGATTTGCTTTGTACGTGTCCGAAGCTCCTGTATAATGGTTTAAATAATGTTATTGACTTAATCTAGAATATGATATCATATATGGTCATATTATTAGCTTCTTGTTAGTAATATTTCATTGTTACTTTTTACTCGGGTCTTTATAACTTTTTGTTCTTATGCGTGTTTTGTCGAATAAATTCTTATTCTTATCTTTAGGTTATAGATAATTCATTTAAAGAATGGTATTAGTGTAGTATATACCATATTCATTCATTCAATTCATTTATATAATCATTATGAAATGAAGATCATGTAGAACGAGTCGCATCACATCGTGGAGACGGTATTCCGTACGTACGCACGAGTGATGATATCGTTCCTATGATCGTGGAATTGTATTGGAGTATATATATATTATTTCAGTATCAATATTACTTCATAATAATCATATATAGTTACTCATTACACCATTATACCCATCCTTGTAAGGTGATGGTGGAAAATAGATTACACCACGGCGTGGAGACGGTATTCCGTACGTACGCGCGCGCGGTGATTTCATTTTTCCGTAGGATGGATAGAAGGTGAATTAGGGTTGTTTCATATTTATAATAACATATCAGTATGTACGTAATACTGATGTTATTACTTTATCATGAAACAACTAATGAAGAAGAAGTTGAAGAAGAAAGAAATTGAAAATATCGGTAATGGATATTACCTCTTCTTTGGAACGCCTCTTTGAATCCCCCACTTAAGGAACTAAGATTGGTCTTTGGAGAAGACCAGGACCTCTAGGATTATTCTAGGGAAGTGTAGAGGAGAAAATGGCAGGGGTTGGCCGAGATTGAGTGCTCAAATTGGTGTGAGGAGGAGGGGGAGGAGGTGCCCTTTTATAAGGGAGGAGAGGGGCACCTTAGGAATATCTCAAAATATTATTTTATATTAAAGTCAAAATCGGTTTATAATGGTTCCAAAGGGTCTTATTTCGAAGCTAAAGTGGGGAAGGGTCGAAATCCTATCAACCAATATGACTTATACAAGTTTAGGGTATTATTTTAACCTTATCAATTAGATTTAACTCTAAGTTAATTAATTTAACTTTTACCGTGTCTTTTTGTTTTCTTTCACTATATGGTTAATAAACTTACTATAACATGCCAAACGAACCCCACATTGTTTATTATTAATATATATATCTTTATCTAAGTCATTTGGCCGAACCTTAGATTTTTAGGAATAAAATAACAATTAATAATATAATATTTGATTTAAAAACTATTTTGTGTCAATTTTGACACTATTTGATATATGATTTTTTTAAAAGTCATAACAGAATTATATGTTCGAACCAAGTTGATTAAATCAACACTAATATATCATAGTAACCTAGAAAATTAGTGTAATTCATAAAAAGTCTTAAATTACATTTATTTTGGTATTTATATCATCAATTATGTAAATATTTCATTAATAAGATAATTACTGCATCATCTTTGTGTCATATATAAATTAAATTATTTGATGTCTAAAAATTACAAATAAAATACCATCATGTAGGAAATATTTTTAGCTTTCTAATGAATATTTACAATAGAATTTATCTTATGTATAACCCCATATTAAAAAATGATTTACTTATTAAACTTTGATTTTAACTATTTTAACCCTTCTTTAAATAAATTAATAATAAATGTCCTAATCTAATCCAAGTGGGCCTAAATGGTCATATTTTATTCCTAAGTTTGTTTTTGGTCGAATTACACTTGTCCAATAGAATTAGGACATGTGTTAGGGTAATATTGATATCATATTTACCCTTAGTTACCCTATTTACTATTAACCGCGGTAAAAATAGTAAAAAGTTACTATTCACCAAAAAAATTATTTTCATCTCATTGAACCACATTTTAGTCCTTGATATTAACCATGTCTCTCGGATTTTTGAAATTCCATTCACAGAAGCGGTAAAATTAAGTTTTATGCAAAATTCAGTTTTTAACCTACCACTTAGTGGTTTCACTATTAATCAAAAATTGAAAGTTTTTAGAAAAATACCAAAATTTCACCCTAGGCTAATTTCGATATTCTGAGTCCAAAAATGAAGTCCATTTTGAAAAATAAAATTTATAAAATTTTAAAAAGTGGTTATTACTATTCATAACGGTTAGTTTTAATAGCATATTGTTGTTTAGTGAAACTCGGTATTGCGTACGACGCAAGCTATCGAGGAAGGTCGCGATTGCGTGTAAAGAAAGCCAAGCAAGTGTTGTGTAGAAAAAGATTCCTTTGATGATTTATATAACATAAAAGTCTCGGGTGTTACATTCTACCCCCCTTAAAAAGAATTTCGCCCTCGAAATTCGTCACTTTGCAACAAACAGATGAGGATACTTCTCCCTCATCATATCCTCAAGCTCCCATGTAGCTTCTTCAAGTTGGTGGTTTCTCCATAAAACTTTCACCAAGCGAGTGGTCTTGTTTCGTAGGACTTTTTCGCTACGATCCAGAATCTCTATCGGCTGTTCTTCATAAGAAAGATCTTGCTCCAGCGGTACAACTTCTGAGCTGAGTACATGTGAAGGATCTGGTATGTACTTTCTCAGGAGATATACATGGAACACATCGTGAACTTGAGAGAGATTCGGTGGAAGCGCTAATCGGTAAGCTACCTTCCCAAGACGATCCAGTATTTCGAAAGGACCGATATATCTAGGGATCAACTTCCCCTTCTTTCCAAATCTCATAACCCTCTTCCAGGGAGATATTCGTAAGAACACTTTATCACCCACTTCAAACTCTAGGTCTTTTCTTCGGTTGTCGGCATAACTTTTCTGTCGACTCTGAGCTGCTCTTATATGTTGTTGAATAGATCTGACCTTTTCTGCCATTTCATCAACGAGATCAGGTCCTAATAGCTTTCTTTCCCCAACTTCATCCCAGCAAGTTGGAGTCCTGCATTTCTTTCCATAGAGAGCTTCATAAGGAGCCATCTGAATACTGGAGTGAAAGCTATTATTATAAGAAAATTCCACCAAAGGTAGGTGTTGATCCCAACCTCCTTTGAAATCCATAGAGCAAGCTCTCAACATATCTTCTAGGGTTTGAATTGTTCTCTCAGACTGACCGTCTGTCTGGGGATGATAAGCAGTGCTGAAACTCAACTCTGTATCCAGAGTATGCTGAAGACTTTGCCAGAACATCGAGGTAAATCTCGGATCCCGATCAGATATAATAGAAAGTGGTACTCCATGCAATCTTACCACTTCCTTTACATATATCCTGGAAAGCTGATCTAGAGAGAAATCCTCTCTAATAGCAATGAAGTGTGCAGACTTTGTAAGACGATCAACTATGACCCAGATAGCATTATTCCCTTTGGATGTTTTAGGATGTCCTGTGACAAAGTCCATAGTGATGTTTTCCCATTTCCATTCGGGTATGGGTAATGGTTGTAACATCCACTTAGACTTTTGTCTCTCAGCTTTAACTTGTTGACAAACCAAGCATCGAGAGACATATTCAGCAACATCTCTTTTCATGCCATCCCACCAGAAGTACTCTTTCAGGTCCCTATACATCTTCGTGCTTCCAGGATGAATAGAGAATGAAGAACTATGAGCCTCATCCAGCAGCTCCTTCTTTAATTCGGGGATGGGAGGAACACAAACCCGATTCCTGAACTTTATTATCCCATCACAATCAAGGTTGAATTCAGGAACATTTCTCACCTTCTTTTGTAACTCGGCATCTTCTTTCTGTGCCTCTTTAATCTTCACATGTATATATGGTTGAACATTCATTTGAGAAAGATAAGATTTTTCCCCTTCCATTATAATTCCAAGATCCATCCTTTGTAAATCCATAAATATTGGATCTTTTGTGATCCTCATCATGGATAAACTAGCATGGTCTTGTCGACTTAATGCATCTGCCACCTTGTTTGCTTTCCCAGGGTGGTAATGGATTGAGCAGTCATAATCCTTAATCAGCTCCAACCATCTTCTTTGACGCATATTCAACTCCTTTTGTGTGAAAATATACTTTA
Source organism: Viscum album (assembly GCA_963277665.1). Classification (NCBI taxonomy): domain Eukaryota; kingdom Viridiplantae; phylum Streptophyta; class Magnoliopsida; order Santalales; family Viscaceae; genus Viscum; species Viscum album. The sequence goes on along the minus strand of OY728164.1, from coordinate 847,540,661 downwards.
AACTTTTATGATCAGTATAAATATCACACCTTTCACCATAAAGGTAATGCCTACAAATCTTTAATGCAAAGATTACCGCAGCCAACTCCAAATCATGTGTTGGGTAATTTTGCTCATGGATTTTCAACTGTCGTGAGGCATAAGCTATCACCATATCATTTTTCATAAGAACACACCCCAATCCCTTCTTGGATGCATCACTGTAGATCACAAACCTTTCTCCACTATAAGGAAGTGTGAGCACAGGTGCACTGGATAACCTTCTTTTCAACTCCTTGAAATTCTCTTCACATTCCTCTGTCCAGACAAACTTAACTCCTTTCCGAGTCAACTTGGTGAGTGGATTAGATAATCGTGAAAAATCTTTTACAAAACGTCGATAATAACCAGCCAAACCAAGAAAACTTCGGTTCTCAGTTACTGTTCTTGGTCTTGACCATCTTTCGATGACCTCTGTTTTTGCTGGATCCACAGATATCCCCTCTTTTGAGATTATATGACCCAAAAATGCAACTTTTTGAAGCCAAAATTTACACTTGGTAAATTTGGCATAAAGCTTCTCTTTTCTCAGGGTCTTCAATATAATTCTCAAGTGATCTTCATGCTCTTCCTTGCTCTTTGAATAGACAAGAATATCGTCTATAAAGACTACCACAAATTGATCAAGATAATCTCTAAAGACTCTATTCATTAGATCCATGAAGATAGCAGGGGCATTAGTAAGACCAAATGGCATCACTATAAATTCATAGTGTCCATACCTTGTACGAAAAGCTGTCTTTGGTATATCCTCCCTTTTGACCCTTAATTGATGATACCCTGAACGAAGATCAATCTTGGAAAAGTATTGAGCTCCGCGCAGTTGGTCAAATAAGTCATCAATGCGTGGGAGAGGATATTTGTTCTTGATAGTGATCTTGTTAAGTTCTCGATATTCAATGCAGAGTCTCATTGATCCATCTTTCTTCTTAAAAAATAGAACAGGTGCTCCCAAAGGTGACGCACTAGGGCGTATGAATCCCTTATCAAGATTCTCTTGGAGTTGCTTCTTCAATTCCTGCAACTCAATTGGGGCCATTCTATAAGGTGTCTTTGAAATAGGCAAAGCACCCGGTACGAGTTCTATTGAAAACTCAACTTCACGATTTGGTGGAAGACCCGGTAATTCCTCCGGAAAGACATCATCAAACTCCTGTACAATGGGCATATTCTTAATAGTGAGTTTCTCACCAACTATTTGAGATAAATAACCTTCATTTAGTGGAATCAATACCCATAAGATGGAAGAAATTTCCACTGGAAGGTTATGTTCATCCTTGCATTGATAGACGATCGTAGGTTGATCTGGAATATGAAATGTGACTTCCCTTATTTGGCAATTGATATGAGCTCCATGTAGAGAAAGCCAATCCATGCCAAGAATCACATCAAATTCCACTAAAGGGAGGATCACAAGATTTGCAGGAAGAACATTCCCACAAACTTCGATCGGAGAAGAATTATAAACTTCTGATGCGACTGTTGTGCCATTAGGTGTTGTCACAGCTAACTCAACATCTAATTGTTGAGGTAATACGGTGATACCCTTAGAAAATTCTTTAGAAATAAAAGAGTGGGTGGATCCAGAATCAAATAAAACATTTTCTACTTTAGAGTGGATGGTAAGTGTACCTTTCACCACATCGTTATCGTACTCCACATCGCTGATAGAAATTGCATGTGACTTTCCTTTGTCTTTAGCCTTAAGAGTTTGTTGACGTCGACCATCATCATCAACCCTTGGATTTGGGCATTGATTGGCATAATGCCCCATCTCCTTGCACTTGAAACATTGAAGTGTAGTAGGTTCATTCTGTGTATCCCTTCCTTTGTTTGCATCATTTGACATCTTCTTCCCATTATCACGGCATTCAAATGCCCGATGACCTTCCTTTCCACATTTAAAACATTTACTTGTCCCTTTAAGACAACTCCCTCCATGTTTCTTTCCACACTTTGAGCATAAGGGAAAGTTCATCTTCTTTTCCGTGTGCTCTTTAGATTTTTCTTTGAATTCCATCTTCCTCTTCTTATCAAACTCATGTGACTGATGGGTTACTCCAATCTCCATCTCGACTTTGAGAGCACATCGAACGATTTCCTCGTAGCTATTGAAGTCCCTTATGGCTAACGCCCTTCGAAGACTTGGTTTTAAGCCACTAAAGAATCGATCGATCTTACTCTCAGGTTGGATAATAATACCAGAAGCGTACCTTGCAAGACTTGTAAAATTTTCTTCATAGGTACCAACAGATTCATCATCCCTTTGCTTCAGTTCAAGGAACTCTTTCTCCATAATTGTTCGGAGAATACGAGGGAAGTACTTATTGAAAAATAAGTTCTTGAACTCGTCCCATTCCATAGACTCAATTTCATCCCTTTGCCTCGTATTCTTAACAAGATTCCACCATTGATCTGCATCTCCTTCCAAACGATACACTGCTAGGATGACTTTATCAAGCTCAGAACATTGACGAACTGAAAATATCATTTCAGTAGTACTAATCCATTGTTCAGAAACTAATGGATCAGTAGACCCGTTGAAAGAAGGTGGACGCTGCCTCATGAAGGATTCAACAGAATGTTGCTCCCTCCTTTGCTCGTTTGGAAATCCTGCATGATTCATAGCTTGAGAATGTTGTGTGAGCATGGCTACAAGATTTTTCATTCCAGCTCCCATATCGTTTGGTTGCTCAGGGGGACAATCATTGCATTGCCCATCGCATTCCGCATTAACACGGTTCCTTCGGGTTCCAGCCATTGACTAAAACCAAGAAGAATAGTGTGAGCAACACTAATTATAATAGGAAACCACATAATTCAAGAATAAAATTTTCATGCTTATGGTCTTATCCTAGGTTATTCATGGCCATTTCTAAGATTGTGTTCTATGCTTAGACTTATCCTTAGGGTTCTTACTAAGGCTTTCACATCCTAGTTTCCAAAGGTTAACTATACCTTTCCTCTGATACCGACTATAACGACCCATACTTTACATACATTGTTAATACTTCAAAATTGAAGCACACTTATTACAACATATGACAAAACCACAAAGGACCGTATAGGTATAGTGTCTTTAGAAACTGGGAAACATAAACAACTGGTTCATAAATCTTATACAGTGTCTCCCATTTATTTCATCATATATAGGGTCCCTTTTAGCATATTCTACTTAATATCCATCTTCCTGACCTGGGTAAAAGAAAACATAAAAGGGTGAGCTCAAATGCTCAGCAAGGGCAAATAAAGGAAATAAAAATCATATCATATCTTTTTGAAAATCAAAACCTGCAAAAGAGATCATAATATCTTAACATGGAATAAATCATAGAAGTGAAAATGAGATCCCCATAATCATAACATAAAACTTGAAACTTTGTGGCATGCACACATAATCATGGAAAATCATTTCTTGTTAGTCATGACTCATTGCCAAGACTATCTTAGTGGACAAAGTCCCTTTCTGAACCGAGTTCACTCCTCGTTTCAGTCCTGTATCACTGAACCGAAATAACCTTCCGTTCCAGCCATGTCTATCTCATGAGATATAAAATCATTACCCAATGCATTGGAGGGAGATATAGGTCCCACCCATCTTATAATGAATCCTTTCTTATGTGTGCCACATAATCATAAAACATACATCATCGCATAACACATGTAACAAAAATGGGATTCTTGAAACATCATGACATCATAAATCAATTCATATAAGATAAAGGAATTCATAAACATAATTCCATCACAACATAGTCAAATCAATGTAAAAATATGGATAGAAACAGAACCCTTTATTATCTTAGATGGAAAATAATTTTGATAAAACACTTGAATTGAATTCTTGAGGAAAATATCCTTTCTTCTTCAAAATCAATTTCTTTTCACAAAACATCATGCGATTTTAAAAGAAAGAGATTTTATTGAAAATAGTCATGAAATATTTTAGAGGAAGCTTCATGAAAATAAGGCTTTATAAAACAGTAGAAATCTGTTCGTGCCGTATAAGTTAAAAAAACATTCTTCGTACTTTTGTCGGAAAAGTCAAAAAGTACCTCGTACGAAAAACGACAAAAGATTCCTTTCATACGTATTACTAAAAACTCACTGAAGGGTAAAAATGGATTTAAACAATTTTAGGTGGATGGAAATAATATTACATATTGAGTAAACATGGATGTGGATGATAAAATACACCCCAGTAAATACTTACGAATAAACAATCTCGGATAAAAATGAGATTGTGATATTTCCCTTACCTTAGGTCCGATTTGCTTTGTACGTGTCCGAAGCTCCTGTATAATGGTTTAAATAATGTTATTGACTTATTACAGAATATGATATCATATATGGTCATATTATTAGCTTCTTGTTAGTAATATTTCATTGTTACTTTTTACCCGGGTCTTTATAACTTTTTGTTCTTATGCGTGTTTTGTCGAATAAATTCTTATTCTTATCTTTAGGTTATAGATAATTCATTTACAGAATGGTATTAGTGTAGTATATACCATATTCATTCATTCAATTCATTTATATAATCATTATGAAATGAAGATCATGTAGAACGAGTCGCATCACATCGTGGAGACGGTATTCCGTACGTACGCACGAGTGATGATATCGTTCCTATGATCGTGGAATTGAATTGGAGTATATATATATTATTTCAGTATCAATATTACTTCATAATAATCATATATAGTTACTCATTACACCATTATACCCATCCTTGTAAGGTGATGGTGGAAAATAGATTACACCACGGCGTGGAGACGGTATTCCGTACGTACGCACGCGCGGTGATTTCATTTTTCCGTAGGATAGATAGAAGGTGAATTAGGGTTGTTTCATATTTATAATAACATATCAGTATGTAAGTAATACTGATGTTATTACTTTATCATGAAACAACTAAAGAAGAAGAAGTTGAAGAAGAATGAAATTGAAAAGATCGGTAATGGATATTACCTCTTCTTTGGAACGCCTCTTTGAATCCCCCACTTAAGGAACTAAGATTGGTCTTTGGAGAAGACCAGGACCTCTAGGATTATTCTAGGGAAGTGGATAGGAGAAAAGGGCAGGGGTTGGCCGAGAATGAGTGCTCAAATTGGTGTGAGGAGGAGGGGGAGGAGGTGCCCTATTATAAGGGAGGAGAGGGGCACCTTAGGAATATCTCAAAATATTATTTTATATTAAAGTCAAAATCGGTTTATAATGGTTCCAAAGGGTCTTATTTCGAAGCTAAAGTGGGGAAGGGTCGAAATCCTATCAACCAATAGGACTTAGACAAGTTTAGGGTATTATTTTAACCTTATCAATTAGATTTAACTCTAAGTTAATTAATTTAACTTTTACCGTGTCTTTTTGTTTTCTTTCACTATATGGTTAATACACTTACTATAACATGCCAAACGAACCCCACATTGTTTATTATTAATATATATATCTTTATCTAAGTCATTTGGCCGAACCTTAGATTTTTAGGAATAAAATAACAATTAATAATATAATATTTGATTTAAAAACTATTTTGTGTCAATTTTGACACTATTTGATATATGATTTTTTTGAAAGTCATAACAGAATTATATGTTCGAACCAAGTTGATCAAATCAACACTAATATATCATAGTAACCTAGTAAATTAGTGTAATTCATAAAAAGTCTTAAATTACATTTGTTTTGGTATTTATATCATCAATTATGTCAATATTTCATTAATAAGATAATTACTGCATCATCTTTGAGTCATATATAAATTAAATTATTTGATGTCTAAAAATTACAAATAAAATACCATAATGTAGGAAATCTTTTTATCTTTCTAATGAATATTTACAATCGAATTTATCTTATGTATAACCCCATATTAAAAAATGATTTACTTATTAAACTTTGATTTTAACTATTTTAACCCTTCTTTAAATAAATTAATAATAAATGTCCTAATCTAATCCAAGTGGGCCTTAATGGTCATATTTTATTCCTAAGTTTGTTTTTGGTCGAATTACACTTGTCCAATTGAATTAGGACATGTGTTAGGGTAATATTGATATCATATTTACCCTTAGTTACCCTATTTACTATTAACCGCGGTAAAAATAGTAAAAAGTTACTATTCACCAAAAAAATTATTTTCATCTCATTGAACCACATTTTAGTCCTTGATATTAACCGTGTCTCTCGGATTTTTGAAATTCCATTCACAGAAGCGGTAAAATTACGTTTTATGCAAAATTCAGTTTTTAACCTACCACATAGTGGTTTCACTATTCATCAAAAACTGAAAGTTTTTAGAAAAATACCAAAATTTCACCCTAGGCTAATTTCGATATTCTGAGTCCAAAAATGAAGTCCATTTTGAAAAATAAAATTTATAAAATTTTAAAAAGTGGTTATTACTATTCATAACGGTTAGTTTTAATAGCATATTGTTGTTTAGTGAAACTCGGTATTGCGTACGACGCAAGCTATCGAGGAAGGTCGCGATTGCGTGTAAAGAAAGCCAAGCAAGTGTTGTGTAGAAAAAGATTCCTTTGATGATTTATATAACATAAAAGTCTCGGGTGTTACATTCTACCCCCCTTAAAAAGAATTTCGCCCTCGAAATTCGTCACTTTGCAACAAACAGATGAGGATACTTCTCCCTCATCATATCCTCAAGCTCCCATGTAGCTTCTTCAAGTTGGTGGTTTCTCCATAAAACTTTCACCAAGCGAGTGGTCTTGTTTCGTAGGACTTTTTCGCTACGATCCAGAATCTCTATCGGCTGTTCTTCATAAGAAAGATCTTGCTCCAGCGGTACAACTTCTGAGCTGAGTACATGTGAAGGATCTGGTATGTACTTTCTCAGGAGAGATACATGGAACACATCGTGAACTTGAGAGAGATTCGGTGGAAGCGCTAATCGGTAAGCTGCCTTCCCAAGACGATCCAGTATTTCGAAAGGACCGATATATCTAGGGATCAACTTCCCCTTCTTTCCGAATCTCATAACCCTCTTCCAGGGAGATATTCGTAAGAACAGTTTATCACCCACTTCAAACTCTAGGTCTTTTCTTCGGTTGTCGGCATAACTTTTCTGTCGACTCTGAGCTGCTCTTATATGTTGTTGAATAGATCTGACCTTTTCTGCCATTTCATCAACGAGATCAGGTCCTAATAGCTTTCTTTCCCCAACTTCATCCCAACAAGTTGGAGTCCTGCATTTCTTTCCATAGAGATCTTCATAAGGAGCCATCTGAATACTGGAGTGAAAGCTATTATTATAAGAAAATTCCACCAAAGGTAGGTGTTGATCCCAACCTCCTTTGAAATCCATAGAGAAAGCTCTCAACATATCTTCTAGGGTTTGAATTTTTCTCTCAGACTGACCGTCTGTCTGGGGATGATAAGCAGTGCTGAAACTCAACTCTGTATCCAGAGTATGCTGAAGACTTCGCCAGAACTTCGAGGTAAATCTCGGATCCTGATCAGATATAATAGAAAGTGGTACTCCATGCAATCTTACCACTTCCTTTACATATATCCTGGCAAGCTGATCTAGAGAGAAATCCTCTCTAATAGCAATGAAGTGTGCAGACTTTGTAAGACGATCAACTATGACCCAGATAGCATTATTGCCTTTGGATGTTTTAGGAAGTCCTGTGACAAAGTCCATAGTGATGTTTTCCCATTTCCATTCGGGTATGGGTAATGGTTGTAACATCCACTTAGACTTTTGTCTCTCAGCTTTAACTTGTTGACAAACCAAGCATCGAGAGACATATTCAGCAACATCTCTTTTCATGCCATCCCACCAGAATTACTCTTTCAGGTCCCTATACATCTTCGTGCTTCCAGGATGAATAGAGAATGAAGAACTATGAGCCTCATCCAGCAGCTCCTTCTTTAATTCGGGGATGGGAGGAACACAAACCCGATTCCTGAACTTTATTATCCCATCACAATCAAGGTTGAATTCAGGAACATTTCTCACCTTCTTTTATAACTCGGCATCTTCTTTCTGTGCCTCTTTAATCTTCACATGTATAGATGGTTGAACATTCATTTGAGAAAGATAAGATTTTTCCCCTTCCATTATAATTCCAAGATCCATCCCTTGTAAATCCATAAATATTGGATCTTTTGTGATCCTCATCATGGATAAACTAGCATGGTCTTGTCGACTTAATGCATCTGCCACCTTGTTTGCTTTCCCAGGGTGGTAATGGATTGAGCAGTCATAATCCTTAATCAGCTCCAACCATCTTCTTTGACGCATATTCAACTCCTTTTGTGTGAAAATATACTTTAAACATTTATGATCAGTATAAATATCACACCTTTCACCATAAAGGTAATGCCTCTAAATCTTTAATGCAAAGACTACCGCAGCCAACTCCAAATCATGTGTTGGGTAATTTTGCTCATGGATTTTCAACTGTCGTGAGGCATAAGCTATCACCATATCATTTTGCATAAGAACACACCCCAATCCCTTCTTGGATGCATCACTGTAGATCACAAACCTTTCTCCACTACAAGGCAGTGTGAGCACAGGTGCACTGGATAACCTTCTTTTCAACTCCTTGAAATTCTCTTCACATTCCTCTGTCCAGACAAACTTAACTCCTTTCCGAGTCAACTTGGTGAGTGGATTAGATAATCGTGAAAAATCTTTTACAAAACGTCGATAATAACCAGCCAAACCAAGAAAACTTCGGTTCTCAGTTACTGTTCTTGGTCTTGACCATCTTTCGATAACCTCTGTTTTTGCTGGATCCACATATATCCCCTCTTTTGAGATTATATGACCCAAAAATGCAACTTTTTGAAGCCAAAATTCACACTTGGTAAATTTGGCATAAAGCTTCTCTTTTCTCAGGGTCTTCAATATAATTCTCAAGTGATCTTCATGCTCTTCCTTGCTCTTTGAATAGACAAGAATATCGTCTATAAAGACTACCACAAATTGATCAATATAGTCTCTAAAGACTCTATTCATTAGATCCATGAAGATAGCAGGGGCATTAGTAAGACCAAATAGAATCACTATAAATTCATAGTGTCCATACCTTGTACGGAAAGCCGTCTTTGGTATATCCTCCCTTTTGACCCTTAATTGATGATACCCTGAACGAAGATCAATCTTGGAAAAGTATTGAGCTCCGCATAGTTGGTCAAATAAGTCATCAATGCGTGGGAGAGGATATTTGTTCTTGATAGTGATCTTGTTAAGTTCTCGATAATCAATGCAGAGTCTCATTGATCCATCTTTCTTCTTAACAAATAGAACAGGGGCTCCCCAAGGTGACGCACTAGGGCATATGAATCCCTTATCAAGATTCTCTTGGAGTTGCTTCTTCAATTCCTGCAACTCAATTGGGGCCATTCTATAAGGTGTCTTTGAAATAGGCAAAGCACCCGGTACGAGTTCTATTGAAAACTCAACTTCACGATTTGGTGGAAGACCCGGTAATTCCTCCGGAAAGACATCATCAAACTCCCGTACAATGGGCATATTCTTAATCTTGAGTTTCTCACTAACTATTTGAGATAAATAACCTTCATTTAGTGGAATCAATACCCATAAGATGGAAGAAATTTCCACTGGAAGGTTATGTTCATCCTTGCATTGATAGACGATCATAGGTTGATCTGGAATATGAAATGTGACTTCCCTTCTTTGGCAATTGATATGAGCTCCATGTAGAGAAAGCCAATCCATGCCAAGAATCACATCAAATTCCACTAAAGGAAGGATCACAAGATTTGCAGGAAGCACTTTCCCACAAACTTCGATCGGAGAAGAATTATAAACTTTTGATGCGACTGTTGTGCCATTAGGTGTTGTCACAGCTAACTCAACATCTAATTGTTGAGGTAATACGGTGATACCCTTAGAAAATTCTTTAGAAATAAAAGAGTGGGTGGATCCAGAATCAAATAAAACATTTGCTACTTTAGAGTGGATGGTAAGTGTACCTTTCACCACATCGTTATCGTACTCCACATCGCTGATAGAAATTGCATGTGACTTTCCTTTGTCTTTAGCCTTAAGAGTTTGTTGACGTCGACCATCATCATCAACCCTTGGATTTGGGCATTGATTGGCATAATGCCCCATCTCCTTGCACTTGAAACATTGAAGTGTAGTAGGTTCATTCTGTGTATCCCTTCCTTTGTTTGCATCATTAGACATATTCTTCCCATTATCACGGCATTCAAATGCCCGATGACCTTCCTTTCCACATTTAAAACATTTACTTGTCCCTTTAAGACAACTCCCTCCATGTTTCTTTCCACACTTTGAGCATAAGGGAAAGTTCATCTTCTTTTCCGTGTGCTCTTTAGATTTTTCTTTGAATTCCATCTTCCTCTTCTTATCAAACCCATGTGACTGATGGGTTACTCCAATCTCCATCTCGACTTTGAGAGAACATAGAACGATTTCCTCGTAGCTATTGAAGTCCCTTATGGCTAACGCCCTTCGAAGACTTGGTTTTAAGCCACTAAATAATCGATCGATCTTACTCTCAGGTTGGATAATAATACCAGTAGCGTACCTTGCAAGTCTTGTAAAATTTTCTTCATAGGTACCAACAGATTCATCATCCCTTTGCTTCAGTTCAAGGAACTCTTTCTCCATCTTTGTTCGGAGAATACGAGGGAAGTACTTATTGAAAAATAAGTTCTTGAACTCATCCCATTCCATAGACTCAATTTCATCCCTTTGCCTCGTATTCTTAACAAGATTCCACCATTGATCCGCATCTCCTTCCAAACGATACACTGCTAGGATGACTTTATCATGATCAGAACATTGAAGAACTGAAAATATCATTTCAGTAGTACTAATCCATTATTCAGAAACTAATGGATCAGTAGACCCACTGAAAGAAGGTGGACGCTGCCTCATGAAGGATTCAACAGAATGTTGCTCCCTCCTTTGCTCGTTTGGAAATCCTGCATGATTCATAGCTTGAGAAAGTTGTGTGAGCATGGCTACAAGATTTTTCATTCCAGCTCCCATATCGTTTGGTTGCTCAGGGGGACAATCATTGCATTGCCCATCGCATTCCGCATTAACACGGTTCCTTCGGGTTCCAGCCATTGACTAAAACCAAGAAGAATAGTGTGAGCAACACTAATTATAATAGGAAACCACATAATTCAATAATAAAATTTTCATGCTTATGGTCTTATCCTAGGTTATTCATGGCCATTTCTAAGATTGTGTTCTATGCTTAGACTTATCCTTAGGGTTCTTACTAAGGCTTTCACATCCTAGTTTCCAAAGGTTGACTATACCTTTTCTCTGATACCAACTATAACGACCCATACTTTACATACATTGTTAATACTTCAAAATTGAAGCACACTTATTACAACATATGACAAAACCACAAAGGACCGTATAGGTATAGTGTCTTTAGAAACTGGGAAACATAAACAACTGGTTCATAAATCTTCTACAGTGTCTCCCATTTATTTCATCATATATAGGGTCCCTTTTAACATATTCTACTTAATATCCATCTTCCTGACCTGGGTAAAAGAAAACATAAAAGGGTGAGCTCAAATGCTCAGCAAGGGCAAATAAAGGAAATAAAAATCATATCATATCTTTTTGAAAATCAAAACCTGCAAAAGAGATCATAATATCTTAACATGGAATAAATCATAGAAGTGAAAATGAGATCCCCATAATCATAACATAAAACTTGAAACTTTGTGGCATGCACACATAATAATGGAAAATCATTTCTTGTTAGTCATGACTCATTTCCAAGACTATCTTAGTGGACAAAGTACATTTCTGAACCGAGTTCACTCCTCGTTTCAGTCCTGTATCACTGAACCGAAATAACCTTCCGTTCCAGCCATGTCTATCTCATGAGATATAAAATCATTACCCAATGCATTGGAGGGATATATAGGTCCCACCCATCTTATAATGAATCCTTTCTTATGTGTGCCACATAATCATAAAACATACATCATCGCATAACACATGTAACAAAAATGGGATTCTTGAAACATCATGACATCATAAATCAATTCATATAAGATAAAGGAATTCATAAACATAATTCCCTCAAAACATAGTCAAATCAATGTAAAAATATGGATAGAAACAGAACCCTTTATTATCTTAGATGGAAAATAATTTTGATAAAACACTTGAATTGAATTCTTGAGGAAAATATCCTTTCTTCTTCAAAATCAATTTCTTTTCACAAAACATCATGCAATTTTAAAAGAAAGAGATTTTATTGAAAATAGTCATGAAATCTTTTAGAGGAAGCTTCATGAAAATGAGGCTTTATAAAACAGTAGAAATCCGTTCGTGCCGTATAAGTTAAAAAAAACATTCTTCGTACTTTTGTCGGAAAAGTCAAAAAGTACCTCGTACGAAAAACGACAAAAGATTCCTTTCATATGTATTACTAAAAACTCACTAAAGGGTAAAAATGGATTTAAACAATTTTAGGTGGATGGAAATAATATTACATGTTGAGTAAACATGGATGTGGATGATAAAATACACCCCAATAAATACTTACGAATAAACAATCTCGGATAAAAATGAGATTGTGATATTTCCCTTACCTTAGGTCCGATTTGCTTTGTACGTGTCCGAAGCTCCTGTATAATGGTTTAAATAATGTTATTGACTTATTCCAGAATATGATATCATATATGTTCATATTATTAGCTTCTTGTTAGTAATATTTCATTGTTACTTTTTACTCGGGTCTTTATAACTTTTTGTTCTTATGCGTGATTTGTCGAATAAATTCTTATTCTTATCTTTAGGTTATAGATAATTCATTTACAGAATGGTATTAGTGTAGTATATACCATATTCATTCATTCAATTCATTTATATAATCATTATGAAATGAAGATCATGTAGAACGAGTCGCATCACATCGTGGAGACGGTATTCCGTACGTACGCACGAGTGATGATATGGTTCCTATGATCGTGGAATTGTATTGGAGTATATATATATTATTTCAGTATCAATATTACTTCATAATAATCATATATAGTTACTCATTACACCATTATACCCATCCTTGTAAGGTGATGGTGGAAAATAGATTACACCACGGCGTGGAGACGGTATTCCGTACGTACGCACGCGCGGTGATTTCATTTTTCCGTAGGATGGATAGAAGGTGAATTAGGGTTGTTTCATATTTATAATAACATATCAGTATGTAAGTAATACTGATGTTATTACTTTATCATGAAACAACTAAAGAAGAAGAAGTTGAAGAAGAAAGAAATTGAAAAGATCGGTAATGGATATTACCTCTTCTTTGGAACGCCTCTTTGAATCCCCCACTTAAGGAACTAAGATTGGTCATTGGAGAAGACCAGGACCTCTAGGATTATTCTAGGGAAGTGGAGAGGAGAAAATGGCAGGGGTTGGCCGAGCTTGAGTGCTCAAATTGGTGTGAGGAGGAGGGGGAGGAGGTGCCCTTTTATAAGGGAGGAGAGGGGCACCTTAGGAATATCTCAAAATATTATTTTATATTAAAGTCAAAATCGGTTTATAATGGTTCCAAAGGGTCTTATTTCGAAGCTAAAGTGGGGAAGGGTCGAAATCCTATCAACCAATAGGACTTAGACAAGTTTAGGGTATTATTTTAACCTTATCAATTAGATTTAACTCTAAGTTAATTAATTTAACTTTTACCGTGTCTTTTTGTTTTCTTTCACTATATGGTTAATAAACTTACTATAACATGCCAAACGAACCCCAAATTGTTTATTATTAATATATATATCTTTATCTAAGTCATTTGGCCGAACCTTAGATTTTTAGGAATAAAATAACAATTAATAATATAATATTTGATTTAAAAACTATTTTGTGTCAATTTTGACACTATTTGATATATGATTTTTTTGAAAGTCATAACAGAATTATATGTTCGAACCAAGTTGATTAAATCAACACTAATATATCATATTAACCTAGAAAATTAGTGGAATTCATAAAAAGTCTTAAATTACATTTATTTTGGTATTTATATCATCAATTATGTCAATATTTCATTAATAAGATAATTACTGCATCATCTTTGTGTCATATATAAATTAAATTATTTGATGTCTAAAAATTACAAATAAAATACCATCATGTAGGAAATCTTTTTAGATTTCTAATGAATATTTACAATCGAATTTATCTTATGTATAAACCCATATTAAAAAATGATTTACTTATTAAACTTTGATTTTAACTATTTTAACCCTTCTTTAAATAAATTAATAATAAATGTCCTAATCTAATCCAAGTGGGCCTAAATGGTCATATTTTATTCCTAAGTTTGTTTTTGGTCGAATTACACTTGTCCAATAGAATTAGGACATGTGTTAGGGTAATATTGATATCATATTTACCCTTAGTTACCCTATTTACTATTAACCGCGGTAAAAATAGTAAAAAGTTACTATTCACCAAAAAAATTATTTTCATCACATTGAACCACATTTTAGTCCTTGATATTAACCATGTCTCTCGGATTTTTGAAATTTCATTCACCGAAGCGGTAAAATTAAGTTTTATGCAAAATTCAGTTTTTAACCTACCACTTAGTGGTTTCACTATTCATCAAAAATTGAAATTTTTCAGAAAAATACCAAAATTTCACCCTAGGCTAATTTCGATATTCTGAGTCCAAAAATGAAGTCCATTTTGAAAAATAAAATTTATAAAATTTTAAAAAGTGGTTATTACTATTCATAACGGCTAGTTTTAATAGCATATTGTTGTTTAGTGAAACTCGGTATTGCGTACGACGCAAGCTATCGAGGAAGGTCGCGATTGCGTGTAAAGAAAGCCAAGCAAGTGTTGTGTAGAAAAAGATTCCTTTGATGATTTATATAACATAAAAGTCTCGGGTGTTACATGATCACTACTTGCTCTTGCATCAGGACACACCTGAGTCTGGTTCCTGATGTGTCGTAGTAAACTATATACCCTACGCCCTCCTCCGGTAGCCTCAAGATGGGCGCACTGGTCAACCTATGCCTTAGCTCCTGAATGCTCTTCTGGCATCTCTCTAACCAGGCGAAGGGTATCCCCTTATTTTTCAAAGTTGAAAGCAGTGCTACAACTATGGAGATGTCTGGAAGAAATCTCCGGTAGTATCCAGCCAGACCCAGGAAACTCCGTACCTCCGTCACACTCCTCGGTGGCTCCCAAGAAAGTACTGCCTCGATCTTCACTGGGTCCTCTTTAATTCCAGCCTCCGAGATGAGGTGTCAAAATAATTGAACCCCTCTTATCTAGAACATGAACTTCAAGATCATAACATATAGTTGGTGATCTCGGAGTGTGTCTAGTACTACCCGCAAATGGTAGGTGTCCTCCTCCTCAGTAGTCGAGTAAATCAACATGCCGTCGATGAAGACTACGACAAATCGATTGAGGTAATGCTGGAAGACCATGTTAATGAGACTCATGAACACTCCTATAGTGATGGTTAGCCTGAAGGGAATATCCAATAACTCATAGTAGCCATACCAACTCCTGAAGTCCATCTTCTGCACATCCTCATCTCAAACTCTGAGCTGGTGATAGTCTGACATATGTTCAATCTTCAAGAACCATCGTGCTACCTTGAGTGGATCAAAGTGGTCATCAATACTCGGGAGTGGGTACTTGTTCTTCACGATCACCTAATTCAGGTGATAGTAGTCGTCACACAGTCACAAGCTCCCATTCGCCTTCTTGGAGAACAAAATCAGTGATGCCCAGGGTGAAACATTGGGTTGGATAAATCCCTTCCCCTACAAGTCCTCTAGTTGTACCCACAGTTTACGAATCCCAGCGGGAGCCATCTGATATGTTGGAGTAGATATAGGTGTTTTCCTAGGGTACAGGTCAACGTAGATGTATACCTCTATGTGAGGAGGAAATCTAGGAACATATTCAGAGAAAACATCTGCATACTAATTCACCAGAATAAGAAAACTATCACTCCAAACATCAACCGCTCCAAGGATGAGACTAGCCAACTAATGTGTGATCAGATGCCCCATCCTCTGTGTAAGTCATTCTTTTACTACAAAGGCTCCCTTCTCTTCAGTGAAGCTGAACCTGGTCCAATCAATGTGGATACACCACACCTTGTGCCTAATAAAGTCAATCTGAGCATGAACTATAAGGACCCATCCTTAAACATTACATAATATTGAATTAAATGAAAAATTCACATTGAGGAACTTTTATGGTTTAGATTTCTAGAGAATTAGGACATAACTATTACATATCGAAATATTACAAGGTATACATATCTTCATAGTTTCCATTTTTTTCATAAAATAAAAACTCGTCAAAAAAAGTGTCACGTCTAGTTCCATGTTTTAGACAGCATGACTTTTCCTTGATTCCATCCTTGGCCTTTTTCATCATTAAGTCCTGTGAAAACATTTCAAAACTTGGGATGAGCATAAAAAGCTCAGGAAGTGTTATAAAACAAAGAATGAAAACATTTGTTCATAAATACATACAAAACATGAACTCAATTACATACCTTATGAAATCATAAGATTTATGAAAGACAAATAGAAATCATTAATCATAAGTTAACTTATGGCATCCATATCGTACTTACATTATAGCGATCAAAGCTACATAGGGAGTTACTTTGGAATACCCATCACTGTATATTCCCTCTATCTCTTAGGAGAAACATTCATGTTTACATCCGTCAAGTTACCCAATGCATTGGAGAGCTATATCAGGCTCACCTGCCCTAGGTTTATCATGGAACCACCCATATACGTAAATACTGCCCAAGAATCATAACATGATCATAACACATAACATAAGCATAAAGAAAAGATAAAATTCCCACATTGCAATAAAAAAATATCATTTTAAGATATTGAATTAACAAATCCATTCTCAAAAAAATTTTCAATACCAAAATACATAAAACAATGTATTTGGTATTTATTTTTGATTTTAAAAAACATTACAGCTTGTTAATGAAGCCAAAGATCAAATAATACTCGCAGTGGCGGAAAGGTCGTTGTCACTACTTATGTTAAAAAAAATTCCTTTTTATCATTTAGTAAAATTATTCATATAAAAATATTCCCTTTGAATTATATGAAAATACAAAGGTTTTATACACCGTATAAAATAAAGTCTTGTATAAAACCAAAAATGCCTCAATTAAAGGAGATTGAGACGAAGTCCCTTACCTGATGTACGACTTGACTCGATCATTCTATAATATCTTGAATAATAAACTAAAGTTAATATATACTTTCTTAATAATCCGTTTCAAGTTTATTATTCCTTTTATATAACTTATTACCATGTTATAATCATTATTCAATCATTTTAGTTAATAGCATTCATTTTGTCGATAATTGGTACTTGAGTAAAAATGAACACCTTATATTAAAAAGTTGTCCATGTGGTCAAAGGTTCATTATATACAGAATGATATTAATTATTTGGATATCATATATATCATATATATACAGTATATACATGTTTTTATAATAGTATATAACATTTAGAGGAAAGAAATGAAATACACCATTCATGGAGATAATAAGTTGTACGTACGCATGAACACTACTTTAATTTGTATTTATAATTTTAATGGAATTAGAACATAATGATACAAAGGTATATTATAATTCCAGTATAATATCATATGTAATATATTTAACTCTATCCTTTATACATCCCACATAAGGCATTAACGAATCAAATCACTTTGTGGGTGCGGTAGTCCTCACTTCCTCAAATGATAATTTCGTATTTACCCACTATAGAAAACATCAAGCCATGCTATAAATGGGAAGTACAAAAGCATAAGAAAATAATAAACATAATATATAACATATATATGTATGTTTCCATCATAATGGCCACCCTGAGAGGTGGTATGATGTAATTGAACAATCATCTTTTTGTGAGGCCTTAGTTTTCCATCCGCAGAAATATTATGTTCTTCATCCATTATATGTTGGTGTATTTAAGTGTAGTTAAAATAATTATCATAAAAACATCATAGTATATTTATGATACTTGTTTTGTTACAAAATAAAATAATAAAAATAGTTTAGGGGTTGGAGAGGTAAAATAAAAGAAAACAATTTTAGAGAAGTTGTTACCTTTAATTTGCGTAACTTCCTTTGGTTGGAACCAAAGGACTTCTTGAAGTGCCTTCTTCCTAAGGTAAGGCATATAATAGGAGGATATGGATGTAGGGAGATTAATTGGGCAGATTTTGGACGATCCAAATGGTTTTAGTAGTTTGAGTAATTGGTTAGACGTGGTATCCTTTTATAAGGAAGAAGAGGGGCTCTTTAGGAAAGTGTGAAAACGTTATTTTGTTATATAATGATATTTGGTTTCTAGAGGTCCAAAAATAATTATAGTAGAAGATAAGAGGACTCATGGTAGAAATAAAATCATCCAATCAGAATTGGACATGTTTTGGATAATATTTTAATCATTATAATCTTATTTATTTAAATCATTTATTAATGAGCTGAAAACTGCATCATTATTGTGTCATAAATAATTTAATTTATACTATGTCTAAAAATTATAAAAAAATACTATCATGTAGGAAATATTTTTATATTTCCAATTAATATTCATATTCTTAATAGGACTTATATAAAACCATATAAAATTTAATTACTGAATGATTTTTGTTTATGTCTATTTTGTCTTTACTTTAAATTAATTGATCTAAATTGTCATTATCACTACAAAGTGGATCAAAGTGGTCCCACAATCGACACAAAGATACCCATGGTCATAAATGACTCAACTAATAAGGTTTGGACAAGTGTTAAGGTAATTTGGAATTATTATAATATTCGTTTTACCTTGAAGTACCCTATTTATCTTTAACCGTGGTAAATAATAGTCAAAAGTTACTATTAACCAAAAATTATTTTCATCTTAATGACCACATTTCACATCTTGACAACAACCATGTATGTCGGATTTTTGAAATTAAATTCACAGAAGTGGTAAAACTTCATTTAAATGAATAATTGAGTTTTTTTAACTACCACTAAGTGGTGTCACTATTCATCAAAAATTGATGTTTTTCAAAAAAATACCAAAACATCAGACTAAGATATATTAGATATTCCGAATTAAAAAATGATGTATATTTTTTAAAATTCAATGCATTGAAGTGGAATTAATTAATTTTAAAATTAATTCTCGTTATCAAAACAAATAGCATGTTTTTAAGAAACAATAACTATCAAAAGATTGATACTTGTTTATGTCCAATATGAAAGTGATATAAATTCTAATGACCAACATTGGATTAAATTTTAAAAATATATTTCAATTTCACTTTAAAACCAACTAAAAAGATAATCTAACCATATAACTAAATTAGATAAAAAGGAACTTTTGAATTAAAATAAAGTATTTTTCACTATTCATTAAAAAATGAACTTTATCAGAAAAATACAAAAAAATACCCAATGTAAAATTTGATGTCCCCATTATAAATAATGATAATATTTGGTCAATTAGAATGTATTAATGTCACCAAAACTATATTTAAAGAGGTTATCCATTAAAAGGTGGTAAATCATCCTTTTAATGTAAATTATGCTTAAAATTAGAATCATTTTTATTTTAAGCTTCTAAATTTATATTTGATAAATGTAAATACATTTAAAAATCATGTATAATCATATTGTTGTTAGATTAATTCATTCACTACAATACAACGGCTAGGATTTAACTACCATTTAAAATGATAATATTTTATTATTAGTGTGCAACGTAAGATTCCAAAGAAACCCAATGTTGCGTATCGGGTACACTATCAAACATAGAAACACATTTAAAGTAAAATCAATATTTAATTCATAAATTTCAATAAATATAAAATATGTATTATTCTTCATTTACCTAGGATGTTACATCCTTCCCCCCTTTTGGGAATTGCTTCCTAGCAATATTTATTCACATATCGAAATAAGTGTGGGTATTTGTCCCTCATTGAATTTTCATATTCCCATGTTGTCTCTTCAACCATTTGGTTTTTCCATAAATCCTTTACATGGTGAATTTTCTTATTCCGCAACACTTTCCCTCTACAGTCAAGAATCTGGAATGGTTGTTCTTCATAAGAGATATTCTCTTCTAACTAAACTACCTCCGGACTCAAAACATGAGATGAATCTGGCATATACTTTCTCAACATCGAAATATGAAAAACATTGTGTACCTAGGATAAAGGTTGAGTTAAATCCACTCTATACATGACTGATCCATATTTCTCCAGAATTTCATATGGTCCAATGAACTCCGGACTCAACTTTCCCTTCTTACCAAAAGACATCACACTTTTCCATGGAGAATATTTGATAAAAACATGATCACCTACCTCAAAGGAAAGATCCTTCCTACAGTTATCTGCATAACTTTTTTGTCTGCTCTGAGCTGTTCTCATGTGCTTCTGAATCAACTGAACTTTCTCTATCATCTCTTCTACCAATTCTAGTCCCATCATCTTCCTTTAACCTACTCCATCCAAGAATGCTGGAGATTGACAATGATTTCCATATAATGCCTTAAATAGATCTATCTGTATACTGGAATGAAAGATGTTATTATAAGAAAAATCAACCAAAGAATGATGTTGGTCCCAACATTCCTGGTAATCCATCGAGCAAGCATGTAACATATCCTCCAAGGTCTAAATTGTTTATTTTGACTGACCATCTGATTGAGGATTATAATCTGTACAAAAATTTAATTCAGCATCCAATGACTTCTGAAGGCCTTTCTAAAAGTTAGAAGTGACCCTTGGATCGTCATCATATATAATGGAGAGGGTAAATCCATGCTACCTGACTATATCTTTAACATACAACCGAGAAATTTGATCTAGAGACAAATTATCTCAAATAGGAAGGAAATGGGAAGATTTAGTCAATCGGTCAACTATAACCCAGTTTGCATTATTACCTTGAGATGTCTTTGGTAATCCCACAAAAAAGTCCATGGATATATTTTCCTATTTCCACTCTGGCACCGATAAAGGATGAAGCATTTTTTCGGTAACTATCGCTCTTCTTTAACCGGCTGACAAGTCAATCACTTCATAGTAAAATAATCAATATCTCTTTTCATTCAATCCCACCAGTAATACATATGATGATCTCTGTACATCTTAGTACTTTTAGGATGAAATGAAAACATAGAACTATGAGCTTCACATAACAACACATTCCTCAATTGTGAATCACAAGGAACACATAATCTCTTTACAAATCCCAAAACACAATCATTATCAATGTTAAAATCAGGTAACTTACCCTTCTGAACCAACACAACCTTTTTCTATAACTCACTATCTTACTTATACGCTTACTTAATTCTGTCTGATAGAGATGATTTCACTGACACATTTTCGACTCAAAGCATCGACCACATTATTTTCTTTCCCTGTATGAATAATGATCATGCAATCATAATCCTTGATTAATTCCAACCATCTCCTCCATATGATGTTCAATCATTTTTGAGTGAATATATACATCAAACTTTTGTGATCAGAATATATTTCACACTTCACTCCATAAAAATTATGCCTCTTAATTTTTAAAGCAAAAAAATAGCATCTAATTCTAAATCATGTGTAGGGTAATTTAACACATGTGGTTTCAACTGACGGTAAGAATAAGCAATTACCAGATCATTTTGCATTAGGACACAACCCAGTTCTTTCAATGAAGCATCACTATAGATAAAAAACTCACCATTTCTGGAAGGAAGTGAAAAAACTGGATCATTCACCAATCTTCTTTTCAATTCCTGAAAACAATCATCACATTCTTTTGTCCAGATGAACATAACACCTTTTCGAGTTAACATAGTCATTAGACTAGATAACCGTGAAAATTTTTCAACAAACCTCCAATAATAACCAGCCAATCCAAGAAAACAATGAATCTCAGTTATATTTGTGGGTCTTGGCCATTCTTCAAAAACCTTCATTTTAGCAGGATCAACAGTTATGCCATTTTTTGAAACAATGTGACCAAAGAAAGAAATTTGATGTAACCAAAACTCACACATTATAAATTTCCCAAATAGTTTATTTTCTTTTAAGGTTTTCAAAATAACCCTTAAATGACTTTCATGTTCCTCTTTACTTTTGGAATAAACCAAAATATCATCAATGAACACAACCAAAAACTTATCCAAGAACTCACGGAAAATTCTATTCATAAGTTCAATGAATATAGTAGGTACATTGGTTTACCCAAAACGCATAACTAAAAATTCATAATAGCCATATCTAGTACGAAACGCGGTATTTGGAATGTCTGCATCATATACTTTCAACTTATGGTACCCCGACCTCAAGTCAATCTTCGAAAAATACTGAGCACCCTAGATCTGATCAAACAAATCATCTATATGAGGAAAAAGATACTTATAATTAACAATGATGTTATTCAATGATCTATTATCATTGCAATGTCTCATTGAACCATCTTTCTTTTTAACAAACAAGACAGGAGCACCCCATGGTGACGTGCTAGGCCAAATGAAACCTTTTTCTAATAACTCTTGCAATTGCTTCTTTAAATCTAAAAGATCAATTTGAGCCATTAGATAATGGGGTTATAAAATTGGCTTTGCATTAGGAACCAAGTCAACACTAAATTCCACTTCTCGATCAAGTATAATACCAGGCAAATAATCAAGAAAAACATCAAATTACTCGTTTACCACTGGCACATCCTTAATCTGAACTCTTCCTTTGTTTTCAACAATATGTGAAAGGTAACATTCATTTCCATCTTTTACTAGTATCTTAGCTCCCTGATATGTTATCAACAGGAATGGTTCAATTTTTAATACATACTGAAAATCATTCTGAAAAAAACCTCTTTAGCTCTGGAATCAATCTTAACATGATAAATAGAAATCCAATCCATGCCCAAAATAACATCAAACTCAACTAGATGAAAAAACAATAAGGTTTGTAGGTAGATTATTTCCATACACAAGGACATGAATTTTCCTATGTTTTATTTTTGTCTCAAAATTTCCTCCAGGTGTTTTTACCACAACTTTTGTATTCGTATCTTGAGATGGAATTCCCAATTTACTAGAAAACTTCTAAAAAATGAAAGAGTGTGTAAACCCCGAATTAAAAAACACATTGGCATAATCTAATAAAACAAACAGTGTACCTGATACAACTTCAGTTGATGGCCCAACATATGTTTAAGCAGTTCCAGGGTATTTTGCCACCCCTTTCTGCTTGTATCCTAGATGATTTCCTTCGGTTTAGTTCTGTGTTGGACACTCATTTGCATAATGAGCCAATTCATTGCACTTAATACAGTTTACTTGCTATAAATCAGATTTTGTCTTTCCATTACCCTGATCTTTTTTAGTGCAATTATGTGCCTTATGTCCCATTTTAACACATCGGTAGTACTTAACAGAATTCAAAAGACATTCCCCAGCATTCTTTTTACCATAATTTTCACAAACTGTAAATTTAAGTTTCTTACCATTAGACTTTTTTGAATAGTTCTTCCCTTTCACCTGCCACCTCATTCTCTTAATTTGTTATTTTTCAAAGAATACTTGATCATTGAAAAACTCCATTTCCACCTTCGCCGCACAACAAATATGTTTTTCATAACTTTTGAACTCACGAGAATATAATTCCCTTTGATACTTTTTCATTAATCCTGAGTAAAAACGGTTGATTTTGCTATCAAGATCTCATAAGAAATTTGGAGCATATCATGCAAGTCGAGTGACTTTTTCTTCATAAGAAGCCAATGAGTCATCATCCTGCCTCAATTCCAGGAATTGTTTTTCCATCCTAAGATGAACCACCTTAGGAAAATATTTCTCAAGATACGTACTTTGAATTCATCCCAATCGAGAGCATCAATCTCCTCACTATCCTTGATATTTTTCACCATCGACCACCACAGATCATCTTCACCTTCAAAATGGTAAATAGAAAGACTAACCTTTTGATGTTATTAACAACCCATGACATAAAAAATATTCTCCAATTATCTAATCCACCCTTTAGCTAGCACTGGGTTAGATGATCCTCTGAATGATGGGGGATTTTGGCTCATGAAATGATCCACTACTGACATGTTCCTTTATGGTTGATCTGGATGATCTCGTACATTGATACCACTACCATTTATAGCCTGAGTCAACTGTGTCATCGCTGCAACAAACTGTTCAGTTCTGATTTCAACCATCCCTTTGAATGGTTGTCTTCCTCCTAATGTCGTCCCAATAAAGTAGCCATGTTTCATCTACGGAAAAAAATTCTGAACATAGAAATATCATAGGTGAAGCTAAATTTTAATCTATAAATACTATATTATATCTATACTAACAAAAACTACTTTATGGATAATAATTTTACAATACTCTAACTCTTAATGTTATCTAAACTGACCTCTGATACCAACTATAATGACCCGACCTTAAACATTACATAATATTGAATTAAAAGAATAATTCACATTGAGGATCTTTTCAGGTTTAGAGTTTTAGAGAATTAAGACATAACTATTACATCTCAATAGATTACAAGGTATACATTTCTACATAGTTTCAATTTTATTCATAAAATAAAAACTCTTGATAAAAAGAGTTATGTCTAGTTCAATGTTTTAGACATCATGAATTTTCCTGGATCCCATCCTTTACCTTATTCATTTTTAAGTCCTGGGAAAACATTTCAAAACATGGGATGAGCTTAAAAATCTCAGTAAGGGTTATAAAACAAAGAATGAAAACATTTATTCATAAATACATACAAAACATGAAATATTTTAATTACCACATGAAATAATAAGATTTATGAAAGACACATAGAAATCATTAATCTTAATGTTAACTTGGGGAAATTAAATCATACTTACATTGTATCTATCACAGCTAAATAGGGAGTTACTTTGGAATATCAATCACAGTATATACCTCAAATATCATAGGAGAAACATTCATGTTTACCTCTGTCACATTACCCAATTCATTGGAGAGCTATCTCAGGCTCACCCACCCTAGATTTATCACGGAACCACCCGTATACGTAAATAATTCCCATGAACCATTACATGATCATAACACATAACATATGCATAAAGAAAAGATAACATTACCACATTGCAAAAAAATATTTTTAAGATATTGAAATAATAAATCTATTTATAAAATCATTTTCAATACCAAAATACATAAAAAGAGTATTTGGTATATACTTTTAATTTTAAAAACATTACAGCTTGTTAAGGAATCCAAATATCAAATACTACTCATGACGGCGGAAAGGTCGTTGTCACCGCTTACGTTAGAAAAACATTCCTTTTTTGTCATTTACTAAAAAGTTTTGTATAAAAATATTCCCTTTGAATAAAATGAAATGGAAATGGGTATTATACACAATATAAAATAAATTCTTGTATAAAACTAAAAATGCCACAATGAAAGGAGATTGAGATGAAGTCCATTACATTGCGTCCGACTTGACTCAATCATTCTTTAATCTCCTGAATAATAAACTAAAGATAAATTCTAATTGCATAAGAACCTTATTCAAGTTTATTATTCCTTTTATATCACTTATTACAATGTTATAAACATTATGTAATCGTTTAAGTTAATAAAGTTCGTTTTTTCTATATTTGGTACTTGAGTAAAAATGAACACCATATATTTACAAGTTGTCCATGTGGTCAAAGGTTCATTATATATATAATTATATTAATGACTTGGATATCATATATATCATATATATACTGTATATACATGTTTTTATAATAGTACATAACATTTAGATGTATGAAATGAAATGCTCGGTTCATGGAGACGGTAAGTCGTATGTACGCATGAATTCTACTTTCATTTTTATTTATAATTTTAATGGAATTAGAAAATAATGATAAACAAGTATATTATAATTACTATAAAATATCATATATAATATAGTTAACTCCATCGTTTATACATGCCACATAAGGCATTAACGAATCAAATCACATTGAGGGGGTGGTAGTCCGCAATTCCTCAAATGAGATTATCGTATTTACCCACTATAGAAACCCTAAAGGCATGATATAAGTGGGAAGTACAGAAGCATAAGGAATAATAAGCATAATATATATCATATATAAATATTGTTCCTTCATAATGTCCACCATGAGAGGCGGTAAGATGTAATTGAACAACAATTGTTTCGTAAGGCCTTAGTTTGCCATCCATAGAAACATTATGTTCTTCATCCATTAGACAGAGGTGTGTGTATGTGAAGTTATAATTCATCTCATAAAAACATCATATTATATTGAGGATACTAGTTTTGTTACAAAAGAACGAAATAAAAAGATTTTAGGCGTTGGAAAAGTAAAATAAAAGAAAACAATTTAAGAGAAACCATTACCTTTAATTTGGCTAACTCACATTGGTTTGAACCGAATGACTTATTGAAGTTCCTTATTCCAAATTTAAGGCTTCTAAGAGGAGGATATGGATGTAGGGAGATTAATTGGGCAGAGTTTGGAAGAGCCAAATGGCTTGGGAGGTGCGAGGAATTGGTTATAAATTGTCACCTTTTATAAGGGAGAGGAGAGGCTCTTTAGGAAAGTGTGAAAACGTTATTATATTATATAATGCTATTACGTTTCTAAAGGTCCAAAAATCATTATAGAAAAATATAAGATGAGACATGGTCGAAATAATATCACCCAATCAGAATTGGAAATTTATTGGATAATATTTTAATCATTATAATCTTATTTATTTAAATCATTTATTAATGAGGTAAATACTCCATCATTATTGTGTCATAAATAATTTAATTTATTTGAAATCTAAAAATTATAAAAAAATACTATCATGTAGGAAATATTTTTAGATTTCTAGTGAATATTTATAGTCGAAAATAAGACTTATATGACACCATATAAAAATTAATTACTGAACAAGTTTTGTTTATGTCTATTTTGCCTTTACATTAAATTAATTGATCTAAATTGTCATTATCAGTACCATGTGAATCAAAGGGGTCCCAAAATCGACCCAAAGATTCCCATGGTCGTAAATGACTCAAATAATATGTTTTGTACATGTTTTGATGTAATTTTGAATAATTATAATATTCTTTTTACCTTGAATTACCCTATTTTTCTTTAATCGTGGTAAATGAAAGTCAAAAGTTACTATTCAAAAAAAAATTACTTTCATCTTAATGAACCAAATTTTACTTATTAATGAAAACCATGTATATCAGATTTTTGAAATTCAATTCATTGAAGTGATAAATTTTTATTTAAATGAAAAAGTTAGTTTTTTTAACTACTACTAAGTGTTGTCACTATTCATCAAAAATTGAAGTTTTTCAGAAAAATACCAAAAATTCAGCCTAAGATATATTTGATATTCCAAATTCAAAAATGATGTCTGTTTTTCCAAATTCAAAACATAGAAGTGGAATTAATTAATTTCAAAATTAATTCTCGTTATCAAAACAAATATCGTGTTTTTCAAAAACAATAAATATCAAAAGATTGAATCTTTTTTATGTCCAATTTCAAAGTGAAATTAATTTCAATTACCAAAATTGGAAGAAATGGTAAAGATATTTTTCAATTTAATATTAAATCCAACTAAAAAGATTATATAACCATATAAATAAATAATATTAAAAGGATCTTTTGAATTAAAATAAATTATTTTTCAGTATTCATTAAAAATTGAACATTATCAGAAAAATACCAAAAAATTACCCAATGTAAAATTTAATGTCCCCATTATAAAAAAGGATTATATATGGTCTATTTGAATGTATTAAAGTTACCAAAACTATATTTAAATAGGTATCACCATTAAAATGCGGTAAATCAGCCTTTTAATGTAAATTATGCTTAAAATTAGATTCATTCATATTTTAAGCCTCTAACATTTTATTGGATAAATGTAAATACATTTAGAAATCATGTATAATAATATTGTAGTTAGATTCATTAATTTCCACCAATACAACGACTAGGAGTTAACTACAATTTAAAATAATAATATTATATTATTAGTTTGCAACGTAAGATTCCAATCAAACACGATGTTGGGTATCGAGTACGCCATCGAACATAGAAACCCCTTTAAAGTAAAAGTAATATTTAATTCACAAATTTTAATAAACATAAAATATGTCTTATTCTTCATTTTACTGGGATGTTACATGAACTGTGGATAACCATTCCATACCTAAGATGACGTTGTATGGCCTCGACACCGCTACATAAAGATCTCAGCCGAAGCTCTCGCCTCCTAGAGTAATCTCACACTGCCGGAACCAGTGCTTAATCATTGAGTCTTCTCCCATTGAAGTCTCTAGCTGTAAGGATCAAGCCAACGGCTCCGTCGGAATCATTGAGCTCCAAAAAAGGCAGCAACATTAAAATAATGAATCAAACCTGGGACTATAAGTACTGTAGAAAGGGTGTAGTAGACACAGATAGTACCTAGAATCATATCAGGTGTGCCCTGGTCATAGACCTCAAATTTCTAGAGCTGATCTCACCTTTGTCCCCAACTTCCATGTGGTCAGGGTGGACCTCCTAGTGGTAGTGGTGCTAGTACTTTGAAACGTCGTCCACCACCCGCTGCTTGGACATCTCCTCTGTCATGTCTGCCTACTTCTAGGGGACCACCACAGTGGAACCTCTGCCTCTTCTTGGGAGGTCTCTATACTGTCTGCTACTCATCTGCATGGCGGGTAGGAATGTCACGAGCCATGTGGCCCTGCTCGCCGCATTCATAGCACTCCCTACTCCTCGTATATCCAACTCTGTCTCATGTGCCTCACACAACCGAATCTGTATCCTGGGGTCACCCACCTGGTGTTATAGTTCGCTTGGACCTCTCTGTCAACTTTCTAGTACCGGCTGCAGAAGACTCTTCTATGTGTCGTCCTGTGGTGGGTCTCGCCACTGGTGACTGCACAGTGAGAAAACTCTCTACTAGAAGGGATCTCTCTAGCACCCGTGCCTGCATCGAGATACAAAGGGGAATTGTCGAAGCCCTTATTTCATGCATGAGTCCATGCTCGATGGTTTGAGCCTTGAAGAATGGGTCCTGTACCATATCCTTCGAGTAGCGTGAGAGGTCAGTGAACCTCACTGAGTACTGAGCTACTGTAATGTTGCCCTACTGAAGATGAAGTAACTCAGGTATCTACACCGCACGAAGGGTGGATGGAACAAACTCTACCCAGAACAGGCTATCGAAGCCTGCCCAGAGTAGTGATGCCTCGTCATGCACCTAGAGAATTAGGCTCCACCATCTACCTGCTCCTGCGTGTAGGAGACTCACGGAAAGGATGAACATAAGGTTGTCTAGTGTCCCTACCAATCTGTAAACTCTCACGATAGCCTCCAGCCAATCCTCAGCTGCTTGTGGGTCTGTCTCTCCCCGAAACCTAGGCGGACTCTGGTGCTGGAACTCATGAAACGCACTCAGGCGGCATGCACTCTCTGCTGCTGGGGATGGTGGTATCGGTTGCCCAGTGTGTAGTGGTGCCATTGGTACCGCTGCTGTGATGGGTCTCGACAGAGAGGCCTCATCGCTCGATGGGATACAATCTTGTATGTAACTCGGAACCTTAGCTGGCTGCCTTCGTGGGGCCTTCCTGAAAAGAAACAGGAGAACCATGGTTTAAACAGTATACCTAGTGAGCTAACACAAATTAATCATAAATAAAATATTTTTGAAGGAAACACACACACAATCAGTGTTTTCGTGCACTGAGTCAAGAATCAAAGTTCATGGTCCTGGTGTATGGATATGTCGGTCGCCACACCAACAATGGACTCCCTGGACTGAAAACCACATGCAATACCATTAACACTATTGCTTCAAATAAAATATTGATCAGATCCCAGATTTATGTGGTTGAACCGACTCCTCAGATAACAATTTGTCACGACCCGCCCTCGGGGCCCATGTCGTAACTACCCCAGGCCCGCCTTCCATAGGCCATGGGCTGGTGACTAACACCAAAGGAGTAATCCCAATAAAAGGGAAGGCATTGCCTTTGACCTAAAACAATCACACAGTTTGAACACAATCATTAGAGGCAACATCTACAAATAAACACTAAGTAAAACCGAATACAAGAGAAATTGCAGAAAGGAAAGGGGCTGGAAATACAAGCCCAAAAGTATAGTACAACTACAGAAAAGTAAACAACATCTACTGCGTTGTCCTCCAGAAATCCCACCTGAAGGGTGGGTATAGATGGCCTCCTCAGCACCTCATGTACATCTTTCTGCTCTATGTACGTCTCGCCAAGTGGTCCACCTCCGTGTACCGTCCAACTCCACAAGTCTTTACCTATATTAGTGCTTCCCGTCATTTAAAACCAACACATTGAAGTGTGGCCATAGCCCATGTAGGGGTGAGTTTAACAATACTTAGTAGGGTCCCCGAGACCTCCGAAGGTCTCCCAGATTCCACGAAGGATAAACTACAGAAGAATGATACAATCACAAAGTATCAACCAACCCTGTAAGGACCCATAAATTTGAAGGAATTTCTTTTCTTAATTTCATTGTAATTTTACGAGTCTGTGGCTTCTGACGACACTTGATTCTGAAGCTCGGTGTGCCCAGAATCAATTTATGATTTTTATCTCGAGTATGTTCAGTAAACGAGCAAGCGGGTTTTTCTATCTTTTGAACCATTGCTCAGAATTGAAATCCTGAGGCACTGATGAAATCGCCCCGCCGATAATTTCTTAAGGGAACCTTTATTGTAGTCTTGTTTGTGCGGGGGAAGAAGTTATTTATTGGGGTTTAATTAAACAATTAAAAAAAATTATACAATTTTATTTATATCTACGGTGGTTAAATCCTACAACGGGGAGTTATGGGTGGGGCCCAAAACCACCTAACTACCCTTGTGTGGATATTTGGGAGGTGGGGCCCACACAAGCCCCAACCTTCCACCATCCATAACACTTTTCAAACCCCTCTTTAAAATCCTCAAATATCTCCCTTAAACCCCTTTTTAATTAACTTATTATTGTTGACAACTCGCCCATTTATGAGACCTCTTCACATTCTCCTCTCCTATTAATTCATGACAACACCTTAATTAATAATTTAATCCTCCAATTTAATTAATGAGGCGTTTAAATTTTGAAATGGATGTGTTAATAAGAATATTAGCCAAGACTAATATTTTATAGGGAGGATACTTTTTTATGGGATGGAGATCCACTGGAGAACTTCCTATCCTTCCTCCATTGTTGCACCACCACCGTGGTTCCATCTTCTCCGACGAGACACTGACGACCGAGCAGGGATAGGTAGCATGGTGCAGGCACAAAGAACTATGATGACTTTAACATCTTCACGACATCGGATCCAACGAATGATGCTCAATCCAGGATCGAAGGAAGTTTACAAAAGCAACAAACACCAACGGCCATCATCACCTTCATCTCTTACCTTGTAAAAATGTCAATGAGCTGACATCTGCCCTTTCGCAACACTGTCATCCACGATCCTCGGCTACCGCAGATCTTTCTTGAGGTAGGGCAGTTTTCATTTATAGTTTATATGTGATTTATACCCTCATGCATGGGTATTTAATTTTAGGGTGTTTGTATAATTTATTTTGAATAAATTATACCCTTATCATTGATGAATTAATGATTGAGCCTCTAATGCGGATGGAATAGGCTAATGAACAAGCCCGGTCCCTCCATTGGTTGTTCTTTTGTGCGCGGATTGATGGGAAATGATGAAATGGAACCGCAATGGAATTTGGAAGCCTTCGCAGTAATGTTTGGGACCCGAGAAGACCCCTGGCACAGACGGAAGCAAAAATGGACCACCAGAGAATCTGCAGTGGCCAGAGAAAGCTCATGGCGGTGTGGGTCGCCTAACTGATGGCACCAAAGACCGGAGGCGGCGGTGCCCCAGTGCGCTTCTGGAAGAAATCCTCCAAGGAAATAGCTGCAGCGGCGAAGTATCAAACACCATGGTCGTGCGGGATCCGGGAGGTGGGGCGCCGCCGGTTCAATCAACACCCCCCCCCCCCGCTCGAAGCAACATGATCAGCCAACTGGACGAGCCGCACTAGCCGGGCCGGGCCGTGCCCAATCAGGCCAGACCCGGACCCAAGTCTAGTCAACCCGTTTCGGGCCGACCGAGGGGGTGTTGGGCCGGGTTGGACCGGGCCTAGACCCCCTATTTTCGAACTGTTTTCGGTTAAACAGACATATCTTGAGATACAGACCTCCAATCGATGTACTATTAGTTTCATAGGATTCCTCAGATCCAGACGGTAATTTCCGTATTTTACACTCAAGGTTTTAGTGATGTTTGGTTAAGGCCGGGTTGGTTCGTACCTGAAACTAACCGGGCCCTCGGAGCGGAAACGCTTATAACCTGAGCTTTGGACATCCAATTGACGTGCCATCGACTCTGTTGTATTCCTCATTATGAGACAGTTCTTTTGGAATACACCAATTGAGTTTTGGATGCGGTTGGAGTACAGCCGGGTTGGTTTAGCTTATAAGCCAACCGGGCCCCGGTAATGGAAAGGATAATAACTCTCAGACCGTATGTTCATTTGATGAACCATCAGCGGTGTAGGGAATCACATTGAGAAATGGTTCCATTGAGTATACCCATGAGTGTTTGGGGTACTGTTGAGATATGGTCGGGTTGTTTCGTACACGAATCCAACCGAGCCCCTGGAACGGAAATGTTATTAACTCACATACCGAACACCTGATTGATGTGCCGTCTATTGCGTTGAGACCCCTATGAAGAGGTGGTTCTTGAGATAATTATTAATGGAAATTATGATTCATGGAGTATCAACCAGTAGCTCGTGGTGTGGATCCTCCCTAAGACGATCGTACGGAGTTCGGGGACCTCGTAGCTGGCTGAGTCCTGATGACTACTTGTCTGATTCGAGTCGGAGTGACTTTACTAGCTCAGTGGGGTGCCTAAAAATCTTTGGGAGGCAGACCCACGGTGGAGATCCGTACTATTTTTTGGTGGCAGACCCGCCGTACTCGACAGAAGGAGTACCTCTGTAGGCTGTTAGGGGGTGCACTACTATGTTGGGGTGGCAGACCCATGGTGGGGACCACAACTTTGTTTGGGTGGTAGACCTACGGTACTCGACAGGAGGAGTACCTCAGTAGTCTAAGGTAAGTGAGTAGCACCTCAGAGTTGTGACATGATCATTATACTCCTCAGAGGAGGAGCTCTTCAGTAGTTTTGGCTTCGATATCATTAATGAAAATCCTGGTTTGAGCTGAGTCAATGACCTTTTTGTTTCCTAATGATTGAGATGGGTTAATTGATAAATTTGGTATAAGTATGGGCTTATACCTAAGTAAGGGTTATCTATTGAGATTTTTATTTGTGGTTATCCATGTTGGATTTAGTGATACCTTGAGGGTCTTGGAGTCCCTACTGAGTATTGCTATACTCACCCTTGGATGGGATATGCCCGCACCTCGTTGTGTGGGATTCAGATGACGAACAACACTGATAAAGACCGAGTGTACAAGGACTGGACGGTACCCGGAGGTGGACCTAATGACGAGTCAGTACCTGGAGGTGGACTTCACGACAAGACGGTACTCGGAGGAGGTTGGTAGGCAAGAGTGTTAAGGAGGCTATCTATACCTAACCTTCATGTAGGATTCGAGGTGGACGACCCATGAGCTGCTTCTATCTTCCAACTGTTTTTCTTTTATCTTATACATTTGTTCATTTGTATCTGTAATTTTTTGTTGGGTTTGTACTCTGGCCAATTTTCTTTTCAACACTTTCTTTTGTACATAGTGTATTACATCCGCTTGTACTCTGGTTGGATGTGTTTGTGTTTTATAAAGGAAATTCCTTCCTAGTTATCTGGATTTAAGCCTTTGGTGATAGTTTTCATCCCTCTGATATATGGAAGGCAGGCTTGGGGTAGTCACGGCACGGGTCTCAAGGACAGGTCATGACAAAGTGGTATCAAAGTAGTCTGTTCTGCCGCAGAACTTATGACTCTGATATTTTCTTTCAGTGAAGTAATAGTGTTAATAATACTGAGTGAGGTTTTCAGTTCAGGGAGTCCAGTGTTGGTGTGGCGGCCGACATATCCATACACCAGGACCCTAACTACTGATTTCCAACTTAGTTCATGAAAACACTGATTGCATGTGTGTTTTGAAAAGTTTTAAAGTCTGTTCAAACCATGTTACCCCACCAAGTATAAATCGTTTGACCGTGTTGATTCTGTTTAGGATGCCTCCACGTAGACTGTCGGTTGGAGTTTTGAGATAGTACACGATGATGGCCCACAAAGAAAAGAGGCTCTGGTGCAGGACCCTTTTTCTATGTTGGCATCTTTGGGTGGTGTACCAGTAGCACCACCACCCGTTGGGCAGCAGATTCCACCAGCCATACTAGCGAACAATGGATGTTGAAATAGCATGTTTCAAAAGTTCCAACAGTAGAGGCCTCCGAGGTTACGTGGCAAGAGAGATTACTAGGCAGTAGAGGACTGGATGGAGGCCATTGCTAGAGTTTTCTGCCTAGTTTAGACACTAGTTGAGCATATGGAGATCTTAGCTACTAGTGTTTCCCAGTGAGTGACCATGAGGTTGGTCCGCATAGTGATGAGGCTTTGGTACGTGGACTGATTCCTAAGATAGTACCTTCGGGTAGTGAGCCAGCTATATAACTACATGTTGGACAACAGTTACAACCAGCAGTATCAATAGATGACATATGTAGGTTCAGTGCCTTACACATGTTTCAGCATTAGATACCCCTAGGGTTTTGAGGATATCATGACTCACAGGTGGCTTATAACTGGCTTGAGGAGGTTTCTGAGAGGTTTCTAGAGTTATGCATCTTCGGCAGGATGACATGTCGGTAGATGTGTTGTCATCGAAGCAATACTGATCGTTCCTAGTACATGATGAGTACTATTTGATTAGTGCATTAGAGCTCTAACCTCTGAGCGAGGTGTGTTTAAAGGATATCAGATCCATCACCTTTACTCTATGCATTCCTACTTATTATAGGGTGCTAAAGATAACCTTTTTGGTTGATAATTCATTGGCTGAATTGATACAGACAGAAAAGGTTGGTAGAGGGAAAGTATGAAACTGGTGCCAGTCTTGGAGACTTGGGCATGTAAAATGTCTTAAGAAGAGGAAGTGTTAAGGAAAGATGAATCTGTAGATCAGCAGGCGTGGAAGCATAGTTGGGGGAGCAGCATGAGGTGGTGTGCATTTCGACAAATTACAACCACCCGCCTTTGTAGTCCCCACCTGGATCAGGGAGCATGAGGGTAGGGGAATAAATTAGCTGCATGCATTCATGTGGTGTGACCCAAGGGATTTATGAATGATTCGATGTACTGTCTGTGTCTACTACTAGCTGTAGTAACAACATACATTGATACGAATCATTTATTCCTTCCGTGAATCTTGTCTCAAACCCAGAGATTCTGGTTAGGCCGTTGACTTGACCCTCATGTCAGGAGATACCTTTAGGAGGAGACTTGATAATCACGCTTATGCTGATGTTGTGATCTGGACCTTGAGGTGATAGTTTCAGTTGGAACATCTTGGTGAAAGCGTCGAGGTCTTACAACGTTAGTTTTTGTATGGACTGGGATACCACAATTTATACACAGATTGACTGTACTAGGAAAAAAATTTGTGGTTTACCTACAACGTTGGGATGGGTTTTTCCTTTTTCTGCAAAAAGGAAAACCCAGGTAGCACATGATGGAAGCATGCATAAGTGGGTGCAGTCGATCACTCATGAGTCGGCCAGACCTAGATGTGTGCCAGACTTCTCTATAGTTGCTGCACCGCTTTTAGCATTGATGAAGAAGGGGAAACTATTCATTTGGTCAGAGAGATTACAATAGAGCTTTTTGGAGATGAGGAATATGTTGACCAGAGCGCCAAACTTGAGGCTACCAGAGAAGGTGCAGATCATCCAGGAGTGGATGAAGACTACATAGAGAAAACAAGATTCCTATGCTGATATAAGACAATGACCACTAGAGTTTGAGGATGGAAACCACATCTTCCTACGATTCTCTCCTCGGCGAGTTCTACAGAGTTTTGGCCAAGGTGGAAAGTAATATCTAAGGGTCTTTGGACCATTCCATATCCTCAGTAGTGTAGTTGAGGTGGCTTACATCTCGACTCCTCCACCTCAGTTTCACCTGGTGCACGACGTCATCCATGTATCACAGCTGAGGAGATGCGTGCACAACCTAACTGTCATTATCAACCACTGGGAGATGGTTATCGATGATGGGGAGACATGAAGAAGATTCCAATAGATATTGAGGATCAAAATGAGTGGGTCCTATGAGGATGATCAATTCCTCTTGTGCGCTTTCGCTAGCAGCATGAAAACCTCTAGGATAGCACATGGGAGTGAGAGGGTCTTTTGCCAGCTCAGTATCTCCTTTAGTTTCCCTAGTTTGTGTTGTAGCTTTATAGGGACGTAAATCCTTGAGGTGGGAGTAATTTAAATACTTGGAAATTTCATGTAAATTTTTTTTATTAATTTTTCTAGATTTTTACAAGTCTGTGGTTTCTGACAGCACTTGATTCCGAGGCCTGGTGTGCCCGGAATCAATTTCTGAAGTTTATCTCTGATACGATCAGTAAACGAACGAGATGGTTTTTCTATCTTTTGAACCATTGCTCACAATTGAAATCCCAGGGCACTGATGAAATTGCAACGCTGTTAATTTCTTAAGGGAACCTCTACTGTAGTCGCGTTTGTGTGGGGGGAGAAGTTATTTATTGGGGTTTAATTAAAGAAGTAAATAAAATTGTTGTACAATTTTATTTATAGCTATGGTGGTTAAATCCTACAAATGGGAGTTAAGTGTGGTACCCAAAACCACCAAAATACCCTTGTGTGGATATTTGGGATGTGGGGCCCACAAGATCCCCAACCTTTCACCATCCATAACACTTTTTAAACCCCTCTTTTAACTCCCCAAATATCTCTCTTAAACCCCTTTTTAATTAACTTGTTAATGTTGACAACTAACCCATTTATGAGAACTCTTCACTTTATCCTCTCCCATTAATTCATGACAACATCATAATTAATAACTGAATCCTCCAATTTAATTAATGAGGTGTTTCAATTTTGAAATGGATGTTTTAATAAAAATATTAGCCAAGCCTAATATTTTATTAAGGGAGGAGCTTTTTGATTGGAGGGGGATCCGCTGGAGAACATCCTCTCATTCCTCCATTGTTTCACCACCACCGAGGTTCCATCTTCTTTGATGAGACCCTGAAAAATGAGTAGGGATCAGTAGCATGGTGCGGGTGCAACGAACTACATTGAATTCATGTCTTCCCTGTGTCGGATCCAACGAATGACGCTCAAGAAAGGATCGAAGGCACTTTACGAAAGAGATGAATGGAAATGACCATAGTCACATTCATCTCTTGCCTTGCTATGACGTCAATGAGCCGACATCCACACTTTCGCAACACCGTCATCCACGATGCTCGGCTACCACAGATCTTTCTCGAGGTAGTAGAGTTTTCGTTTATAGTGTATATTTTATTTATATTCTCATTCATGGGTATTTAATTGCAGGGTGTTTGTATAATTTATATTGAATAAATTATATCCTTGCGGTTAATGAATTAATGATCGAGGCTCCAATGCAGAGGGAACAGGCTAATGAAAAAACTCGGACCCTCTACTGGCAGTTCTTTTGTGCGCAGATTGACGGGCGATGATGAAATGGGACCGCAACGGCGTTTTGATGGCTTTGCATTAATGTTCGGGAACCGAGAAGATGACTAGTGATGATAGAATCTAAAATGGACCACCGGAGAAACTCCGATGGCCAGCAGAAGTTCGTGGCGGCACGGGTCACCGGTGTTGTGGCGCCGGCGACCAGAGGCGGCGGTGCCCAAGCACGCCGCCGGAGGAAATCCGCTGCGACAACAGCCGCAGTGGCGAATCATCGGAACCCGCGACCACGCAGGATCCAAGAGGCGAGGCGGTGCTAGTGGGTACCACCAGTTCAATCAATGGGGGGCCGAACCCCCCCCCCCCCCCCCCCCCCCCTTCTCGGAGCAACACGCTCGGCCGACTGGCCGATACAGCCTCCCCCGATCTAGCCCGGGCGGGCCATGCGGACTGGTCGGTGCTGGTCGGGCTGGACCACGCCGGCTGGGCCAGGCCGCGCCAACTGGGATGGGCCGCGCCCAACCGGGCCGGGCTCGAACCCAGGTCGGGTCAACCCAGTTCGGGCTGACCTAGGGGGTGTTGGGCCGGGTCGTACCGGGCCTAGACCCCCTATTTTTAGACGTTTTTCAGTTAAACGGACATATCTTGGACTTCAGACCTTTGATAGACACACTTCGAATTGCATTGGATTTCATCGATTAAGATGGTCGTTTTGGTATTTTACACTCAATGTTTTGGCGATGTTGGTTATGGCCCGATTTGTTCGAACCCAAAACCAATCGGGCCCTCGGAGTGGAAACACTTATAATCTGAGATTCAGAATTCCAATTGACATGTTGTCGACTCTGTTGGAATCCACTTGATGAGATGGTTCTTTTTCCAAACTCCACATGGTGTTTGGATGCAGTTGGAGTATGGTTGGGTTGGTTTAGCATATAAACCAATCGGGCCCCTAGAATGGAAAGGCTAATAACACTCAGACTGGACGTTCGTTTGATGAACCGTCAGCGGCGTAGGTAATCATTTCGGGAAACGGTTCCATTGAGTATACCCATGAGAGTTTGTTGTACTATTGAGATATGGTCAAGTTGGTTCGTACGCATATCCAACAAGGCCCTTGGAACGAAAATGCTAATAACTTACAAACCAGACATCCGATGGACACGTCGTCTGTTACGTTGAGACCCAAACGACCAGGCGGTGATTTGAGATACTTATATTGTGGGACTTTGTGAAACTTGGAGTATTGACCAGTACCTCATGGTGTGGATCCTCTCAGAGAAGAGTGTACAGAGTATGGAGAGATTGTAGCTGGCTGTGACCTGATGACTGCTTGACCGATTCGAGTCGGAGTGACTTGACTAGCCCAGTGGGGAGCATTATAGTGTTTGGGTGGCAGACCCATTGTGGGGAGCACTACTGTGTTTGGGTGGCAGTCCCACGGTACTCGATAGAAGTTGTACCTATGTAGGCTATTAGGGGGAGCACTACTATGTTGTGGTGGTAGACCCATGGCGGGGAGCACTACTATGTTTGGGTGTCAGACCTTCTGTACTTGACAGGAGGAGCACCTAAGCAATCTACGGTTAGTGAGCAGTGCCTTAGAATTGTGACAGTAACACTATACTTGTCATAGGAGGAGCTCTTTAGCACATGTGGTTTCAATATCATTAATGAAAATCCTAGTTTGAACTGAGTCAATGAAATTTGCGTGTCCTCATGATTGAGATGAGTTACATGATAACTTAGTTATAAGTATGGGATTATACCTAAGTAAGGATTATCTGTTGTGATTTTTCATTGTGTATATCCTTGTTGGATTTAGTGAGACCTTAATGGTCTTGGGGTCCATACTGAGAATCATTATACTCATCCCTTCCTAGTTTATGCCCGTATCTTGTTGTGTTGGATGCAGATGATGGACATCACTGATAGAGACTGAGTGTACGAGGACTGGATGGTTCTCGGAGGTGGAGCTCATAGCGAGTCAAAACCCAGAGGTGGACTTCACGACGAGAGGGTATGTGAAAGAGGTTGGCGGGAAAGAGAGTTGAGGAGGATATCTGTACCTACCCTTTAGGTGGGATCTGAGGTGGACGACCCAGGAGCAGCTTCTATCTTCCAGCTGTTTGACTTTTCTGTTGTCAATTCGTTCAGTTGTAGCTGTATATTTCAGTTGAGTTTGTATTCTGGCCCATTAACTTTTCAAAACTTTATTTTGTACTTAGTGTATTACTTCTTCTTGTACTCTGGTTGGATGTGTTTATGTTTTATAAAGGCAATGACTACACATTTATCAGGATTTAATCTTTGGTGCAATTCGCCAGCCCCTGGCCTATGGAGGGTGGGCTTGGGGTAGTCACTGCACGGGCCCCGAGTATGGGTCGTGACAAACCCTACTTATGTATTTGACCATACATATACCTAAGTTATCAACCACAGTCTAGATCCAACCCTCGAGCCAATA
Source organism: Viscum album (assembly GCA_963277665.1). Taxonomy (NCBI): domain Eukaryota; kingdom Viridiplantae; phylum Streptophyta; class Magnoliopsida; order Santalales; family Viscaceae; genus Viscum; species Viscum album. The sequence continues at coordinate 847,500,358 of OY728164.1, read as the reverse complement.
CAACCCAGTCCACACAAGAAAGTAAGTCAATCACATATATTATAATGATTAAAAGTCAAGACTCATTTCACACAGGTGTACATCATTCGTAAAGTGATAGAGATGATCAGATGTTGTCACTGATTCATCTAATGTATCTGACACACACAGGATACTAGACTAGCTAAGCTGTCAGACCCACATAGGATACAAGACCAGCTACTCTGTTGGACCCAAACAAGATACAAGAACAGAGGTCAAAAATGTTGGACCCACATAGTATAAAAGAATAGTAGTCATCACTGTCGAACCCATGGAGGATCCCAGTACAGTAGTCATCGCTGCTGAACCAACGCTGGACTCTGATACAATATTCGTCGCAGTCGCAGACATCTATAGGGTTCCCACACACAACATGCTCGATTCTAGGAGGGTATTCTCCTCGATCAAAGGGGTCGACACATCAAATATCACTAATTCCTAATTTTATGTATCCCGGAGTTCTGTTTCATCAGAAGAAACCCAACATGACAGACGGCGTGTCAATCAGACGCCCGATATGAGAGTTTTAAGTGTTTCTACTCCGAGGGCCCGGTTGGTTTCAGAATCAAACTAACCTGGCCATACAAAAACATCATCACAACCTTGAGTGGGATATACCAAAATGTTTTCCTCGATCCAAAGAATCCTACGCAATTGACGGTGCATCAATCAGAGGTTTCTATCTCATGTTATGGGTGAAAAACCAAAAGTAGCCTGAAAGGGGGGGGGGTTGGGTTTGTTCCGACCCAGCCAAACCCTCCATGGGTCATCCAAGTAGGGTGTGGCCCGGCTTGACGGCTATGGCCCGTCCCACTCAAGATCATCTCATCCCATACGGCAGGCAGCTCGAATCAGGCATAGGCAGCTCGGGTCGGTGGCCAGCTACGGCTCGGCCAGTAGGCCGAGCACGATGTAGGGGGGTGGCCCCCCGGTTCTCTGTAACAGTGGTGCTATGTGGCGCCACCCGTTTCTCCTAGAATCCACAAGGCGGGTTCCACTCCACTGCCATGGCTGATGTCATGGACACCTTTCGCTAGCGGTGCTCAAGGGGCACTGCTGCCCCCAGGCGGTCGGCCGGTGCTGGCCGCCACCTCTGGTAAGTGGCTGCGCCGCGCCGGCGACCCACACCGCCGCGCTCTTCTGCGGGCCATTGGAGTCATTTCAGTGGTCCGTCTTTCCACCCTTCAGTTCTTATGGCCTCATCAGTTCTTTCTCTTCACTACGATGGCCTCAAAACAATGTTTCCTATCCGTTCACATGTTGTCCAACAAACCGTACACCACGGAAAAATTGGCGGTGGGTCCAGACTTGATCGTTAGCACAGACCCACCATGTTAGTGGCTCAAACAATTATCCATCAAATAATATCCCCAATAAGAGGTTATAATTCAGATATATAAAATTATACAAAACCCCCTACCACGTAATCGGAATTGAACGCTAACGAGTCATGGAAGACGGGCACCGTTCCGTCAACGTCAGAGGATGTAGTGCTCGAAACGTCATGTCAAGAAAACGTCTTCGATGTACTTTATGGGCAAGGGTGCCTCCTTTCCTCCTCCAGTAGAATAAGGTTTTCATTGACAAACTTTGAGACATGGAGAATTCTTCATTTAAGAAAGGAGTTCTTCCTTGAGAGAATATTTTTCCTTGAGTTCTTTGTTAGAGAGGATAAATTCTCCCAAAACCTTCCCACAAAACATTTTCCAACAAAAATGAAATAATAGGCTCCCCAATATAATCATATTTCCATGCATTTCAAAAATATATCAAATCAATTCATGAAACCAAAAATAATTAATTTATTGTGAATCTCAATTAATTAATTAGTAGTGTTGGCACATTAAATGAGAGAGAAAGGTGGAAGGTTTAACCCTCATCAATGGGGGGTTCCGGGGGTTTGAAGGTGAAGTTGATGAGTTTATGTTCATGTGGGCCCCAAACACATTATCCTCCCATGGGAGGTTTGGTGGGGGTGGCCCCACCACCATCCTCTCTTTGGAGATAATAACCACCAACTAAATAGGAATGTGTTACTACACATTTTTATTTAATTTATAACTTTTAAGTAGAGAACCAAAATATAGCATCCATCCTGTATAAAACACAACCGAAGTAAAGGTCCTCTTAAGAAAATATTGGCGTTGCGAGTTCATTAGTATCCTCAAATTTCTATTCTGAGCTCCGGTTCAAAATATAGGAAAACCCACAAGTACGCTTACTTAAAGTACCCGAACAAAACTTCAGAAATTGATTCTGGGCATACCGAACCTCGAAATGAGGCACCGTCAGAAACTAATGACTCGTAAACTTCCAAATAAATTACGAAAAAATGTTCCTTGAAATTTCTAGGTGTTTAAATGTATTAAAAAATAATACAATAATTACAATAAATGATTATAATTTCTGGAGGATAAAAACATTAATCCATAAAATGTATCCTTGTATATCAATCGTAATAAAATTCAAGGAACCCTGGGGAAATGAAATATATTAATAGTGGGCTCAAATTCTCACTAAGGTTATAGTAAAATGGAAAGAATAATGAATCTATCGGAATAGTGAATAAAAAATGTAATATCTGAATGACTAAGCCATGAAATCAACAAAATGATAATAAGTCGAATAAAAAATATTGAATGGTTGATAATTGAAGACACATTCCATTTAAATATATTGATAGGGTAAAATAAATATGGCCCAGTAAAAAACTGAAAAAACATATTCCATCTAATCAATGAAATGAGATTGATATACATACCTGGATAGGACGACTCCAAATACAATGGATAAATAATAAATAAATCAAATTAAAGGATGTTTTTATCTATTGGATATCATGTCTTAGGAAAATTAATCATATGCTATCATGATCCATATTCCATAATGTTTAAAACTATATGTATAAAACATTATAATTTTTCTAACTTATTTATCTAATGAGAACCTATCGATGCATCGAGGGGATATATAATGTCCTACTCCCATCCATCAATCTATTTCCAAATCATTCCTCATATATTTGAATTTAATTAATTAATAAACAATATAGCTTATCAAATATCTATATGGATTAATGAATATATATTTATCAATATTTTCCAAAATTATAATACATCTATGAATGAAATAACATTCTTTAAAATTATATATGGTTTAGGAAATAAAAATATCCAATATATATTTTACTGATAATTAGTTTAAATTTATTTTTTTAATGATCATAGGAATGTACATATTTTAAAGAGACTAAAAAAGGAATCTAGGTAGTGAATGTGAATATTATTCCTGGAAAAAGCAATCATAACCCATCAAGAGGAATAATAATTATTGTATCAAAAAATCAAATCCAAAATGTATTAAAATAATAGATTACTGTCGTTTATTAATGGAAATATTATAATAATATCATTTAAAAACACACTTCAAAATATATGTTTTTTATCTTGAAAAACATTTTCAAAATCATTTATTTGGAAATTAAATTAAAAAAATTGTTTAAAAATAAACCTTTTAAAATTTTAATGGATGATTCAAAGAAACTATTGTGGGTAAATTTGTACATGTTATACAAGGTAAAAATAACAGTCATTTTTTAGGGTAAGAATGTTAAAAAAATTCTTTTTTTTAAAAGTGAAAAGATGGTTCCTTTTGAAAAAATATTTTAATGACAAAAAGTCTCAAAATTAATTAAATGCATAAATTTTAAAATGATAAAACATTTGGAAACCATTTTTGGAAACATGGTTTTTAGAAAATAAAAGTTTCTCACACTAATGAGATAATGGATCAGATTTTCTTAAGAAAAGTTTCTAAAATATTTTTAGTACCAAAGAGTGTAAAATGGTACTAACAAGTCAAATATGTAATAAATAGAAGAAGGAATGTAAAATTGTAGTGTGTATTGAAAAATGTTCATATAATTTACTCAAATGTAAATACATTTTACTGATCATTGAAATTATTATTGAGGGAAATATTATATAATTATTGCAATGTGTAATATAAAATATTAAAACAATTTTTAATTATAAGCCTAATGAAAGAAAAAAAATATGGAAAATTTTTAAATACCATGATGTCAAATGAATTAGTGGTATAGTATATTAAAAGTGTCAGTAGCTACACCATAAAAACTAAGTAAGTGGTGAATTCAACAGATACATCCAAGATGTGAAAAGTGAGAGGGAAATCACTTACCCAGTGTTTCATTTTTTTCTTTGATTTATATTTAACCACATTTATAAGGATTTTAAATAAGTGATTAATTATAATGTTATAATATTACTATTTACTATATCATATGTGTTCATTTTATAAAATTTTATTACCGGTTTGTTATTATCATTATTTATTTTCATTATTTTTGCTATCAATTGCCTACTTTCTCAAGTATGTCTGGACTTGTTACTTATTGTAACTATTACATCAAACATGATTTAATAATCTATAGAATTTATAAAATAATTTAACTGACATATTTATGCATTATATATGTATTTATTATAATCTATAATATTTGAATATAAGAAATGAACCATTCATAGAGACGGTATGCCGTACTTATGTATTAACTCAACTATAATTTCATTTCTATATTAAATGTTTGAAAATTAAAATATATATATGTGTATTATAATTAAATAAAATCATTTTTCTCATATATTTTACAACTTTATATTAAAACCACCCATTTATATAGTCCATGTATAGTGTGAACGAATCACCTCCCTTTGAGGAGGCGGCAGTCCACACTTGCACAATAGATGTTATCATATATACACCAGATGGAAATAATATTTGTTTGTTATATATAAACATAATAGAAGAATAAATAAATTATTAATAACAAATATATAACATATAAATATAGTTTCAATCATGATTACCTTCCATGAAATTTTGAAATGTGAGAATGAAAATTCATCATTTTGCATGGTGGTAGTTCGCCATACACAAATGGTATGTTTGTTACCAATTAGATAGAAGTGTATGTAACTATAGGTAATAACATAACATTAAAACATCTTATTATAATTATTAGAATTATTTTATCATTTAATAATTGAATTAGAATATTTTATTGTGTGTTGAATGAAAATAAAACAAAATATCTTGATGAATGATAATACCTCTTATTCAAGTAACTCTTTTTGGTTTGCCCCAAAGGGATTTCATTGATGAATTTCTTTCAAATTTTAGGATCATAGTATGAGTGATGGAATTTTTATGATTTAATTTTGTGTATACTGTTCGATGAATTGTGGATTGAGATGCATGAGCAATTGGGAGGATTGAGTGCCATTTTATTTTGGAAGACGAGTGACTGTCTTATAAATTTTGAAAAATCTTATTCCTAAAAAGTTTTTTCCTCTGAATGTGGATACAATAATATAATAAATTAGATACATGTGAGTATAGGGTCTTAATAATTCAATGAAATCAGTTTTAGGAAAGTTTCTATGTCAGTTTTTCCCTTATGATTACGGTTTAGTCACTTGATAAGATAACTTTTCTCTTAACTGTTGTAATTAATTATAAGAATATTAACTAATAATTTTTCAAAAAACATTGTAAACATGTTACAAAATATAAATTATTCATATTACAAATATGGAATCGATTTATCCAAATTCCAATCACATAATTAATAGATTTTATTAAATTAACCCTCACATACGGGATGTCAATGTAGGTTTTTAATGTAAAAATGTTTAAATGATTTATTTGTTTTTATTTATAATAACAAAGTTAAATTGATTAAAATTAAATTAATTGAATTAAGTTATATAATATTGGTATAAATAATCTTTTAAAAAATAAAATTATAGTTTATCCTTATAAATAAATTAGATGAAAAATTAGTTTTGAGTTAAAATTCTGTACTTTTATTATTCATTTTATAAAAGAAATGTCATAGAAGAATATCATAAACTCACCCTAACCTAAATTTTATATTTCACATTTCAAATAGAGTGTTTATTTTAATGTATATGATTTATAAAACTTCCAATATCTAGATTTATAATATTCTCCCCAATAAAAGGATGTAAAACCACCATCATAGAAGTATCTGTTTTTATACGTAATATTGGGGTTGTTATAATCTCAAACCTATGAAATATATTAGATGAACATAAATTTATTTTGTTGAATTTATAATATATATATTCCATTAATATAAATATCTAATTGTAATTAATTTAAATAAATTTGTGAGAATAAAAATAATATTCTCTAAAAACATTCACATTATATTAAATTATTTATTATATATGTTTCTATTTAATTTGTAACTAATAAATTCATTTCATATTTATGTAAACCATATATTTTTCTAATAGATTTAATCTTATTCCTAACCTCAAATTTATTGGATAGGTTATATCTAATTATTTTAAATAATAATATTTTATTAATATATTATTGTTTAATAAAACTCGATCTTGAGTGTAATGTAATCCATTAATGATAATCATTATTGTGTGTGAATTATGCTAACTCGGTGTCACGTTCATGGAAAGAAATAAAATATATTTAATTTATATAAAAATTAAAATATATTATAAATTAATGGGATATAATATTCCATTACATGCTTAATGTTACGTGTGATACATAGTATCAAATACAATGTTTAAAAATTATATTTTTAGGGTTTCACATTATCCCTAGAATAATTATATTTCATCCTCACAATTGAATCTCAATATATATGATATATTTTTTGATATTTCCTATTGTATAAATCCCATATTATGGAATGTTTTATTAAGAAATCCTCTAGAAAGTAGAGAATGGGAAGTACCAAGGTCACAAGGAATAACATGTTCCTAGGTCTCCTAATAAGAGATCATTAGTGGAATGCATATATCTATACACGGAAGAAATGAGTTGATCATTATAGGGAGTCATTTAGGTCATAAATCACATAAAAGTGGCTGATAAATGGAAATTTGAAGGCATAAAATCCATAAATCCTAAATTATTTAAAAGATAATAGGTTTTAAAACAATTAATAATTTATGAAAACCATTTTTCATGATTCATTTCTTCATTTTTAGAAATTCATTTACCTTAATAGGATATATTTAAATTTAAATACATAATACATTTTTATTTCATATGAACAATTTAATATTTTTCTTATGCTTCGATCAAATTATAATTCATCCCTTACATCAAGAATTTGGTATCCAAAATTTAACATGGACCCCTAATGCACTAAATTAAGCATTTAATGGATTTTAAAGACTGTAAATTAGTATACTGTCTACAAATTTCTGTTGAACTATTGTCTAAAACCAATACGGTTAAGGAATTAATATCTAAATACTTAAAGATACACAAAATGTTCATCACTAATATTTATACATCAAAATTTTCAACTAAAAACAATTACATATTACCAAGATAATTTCATAGTTCGATAGTTGTCCTTAAACCCTTATGGTCCTTCGGTAATGGGTTTAAGACCCATATCGATTCCATAATTTATTATTTATCTCATGTAATACTATTTTTCTGTTTTATAAATTAATATTTATATAATTTATATTATAAATACACTAAAAATACATGAAATAAGTTTAAAAATTAAATATAATTTTTACTATGGTTTTTATAACAACCCACATTCATAAATAATTCATAAAATTATTTCTATATAGAACATTCCATAGTATAGTTTATATGCTCTCAAAATGGGAATTGAATCAGATAACATATATGTTTCCCAAATTTATGGAAAATAACTATAAAGGATTCCCAACGATTAGTTTACCTCCTTCAGTCACACTCTTCTTTTTTCCTCACAAATTAATTGAATTATGTCATTATTTCCCTCATATAATTCAATTCCCCATTCCATTTCAACAAATTCCTTGGGTTATACTTATATATGTATTTAATAGGAAAAATATATCCTTATTATCTCAATCGTCACCTCCACTTGATCTCTTAGAAAAATCAATCATTCACTTATTTGGTGTTTTCAGAAGCTGGTAAAGGAATATTTTGTTAATAATATTTCATGAAAATTGATTATGGATAGACATGATACGTTTTTCTCTTATAAACACCACACTCAATTTTTAATTTTCACCATCTTTCCTTCATGTTCAATGTTAACTTGATTCCTTCAGGTACAAGACATTGAATAATACTATAACGCTAAGTGGGAGTAACAATTGTAACACCCCAAGATTTTATGAAAAATATTCTTTTTAATTTCATTAATGTCTTGTGTTGTATGCTACACCAAAAGGATCTTGCACAACACACATCCCTGACTTTCCTATTATTACAAACAATCGCGACCTTCCTCGATAGCGTGTGTAGTACGCAATACTGAGTTTCACTAAACGAGATATTATTATAATATTATTATGAAGTAGACGTTATGAATAGTAATACCCACTTTTTGAAATTTTTTAAATTTTATCATTCAAAATGGTCTTCATTTTTTGATTCGGAATATCAAGATTATCTAAGGGTGAAATTTTGGTACTTTTCAGATAAGTTTCATATTCCGATGAATAGTGAAAATTACTAAATTTTAATTAAAAACAACCTTTTTAATTAAAATAATTAATAGCGATAAATTATTAATTTGAGTGGTTTAAAATTATATTTAGAATATAGTTTTACAATTTAATAAAATGTTAGTCATTGTATGTAATTTCACATGTAAACCAGACATAAACAAGTGTTAATCTTTTGATAGTTATTATCTATGAGAACACACTATTTGTTTTGACGACGGTAATTAATTTTTAAATTAATTAATGCAACTGATATGTTTTTAATTTCGTAAAATATACTTCATTTTTGAATTCATAATATCAAATATAGATTAGGCCTAATTTTTGATATTTTTCTGGAAACTTTCATTTTTTTGATGAATAGTGAAACCACTAATGGTAGTTAAAAAACTAAATTTTTCATAAAACGTAATATTACCGCTTCTGTGAGTGTAGTTTCAAAAATCCAAGAGACACCATTGATGTCAGTAAGGAAAATGTGGTTCAATTAGATGAAATTAATTTTTGGTGAATAGTATCTTTTTACTTTTATTTACCACAGTTAAAAGTAAATAGGGTAATTAGGGTTAAACATTATATTATTATTACCCTAACACATGTCCTAATTCTATTGGATAAGTGTAATTTGACCAAAAACAACCTTAGGAATAAAATATGACCAATTTTCCAACTTGAATAAGATTAGGACATTTAATATAAATTTATTTAAAGAAGGGTTAAAATAGTTAAAATCGAAGTTTAATAAGTAAATTATTTTAAATATAGGGTTATACATAGGATAAATTCGACTATAAATATTAACTAGAAATATAGAAAGATTTCCTACATAATTTTATTTTATTTGTAATTTTTAGAAGTTAAATAATTTAATTTATTTATGACACAAAGATGATGCAGTAATTATCTTATTAATGAAATATTGACATAATTGCTGTTATAAATACCTAAATAAATGTAATTTGAGACTTTTTTTGAATTCCACTTATTTTCTACGTTAATATTACATGTTATTATTGATTTAAATAACTTCTTGAGAACTAATAATTCTTTTATTAGTTTCACAAATATCAATTACTAAATAGTGTCAAAATTGACATAAAATAGATTTTAAAACAAATATTATATTATCAATTGTTATTCTATTCCTAAAAATCTTATGTTCAGCCAAATGACTTAGATAAGGTTATATATATTAATAATAAATAACTTGGGGTTCTTTTGGCTTCATATAGTATGTTTATTAACCTTATAGTGTAAGAACACAAAAAGACACGGTAAAAGTAAAATTATCTAACATAAAGTTAAACCAAAATGATAAGGTTAAAATAGTAAAATAAACTTGTCCAAATTCTATTGGATGAGAGGGTTTCGACCCATCCCCACCTTAGCTTCGAAATAACTCAATTTGGAGCTATTAAAAACCGATTATGACTTTATAATAAAATAATATTTTTAGTTGTTCCAAAAGTGCCCCTCTCCTCCCTTATAAAAGGGAACCTCATCCCTCTCTTCCTCACACCATTTTGGGCCTTCAAGCTCGGAAAAACCCTGAAAAATTCTCTTCTCAACTTCCCTAGAAACATCCTATAGGTCATGGTCTTCTTCAAAGGCAAATTGTAGTGCCCTAAGAGGAAGAATCAAAGAGGCGCTTCAAAGAAGAGGTAATGTCCGTTACCGATTCATTCAACTTTATTTCTTCTTCCACTTCTTATTATTAGGTTGTTTCATTATGAAGTAATATCATCAGTATAACACATATACTAATATTTTATTATAAGTATGAAACAACCCTATTTCACCATCTATCCATCCTACAGAAAACAAAATCACCGCGCGTGCGTACGTACGGAATACCGTCTCCACGCAGTGGTGTAATCTATTTTCCACCACCACCTTACATGGAAGGGTATAATGGTGTACATAATAACTATATATGATTATTTTAAAGTGATATTTATTCTTAAATAGTATAAATACACTCCAATACAATTCCACGATCATGAGAACGATATCATCTCTCTTTCGTACGTACGGACTACCGTCTCCACGACGCGATGAGATTCATTCTCCACATTAGCCATTCATGAATGATTATAAAGTATATATAACATGTAATCATGAAATATTTGAAATAATAATGATTCTGGATTTATGTGTATATATATGTATGCCATCTACTTAATTCCATTCAACTCAATAAGGAAACGAAAACAACGTTCATGCATACGTACGACCTACCGTCTCCACGAATGGTGTATTTCATTCCATTTTCTGATCTATTATATATATGTATATTCTGAATATATATTATATATAAATCATGTTTTATATTCTGTAATTAAGTAATCATGATCTAAGTAATCATATGAATAATTACAAGTCAAAACACGGACGACAAATGAAACGATTTTACCCAAAATGCCCTTTAACATGGAATTTACAAAAGAATGGGTAATATAAAGTCATAAGTGACCATATATGATATCATAACAATGATTATGATTCTAGAATAATTCAATGACATTATTTAAATCATTATACAGGAGGTTCGGACTCTTACAAAGCAAATCAGACCTAAGGTATGGGAAATATCACAATCTCATTTTTATCCGAGATTGTTTATACTTTGAAATTTACTGGGGTGTATTTTATCATCCACATCCATGTTTCCTCAATATATAATATTATTTCAATCCACCTAAAATTTTTTAAATCAAATTTTACCCTTCTGTGTGTTTTTAGTAAAAGATATGAAAGGAATCTTTTGTCATTTTTCGTACGAGGTACTTTTTGACTTTTCCGACAAAAGTACGAGAAGAATGTTTTTTTATCTTATATGGCATGAATGGATTTTTAAAACATTATTTCCAAGAATCTTACGTTACAAGTTTTCATGTTTATTTTTAATAAACTTTTTTTAGTTTAGAATTGTATGACATACTAATAAAGGCAAAGTGTTTTTGAAGCAGAAAGGATATTTTCCTCAAGAATGGAGTTCAAGTGTTTTATTAAAATTATTTTCAATCTAAGATAATAAAGGGTTCTAATTTTATCCCTATTATTACATTGATTTGATTATGTTGTGATGGAATTATTTTTATGAATTCCTTTATCTTATATGAATTTTTTTATGATGTCATGGTGTTTAAGAATCCCATTTTTATTACATGGGTTATGATATGGTGTACGGTTTATGATTTTATGGAACACATAAGAGTGGTATCATTATGAGATGGGTGGAACATATATCTTTCTCCAATACATTGGGTAAAGATTTTATATCTCATGAGATAGACATGGCTGGAAGGACAGGTTAAACCGGTTCAATGAAACATGACTAAAACAAGGAGTGAACTCGGTTCAGAAATGGACTTTGTCCACTAAGATAGTCTTGGAAATGAGTCTTGACTAATAAGAAATGATTCTCTATGATTAAGTGTGTATGGAAAAAAGTTTCATGTTTTAAGTTATGATTTTGGGATTACATTTCACTAATATTATTTATCCCATGTTATGATATGATGATCTCTTTTGCAGGTTAAGATTTCCAAAATGTTATGTTCTTATGAATATGGTGTGATTGATATTTCTTTTGTTTACCCTAGGCATTTGAGCTCACCCTTTTATGTTTTCTTTTCCCCAGGATATATAGAAAGGTTTTAGATAAAAAAAAGTATGATCTTTATGGGAGATGTTGAAGATCATTCACCATGATTAGAAGATTATATTTCGAGTTTCAAAGACACTAAACTATTACGGTCCTTGTGTGTGTGTTTTTGTTATGTACTATGTATTCCACAAAATTATTGTAATGTCCATGTATGATAAGCTTCGGGTCTCTACAAAAATAGTCATATAAAAATGTATAATCATTAAGAGGATATCTAAATAATGATATATTATATTCAATATAAACGAACCTTGGTAAATCCTAGGTTATTAATTACCAAAATCCTTTATAGTGTTTTCTATTGATAATATGAATTGTCATAATAATATCACTTAGGAGTGTCAAACAAGGTGTATAATAAGGCTTGTTGTCATGTACTAGTTTATATCATGTTTGGCCCGCAACACATTGTCAGAGTTGTTACTCCTACATACATATATTGAGGAACCATATTCACTTGAATTATCTAGATAGGGATCTATTTCTAGTAAAAACAATATAATATATTCCATAAAAAAATTTGGTTGTTCTTATATTTTTATCCTCAATGTCTATATCAGTGTTATGATCTCTAATACGTGGTTTATAAAATATATTTAATAATATCTCAACTAAACATTCTATGATATAAACTCAAGTGACCTAACACTAGGGATCACATATACGGTTACTACTACCATTACATTTTCATATGATAAAATTAAATCATGTACTAATGGACCAAATTGTTTAAAAAAATGGTAATCCTTGTCCATGAATGAGTCTTTGTTACCAAATAATGTACTAATTGAAATATAATTTGTTTTATTTATTGAGGATAATAACTTCAATACATATATAATATCCATTCATGTCATTGTTATTACATATCAGATAATCTAATGGAAATGAAAAATGATAAGGTTCATCTAAAATTCCAAATAAGGGTAAAGTCCATTGAATAAGATAATGTATCATTGAGAATAGTCAATATAGAAATGTAATAATTGAAGACATTATACTTAAAAAAGAAAATCTGAAAAAAATGTTTACTTAGTGGAATGTTAAATAATTGAAGACAAATTCCATCTAAATAAATACATAAGAAAAAATCAATATGTAATGGTAAGAAAATAAAAACACAAGATAATTAAATAATGAACTACATTTTAAATGAATCTATATATATTTTGACTCCAAATATGATGGATAAATATTAATTTAATCAAAATGATGGTAATTAATAATTATTTTATGTCATGTCTCGGGCTCATGAAAACCTCTACTATCAATATCCATTATCCCGAATGCTTAAAATTACAGGTAGAAACCTATTTATTTATTTTTTAAATTATTTGTATCAGGAGAACATGTCAATGCATTTGGGGGATATATAATTTATGGATTCCACCCATCATTTCCTTTCTATATAATTAATCATATTGAATAATTGTTTTAATTAATAAATAATATACTTTTTCAAATATCAATATGGAATAACGATTATTAATTTATCAATATTTCCTTATATAATCAAATAAATTTTGATGTAAAAAGGGTATGTAAAATTATATATGGATTTATAAATAAACATGCCCATGATAAATGATATGGATAATTAGGGTAAATACAATGTTTAACGATCCTCGGAAATTAAATATTTTAGGGGACCAACAAAGAAATAGAGGAAGTGAATGTCAATATTATCCTTGTCCAAATCAATCATAAACCATATAGAGTAAGAATAAGGAATGTATCGATACAAAATTTCCCTAGTGGAGTAAAATAATGGGGTTTTTTCATCTATGACTAGAAATATATTAAAAATATCTCTTGAAAACAATCTTGAGGAATATATATATTTATATTGAATTTTTTTCTTAAATCATTTCTTTTGATACTTAATTTTTGAAACTTTTTTCTAAATATTTAAATTTTAATATTGTAAAGGAATATTCAATAAATGATTGTGGTTAAATCCATAATTTTTATATGATGTATAAGGATCATTCATTTGTCATGGTAAATTGGTTAAAAAATGACTTTTTTTAAAAAGTGACAATAATATTACTTTTGAAACCATGGGTAAAATAAAAAAAGGATATAAATTTCATAAATAGTTTTATAATGTTTAAAAAAAATTTGAATTTTTTTTAAGAAAATAGGTCTTTACAAAAAACCATGTTTCTTGAGTATAGAGTGAATGAGGTCAAGTGTTGTTATAAAAAATTCCAAAAATATTTTGAGTACCAAATAGTGGAAATGGAACAAAAACATGATAAGGGAAATTAATAACCATATGGGAGGTAAATTAATGGTATTATTAAATAAAGTCAACATAATTTATTCAATCTAAAACACTTTATAAGGATTTTTAAAATTATTCAAGAGTAAAATAATATTTAAACATTCCAAAGAGTCCCATGCCACTTTGAAATAATTGAAATTGCAATCCTCATGAAAAAATAAAATTAATTGAAAATATAAATACCATGAAGAATACATGATTAATGATATAACATATAAAAATAGTAATTTGATACAACGCACATAATATTTAATTTTTTAATATGACATTTATTTCACAAATGTAAAAAGTGAGATGAATATCCCTTACCTTGAGTTTCCTTTTTGTGGGAATGTCATTTAAAATAATTTCTAATGGATTCAAACATGTCACTAACTTATATTATATCCTTACTGAAAATTATTATATCATAGTCAATATTCTAATAATATATTGTTACCAATTTGTTTTTAACTTTAATCATTTTAACTATTTCAATTGTTAATTTACTAGTTAGTCAAGTGTGTTTCGACTCCCAACATGTTGTTCAAATTACATTATTCTTGATTTAATAATTTTCATAATTTAGAACACATTTTAATTATAATATTTATATTCATTATAAATTTGTTTATGAGAATCAAAAATATTTGGAGTCCAAAATCAAGATGCAATGTTCATATAGATGGTAGGTCATACGTAGGAATAAACACAGCTTTCAATTTATATTCATATTAAAAAAAGAAAAATGATATATATTTATATAATTTTTACTTAATAATATAAATTTCATAAATTCCTCATTTTTTTAAATACATCCATTATGCATTCTTTGTATAGTGTGAACAAATTACATCTCTTTGAGGACATGATAGTCATAAAATCAATAAATGATGTTATCTTATTTACACAATATGAAAAGAATAATGGTATGTAATATATAAAAATAATAGAAGCACAAATACATTATAATTATATTATATAAATTAAGTAAATAAATTCTCAATCATAATTCCCAACCATGAATTGTGTTAATGGAAGGAATGAACAATCATTTTATCACAAGGTGGTAGTTCACCATACACGAAAAGTTAGTTTGTTGCCCATTTTATGGATGTGTGAGTAATAGTATTTTGAAACCATATATAAATAAAATTATTAAATTGATGATAAATATTTTGTTATTTAATCATAGAATAATATTATTTTTAGAGGATGGATAATGAGTATAAAATTAAAGAGCATGAAGAAGGTTGTTACCTCTTATTCGGGTAACACCTTATGGGTTGCACAAAAGGGATTCCTTGGATGAATTTATGCCCAAGGTGAGGCAACTAGGATAATATTAGGATTGTTTAGGATCACCTATTTGAGATATTGGGCGATGAAAATTGTCTTTATAGGTGTGAGGATATAGAATTATTGAGTTCCTTTTTATAGCAGAGGAGGAGTGGCTCTCTTGTAAATTTTTTAGAAAGGAATTAAACCAAAATTTATCGAATTTCATATGGCTAAAATAATAGGAAAATATTATAAAACGGTTTATATGGTAGAAATAAATCCATACCATGGATTTTAGACTTTTTTATATATCTTTTTTCTATTAATATTAATGATATGTATCTTGTTATACAAATATTTCTCTTAATTGTTTTAATTAATTCTAATCACATTAACTGATATTTTTTTGTAAATAACTAAGTTGATATTGTTAAAAATTAAAAATTATTTTCATTTATAATATATATTCAATTTTTCCAAATTACAATCAAATAAGTGGTAGAAATTAAGTTAAAATAAATCATGTATACAGGAAGACAAAGGATTGTTTTAATGAAAAAATATTGAAACAATTAAAATTGTTTTTATATCCAATTTCAGTGTGAAATTGATTAAAATGATCTATGTTTTAATAAATAATATAAATTTGGTATAATAATTTATTAAAAATATCAAAAAATATATTTTATATCTATAAATAATTTTTTGAAAAATTTATTTTGAGTTAAAATTCAATATTAGTCACTATTTATTAAAAAACTAAACCTCATAGAAAAATTAAAAAACCATCAAAACATAATTTTTGTGTTAAAAATTCAATGTATAATTTTATTTTAAATTAAAATCTATATAAGTTCAAAAAATTTCATTTAAAATAGGTTCTAAACTAAAAGGTGGTAAATGTTCCTTAATAAAAAAATATAGGCTTTATGTGTAATTTTGGGTTTACTCTTATCTCGTGCCAAAAAAATATATCAGATGAATGCAAAAATATTTTATTAAAAATAATATATATATATATAATTAATATCACCAATTTTTTTTAATAAAATTAATTTAATATGATAAAATAACATTATGAGCATAATATAATTTTTTACAAAATCATTCCCATTATATTCAACTTATTCCTATATTAATTTCTAATTAATTTGTTACCCAAGAATTTATTTAATATCTATGTATCACAAATACTTTATATGTAATATTTTCATATTCATATGCACAAATTAAATTACTAGGTTATATCTTATTATATTAAATAACCATATTTGAATAATATATTATTTTTCGGTAAAACATGATCTTCTGTGTGATGAAAACCATTGAAAAACAATTATTGTGTATGATGTACGATAACTCAGAATCCTATAAATGTAAATCCAACAAATATATTTAATTTTAATAAAATAGAGAGTATTTCATAAACTCTCGGGATATTATATTCCCATATTCTATTGGTGTTGTGTGTCATACTTGTTATTATATATATTGTTTCTACTTTATATTTTTGGGGTGTTACAAGTAATGTAAATATATTTCAATGTTTTTATTTTCTATATGGTGAATGAATAACTATAATATAAGAAATTGATCTTAATAAAAAATGACACCCTAAAACATTCAATTCCAATGTAACGACTATCTTTTCACCCATCACAGATTTATGGATTAATAGTCATTAAACTTCCCATGAGCATGTTCTCTATCACTCTCTATCAGTCCATGGGAATTATTTCATTCTTTTATTTACACATTTCCAATTATCTCTAATTATAATATATTTTGGAACTTATATAGGTTTTGTTCCATATATCCTTTTTATTTTATCATCACTCTTTACAAGATGATGTTTTTAACCAATTTTATGTCGTTGAATATCAATAATGGAATTTTCCAATAGAAAAACCTTCATTAATAAGAAAACATTTAAAATATGAAAGAATAATATATTCAATGATGCATAATTTTAAACCATAATTAATTTAGAAGATTAAAATAATGTTTGATATCATATAAGACACACAACACTGAACATGAACAAAAAATAAATTATTATTTTTAAATTATGGTCATTATATCCTAGCCCAAAAATTGGAATCTATAAATAAAATTAAATAAATTATGAGATATATAAAAAATATCATACTCAGTATAAATATATTGACTAATTATTATGAAATAATTATTCAATTTCTAGAAAATTTATGTTAATATAAAAATTATTTGTCCTTTAAAAATTATTTTATTTGTTTTTTAGAAAATTTTGAATTTATTTTTGGAAAATTTTAGTAATTTGAGTTCATTAAATTAACTGTATTTAATTAATCATCATTTTGAAAATAATATTATAATTACTTTCTAATAATATTCATAATAATTTATTCTCTTGTCAATAGTGAGAATACTAGTTTTTTTTAAAGCTGTATTTTTTGTTCTTAGATTTAAAAGGGTTTATTTTTGTTTTAAAATTGTTTCAAATTAAAATTATTAATATAATATTTTATATAATTCTGTAATTTTCACTAAAATTAGTATTTTTATTTGGTATTAAAACATTATTGTATGTAAAAATTAGCTTTCCAAAAAAAAATTGTATTCATTCAGGTAATGTATTTTATCCCATAATGAATAAAATATATCTATTTTAGTAATTAATTTAAATAATATTTATATAATATATATTAAATCAAATAGTTTACCATTCATTTAATATTATAATGAGGTTGATATATGAATAAACCATGTTTTATGATTATTATATATATTTTTCTAAAACAATTCATCATTTCATGGATTAAAATTTTAAACCATGTTTTATTCGTGATATATGAATGAAGCATGTTTTTGAATTATTTTATTCAAATTTTGTAAATATGACCCTTTTCTTTTTTGTCAATATGATTTGTAACCTTTTTAAGATTTACCATCACAATAATGGGTAAATAATTATTACCTTGGTGAAATATATGTGATAAGGTCGTTGTTATTCTTTCTAATTAATATTTGATTAATTAAATTCAAACATTATAATAATTGGCCTGAAATATTATTTTTTAATGAAGGAATTTTTAAGAGAATGAATTATATAATATTTTAATCAAATAATATTAAAATTTTCACTCTCTTAGTTTTAATTATTTATTATCTGACCATGTAGGGAAAATTGAATTTTATGTCTTAATATAGGTGTTTATTTTTATACTAAGGAATCTATATTAATTATTATAATTTATTTATAATTTATAATTATTATATCACTTCAATATATTATTACGTAACACTAATGCTTCATTTATTAATATAATTAACAAATATTATAAATAATTTTATAAATATTAAAAGTAATATAATATAATTTATTTTATGTGGTTAATGAATTTTTTAATGAATATGAACTATTATTTTATTTTTAAATGATAATATTTTAATTAAAACTCACTCATTATGAAATTTATGTAAAATAAAATTAATAGTGTCAATATTGGATATATTGATATTTTATGAAAATAACATTTAAATAAATTATATAAAAATAATAAAAATATTGAAATTGGAAAAGTGTGATAAGAAATAGTCTAATATTTAATATCTTTTCTATTTATAAACATTTTGGAACCATTCCTCTGGATAATGAATTTAATATATTTTATTCACTTGAAAAATTCAATGAGTGATCCTCCTATAAATTATAAACCATAACCCCTACTATCTCTTCATCTCATGACATTGTACTTTCTAGCTTGAATATGTTCTCATAAATTCACTTATAAACTCTCTTAGAAATATTCATGGTGTTTTTCTTCCAGAAATTCAATATTTAGATCCCTTAATAGGGGATATAAATAACCTATTTCAAATAAAAGGTAATCACCTAAACCATTCACATTATATTAAATTATTATTTTAACTCCTAATAATAAATTATATTATTAATAAAATAATATATCCATTAGTAAAAATTTAAATAAATTTAAATAATAAATTTATTTTTAAGGAACATTTATTCACCGTATATCCATCAAATGGTATTTGAAAATATTGTACATGTGTTCCTATGTCATACTATCTCATTGTCATGATTCAATTCATTTTCCATAAAAATATAGGATGGTTTCTATGATTGGTTTAGTGATTATATATTATATTTATGTAATAATTATTATTATCTAATTATAATATATTATCTAATTTTGTGTTGCCCAGACCATTATAAAATATAATGTCTTTCATGGGTACATGTGCACTATAAGCTCCATGAAGTGATATGATTTGTTTTTCATATATATTTTACGTGTATATTAATAAATATATATTTAATTAATATATATAATATATATGATATAATAATTAACATGTAATGTTGAGTTATTATTAACCTTTCATTAATCATATCTGTTAACAAATGGAAATAATGTTCATGCGAGCATATGATAGTGTATCAATAGAAAATGTAAATAATTTTTGTATATCCTTCTTTTATGGATGAATATAAGTATTTTCATAAGCAATTTGTACAATATTTAAATAATTTTTATCATTGTAGATGTTATTAAACAACAATCAATGTAAAATTTCCAAAACTAAAAAAGAATAACTAACATGAAAAATGAATTACCCAAAATAGTTATTTTAATATATATGTAATAATCTATGGGTGATAAAAGGCTATTAGTAACAAAATTATTCAATGATATACATGATTATTGATTTTAATTTAACTAAAATAGATCAAAATTTGTTAATCAAGTGGTTCACAAATGTATTAAGGTGTTCAGACTTGTTGTATGTGATTTTCATCACACATTAATTTTGGTGAGACATAGGTCATATTCACCACATGATTCATTTATGTACTGAATATAAAACACAAAAATTGGTTTAATGTTTATTTTGATTATTTTTAAGGGTATATATATATAAATCTAATATTTCTTCATTCATGGTTATTATTTTTCAAATGTCACCTATGTGGATAGGGGTTTCTATTTCAATCATATTTAAATAATTAGTGTTTATAGTTTAATATACATTAGATGAAATTATATAATCCTTATCTGATTAATATCATTGAGTTTTAATATATTTTTTTCTTGATAATATATATTTATCTTTAAATTCCCTCACATAAATTAGTCATGAGATCAAATGATCATTTTTATGGAAGACCAAGTATTTTTTTACTAAATGATTTAGAACCATTTCGATTAATTTTAATGTTACTCTACAATGTTGTCAAGATTGTTTTTAAGGTATAATTTCATTTTTTAAATAATTTTTTGGGATCATGTTTTATTATTTAAACATATTTTTAAATAAATAATAAAAATTTCTTCAAAATGCAGTTATTTTTAATATTTGACCAAAAATAAGAAAGGAATATTAGATTTAAATTAAATTGAATGAATGAAGATTGAAAAAATCACAACCAGTAAATTTTTATATGTTTCATTTTTTATTTTTCAAATTCCTTTTCAATGAAAATGTTTTCTATAACATTTTCAAAATATTTTCATTTTAAAAGGGATTTTCTAAATGGAAGGTTTATTTTCCTCATGAAATATTATGGTGATATTTTAATGTAACTTTTACATATGATAATGTCTTTTGATTATTATTTTGGTTTGTTCAATATATTATCAAATGATGCCATTATTAATATTTTTTGTATGGTTAATCATTATGTTGATGTGGTGTTTATAAAACATAAAATTTTAATGAGTTATTCTATGATGAATGGATGAAATATTTAGGAAACCCATTTTTAATGTATGAGTAATGATGTAATGAATGTTTAATAATATCATGTCATAAATATTTATGGGCTTCATTATTTAATGGTGGATAAATTATAATGAAAGATGTTGTTTACATTACTATCAAGTATGGTGGTTACATAATAACTAAGGATGGGGTCACGTTATAACTGATGATGGGTAGTTAGGGAATTACATGATATTACAATGTATAACATAATGATTAATATCTCATGAGTTAAATAATATGTGAATGGTAAGTAAACCTAGTTCGTTTATGTAATTTTTCCACTATGATAGTCTTTGTAGTGAACATTGACTATTATTATGAAATGTGGAGTGAACAGAATCTATAATGACAGTTTTGGAAATAATCCTTGACTACTAATAAATAATTTTCTAGTATTATAACATAATTATATATCTAATTCCAATTTTGTTCTTGAAGGGATATACAAATCATGTATGATCATATTATAAATCCTGGAGGATTATTTGTAACTCTTATGGATGTATACTACGCCATCCATTCAATATAATAATGGTATTTATTATTTCATAAAAATAGTTCATTATTATTCCCCAATATTCAAAAAATTACACGGTTTAGTTTAGGGTACCTAAAAATATTCAAGGGGTATATAAAAATTGTCATAAATATAACATTCAATATTAAAAAGATATAATAAATTTACTAGTTAGTGTATTTCATTGTTCAAAAATGAGATATGAAAGTGCATTCATGACTCCACAATATCACCATCAATATCTTAATGATATTAAAGAGGGATTTTTACATAGAAATTATTAAAATATAATTATTCCAAGTAATATGATGTGTTTATGGATGGAAAGATGTTATTTCACAATAAATGGGTATAGTTTTTCAATTAAGAGTTTAATTTTAGTAGAAGGTATATGGAATGTCTAGTTTTGAATTGATTTCATGAAAATGGCATTATGTACTACACTATGAATTTTTATCCTATTTTTCTCTTAATAACTACTAGAGTTTTATTTTTTATTTCATATTTAAACTTATTTCCTTTTTATCATATGGATTTGAATACATCCTTACATCAATGAAACTTTCATTAAGATATTTATATGATAATATGATAAGTGTTTCTTGAGTTTGAAAATTAGGATATTGTCAAAAAAATAATTATATTATACATGGTTTGATTTAAGAATCAAGGCAGAATAATAAAAAATTCAATGAATTCAAGGGAAATAAATATTAAAAGAGATGTGAGATAGATTAGTATTTAAATTTCAATTCATTTTATGGTTACTATATCTAATTTTATTTATATTTAGATGAAATTATCAAAGTAAGAGATTAAGAGTGAAGGATCAATTTATTGAACATAAATTTTTTTGTAGAATTTATAATGAAGGGTGTTACTGAGGTGACTATGATTCTGTGGATGAGGATCAAATGAAATCATGTTATTTAAACCTCAAATATACTCATAACTTCTTATGCGGAGAATTTTTTGTGTATATTAAATATGATGGAGGAAAAATAAGTTCTTATTCCTCTTAAAAGTAACTTAATGTTATAAAAATTGTATTCACTAATGATAGATGAAGGAATGTGGACACATTTTTTAAATCCATTTCATATAAATAGTTCTAATTTGAACACATTCCATGCATTTCAACGATCCATACATCTCACATGTTGTGGATGTTATCAGTTGGTATATATAAAATCATGATTGATAGTATTGTGAGGATTTGAAGTGAGTGATAAATACTTGAATGGGATAGAATAAATATCAAAATTATTCATATAATTGACACCATTATAAGGATATGAAGATATATATATGGGTGTTAATGTTGATATCAAGAGTACTATATGATATGTTTATACCTTTATTGAAATAATAGTTAGATAGATTTCAATATTTTTGATGATCCTATGAATTTTTAAAATAAAATATAGAATATATATCTTTTACTCAGGAAATAAAATAATATATTTATCTAATGAGTTTTATATGAGTTAGAAAGCGATAAATGATAGAATTTTATTTACTCAAATAGTAAGAGTGTAATAAATCATACAATGAATCTGGTATTTTATTCAAGGACAAAGAAAATTTTAATAAAATATAATTTTCTCATTCAAATATTAATGGAGGAAAATTTAAAAATGACAATGTTTCATTGAATATAAAGTCCATGTAACATGTTTATGAAGGTTTTGTTTTTTAAGAAATTACATCATTGTTTTGTCTCAGTTGAAATTCGAGGATTATGAATGAGTGAGTGATGAAATAAAACTCTAACAAACTAAGACAATAAAAGAAGATATATTTTTTATATTTCATGTATTCCATTAAATACTAATAATAAGATGAAATATAACTCTTGATACTTTATGAAATATTTCTTCCAAATAAATTAAATCTATTTGATATCTTGCAGAAAATTGAACCCCATTTTAAAAAGACCCATAATATAGTATACCATTATAAACAAGCCATTAAGTTAGTATATATATATATATTAATAACTATATATCTAAAATAAATGGTTTTATATTAATTTTAAATAGATTAATAATAATTTAAAATGAAACTAAACTTTTTATAAAAAACTATATTTTCTTCAAAAATTTAATTTAGTCACCCTTTCCATATGTAATTTTTTTTAATTTTAACATTTAAATGAAAGAATAAAAATATTTATTAAATAAATATTTTAATTTTATCTTAGGGTAGATTTTTGGGAAGTTTTTTAAGTATTACAATTCTCAATTAATAGTGAAAAAATACTGAATTTCAATTAAAACTACCTTTCAGATTAAATTATATAAAAATTTATATTTTAGTTTTTTATTAATTTTAATGAAAAATTATTTATATTATGTTTTTATTAATCCAATTTAGATCATTTTAATCATTTTCATGTTGAATATATATATAAGACATTGTAATATTTTGAACATTTTCTCTTAGAAAACCCATTTTCTCATCACATCTACAGAATTAATTTAAAAATAAAATTTTCCACTAATATTAATGGATTTTGGATAAATTTATTATATATTTTTAGAAATAATAATTTATATTTTATTATTAGGTTATATTTATTTTATACCAAAATTAATAGTGAAAATATTAAAAATTAATTTATGTGGTTATGGTAAAAATGAATTTATTTGGTTGTTAAACTGAAAAGGTAAGGGTTAAATTGACATACATACATGTATAAAATATAATGTATGGAAATATTTAGACCCTATAATGTAAAAGCCTCATGTAATTTTCATTTTTGAACCCTCTGGATTTTGAAAAACATGGGTACACCTTTTTATTTCCAAAACATACAAGTGTGCCACCCACCTCCCACATAGAAGGCCACCGACCATACAAACTTCATCACACCATAATAACATTTTGTTTTAGAAATTAACTGCCCAAAAAATCCAAAAATACCTCCAATTATCCTATAATCCTTATTTTTGGCATAAATTCGACCTAGGATGGGTTGGGGGAAATCATAAGGATCAAACCCAATGTAGAGGTAATGGTCTTCATAAAGATTTTTATTTTATTTCATCTTCCACTTCCATAAATTCATATTATATTATGATTAAATAATGAAATAATTATATATAATATTATATTATGAATTTATAATTAATTAATGACATATAACCATCCCCAATCCCATCAAATGGTTTAGGAAAACATCATTCTTGCGTCTAGCTGACTACCATCTAGAAAACCGATGTCAATAATTTTTCAATTTCCAACTACCATGGATGGGTATAATGTGGAATATAATGTATATATATAATATTTATAATATAATTTTACTTATGGAGTCAATATGTCATTTATATTTTTTTTTTAATTCCCATTTTTTATAGCATACGAGAATGTCACTCATGTGTATGGTGGACTACCACCTCACAAAGCGATCTAATTCCCTTTTTACTATGGAATTACAAGGAATGTAATAAGTAATATTTTAATTATTATATATGATATAAATTTAATTATTTAGATACTATTTACAAATTTATCATCCAGAAAATATAATATATCAATTGGTATTTTTACATTGAAAAAGGATAACATTATTCATGTATGTTTATACTACAATGTTCATAAGATGATGTGACTCTATTTCATGACTTCACCACATAGATGATATATATATATATTTATTTATTTAATGAAATAATATTTTAAATAAGATAATATTAATATTTTTTGAATATAAAATATTAATTATCTTTTTTACTTGGTGATTATTGAAAACTAGAAATGCTACGTATGCGTATGCAGGTCTTAGAATCACCATAACTGTAATGTAGTTAATGTTTCATATAAATATTGTAATGATTTCTTTTAAAATTATAATTTATGTATAAACCAGATACTTATTTCATGTATCAAAATATAGAGATCATGGAACTATATAATATGTGAAAAACGTGATATTTATCACAAAAAACACGAATGAGAACAGAGAACAATTTATAAATGAAACAGTGAAAATGATGAATATTTATTTATTAGCGACTAATAAGACATTATAGAAGGGAATTATATGATATCATAAAAATTAATATGGTTATTAAAAAACTTAATAACATGTATAAAACCACTATATATGAGGATAATGTTATTTTATCAATAAGGAAGCACAGAGTATGGATTTTTCATCGCACATTTAATTCCATGATATATACACCATATTCACCAATTATTTTTTAGTTTATATACTGAAATTATTTCTTGTTATATCATAATTTCATTTATCTTAATTTTATTTATATTTTATTTTAAAATTATTTAATTCATAGATATTATGATTTAATATTTACCACAATGGTATTAGTTTTTTTCACAATCTCATCATTATCCTGGATGGTTTTTGTTTATTTATCCTATAGGGGAATTATATTATATTTAAATTTTAAAATAAAAATATTTTATTATCTATTGTCTATTAGATAAATTTTTAATGTAATACTAACATGTTCTCTATCTTTGGTACTAATAATTATTAACAAAATGGTTTTAATAAAATTCAAATTCATTTATCCCTCCGACTAGAAATCTATTTTTTTCAAAACCCTTGATTTATATTTTCTCAAAACGAATTTTATTATTTTCAAAATGTTTTATTAAGAAATTTATTTCTCATATTTACTTTAAAAATATTTATTTTATATTAAAAATCATGTCATTTTGAAAATAATTATCATATGAATTATTACCAAAATGTTAAATAAATATTTTATTAACATAATAGGAATGTATAAAATTTCATTTCTATTAGCCACTAAATGTTTTAAAGATTAATTTATATGAGTCAATGTTTAATCTCAATAAAAACTGTTTTAATTTATCATTAAAATTTTATTTTTAAACAAGTTACTTTTAAAAAGAAATTGATATATTCCTCAAGAATTTTTTTATATAAATTATTATGACATTTCTATTCATCAATGAAATAAAATATTTAATGTAATTATGATATAATAGGAATATGTTGTATTTATATCATTCTTATTTATTAATTATATTATTCATGATCAATTTAGTTCAGTATATACAATTTTATTACCATTAACAAATTAAATCTGAATAAATTATGATTAGGTTTTTTTATTGGGGTATGTATTAACAATTATTATATTAGTTTCTCAATATGAGTTTTTATGATGATTAAGTCTCACCCCTTCCATATTAGAAACGTATTGGAATTTTTATGTGATGGGAGGGCCTCTCTATAGTCTAATGATGTATCTATGGGTATAGTGAGACAAAGTATATATGGTTTTTTGTGCCTTACCAATTTATATTGATTTATTAGGAAAATACTTGATGGAATTATATGTTTTGGAATAATCATAACCGATTTTAGATATATAGGAACAAGCCTCAATTGTTTGTTTTATATGTATAAAATAAATACTTCCATCATTAAGAATTTTGATATTGATAACCCATTTTATTATTCAATTAAATTGAATATCTAGTGTGAATTTTTATAATCAAGAGATTATTTATATGGAATTATTTGATCATCTATTATTTTTTACATATAATTATCATGTTATTGATTAAATGACATTTTTTCAACTATTTACCTTTACATATTCATGATGCGTAATTTATTCATTGATACCATTGTACACATACAATTCCTAGGCATCTGATCTCAACCATTTCTTATGATTTATTTTCCAAAGGATACTATCATGTATTTTTTGATTGATATAGAGGTATATTCTAAGGGGAATAATGGAATTCTCAAAGGAAAACAATAATTTTTTATGATTTAAAATATAATTTGTATTTCATGTATTATCTTGTTTTCCAATAATATTAAACTATTCATTCCTTCAGGATGTGATTCCTAATATCTTATGATATTGTAATTTAGAAAAAATATGATCTTGGCTATTGGGGTTAGGGTAACCATAGTTAGAATCATAGGATGTTTAGTTGAAACCTTGGGGAATAATTTTATTTAAAAATATATTATGGAACATAACCCAATGATAGACCTTGAGGATAAGTATAAAAGAACAACCTAATTTTTTTATTTGGATGAATGTATGAGTTTTTTCCATGAAAATATTTCCCAATACATATTCTACATGTACATGTGGTTATATAATAGATATACCTATGGGTATGAATTCCAAAAAAGATAATTTGGGATTTACTTGTTCATAAACATGTGTTTGATAACAATCCTTACTGGGCACCTAGTTTAACACTACTGAGGGTTATGATTTTGGTAAATTACATTTTATTTACAAAACATTATGAATGAGTTGGAAATAAATATATTACTAATGAAACCTTGATCATGATTTTTGGGAATTTGTAGGTTAATAATGTCACTAGTTTTTAGATTATAATTTTTTTTTTCATAATATTATCATTTAATATAGTGTATTTAATTATTTATAAATGAATCCTAACATATTAAATACTAACTACATCAATACATGTGTACCATTTTAGGATTTACCTATTATTAATGATAATAATGCTAGATTTGGGGTTGTAGTTTAATATTATTATATTGTAACCATATATAGGAAGTTGAATCAAATTATGGGTAATAACCTTACTATATGAATCATCCTACAGATCTACCATGTATAGTAACAATGTATGAATTATTCATACATCATAATCCTACACCATTCAATGGGACTACAAATCCATTTTTAGCTAAGAAATGTATAAGTTACCATAAAAAGTTATTTAAAAATATATGAAGTAGTGAATAAGAAATGATATATTGCTTTTTGACCATCACTTAGTAGATGCATATCAAGGGTGTTCATTGATTGAAAACACTAATTATGTGAAAGAAAATAAAAGAATGGAGTGAATTTATTTTAATGTATATTGCTTGGCAAAATATTTTCCTCATGAGAAATGGGAATGTATTTAATGTATCTACAAGTGTCTTTAACAAAAAGAAGAATAAAATGTTCCTAAATATGATGAAAACTTTATATTGATAGAAATTCATGTTTCAAAATATGTTTGTAATCTATTGAAAAATATTTTAAATTTATATTATGGGATTAATCCAATTCTATTAAAGGAACTAGTTTTGGATGAATTTTATAATATTAGGACATAGTATCATATGATATTAAGAAATAGAAATAATTATATAGGTCATATGGAATTAAAGGAAATAAAGTGAAAAATTGGATTGTAGAGAAAAAAAGTATAAACATAATAAGTGAAATTAGAATTTTCCAAAATGTGATAAATGTGGAAGAAAAAAACATGTTACATGATTAGAAATAAAAGGATTTTTCATTATGTTTGAATAAAATTTATGACCCTGTTTTTTGGCTGTAAAAGAATTTGGAATATTCTTGATATTATGCTAGAGCAGTTCCATCAGACGGCGTGCGATTCTGAGCACCGGATTGGCCAAAATTAAATTTTCACTGCGTTCACACTGGAAATGCCAAACAAATGGGATAACTCCTAAATGTTGCTTTAGATCAGATATCTGAGTTTACGGATGGGTCCTTAATTGGGTGTTTACCCTGGGAATGACATAAAACTTGTCAGTGCAGGACGTTTGGACCGCTCGCCCGCTTTCGGAACATTAAATAGATAATTGAATTAATTAATTTATTCGTTTAAGATCTTAACTCTAGTATCTTATAAACGGTGGATCATATTGGAAAACCAAGGGAACCGTTGAGTTCTGAGCTTGCCGTTTACCCTAGGACGGGTGTAATATTCACGGGAACGGGCCATTTGTGAAAAATGGCCTCGGGGGCATTTTGGTAATTTGGTAGCCTCGGGCGTTAGGGTTAATAACTTTCAAAAAAAAGCTCAGAATCAAGGTGGTGTGTTGCAGCGGGGGCGGATCGCGCGGGAAGTGTCGGGCGAAGCCCATCGAGGTAGGTAGTGTTCGTTTGAGTTTTAAATCTTGTACCCCGCTTTGAGTTCGATTATTTGCATCAAATTGTTTCTATTTCTCTGAAAAAATCCCATAATCGTGTAGTATAATTTATGAGCTTTCCATCTCCCTTTTCAGAATTGAAATCAATGTTCGGAGGCGATCTCCGTCGTCCGGCGAAAGTTGCAGGTTTTTTATTTGTTTCCGGTCAGTTCTGGGTTTTTCTGGGGGTTCGAGCGGCCGAGCGCGATGGTCAGGTGAGCAGTGAGGCACGACAGCAGGGTGTTCGACCTCGGTCTGCTGAGGGTGTCGGCCGGGGCTACTGGATGGCAAGGGGAGGCCGGTGGAGGTGACATCAGGCGGATGACGCAGCGGTGGGGCTTCCACGGTTCTGGGATGGCGACGAGGGTCTCCTCAGGCAGAGCATCTCCCATCTGCGGCAGTGGTCCGCTGGGGCTGCAGGCAGCGTCGTTCGGGCGAGGGAGCAGGTGGGCGCCGGCCTGGCGTGGTCATTGGGGGCGCCTAAGGCATCGACCTCGAGAGTTCGAAGGAGGACCGCCCACTTTGTCGGTCTGCTGGGAGACGAGGACCCATAAAAAGCGGGTCCTGTTGGTAGCTGTGGAATAAGACCAGCCCTCCTGGATGGTCTGGTTTTTGTTAAAAAACTTATAATAATAATAAGAATAATAATATATTATTATTATTATAAATTGATATATATTTAAATAAATAATTAACCAGGAGTCGGTTTCGTGAGCCGTCTACGGCGGCACGTGCCTCGGAATAGGTGGAATAATTTGAGATGGTTTTGCGAATTTTTAATTCCCGAAACGAGGGGCCTCGGTGCGAATTTTTAATTCCCGAAACGAGGGGCCTCGGAGGTGCGATACTTCTTTAAGTGAATTGATGTTTTCTGGGGGATCTTTTTTTGGATGGCGTGGACGCGTCTGACATCTGTTTTGAGCGCAGTCAGCGGCGTTGGGATCCTGGCATTGGGGCGAAGCATTCCAGGGTGGTTTCGGGCAATGAAGCCGGAGTCGAGGCTTGGGCCCCATGGCCCGTCTTTTGAGCTGCGTGTATCATTTTGTAACTTTCCACCCGATGTCTAGTCGTGGTGTGCGAGAAGTCAATTTTGGGTGTTTTTCCGAGGGCATTGCTTTGGTGTAGTCTTCCTGCTTTAATTCCACACACTGGTGCGGGCCCCGAGAGGGTCGTTTCGGGAATCGACACTAATTTCTAGCATTATCACCGGGTGTTCGTTTTGGAAAATTTATTAGTTGAACTTGTGTACTTTTTTGAGAGGATCACAATGGGGGCATCCGTTCATTGAGTTTCGGGACCGGGCTCCGGGTCCCATGAAGCACCGCTCGTGCGTCATGCGTCGGAATGCATCTTTTTCTCTGGATATACGTTCCCCTCAAGTGAGTAGTAATTTTGCTGTGTTTTTTTGAGAAAATTATGATGGCACAGATCTCCCGTCCTTTTTTCGGGGACGTGGTGTGGGTCACACCTGACCTTGCTACGGTGAATAGTACCGTTTTCACCGGGTGTCCATTTTGGGCGACTGAGTAGGGAATCCTGTGTATTTTTCCGAGGGGATCACAGTGATGTGATCCATTTGTTATGTTTCAGGATCTAGGGGTGGGCCCCACATGGTTTGGATATGATGAATAGTACATTTTTCACCGGTTGACCATTTTGTGCGAGTAAGTAGTCTATCACGCATGTTTTTCCATGAGGATTACAACGGTGTGATCTATTTAAGAGGGCAAAACCTCTCACGTGATCTTATTAAATGTGGAAATATGAAGGTGCCCCGGTGGCAGTTCATCTACCGTATTTGTATCGGACCCTTGGCGTGTTATCGCGTGCACTCCAGTGTGAGTGTCGAAAATGCTTGATAAGATTTGGTTGGATGTGCTTCAGCTGTTTAGGTGGTAGGTTGGAGTTGTTACGTTATGCCTTCGCGTTGACATTGGGTGTCGTGTGCACGATAGCCTTTGGGCTGGAACGTGGTATACTCTAGGAGTATACGGGAATGCTTGGAGGTACATGTGGTTGTTTGTACCTAAGAACGTTATTGCGTTCAGCATGGGTTGTCTTGGGGCCACACGTCTTGTGGGCCCCATGTGCGTGTCGTTCTCTGCTTTACGTACCTTTGACCTCCCACGATGTAGAGGGTTCCTCTGTTCTTGATGGTTTAAACCAGCTGGGTTGAGTGGTTTCCCTGGTTTTGTTATCGAGTTGGGTGGCTGTCCGATCCCCCCCTCTGAGTCCTGTTGGCATGTGTTGTACCATCCAATTGAGATGGCCAGAGCAGTTCTGGGCTTACCAACAAGAGGGGTTAGGTAGTGGGTTGCACATTGACTTCTTCGGGTTTACCCTCCAATAGAGACTGGGCAGTGGGTTGCTCACTGACTTCTCGGGTTTACTCTCTAGTAGTGACTGGGCAGTGGGTCACCCGACACTCTTAGGGTCTACTCTCTAGCAGAGACTTGGTAGTGGGTCACCCGACGACCTCTTAGGGTCTACCCTCCAGTAGGGCTGGGCAGTGGGTCGTCCTTCGTCTAGTTCTAGGTCTACCCTCCAACAAAGCTGGGTAGTGGGTCGCCTGTCGACTTATTCTAGGTCTAACCTATAGTGGGGCTGGGCAGTGGGTCACCTGATGATGTATTAGGGTTTACCCTCCAGTAGGGCTAGCCAGTGGGTCACCTGAAATTTGGATAGGGTTTACCCTCTAGCAGGGCAGGGCAGTGGGTCACCCATTGACATTCCAGACTAGGTCCTTTCTACTAGGCTAGTCATTGGATTTCCTCAGTGATTATCGAAACGGGACCCTTTGTTATAGGGGTCAGTGATGGAACGACATTGACATTGAGGAGACCACTCGACTGCGGGGCAGTGACGAGGTGTGGATTGACTTAACCCGGAACTCTCAAGTACAAGGGGCGCTTTTCCCCCATCAGGACGCGTCCTTGTGATGCGACCTAAAACCGTGCGGGTGAGTCAGTGTAGCCCAAATCTGATAGTGTCAAGGTGCAGTGGTTTAAGCCCCTTGACTTGTAGTTTGGGGAAGACGTTTGGGGTGTTGGGCATAAATGGTGTTTACTTCTAGGACTATTGGAAACTTACTTTCGTGGGCTGACCTATGGGATGAATATCCCTTTAAGACATGGTTCATGCTTCTTGTTGAGCATATGTTTATGTATATACCTTGTTCTGTTACTCACCTCATTGGTTTTGGCTTCTCTCCTTCCACGAGAGGTGAAAACGCGCAGGGTATGCCATATGGTTTCTGTGTCTAGCTTCTCGTGGTTGGACGAGTCTACTCTCCTACTATAGGTGGCAATGACTTGAAGATAAGTTCACATTCTCACCATTTCTAACTCCTTGTGGTTAGACGAGTCTACCTTCTTTCCTCTTGTTGGGTTGAGCTGGACTCTTTACTGTACTCATTACTTCACTCCCAATTGTACTCCGTTACTTTTCTTGTTCGCTCTACTGCTCACCCTTCGGTACCTCCTTTGTTGTTCCCTCGAGCCTTCGGGGTATGATACTGAGTATTTTTATACTCAACCCTACTTGGCCTTTGCCCAAACATTGTGTTCCCTTGCAGACGATGGACAGGTGGAACATGACTTCAGAGGATCTTAGGAGCTTGGGAGCCTGGACCGCGTCCGGGGGTCGAAGTCAGGTTCTAGGTGGGGGAACCTTCCAGCTATTTCTTTCATTTACCTATTGCTGGGTTCTGGAACTTTTCTGGTTGGGTGCGTGTTTTGCCCATTTTTCTTTTCAGTTTACCTCAGCACATACTTGTACTACTTAAAGGTTGATGCACTTTATGTGATATATATATATATATATCAGTTTCCCTTTTATTTATATGTCTTTTATTTTACTCTAAACTTTTGCAATGAGTGTGCTGCGTGTGTGTGTACAGGTACTCAAGAAAATGACTCCATGAGTTGTTTAGCCTTGGCGGTTGTTGCCAGCCCCTGGCCTATGGAGGCAGGCTTGAGGTAGTTTTGGATCGAGCCTGGGTAGGGTCGGGTCGTGAAAAAGTGCTATCAGTGGTGGTTCATTCCTTGGGACGCTGTTCGGACGTCCCTAAAATAAAAGGAATTGGTTGGGATTTATGGAAACAGTGTTAACCTATCTCGAGAGTAGCTCTTATGCCTGTGAGTCCAGTGTTAGTGTGGCGGATGACGTATCCATTCACCAGGACCCTAATAACCCGCTTGTTGACTCAGCATGCTGAGACACATGTTGTAGGGTTATTGGTTTGTGCATCACATAGGATTGAGTCTTTGACTGTCCTTCTTGAGTCAGTTCTCCATCATTTTTGTTTTTGTGATATACACATATTCTCATTTGATCACGGCACTCCTTGAAAATATTTCGGATGTCTCCGTGAAGACAACCATCCAAGATACCAGATTGGGTTCGTGATGATGACCCTGTGAGCTTCAAGGCCTTAGTCTAGGACCAATCATGAAAGCTCCGTTCTCCGAGTGGGACGGTAGAAGAACCCCAACCTTTTGAGCGGCAGATAGCTTCAGCAGAGTAGGCTATGTTTGAGCACAGGTTGAGAGCAATCTGCGAGTTCCAGCGGCAGGGACCGCTAAGGATCAGTGCTGAGCCGGACCCTCAGGCAGAAGAGGTTTGGTTGGAGATATAGGTTCATCTCTTCAGGATTGTGTTGAAGCCGAACGATCAGAGAGTGGCTTGGCAGCCAACCATTTTCGTGGAGAAGCTTGGCATTGGGGGAGTTTGGTGACTTAGTTTCTTGAAGAGTCATCGCTTTAGTCGGGCGAATTCTAGTTATTGTTTTGTGAGGAGTTTTTTCCCTCCTTCTTACGCTCCATTCGGATTCAGGAGCTCCTGTAGTTTCAGTAGGGAGGGATGACGGTGGATGAGTATGTGGCTAGTTTCGCAGACCATGCACGATTTTACCCGGACATGGTCCATGAGGACAACATCTGGGTGCAGATGTTTGAGCAGGGTCTCTGCTGAGAGATTCGTTCTGTCACAGTACACATGGGCATTTCCACATATGCCGGGGTGCTAGAGCAGGTACTGGTGATAGAGAGCTACCTATCACGTTCTAGAGTTGGTGGTGGAAGCAGGAACGTTGGAGCCGAGACGTCTACCGCAGCTAGTGGGTGTCGGCAAGTAGAACCTCGACGCAGGTGGCATTATGATAACCGGACTCAGGGGCGTGTTCATACACCACAGTGGTGCCAGAGGGCACCAGTGTAGCCCGAAGAGAGTTGGTGAAATTTTTGCGATGGGAGAGGTCACCTGGCATAGGACTGCCCGACCAGGCATGCAGAGAGCTTCGGGCAGGTAGCAGGTGCACCACCGCGGCAGAGGCAGCGCCATTATCGGAGTAGTGTCAGGAGAGGTGGTGCTATCAGAGGAGCGGGAGGATATCGTAGTGGGGGTTGACTTTATGAGGTCCTCCCATCACTACGAGGTGGTCCACGTCAGGTTCCAGGAGCTGAAAATTGAGACCGTGTACAAACGTGAGCTTTGTATGTCTACGATCCTGCAGAGCATGAGGTGGTATGAGGTACGCTCTATAGCTCTTCTACTTTTTATAGTATTATTGTTAGACTCTATGTGTGGAATGAATTTTCTCCCTTCTCCTTGTTTGAGTTGTTACAAGGGTGGTGCGGGGCATCAGTGTAACCCTGTGTTGGTAAGGTAAAAGGCATGGGACCTTTTTCTCTAGTCGAGGGTGTTGACTCTATCACCTTTAGAGCAAGTAAGAGGGCCTTGGTTGCGATACATCGACTGTGAAATCATGCGTGACTAGATATCCTTATGTGTTTCACCATATGGATATTCTAAAAGAGGGAATCACCAGGCCTTTTTCTAGGTGCGGGCGGTAATTCCAATCACGGTGTGCGACATAGGGGTTCATTCGGGGAGGTGAGCTAACCCCGAGAGCCTTCAGGACATTGGAGACCGTGCTAAGGGATGGGGAGGTTCCCTACCGCCTTTCCCTAACCCCAAAGTCTATAGTGGGTGCACGACGTCTCCCATGTGACTCACCCAATAAGATGTGTGCGTGCCCCTATGCATGACATCAACAAGGGGAGACCTCGCGTGAACCGATCAAATCCATTGGTCTGTGTGCGGTGGCATAGAACTGTGCAAGAGTTCTTTTGGGTATGGGAGAGCCAGGTGTGAGATTAGTACCCCGAGTTGTTCCCTGTTTTTTCTTTTTGGGGATGAAAAGCATGAAGGAGGTAATGATGTAAGAACACTATTTTTTCATTTAAATGAATTTGGAATATTCATGATATTATTCTAGAGTAGTTCCCTCAGAAGGAGTGCGATTACGAGCCCCGAAGTGGCTAGAATTAAATTTTCAATGCGTTCACAATAGAAACTCAAGATAAACAGGATAACTCCTAAACAATGCTTCCTATCAGAGATATGAGTGTACGGATGGGTCCATAATGGGTTTTTTACCCTAGGAACGAAATAAAACTTGTCGCCGCAGGATGTCTGGACCCCTCAGCAACTTTTAGATCGTTAAACGGCTAATTAAATTAATTAATTTATTCTATTAATGTCTTAACTCATGTATTTCTTAAACGGTGGCTCAGATTAGAAAACCTAGGGCTCTGTTGTGTTCAAAGCGTTCTGTTTACCCTTGGAGGGGTGTAATCATCACGAGCATGCGCCGTCTGTGAAAAATTGTTCCGGGGGCGTTTTCATAATTTGGAAGCCTTGGGCGTTGAAGCTAATAAAATTTAAACGGATGCTCAGAATCAAATTCTAATACCACCGTTGTTCTTGGGAGGTGGTGTTTACCCTAGGGGAGGCTTAACCATGACCCCATCTGGCATTTCAGATGCGGGTTATTTTGGGGGTTTTAAATTAATTATTTTTTTAATTAATTTTCTTTATTTAAACAGACCATCCCCTTTCCCTCCTCCCTTGTTTCTTACTCCTGGTGGATGGAGTCTCAACCAAGGCCTCCTCCATCCTCTCCTCCTCAAGGTGGTGCGTTGCGGTTGTGGCGGATCACGCGGGAAGCGTCGGGCGAAGCCCATCGAGGTAGGCGGTGTTTGTTTGAGCTTTAAATTCTGAATCCATCTTTGAGTTCGATTATTTGCCTCAAATTGTTGTTATTTATCCGAAGAAATACCATAATCATGTTGTATAATTTATGATCTTTCCATCACCCCTTTCTTAATTGAAATCAGAGTTCGGAGGCAATCTCCGTCGTCTGACAAAAGTTGCAGGTTTTTCAATTCTTTTCAGCCAGTTTTGGGTTTTTCTAGTGGGTTCGAGTGGCCGAGCGCGGTGGCCAGGTGAGCAGCGAGGCGCGTCGGTGGGGTGTTCGGCCTCAGTCTGCTGAGGGTGTCGGCCAGGGCTCGCGGACGATGAGAGGAGGACGACGAAGGTGGCTTCAGGTGGGTGACGTGGCGGCGGGGCTTCCACGGTTCTGGGACGGCGGCAGGGGTCTCCTCAGGTGGAGCATCTCCCTTCTATGGCGATGGTCTGCTGGGGCTGCATGCGGCGTCAGTCGAGCGAGGGAGCAGGCAGGCGCTGGCCTAGTGTGGTCAACGGGGGAGGCCGAGGCATCGACCTCGGGAGTGCAGAGGAGGAATGAATACTTGGCCAGTCTGCTGGGAGATGAGGACCCACAAAAAGCAGGTCCTGCTGGCGGCTATGGAAGAAGACCAGCCCTCCTGGCCGTACTGGTTTTTGTTAAAAAATGATATAATAATAATAATAATAATATATTATTATTATTAATATTATAAAATGATTTATATTTTAATAAACCATATACGGGGAGTCAGTTTTCCGATACGTCTATGGTAGTACATGCCTAGGAATGAGTGGAATAAATTGACATGGTTTCGAGAATTTTTAATTCCCGAAATGAGGGACCTCGCAGGCACAACGCATCTTTAAGTGAATTGACGTTTTTCTAGAGGATCTTGTTTTGGATGGCGAAGACGTGTCTGACGTCCGTTTTGAGCGTCGTCAGCGGCATTGGGATCCTGGTGCCAGGGCGAAGCTTTCTAGGGTGGTTTCAGGCATTGAACCTAGAGTTGAGGCATGGGACCCATGACCTGTCTTTTGAGCTGCGTGCATCATTTTGTAACTTTTCCACCTGACGTCCGTTCGGGGTGTGCGAGCAGTCGATTTTTGGTGTTTTTACGATGGCATTGCTTTGGAGTAGTATGCCTACATTAATTCCCCACCCTGGTCTGGGCCCCGTGAGGGCCGTTTCGTGAATCGACAATGATTTCCACCATTATCACCGGGTGTCCATTTTGGACATGTATTTAGTCAAAATGTGTACTTTTTCAAGAGGATCACAATGGTGCGATCCATTCATTGAGTTTCGGGACAGGGGCTGCAGGCCCCACGAATCACCGCTTGTGTGCGGTGTGCCGAAATACCACATTTTCTCTAGATATCAATTCCACTCAAGTGAGTAGTGCTTTTGACGTGTTTTTCTGAGAGCATTGCGATGGCGCAGATTGCCCGACCTTTTTTGGGGACATGGTGTGGGTTCCACCCGACTTGGCTACGGTGAATAATACATTTTTCACTGGGTGTCCATTTTGGGTGATTGAGTAGTGAATCCCGTGTGTTTTTCTGAGGGGATCACAGTGATGTGATCTATTTGTTCAGTTTCTAGATCTAGGGGTGGGACCCACAAGGGTTGGTTGCGGTGAACAGTGCCTTTTCACCGGTTGACCGTTTCGGGCGAGTAAGTAGTTTATCTCACGTGGTTTTCCATGAGGATTACAATGGTGTAATCTGTTTAGGTGGGCAGAGCCTCTCACGCGATCTTATTAAAGGTGGAAATATGAAGGTGCCCTGGTAGCAGTTCTTCTAATGTATTTGTAGTGGACCCTTGGCGTGTGATCGCGTGCCCTCCCGTGTGAGTGTTGTAAATGATTGGAGAGATGTGGTTGGTTGTGCCTCAGCAGTTGAGGTGGCAGGTTGGAGTTGTTACGTTACGCCTTCGCATTGACGTTGGGTCTCGTTGGCATGATAGCCTTTGGGCTAGAACGTTGTATACTCTGGGAGTATATGGGCACACATGGAGGTACATGTGGTTGTTTGTACCAAATAAAATTAGTGCATTCAATTGGGGTTGGCTGGGAGCCACACGTCATGTGGGCCCCATGTGCATTCCGTGCTCTGCTTGACGTACCACTGACCTCTCGTGACGTAGAGGGTCTCCCTGTTCTCGATTGTTTAGACCAACAAGGTTGAGTGGCTTCCTTGGTTTTGTTATGGAGTTGGGTGGTTGCGCGATACCCCCCTCCAAGTCATGTTTTCATGTGTTGTACCATCCAGTGGAGATGGCCAGATCTATTCCGGGCTTACCCTCTAGTGGGGATCAGCAGTGGGTTGCTCATCGACTTCTTCGGGTTTACCCTCCAGTAGAGACTGGGTAGTGGGTTGTTCACTAACTTCTAGGGTTTACCCTCCAATTGAGACTGGGCAGTGGGTCACCCGACACTCTTAGGGTCAACCCTCTAGCAGAGACGAGGCAGTGGGTCACCCGATGACCTCTTAGAGTCTACCCTCCAGTAGGACTGGGCAGTGCGTCACCCGCCGTCTAGTTCCAGGTCTACCCTCCAGTAAGGATGGGCAGTGGGTCGCTTGTCGACTTATTCCAGGTCTACCCTCCAACATGGCTGGGTAGTGGGTCACCTGATGATGTATTAGGGTTTACCCTTTAGCAAGGCTGGGCAGTGGGTCATCTGATATCTGGTTAGGGTTTACCCTCTAGCAGGGCTGGGCAGTGGGTCACTCGTTGACATTCCGGACTCAGTACTTTCTACTAGGCTATTATATGGCTTTCCTCCGTGATTACCAGAGAGGGACCCTTGGTTGTACGGGTTAGTGATGGAACGACCTTGACATTGAGGAGACCTCTCGACTGCAGGGTAGTGATGAGGTTTGGGTTGACTTAACCAGGAACTCTCAAGTATGTGGGGTTCTTTTCACCCACCAAGAAGTGTTCCTATGGCATGACCTACAACCTAGTAGGCAAGTCAGTGCCGCCCAAAGAGGATAGTGTCAAGGTGAGGTGTTTTAATCCACTTTACATGTAGTTCGGGGTAGACGTGCAGGGTGCTGGGCATCAATGGTGTATACTTCTGGGACTATTGGATACTCACTTTCTTGGGCTGAGCTACAGGATTGAGATCCCCTTATGACCTAG
Source organism: Viscum album (assembly GCA_963277665.1). Classification (NCBI taxonomy): domain Eukaryota; kingdom Viridiplantae; phylum Streptophyta; class Magnoliopsida; order Santalales; family Viscaceae; genus Viscum; species Viscum album. The sequence continues at coordinate 847,460,178 of OY728164.1, read as the reverse complement.
TTCAGAGTTCTTGTTGAGCATATGTATATGTATATACCTTGTTCTGTTACTCACTTCTTGAGTTTTGGCTACTCTCCTTCCCAGAGAGGCGAAGACGCATGGGGTATGCAACGTACATTTTGTTTCTAGCTTCTCGTGGTTGGATGAGTCTACTCTCCTGCTATAGGTAGAGAAGTCTCGACGAGAAGTTCACCTTCTCACCATTTCTAGCTCCTTGAATCTGGATGAGTCTACCTTCTTTCCTCTTGTAGGGTTAAGCTGGACTCTTTACTATACTCTTTACTACAGTCTCAGTTATACTCCTTTACATTTCCTGTTCTCTCTACTGCTCACCCATCAGTACCTCCTTTGTTGGTCCCTCGAGCCTTCGAAGTATCCTACTGAGTATTTTTATACTCACCCCTTCTTGGGCTTTGCCCGCACGTGGTGTTCCCTTTAAGACGATGGACAGGTGGAGTGTGACTTCAGAGGATTTGGGAGCTTGGGATCTTGGACAGCGTGCAGGGGTCAGAGTCAGCTTCTAGGTGGGGGACCCTTCCAGTTGTTTCTATCGTTTACCTGTTGCTGGGTTGTGGGACTTTTCTAGTAGGGCGCGTGTTTTGCCACTTTTTCTTTTTAGTTTACCTCGTCACTTTATTGTACTGTTTAGAGGTCGATGCACATTGTGGGTTATATATATAGTAGTTTCTCTTTTCTTTATATGTCTTTAATTTTACTCTACACTTTTGCATTGAGTGTTCTGCGTGTGTGTGTGTGTGTATACAGGTACTCATGCAAAGGCCTCCTCGAGTTGTTTAGCCTTCGGCACTTGTCGGTAGACCCTGACCTATGGAGGCGGGCTTGCGGTAGTAGCGGCTCAATCTTGTGTAGGGTCGAGTCATGACATAAAAAGTCCAACATGATTTATTTTTAAAGGAAATAAGGAATCTACCATTGTGAAATGTCTCCACTCTTAAGAGATCGGGAACCAAAAAATGATTTCCCCAAATGTGAAGGGAAAATACCTCATAATCGTTTGGGGGTTAAATGTCCATATTAATCTATTACAAATAAATTGCTGAATTAATACTGTGAAAGTGTATTTAAATACATTAAATATTGTTTTTCTTATTTTATTAATAAAATTCATGAAATATATAAATATTTTATTGAATTAATATTTTATTATGGTTTTTTAGAATATATTTAATAATAATAATGACCAAGAAAAATAATTTAGTGGAAATAAAAACATCATGGAAAACACATTATTGAGGGAAATTTGACGATAAATATTTTCCGAATTCAGAGATAATCATGTTTGGATAAAGTTATTATCGATATGAATAATTTTAATAGTATAGTTCTAACTACAAGGGAAAATATTAATGATAAATTCATTTTTATAATTTAAATGACCTTGTTTATAAATTTATAAATCCTAATATTTTGGAATGGACATAAGAAAAACCATTTATAAAATGTATTAAGTAAAACATTGGATGATGTTTTATAGGTAAATGTATTTTATCACCTTATAAAGATTCAATCATATTAGATAACCTATGATAATCATAATTTCATAATAATAACTATAGATAAATGGAATTTATTTTCATTATATTATGTATATTATAATAAATTTAATATTAATTTGATTTCCTTAGGCACAAAAATGAAAATTTTGGATATTCATTACAAGGATAATGCAGTGAATTTTACATTTAACAATGCACTACAAAAAACATTACCTTGTTTCCCTCTAATCTAATGAATCCAATGTTCTTGTGAATCAACCTAGATTTATGGTTTTGAGGTCTAATCATTGAATTTATCATTCAATTTAATTTGATCATAGAACTCTATCATTGTATACAATTATTGATTCCTTACGTTCATTACTTGTTTTTATTTCCATCATATGTTATTATTATTATTATCATAGTTATTAGTTATTCTTATTGCCCTGCATACTTCCTTTTCTCACTCATTAAAAGGTTTTTTATTAACTGTTTTACAATAAAATTTTTTAAAAATAGATCTCTCCATATTTCAAACCCTTTATTATCAATGTCAGTTTAAATTTAGGGGAATATTTTTAAGATAAGATGAATTGTAAACCCAATTATTTTAATAGATGATCATTTTCTTCAATAACATGTATGATACGGAGGCCCAATCTTATAATAAAATACATTTATCCATGTTAATGATTTTTTTGAGTAAAGGTTATTTTTGAGTCCCACATCAGATTATTTCAAATTATAATGTTTTTCATCCTTATATAAATGAATGTATCCACCAATCAATTAGGTAGGCGGAATTCACCACTCTACATCATATCAAAGGGACACTCCATATAATTACCCCTTTCAAAACACCTTACATCCAGGAAGCCCCACCCTCTAGGAAGAATATTATGCCTCCTCCTACAATATCCTAGATGACCTCATCATCAGGTATCTTGGACCCCTCCATCTAGGAACAAACCTCCACCTCCTCCAACAGTATAATGGACCACCTACTTGTGCGGAATCCCGACCCCACCTCCCTCTATGGGAAACCCTCTTGCACCTCCCATGGTCTCCCAGACCCATATCCTCCCATGGACACATGAAATTTCTCTCTATGTGACCTCCAATAGATGGCCTCTCCCGTTCAAAATGTGAGAGACTATAGAAGGAACCACTTTCCACTATGGCAGTTTCAGGGATCCATATATACCTCAAGGGATTTCACAGCATCTCATCAACTAACCATCATTCCTACATAGGTCAGAATTCCATCACAATTACAATTTCGTCTTCTATAGAGAAATATCCATAAACCTCTAGCATGTATCTTCTGCTCATAGCCCTCCAACACCACCTCGCATCACGAAAGCATCCCATTGTCAGAAACTCCAGTACACCCTATCACATCAATGTCCTGATGTGCCCCATCATGTAGACATCCCTATAACATAGAATTTATAAGGACATATAGTGAAACTTCTATATCATGGCTCTTACATTCCCCATTTAATGGAATGATCACACATATCACCCTACACCTCAAATATCAGTCCCACCTACGAGGCCCCCAATCACCTTGGTTGTCGATCTTACCATAGGGTAGCCCCATGCTTCATCCCGACGTATTCACACCTACCTGAGCAGATATTCCATGATCTATTATCATGCCTCCTATGGGGCTATCTTCCTTTGCTAAAACACTCTCCATACCCATACATTCCATTTTACTCACCATTATCTTGTACCTATAAAAAATTGGTACTCTTGAAGGATGTGATTGCATTTATACAACATTATTGGAATGAATATCAACATTAATCTTCTATTTCAACAATTTCTAATAATGGGGGCCCTAATACTTGTATATCTTATCCACTAACTACTTGGTTGTGTGACACTAGGGAGTCTTAACATCTCATAGTGGATTTTGGAATGATTTCTACCTATCATCAGTTTACTAATGCCTCTGCAATTACTGTTCATGAGGGATATAAAATCTCATTGTGGTATTTGACACCTGCTAATTGACCCCATATCTTTTCCTGGATTATTTATATCATGTACCTCATAGCCTGTTTAATATTATCTCCATGAGTAAAATAACAAATGACTTAAATAATTTATTTAATTTTACATATTTATGTGTTATTTTTTAGGAGTGGTCAATGAGTTAGGAACATGGTAGAGGTAATAATTGTGATGGGTTGTACATGTTAGAAACCACACAATCCCTTGCTCTATCATACAGATATATTCATGTTGTCAAGAAACATTTTTTTCTTATTCCTCCACCAGCTTCTACCTTGCCTAATCTATTCCCTTAATTTAGTCCACTCCATTCTTTCCATAGTTTATCCTACATGTTTTCTAGATATCATCAGGTGGTTTTTCTTCCTATCTTGGAGGCACAAGTAGAAAATACTTTTTAAATTTTTTATTCTGATTTATGTGAACCCTAAAGGATTCATAGATTCAGGGTATAGTTGTTATGTATCCTTTATAGATGATGACTCTTAGATGACATGGCTATGTCTCCTTCATGATAATTATGAGATTTGTGATAATTTTAAAAGCCTTTACAATAAAATTATAAATATATCCTCCATGAATATTAAATTGATATTCTCTCACAATGGATGAAAATATTTATCCACTTCCCTTTAGTAGTTTCTCAATGACAATGAAATCCTTCATCAGCCATATTTCACTGATACACCACTGGATAATGCAATGGTAAGAATCGTTATATTTTGGAGACAGTACGTTCCCACTTATTCCACATATAGGTTCCTATTCCTTATTTGAAGGATTCTATATTGAGTTATAAATACCTCATAAATCACCTTACTTCTTCTTTCCTTTAGGGGGAGACTCATTTTCAGGATTTATTCTCCTCTATCACTCCTCACTTACTTCAACACCAATTCATTGTGTGTTTGTTTTATGTCCATGAAACTCTTTCCCACATTAAAAATATTTCTCCCAAATATATTTATTTTATATTCCTAAAATATTACCACACTCATAAATTATACTGATGTTTCCCTCTATAATTACAACATTATATCATCGATGTTAATGTATCTTTTTTTGAGAGATCTCATTTATCGCCTCCGGCTTTCCATACAGACACCACAATCAATTATTATATTCCTATAATAATGAAAACACCACTAAATCAGGAATCCACACTAGTAATCTTTGGTTTGGCTCTATCTACTCTCATCACCCATCTAATGTTTTCCCCATCCAAGATGAGGACACTATCTCTCTAGCTTTGTGCACTTCTCCTACTCCAACTGAAGATGACTTTCCTATTTCATTGGGAAATGGTACTCATTATTTTTATATCCATTTTTTTACACATCCTAATATATATATCTTTATACTTTAGAGATTATATATCTATTACATGCATGGTTTTAAATTCCAAATTTTAACCAAGGTGGATGTAACAAATGTATGAGGAATTGTAGGCTATAAACAACAATCAAACTTTGGTATTAGTTCCCAATCCTAATGGAAAATAGGTTGTCTGAAAAAATGGATTTATATTTTCCACCTCAACACATATAGATTTATTTATCAACTTATATCCAGAATCATGGAAAAAGGCATTGCTCAGACATATGGTTTTGATTATTTTCATACATTCTCTTTTATTGTAAATATGGTATCTTTCTGATTATCCATCGCACCTTCTTCTCAACATCATGGTCCTCAAAATCAAATTGATTTAAAAAATTCATTTCTACGTGGTTTTCATGATAAATAGTTATATCTATAACAACATCCTAGCATTCATGAATCAGTAGAAAATTCTAATTTTAATTGACTTTTTCGCACTCTTTATGGACTGAAAGAGTATCCTTGTTCATGGTTTGGATGATTCTCCACAATCATAACTAAATTGGGAGTATATCGTAGTATGAAGGACCACACTACCTTCAACTGGACGATTTATGCTAACTCTATCAATCCCTTTGACTATGTTTATGATATCATTACCTCTGGGAGAGACTCAAAAGGAATCACCTGTATAAAGGGGGATCTTCAACACCACATTCAAAACAATGATCAGGTTCCTCAATCATGCATCCTTGTAATTAAGGTCTCCCATTCTCAAAACACCATCTTTATTTTCTAATAATAATATGCATTTGTTATATTATATGATTCAATTTTGACTATGGAAACCATGTTTAACAGTCCTCTTTTCCAAGGGAACATGCTCTATAGGATAAAACGAAACCATATTTTCACCCTTAGAGGTGACAGAGTCATACTGGAAAAGTAAATCATCTCACCAGGAATAATCTAAATATTTCATATTATATCAATAAGGTTAACTAATTCATAGAACATACAAAAAAATCGTAGTGGTATTATGTCATTTTCATTTCTAAATACATTATGACTGACCATGATAGAAGTCTTCGATATTCACATCACGATCATCAGAATATTTAGTCATTCAATGATGATGACTGTGCTGGTTAGTTTCAATATGGATCTATACTTCTTGGTTTTCATCTTCCCTTGATGGTGATTTAATAGTGTGTAGAAGAAGTAAATATACTATCTTCTCAAGATCCCATACTAAGTTTGAATATCGTGTGATGGCCACAATCACTTATGATATCTTCTTGCTTAGTCATTTCTTACATGAGATTGGTATCCCTTCATATGCATATTCTCATATTTGGTGTGATAATTATGTAGCCATTAATATTGCTTCTGATTCTATCTCCCATGAATGCATGAATCATATCGAGGTGAACTATCACATTCTTCCCCATAAGCTCGAGTGAGACGATGCTAGTTTCTTCCACAAATCGAAGGCAGATTAGCTTTCCAATATCATCACAAAAGGCCACTTAGGGTCTCTACTAGACTCTCTCAGTAATATGTTTGGCATCCTGAACATCAGTGACCCAAATTTAGGTGGATTTTTATGGTCTCTTTTGTTATATTATTTCTTTTTTTGTGGGAATCGTGATCCATTCAACCAAGTAATAGCTTGAGGGGATTGTTGAATCTAGTTAATTGTATTTCAAGTAAAAGGGTACTTTCAAGTCCAACATTAGATTATTAAAACTAGTAATTATTTTCATACATCAATAAAATTATTTTTCTAGCTCTACAAGCAGTTACGAGAATCACCAACCAACCAAAGATAATGCCTGAGACATTATTAAAATATTTCTTCTTAAATTTATTTAATCGCTTCGATGGTTTTCATAACAAAAAATCGTTGAGTTGAAATGAACCATATTAGATTATACCTTTATAAAATTTCAATTACGTATGTCAGTATGAAATGATATAACTAAATTTCAAAATATTTGTTATAAAATGATTAGAAATAAAATAAAAAATATTTAAAATAAAAAAATGTATTATGAATTTTTTTTACTATTTCTAAAAGATAGTTCATTTGTGATGTGGAGACTTATTTTATAATTACTGTTAACACATTTATAAAATATATTTATCAAAATATTATAGATTTTTGAATTTAAAAAGTATTTGTGGGTTTTTGTTTTGTAATTTTTGAAAATGGTTCATTTTTTGATAGAATGTAAAAATACTAAATTTTAATTGAAAAATACCATTTTATTAAATTATATGTTTAATTATTCTAAAGTAGCATTAGTTCAATTATATATCTATTAATACTATTTTGGTTATTAGAATCATTTTCATATTTACTTTTGATATATATATTTTTTATATATGGACCAGTATATATATAATGTGATATTATATATATAATGTGTATATTTAATTACAATGAATGTATCAAATACATGTGATCAAATATATATATATATATATTAATTTATTTATCTGAAATGTTTATTTTTAACTGTTACTATCCATTATCAATGGAATAATTGGTTAAACACTCATTGAATAAGATACAATGAATTATGCGAATGAATGTATATGGATATATTAATATGGATGACAAATTTTAATTTAATAAAACTTGTTCTAGATAGATATATAAAGGGATGCAATCCTAACTGTTGAAAAAATAAATTCTGATAAATCCACTAGTTTATCTCTTCCTCCCATATTATTGTTCATCATTTAAGATAATGGTAGTAACACCCCTTCTACATTCAGTTATCCTTGTGATACGATGGAAAATATTTTGACAAATCTACCAACTTAGAGAAATAGAGATTTTTTTCAAGAAAAATTATATTTCACAAGAATTCCTCTTCACTGAGTAAGATCATTATTCCCATTAGTAATTTCTAGGTATACAATTTTCATAGTTTCATCCACATAAATTCATTAAGGCTTACTTACCAATGTTTTGGTGGCCTTTTACTTAATATATTTATTTTATGATAATTTGAAACCCATCATTGGTACCAATGATATTCTTACGAGAAAAATAATAATTAATTAATATAATAAAATAATTTTTAATATTATATGATATCTTTAATGACTATAAATAAAAATTAAATTTTCATATATATTTACTCTTGTTTATATAAATAAATAATGTATTTATTCTAATAAAGAGAAATAAATTTTAAATTGAATTTTATTATTCATTAATTAATTATAAATAATAGAAACATGGTTTTTTAATATTTAAATTAAATTTTTAATGTGGTTTATATATTAATTTACAATAAAATGTTTCTGGTTAATTGATTTTTTTTTTCAAAATACCTTTTAGAAAATTATCTTGAATTATATGTGGAATAAAAATAAATGGTTTATTATGAAATTGAAAAAAAATATTTATAAATAATTTATAAATCCCAAAATTTATGATATTTATTTTTTATAAATAATTTATATAAAATATATTTATTTATAAAATGATTATAATTCATGAGATGCAATATAAATTTCATCAAATATAAAATGTGAATGGTTTCATATTAGTAAGAATATGAAATGATTATATTATTTCTCATTTATATAATCTTTATAAATATAATTTTTTTATGATAAGTTTATAAATGTCTCATATTTAGTAATATAAGTAAATATATTAATTATAAAATTTATTTAATATTAATTTTTAGTTGAAATTAATTAATTTAAAGCTTTTGAAATTAATCATGCATTATTTGTATATTGTTTAAGAGACATCAAAATGTGTTGTGATATACGGAATGATAAGGGTTTAAAAAAAATTAACTCTTTGATATTTAGATTACTTAAATGGTTCTGATAATATAAATCGAATTATAAATAGTTCCTAAATCATATAATACTATATATTTAGTATGTAAAGTACATATTATGATTAATATGAATGAATTCATACTTAAGTGAATTTATAGAGTTTGTATTGAAAATTATTGAATGTCTCTAATGATAATGGTGATGTTATATAAATATATTATAAATAGTATTTATAGATGAATTCTCAGAAATTTTATTTCTCATGTATATATATTTTAAATTTTAATTTATTTAACAATTATTCCCTACAGAATTCCTATGTGTAAAATGTGTATATTAATTACTATTTTTAAAGTAATATATGATAAATATAATCTAGGATAAACCTCAACATATAAAGTAAGGTTTGATATAGTAAAATTTTGTTTCCATCTACCATGTTATTTGATTGTAATTTTAGTTTTGATATTGAGAGTAGTCATTGGGAATAGTTTTTTTATATTATGTGTTATAGTGTTAATGAATTGAATTACTTCTTGAGTAATGTATCCCTCTAAAGAGGGACATGAGGTCAGAAAACATGATTTCATAGAGGCCTTCTATTACTACGAAAGTGAATGGGGTTGGATATCTCTCACTATGGGCATACTCATGTGGAGATTTAAAATTTCATATAACTCTAAGCATTTACAAGAAGTGTTCACGCATCTTATGTATATGATGCATTTGTATATGTACAAATATAGTTAACATAATTTGTTTTGTTATTGACACACACTAGTGGGTTTTGTAAAGATTTTCACATTAATATCATTAGAACATAATAATTTGTTGGTTGGAATTAAGATTCCAAAAATAAATAATTAGAATAACACATACATAGAAAAAACAATAAAACATGTGAACATGTTTTTTACATAAGATTTAATATAAATGAGTATAATATGAATATAATATATGTTAAATTAATGAGATATTAATAGAAAAAATCCTTCAAATACTTAGTTTTAGATTCCTTCAAATGTGGCACTTATTATGACCACGATCATTCATACAGGTATTGTTGAGATCAACATGAGTACCATTGGATTTTTATGTGTATGGAAAGAATGTTAAAAGTAACATAGTATTTTCTTGTTGGGTATTGTAGAGATTAGTATGATAATCCATTAATTTTTCTTTATTTGGAATATTCTTGGATTTTTCATTCAATTACACTAGCTTGTATTCCACAATGGTTGAGATTCAAGTTGAATAGAGTTGAGTGATTCTATAATATGGATTTATAAAAAGAGTTATCTTTAAAATTATCAAAGAATCATAACATTAATGATTGGGATGTTTCCCAACCTAAATTATCCGGAATATATTATATGATAAAAAATATAACTTATGGTGAAATATATAAATTGGTTAACTAGATGGATATGATGTATGAGGTCATCAATTTTAGTGGGAGTAATATCATTAAAATTACACAATTATAATATATAATAAATATTATACATCTAATTAAATGTTATGTTAGAGACAAATGAATCAACATCATCATCAAAATAAAATTAATATTAATCCTTTAAATAATGAGATTAATGTAAGAAACCAATGATATTTATGATATAAAGAAATGATCATGATCCTAGGATATATTTTTTGTGTTATCAAAATTCATTCCAATGTAATCATTTTCTTGAGTTGTACAATATGTTAACCTAGTCTCTTATAAGAGTAGGCAAGAATTTATATAAGGTTTGAAATGCATTTAATTCATAATTGACCTAAGGAATTCTTGTATCATATACTCAATATGATGGGGTTTTCCAAGGATATTCAAGAATATTGAATATGTTTGGATAGACTAAATAATTCCTAAAAGACGTGTTGTGGTTATAGAATTTACCCTGTTCTTATATATGGAAATGTTCAAAAAAATGGATTAAATCAAGAGAAGATAATATGATACCCTAAAAGTGTTGATATTTGATAAACAAGGGATATGATGTCTGGATTCTCTTACTATGATGATTGTACTAGTTAGTAAAAATATTGAAATAATAATAAGAAGAAATTTTTATAAAAATTTCAATATTGTTTCTATAAAAATCAAATTATAGTTAGTGAATCGAAGGGTTAGAATAAGGAATAGTAATAAATTAATATGATTGGATTATCTATGAGATACTAGATGGGGTTTCAAAACTACATTGAATTTATTTATGAGAGAAGGATATAATAGAAATAAATTCTTGGATTTTTGAAGGGTATTTGATACATAATGCATATTTTACATAGTGTTGTAAATATAAATAAGTTCAGTATAAAATTAATAATTAATTGAAGATGTAATTTATATTCATTAGATTATTTAAATACACACTACATTTTTAATATTAATTTAATATCAAGGGTGAATATAAGTAAAAGGTGTGTATCTTTATATACCATCTAATATATGATAAGAGTGGATGTTTGATGATAAATAGATTTTATGAGATGATTAAATGCATACATGGATTATTATATAATTTATTTTTATATCATGATTTGAAATAAATATTTGGATAAAATAATTTATCTAGGATAAAATTATCTATCCTAATATTTTATAATATATGAATGAATACGTTCCACCCATTCATTGATGAGATATTTTAATAAAATATTCTTTTGAAAATGAAAGGTTTCCAATTCATAGAATTTGATTTATGATTTGGAAACAATAGTTTAATTATTTAATATTATACTAAATAAAATTAAATATTATTACATAAAAACAAAATGTAGTATACATTGAATCTTAGAAAGATACATCGAAGAGAAGATAATGTATAAAAAGATAGTGGTAGTATGATTAAACATATATAATTATTTTGTTGAAAGATAAATTCTGGTACCATATTTAGTTTAATTGAGTAGTTACTTTATATTATAATTAATTATGACATGTAAGAGAAAATAAAATGGTTAATTCTTACATTCAGTTATTTTGAAAATTGAATGTTTTTATTAGTCAATGAATTTTTCCAATATAAGTTTATAGACATTCATCACTTAATTTATGAAAAAAGGATTAGGATGTGTGATGTAAATGATAAATGAAAAAAATATACATTTAGTTGCCATAACAACTAAAAAACACTATCCTATAATAGATTATATCAACTAATAATAAGATAATAACACTTTATATAACAAATAGTATAAGGACCAATGATAAATTAAAAAATTATTTAGTTATATTCGATACTATATCATAATGTTATAAATTTATACAGAAATAGGTTAAGGAATGGTAGGGAAGAAAAAATTAAATTATAACATTAGTAAAATTATATTTTCTTAAATAAAATTATTATTAATATATCTGGATTTTTTTTGTAAAGTGACAACGTAATCAGTTACATTTTTCAAAAAATATGTCAAAAAAATATTGATATAAAGGGTTCCAAGTATTATGTTGATGTACTTAGAACGATTTTTAAGTGGATAATAGAATATAACATTATAACATTTGATGTTATGATATTAACGAGTTTAAATAAAACTTAATAGAGTTAAAATTATGGAATATGATTCCTTTTCTTCACCATTCTTGAAAATAGATATCCTCATAATTGTCACTCATTATGTGGTTAGTAACAATATTTTATCATATGGTAACATAATTATGTGAGTGAAATTTCTTATGGATGTCACATTCAGAAAATGAATCCATTAATATAGAAACAACATGAATTTCATTTTATATCTCTATATGATATTAGTTTTAATGGTTTTAAATTTATCATGTAATTATAATAAAGGAATATAAATTTATTATTCAATCATGTGTGAGGAAAATATATTTTACATGAATGTCTAAATGATAAATATCCACTTAATCTAAAAATATTCCGTTGCACCTAACCGATGATCATCATAGTGTATAATGGGTTGTGAGGATAAATAATTCTTATCCTGAAGAGATTCCTATATCAATTATGATGGGATGTATTTGGGATATTAAAAGATAAATTGTATACGAACTTATTAGAGTGAAATTACTTGGAATGATCCACTAACGTATAACCCATGTAATTCTATAGAGAAATATATATAATTTTTTGTGTATGATTATTATCAATAATTATTACTCATGGTAGTAGATATACCTATAATAAGAACCATAATACATTTATAGAATACTTATGAAAGAAAAAAATATGAAATTAGCAAATCATCGGGTAGTTGGGTATGTTTTTAATAATGACAATAGTTGGAGGGAAACCAATATGGGATTTAACCACCTGTATGATAAGAAAATAAATATGGACCATGATTGAATTAACTTGATGAAATTCATGGACATGATTTTTTCTCACATATGATGTAGTCAAATACATAAATATGTGATATGTGATGTTTTTATTAGATATATTAATTAAATGTGATGTATTCATCTAATTGGCCAGATTTTTCATAGAATCCAGTAAATGATGAGAGGATTATATTAGATTGAAAAGATCCCTTTCTGTTAGTCACTTCATAACATAGGAAAATGGATTATATAAGATATATATGGTTTATATGATATATATTATTGTAGACATGTTTGTATAGAGATATTTGTATGTTTGATGGAGATCACACCAGACCCTTTTGAAGCTTGTGTAGCACTAATATTTCTCTAGAGGCTACTCATTTCCTCCATTTATGAAATTTCAATTTTTTCTTGTATTTTCCAATGCTCCTATGTAATTAAAGGTCCTAAAATTTGGCCCTTGAATAAGGATAAATTTTTTGATGATGTTTGTTTTTTCAAAAATAATAGATATCAATGAAAAACTATTTCCAAAAGTGATTATAAGGATTTATAAATAGTTATGAAATTATTCAGAAATTCCTTATGGGATATTAGTACAAGTTAGATATTTTTATATGTGAGTGTATATATATATTATTACTTATATTTATTGCATATTTTATTATAATTTATTTATTATATAAATTAGCTAATAAATTTATTAATTGTATATAAATTAATTTATCCTATATTATTTTTTTGTTGGTTATAATCTATTATGAATAGAATAATTGAATTTAATGATAATCGAATCAGATTAAATTAATTATGGGAATAAATTTATATAAGTACGTTAATATGGATGCCATTCTTCAGTTTATTAAGTGCATCTTGGATGGATATATAATGGTATTTGATCCCTCATATTGAAAAAATAAACATTGAGATATCCTATAGTTTATCTATTCCCATGATAATGTGGATCATCATCATAGGTGAAAAATATAGAACCCCTTCATCATTTAGTTATCCTAGAGATATGATCACGTATCCATTGGATAGTGTAACCCCATCACTGGCAGTGTTACTTTTTTACTACTACGAGGTCTTTATCATGCATTCTCTTATGTAGAGGAAGAAGACAATTTTCATTGGTGATTTTAGGTATGGTGTTTTCATAGTTTTATTTGTACATTAATTATTGAAGATAGATATGGCTAGTTTTAGGATTTATTCATCTTAATAAAATCATATAATGATCATATAAAAACATTCAAAAACATTATAATATTTGGAACATTTCTTTATTGAAAGCCCAATTTCTTTTAAATTTTGTGATATAGTTTTTATAAAAGTAAATTCTTCTTATATTAATGAAATTTTAAAAAAATGATTTATTATTCATTACATGAATAATATATATTTTATAATTTGGTAAACATAACTTTTTAGAAAAATTAATAGTGAAAACAATAATATTTAGTTAACTCTTTTAGGGTAAATTTGAATTTATAAGGTGTTAAAATAGTAGGATAATGTTTAACTTAAACTAAATATTTTTATAAAATCAATTGGATAGACATATTTCAATATTATAATGTACATGTATCTAGAATATTAATTTTCGGATAGTTTTGGAAAGTGAAAAATGTGTTTACACCTTTTTTGACAAAAATTATAGGTGTGCAACCCACCTCACTTATAAAAGGCCACACACGCTTCAGTATTCATCAAAAAGTAAAACACATTTGTCTTAGACAATACAAAACCAATAAAATATCTTGATTCCTTCATCTTATCTTATGATCCTTATTATTAGTATAAATATGTCCCAAGAATAGTTCAGTGAAAATTGAATTAGGCTTCCAAAAGAAGTGGAAATGTTCTTCAACGAAAATTTTTATTATATATCTGCCTCCACCTACATAAATTATTTTTAAAAAATTACTATATAATAACATTAGTATATAACATATTTTGAGATGTTTTTATAATCATTGTATGACATTAATCTATCTCTACTCCCAACAAATGGGATCTGAATTCGTCATTTCTGTGTACAGCGTACTACCGCCTCACAAACTGATTACATGTATTTTTTCCACTACCACCTCTCATGGTTTGATATGATAATGGATATAATGTATATATATTATACTTATAATATATTTATACCTATCTAGTTTTTATACCATATATTATTTTTAATTTTCATTCCATTGGGGATATGAAAACATCACTCGTGTGTATGAACTACAAATAAAAAGTCCTTTGATGGTGAAAAAATGGCCTTTCTAATAACTAGACAATCACTAAAAAATAGAGTGAGATTAAAATCCCTATGATTTTATTATCAGTAATAAAGGACACATAGATTGGAACATAAAAGAGTTCTAATAAAGGGGAATTCTACAGTATGCTATAACATCACAACACTACACCAAAAACAACACAAAATCAGTTAAATAATGTAAAAATAATGATTTTAAAGGAAATATAATTTACAATATAAATAAAAATAAATCCATATGAAAGGAATTTTAAACATTGGTCTATACAATTACATATTTACAAATTAATACATTCTTAAAAAAACTTCAATGATCTGTTTTCTTCTCATCATAACCCATGATCAAGAAAAATATTGAACCTGTATAATAAAAAAACATTATGTCAGTACTAATATATGGAAATAAACTAATAGAATGGTTTAATACTAAACAATTCAATGATTCAACAAGGAACATTATGTTTGAGATTGCGTTGGGGTGTATTAATCCATAAAACATCATTACTTATTCATCATCAAGAGTAATCTCAGTGAAAATAATATAAATATGTATAGGATAAAAATTATAATGAAATTAATTATCTAATTGAATAGAAAATGATGAGAATATAATTAGGCTTTTTCCATGGTTTTTGTGATGTTATATGTGTTTTAAACAAAAATGACAATAATAAATTGAAATGGAACACTTGGAGCTATAATAGTCACACCGTGCATCCGACTGAGTTGTGGATTACTCATATATATAACAAATTAAAAATGGTTCATTTTACTAAAATATCAAAAAAATCTTAATGTGTTTTATCAATATTTCTTACAACAGTTGTCCTATTTACTAAAATTTCATTTAAAATTGGATACATGCACTTTGATTCATTCCAGTCACATAGTGTGTTAGTTTTATATGATAATAATTCTTACACATAAAAAATGACCTATGTATAATTGTAAAAATTTATCTAAAAAATAAAATTGTAGTTTCTCAGTGTTTAGTGAGTAATATTTGATAAACACAAATGATATTTTATAAATAGATATGATACACTATGTGTCATTCTAGGTACATTATTTACCATTTTTAGGCATGAATGATTCACACACATCAAAAATCACTTATGGATCATTTTCCTTAATTATCAAAACACTCCAAAAGAATTTGTTTAGTTTTCACTGTGTAAATTTTATTTTTTACAAAAATAAATAAAAATGTTAAATAAAAAGACACACTTAGAGTCATAAAGATTACAACATGCACTAGAACATGGTGCGGAAGATATAAATACATTAAAAATGACATATGGTTCATTTTAAAAAATTATCAAAACAATCTAGATGTGTCTTATTTTTTTTGAGTATGTCACATTCCATTCTTACTAAAATGTAATTTTATACAATAAAAATTCAATTTGATTCCTACCTGTCACTTTTTGTGTTGATTTAATGTCATAATAATTCAACATGTCCAAAATGAATTATTAATAGTTTTCTAAAATGTTCAGGACAATCTGACTTTGTTTTATTTGTTTTTAGCAAGTGACATTTCTGTAAACTACAATGTCAATTTTAAACTGTTAAAAATAATCTTGAGTAATGATAGGAACATCATGTATGAATTGAGGTCTTCCCACTTATTACATGTCACAAATGACACATGAATTATTTTCTTAAATTATCAAGATAATAAGAGAATGTCTACATTGTTTTAATAAAGTATATCCTTTTAAAAAAAATTCCCATTCTAAACCAATAACGAACAATTTGAATCATACCAAGAACATCATGTATTGGATTGAGTTATGGATAATTACTATTGTTAGAAAATTATATATGGATATTTTGATAATGTATCAAAATAATAAGAATGTATTTTCTTAGATTTCAGTATGTAAATTGGAATTTTTCTTAAATTAAGGTCAATTTTAACTAAAAAGATGCACAATTATTCATATTGGTCACAAAATACAAAATATTCAGTCTATTATTATTCATACCCATTTATAATGACTTATGGATCATTTACATAAAGTATTAATATAATATGAATGTGTTTTCTTAGTTTTGAGTATGCGGCATTTATTTTTTACTAAATAGTCATTGTAAACTTGAAAAAGGTTTTTTTATTTCTACTAGTCACATAATGAGTTTGTTTTATATAAAACTAGTTTCTATTTGTCAAAAATGGCATATTAATCATTTATTTAAATTATCAAGATAACAAGAGAACTTTTTCCTGGTTTTCTGTGATTTATACTTATTAAACTGATTACAAACAATTATAGTCATTACTGGATCATGAGGAATCATATTCAGATACAGATTATTAAAACACATTAAAAAATAATTATCGATCATTGTACAACATTTTAAAAATATATTAATTCATTTTCTTAGTTTTGAGTTTGTCAGTTGACTTTTTCACTAAAAATAATGTCAAATTTAAATAAAAAGATTCACATGGAATCATAATTGTCAAACTATGAATATGATAGAGTTGTGGATGACTCCTATAAATCTCAAGTGAATTATGGATCATTTTTTTATTGAATGAAAACAATATTAATGTAGATTCTACGTTTTGATTATTTCAGTCACAATTTTTAGTAATATTATTTCAAAAATAAAAAAAAAGACGCACTTGGAGTCATACTCAACACTCATTGTGTCGGATTGAGGTGTTGTTGATTCCCACTCATCCATAATTTAATATTGATTTTTTACTTACATATCAATAGAATCATAATTGTTTTTATTATTTTTGAGTGTGTCACTATTGTTTTTTACTAAATTTTCATCTTAAACTAGAAATATGCATTCGGAGTCATACCTGTGGCATAGTGTATCAGTTTGATGTGAGACAGATTCCTATATGTTTTAAATGACATATGATTTGTCATCTTGAATTATCAAGACAATCCAAGGGGGTTTCATGGTTTTTAGTGACTTAATGTTTTGAATTATGATTTCAATTTTTAAATCATGACAGACACTTGATTCATTACAGGGGAAATCGTATATAAGAATGAGCTGTGACTAATTATTACTTATCAGAAAATACATAAAGATCATTATTATAAATTAAAAAAATAATAAAAATATTTTTCTTCATTTTGAGTATACCAGTTTACATTTTTACTAAAATTAATTAAAATTTTAAATAAAAAGAAGAACATGGCATAATACTGGTCATGTCATATGTTAAATCTAGGTGAGGCCGATTATTACACATCTATTTCTCTTTAAAAAAATCTAAACTATCAATGTAACAATGATTTATACTGGTTTTAATTTTCAATATTCCAAAAAAACATATTTAGTCTATTTTTATAGTTGAAAAATAATATTCCAGCTAAGTACATCAAATCAATATGAAATTATTTTTGTTTGACCAAGAAATCCAATAGAATATGTGGTAAATTTAGTGGAAATAAACATGCGATTTCTTTTGTGTCTTTATGTTGATATTTTAAATCAAAATATGACTTCAAAAAAGATACCTAGAAAATAAATATTAGAAAAAGCTGATAAACATATTAACCTAATAATAGAAGATAAAATGATGAAAAATTAAAAAATACATAGTAGAAATTTAATTTTTCATTATGGTTGTATATATTCCTAATACATATTCTTAATTACACTATCTTAGTTGTAATATGTAAATCCAATCTATCATGATCTTTATAATCATCAAACAATCCACCCTAACAAAAAAATTAATAGTCCTATATAAGAATTAAATTACTATGCGACTAATATTAAAAAAATATAGTAGTTCTATATATAAAATAGTACATTAATTTTACGAACCATGATTTTATAATGAAAAAAACATGATTACCTATGTTATTTATAAGAGGTAGTTTCATTTCTCTTCCCACTGATTCATAGGTGGGAATGTTGAGTAAATTTATAAATTCCAATAATGCATAGGTAAAATGGTTTTAGGGGAGAATAAGTATGTGGATTATTTTGTACATAAATGAAATAAATACCAACATAAATATTAGAACAAAAATACACTATTAAAATATTGCTTTCCAAAATTTCTATGAAAAAAGTGAATATATATTAGAGTAAAATGTTATTGAAATTACCTAACAAATTTAATGTAAAATCATGGAAAATTTAATTAAACATGTTTAATGAACTCACCATTTAGGGAGAATAATTCAATGGATGTTTTGGTGCATAAAGGTGTGAAATAAGAATAGAAATATTCTAAAATAAAAAACTACTACATGTAAAAATAAAAATAAAAAAATTCTAATTATATAATTTTTCAGTAATGTAGAGAATGTATATTGTAATATTAACATTAAATTTTCCCAAAGGGTTTCATTTACTATAGTTATTTCAACCATTGTATTGGTGACAAAATCAGGTGAAAAATAAATTTCTTACATTGGTAGGTTATAATTTAATTTATATTATGATGACATAGTAGTGAACAAATTACATTATGATGAAAAACATAGTATATTAAAAAAATATTTTTACCTTTGAATTTAAATATCATTATGTTTAAAGTTTTAAGGTATTTGGTTCCTCTATTTATAATCTAAATTCCCATTTTATTATCCCCTACAATTTATAAAAAATTTCCAAAATGAGGCTAGCGTCAACAAATTGTTATGTCCCCATAAACGGTCCATCCTCTACTGAATTTGTGTCTAAGAAACGTTTTGTTTTTGTCTCTAGCATAAAAATTTAAATATTATAATTTTATGGATATGAGACATAAAATAATTTCACTACTTCTGATTCCATTATGAAAAGTTCACCATTTATTTCTCTTCTATGTTGAAATTCACTTTCATGAATCCCATTTCATTAACATTCCCGACTCTCCTATTGTCAACCCATTTTCCAAGGAAAATATTTTATTGAAATGTTGTATTATCCAAATAGTATACTTGTTCAATAATAAAAAAATATTTAATATTTTTTAAAATAGGATTTCAATCCCTATGTCTAGTTATGTGATTTAATTCACACATAGGCGAACAACTACATTTTTTCATCATATTGTAGTCATCATGTTATTTTTTAAAGAATCTATAAAAATTGATTTCAAAACCAATGTAAGACATAACATTTTAATTTTTCCCCTATCCAGATACAAAATTCATATGAAAATTGATTTCATATTTTTAAATAAGTCCTTATATGTTTGTTCTTAGGACCATCCTAAAATTATTGATTAGCTGTATTTGATTGGGAACCTTTACATATTGGTGGATTCAAATATTTTTTTATTTCCTTCTAGGATTCAAAATACTTATAAACATTTAACTATTATGTAAAATGTAAAGGTATGATTTATCCCACTATTTAAAGTTATTTAAACAAAAAATCTTCTATAAATACCATAACCTATAAGGCATGAGCTATGTTGACACTCTTGTAGACTGATGCTATCAACAACTGATAGATAATTGATATAGAATTCAATCAATTAATTAATAATATATTATTAAAGAATAAATACCTATGGAAAACCTTGATTTATAACATACCTGATCAAAAACATCGTATAATGTTCAATGTGGTATATCCATTTACTATGGGAATACAACATAGATGATCCTCTCTAACCAAGTGAATGATTAGGTGGACCATTATATAAAAAACATTTGGTTGGAAGAACATATATATTTCCCCTAATATGAAAAAAAATCTTCATATTCATGATTAGAAAATTTATTAGGTCTATAACATTATTATATATGAATTTGGAAAAAAGTATAGTCTAGTTATTGTATGCTATAAATTTTTTAGGCAGAATGTCATGGAAACAAAAAATGATAAAATCATTTATAAAACATGAAATTAATTTTATTTTAGTCCTTACAAATTAAATTTATTAATTTAAATAAATTTTTTGATATTTTATGTATACCCCTATGGAATATTTATTCTATTAAGGAATGTGAAAAATTAGAATTTTTTCTTACCTTGATAGAGTGTATGTTCCCGGAGGAAAAAATGTTTACACAATACCCTTCACTGGGGATAACTCTTCACTTATCCCAATATAAATGATGTCTAACATAACAATGATGCTATATATAATTTTTACAGGAACATTTAGTAACCATCAAATAAATATATAATATATTTTTTTAATGTGGATTAAATCATGGAAATGTCTTATCTACAAAAAAATTTCAATACTGTAATTCATATAAAATTAATTTATTTATCCAAAATTATTTTTCATGGTATTTTATAAATGTTTTACTGAAAATATTTTCAATATATTTTAAATTATATAACTATTGATCACTCATTATTGGAGTTGATGTTGTATGTTGAATGATATTCCCATAAAATTTTCTCCACCTAGATGTTTTTTATGTCATTGAGGTAAAAAATCTTATGTTAAAATATATATCATTGAGGATTAATTCAAATAAAATGAGTGTTTGAATTCTTAAAAAATAGATCACACGAACATTACATTAATTATATAAAATGATAAATTTCAATATGCTTGAAAATCAAATATAATCCCACACACCATGATCCTCAAAGTGAATTCTTCAATTATATGAGAATCGCACATTATAACACATTTATCCCACATCAATTTTATATATTCGTTCAATTGATTCAAATAGGAAACAATATAATTATAAGGTTTATTTAATGTAGATATATGCACATGAAAAATAATGTATTTGTGCTTCATGAATAGAAATTACAATGAGTTATAATTTACCAACATGATGGGACATGTAATTTTATTACTACTTTATACTCAAAAATGATTTATTCAATCTATATATAATATAAGATGAATTTTTCTCATATCATTTCCAAATTATAGATAATCATAATCAATTTTTATCCACTAAGGATAATCATATGGATGATATAGCTTCCCATATTTAATTCTTGTATATTCATGCCTTGTCAATTATATCGTGGTTTCCTAATATTTATATTGTATTATAAACCATGTAATTAAAGGAATGTACCACAAATAATTCAAAGGAAATGATTCATTTATATTATATCGATATATAACACACATAGGTCATTTTATGAGTGATACTGGTCCTTTTGAAACAATATGAAATCCAATGGACAATCATGTTTTATTCCAGAGGCCATGACCATTGAACATAGCATTCATCCATATTCAGATGTTTGAGATAGTATATAATTTTCTTCTTGTGTAATATCATTCGGGATACTACATCATTCTATAATGTTGGTGTTACTCCATTGACATCCTGATATCAAATAATATATCTTCAATACAAATGAAAAATATGGGAATTTAGTAAAAATGGTATACAATGGAATCAAAGAAAAATTATTTAAATTCTCAAAAAACGGTTTAAATTCATCAATTCCATCTATAATTTCCATTTCCATTTGATCTTTTCGATCTCTATTATCATTTACATTGGTATTCATATAAAATAATCCATATATTATAGTACTATACATTTTTTTTGAACATTCTGGGATTACCAATGTTTAGTGCAACATATTTTGGTTTCATCTATTATATGAAAAAATAAAATGTTCCTCCAAATATTCCTATCTAATTTTTATTGAATAAAAACTATGAAAACATAGACAAAGTATTCAAGAAGGGTCATTTTCATTCAATATTTCAAAACTGATAAACTCATTAGCTCCATCTTCATGCACATTTGTCAGATGACTAGCATGCAACCAGTTTAGATTAATATCTATCCTATATGGTACATGAAATATTCATTATGTATAATAAAAAAATATATAAAGAAAATACATTCATTATCAATGGATAATGTTAGAGTTGATTATAATACAAGAAACCCAAAATTTTATCATTTCAAATATTTCTAGTATGGTTTAATGAAAATGTGTAATTAAATTTAAGAAAATAATTTCACTTCAATGGTAGGTTTTAGCCTCTAAATTCTATCAAAGGTCATTGTTGTATACAAATGTTATCCACATCATATAATATATCGAATATTAATCATCGTATTTTCTTAAAATCATCATTTTTATATTGGACACATGAACATATATTGATTTAAAATACTCTAAAAAGTTTTCATCCAAGAGTTTACTACTTCTCATAGTAGTTTAAGAAAAAAAGATACGGGGGATGACAACAAAGAAACAAATTGAACTTATAACTATTCAATATATGAAGCTGATGATGATGAAACTTGTACCTCATTCTGTTCTATAAAATGTGAAATTCCATGAATTTATGAGAATTGAATCATTGGAACTAGTTAATAACTCATAGGGTATTGGAGGTGATATTATGGGGGTATTCACATTCATATACGTGATTAAAGGTGTCTTGGTATTGAATTCATGTCATATATGAATCTTTAGGGATTGTATGATTTTTATTTTTATATGATAAATCCCACTTCTAATACATTCAAACCTATAACTAAGACTATTCATACCAATATTAAAATGATCCATCACGTCTTTCATCAATCCAATAAAAAATAAAAAACTAATATTCGGTAATTAATGTTTAATAAAAAAAATAAGATATTATAAACAATAATTATAAACTCTCATCCGTAAACTATAAGGTATAAAAATATGTTGATAAAAAATTAATAAATAAATATTTATTTCATATACATTGACTATAATTATAGATTTCTAGGGGTGGAACTAATAACAAAAAAGTAAGCCAGAGGATGAAATCCCCTAACCCTTTATTAAAAAAATGAAAAAGTACATAAGCACACAACAGAGGATGAAAGCGAACAAATTTCCCACATCCAGATGGAATGGTTACATATAATATTAATGGTATATAATATATTTTTTGGAATATCATAATTATAATTTCAAGTAAATATTTTTGAGGAATGGATGAAATTTTGTATAGAAAAAGATACACCTAATAACAATAAAGGGATTAAACATCTCAAAATCCTTAGTTCATAAATTTATTCTGGAATTATGTATAGACATGATGAAATGTAGAATTATTTTCATGAATACGAAGATTAATTTTTATAATAATATTTATTTTCATTTACATTATGGGTTATATAGTGATTTTGGGCCCAAAGGTTAAAATTTGGTCATTATGAGTTAATAATAGAAATAATTGAAGATATAATGTTTTTCCCTTGAAGGTGAGATATACCACTCTTAAAAAATAGTTTCAATGTGAGACAAATATACATAAAAAATATTGATGATTAATTTAAACCATTGAATTCACTCTAATGAACATTTGAAAAATTAAATGGTTGTATGAATGATCACCAAAATTTTCTAAAAATATAGATTGACGTGAGGAATGAATTATAAATGTGTAATATGAAATGGAATAAAATCTAAGATTCATTTATTATTGATGTCACACTAATAGATTTATAAAAGAAACATCATTTCATATTATGTATTGGTTGTTCATTTCACATGATAGGTAAATTTTTGTAATTAATTAATTTTTAAAATTTCAATGGGTACTAATTATTTTAGAAATGGTGTATATTAGTATATAATATATTATATTTATAATAATATTGAAATAAAACAAAATGAAAAATATACATCGGTTTTTTAGATGGGTTAAATTGAAACGTACATATATTTTACTAGAGGTGTGATATAGGAAATGGATGGAAATTTTATGAGTCATTAATGAGTGGTTCTCATTTCACTGATGGATATATTTTCACAAAGATATAGAAAACTAGAAAAATCATATTATAATTTGGGTTCTATAAATATTTTTAATAATTGCATATGAATGATGAAATTGATTTGTTGTAGTGAAAAATTGATCATATTAGATAGTGATACATTTAAATAATTAATCAAAAAGGTTTGGTAGCTATGATTTATGATGAAATGATAAAATTAAATGATTTTTTTACTAATTAGAATCGAGAGATTGTAAATAAGTAAAAAAATTAAAATATAGATTTAAACGAATAGCCTTAGTATTTTATTCAATATAATAAATATGGACACTCAAAGAATAAATCAATACCTTCTGATTTGAATTTAAATTCACCCGTTTATAATTATAATCATATCATTGGTATTATATTTTAGTGATATATAAATATATAATTATCTAAAGGAGTTACATTGTCAGAAGATGTATTAATAATGTGTTTCATTATGTGGTAATAATGTCTATATTAGATTATGGGGTTATGAATATGACACACCTATTATAGGGAGGTAAAAAATAAAATTTATATTCTTCATCATGACATCTCACATGATGGACAATGTCATTTCCTTAATTATTTTATCTTAGAAAACTCACTATTCCAACAACATTTTTATAACCATGGTATTATAAATATATTTGATCAAAAAATGAAAAATCGTGTGGATTTTTTATATTGATGAATAAAATACCCAAAATAATTAAATATGTTATTATGAATATGATATTATTAGAAACAATGTTCAATACTTGGGGGGTTTCACATGTTTATATGGGCCTAATCCTGTACATTGGGCTTACCCTAGTGAGACTTTCTCTTGGATATGCTCTATTAGGTGGATGTGTACCTTTGAAGTAACTATATATCATAGAATGTGATTTATCTCTCAACATAATCACACATTTTAATTGAAACATCTGAATGAGATAGTCTAAGGATAGATGAAATATGGGGCTTCCATAATGTTTCCGTTTAAATGGGATAATGATCACTGGTTTTGTCTTTTTTTCCTTCATTATCAAAACAGACCAACAATACTCTTAAACAGAAGTATGAATATATTATTACTCATTATAAGCTCATGAATAATGTTGATGAGCTAATATGTTTGTGAGGGATCAATGATATTATATTCCCCTATTGAACACATGTATATTACAATAGTAACAGTGGAATGATGATAGAAAAGACAAACATATTGTCCAAAACAAGAAATAAATGACTCTAGAGGAGGATAAAATAACATACCATGGATTAATGATTTGAATCATTTGAGAGAAAGTTGAGAGATCACCAATTTTAGAATTTGTTTTATCCAAGTATTTATTTGACTCTCGAGTCATTCTAGCCTTAGATTTGATCATTCTAATTGCTCAAACCTTGGTTCAATCCATGTGTCAATATTGAATTTGATGAGGATGAGCGCTGACAGTATGAGGCTTTCATGGAATTCTTTGGATATCCCAACTTGTCCATGTCATGTTAGGGTCCAGTAAATATAAATAAATAATTTTATCAGGACTTCCAAAAAATCATTGATAAAGAATGATTTTATCAACACTAAATTACTAATTATTGATAAAATCCATCATTATCAGTTATTTATTATCATTGATAATGATATATCTGTATCAGCACTAAAGGTTTTCTAATAAAATCTACATTTATTATTGTGAATGTTTTAGAGATAATTAAGATTTATTTTATCTTTCCTTTTTTTCACAAATAAATATGTCTTTTAATAGTTTTTTTGTTAGTTTTGATAAAGCTAAATCATTATCATTTGTAGAAAATCCTTGAAAAAGGTTAATTTAATCAATGCTTATTACTTAAGCACTTATGAATGATTAATATTTATAAATTTATATAATTATTTTGTAAATAAATTTTTATAATTATATATACATAATAAATATATATAAATAAAAATATATTAAATATATTCATTATTTAAATATATTTATAATCATTTAATAATTATTTAAACATGTAATTATTTATTTCTAATTATATAATTATATTTTTAAAAAATGAATTTTGTATTTTTATATATTAATTCCATTATATATATTTATATAATTAAATAAAAATATATATAAATATAAATATATATAAATATAAATATTATTAATATATAAATATATTTATATATTTATATCACTGTATATAAATATATATTATATATTAATAAATATAAATATAGAAAATATATTCATTATATAATAAAATGTATTATAATTTTATAATTATTTAATTATATATATTTTTGTATTTATATATATATATTCCTTGAAAAAATATTTATTTATTTATAATTATAAATATATTTATTTTTTAATATTGTAAATATACATTTATAAATTTATTTATTTATAAATATTTATTTTAGATTATATTTTTAACATTTTTAATTAATATGTAATCTTAAGGGAATTCAAGTTAAAAATGGGTTAAATTAAAAAATTAAAAATTAAAAGATGTTATATTTTTTGAAAAATATATATATTCTTCATTAATTAAATATATATTACTAAAAAATAAGGATATATATATTGAAATGAAAATGAATACATATAAGAAATTTAAAATCATAGTAAATATATATATGTATTATAAATAGAATAAATTACCTTAAATAACATAAAATATATGAAAACGGAATTAACACTTATCTTTAATAAGATTAAAAATAAACAAATAATATTTTATAATAAAATAAATGATATATTAAATGTATCATGTTAAAATTAAATTCTAGAATTAATACTAAAATATAATTAATTTACATAAATAGAAGGTGTAGTTTTTTCTATATAAGATTTAATAATTACATAATGTTTGTCTCTTATATAAAAATGGACTAATTATGTATATTTGAAATAAATATAATTCAATTTTTATATATGAAAAATTTAAAAATACAGATACATTCAATTATTCTAATTAATTGATACAATTATTTATTATTTAAAATTCATATATAATTTTAATTATAAACCATTCTTCCCAAAATTTATGACCACTGTATATCATAATTAATTAGTAGTACAAGAATTATATTTATATACCATCATATATATATATATAATATTATTCAATGATATTTTAAAAATTATTTAATTAATAGAATGATTAATAGTTTTCTCGATTAATATTTAATTGTTATTTTTTATTTTTTATTTTACATATATTTATATATTTAATATAAACTGCTAATTTCTAGGTATAATTTTTATATTTTAAAATAAATTTTTTTAATTTTATCAATAATTATTAAATTAATAAAATTTTTAATTTTTTTTAATAAACCCATTTTGATTTTTAATTAATAAGATTCATTTATTTTATATTCCTAGTACTAAAAAATCACTGATAAAGGACGTCATTATTTGTGATAATAATTAATCGCTATAATGGGTTAACCTATATTTGTGCTAAAAATAATGAATTGATAACTAAATACTTTTATCTGTGGTAAAAGAAATTGGATGATAATGGTTACCCTTAATCAGTGATAAAAACGCTAATAAAGGATAGCATTGTTAAAGTCATGTTTTCTTGTAGTGATGTAGTACTACCACCTCACGAAGTGATGCGATTAATTCTTCACTAACACTATCACAACACATCCTCGGGGCTCGTGCCCTGACTACCCCAATCCCACCTTCCATAGGTCAGCGGCTAGTGACTAGCACCAAAGGTGAATCCCTGGTAATGAGGGAAGGCATTGCCTTTAAACCTGTAACTCACATAGTCTGAACACAAGTATTCGAAGCAATAAGTAACAAAATAGAAAATAAAGGTATGCTGAAAGTAAGTGGGCCAGTATACAATCCCAATAGAACGACAAGAGAAAGTAAAAGAAAGAAAGGAAAATAGATCCTGGATTGTCCACCTAGGAATCCTATCTGATGGGTGGGTATAGATCTCGAACAAATAATCCCTAAGGTACATCCAGTCTAGTCCAGCTCTATGAAGCCTCCCGTCCATCACCCTTAGCCACGATCACTACTGACCATCATCTGCACAGAACACAACAAGGTACAGTCAAAGCCCGTGCAGGCGTGAGTATGACAATACTCAGTAGAGGACCCCAAGACCCCCAAAGGCCTCCAATAATACACTAAGGATAAACCACATATGAAGGATACAATGAAGAAGTATCAACCAACCCTACTTAGGTATATGCCCATACATATACCTAAGTTACCAGTCATAGTCCAGCTCCAACTCTCGAGCCCAGGCACAACCCAATACACAAAGTAAGTAAAGTCAATCACCTAAATGATAACTATTGAAAGACAAGACTCATATCACACATGTATAAAACAAAAGAATAAGGGTAGAGATGATTAGATGTATCCTCTAAATCATATCCCCTGTTGAACCCATGAAGGATCCTGGAACAATATTAGCGCTGTCGACCCCACGAAGGATCCTGCTATAGAAGTCTTCAATGTTGAACCCATAGAGGATTTGGGTACAGAAGTCACCATTGTTGATCCTACATTGGATCCTGGTATAGAAGTCATTGCAGTCGAATCCATGGAGGATCCTGGTACAGTATCATCACTGTTGAACCCATAGAGGATCCTTTCATCTTAGTCACAACTAGCCATAGGGTTCCCACACACAACACACTTGATTCCGGGAGGGTCCGCTCCTCGATCCACATGTTGATAAATCAACTACCAAGAAGCCTCAAGTTGATGTATCATGTAGTTATGTATCATCAAAAGGATCCCAACGCGATAGACGACACATCAATCGGACGCCCAGTCTGTGAGTTTTTGGCATTTCCGTTCAAGGGGCCCGGTTGATTTTTAGGCTCAGACCAACCCGACTATACCCCAATTGCATCCTAACCTCAAGTAGAGTATGCAAAAATAATTGTCTCGCTCCAAGAATTACATCACCGCATACGGTTCATCGATCGGACATAGGAATCCCAAGTTACGGGCTAAAAGGTGTAAATGGCCATAGCAGGTCCAGGTCCGGACCGACCCCGCCTGACCCGGTCTGAACCAGGGTCTGACCCGGTCTACGGGTGCGGCCCAACCCGAGTGGTCAGCCCGACCCGAGTGGTCGGCCCGGCCCGAGGTGGCATCCCAAACCAAGGGGGTTGCCTGACCCAAAGGGGGAGGTCCAAATCGAAGGAACGACACGACCCGAAGGCACGACCGTGCATGAGGGCCTCTCGGCCCATGGTCGCCTAGCCTGTGGTGGCCCAGCAGAAGGGCGGCTGGGCCATGGCTGCCTAGCCTATGGGTGCCCGGTCGAAGGGCGGCCCGACCATGGCGTGCCGGCCCATGGTGGCCCGGCCGGCCATGCGTTGGAGGTGGTGCCCCCCATTTTTTCGAACGTAACTGGCGCATTGCACTGGTTTAGGAGCCACGAGACTCGGGTTATCCCACTTGACTGGCTCTATGGCATCCGGCCCGGTCAGCCGCCACCACTCCTCCACCGCGGCACGACTGTGCCGTGATCCTCCTAACCTCTACACGGTGTGATGGCGTCACACCGCCACCACCGCGGCCCAACCTGGCCCGGACTGTAAGACCCCAGTTTTTTTGAAAGGTATGTTTTTTTTGTTTTGGGTTGAACACATTGTTTTTGGGGATTTAAAATTTTTCCTTATAATGTGAAAGACCTTGGGGTTGTTCTGGGGGCTTAGGTCACAGAAGAAAGGAAATCTAGGCAAGACAGGCCAGGTCCCAAGCCCTGCGCATGGCCAGGAAAACCGTGCGGCATGACGAGGCAAAACAGTGTGACCCATCCTCCTCTAGATAGAATCATGCGCATGGTTTGCGCACAGTTTTCTGACTCGTGCGGCTAAATCATGAGACCCCTCCTCCTCCGGATAATGGCATGTGCACGGTTTCCCCAACTGTGCGGGAAAACCATGCGACCACTTAATTTTGAGAAAAATTACAAGTTTTCCACTCCATGCTTTAAAACCCCACACGGGATTTCCTCTCATTTCCTCCCTCACCACCCTAGGCAAGAACCAAATCACCCAAATTCTCTAAGAGACTGATCTCCTTTGATTCTAAGGCATTTTTTGGTGGTGTTGGTTGCAAATCAAAGCTCTGGGTAAGGCTAATCCCATCCTTTCTTATCTTTTTGGTTTAGGGTTTGTATCTTCTCCCCCTCTCATTACGAAACTCTAAAAACTTACCTTTTGGGTGATTTTTTGGTTGAATCCCTAATAGTTGGTTGGATCATGTTCTAAGGACTAGATTGAGAGTGCGTTCAACTGCGGTTTTGAGGTAGGTGGTCTACAAGTGATATCCCATGGTAAATTGGGTATTTGTGCATGTTTAGGTGTGTTCTTTGTTTTCTTTGATTATGTTTTTGATAACCTTGGCATTTTTGGTAATAATGGTGTTTAAAATGGAAAATGGGAATCGTCACGATCCCCATGGGATGTGTTGGGATAAACGTGACCAAATTGGGGCCATCCGTGGGATGTGTCAGCTTTTCCTGGATTTAGGGATTGATATTAAACAGGTGACCATGTTGTAATGAATTTTATATCCCTTGATAAATATATTGGCATGATTGGATGAACTTGGAATAGAAGTTAGATGATGCACCTAGACTTGTCAATAACCTAAGGGTTAAAGTGGAATGGGTTAAATGGTTTATTCATGGAAATGATGAACATGTTGAATGTATTAAGGTGTAAACTGATTAAAGACCATAATAGGATAGAATATGGGTTTAATGTTGAATTCTTAGTGATATAGGTAGAACACATGGGAATTGGGTGAATGGTTAAATAAAGTGAAATGGTAATGTGTTAATGGGTTAAGGCATGAGGTGGTTTCCCATGTGGGTTGTGGTGAATAGTGTTTGTCGAAGGGCCATGGTTTGGATGGTTGATGGTTACTTATATATAAGCATGTGCACATGGCTTCGTAGAGTGGGGTATGACATGTGGATCTATGCCCATGGGTCGAGTGATGACTGAGGTTCTAAACTCCACCCTAAATGCACGGGTTAAGAAAGGGGACTGAGGATCTATTCCCCTAACGGTTGCATCCACTTGGACAGAGGCTTCGAGGTGAGGTAATGGTTTCTATGAGGTCTTAGTCCTAGTTAGATAGGATAACGATGTGTATACCCTCTTTCATGTGATTGTTGACCTTAGACCCATGTAACATAATGTATGTTATTAACCAACAGAAATGTGATGAAATGGTAAATGGTGATAATGGTTGTGTAATGAATGGTTATGGAAGTGGCAATGGCTTGGCTCTAAACTGGTTAATGGTACCTTAAATAATTACTTGGAAATTATCATTCATATTTCTCTTGCATGCACTACCTGTTTATACTGGATATTTTGTAGACACCATTGGTGGTGGCCAACTGAGTTGTACTCACACCCAGCTCAGGCCGTCGTTGGGTACCCAACCAGAACTCATGTTTATAGGTCAGGAGAAGGGAAAAGTTACTTGCTAGAAAGTGAGTATACAAGGGTAGCACTTGGTGGAGGATCCATACTTAGAGCCAGGACTATTTTTGGTATTTTTCTTGTTGTGTTTATTTTGGGGTTTTGTCCACTTTTTCACTTGTAGTATGACATGAAATATTTATTATTGGAAATGGATGTTATACATGTTCCATGCATATTGGCTATTGTTTATGCAATTTGGTTTATTTTTGTTCGGTATTACTCTTAAAAAAAGGGGGGGTATAGTCTCCCCACATGACCCTGTAGACCCCTACTACTAGTCGGCAGCTTTTGGAAAACAGGGAGTCATGCCTAAGGTTATGTAACCACCCGGCTCGGAGCAATGTTTTAGTGGATTTTGGGTCGGGGCTGTTAAAAAGTGGTATCATAGGAGGTCTTTTATCTCCTTCTCTGAGGTCGTGTTATTTGGGATTGGTATCTAAGGGTTAATACTTATCTGGGCGTGGTATTGAACTCATGCATGGGAGTTTTTAACCCATGTATGAGGGGAAACCCAAGTCACCCTGGGTGGGAAATGATGTTCTTGGTTGTGTGTTGTTAGATTTGATGATATTTCACTGTTGCGTGATGCACATGTGGTTTGATGTGACTATTTTATGATATTTGTCTTGTGGCCTTAAAGACATGAGGATTGGCCTTCATGAAACATTATAGACACCTTGGGAGATAGGTGACATGCATTGTATTAGACACACGCCCGAGGATGGTGTGTGAGGCAGGAAAGTATGGTTCGTCATGCATTTCATGAAACCAATAAATAATGAGAAGAATGATATAAAACAAGTGGGTAAATGATGTTTAATGGAGTAATAGGGTTTGAAACAAGTTGGAAAATGTTTTTGGGTTAGCGTATGAAAAGTGTTTTGTTATATATAGTAAAGATATTTTGATAAATGTCATCAAAGTTATGTTGTATGTGTTCTAAATGTTGTGCTTGGTATTGTAGAGAAATTCCACCACGACGTCGGTTACCAGTTGGGAAATGGGAGGATTTTGCTGAGAACACTCCTACAGTAGAGGACCAAGAAGATGTGGCGATCAATGAAGGTAGAGAGGACCATTTCTAAGAGAACTTGAATCTCCTTATGCAGATGATGTATCGGGACCCAGGGCAGGTTGCACCGAGTTTGTTTGAGCTGACCAGGGAGTTCCAGTTGCAGCACTGTCTGAATTTCACCAAAGAGGGTGGGCCAGAGGCAGCAGAGTTCTTGTTAGAGTCTGTTCAGATGATACTGGATCATGTAGATACTCTTGTCGAAAAGCAGGTGAATCTGGCCGCTTATATGTTGCGAGGGAAGGCGAGGCGTCGGTGGGACATTCAGGATCAAATTGAACAAGATAAGGGAATGTCATGGAAGGTTTTTCTGGAAACATTTCTAGATCATTTCTACCTAGAGACCTTAAGATAGGAGCGGGATGCCGAGTTTATGATTCAGACTGAGGGGTCGCTAATGATGATGTACTTTTCTAGTCTCTTTAATCACTTGAGACGCTTTGCCCAGTGTTAGATGGGGATGAGGCAGTAATTGCAAGGTTTTTTCAGTATGGACTGAGACATAAGATCAGGTCTCATGTAAACATATTCCGCATGAATTGGTTAGAAAAAGTAGTAGATTAGGCCCTAATTTCGGAAGGAAACCTGAAGGGAGCTTTGGGTAGTGGGCTTGTGGTGTCAGTGGGATAGACGAGCGGTAGAGATACCAAAAGTCGAAACCGACACCATGAGAGCCCACATCATGGTGGAAGTGTGCAAAGTGGATGGAAGAGAGGTTCATCCTATCAGAGTGGAAATCATGTGTTCTTCTATCATTGTGGTAGGCAGGGTAAATTCTTGGTCAGTGTACTCAACCTCTAGTTGAGTTTCATTCATGCGGCCAGACATGACATGTGCCGATGTTCGGCAGGAAACCTCAGCAGGTGGGCTAGTATGATGGTTGAAGGCAGGTACCAAATATGGGATGGGGATCAGTTGCCCCATATCAGGCATGAAGTTGGAGCTCAACGGTCTCTATTGGTAGGGGTGATGGACGTGAAACTCTAGGGAAAGATTGCTCACGCTAGTAGTGTAGTGCAGCATAGGGTGTTCATGCCGGAGCCTAGGGTAGAGGGGCAAGTCAGCATCAGTCAGTTCAATTTGTGCCCAGTGATGGCGAGGCTGGACCATCGACTGTTCGAGGTATGATCCTTGTAGCTTCTACTTTTTCTAGTGTATTGTTTGACAAAAGTTCCACACAATCTTTTATCTCTGCTCAACTTGTGGTAGCATTGGGTTTACCTATTGAGGGGGTATGTGGGGTGATGTCAATTGACACTCCATTGGGGGTGTGGGATGAGGCTATCAAGTAGTGCAAGGGATGTTCCTTGGATGTTTGTGGGTATCGTTTTCTATGGGACTTGTTCATTCTTGAGATGTCAGGGGTTGAACTAATCTTTGGAATGGATTGGTTGGATTTGTATCAGGCGCACATAGACTATTACCATCACAGAGTATTATTCAGGTTTCTTGAGGGTGACTCTTACATCCACCATGATGAATGTGATGTTTGAGTAAGGTTTGAATGTCCATTTTTTCAACAGATGAGTGTACTCATGACTCGAGTGGCATGTCTCATTCTTGATGAAAATGCAACAGGGGAGAAGTCTGTTTTCCCTCTTGTGGTGGATCTATTTCAAGATTTGTTTCTTACGGATTTCTCGAGATTACCCCCTGAGAGGGATGTTGAGTTCACAATTGAGTTGTTGCAGGGAGCCGAGCCAGTTTCCATTCCTCCATACCAAATGGCACCGACAGAACTCTAGGAACTAAAGGTTCATCTTGAGGAGTTGGAGCGCAAGGGGATTATCCATCCTAGTATGTCTCCTTGGGGATCTCTTGTTCTTTTTGCAAAGAAGGTTGATGTGTCATTAAGGATGTGTGTTGACTATCGAAAGTTAAATCATATAACGGTGAAAAATCAGTACCCTCTTCCTAGAATTGATGCCCTGTTTGATCCGTCGAGGGGTGCATCGATTTTTTCTAAGATTGATCTGAGGTCGGGTTGTAACCAGTTGAGGGTGAGGTCCTTCGACATATTGCGAAAAGATTTCCAGAGTTGGTACGGGTTGTTTTAGTTTGTGGTAATTCCTTTCGGCTTGACCAATGCACTGGCGGTGATTACGGATTTAATGAACAAGATCATACATCCCTGTCTGGATCGGTTGTTGGTTTTCATTGTTGATGACATCTTAGTGTACTCGAAAACTCATGGCGATCATGCCCAACATCTTGACATCATCTTGGGTAATCTAAGAGAGCACCAGGTATATGCCATGATATCCAAGTGTCATTTCTGGATAGGTGAGATACATTTTCTGGGTCACATCATCTCGGAGGCAGGTGTGTTAGTGAATCCAGAGAATGTGAAAGCAGATGTATCTTGGGAGCATCCCAAGAGTGTTTCTGATGTTCAGAGTTTTCTAGGTTTGTTCGGGTATTACCGAAGGTTCATTCATGATTTCTCTCTCTTGGAAGCACCACTTTTGGGCTTCACCAAGAAGGGAATTAGGTTCGAATGGTCTGTGGCTTGTGAGATTTCCTTGCAAGAGTTTAAGAAGTGGCTGACGACTGCACCTATCTTAATCTTACCTGAGCTGGTTAAAAAGTACATCATGTTTTATGATGCGTATGGAATCGGACTTCGGGTTGTGTTGATGCAAGATGAGCAGGTGGTGGCTTACGGGTCAAGGCAGTTGGGACCCCATGAGTAGAATTATCCCACTCATGTTCTTGAGTTGTGTGTAGTAGTGTACTCCTTGAAGTGCTGGAGGAACTATCTATTAGGAGAACGGTTTACTGTGTTTACAGACCATAAGAGTTTAAAGTACATATTCTCACAGTGGGATCTGAGTCTTTAGTAGTAATTATGGGTTTAATATCTCCAGTCTTTTGACTTTGAGTTGGTGTACATGCTGGGAAAGGGAAGTAGTGTTGTTGATGCTCTGATCAGGAAGGTTCCGGATCAGATGGTTCAGGAGTCCATCACCGAGTGAAAGGCAATGGCTTTGTTTTTAGAAATTCACCTGGAGGTGCAAGAGGAGAGTGGTCAGGTCACTCTTGCTTCATTAGTGATGAAGTCGATGATTTTTAGTCAAGTTAAGGATGATCAACTTGATGATATTGAGTGTTTGATCATTAAGTAATAGATTAATGGTGGGGAGATACCTTCTGGTGGGCCATCAGTGTGGACAGTGTTGTTCGTGTTCATGATCGTGTGGTTGTGACAAAGTGTGTGCGGGAAGAGTTGATGCACGAGTTCCATGAATCAAATTGGGCATTGCATCCTGGTTTGACCAAGATGTATCTTGATATTTAAAGTCATAGTTGGTGGCATGGAATAAAGACGGAAGTTACGGGCTTTGTGGCGCGGTGTCTTTCCTGTCAGCAGGTGAAGACCGAGCATCAACGCCCATGTGGTTTGTTGCATCTGTTTCCAATTTTGGAATGGAAGTTGGATGATGTGAAAATAGATTAATTTGGGTCATCCAAGGATGTTGTGGAGGAATGATGAAATATGGGTGGTTGTGGATCGGTTAATGAAAGTGGCACATTTCTTAGCGATTCATGAGACCCATATAGTCGACCAGTTGGGTGAGCTGTATGTTCAAGAAATAGTGCCGGTGCATGGTGTGCCACGAACCATAGTTTTTGACCGAGATTTTCATTTCACATTAAGTTTCTGGAAAGGGATGTAGAAGGTTCTTTTTACGTAGGTGTTTTTAAGTATGGTTTTCTACCTACAGACGGACGGGCAGTCGGAGCATACTATCCAAGTGTTGGAAGACATGTTAAGAGATTGAGTCTTGGAATTTAGTGGTTCTTGGGAACCTATCGTTGGTTGATTTTTCCTACAACAACAGTTTTCAGGCTACGATTCAGATGGAACTGTTTGTGGAACATTACGGGAGGCCATGTAGATCTCCATTTTGTTGGCTAGAGGCCAGTGAATCCGAGTTGTTGGGACCTCGTCTCATGCAGGAGGCTTCAGAGAGAGTTATGATGATCTAGAAATGAATGGATATGGGTCAGTGTAGGTAGATGACGTATTCATATCGGAGGTGTAGACCTCTTGATTTTGGGGTGGTTGATAAATTGTTCATTCGGGTGTCTCCTAGGTTAGGTCACTGTCGGATATGAATTCAGGGTAAGTTGGCACACATGCCTGTGGGTCCATTTGATTTTGTGGAGAGGATTAGACTAGTGAATTACTGATTGGATCTTCTATAGTGGTATGGTGGGATGCATGATGTGTTTCATGTGTCGCTGCTTCAATGTTATCACCCTGACCCATATCATGTGGTTGATATTGAGGATGTGGAGCTTGAGGCTGATGCGTCCTTTTGGGAGCATCTAGTTCGTGTGGTGGATCGTAGTGAATAGGTCTTCGAGGCAAGGTTATGACATTAGTGCATGTAATATGGCAGCATCTGAAATTTTGGGAAGAAACTTGGGAGCAGGAATCAGATATGCGGCTCAGTGGCCCAAAGTCTTCTCTTCGGTGGATCAATGAGGCTTGGAAACTTGGCTTGAGGAAGAGTCGTTATAAGGTGGGGAGGTTGTAAGACCCTAGGTTTTTGGAAAGGTATGTTTTTTTGTGTTTTGGGTTGAACCATTTGTTTATGGGGATTTAATATGTTTCTTGAAAGTGTGAGAGGCCTTGGGGGTGTTCCGGGGGCTCAAGGATTGGAAGAAAGAAAATCTGGGCAAGACAGGCTAGGGGGCACAACCTCTGTACAGCCAAGAAAACCGTGCGGCCTGCCCAGGCTGAACTGTGTGACCCTTCCTCCTCTGTACAGAAGCATGCACACGGTTTGCACACAGTTTTCCAAACTGTGTGGCTAAATCGTACTACCCCTCCTCCTCCGGAAAATGGCATGCGCACTGTTTGCGCACAGTTTTCTAAACCGTGTGGACAAATCGTACGACCACATAATGTTGGAAAAAATTACATGTTTTCCCCTCTGTGCTTTAAAACCGCACTCTGGATTTCCTCTCATTTCCTCCCTATCCACCCTATGCACGAACCTAATCACCCAAAGGCTTCAAGAGACCAATCTCATTCGATTCTAAGGTGTTTTTTGTGCTATTGGTTGCAGATCGAAGCTCCAGGTTAGGCTAATCCCATCCTTGTTTCTCTTTTTGGTTTATGGTTTGTATCTTCTCTCCCTCTCATTATGAATCTCTAAAACCCTAACTATTGGGTTATTTTTATGTTGAATCCCCAAAGGTTGGTTGGATAGAGATTTAAAGACTCGATTGAGAGTGCGTTAAACCACGGTTTCGAGGTAGGTGATCTACAAGTTATATCCCATAGTAATTTGGATATTTGTGCATGTTTAGTTGTGTTCTTGATTTCCTTTGGTTATGTTTTGGATTACCTTTTCATGATTGGTAATAATGGTTTTTAAATGGAAAATGGGAACCCTTACGATCCCTATGGAATGTGTTGGGATAGACTTGAACTAATTGGGGCCATCCATGGGATGTGCCGCCTTTTACCGGATTTAGGGATTGATGTTAATCAAGTGAACTTGTTTTAACGAATTGTAGAGCCCTTGATAAATATGTTGGCATGATTGGTTGAACTTGGAATTGAAGTTAGGAGATTCACCTATAATTTTCAATAACCTATTGGTTAAAGTGGAATGGGTTAAATGGTTGATTCATGGGAATGATGAATGGGTTAAATGGGTTAATGTGTAAACTAATTAAAGACCATAATGGGATATATTATGGGTTTAATGTTGAATGCTTATTGAGATAGGCATAACACATGGTAACTGGGTGAATGGTTAAATGATGTGAAATGGTAATGTGTTAATGGGTAAAAGAATGAGGTGGTTTCCCATGTGGGTTGTTGTGAATAGTGTTTGCCGAAGGGAAATAGTTTGGATGGTTGATGGTTACTTATATATAAGCATGTGCTCATGGATTTGTAGAGTGGGGTATAACATTAGGATATACGCCCATGGGTCGAGTGAAAACTGAGGTTCAAAACTCCACTATAAATGCATGGGTTAGGAAAGGGGACTGAGGATCTATTCTCCTAACTGTTGAATCAACCTAGACTAAGGATTTGAGATGAGGTTATTATTTCTATGAGGGTTTAGTACTAGTGAGATATGATAATGATGTGTTTACCCACTTGCATGTG
Organism: Viscum album; assembly: GCA_963277665.1. Lineage (NCBI taxonomy): Eukaryota > Viridiplantae > Streptophyta > Magnoliopsida > Santalales > Viscaceae > Viscum > Viscum album. Next base: position 847,420,605 of record OY728164.1, on the reverse strand, counting down.
ATTGTTGGCCTTAGACCCATGTAACAAAATGTTTGTGATTAACCCATGGAAATGTGATGAAATGGTAAATTGTAATAATGGGTGTGTAATGAATGATAAGAGAAGTGGAAAATGGATTGGCTCTAAACTGGTTAATGGTACGTTAAATAATTACATGGAAAATTTCATTCATATTTCTATTACATGCACTACCAGTTTATACTGGATATTTTGTAGAAACTATTGGTGGTGGCCTACTGAGTTGTACTCACACCCTTTTCAGGCCTCCATTGGGTACCTGAGAAGACATCATGTTTGCAGGCCAAGAGAAGGTAAAATGTCCTTGCTAGATAGTGAGTGGACATGGGTAACACTTGGTGGAGGATCCAAACTTAGAGTCGGGACCATTTTGGGGATTTTGGATTTCTTCTTTATTTTGGGGTTCTATCCACTTTTGCAATTGTAGTATGGACTGACATATTTATTATTGGAAATATATGTTATACATGTTTCGTACTTATTGGTTATTGTTTGCACTATTTGGTTTATTTCTGTTGTAGATTACTCTGATAAAAAGGGGGTATAGTCTCCCCACTTGACTCTGTAGCCCCCCGCTTCTAGTCGACAACCATTTTCATATGGGGAGCCACGCTTAAGGTCATGTAACCACCAGGCTTAGAGCACCAGTTTATTGGATTCAGGGTCGGAGACGTTACAGTGGCATTCAGCTCCACTGCGCAGAGCGACGACGCCAAAATTCTTCATCTGCCACGGCCCTCCTGGCCAAGGATCATCTCCAGTGTGGCGCGACGGCGCTGCACCCCTTTGTCGCGGCCCGCCCTGGCCATGGTTCCTCACCTCGAGTGTCGCACGGTTTGACGACGCCATGCCTCTTTCGTCCGCCACGGCCCTCCTGGCTGAGGTTCTTCTTCGGGGTGGTGCGACAGTACCACGCCCTTCCAGCTCCACCTTAGACATCAACCAAACAAAAACCATTGGAGGGACGTCGAGCCGTATATTTTTAGTCCGCACCATCTGCATTCGGTGATAACAATTGGTAAAAGTTGAACCATAATAAGCGATGATGAACAAAGATTTAATTTATTCAAAACAAACCCCTACCTCATATTTACCATCCTTTGACGTTGTCAAAAAAATAGCAGACGTCGATTCATTGTTGAAGTCGAAGACAACATCGGCGTTCCTCATGGGTGTTGCTTTACTTTCCTTTCCTCGGTTGAAGAAGGAAGAAGATGACATCGATTTTCGGTGATAGGAGCATTCTTCGCCTAGTGAGGATGATGTTCTTCCATGAGTTATACAAAGCTTCACCAAATAGAATCAGCTTCCAAAACAAAATAATATCTTCTCTATTATTTTATTGGAGCCATGCATTCCAAAAAAAATTAATTTTTTTTTCAAAAGATAATTATTATTGTCATTAATTAAACTTTAGTTTTGTTGGCACTATTATGGAGAAGGTGAAGAGAATCCACAAAAAATTGGGAGTTCCAAGGGATAAAGGGGGGGTGAAGGAGGTTTGATGCTAGTGTAGGCCCACATTATAACATTTTACAAAGGGAGGTTATTTGCTGGTGGGAACCACCACTAAACTTTTCTTCATGGTTTTACCCAACAATCAAATAAAAATATTCTACACATATTTTTATTTAACTTTATTTATAATCCCCAAAAATTAACATCCATTCGTGTTAAAACACAACTGCAGTGATGGTCTCTTTAAGAGAATACCGGCACCGTGAGTTCAATAATGTCCTCAGATTTCAATTCCGAGCACCAGTTCACAAGATATAAAATCATTCTCATATGTTTACTTAATGTACTTGAACAAAACATTAGAAATTGATTCTGAGCACACCGGGAATCAAGAATAAAGTGCCGTCAGAAAATGTAGACTCATAAAATTCCCATGTATTAAAAAAATTCCACGAGAATTCAAGGTATTTAAATTCTACCTACCTCAAGGATTTATATACCCATAAGCTACAAATCACAATAAAGAAACAAATGAGGGTATTGAGCATGCAACTGAGCCTCCCGCTCAAATGTGCTCTCCTGAGGGTTCTCATGATGCCAGCGAACGCGCACCAGGGGTATCGACCATCCAAGAAGGACCTACTCCTATCAATCCTCAATCTCCACTGGAAGCCCCATGAATGTAGCACCTTCATAGATATCTAGCTCTCAGTGGTTGATTATGTGGTACGGGTCGGGCACGTATGTCCTCAGCTGAGATACGAGGAAGACGTCATGCACCCTGTGCAACTGAGGTTGATGATCTAAGCGGTAAGCCGTGTCAACTACTCTGCTAAGGACTTAGAAAGGTCCAACTAATAGCATAGATAATTATCCGCCTCATCCAAATCCCCATAGTCCTTGTCGAGGTGAGACCCATAGAAAGACTTGGTTTCCATCCTTGAACTCCAGTGGTCTTCGTCTCCTATCAGCATAGGACATCTGCCTACTTTGTGCAGTCTTCATCTGATCCCGAATGATCTACAAATTCTCTTTCTTAGCCTACACCATCTCTGATCCCATATGTGCTGACACTCCTAGGTCAGTCCAGCACAGAAGAGATGTTCATGGTTGGCCATAAAGTGCCTCGAAAGGATCCATCTTGATGGTGGAGTGGCAGTTTCTGTTATACGCAAAAACCACAAGGGGCAACTGATCCTCCCAGCTACGACCGAAGTCGAGGACGCATTCTCAGAGCAGGTCCTCAAGAGTCTGAATTGTCCTCTCAGTCTAACCATCCGTTTGAGGATAGAAGGTGGTTCTTTAGCGAAGCTACATCTCGAAAGCCTCCTGAAACCCCTTCCATAGCCAGGAAGGGAAACAAGCATCTCGATTAAAGACAATCATCGATGTCACACAATGAATCCATACAATCCCCTCCATATAGAGGCATTTTAAGCTCTCTATTGAGCCTTGATATCTAATCGGTAGGAAGTGGGCTGACTTGGTGAGTCAGTCTACGATCACCCAGATAGTGTGGTTTCCTATGGATTTACGTGGAGACCCATCATGAAATCCATGGATATCTCATACCACATACACTCTGGGACCTCTAAGGGATGAACCAAGCCTGCTAGAACTTGGTTCTCCACCTTCACATGCGGACAAGTGAGGCATTGTGAGACAAATCTACTACTGCCTTTTTCATACCTGGCCACCAGTGCTGTCATCGGAGTACCTAATACATCTTCACCACTCTTGGATGTACCGCTAATGTAGATGTGTGGAACTCCCTCCACACTTCCACCTAAAGTGAAATCGGTACCCCGATTTTTCCTCTAAAGAGAATGACGTGCTCCCCACCTACAGAAAATCCATCAGGTGCCTGACATGTGGATATATGAGCATGTCGCATCTCATAGTCAACGTACCCATGTTGTGCTTATCTGACTCGCTGAAGAAGAGGAGGAGTGACTGTGAGAGACTGCAGAAAGGATGATCCATATCTATCCACAAAGGATATCTGAAACGCAGCCAGCTGCTCCATCGCCTCTCCTAGCTGCTGAATGCCTAATCTCATACTGAGATCATATTCTACAATTTTCTCCTTCCCAAGAGTACAGAATATCTCAAAGTCATAGTCCAGAAGGAACTCAACCCATTGCTACTATCTCAAGTTCAGGTCCTTCTGTGAGAAGATATACCAGAGATTATAGTGGTCAGAGTAGACTGTAAAGTATTATCCCATAAGATAGTTCTGCCACATCTTCAAGGATAAGAACAATACTGCTAACTCTTGGTCATGGGTAGCTTAGTTCTACATATGGTGTCTCAACTGTCGAGATCCATACGCGATCACTGCTCTCTCCTACATCAAGAAACACCCATGTTCGGTCCCTAATGCGTCGCAGTAAACTTCGTACCCAACTCCCTCCTCCAGTAGCCTTAATATGGACGCAGTAGTCAACCTTTGCCTCATCTCCTGAAATATATACTGGTATATATTTGACCACCCGAAGGGTTTCCCCTTATTTTTCAATGCTGAAAGTGGTGCTGCATCTTTGGAGAAATCTAGCAAAAATCTCTGATAGTACCCAGCCAGTCCCAGAAATCTACGTACCTCTGTCATACTCTTGGGTTGCTCCCATGAAAGCACTGACTCAACCTTCACTGGATCCACTGCAACTCAAGCCTCTGTGATGACGTGTCTCAAGAAGTGAACCTCTTGAATCCAAAACTAGCACTTTGATAGATTACCATAAAGCTAGTGCTCTCGGAATGTGTCCAATACTGCCTGCAAATGGTAGGCATGCTTCTCCACAGTAGTCGATTAGATCAGTATGTAATTGATGAAGACTATGACAAAGCGATAGATATAAGGCTAGAATATCATGTTCATGAGATTGATGAACACTGATGGGGAATTGGATACACCAAACTTCATAACCAATAACTCTTAGTGGCCATACCGACACCTGAAGGCTGTCTTTTGCACATCCTCGTCTCGAACTCGGAGCCGGTGATATCTTGGCCTAAGGTTTATCTTCAAGAGCCATCGGGCACCCTTGAGCAGATCAAAGAGGTCGTCAATCCTCAAGAGTGGGTACTTGTTCTTCACGATCACCTGAATTAGGCAATGGTAGTCAACACATAGTCATAAGATACCATCCGCCTTCTTGGAGAACAAAATCGGGGATCCCAAGGGTGAAAAATTGGGTAGGATAAATCACTTCCCCTGCAAATCCTACAGCTGTACCCGCAGCTCATGAAGCTCGGCTGGAGCCATCCAATATGATGGGGTAGATATCGGTGCCATCCTGGGGTACATGTAAATATTGAATTCTACCTCTCTGTGAGGAGGAAGTCCTGGAACATTGTCATGGAAACATCTGTATACAGATCCATCACAATAGGAAAACGCAGACTCTGCACATCAACCGCTATGAGGATGAGACTATTCAAATGTTGAGTGATCGGTTGCCCCCACCTCTAGGTAAGTCCGTCCTATGTTTCTAAGGCTCCCTTCTAGCAGGTTACGGTAAACCTCATCCCATCCGTATGGACACACCACACTTTCCGCCCAATATAGTCAATCTGAGCATGAACCATGGATAAGCAGTCCATATCCCGGATGATGTCGTAAGACATCGTCACCGCTATGACAAGATCCCAGCCGAATCTCTTACCTCCTAGTGTAATCTCACACATCCACCACTAGTTCGTAATCATCATGTCTGCTCCCGTAGGTGTCTCTAGTCATAAGGATCAAGCCAACAGCTTCATTAGAATCTTCGATCTCCGAACAAGGGAAAAAACAATAAAAGAATGACTTTAACCTATGTCTATAAGTACTGTATCAAGGGTTTTGTAGACACAGATAGTGCCTATAATCATCTCAGGTGCGCCGTGCTCATTGGACTCGACTACCTTGAGCTGAGCCCACTTCTGTCCTCCATCTCCCTATGGTCGGGGTGGACCTCCAAGTGGTGGTGGTGGTGGTAGGGCCTCGAAATTTCATCCACCACCTGCTACTTGACCAACTCCTCTTCCATGTCCACCTTCTCTTTGTGGACCACCACGTACAAATAACTTCCTCTACATGGGAGGTCCCTATATTTACTTATGCTCATCTTCTTGGCAGGTCGGGCAGTCACGAGCCATGTGACCATACCCGCTGCATGCATAGAATTTCCTGCTCCTCATATGACTGGCTCTGTCTCATGTTCCCCGCACAACCAAACCTGTATACTGGGGTGGCCAACCTGATGGCCTAGTATTCTTAGACATATGCGAAATCAGTATACTACCGGCTGTAGAATAATCTACTACATGTCACCCAATGGTGGGTCTCGCTGCTGGTGTCTGCTCAGCAAGAAAACTCTCCACAAGAAGGGCTCTCTCTAGCTCCCCTACCTGCATTGGGATGTTGAGGGAGATCATCGAAGCCCTGATCTCAAGCCTAAGTCCCTGATGGAAGGTCCATGCCTTGAATAATGGGTCATGTACCATATCTGTGGTGTAGCACGAGAGATCGGTAAATCTCTCCTAGTATAGAGCTTCCTTCATGCAACCAAACTATAGATGCAATAACTTCTGAATCTACACTGCATGAAGGGTGTGTGGAACAAACTCTGACCGGAAGAGACTCTTAAAATCTGCCTATTGTAGTGACGAATCATCATGAAACTAGAACATTAGGCTCTACCATCTACCTGCTGCTGCATGCAGGAGACACACGGAAAGGATCACCATGAGGTCGGCTGGTGTCCCCACCAATCTGAAAACACTCATGATGGCCTCCATCCAATCCTCAGCTGCATGTGGGTCCATCTCTCCCTAGAACCTGGGTGACTTCTGTTGATATAGCTCATGCAATGCACTCAGATGGTGTGCATTCTCTGCTACTGGAGTTGGTGGTACCAGTGGCCCAGCAGGTAGTGGTATCGCTGGTGCCTCCCCAGTGATGGGGCCCTACACCGAGGCCTCATTGCTCGGTGGGCTACCATCTCATACAAAACATGAAACCCAAGATGGATGCCATCATGGGGCCATCATGAAAATAAATAGGTTCCCCATGGTTAAAATAGTACACTTGTGAGCTGACACAATGTAATCATAAAGAAAACATGTCAAAGGAAACACACAAGCAATTAGTGTTTTTCGTGAACTAAGTCGAAAATCAGAAGTTAGAGTCCTAGTGTATGGATACGTTGGCTACCGCACCAACGTCGGTTTCCCTAGAATGATAACCACATCCAAAACACTTAACACTATTTCCACTTAAAAGAATTAGAGTCTATGTTCTACAGTAGAACATTCTCCTCTGATACTAATTTGTCAGGACCTGTCCTTAGGGCTCGTGCCCTGACTATCCCAAGCCCGCCTTCCATTGGCTAGGTGTTGGTGACTAGCACCAAAGGCGAATCCCTGATAAAGAGGGAAGTAATTTCCTTTAAACCTATAACTCACACAGTCTGAACACAAGCAGTAGAAGCAACAAGTACTAAAATAGAAATGAAAGGTGTGCTAAAAGTAAGTGGTCCAGTATACAAACCCAACTGAACAACAATTACTAGTACAAGTAAAAAGGGAAAACAACTCTTGAATCATCCATAAGGGAATACTACCTGATGGGAAGGTACAGATCTCGAATAAATCTTCCCTGAGGTACATATAATCTAGAGAAGCTCTGAGCATCCTCCCATCCGTCACCCTCAGCCTCAATCATTTCTGACCGTCATCTGCACAGAACACAACAAGGTGCGGGTGAATCCCATGCAGGGGTGAGTATAAAAATACTCAGTAGGGGGCCTCAAGACCCCTGATGGTCTCCCAGAATCAAATAAGGACAAACAAGATAGGAAAGATACAGTCATGAAGTATCAACCAACCCTACTTGGGTTTATGCCTATACATATACATATGTTACCTGTCATATTGCGACTCCAACTCTCGAGCCCAGGCACAACCCAGCCCACAAAGGAAGTAATGTCCATCACCATGATGATAATGATTGAAAAACAAGACTCAGATGACACCGGTATAAAACAAAATAAAGGGGTAGAGATGATTTGATGTAGCCTCTGAATCATCTCTACAGTCGAACCCACCTAGGATCCTGGAACAATATCAGCACTGTCGAGCCCACAGAGGATCCTGTTACAGAAGTAATCACTGTCGAACCCACAGAGGGTCCCGGTACAGAAGTCACTGTTGTCGAACCCTTGGAGGATCCTGGTACATATGTCTTCACTGTCGAACCCATGGAGGATCCTGGTACACTATCGTCACTGCTGAACCCACGAAGGATCCTTTCATCTTAGTCGCAGCTAGCCATAGGGTTCTCGCACACAACACACCCGTTTCCAGGAGGGTCAGCTCCTCAAGCCAAGTTCGATACATAGACTATCACGATGTCTCTAGTTGAATTATCCTATAGTTTGGTCTCATCTAAAGGATTCCAATGTGACAGACGTCACGTCAATCAGAGGAACAATCTGTGAGTTATTGGAATTTCCATTCTAGGGACCCGGTTGGTTTTTAGGCTCAAACCAACCCGACCATGCCCCAACTATTCCTGAACCTCAATTGGAGTATTCCAAAAGAATCATCTCGCTCCTATAATTCCATCTCTGTAGAAGGTTCATCGATCAGACACATGTAGCCTATGATACGGGCTAAAAGGGGTAAATGGCCATAGCGGGTCTGGGTCCGGTCCGACCCACTAGGACTGATCTGGCCCGACCCTGTCTGAACTAGGGTCTGACTCAGTTCGTGGGTGTGGCTCGACCCGAGTTGTTAGCCTAGCCGAGTGGTCGGCCAAGCCTGAGTGGGCGGCCCGAACCAAGGGGGTGGCCCGACCCAAAGGGGGTGGCCCGACTCGAATGCACAGCCCAACCCGAAGGTGCGTCCCGGCTCGGGGCGGCTCGTCCCGAGGGAACTCGGTTGAAGGGCGGCCCGACCCGTGGCGGCCCGTCCATAGGGAATCCTAGCCATGGTGGCCTGGACAGCCACGTGTGGGAGGTGGTGGCACCCCTCCCCCCTGGTTTGTCGAATGGAACTGGCGCATTACACCAGTTTAGTAGCCGCGGGACCCAGGTTCTCCTACTTGACTTGTTCCATTGCGTCCTGCCCGGCCTACCACCACTGCTCCTCCACCGTGGTGCGATGACGTTGCAGTCCTCCTCCCCTACACGTGGTGCAACGACGATGTTCCACCACCGTTGTGGCCCGACCAGGCCACGGCCTTCAGCTCCACTGCATGGTGTGACATCACCATGCTTCTTTATCTGTTGCGGCCCTCATAGCAGCAGTTTCTCTCCGGTGCAGTGCGACAGCACCACACCCCTTGGTTGCGGCATGCCCTGGTCATGGTTCCCCTACTCTAACATGGTGCGGCATGACGACGCCGTGCCTCTTTCATCTGTCATGGCCCTCTTTGCTGCGGTTGTTCTCTAGTGCGGTGCGACAACACCACGCCCTTACGAATCTGCCTCAGACGTCAACCAAACAAAAACCAATGGAGGGACGTCGGGCCGTGTTTTATTGGCCCGCAACCTCTGCATTAGGTGATAATAATTTTTCAATGTCAAACCATAATAAAAAAATAGGAACAAGGATTTTATTTAATCAAAATGAACCCCTACCTCATATTTGACATCTGTTGACATTGTCGGAAAAAACAGAGCAGATTTTGATTCGTTGATGTAGTCGAAGAAGACATCAGCGTTCCTTGTGGGTGTCACTTCCCTATCATTGCTACAGTTGAAGAAGGAAGAAGACGACATTGATTTTTGGTGGTAGGAGTGTTCTTTATCTGGAGAGGATGATGTTTTTCCAAGAGTTCTCCAAAGCTATGCCAAAGACAATCACCAACCAAAATAAAATAATAGCATCTCTATTATTCCATTATTTACATACATTCCAAAAAAAAGTTCAAACGTTTTAAAAAAGATAATTGATTGTAGTCATTAATTAAACTTTAGGTGTGTTGTCCCCATTATGGAGAAGGTGAAGAGGCTCCACAATTAATTTGGAGTTCTAAGGGTTAAAGGGGGGTAAAGGGGTTTTGATGCTCATGTGGGCCCCACCTTATAACATCCTCCCAAGGGAGGTTATGTGCAGGTGGGCCCCACCACTAACCTCCACTTTATTGTTTTTACCACCAATAAAATAAAAATATTCTACACATATTTTTATTTTATTTTATTTAGAAACCCCAAAAATTAACTTCCATTCTCGTTAAAACACAAATGCTCTGATGGTCCTCTTAAGAAAATACAGGTGCTGCAAGTTCAACAGTGTCCATACTTTTTTTTCCGAGAACCAGTTCAAAAGATATAAAATATCATTCATACATTTACTAAACATACCTGAAAAAAAGTTCAGAAATTGAATCCGGGCACATCGGGCCTCAGAATCAAGCGTCGTTAGAAACCGCAGACTCATAAAATTTGAATGTATTAAATAAAATTCCACAAGAATATTGGGTCTTCACAAACGCTTTACATATAAGTTAATTTGGGAAATGATAATGAATATATGTGATATTAATGGAATAAATATGATATTAATGACTTATTTATCATCCTAAAAAGATAATATATAAATTTATTTACACTAAAAAATGGTACATTATTTAGGTTTGTATGTATAATCGCTTTCATGATGTTATGTGACTTTCCTTCATCACCACACAACATGTATGATATATATAATTATTTTTTCCAAAAAACTATACGTCATATATGTTATTATTATCAATCTATAATGATAAAATACTTTTTACAATCATTCTAAACTAATATTTCGAAATTGAAGACATTAATAATGTGTACGTACGACCTGCCATCTCCTTGATTGTAACATAGTCATTTTTCATAACATTATTTTATGATAGTTTTAAAAATTTTAATTTACATACAAATATGGTAATTAAATCATGATAATTATTATTATTTAGTTTAGGGAACAATAAAATTTGTTCATAACCTGTATCATTGATGAAAAAATAAGAATGAAAAAACAAGACAATTAATACATAAAATACGAAAAAATGAAATTTTATTAATGGACAAATGAGAATAAGTTATAAATGACTCTATATGAAATTATATACATTAACAAGATTATATATATAATTAATAATAGTTTTATTTTCGTAATACAATAGGATAACGTTTATTCAACTTAAATAAAACATAAAGTAAGGGTTTTTCATCCAACTTTTATGTCCATGAGACATACACTGCATTCACCAATTATTTCTTTTTTTCTGGTTCATATCATTCTACTTTTTTTTATATTATATCATTAATTCATTTATATTCAATGTATTTTAATTTTAATTTAATATTATTTCAGTCATGGGTATTATGATTCAAAAGACACCACTACTTTAATGCTTTATTTCAAAATCTCTACATTATATAAATAATATTTTTGTTGAAGTATATCTATTAAAAATATAATGAAATTTCTATCTATAAATCCATATATTTTATTATATTTTATGTATTCATGACAGATTTTATTTAATAGTAATTTTATTCACCTCTTAGGTACATAAAATGATAAATAATAATATTCTTGAAAATTCGTTGTTATTTCTCTATTTGGTCAGAAATCTATTTTCATAAAAACCCATGATTTCTAGAAATATTTTTTAAAATAATTTCACAAATTTTAAAATGACTCACTAAATTAATTTTTACCCATTTTTTCATTAAAAAAATTGAAATGAAATTATTCTTCAAGTAATTTTCAAAATTATTCTCATTTAGATTTTTTAGTAAATAAGAAATAAATATTTTTTTAACACACTCAGCACATAAAAAATTTCCTTACATCATGACCACTATATTTTTTATATTCATTTATATTATTCAAAGAAAATTTTAAAAAAATTCATTTTTTTCAAAAATATTTCAGAAAATTTCATTTTAAAATTGGGATTTTCAAAAAAAAATTTATTCTCCTCAAAACTTTTCATTAAATTTTTTTTTCATATTTCTAATGATCAATTACATTAAATCTTTATTGCACGTATGATCTAATGAGATATGTTGTATCGATATTGAAAATATTTTATCATTTTATTATTTTTTATTAGTTTATTAGAGGATGTGAAATTTTATTACCATTAACCATTTTGCACTGAAAGGATTTTTATTATGTTTATTTATTGGGGTTTGTACAATCATTTCATCTAATAGTTTTTAGTTCAAATTTTTTTTTTATTATGTTTCAACCTTTTACGTGTGGATTTAATTAGAATTTTTTAGTGATGGTTGGTGTCGAAAATATCCCATCAATGCATCTGTATGTCTCATTTGATTAACTAGATATAGATTTGGATGAGGACTTACACATTTATTTAATTCCATGGAATATGCTTCAGAAAAATTACATGTATTCACTTAATCATTGACGAAAATCGAAGTATTTTCATAATAAAAAATTATATATTATATGTTTCCATCATTATGAATTATATCATTTTGTCTTCAGTTGTTGATATTTCATTTGATAATTCAATTCGTTATAATATCAATTATCATGTTCCATGATCATGGGACAATTACGATGATATAATTAGATAATATTTTATTCCCTTAATATTACACTCATGGTATTAATTAATGGGTATGTGATTCACCAATTTAACATTCCATATTGATTATACCTTATATATTTAAAGATTACACTATACTCTTACCTTTACTAATCTTTTGAGCTCACCCCTTTCTAATCATTTATTTTCCCCGGATACTAGTATGTGTGTTTGTGATATACTTTAAGGAGTGAACTGAGGAAGATATTGTAATTATCAAATAAAATTCATTGTTTATTTAATGGTTTAAAATGTAATGATAATTTCGTATACATATCTATTTTAACAATAATACAAAAATACTTGGTCATTTGGGATGTGAGTCCTTATATATAATTCCAATGTAAAAAAGAAGACATTGGTATAGATATACATGGTATAAGGTCACTGTAATAACATTGAATATTAGAGGATTTGATTGTCATAGAATTTTATTTCTAGAATTTATCTCCCTGGGGAAAAATTTTGGGATATATGGATCCTAATTCAATTAAATATAGAAATAATGTGTAACCCCTAATATACTCAATCAACATTAATACAGAGTTTGTTGTGGGTTATAAGAGTCATTAGCCCCTACATAGAAGGATTTTTGATCATGTTCTTGAAGAACCAATATTTTTTAATATATTTTAGTTTACACAATTAATTAACGTAATTAATTTCTCATTGGGTTGACACAAGACACATATTCATCATTGCGTAATTTGAATAGGATTATTTCAATTTTTTTGACAAAAGATGGATCTAGACATGTAAATGTTAATTGGATTTATTTATGAACATTTAGAGGAATGATAAATAAATATAATAATGATTTTAATTTCTAAATGATTGTTATAGGATATTCACAAGACAAATAGTGATGTGTTTTTGGTGGGATCTTATTTATTTATATTATCATTTTAAACCATTATTTTTTCTTTGACCTATTAGTTGAATATATCTCATTATATCTCTATAACTACTTGCGATATAATATCAAAACACATACAAAGACAAAGGGGATATGTGATATACAAGATTTACCTTTCAAATAAGAAGGCAAAAAATGGTACAATCTTGAAAAACCCAAGATCACATGACTCATTAGTGTCAATATTATAAGATATAATTAGTAGGGGTAACCTGAAATCATGTTACATGTATCCTTATAATGTAGGGGGTATAAATTATATTAGTTCATCTCACACTTTATAATTATATAAAAATCGGTAATCAACCATAAATTATACCAATGTAAACTATAAATGAGTTGTTCATGCGATGGATATTTTTAACCCTAATATACTTGCATATATGTAGTTTTCCTCCCTTTTTGGTGTGGACTATACTACACTCAAATTCATTTTATTCTTCACAATTGGAAACTTGAGCGATACTCTAAATTTTTATCTTGTATATAATAATGAATCTCCTCCTTCAATTTAAAGTGAATATAATTTTTCTTCATCTTCAACACAACATCAACCTTGAATGTGACTTAATACACTTCCCTATATTATTATCCAGCATTATGTAAGTCAATTATTCACATCTGAATATGATTAAACCTAAAATAATATTTATCATATTATATGAAATACATTGCAGACACAATTTCTCATTACACCGACTTAATATGTAATTGTGTCATTAAGAATTATTGATAATGTGACACCTCATTTATTAATGAATAAGTATATAATAATATGAAATGGATCACTCTCTATTTATCAAATTCATTAGCGCAACATAATAGCACTTGGACTCTCTATTTAGTTTCCTCAGTACTCATACTTATTAACTGGGATTGAGTATCGGTTCTATTCAGCATCTATTACTATACCTATAGAGAACATATATATATTTGTATTTATATATATAATTTATTCATTGTAGTATCTTCACTATGACTATCCAACCCTGTAGATTTGATAATCACATATGAACACAAATATATTTTCTGAACAAATTCATCCCTAGTTACTAAAAAACATTCACATAGTCTAGGAATCTCATTTACATAATAACAGGGTTAATATTTTTAATTCCCCACGTTTTGAGTGAGTCAGAAATTCTGAGGTACTTTGAATTTTGAGTTAGTTCTCATGGAAAACAACAATTTATGTGTTTGAAATCAATTTTGAGTGTGAAAAATCATTAAATATTTTTTTTATTGGGGTTAATTCAAGGTGAAGGTTTAACGAGTTCAAGTGTGTTTTAGCTACCTAAAGACTCGGGAACCCAGTTTGTTTTAATGAAAAGGGGAGGTACTTGTTTAGAACACAATTAGTGTTATATATACCCGTCAATCATGAAGAACTATATGGAATTTCAAATAGTTTTAAAACCCATGAAACTAGTATTTTACTGTAATAATATGATCTAATTGTAAATTATTGATTTCATAAACATGGTTTACACATGGGTTTTCAAACCAAGTTCCTAAAATTCAATAATTATCGAATTTTTATAGTGAGTGTGGATGGGTGGAACATGGTTAGATAAAACATCAAACCTAACCGTGAAGACATTTTAAAAGTGAGAAATTTGATTTTCCCCATATTTAAACATTATTCTCCACATATCTTACTCTGTGACATGAATAATACACGTGGGATATCCCTACGCTTCCACCACTATGATTTTTCCTATTTTCTTCATTTGGAATCTGATTCCCATGATTTAATTTGTGAAGGATATCTAGTAGTAAGGAAATCAGTCTGATGACTTCTCTTTAACTTTTTTCTAAATATTTGAAATGTCATTTCGATGTAATCACAATTTCAACTTTTTAGGGGGTTTGAGATATTCTTCATCTTATTACGATAAAAAATGATTTAGATTCCCATCGTTAGTGAGTGATAACCTATATGTATAATTTTATTGGAGTGTATATTTTTCTTATTTTGTTATGTGTGATATGGTGTAATAAATTTGAATTTGAGGGGTTTTATGGGTATGAAATTTATTTCAAATGTATTATTATAGTTTTATTATTGTAATATTCCAATGGGAAATAAAATAAATTTTTTAATTTTTTGATATGGTTATGTCAAATAGTGAGTGTAATGGGGTTTATGTGTTGGTTTAGTAAAATGTGTTTGATTATTAAATTAATTAAACTATGCTTAGATTATATTGGTTATGTGGGAATGGTTTTGGGATGGCTAGAGTTATTTGAGGGTGATGATGTTTAATGTGATTGAGGTGATGAGGTTTTTCGGGCTGATGTAGATAGAGTTAACAATGACATTGTTATGCAAAGTGGTTTTTGTGTGGTGATTTAGTTATAATATATGGTATGGGATTTGAGTTTTGGGGACTAAAACACAATAATCTTGGACAATAAATCCATTATAGGAATGTTTACATTTGGAATGCACTTAGTGAGATCTTGATTACCCGTCGATGATGGTGCATGACTCTATTGTAGTTGTGTCATAGGGGATAATGATGACCATTTGTTATAAAAAATATTATCAACATATTAAACCACAGTTTATTGTCAGAGAACAACATATGGTATATGAGGAATTCCATTGTGATGAGTTCGATGATTTTTTATTATGGGTAGGTATATATCATTGTACCTATGGACATTGCACTATTAAGTTGATAATGGTTTTTGGAGAGGTAGTTTGAGGTAATCAAGACGTGATTGTTTGTAATTCTAGTGTGATACAAGTTTTACACAAAATGTGGGACAAGATGTATCATTTGGCATGATGTGTTTGGTGATAGTTATATTGATAGGATACTAGCAGTTCTCATCGTATGATATACAATGGATATATTATTCCATTCCAAAATTAGAAAAAGCCGATAAATTCCCCATTTGGGTTGTTCATCACATGTGGATATAGTTATTTTATTTGTGTGAGAAAATTATATTTATTTATTTTTACAAACACTGATATAAATTTGGATATAATATATAAAAATATTGGTGGTGGAATAGTGTGTTCATCTTGACACCATTCATTTCCCCCTCGAGACGAATGGATACTTTATGTCTTTGAGATCAAGTAAGTCAACTGGAACATGGAATGGACCTTAGTGATAAGGGATTAATTATGATTTATTGGAATGGATTGATGATGGACCATGGGGTCTTCCTAATCCAGCAAATTTTTGGTACGAGTATTTTCATACATTATTATATGATTGATGAATTGCGATCCTACATGTTTTTTTATTTTTATCATACATGTATATATTAGTTGTAATGTAATAGCATTTTATTAAAATATTTTTTCTTTTTATATTATCATTCAACAAATGAATTTGATTAAATTCTTTCACTATGATTTCACAAGAACTTCCACAGCGTGTTTAATACTTGATCTAACATAGTGGTATTGTCGCCTATATGTATAATATACCAAATTTAATCTAATAGACACACTCTACTAGTAAGAAGCCATTAATGTATGGAAGGAATTTTGAAGGCTTAGTTACCCTATATATTTGAGTACAGGTAAATTGGATCCTATATTAGAATTTAATACGTTTTATTAGAGCCATCAAGTTAACCAAATTAGTAATAATATTTTAATAGTTTCTAAGTGGTATTAAATTTTGGATTTTAATGTGTTACGATATTTGATCTACAATATATTAGAGACTATTATATATGTATAAATGGGAATATATCATGTCTTTGGGAGCCTACAACCTCATTCAAGTGAGATATACTGTGATTCGAGGGGTGGGAAAAAGATATTTTCATATTGTGCTTCTATTGTTGATTGATTTACACCATGAGTATCACCGTTTTTTATTACAGTGTTCATTTATGAAATTTGGACCCTTTGAACCATAGATAAATGGTTTATTAACATTTATGAATCATGATAGGCACTTAAAATATATCACACTTATATATATTTGATTTATTATTAGAACCTGAATGATGGGAAATGTTGTTGAGCTATTTGAAGTGTCTACAACAAGCTAAAGAACATTTTCCAAATTGTATTCTTGGATTAATTCTACTTATCTAGTCCAATTATATGGTTTATAATATGTTTTATTATTGATCCTATGTATAAGTGGTATATATGGTCTTCATTTTGAAAAGGGTATCTCAGAATAAATTAATGGGGTGAGCTATTTAATGATTTAATGACAATATAAATAGGGATATACTATATAAATTCATGGTGGAATTATACACAACCACCTGATGATGGACATTTATTATACATTAAATATGTGATGCATGATTTTGATTTGCATTGTAAAGGGGCCATTATTACTAATTATACATGATACGGGTGTGGTAAGAATGTGTAATGGGGGTGATATACACTTCCAATTATAGATATCTCTATTTGCGATATTTATTTGTTTATATATATAATATTGTTGTCACTGACCTTTTTTTGTCTTTACCATGATGCCAACTAGATAGGATCCAGTGGAGTGTCATGGGGAAAAACATGTGGTTCCTCCATGGAATTCATAGGATGAGGCCTACGAGTTTCATGTTGAGCATGAGCCATAGGTATATGCTTGATGGTTGGCAGGGCGGCTTCTAGATGGTTGAGTTTTGGTAATCAACTGATGACCAAATATTGACAACTTTGAATGGGTAAATTTGAGTATTTACCAGGGATATTAGGGAATAATTTCATCCATTGAATATTTGAATCAATAAATTTAGTCGTAGAACTCTCAATTTTAGTGTGAGGGTGGACCGTAAGTAGCATAAAATTGGCTCAATTATATATAGACCAAATTTGATCAGATTAAGACACCACCAATTTGGGTGGTGATGTTGGATAAATATATTATAACATGATCATAAAACTACTATATGGACACACATGTTCATGATGAATGGCATGACGTGATAATGTGGAAGGACCTGAAGACTATATTTTTCAAGAACATATTCTAAGAGACTCCTAGGTTGGATCAATCTGATGAATTCATGAACATAAAAATGGAGAATAAATTTATCTAATATTATTATTGTATGTTCATGGAAATAAATTATTTTATACTAATATGTTATGTGATGAAATTTATTGGGTGTGGAGATTTGAGTATGATTTTTAACATTCAATCCCAGTGGCAATAAATTGCATTAGGTCAACCTCATTATTAATGGTAGTTAACCTGAAATAGATATCTATAGAGAATCTAACAGAAAAAATTTACTATATTCATGTAATAACACTATGTTATATAATATTTTATTATTCATGTATTTTTATGTGAGATTATTAGGATCCTTAGTGGTGAATTTATGTTAGATTATCCAGTAGACTACAGATGATTGGGTCAGCAATGATGTGCATTCAGTGCGTGTAGTGAGGTCTTGATAAAAAAAAGTGTTAATGGAATCTTAATGAGAGTCAGGTGTATGGAATTATGAGACACATAAATATGTTTGGTAAAAATATTTCATGGATATTTAGGAGTCAAGTAGTAGTGCATACATGATTATCAAATGTATAACCATGATCAATCCTTAGAAGAGGAATTCAAGATACTACAATGAATATATGTCATTGGAGGGAAATAGAGATCTATAAGGTTGATAAATTGATGGGAGTGGGTATAGATCTATAATTTTGAAATTATTTCAGATTTCTAGATTCAGGTTATGAGAATAGAGTTCATCTATAAGGGTTAGAGTTGTCCAAGGATCTAACAATGGTTAGAGGTATGTTGTGATCATAGGTGTGTTCCATATTATTATTGGAATAAAATAATTTGGTGGACAAGGTGATATGTTATTTATTGATATAATCAATAATTGGTTAATATTTTTTTTCAGTAATGGTGTGTTTATTTTATGGGATGTTTAGGAATCATGATATCTTGTGGGCCTGACACACACACACACACATATGTGATGTATGACCATTTGGGTGTCCTATTTGATGTTGGTATGAAATGTGAATATAATGAGGTTAAATAATAATAACATTTATTGTGGGATGTTCATGTCTATGGGATGGATAGAGGAACTATAAGGATGTTGAATTGGGTTAGGAAGTGACCACGTAGTTAATTATTAATGTAAAGAGTTCCATAAGAGGATTTTACTATGACTAAGGGACCATGGTGGTTCAAGATAAATGATATGATATTTTAATTTTCAATATTATATCATAATGAGATCATATCGTTTTGTGATGATCTATCATAAGGTTGGGATGTTGTAACATCCCAGTTTTTAGAGTGGGTTGGAAATTCTGAGTGAATTCAAATTTTGAACTGTTGGATGTTATAAAATTTTTATGTGTTAGAATTAAATTTTGATTGTAAAAAATATGTAATGAGATTTTTTGGAAGGGGTATAGTTCTCAGGAACCAATATGGGTCAACACTGAACTAGTCACCTGCATCATCTGAAGACAAGACCCCAGAAGAATTTCCGATAATCCATGTCTAGAAACTACTATAATGTTATTAATAAATTATAAAAAAGATTTTTTTATCTCAATAGAATGACCTGAAAATTTGAAAGTTAATGGAGAATCTCATAATAGATAAAATTACCAAATTGATCATCATTTAAAGAAATTAAAAATACATCATGCACACAAAAACCTCAAACTAGACTTGATGACCAAAATATATCCATCTTCCTTGAAGGGTTACTCTATCATACCTAAAGAAACCATATCCCATGATGATCTATATCAATATGAAACCTTCACCAAAATATAAAAACATAGGAAACTATATTTGTGAGTATTAAAATCAGTAGGCATGCCTGAATTAATCTATTCCCAATTAATTTCATTTGAAATAAAAGAATCATAACATTAAGGTTTGGAATACAATATAAAAACATGGTTTTCCAGAAATTTCATCATTAAAACAAAACATATTCCTTTTAACTTTTCTAATTTAAATATATTATCTTTTACAATGAGAACACATTTTCATTTTAGAGGAGAAAGATTTTGTTTTCACCAAATTTGGGGGATTTATGTGTACAGAATTTTCAAATCATTATCTATAAACCAATGAAAAACATCTAATATTTCTTATCAAAAAGGGATACTACACAAGAGAGAAGCAAAAAATTTCACAAAATAATTGAAATGGAAAAATGAAACGCATGATTAATCCACCAATTATGAATATAAATCATCCAAAAATGATAAATAATTATCAACAAACATGAGATAACCTAGGAACTTAGGGGAATAATATAGAACATAATTGAACTTGAATCATACCAAAGGAATGCCTCACCCAGTGACATCAGCACTACCACATAATCAATCACATCGTAATTGGACTGACTGAGGGGTATAATCCCCAAGTGATTAAAATTTCATACTAAGGGATAATAGCAAGAATGAAATCCAATGTTATTGAATGAACCATTTTTTGTGACCGCTTTTTTGTATAAGTGTGTATTTATTTTCAATAGTTGTCAATGAAGATCAAAATGTAGAAGGATATAAAGAAGAAATCCAATGTCATTGAGAGGAATTAATTATTGCATGAGGGATCGTGTTGATATTTGATGATTTAATATTGATCATAAAAATCTCAAAAGATGATTCCAATCATATTTAGTGTTGATTGGAATGACTGATGTTGTTAGGATACAGGGAAGTTGGTATGTTGATGTACTTTCCCTAGAGAATCTGACGATACTGGAACTGATTAATCAAAGAGTATTTATTGTGGTGGAAGGTGTTTGTGATGAAAGATGATGATTTTTGAAGAAGAAATATGATAGTGAATTAGCATGGTTGTTCTTGTAGAATAATTTATTTTAGGTCATTCCATTTCACAATGTTTCCCAAATTACTGGATATCAAAATCGGGATTTTGTTTTTGGACATGGAAGGATTTTGGAATAGGAGCAAACAAGATGTGGAATGATTAAGGTTATAAAGAATGGAAAAAAACCACATACCTTGTAACATGGACTAAATACCATGCTCCCAAAATGGTTCGCGACCATGTACCTAGTAACATAAATGGTATGTAGAGCAGTGAGCAGAACCAAAAAATGTTTTCAGTGATGGTGTATGGTGAAGTCCAATGGTAAGCAGGAATGGTACATAGAACGGTTCTTGGAATCGGTTGTGGTATCAAAAATGGTTCTCTGTGGAATGGTTTATGGTACGCAGAATGTCTCATCGTTGGTAGAAGAGATGTAGTATGTGGAAAACAAGACATATGGTACGCAGTGAAGGTTCAAAGTTCATTGACTTTTCTCAATACACGGTGGAGTCTCATTGTATGTAGATGGAGTTTAGTATGTGGTGAAGTTTACCCCACATTAGAAATATGTGTAAAACAGATTATCCAATTTTGAGGAGTTTATTTCCTATACAAGGAGTGTTGATATCATCATTAAGAACACAAGGAATTTGATAAGATAATATCATTGCTTTGGAAGATATTGTATGAGGCTGAATGTGGTATGTAGGAGAGATTCTACATTAGATGACATGGTATGTGAAAGAAAAAACTGTTAGTGAAATTAGAAGAAGTAATCTGTGGAAGAGGTTTTACATAAGGAAAAAAATGGTATGCAAGAGATGAAATAATTCACAGAATTTGACGATGAAGTCTGTAGAAGGAAGATCTGGTACACCAATGTGGTACGTGAAGGCGGTATGATGAGGTAGTATGCCAAGGCCGTATGCATAGGCGACATGAAGAGTCAGTGCACAGATCAGGCATAGTACATGGAGAAGGCGTGGTGTGAGGATTAGGCATGTTGCACGTAGTAGGCATGGTACACAGAGTAGAGATGGTACACATAGCAGAGGAAGTTCGTAGAGCCTATGTGGTACACTGATCAATGAAAGTATACATAATAGGGGTGGAATGTAGAATAGGTACAATATATAGATCATCCATGATTCACATATTAGAGACATTTCACAGAATCAGGGACAATTCCTAGAAATAAAAACATCTTAAAGGAAGTTTGTGATTCTATAAAATAAAAATAGAATACATTCTAGTGCATTAAGTAATTGCACTAAATGATAAAATTTAACTTAAATGTGTATCAATTCCGGACATCATTTCGAGAAGTGTCTCATGGTGAGTAGAGAAAATGCCTTTTCATGAGAATCTATTGATGTGACATTTATGTTGATATTCTAAGTGGGACCTCCTCAAAGGAACATATCTAAGGGAGTCAACAGAAGTGATATAAGGGTTTTAGTAGGATATCCATGAACAATTATAAAAGAAGTGTGTATGGGAAAAAGTGATTGTGCACTAACCATTGTAATCAACCTCTAGAGAATATTAGTGGAATTTGGTAAAATGGAAAACATGTCAACGTATTCTCCGTAGATTTATCCCTTACTACTGAACCATGTAAAAAATTATTTGTTGTCCTTATACATTTTTTAAATCCTATAAATATCCATTATATAGGTTTAAAAAAATTATTACCAATATGAGGATAAAATCCAATAAAGAAGGGAAACATTTGATACCCCAATTCACCCACCACCTCAGGGAGTTCTAGGGTCCTTCAATTGGTATCAGAGGTAGGTTTACATATAATGGATACTCTTCAGTATTTCTATTCCGAAGAGGATTTGAGTTTTCATTCCAAAGTCAACAATGAATAGCAGTCTTGATTAATGTTCAATAATCTCTGAGAAGAAGTCTATACCCAACAGCACCATGAAGGATATGAAAAATAAAAAGAATAGATAGTTGAAGATGTCCCTTTTATCTAAATAATATGATGTTTCGGGTTTTCCATGAATTGATAATATTTAAAAAATATCAAGCTTCGAGTGTAAAGAGCATGTGCCTCAGGTTATACAAAAAAAATGAATTTGTGAAAAAGTAGTGATGTTGATCAAAATTTTACCTCACCTGATTTTGAATGTGAGCAGAAAAAATTAAGAACATCTCGACATGATATTATTGAATAAAGAGTTGTTGTTGATTGCATAATATTTCATTGCATGATGGTTGAGATAACTTGACAGGAAAGAGAAGATTACAATATGGAAATGGGATTAGTATAAAAAATTTCTGAATGTTATAAGCTCTATAGATAGATTTAATTATTTCCAAACAATGGAGTCTATAATGCACTAGAAAAAAGGATCCATAAACTTAAATATGAGATGAAGAAGACTAATGAAGAAAAATATTTATATTTCAAAGAAGCTTCCACGAAGATAAATAAACACAAATATTTTTTGAAAAACCATGTTAAGAGTATTGACAATGAGTATGAAATATTAAAGAAGACTTGTGAAGAAAATATGATCATTATTAAGATAAAAAGATCATTATGAATGGGCAATTTCACGGTTTGGATGCTCAGTTGACCAATCATGAGAATACACATATCGAGACTTCATAAAAGAATGAATCTATTGTTGCTGCTACTCAATGTTCACATGAGTATTATACTATCAAAAGACCTAAAATGTGATAAGAATATCATGACTTCACTCATTGATCCATCATAAGAAGCTGAGAATGATAAGGTACCATCCATAGCAATTTTTACTATTGTTTCTAAATATGTTTCTACAAAAAGTGATGATTGTAATAAAAATTATAAACATATATGGATGAGGAAATTTGAGAATAAAAAACCTACTACCATGGCTAGGGTGGATAGGAAGAAAAAACTAGAAGATGGATCACAGATAGAGTACAAAACCTTAATAAGAAGGCCCAACAATATTATATAGAATATATAAAGAAGACAAGATTAGTGGTTCAATGTTGGTGCTACAAAAAATTTTGGAATTTTTTACTAGATTGTTAGTAAAATCTCTTAAAAAATGCATAGAGAAATAATATATGAATGGGACGAAATACAAAGAAGAAGAAACAATATTTGTAGGTCTAAAATCATCTATTTTCCAAAAAAAAAACAGATTTGGAATGTTTGTTAACATTTTTTATGTATGAAATGATAGTGGTCACATGGTAGGTACATGTACATCTCAACATGCACTCACTGTTGATAAGAATAAAAACCTCTGATTCCAGTTAAGTATAATGCAATGACCTTAGGAAGAAAGGAGAAGAATATTGTGAACATACACTTCACACAGCAGATCTCAAGTAGTAAATCTAAGATGAACCTGAATTTTTGATCAATAAAATTTAATGGTAATTCGTTCAAATGAATAACTAAAAGGGATGACACTCATATGAACCCATGTGGAAGACCCAAACCTGATGCAATATTTACAAATGAAATGTTGGTCATTAGGCAATAATATTTGAATGTAATAAGGAAATATGAAGATGAAATGGCCAAGGATATTGATAATCGAAAAGTGAAAAATTAAAGTGATGAAGATAATGTACATGATTGAATGCAAACCAAAGGGAAAAAATCTGTTAAAAAAGGTCTATTTGAGAGATGTATGAAACCTATTTACATTGAAAAATATTTTTTATCCTTAATACCAGAGAATGAATATGTCCTTAAATGGATTGAGAATATATCATTCATGATGGGTGTTAATAAGAACAACTGTCAATGCGATGTAGACGACAATGTGAAGATAACCATGCCACATCATCACAGATCAAAAAATATGTTTAGATGTGATAGCATGGAGACTGAGAAAATGGATTATCGTGGTTGAGAAAAACATATCAGCCTTGTTTATAACACAGATGAAGAAAGAAAGAACTAACATCTTACCTTAAGAATTTGGGTATTGAATTAGTGGTAATAATACAGGGAATTGAAGGTGAATCATGTTCTCAGGGGGAGGACCTAATATATAGAGAATGCTAGCAACTCTTGATAGCTATGATGAGGAAGTTACCATCCTTGTATGATTCATTAATTGATATTAAAATATTAAAAAGATGAAGGATGACCCTTGATGAATATTATGATGAGTGTTTCCCTTGAGGAGTAGAAAATTGAAGAAGCTTCCATAATTTTTCTTTCAATCATTTTCAAATTTAAAAGGCATTAAATTAAATTAATATAGAAACTTGTTGAAGTACATTTCATTGGAAAAAGAATATTAATTCTCAATCTCCCATCATGGATACTCAGATTGAAGATCCCTTTTCAAAGGGGAGTAACTAAATTAATCATTGACATAATAAAAATTAAAGTGCCTCCAGGACACCTATCATTCCAATTGATCTTGATGTTTTTTATTTTTTTATTGATGTGAGTGTAAGAGTTTTAGTTATATGATTACCTGTCACATTCAATTTCTTTATCCTCTAATGAAAGTGGAAAACCCTTTAAGACAAACTACATGATTTCTCATCTCACGTGGTATCATGATTTCTAAATAATTGACAACCTTGTTGTCTAAATCAAATACTATTGTTTTCTACACCAAGTATTATTCATGTATAATTTTAGTGAAATGATTTATGGACATTTGATTATGTACTAATTGATACCATTTTCCAATGAACTTTGTATCTCATGTCCATAAGTGGGAGAGAAGTGAAATGGAAGTAAGGTGAGAGAGAAGATTCTCATTTTTATATTGAATCATTCATTTGAGGTAGACGTTAATGTATTGAAACCAAAATAAAATAGGGGAGATTATTGGGAACACTTTGTGTATAAGGTTTTATTTGTTACCAATAGTTATCAATGAAGATCAAAATGAAGATGGAGATGAAGAGTACCTCCAATGTTATTGAGATACATGCATTATTTCATGAGGGATCATGTAGAGATTTGATGATTTAATAATGATCATACAATGATATGTAGACATTTCTAGTGACATACATTATAGACTAGAAATAATTATGTTTCTAAGAGACAATGAAGTTGTAAAGTTGGAGTGATTTCCCTGGAGAATATACTAATACTAGAACTGATCATTCAAATAGTATTTATCATGGTGGAATGAGTTCGTGATGAAACCCACTGACTATTGAAGAAGAAATATGATATTGAATTAAGGTGGGTGTTTTTTTTACAAAGAAGGTATTTAAGGTGGTGTCATTTACAAGTGTTTCCCAAATTTATGGACCTCAAAAAAGAAATATTGTTTCTGGAAATGGAAGGATTTATGCATAAGAGTGAACGAGATGCGGAACGAAGAAGGATATGAGAAAGGGAATCAAACCGTGTACGTCATATCATGGTCCACATACCATTTTAATGGAATGGTTCATGACCATGTACCTAGTAGTGGAAACAAAATGCGGAGTGGTGCATAGAATAAAAAATGGTTTATTGTAATGGATCATGGTGAAGGATAAGTAGGAAAGGCACACAGAACAGTTCGTAGAACTAGTCATGGAAACAAAAATGGTTCACCATTTAATGAGTTGTGGTATGTGGAATGGCTCCTCGATGGCAGAAGAGATGCTCCCATTAGAAAAAAATTATAAAGGACCGAGATAGGAATTCCATCATAGTCAATCCTATTAACATCACACACATACCAACCCCCCTAAGGGGGCCCGATCAAAGAAAATCCAAACCAAGTGGAAATAACATTCATGATTCATCATCTCCACCCGAATCAACTATATACATATGTGAGAAAACCATATAAAAAATAAATTCATAAGGGATAACCATAAAAAGACATCCAAACATATATTTATATCCTAAAAGTCATCACCACTTGAATTTCATGGGGATTAGACAACCATGTTTTTTGGAACAAGGAGTAATATACAATGACATGGGAAACTAGAACATGAATATCTAAATTTCATACACCCCAATGGTAGAAAAAAAGATATGACACAAGGATCCCCACACCCTTAACAATTTCTGACTACATCAATTCCTAAAATACAAGACCTATGATTAGATCTTGGATATATAAATGAATATAATTCCATGTATTTAGGAGCTGGTGATCACTGATTGTAAATCTTTTTTTTGGTATCACATGCGGCCAGACACCACCCCAGGTAGAATGAAAGAAACACGACATACAATGAGACTCAAAACAATCTAAAATATCACTTCTACAAATCCTACATATACCACCACATCATCATCATTCAACCCAAACAAATGGTAGATGAAACAAAACACACAATGGGACACACCACAAGTAATGATGGAAATGTTTAGAATTTCAAAATGAGAAAAATTATTATTTTAAAAAACATGTTCTAAAAATATATACACAATTTTTAATAGGACAAGGAAAAGAAGCAATGATGAATACTACCATAAAAATATGAATCAACCATATTGGGATATCACTCATAATATACCCAAACTAACACATTATTCATACAAACAAATTGGGTTGTTTTTCAATGAGGTGGATTTGGCACCATATCGCTTCATAGAAACACCCTGATAGAACTGTTTCAACTGATCTATGAATCCATAGTTACAAAATATCTTTATTGAACTCATACATAGTTAATTATTATTTTCTAGGATTCCACAATAATGTAACACAATGATCATATTCCCAAAATAATGATGAAAAAATATCAAGAGGCCTTTTAATTCTATGACCAGCTCCAATGGCTTTAGGATGATTCTACGTCTCCTTAATAGAATTATTTTAATCACTTCCAAAGGATGGAGTAAGGTTTTCTACCTCAATTAATCATCCTAAGAAAACTTCAACATGAAAAACTGACCTCACCATATCAACAAAGGAGGAAAAACCAACCTAAAAAACCATTAACTACAGACAGTGATGAATCAATTTGAAAAAATTTAAAGCATTGAAGGAAACATAAAAATATAAATATTGATGGTATAGATATGTATCTAAAAAATGAAAAAATAACCCCATAATGAATTCATCACCTTATATTAGACATCATATCTACATCCCCATCCATGCCCTCACTACTTTAGTGAAATATTGCTACATGAATGAAGACATGATGAACTCCCATGTATGATATTTCTATGTCAGGGTTAAATGAAACAAATTCCACCAATTTTAGGATAGACATTGAATTTTGATGGTAGTGAACATAACCATTAATGGCATTGGAATCTCAAGAAAAATGACGGTTCAATCAATTTTCCATATTCACTCTTCTGTTCCAAGAGGACCCACTTGATAATTAAAGAGGGAAGTATTTGACTCTTGACCTTCAAGATAGATGTCATTTGGATGACTAACTAGAGGTTTTCCTAATAGTAAAACACTAATTTCTATACATAGAATATGCATTGAGTCATTTGTGGGGGTTGATAGTAAATGGGATGAAAATCAATATTTAAATCAAAAACTATCTAACAATCAAGATTAGAAACTCAAAACGCCACTTAAACAACATATCCCAACTCATAGTAATAAAATAAACCTAATTAATGGTTATTAATAAATCATATATTTTCCTCTTATGAATAAATTTGAAATGAAAATCAATATGTGGATGTTACACCCTCACAAATAGTCTTACATATATCATTACACACATATATTACCATGCCAATACGGGAACCCATTCACTCATTCCATCAATCATCTAACATATCACACACATCATCATATTTACGTTCTCATTAGAATACACATAAAAACCTTTTCTACTTTTTGATATAAAACATTCAACACAAGTTTCAAATTCCCAATCTATATCCCTTTTAATACATCTCAATACATTTTTAGGATATCACTAACCACTCAATCGAAATCCATTTTAAAATAATACACTTTCAACCATTTTATTACATTTAGAATACAAAATACCAAGAGTTACCTCCAAAAACCAAATTATTATCATTCAAAACATTCCCATCAAGAATCATTTGATTAAAGGATCATTTATTCCCATTTAAAATATTTTCTAAAATTATTTTTAAAATAAAAATCCACTTCCAAAAAACTAATTTCAATAATCCCAAGGTTTTGATTATAGAAAATAATTCATGGAATAAACCCACTTTTCACTAAAAGTTCATTATTAAAAATTCATTTTCAAAATATTTCTTCAAAATAAGTTAATAAAATCCATTCTACACCATACCTAAACCAAACCATTATGACATAAAATCTAAATTTTAATAATCCCCAATTAAGGGTTTTCAATAATTATTTTGAATCAAGGAATACCGAAAATAGTTCACATGGGGAAAATAGTTTAAAATGGTTCCTTGTATATATGGTTTTCAACCATCTTCCAATCACACCATCATCACATACAGACCATTGGGACCATGTCACCAGATCATCATGTATGTTTTTTTCCTAGGATCTCATTGATACAACTAGCCTCACTCTTTTGAAATTTCCCAAATAGTAAACAACCCACAAAAACCATATAAATGATATAAAAACATACATCCCATGGAATGCTAATTATTGATATAGAAAGTGTTGGACAAACACTCCCTCATACTAACACCGGAATATCTTATAGTCCTACTCCATCTACCATGAAATCCCTAAAAACTATGAGAACTTTGAAATATACATCATCTACAGAACCACGTTTTGATACCATATTTGTTAGGAATAAGCCCTGATTGACCCAAAACTAGTCAACAGAGTTGGCCTAATACAAGGCCTGAGAGGCATTTTCAATCCTTTTGGGGCTGGAAGCACTTGTTGGGGAATAAATATAGAAACAAATGGATTTATTTGAAAAATAAATTAAAAATAATAGTGGATAATAAATAGGGAATCCCAAAATAAATATAACTTCCAAATTGAACATCATTTATACAAAAAATGAAAATACAACAATCCAACAGAAATCCAAATTGAACTAGAAAACCACAATATCTCTATGTGACCACAAGTGTTACTCTTCGACACCACATCCAATCATCTCCCACAATGGTTGATGTTAATATAAAACCTACACCAAAAGCTAATAATAAGACGTACTATAGATGTGGGTATTAAAACATAGTAGATATACCTAAATTAATCTATAACTAATTAATTTAAATTAATATAAAAGAATCATCAATTTCAGGTTTGAAATAAAATATTACAAAATAGTATTGTTATTCATTTCCACTTTAAAACCAAACATGTTCCATTTCCCAATAATTATTTATGTCTATGTACTTTTATAATAATTATACATTCAGATATTATTAGAGATGAACAATGTTTTTACTAAAAAGGGGGGAAGGGATGTGAGAAAAATTTTTATAACGATTTCAAAAAACCATTGAAAAACAACTAATCACCCTTTTCTAAATGTGATACCACACAATAGATTATAAAAAATGATAAAAAAATAGATAAATGGATAAATGTAATGAAGAAGTAATCAACCAATGATTGATATCAATTAATCATCGTAGAAATATATGTATAGGAG
This sequence comes from Viscum album, assembly GCA_963277665.1. NCBI lineage: Eukaryota > Viridiplantae > Streptophyta > Magnoliopsida > Santalales > Viscaceae > Viscum > Viscum album. Next base: position 847,390,349 of record OY728164.1, on the reverse strand, counting down.
GGAATGGGATAACATATCAACTCATAAGAATAATATAGGACATAAAAACATCTAAATCACCCCAAATAAATTCCCCACTCAATGACCTCAAGTCACCCATATGATCGATCATACTCTACCCTGTTGGACTAAGGGGATAGTCCCAATGTAATGAAAATACAACAGTAAGATCCACTAGCCAGAGGGAAATCAAAAGCTACTATAGAAACCAGTCAATGAAAATCGAAAAGCTATGAATAGATCTCCTGTAAAGAATAATATGGTGTTGATACCCAAATTTCATATAAAGAGAAAAGAAAACGCACATATATCATACTCAAGAATCAGAACCAACAAGTCACCCCTATGTCACCCAATGTAAAAATCTCTTGTCTTTCAATAATTTAAAAACAAGTCAGTCTCTCGGAATATACCTCGAAAAAAATTAAACCTAATTAAGGAAAATTATATGTCCATGGAGAGTTTTTAAGACCCCAACATCCCAAAAGTACTTAACAGTCCTCAAACGCCCTTAGAGAAATCACATGTTTCCAAAATTAAACAAACCCACTATCAAAGAATTTTTAATGAACCAAACACACCCCACTATCAAATCCAAAAAACCAATAAAACCACATAATAAAATTATTCCACCATTTTTGATACCATAAAAATATTTACAAATACAATCCATTCCATAATAACAACAAATCACATACAAAACCCAACTAGTCATTTTATCCAACCCATGGTATGAAACATTTTAAAAAATTATATACTATATAATAGAAGGGAACCATCTCATATTATATCAGATAATTATTATAAAATTAATATATCAAAAAATTATATATAACTATTGTTTGAAAAGATTGAAATTAATAATTCGGAAATATAAATGACAAGTGAGAAGGGAAACATATCTCAAACTCACAGTGCTTTAACAGTGCCCACATGAAATAACCACACAATGGTATGATAAAGATATAACATCCAATAATAATCATAAAAAAACCCTTTAATATAATCCAAAGAAAAAAAATCAAACATATACGTAGATGACTAGAGATGGAGAATAAATCAAGATTAAATAGAAGGAGGAGGAAGAGGAAGAAGATAGAAGAAGAGTACCTTGATAGAATAATGAAAAAATTGAATAAAATATTAGATAAAGAACATTAAGATGTGAGGAATGATGGAGAATATGGAGGAGAATCCCTAGGTCCATAAAAACATGGAGAGGGAGGAAATGGAAATTTTCAGATAAAACTTTTGAGATGGTATAAATGTAAATTCACAATTTTAATGAAATGTTAATTACGCATGTTTTGGCCGTACAATTTCGCATACCATTTCCCAAATGTTCTCCCCTTCATGTATGATATAGGAAATTGCACGTCTTGGTTTCACAGTTTGGTAAACTATATATCAAAAATAAGACACAGTTATGTCAAAAAAAGTAGAACCATGTGCATTACTTCCACATGATCTTTCAATACGTGCATGGGTTGAGCACCATTGAACAGAGACATAAAAAGTATCACATATTTTTTCCACATATAGAATCATAGTTAAGATCTAACCTTAATAAAACCAATAAACTCAAATCATGAAATATCAAAATGGAATAAAAACATTCTCAACAAAAAGAGGCCACATGGTTACCCCTTAACAGTGAACCTAAAACTTATAAGAGAAGGAAAAAACCCCAAAACTAAAATTTTAAATCCGGAACCCCTAAAACTCTAGTGAATAACAATTAACCAAAATATAAGTTATAATAGAGGGGAAAAATAAAAAACATTGTGTTAAATTAATTCTAATCACGTTTAATGAGAGTTTATGTTGTCTATGATTTCATCAGGCCTCCAGAACCAAATTTTTGGATAGAAAATTGGAGGCATATAGCTAGCGCATGGATTTTGATATCCATGCACCTACACATAGAATTATTATAATATGTGTCAAATGTTTTAGGGATCCATGAAACTCATTTAATAATTATGTGTGAGTAAAATACAGTATATTGAAGAGGATATATGAATGGGATTCACATAGTTTATCAAATATTGATCCCATCTCAAACATATAGTGTCAATTAAAAATTGAGTGCACATGGTTAGTCCATGACTAGAAAAAACAAAATGATTGATAATAATAAAAACATTTAAGAAGGGGGGAAGTAAAATTTTCCCATTCCTTATCTAAATTTTCTTATCCTCATATCCTCCTCAACTTCACACACATCATCCATTAGATCCCTCTTCCATATTCCTATAGTATAGAAAAAATCTCCTTCATTTAGGATCTGATTCTATTGATTTCATTTGAATTGGATAGAAATTATAAATACAACTAGTTATCTTACTTTTTTTAATTCATTTATCTACCTATTTTAAATAATATTTACATCAGATATCAGTTTTCTAATTTTTATTGTGATTTAAAAATTCTTATGTTTTATTCAACATGGGTCAAAGTAGAGAATGGTCTTTAGTGAAGGAAATCATATGATTATAATGTTGGTTGTTCCCAGGTTTATCTTATATTTACACATGTATTTTTTGGTATGGTAAGTATTCATGATTGGGGTGGCTCATGTATGACCCGTTTTTCAATGATTTATTATTATTTTATTAGTATTTGTCGTAGATGGGAAATAACATACTTTATAAGTACATTAAGCCAGGTGTGACCTGGAAAGAGTGAAATGGGGTTTCATAATGGGTTTAGAAAAATGTTTTATGTAAATAAATTAATTAAATTGTGATGTAATTAAAATTGGTTCCATGGGTGTGGGATGATAATGGACTAAGATATTTTAGGGTGATGCTGATCATTGGGATTGAGGTGATGAGGTTTGTTGGGTGGAGGAGGGTCTTATTGACCCTTCCATAGTAGGGTTATGATATCTGTGTTTAGTGATGGATTTTTTCTAGATGATGTGGATTAGGAATTTTATGGATTACTTCTAAATTATTTTAACCAATATAATTGTTAGAGTGATGTAAATATAGGGAAAGGAGTTGGTGAGCTGGTGTTTACCACTCTATGTGTGTTGATTCCTTCATAGTATATGCATATTTTGGGATTTTCATGGTTGTTATTCATGGAAGATGTTCTCAGCATTGAATGATATATTTATTTGTGTGAGAAAATCATATTGGAAAAGAGGCTCTCCATGATGTTGGTGTTGATGGGTGAGGATTATTGAAGGATGGATATCCCCATTCCCTGAGATGTCAGGCTATTGAGCTAATGGGAATTGTTTAATAAGAATTCATATAAACTCATGATATGATTTTTTAGTGCGCATATGTGACATTAGTTTTACTATAAAATTTAAACACATGGTATCAACAAACCTAAGGATATGGTGACATGCATAAGGATGGTAGTCTAAGAGTTATTAGAGAATTATTTACCATGGTTATAACATTCCACTCTAGTGCTACATGAATAATGTAAACATTCTCATAATATTGTATGGAAAATATGAAATGGGTTAGGTGTGTTAGTTTATAATATTTATTTATTTTTTGATACACTTATATAAATATGGATGTAATAGAATGGCACATTGGTGGTGGCCTATTATGTTCATGCCCACACCCTGCATGGGAACCTTAGGAAATTTGAAAGCATTGTGGATATTAGATCAAGTAATAGACCAGTCCCATGTGAAGCACCTTACTGAGTAGAGATGTTCCATGTGTGAATGGGCTGGATGGAAGATGGACCAGTTCCTTTTTCAAGGATCATTAAATTTTTTATGTTTTTTGTACATTTATATATATATATACATATATGACTCTCCACATTCAATACAACATGTTTTTGTATATATTCATGGCATATATACATTTTAATGTTTGTATTAGGTGTTTTATTATTATTTTTAGAAACATTTATTACATAACCATGATTCCACTTATGTTGATTAAATGCCTATACACTTTTTTATTCAGTTCTTCTACATCATGTTTAATAAAATACCATACTTTTTATTATTATCACCTGAGCCAATCATCTCCCTAATTTATCCTAATATAACCATATTTTTAGGTGATATAAGTTTTCATATGGGAGGTATTCCTAATGATTAGTGTCCCTTTGACCAATAACACATGTTAAGTGGCCCCCAAGTAAGGGTGCTACATTAAAAACATATTTAAATTATGCATAAGTCACTTCAGAATTTTTCGAAACCCACAAAATGCATATTCTTCAAAGACATGAATAATTTTTAATTTATATTTTTTGATCCTTAATTAACATTTTAACACCCTCAGAGATATTATACTTCTAATATCACATGCTTGGACCGTGATTAACTAAATTGTGATATTTTAATTTAATAAATAAAATTTTATTCCAACATAAGTTGTTGAATTCACTAATAATTCAATTACACATATAGAAACCACCCATTTGATAATTACATGTATATATATTAATCAGGCCTATCCACTATTAAATTAATATTTATCATCTAACTAAAACCACTCATATGGGGATTCCACTTTTATATATCTTTATTCATAAATCGCTATATATTCATTTCACTTATGTGGATTCAAAAATGTTAATCTACATATGTGTTGGATGAAACTTATGTCAATCTCTATTTTGTCATATAGACATTACCTATTGTTCTTAATGCTTTTTAAATTTACATTCATTTATAAAACATTCATAATATTACTTTTAGTGTACCATTTATAATTCAATTTTTCTAAAAAATTCCTATTATGTTTCACTATGATTTTGTATCCATCATATTTGAACGAATAATATATCTTGATATCAATTCACTGTAATAATTGTGTAACTGAGATTCAAATATTCTATGACATTAAATTCGTGCATTATTATCGTGTTATACATGAGAACTCCCAATAGAAATATGGAAGTAAAACATGACCTTTTCTCTAACATTTATTGTAGCTAAAGGCCTGATAATCATTAGAATAACATGTAATCACATCCATAAGGAACATGATGATGTACATGAAATTATATTTTCCTGATAATTTCCATGTTTTAATTATTTAATATAACCCTTTTAACGCAATCCTCTCATTAATTTATCACAAATCGTTATTACTCATTATTAAACACATAACTCTTGGTATAGTCAATAAAATTTATTAGGATCATCCTTCCCTAGTGGCCCACAATATCTAATCACACATTGGTTTTCAGTTCACCCAAATATGGCCGACACTAAGTGTTCTCCACTCCAAATAATTTTGGACTTCATTGGCCATTATACATTTTTTATGGATTTATAACACACTTTAATTGCATAACTGTCTATGTGATGCCCCAAAATCTTGGTGGGATGTTATAGCAATTTTTCAGCGACACTTTTTCATTAAAGGCCTCAGAATAATTCCAACTCTAATTAATTGAGTCTAATAAATATAAACATAACCTATAATTACATTTCCAAAAAAACACATCCTTATCCTTCATTCAACTTATCTTTATAAACATTATATATTTTATCCATTTGTTTAACCAAAATACATTTTTTCTTCATGCTTCTAACCACAAGGATGGGAATTCTCACATTATTTCTTCATAGTGATATTAGAATCACCATTATAACATCTACATGGAACTAAAATCCATCAAACAACATTAAAACATACATTTCCTCCAATATTAATGGATCTTAAAAAGACTGGAGGAATAAATAATCAATGGGAATAGATATTGACAATGTTTTTGGATCATCTATCCAGTGAATATGTTATACTTCATTGATCCATTTCAATTCATTCCCTATAAAATTAAATCCTTATCAGTTATCATTATCCACTTACATCAATAGAAAAAATAAATAAAAAAAAACGGGGTCAACAATCACCACCAATCCATTAAAATTTGTTTAAGATACCCACTACAAATGATATTTCATTTTATGATCATCATTTATGCCTTTTCTATAATTAATTATATCCTCATTTATCCCCAAATTTTAAATATTTTAATTATCTCTCCATACCGATAGAAAATTCAACTTTCATGAGAGGGAATATAATCAATATATACTTATGTAATGTGTCTATAATAATAACACTCTATGTCTCTGTGAGTGAAGATCAATATAGATGATAAGATTATTTTATTTATATAAAAAATTTATATTATTAAATGAATGTGATAACGACATATATTTGATAATCGTCACCATTATAAATTGAAATATATCTACTTTTCACTAATAAAATTGATTAAGTACAATTATTTTAAATAATTGCATTTAATATTTCACCCTTAATCACTATATTCAATTCAATAAACATGTTGAAAAAATTAAGAAGTAGTAGTCTATTTTAATTTCATATTTCACCCTTCAATGTTATCCAAACATTTACATCCATGACATTGATTAAAGGTAATTTATTACAATTAATTTTATATCCACGTTTTTATAAAAATATGTGACAATGTTAAATTAAATCATCTTTCAATGAAACCAATTCATAAACATCATAAAATTCAAATTTTCATGATATCAATAGAGTTGGAATATTTTCATGGTCTTCTTTACTTTTCTCCCCATAAATGGGGAACATAAAATAATTTTAATCAAGGTGGAGCTCTTATATTGATTTATTAAGATATTCAAGATATAGAATTATCTAAATTGGTTTACTTAAATTAGATATTATTATTTTTGATCTTATAACGCTCTATCATATATGATATTTTTTAATGTATGTTTATTATCATATTAATATATAAATAATTTTAGGATTGAAGAATCATTCCATTTTAGTATATTGTTGACAAATTTTACATCCTCTCTAGTCCCCCCACCCTGAGAACCATCTTCATCATCAATTCCATATAGGGTTAGATTTTATTAATACCACCCATGTGATAAGATATAAGGTCGAACACAATGTTAATTATCATGGATAAAATTACATATAATATTTTCTAAAATTGGTTTATCTTTTTGATTTTGCTTAAACCATGATATTACCCTATACCCATCCACATTTGTTTCTAAAAACATTTTTCACATTCGATATAATAAAAATTTTCAGTATCTCAACTTCATTATATTGAATGTTTTGATTTGTTTTATCCATCATGAAACATGAATCATATATTGAAATATTTATCATTTTTACAATTTATTCATTGGATGTTAGGATTTTTAGAAAAAAAATTGAGTCTTTTCCATCCTACATGAACATTCCACATAGCTCTTCATATAATCATTCGTTATCATTTATTGAAAACCTATCTTGGAATTAAAACTATTCATAAAGTCTATCTTATTTTCCATTAGCATATTCTATAACCTATGAATCTTCTATCCTTTTTGATTTACCTAAATGAAAATTTCATATAACCATAGACTCTATATGTTAATAGAAATATTTTCAATCCATTTCACCTTAGTTATTTAAAGTTATTTTAATAATTTTTTTTCTTATACATTCCATGGATATAATAGTCTCACAAATATTTTTCATTATTTTATTAATTCAAACAATCATGTAATATTTCAATATAATAATTTAATATCCCATTTTAACATAATAAATGTATCTTATCCCATTATATTTATCCCTAATTGCTTAATTTTTGGGTCTATTCACCGATTATGTATCACCAGTATCATTTGAAAACATATTAGTAAGTGTATTTCCATATTAATTCTATAAATATTTTCAAAATGGGTAGTTTAATCACTTCTTTAGATTCAATAGCTATTTCAGGTAATTATATTTGATACATTCTCAATTGATTTAGACATGAATGTATAACTTTTGTGATGGATGGATTTCATGTTTTTGGGTATTTAATAAGACTCTTATATAAGTAGGAATTTGATACATTCATTCCTTTAAATCATAGATTTTTTTATTCCTCATATATTACAATGTAGAATATAGTTCATTTTATCATTTGAAATGAGATTATAATTTTAGATTTCCCTTTATGTGTTCCCATATTTATTATATTAAGAATAAATCAATAAAATAATCATTTTCTTCTACACATTAGAGGTTGTCTAGAATATCTCAGAGTGATATAATTTTCTTTTACGATGATTTATCATCTTTTTGGGATTCATATAAGAAAATAAAATTTTAAAAAAAAATATCCTGGTCTTTCATAGAGTAAGGAATATAATCATTATTCACTATATATTTTGGTTTAATTTTTTTTTATAAAAAAGGACTATTTGAGAAAAAACATTTCGAACATCCATTAGAAATTATTATTGATTGTGTTATTCAATTTATACATAACATAGATTGATCATTTAATGATATCAAAATCATATTCTAACAAGATATAGGGTTTTTATTATGAGAATACTCCTTAGAATGTTGTATGTTAGAAAATATTTTATCTCCAACCTATTTTAAATAAATGGATTTAGATTTTTTTTAATATAAATTAAATTTCAAACTAACAGAAAATTATATTAAAAATGGATTTATCATTATCCACTATTATAATTTGTTTTCATAGTACTTTTTTAACCATAAATCTTCTTCATCACAAATTTTATTATTTTCATGGTGAAATGATTCAAGTTCATTGAATTTAATTTCCTTAAAATCCATATGAGAATTATTCATACCATTAAACGTCTACATATTTGTTTTAAATTAATTGATCTAATATTCAAATTATATGGGTTTTTAAAATTTCAATTAATTTTATTAATCTATTTAATATCAAAAAAATAGAATATATCATTAATTAAAAAAACATTTCTTATTTGAATATGACCTATTTTAAGATCATTATATATTTTAGTGAAGTATCATCACGAACCTTCCGAATTTTCGTTGACACATCTTCAAGCTATGTGATATATTATTATATATTTTTTAAAATCACACTAAAAAGTGATTAGTTGAAATTGAAATGTATGCATAAAATATTTTAATATATCCACTAATATATCATGTAATTATGTTGACATGTGATCACCATACTTTATTCTTGGATCTTATTGTGGAAAATGTTGATAAGAAGTTTTCCTAACCTCAGGAACATTATATTACTTTGATTATTTTGAAGTGGAAGGAATATCCATCACCTTAGTGAGAGTTTTAACTACTATACCTTCTCTTTTCATTCGATGTCTATAATTTAAATATTATGGAATGGAGAAACTGAAAATTATCTCACATTAAACAAAGGGATTTCTCTATTTACCCTTATCATCAATTTATTTATTTTGTTCTTAAATGATAATGTAGTGTTATGATTCAGATAAAAATGCGTTTATCCTTACCAAAACATAACTTAATTTTAAACACAAAAATACAATCAGATATATAAAGGAGAACAACATCAAAAAATAAAAAAACCATTATTGTTTAGATGAGATATGATATCAATTATAAGATATCTTTTTTATATACTCAATACATAGAGGTGTGAATCTGTAATTGGAACTATTAATCACAATTTATCTATTCGCACATTTATTTTACCTCTACAAGGTCAGCTTAATGGACATCTCATTATATCCAATTTCACAACTTGTTTGCACACCCAAACAAACAAGAACACATAAGAGACATGATATTTACAAGGGTATTCTTAAAAAAGTCTAATCATTGGTGTGTCATGGAAAACCACATGATTAGAACACCCACTAGTAAAAAAATTATGTTCTAAAATTTGTAGGGAGTATCTTAAAATCATATTTTATGTCTCTGAATATTGTATGTTGAATCCCACAAAAATTACATATATAAAATTATAATGATATAAAATGAGTTAAATGATTAAAGGGTTATTTGATACTTTATATATCAATTAATAAGTTCATGTGAAATGTATTTCATATCCCTCTTCTATTGTATAGATTTAATATCCTTTATATTTTTTATACACAACACTAAAATAGAATTCTTATTAATCTTCACAACAACATACTAGTGTTTTAATACATATTAATCTCATGTATAGATGTAGGACACTATTTATTGGTACATGAACAGTGCACACACTACGTCAAATTATATGTAGTTGTATAACTGAGTTATGAATTACGATTTCTAATTATTATTCTCTAATATGGTGTAATGTTTTTATTCTTTATTTGTGAGGTGGATTGCACAACACTTTGTCAATGTCATATTATTTTTAGAAACTACAAAAATCACATCTAATTCACCTTTATTCTTTATGAATGATGTCTTAAAATAATTATAGAACTATAAATTCTAATTTTCATCACCATTATAGAAATATTAATAATCATTTTATCAATATTTTTTTCTACTCATCTTCATTCACAGGAAAATATTGGGACACACATGCACTATATTTTATTAGATTTTCACCATTTTTAATTGGGACATAATATTTTTTATCTTTACTATCCAATATTTTAACAATAGATAATATATAAATTTAATAATTTTTGCGTGTTTCTACCACATGATTCTCCTTCCTCTCTAATTATATTTTTTTTATCCATAAAAATATTATTTTAAATTATTTTCATCATTCAAACATTCATAAAATATCTTAAAAAATTGGTTTCTTATATCACTAATATCATATTAATTATTTTATACATTAAAAAGGAATAATAACATTCCATATTTTATAAAACCTTTTACATTCATATTCCTCAAATCCAAGGATAATTTATAATACAATATTTTGGATACAAACATGCTATCATGATAATAATGTGTATATTCATCTTCTTCCAATAATTTACAATAACAATAGTAACAAAATCTTGATAATTTAATTTGAAATGATGTCTTTAATAGAATAATTATATTCTATTTTTAGTCATGTGTGAATTACACATCAGAAAACCAATAATACATGAATTACTAAATGATGGTTTAATCATATATAATAGCTCATACATTGTGATTTATTTTTTAGGTCATTCACCCATACATGGATTCCCATTATATAGATCTATATTCATGATTCACCAAAAGTTGGTTTTTTAATTTCATTATCCATTTGTGATTGATGAGACTTATTTAATATTTGGTCGGCTCATTGAAACATTGCCTTGTTTTTAATCATTTTCTATTTTCCAAGAATTCATTCAACCTCTTTGTTTTATGCACTGAGATTATATATTCCAATTCATAGAGAATCAAATTTCTTTATTTTGATTCACAATGATTTTTTATTCAGTGCCTTCAAATAACACCACTATCTTTAACCCATGTCAATGTAACTATAATGTATATAATCTTTAGATATTTTGTAACTTTTTTTGTATCAATGAAAATTTTAGGATACTTGATAACACTCACATGATCTATAGTAGTATAATTCATACTTATATATTTGTTATAATCTAGTTAATTTCATGAGATTCATATATATAATAATTAATTCATTTTTTAGTAATATGATGAATTAAATGAAATCACACATTCGTAATAGAAATAAATCTTAATCCCTGAACTATACCATTAAAATTCACATCCCACGTCTATTCATTATTCAATTTATTGTGACTCATAATTTTAGAAATTATTATTATATCATTTTGAAGTAAAAAAACAATAATAATTACAATATATAATGAAATAGTTTGTTATTTTAGTAAAATTATGGTCATTCAATACAATCACACATTAGGATTTAAAATTTATTTAATCACATTATGAAGGTAATACAATTAGAATTATTTTTTTCAATAGTATTTGTATTCACCCGAGGATATAAATTAGTGAGTATGTATTCTAAAATCATAAAAAGGGAGAATTTTTTATAAGAAACAATATATTATATGGGTGAGTATAATTGTCATAAGAATATCCTAAGAAATGCATCATAATAAATATTACATGGGAATCATTTAAAAATTGTATGGAATATATAACATGAATAGTAATGAAACATCATAAAACATACTTCAAATATCACAAAAATGTTAGGAACAATTCTAGAAGCATAGAATTTTTTTGGGGGAAATGATCTTTATTAAAAAAGAAAAATAAGAAAAATAATTTTTGAACAGGTTTATGGGAGAAACCATTAATAAAATAAATTTTAAAGGTACATAGACATCAAATCTAGTGGCCCAACAGCAAAATATTCCAACCCCATTACAAAAATATATGGATCATAGGCCCTGAAATTCCTAATGTAAAATAACAGTGGTCTGAAGGGCCAGTGAGCCATGTCCAACAATGGAAAGATGAAATCCCAAGAATGGAAAAATTTCAAACCACCGAATAATAATATGGAAGCCTTTATAAGCCTCTAGATTTCCCTATATCCAAATAATAATCCCACTCTACTACCCGCATGTTTATTTGTTCTCACCTCCTGACAGGTTATCCCATCATTGTCCGAGATCCACCATTAAGCATGACTGTTGGGGCCCTCTCCACCCTCAATTATCACATCAAAAACCTCAGTCATCCAAGATGACCTTCAATAACACTGACAGATGGAGATACCCTACAATTGCTGATGAAGAACCTTCATGCCTCCACATTCTATGCCCTAGATGAAATATACCTCCAAACTTGCTATCGAGCCATACATCGATGAAAAAAGGCTCACTGAGGACTCCTAAATAACTTGGTCACTAAAATAGACCAATGCATCCAAAATGAATATGAAAAAGCACCTTCCTCACTGTGAGAAAAGGAACAGTGTTGAATAGCTAGAGAAAACCCTAAATAGGGCACCCCCAAAGAGTGGAGTTCATGATAGTTCCTCTCCCAAGGATCCTATAATATGATCCTCACTGCGAGTAGTAATTAAAAATATGAATGTTTTAAATAATAAATTTTAGATTTTTTTTTTCAAAAATATCCTTTTTGTTTTAAAATCCTGATATTTTGAGATATTTTTAATAGGAATTTAAATTTTTTAATAGCTTATGATACATGAAACCCCTAGTCTAAATAAACTATAAAATAATACACCATTTTTACCTACCTGGAAAATAAAAGGTATGAATAGAAAAAAACTTTTTCTAAAATAATTATAAAATAATTAAATAACTAAAATAAATTTATATTTATTCATTCAACGTTTAATGAAGTCATTGTTTCTTTTAAAAATACATTTTCCCTAAAAATTGATAATTTTTATTTTTTTGGGAAAATAAAAAAATAGATTAATTTTCTTCTAAAATATGTATTTAAAAATGATAACATGAATTTTTAAATAACCATGTTAATATTATATTAGATATAAATTATTTTAATTTTCAATGAAACCAATTTCTTGATGAATAGTGAAAAATACTACTTTATATTGAAAGTTTTAATTTCATTTAATGAATTTAAAATGATAATTTTTTTAATAGTTTTAAAAGATAAATTTAATACCTTATATTATTAATAATACATTTCTATTAATTGGAATTAGTTATTTATGGATTCTTGAAGAATCTTTTTTATGCTTATGGGAACATCATCCCTTGAAATTTGTTTTTCATTGCGTTTTGCGAGATTATTTGAAAATTAATTTCCTAAAATTTAAGATATTTCATTATATAAAATGGATTCCATATTTGGAATATTATTTTATAATTTTTTTAACACTCACAATTTTATTGAGGTTATAATTAATAGTGAAAATAGAAAAATCTATCATCATTGTTATGGTTAAAACAAGCATACTCAGGGGGGGGGGGGGTTAGGCCAAGGGATACGGGTTAAGTTGTAAGTTAAACTTGTAAAAATATTATTTTTTAAAAGCATTAATATTTTTAAATTTTTAATAATTTCATATAATGACTTTATTATATTTTAATCTTTAAATAAATTATATGTGTATCCTCTTTGTCGCTTATAAATGGACACTTAACATTTCTCTTATTTACCCCAAGTTGAGCCTTCTATATCTACTAAAACCTAAAAAATTTCTTTATAAAATTTCCTATAAACTTATTAGTTCGTAATGTACTGCTAAATTAACACTTCATGGTACCATTATAAATCATCTAAATAAATCCTACCAAATAAGATGTAATTGTCTTACCTTACCACTTTAAATTTTTTCAACTTCAAGAATTCCACAATATTTAATACTTATAATAAATTAATAAATTTTCTATCATAAGTAAACATATATTTTATAATGATATAGGAAGAACAAATATCAACACTCTATTCCATCAACTGGGTAGTGAAAATATTGCTCGTGCATGCATCAGAAATACTACATCCACATAGCGATATATTAATTTTTGAACACCATCATTCATAAAAAGAAAATTATGATTATATTAATGTTTATGAATGATTTATATGAAATTATTGTAAAATTTTAATTATAATATCATATCTAATTTCTAATATTCCAATCCACTAAAAAATAATAATGTCGCCCATGCATACGTAAGGACTACCACCTCTATGAACCGATTTGATTGATTTATTCATTTAATATTTACGTGAATGGTATACATTATATATTTAATTAATATATATCATATTATAATTATTCATGTAAGTATAATTATTATTCAAATTCTTTAAAATCTATCTTTCTAAATATGGAATCATCGTTCATCTGTGCGTACAACTTAACATCTAAATGAATAGTGTACTTCATTTTTATATATTTATCATTTAGAAATGAAACTATATATATATATAATTAATATATATGATATTTGTATCATGAATAATAGTCTATATTTTATTTAACTATCATCAATGTTCAATGTCCAGAACCGACTAACCAATACTCTCCATGAAATGAACCAATTAACATAGAAAATTAAAATTTAATAATGAAGTTGTAATAAATGGGTGTTAAAAGATCATAATTGTGTAATATATGATAGTATTTGCATAAATAGATATCATTTGTACAATGATACTTATTTTAAAAATTTTACACATGCTGTTAAACAGATTTTGAATAAATTCAAACTCAATATATTTGATTTCAATCAACATTTTAATCAGTGTGAAACATTCCATATTAACAACTTGTTTTTTATGTGGGGGATATAATGAACTTGAATGTATATTGTGGTGATTATCATGAAGTTATGAGAAAATAATATCCATATAAGTTTCATTATTTGAATCATTTTATGACTCAAAAGTAGCAACAGTGGTAATGGAATTACGTTAAAGTATTGTATCTATCATTATTGTATATGATTAAGAATACGATCATAATATTTTAGGATCCAACTATTTATAAATAATGAAAAAAATATTCATGGTGATCACCCATTTGAAAAGGAAAAAAATTCTTGACGAGAACTGGGTAGTATATCCTTTTTATATTGTGAAGTCAATGCTGTAGTAATATGATTTCATACCTGCTTCACCATTTTCCATGTGTTTAGTAAAAGCCACAATATGGATTTTTTAAGGATGATAAATGGTTGTGGGTTAAATGTTTTTTCACAATAGTTTATTTTTGGTTCACTATTAATGTTAACATTTTATAGAACCACTCAAGGGTTTTTAGGACCATAATAATCTATAGTCATTTTTCCATATTATGATAATCAATAGGGGTTATATACCCAATGGCACATAGAAAATCACATTTATTGAGAAGATGTATTGTCGGTCTGAACACACCATTTTTTGTGGAATTTTTTTCCTACTCTAGGATTCTCTTATAGAATTATGATAGGATGATGAATGTTTCCCTACTCTATATATGAGATTAGATACACTAAAAATAACCATAGGTTTAATGATTTGAAATGTAAAGGGGAATATTTTAGTGAGTCAATTTGTATTTATATGATGTTCTTCATGAATATTTTCTAATCAGTAGATTCTTATATTTTGAATCCCATTATATAAGAACATCATATTTTTTCTCATACAAGGAGGAATTTTATATGTTGAGGATGGGATTGAGCTATTTTGAGGCATCTTACTTATACTATTTATATTAGAAATAAAAACTCATGTTGTTCATAAAACCCGTGTAGTTTAATGTCATGCTGGAGGACATATGTACAAAAACATAGGAACAAGAAATTTGAGATCGAGTTTTAGGGATGAATAAAATTTATATTTGTCATGATAGGAATTAGAGACATCATATGTCAATGACACCCTAGTACAATCCTTGAGGTGCGTACACTTGTATGGGGTTATAATAATAGGCCCCTAATCATGTCTTACCAACTAAGGAAGCACTGGCTAGTGGAGATTCATTATGCAAATGATATAACCGGAGAAACTCCCTATTCCCATTTTATCCATGATCAGTATGACAGAAAAGGGATAACAAGTAATCAATATCAATAAATATATATGTTGGAATGAAGTGCTAGGATATCCATTTGTATTGTTAATATAAGGCCCATGAATAAATAAGGCCTAATGTGCGTCATGTTTATAGTAGGAATAAGATTCATCATTGTTTAGTTGGCATCTAAATCCACCAATGGATGAGGTATAAATATCACCCCATGAGAATTATTCAGTACCAATGTTTGAAATATTAGATACGTATGGGGAAAACACTAAATTTAATGCCCATTTTATCTCATACCATAGAAAATAATCATATAAATCATGGTTATTATAGAATATAGAGTTATCAAACTTAAATTTGACAAAAGAATACACACTAAGGTTTCCCTAATATAGAGTCTGTAATATCATGTCACTGATCGAGGCATACACACTGAGGTTTCCCTATATGTGGTACATATCATCTTATGTCCCAAATTGGGAAATACACTGTGAGGTCTCCATATATGAGGGACACAACTTATTATTAATTTTATCAGGTATTGCATACTATGGTTTCCCTAGATGTAGGAAATTTCATATTATACCACTAATTGGGGAATAAAAAATGAGGCTTCCTTGTATAGTGGATTGAAAAATTTATCATGTCTTGGGATTCCATATTGACCTTATTGATTTTCTAAAATACTTTTCATGAATGTTTGACAGGAAATGTTGATATATTTCTGGACACATCTGGTATTATTTGAAAGCATTTTGAAAGAGAATTTCATGATTCGTTAGTCCTTCCTATGAAATATTTCATAACATCGATGTAATATATGAACTCTATTGCATAATAAATAATGAATTTCCAAGAGTAAATCATAATACCACAATATAAATACATGGAGGGAGTTAAAGTTTTCTTCTATTTTTTTTACTGCCATCACAAATGTGGGATGACATGTCTGGAGGACATCGTGAGATCTAGCTAACTTATCTGGGGGAAGAAAAAACAGCGTTTTGACATGAATAGGTTCAATATATATAATTATCTCACATGAATTATAACTATTGTATGATTTTGGTGACACATATAGAGGACATAACATGGTCTATATGGAAATCCTTATGGGATTCACGATACGTGGGTGGCATTTTATGGTGGTCCCATGTTACACAATATGACATGGTATGGGGACCTCACCAGATCCATATGGTATTGTAAAGGATAATCACATGATCTATGTGAAATGTCGTGGTGTTGTCACTTGACCCATGTAGTTCATGAAAATTTCATGAAGATAGTCATATATTTTCTTCACATGAGTATATATTTTTATTTATTCCTACCATTTATTACTTATGTTCCTTATATATGTTTTGTATTATTTAATTCACCAGATATGTTATATGTTCATTGAATAATCTGTTCAAAAAACCGAATGTAATAATATTGATCTCCAATGGTCACATGAAGTTCTTATGTATGTATCATGGTTTCATTGGTTTTTACATAAATTTTACCTGGTATAAAACCTTTAAGATCTCGAGATTAGCCACTTGAAAAAAAATATTTTGTTATTGGGGTGCACATATTGATGGATCCATGGATGGATATTTTCTAGATGGGGCGGGGGATTAATAGTCCTCTCCATGCATATTTTACACAACATTATGTGGAAAATATTAAATATATTAAGGTAGTTTTCGATAGAGGTATTTGGTATTACACACTAAATTATATCTTATCATACGTCATATTTGGGGCACCACAAGAATATAAACAACCACAATACAGTCCCATCATTTCCCCAATTATTGGATTGAATCTTATAAATGGGTTTTTTTAATAATGTGTACATTCCAACTGTATTTTACAAGGTCATGTTGACATTTCCAAAATGCATTATGCGACTACGATTACTATTGAATGACTTTAACATGATCATAGATAACATGTCATGGTCTTCCATGAGAAATAGTTATCTTGTTAGCAAGAATTCACAAGATTATGATGACATGTTGGGGATGGGGGGGGGGGGTTTGGGATCAATGATGATCCCCCAGGGTGCATAACTCCTTTCTTGTATGATCATTGTATATTCCCCTAGAAAGAGATCGTGTCACTCCATTTTTAATTCCAAATTTATTTATGATATTATTGGGATCTCATGAGTTTCTATAAGTGTTTTTGAAGAAATCCAATGCTCCAATTAGTGAGGTGTTGTGTGAAGAATAAAGGGATTGGTGGTGATGTCTGATAATTATCAATAAAAAAACTCATGATTGTTTTTTGGAGATATATTGGCACTATTGGAATTCAAGGACATGTTTGTATCCCTTTTCATGATGAGTGTGACATGCTATCAGGATCTTACATGACAAGGCTTTCTTTCCTCCAGGGGAACCATGGTGTATACCAAATCACATGGTCATGTTGCTTGAGTATTATGATTGAAATGTGATTAAACCTTTTTAATATTTTTTATAATTATTTTAGAGGTATTTTTTGATGGTTTTTGAGAACCTAATAGCTTACAAGTCACATGACTCGTGAGATCTTTTATTATGGCCAACAAACAATCATCGAGTGTCTTAGGTACCTTTTATGGGAACAAGGCGTATTGTAAAAGGTGATTTGTAGTATGTGATTCCATTAATGTGATGCACATTTGACACACACATTTCCTCTTAATGGTCTTGAGATTACACATTATATAGAGATTCATTAAATAAGTGAGTTATATCCACCTTGTCTTCCAATGTTTTGTAGAGAAAATAATGTTTATGTCTTGGGTATTTGTTCCCACATAGATTTTCTTGGGATCATTTGACATACATCAAAAAATATCCCCCTCGAGGGTAACATTAGTGGGGAATACGACTCAATTATAAGGAATTAAATTTACCACAAGAGGCTTTAGATCCATTACCAAATAGTGTATTGGAAAATTATTTGTCTTCCAAGTGATGTTTCATAATCCGTAAAAGACTCAAAAAATAGGGTAATTGAGGGGGACTAGTTTCCTAGCCCATACAACACACCGAGCTCTTGAAATCATCCTTCATCACATGACCACTTTATAAGAACTTTAGTAAGAACCTCTCACATTATTTGTCTACAAGTCCCCTTCATGAGAGAAGATCACAGGAATAGGTAGGCAAGACATTAATTTACTATCACTTGTTCAAATCCACTATGAATTTATCTTTAGTAAATCATTGATCCTAGGATATTTGTCTACAAAGTTTATTGCTGAAGCTTTTTCATGATATACTAGCTCTTCCATATGTCCACTTGACTATTATGAGGATCACATGACCATGTATACTTTGTGTGATCACATGTCTCCTAACTATTTGAGTTTTCACGAGATGTATTTAGCTTTTCGGTTGTCTTTGAGATCTATATGGGACATGAAATTTGTGTGTCCTCTATGGAAATTTGAATCCCATGATTTTTCATGTGATGTATATGATGATTCCAAAATTAATTCCATAATTTTTGAGAAGATTATGTTTTCATATATATGTCATTTTCCACTATATTTTGGTTTTATGGCTATCATCTATCATTATACATCATCCAATACCTCTACGAAAGAGGTTGGAACTATTATGTCCCACCAATATGCCATTGCAGCTTCTGTGGATGTTTCTTTTTTACTATGTTTTTAGTTAATTATGTTGAATTTGATTGACCTGATGGGTGTGATATTTAGTGATTACCCACATTCAGAGACACTTCTCTTTTATTGGTTTAGTCATACCAATTAAATTTCATGCTGTCACCATAGTGATCAATCATACATCGTGATTGGAGTCTAAATTCCCACAATAACTTTTGGGAGAACATTTCCCATGTAAAAAAAATATTTCTGAGGATGAATTACCATAAGTAAATATAGATATATTCATTCCCATAAACTTTTATTGGAGAAAATGAAAAATCGATTCAGATTTTGATATGTTCCATTCTAAAAAAAAAATTGTATTGGACCAACTACATGTTTGGGCGGGTTCTGAAATAGAAATTTAAATCCAAGGAAATTGTGGTATTGATTGGGGATATCGGTTATGGGTGATATATGTTTTATGAGTTCACCAAGGATATGCAATAGATCATGATTAATGAGGCCATCTATACCTTGCAAACATTTTCCTACTATACCAAGGGATTGAAGTCTTAAATTTCCAATCTCAAGAGACTTGAAACAAAAAAAATGTTCCACTAAAAATATGACAAGGGGTAATTATACATTGATAAATAGAGTATATATTAAATTGAAACATACAATGAGATATTAATAATGTGTTCCCCCATTATCAAAATTAAATAATTTATAGATAACTCCTCCAACCATTAAATAACTAATTATGAATCCTTAAAATACCCTCCCAATGTATCCACTCAATGGGCAAGATATCATTTTCATGATATTGGTAGGTTACTTCATAAAGATGTATATTACTTAGTATAAATATAGGAGTCCAAACACTTAGCCTATGATGGACTCTTATGGAATTGTTGAAGCTTACTGGCCTTTAGTTGAGGAAGGTAAATACAATGACTTGGGATAAGAGGTTGTCTTTGGAGATCACAGGTCCATTCATCTGGCCATTTTTTTCATGGTACCTAAGAGGATATTTAATATTTGATAAGGTAAAGGGTAGTGTTAGCATAACCAATTCCATGAAGGATACTTCCATTGCAGAAGGGTAGATTGTTAGTTTAGCTATCCCTTTTTTGGGCAAACATTACTTGTAAAGTCCCAGATTTTTCCATGTAATTTTTATTATTATATTGTAATATTATAAGTCTGTGAAAAGTAACGACATGTGATTCTGAGGACCAGTGTGCCCGGAATGAATTTATGAACTTTTTTCTGGTACTTTTAGTAAACGTGCAAGTGGAATTTTGTAATATTTGAACCATTTTTCGGAACTGAAATCAGAGCATAGTATTGAACTCAAAACATTGATATTCATTTCAAGAGACCTTAAACTCAACCACATTGTGTCACGGGTGACATTTAGTTTTTTGGATTATCATGGGAGAAGGAAAAAATAAATTAAAGAACATTTATTTATTTTATTTGAAACCACCATTTGGAATTTTTGGTGGTGGGGACCTCCACAAATCCCAATTTATGTGGGGGAAACCCATGGAATTCTCCGAGTTAATGTGCAAACATCAATTTAATTAATGTGACAACTATAATTAAATTAATTAAATTAATTTATTAATTTTCCTTCCCACATTTCTTGTGGTTGAAAAATTCGTTGGAAAAAGGGGAGAGCCTTGGAGAGAGCTTTTGGAGGACCATCTTCCAACGAATAACATCCACGAATCAAGAATGAGGACGACACCTGAGCTCGGATCATGAGTGTCCTGCGGGAGCAATGAATGCTGATGTCACCAACATAATCTTATTCCTTTAGAAATCTTCAATGAATGTCAAGGTATGGATTTTATGTTGAATTATGTTTATATATCTTATTGTGGATTATTTATATTTTTTATTCACAATGATGATGGACAAAAAAACATGGCGATCATCTCCCAAATATACCTTAACCCTTTTTTCTTTACTTATTTGTGTGTTCTTCACACATTCCTCAATGCAAAATAATTAATCATGTTGAAAACAAAAAGTTCTATTGAGCGTGACGTATTTACATGGAGCCCTCAAACCAAGGATTGTGAATACGCGAATGACATAATATTTGGGCATGGAATGATGTTACGATGGCTCATGGATAAAGGTGGTAGCTAGCACCTGTACAACCATGGGGAAGGAGGGTGGCGCATGTGTTCAATGTCGGTTGAGCTTGATACCGCAACCCTATCAGCTACGGTGGAGCAGGTTGGTTGCTGAAATATGGACTAACACGAGGTAGAGCGGCAGCACCTTTCCGCACCACTGGAGTAGGAGGCCGAGACCACTAGGCCGCGGTGGATGTCAGAGGGTGGCCGACTACCGGCTGGCTCTAGGTGGAGCAGAAGTGTGCAAATGCACCGCTGAGAGGAGAACTGGCCGAAGAACCAGCCGACCTCATCCCGCGTGCCATATGGGTGACCGAACAGTCTACTGGAATAGGGGAAACAGGGGGGGGATTCCCCCTGGTGTCGGCTTAGGAAAACCCCGCACCTGGCCAGCAGTTCATGCCTAGCGCATTCTAGGTCATTCCCAGCAGGCCGGGCAGGTCCCATTGTGGTCCAAACCAACCAGGCCAGACCTGGGTCGGGCTGGGTCAGACTATACATGGGCCCAATCAGACTCAGATATATCGTTTGGACATAACCTGATAACAGGGCGTCCGTTTGATGAACCGTTAATGGAATTGGGATCCTTGGATTGAGACCGTATATTTGGTATACTCCACATGAGTTTTGGATAATTTTGGTGTATGTATAGGTTAGATCAATCCCCAAATCCAACTGGGCCCCTGGAGAAAAAATTATTATTAACATACAGACTAGGCATCTTATTGGCTTACTTCTGTTTCATTAGGTCCCTTATAAAGTGGTAGACCATTGGGTTAATTCTTTATAGAACTTAGTGGAGGTTATGGTAAGACCGATGGGTTGAGGAGCGGTTCTCCCACATATGTTATGAGTGGGAATCCAGTGGCTGGAAGTGAGGTGGAGATTGGAGATAGACAATATACGGGCTAGTACCAGGGGATATTTTGTGGGTCAAAACCGATCCATTGTGGGTCAGATCCAGGTTGGTATAGTTCTCAACGATCCTGTGTGGGTCAGTGCATACCGATCCTCTGTGAGTTAGACCATGTGTGGGTTAGGGCTCAATGATCCTATGTGTGCCAGTGCATACCGATCCCATGTGGGTCAGATCTATTGTGGTTCATTATACGGGTCAGTTACCTATCGATCATAGGTGGATCAGATCCTGTGTGGGTCATTGTGATGGTTAGTACAGATCGATCCAATGTGGGTCATATTCCGTATGGTCACCATCGGTGCCTCTTGATATAATAAGATGATCTTGCTTCGCGACTGATCATCTGTTCTTCTATACATCACTTATACCTGGTGAGAGACGAGTCCTTACCTTCATGGTATTCATCTATGTGGTGTACCTGTGTGGTACTTATAACTTCGTGGTGTACCTATATGGAACTTCTATCTACGTGGTTTACTTATATGGCACTTCTATCTATGTGGTGTACCTGTGAGACAAATATAACTTCGTGGTGTTATCTGTGTGGTACTGCTACCTTCGTGGTGTTACCTTTGTATATCGTGATAACATAGGTATATGTATGGGTATATACCTAATATGTTTTGATGAATATTGATTTCTGATTTGTGATTTCTCTTTGTTGAACTAAAAGAGACCCAAGAGGGACTCAGGGTCCATACGGTGTATTATTATACTCACCCATGCACTAGATATGCCCGCAGCTAGGTGTGTCTGGTGAAAACGATGGACAACACTGATTGAGGATGAGGGTATGAGGTTGGAGGCTGATTGGAGGTGGACATTATACAGGATGATCAGTAGGGATGACCATTCGAGAGCTGTACCTACCCTTCATGTAGGGTCCTTAGAGGTTGTTCACAAGAGCTGTACTTTATCAGTTTAACTTGTTCATTCTAGTTGGGCTTGAATTATGGACCCTTACTTATTGTATACACCCATTTTACTATATAGTTCACATTGTGGTTTTTTCTTCATGTGTTCTTTTTTTTGGGTGAGTTAAGAGGTTTAGAGGAAATACTTTCCCAGTTTATGGGATATTCTTTTCCGGTGCTAGTTTCTAGCCCCTGGCCTATGGAAGACTAGCTTAGGGTAGTCACAACATGGGCCCCAGGTAACGGGTTGTGAGAAATTGTTATCAAAGGAGATCAGTTATACAGAATAACTAGGACTCTGAAATTCTCTGTGTGGCAATAGTATCAAGTGTGATGAGTTTGGTTTTCAGTTTGAGGAATCCAATGTTAGTGTGGTGGCCGACGTATCCATACCCCAGGACCCCAAATTATGATTTTCGACTCAGTGCATGAAAACACCAACTGTGAGTGCGTTTTTTAAAATTTATCTTTTTATCACTTTGAGTTAGCTCAGCAGGTATAAAATTAATCATCGAGGCACACCTGTTTTTTTTTTTCAGGATGCCTCGATGCAAACAACCAACCAGTGTTCTATGTAGAGTACGCGAGGAAAACCCACCGAGCAATGAGGCTTCAGTGTAGCACCCCCCTTTTGTCAATTTTACCATCAGGTGGTGTACAAGTAGCACACTACCTGTTGGGAAGCCAATACAACCAGCCTCAGTAGCAGAGGGTGAATGACGCTTGAGCGCATTGCATGAGTTCCAATGCCAGAGGCCACCGAGGTTTTGGGGAGAGATGGATCCATAGGTGTCTATGGTCTGGCTAGAGGCCGTGGTTAGTGATTTTTGACTGGTATGGACACTAGCTGATCTCATGGTGATCCATACTTCCAGTCTTCTTCAAGAAGCAGTCAGCATATGGTGGATCTTGATTCTATAGGTTTACAACATGGTCACCCTCATCTGGTTAGACATCGAGATCCTTTTCAGGGTAGAGTTCATCCTATCAACTTTATGCTCAATGTGTAATAGGAGCTTCTCCACTTCCAGTAGGGTAGCCTGACTGTAGCTCAGTATTCAATGAGGTTCACAGACCTCATGCACTACTCTACTAACATAGTGAGAGACCCTTTCTTCAGGACCTAGACCTTTGATAAGGGTCTTAGACGAGAGATTATAGCTTCTATTGTATCTCTAAAAATCCTAATGCAGGTGGGGGTGTTAGAGCGAGCACTCTTAGTAGAGAGCTTCTTTGCTGAGCAGTCACCGACAATGAGACCCACCACTGGATGAAATGTTGTAGAGTCATCGATAGTTAGCAGTAGACAGATGATGCAGAGGTCCAAGAGGACCATATCTACAGGTAGATGAACACATGATAAATGGGTGGCGGTGTGGGGATCCTAAGACAAAGTAGGACAGGTGAGGGACAGTTAGTGTTACTCCTGTGGCGGGTAGGGTCACATGGCCCGTGACGGCCTGAACCACCATATGGATGACTAACAGACGATCGAAATACACTCTGGGTATAAGAGAATACTCGATTAGGGAGATTCGTAGGTAGGAAGAAGACATGGTAGAGGATTAGGTCATGAGGCAAGTCGTGGGTGCCGATTCTAGGTTCTACCTCCACCACCTCCAAGTGGTCCACCCAGACCATAGGGAGTAGAAGGATAGATTGGATCATAGCTCTATCCAGCTGATTCATATGAACACGGTGCTCCGGATATGATATAAGGTATGATCTGTCTACTCCAACATAGCTACAGTACATATAGAAAGAAGTTCTTGACATTATTTTATTTCCACGGCCCTCGTTCAGAGCATAGAGATTCCATTCGAGTCGTTGGCTCGATCATTATGGATAAAGACATATCCGAGAAGAGATTCAATGATTACTGACCAGTACTGGCAATTTGAACTTATTCTTGGAGGCGAGAGCTTCAGCTGGGATCTTCTATTTGTGGCTTCAAGGCCATGCAACATCAACTTGGATATGGAATGGTAATCTAAAATCCAAGCACAAATTGACTGTATTTGGTGGAAAGTGATGTGTGTTTGCATAGATGGGACTAGGGTTTCCCTCACCGGCAAGAAGGAAACCTTTGAAGTGCATGATAGACTTACCAGGCGGATGGTGCAACCGATCACATATCAATTGGATAGCCTTACCCTTAGAATAGTTGATGTTGAGAGTCCGAGCTATCCTGTAATGGTGGAACAGTACGCTGATGTTTTTCCTGATGATTTTTTGGGTCAACCTCCTCATAGGGAGGTGGAATTTTACATCAAATTGTGCCTTGTGGTACATAGATATCTACTCCCTCATATTATATTACATCTGTGGAGCTTTGACAGCTGCAGGTACAGTTGGAGGACTTCTATATAAAGGGATTCATTAGGTCTAGTGTTTCTCCTTATGTAGCCCCGATTTTGTTTTCCAAGAAGGCCGATAGGTGTTTGAGACTCTGTGTTGACTATTGGCACCTGAACTATGTGACTGTGAAGAACACGTATCCACTCATGAAGACTGAAGATAT
The DNA here is from genome assembly GCA_963277665.1 of Viscum album. Classification (NCBI taxonomy): domain Eukaryota; kingdom Viridiplantae; phylum Streptophyta; class Magnoliopsida; order Santalales; family Viscaceae; genus Viscum; species Viscum album. Next base: position 847,364,077 of record OY728164.1, on the reverse strand, counting down.
CCTATATCAGCTAAAGGTAGTACTGTCGTTTTATAAGGTAAACCTAGGATTAGGCTATCACCAGCTCAGGGTATGAGATGAGGATGTGAAAAAGAGGACCTTCAGATGTCGGTATGGGCATTATGATTTCTATGTTATTCCATTCGGCATGACCAATTCCCTAGCAGTGTTCATGGGGATAATGACAAAGATCTTCCATCCATACCTTAACAACATTGTGGTAGTCCTCATCGACACAATTGTGATATACTCTGTGATGTAGGAGGAGCATGCCTATAATATGCATATTTTATTGGACACACTCTAAGAGCACCAATTTTAATGGTGTGATCTCAATGTGCCAATTCTGGATCCCATAGGTTCACTTCATAGGACACGTCATCTCAGATGCCGGAGTTTCGTTGGATCCAGTGATGATTGAGGCTTTTCATGCATGGGAGCCACCCAAGAGTGTGACAGAAGTGAAAAGTTTCTTTGGATTTTATGGTTACTACGAGAGGGTTCTGCCTAAATTTTCAAGAATTGAATCACCCTTATTGGTGTTGAAGAAGAAGGGTAAACCCTTCTTGTGGTTGGGGAGATTCCATCGGAGCTTCCAAAAGGTGAGGTAGAGTCTGACGAGTGCCCCCATCTTGTGGCTACCGAAAGAGGATGTTGGGTATGTCATATAATGTGACACATGAGGGACCATAAATGGATGTCTCCTCAAGAAAGAGTGAGTATTGATCACTTATGGTACTTGAAAACTCAGGATACTCGAGTAGAAATACACTACACATGACCTAGAGTTAGCAGCAATGGTCTTCGCCTTGAAGATGCAGTGGTATTACTTGATGGGCTTGCATTTTAGAGTCTCCTCTAAACAAAAGAGTCTTAGGTATGTCTATTCATCGAAGGACCTGAACCTGAGACAGCGGTGTTGGATTGAGTTTTTCTATTACTATGAATTTGAGATAGTCTATACTCTTGGAAAAGAGAATGTAGTTGCAGAAGCACTCATAAAGAGATCTGGTATACAATTGTTGCGTGAGGAAATCGAGCAGTTATCCACCTTGCAGATATCCTATGTGAATTGAGATGGAGAAGCATTTTGTCAGTCTTTAATAGTCACTCCCCCACTCCTTTGGTGAGTTAGGGAGGTGAACCATGGGTAAACTGACTGAGAGGCACTACGTGCTCAGATATCCCTAGGACAAACACCTGATGGATTTTTTGAAGGTGGAGAGCATGTCATCAACTTCAGAGGGCGTACTATAGTACCTGTGGTGCTACATGACGAAGTGTTGTTGGAGTTCTATACTTCCCATCAAGATGTATATCCAGGAGTGGCTAAGAATTACTTGGACCTCTGGCGTCAGCACTGGTGGCCGGGAATAAAGAAAGTAGTGGTTGAGTTTGTCTCACGGTGCCTCACCTTTTAGCTAGTGAAGTTGGAGCATCAAGTTATAGTATGTTTAGTTCAGCCACAAGGGGTCCCGTAGTGGAAGTGGGGTAAAATATCCATAGAAATCATGACAGGACATCCGTTAACTTACAAGTGTCATAATTCCATTAGGTTATCGGTTATCAACTCATCCATTCAGCCCACTTAATACATATCAAACAGCAGGGTTCAGTAGAGGGGTTGGGATGCCTCTACGTTCAAGAGATTGTATGGCTTCTTGGAGTTCCATAAACGACTGTCTCCGATCATGATGAACATTTCAATTATCGTCTATGGAAGGGGCTCCAGGAGGCATTTGGGACACATCATTGGTTGACCACCGCCTTCCTTCCACATAAGGATTGTTAGACAGAGTGGACCAATCAGAACCATGATGAAATGCATCGTGCATGTGTCCAAGATTTCATCCGCAGTTGTGAGGATAAATTTCCTTTGGTGGAGTTCGTGTACAACAATAGATATCATTACACTAATAGAAATGAACCATTCTAGGTGGTGTATGATCAAATTTTTAGATCACATCTATGATGGAATGACCCAGGGGAGTAAGCACTCGTGGGACCTGAGATGGTATGGGTTACCACAAAGAAGGTGAAGATCATCTAGGAGTGGATGAATACTAAATAGAGTAAGTATAAGTCGTATGACAACAAGAGAGGGAGACCTATAAAGTTTGATGATGGTGGCCATGACTTTATATGGGTCTCACGTCGACATGGTTTGAGGAGATTTGGCCGAGGTGACAAGTGGTCCCTAAGGTTCATCAAACCCTTTTAGGTTTTCAGCAAAGTTTGAGAGATGGCATACCACTTGTCTCTTCCCCCATCAGTTGCACAGGGTGCATGCCACTTTCCACGTATCCTAGCTGAAGATATACAAACATGATCGTTCATACATAATTTACTCGGGTGAGCTATACATCGATGATTGGGAGATGTTTTCAGAGGTTTCAATAGAGGCTGGGGATTGAAGGGATCATTTCCTTCATGGGAAGGCAATACCTATGGTGCACGTTAGTTGGTAGCACAAGAACATCCATGAGAGAACATAGTAGTGGGAGGCTTAGATTCATGATCATTACCCCCACTTGTTTCCCTAGACTGTGTTCTGGCTTTCGGGGATGCATTGCCCTGAGGTGGGGATAATGTAAAGACCTATATTTTTCCCTACAATTTTTTTTATTTTCATGGAAAAAATAATATTCCGAGAAAATTGATGGTGTGTGATTCTGAGGCCCGGTGTTCATAGAATGAATTTCTGAACATTTTTTCAGTTACGTTCAGTTAACACACGAGAAACATTTTGTAACTTCTGAACTGCTGCACAGAATTGATATCTGAGGACATAGTTGAACTCGCAACACTGATATTCGCTAAAGAAGACCTTCACCTTGACTGTAGTGGGTTGAGGGTGGAAGTTATTTTTTCATATTTTCATGGGAGAAGAAAAAAATTAATAATTTTATTTATTTTATTTGAAAAAACCTTTTTGAATACTTGGTGGTGGGGACCACCCAAACTCTCAATTAATGAGGTGGAAACCATTGTAACTCCCCTAGTTAATGTTCCAACATCAATTTAATTAATGTTCCTTGATTAAATAAATTAATAAAAAATATTTATTAAGTTGGATTCTCACATTGGTTGTGGTTGGTCAAATCATTGGAAAAAGAGAAGAGCCTTGGAAAGAGGTTTTGGAGGATCAACTTCCAACGAAGAACATCCCCAGATCATGAACAAAGAAGATGGATGAGCTCGGATCAGGAGTGTGGTATGGGAGCAATGACCGCCAGTGTAACCAACATCATCTCCATCAATGTGGCATCTTCAACGAACGTCCAGGTCGGGGTTATATGTTGAATAATGATTAAATCTCTTATTTTTGACTCTTTATATTCTTGATTCACAACAATGATGTATAAAAAGACATGGCCATCATCCCAAACATATACCATACCCCTTTTATTTTGTTCTTCGTGCCTTCATCAATGCCAAATATTTAATTGCACTGGAAACAAAATGTTCTGTTGAGTGCGACATATCGACATGGAGCCCTCGACCCAAAGATTGTGAATTCCAAACAAAAAAATTTGGGGATTGAAATGATGACACAATGGCTCGAGGAAGATGGCAGATGTCAGAACCTCGCTAGCCGCGAGGAAGGAGGGTGGCATGCGTCCACGCCGTTGGTTAACCAGTAGCCTGCATCCCATTAGTCGTGTCAGAGAAGGGGGGAGGACGACATCCGGATGGCCGTGTGGTAGAGCGGCGGTGGAGGCCAGAGGGTGGAAGACACCCATCCAACCGTGGGTGGAGCAGTGGTGCACAACTACACCACTGGGAGGAGAGAAGGACAGAAAAATAACCTACCTGATTAGGATGAGCGGGACCACCGAGCAGTCCCACATGCTTGATGGGTGACCGAATAGTTCATTGGAATGTTCAGGGAAACTGGGGAGGGGGGGGGGGGGGGAGGCACCTTTACCACAGGTGTTGTTAGGGCGGACCCCTCACCTGGCCAATGAACCATGTCTAGCATGGTTTGGGTCATGCCCAGTGTGTCGGGTCAGTCCGTAGCCTAGCAGGCTAGGCCCACCATAGCCCATGAAAACTGGGTCGAACACGGACCTCGTTGGGTCGACCCGAACTGGTTCGGGTCGGGCCAGGTCAGACCAGGCATGGGCCCAATTGGACCTAGATACGCCTTTTTGGTCGTAACATGAGAACCAAACATCCATTTGATGAATCATCTACGACATTGGAATCCTTGGATCATGATGGACTTTTTGGTATAATCCACTTGAGATTTGGATAAAGTTGGTGTATAGTCGGGTTGTGGCACTTTTCTGGTTGGGCGCCTATTTTTCCCTTTTACCTTTCAGCTTACCTTCAGCTCTTTTATGTACTGTTTAGAGGTCAATTCACTTTGTGGTTTATTTGTAGCAGTTAGTACTTTACATTTTCTTTTACTCTGTACTTTTTTGTTGAGTGTTCTATGTGTGTGCATACAGGTACTCAGGCAAAGGAATCCCCGAGTTGTTTAGTCTTTAGTGCTTGTTGCCAGCCCCTGGCCTCTAGAGGCGGGCTTGGGGTAGTTGCGGCTCGAGCCTGGGAAGGGTCAGGTTGTGACAGAAATTTCAAAACATAGTCAGCAATCTAGGGGAATCATTTTCACATTCAGCATGAGAGGGAGCAATGAAAGATAAAATTTCCCCCCTTACTACCATAGTCTTTATAGAGAGATTCTAGATATGAATTTCATTTACATGTCTACTATGGACAAAAATGGATTGGGAATCAGGGGTCTTGTCTATTAGCTCAACTATATTTATAGGGATCACATAGTGATTGTTGAGAATGTTCCAGGGTTTTAATGGGGTCATCCCCAAGAAATTTTTGGATAGAAACTATATATAATCATCTACCAATGGTTAATACATAACTTCTATTGAAACCTACCTTAAAATATGTGTCATTGAATGTAAAAAATGGGGCTGTATCACCATGTAGTATTCCGACCATCCCATAAATTGGGTCATTAAACCACTAATGGAATGTTTAGGATACTAGCACATGGTTATAAATAAAGTCCCTTATGAGAAGGAAACTGAATGTGGGGTCTTTTCGGATAAACATAAAGTATGTGTTTCAATTGATTTCCAGAAAATATGATTCAATAATTATCTTCCCATGTTTTCCTTTTTCCATGCTTATAATTACTTGGTGTGGTCAAATTTGTGTTGGAGAAATCCCTTTATCTATTCCCAATATGGCTTAGGTTTCATGTCAAAATGAGGTTTATCGTGCAACCATTGTCGATCAGGACCCTTTAAATGTAAAAATTAGTTATTCTACATGAATCATATAAGTGCATGGTTTTTAATAAATTAAATCTCTTTGATCTTGGTATGTGAACATGATAGTGACCCTAAATTTTGCTGCAATGGTCTTAACTAGATTGACCATAGATACAATCAAATCTTTCACAAACTCTAGTTGTATATTGAGGGATTAAATGATTTATTACAAGAATTATTTTTAATGAATGTTCACATCGATAATGGAGGTATTAGCAAGGATAACAACAAGATATTTCAAAAATTCATACTTATATGCCATATGTTAGCACTTCATTAGGTGGGGTTTCCCCTTTTAATGTTACATAGAAGCTGGGGAATTTGAGGTGGATGTGTTAGGTTCTTATGATAATGTTGAGGGATAATATACTACAAGTGTCACATGTCATTCCATGCTTCCCAATTGTCTTGGATGAATATATAATTAGACCCCAACTAAATGTTCATTCCAGAAAACTAGTTGTTGATGACCTCTGGTGGGATCTAGCACACGTCAATGTCTCTTTTGGGATTATTAGAATTATTTATTTTGGGTATCAATATCATAAACATCTTATATGAGGATGTGAGTGGAATATGGTGTTTTACCATTCCCACATCTTCCCTTGTATCCTCGATTTATACACATATGGCCTCCTACTCCTTGGTCAGGTATAAGGATATGATATTATAAGGCATGTTATTCATTTGAGAAAGGTTGTTCCATGTGTATCACTCTGAATGCCCCAATGAATATATCCTATTTTGACTATGGTTTTGTTTTCTTGGAATGTGCCAATGGTTTTTATGTTTAAAGGAGGAAATATATAATTTTTGGAGCTTCTACCAAAGCTGAATGTGCTTCTTACGCCTCTTATTCAAATAATGTATAATTATTATGTGATCATTTGGTAATGATTTTTTTGTCAATTCCCAGATGATAGTACTATAAATTGTTTTCAATGTTTTCTCTCGAGGTGGTATGAGCTCAGCCAACAACCGTTCAAGTCATCGGGTTGACAGACCTCTACCCATGCGTGACTATGAATTTTTACCATTCACCTTCTTCCCCAGACTATGATACAATTATGTTGGTGACCTAGCATGGGGAGTTATCAAACATCACATTTCTAGAATCAACCATATTTTGGGGAACACCATTGAATATCAATCAATAATGGATGTTATGGCCTAACCATAAATGAAAAGGGAAGTAGTCATGATGATTACTGGGGTTGACCTCATTATGATTCCTAGGATGAAGAAGAATGAGAATGTTATTTTCTGTGGTGGTATAGAAATAACCAGAGACAATCTCATTTTGGAAGGAGTATTATTTATTCATTTTTTCATGAAATTCCGGGTGACCCGGATCTATTTTTTGTTTTATTATTGGGATTTTTTTACCAATCGAGAGAAGGATAGGGGAGGTTCAGGGCATTCATGGTTATTTTATTGGGTAATGATATTGGTTTGATGGTAGTAGTGGTATTTTATCTCTTTCTGAGCCTTTATCATTATTTTGAAAACATGGGTCATGATTTAGCTTGGGTACACTAAATTGAGTCCTTAAAACATTTTTTATTTCTACAAACACAGAGAACCTACCTGGATACTTCATTCAGATCAGAGTCTTGTGGAACTCAACCAAGGTATTTTCATCACAGATTTAAAAAAAAATTCATGAGAGAGAGGAATGATGGGATAATAGGTGAAACACTTCCACATGGATTTTAAGTCATACAATTTTTCATTTTCACATTCCTTGTAGTTCATTAGGTTGAAACAATTTGTTTTTCTTCAGTTTGGATCTATAAAGTAAAATTAATTTATGGCGATGGAATTCATCTTATAATACTAGTAATGCTTGTATAATACTATAAATAATGAAGGATCTCCCCATAAGAGTCTGTATAAATAATATTAGCTTATTGACCTACATTTTATCTTGAGGTCCATCATCATATAATATCAGGATATGAAGAGTGTGAGATTCTTTTTGGGGTCTCAATCCCCATTAATGGCGGAGAAGGTTGGATTTCAAAATTTGTGTGGAGGCATAGTTGCATCCACACATTTAGGACAATAGTTGTAATCAACATGGACATGTATGCATCTCTCTATCATGGAATCCATTTGAGTAGATAGGTAGTCAATGGTATTGATAAATTCTAGTGGAAGTGTTATTTGAGATTCCTCCTATATATGTTGATTGGGTAGGGCTTGATGTGGAAGAAAAGTTTTTATCTCATTATTATTTTTAATATTAACTAATATTGAAATATCACCACAGAGAGGGAGTGGATATCTCTATAATAGAGAGACATCATGATCATTTTTTATAGAAACAATTATCTAGATCATCTTCATGGATTTGGAGATTGTATGATGTTTATTTTCCAATCTTGCAGGATGATTGACACATTCAATACATATGGTATGATTAATATTCTCCTTAATCTGAAGATGAAACCTATATGGGATATTTACCATATGAAACTCCCCATTGAGTTTTTTTATAGTGTGCATGTCATTATCATATTGTGAAAAATACTCCTTAGTGGAAGGATTTTCAGTTCTTCTAAGAAGTTTTTGGTATATGGACACTCATTTCCCTTTATCATTTTCAATGATCTACTATAGTGGAAGAAACTCAATATTTTTAGGTTCTTAGTTTTGTAGCCTTTTATGATCCTAAGGGTGTAAAACCTTGTTGGGTGCATCCAGATCCTCTTATTGGGGTAAATTTTTTATATTTTGATTCTCAAAATCAGCTTCTTTATGAATGTTATATGTTACATTGACAATGAATATATTTATAGTGGTATATCAGTAAATGGTGGCCGTTTCATCACATTAAATGTAAATGATTGATTATTAATTGAAAAAATTGTGGTCATTTGTGGAAATATTTGTCATATTTGACAATTTTGGCTTAGGAACCCAGATGTGGTTGAATACATTCACTATACACTCTTCCCATCTCAGATTATGACCTGTAAATTTAAGGGATATTATGTTCTTGAGAATAAAGATATCGTTGAATAGAAGTAGTCTATTATATGGTTGGATCAATATATTGTATGTCTATCATCAATATTAACCTCATAACCTAGAGAGTTCTGATACACTCTACTGCGATGACAATGATTAAAATCCACCACCCTATTGTGAATGATACTATTCAGGGCACCGATTTTCATATTTTTAATCCTATTGTTGAGGATCTGATGATTAAATTCATGGATTTGATGACTCCCATGATAAAAATTTAGATTCAAATTCACTAAGCACAGTGGGTTCTTATTGATTTGGGTCTTCCATTGATTTTCCCAAAACAACCTTTAGGGATTATTGACTTAGTTATGGAGATATATATATATAAATTCCCCCAAACTAGAGGGATGGGGTTAGATTGTTGCTAGATATTATATGTCATGAATCCTCTTGGGATTTTTAAATTAGAAGAATGTCAGAAATAATTTATATTACCTCATCCCAGTGGATAGGGTTCTATCATGGAAGACTTATACAACAACTACTATTGTGACATGATTGATGTGGAGAATTCATGAACATGTAGGAGCTCGGGGTTATTGTTTCCCATTATGAGAGTTAGTTTCTACTATAATGATTAATTTTGGTCATAAATTATTTCTTAGTGATATAAATGTGTTCATGTGGTTTCAAGGGTCCAAATTCAATGATCATTTAGCCTTCCACTACAAATTTTCAGGATTTATTGGAATTGTTGAAACTATGTAATTCTATTTTGTTGACCAACTCACTCATGTGTTTCACTATCCTCAAATTTCATATAAGTCTATGACATTATAAGATATTATATTTGAATGGTTAATTTATTTCATTTTATGCTTCCATTGGGAAATATTTATTATCCATTTCAATGTTTTATAAAAATGTAGTATTATTATCATATAAATGTTTAATGTATTTTTCCCATTTAACATTTTACTACATGGTTAGAAATGAATTTTTTTTCATTTTCCAAATGGTTTATATTATATTATTTCCCAAAAAATATATGAAAGGAATTCTTTTCTACTTATATAACACGAACATTTTTTCTTTCATAAAAACATAATGCCTTGAATCATCCCTTACAATATTACAATAATAGTTTCAAGAAAATTTATTTCTATTAAATGTATTTAAATTTCATAAAATAAAATTTTCTCATGAAGAAAGAATATTTTTATCAAGAATTATTTTCATGTTATATCTCAAAATTATTTTCCATGTACGATAAAAATTATTTGATGTTGCTTATGCATTATTGGGAATATAATTCAAGTATATTTTCTATATTAATTATATAGTTAAATTTTGCTTATAATGGAGTAATATTTATGGAACTGATTCTCTTTCAATGAGTTATGTTATGATTGAATTATGTTTATGAATATATTTTCATTCCATGGGTTTTGATTTGATGAATGATTTATTTTCTCATAAAACACAATGTATGATTTAATTGTGAGATATATAGGACCTATATCTCCCTACAATGCATTGGTTAAACATTTATATCTCATGATATAAATATTTATAGAATGGGAAACGATATTGGTTTTGTAATATATGTCTTGAATTGGAAATGATATCGTTTCAAAAATGCACTACTGGAATGGGAAATAATAACGATTAAGTGACTAAGGGATGGAAGTAGGAGTGAATTCATTTAAATAATGAACTATGTTTACATTGATATGCTTCAGAGAGAACCTTGACTACTATGATGGTTTAGGGAGTGAATCAATTCTCAATTGATAGTCTTGTAAAAGGTACTAGGCTACTAATAAAATGATTTTCTATGGTAATGTGTTTTAAAAAATTCGCATATTTTATGACATATCTATTTTATCAGGGATCATGTTATTTTATGATTAATGTCCTATGATCTACCCTGATTGATTCCTTGGACCTTTAATTTGAAATATGTAATTCATTTTATTATTTTCAAAGATATATTCATGTTTTTACATTTTTATTATCATGTTTTGATTAATATTCTCATTTCTTATTTGTACGAATAATCTAAGATCAACTTTTATTATTTCTTATCATCCCTTGGTTATAATGATTTGTTTTGGTAATTATAATAATGCATAAGATATTTTTGGGTAAAATTGATGATATTTCTCCATACTTGATGTTTTTGATCCATATTTCTAAATACAGTAATCTATATAGTCATTGGGCGTCCATTTCTGAAATGTATTGTGAATTCCAAAAAAGGATGCAATATCCAAATACATAAATCAAGGGTCATTATAGATTTTATGAGATAAAAGGTTTAGTAAACCATCAAAACCTAAAATGAGAAAACATTATTGAGACCCATAGGGATAATTTTAATGATATGTCTAATGGTGTCTCTAAGGATAAATATAAGGATGAGTTAATGATTAGGCAAATATCCTGAAATTTTAGTAATGGATAAAGTGAGTAGTTTTCTAGTATTACATCAATGATTGGATAATAAAAGTTTATGTTACTCTAGTAATGATGTTCCTATGGGTATCAAATCTTAAAAATTGTGTCGGGCCAGAATTGAGTGTAACCTAGTACAAAACAACATGCCTTGTTGCACAACTAGCTTGAAACTCCCAAGGGACAAGTTAAAATAATTAACAAATCAGTTATGAACCATCATGATGGATTTTAATAGAATATGAAAATTAATAACCAAGGATAAACCAATGATGTCATAAATAATGAATTATGTGTCCTTATTTTGACATCTTATAAGTATTTGTTCCTAATTATGTGATTTTCCTCTATGATAAGTTATTCTCACCACATGATTTTTGGTTTCAATCAATTTTGTGAACTAGAAGTAACTATGAAGAAAATGAATGTTTTAGATGTGGAATTTATTAGAAGGAAGAAAAATACAATTCTATGAAGAAATATAATGAAGATAATTAGGAAGGTTTATGAGAACTTGTTATACCGCTGAAGATAATGATACATAAAATGACATGTGAATGGAATGGGATTTTATCATAGTATTTTTTCCTTAAATTATTGAAGCACGATTAGGTTTAAGTTGGGTAAACATAAAACATGATTCATATTTCACATTCGTGGAATTAATTATAATTTAATAAGATGATAAATCATACGTAATGTTTGAAGAGTAAATTTGGATGACTAAAGTGTTTATGTTTTGGTATTAAATGATTACGCTATACGAAACATGAAATATATATTTAAATTATGAAAAAATAATTCTTTAATGATTTAAAAGGATAAGCCAAATGGTGATAAAAAATAGAAAATAATATTTTTATTAAGGGAAGGTAAACATTAATAGGATAAAAATTTGGGGAAAACAATGTTTATCTGGGATAAAGAGATGATTTATATGGATAAATTAAATTACATTGTAACAATGGTATTATTAACAATTAGGTTTTTTTACAATTTAGTCCATGTTATCATAGATTATTCTTACATATTTATTGATATAGTGAATATATCCATTAGTCATTGGAATAAGGAATCATGAATTTTTTTAGAATAATTTACTGTAATTTAGGTTATTAATATGTGTAAGATAATATACAATGCGGGTAATCACATTTATGAAATATGACACCCACAAGACAAATTATTATTGATGGAGGATTAATGATAATTTTATTTCAAGGACCTATTTCTAATGTTCTAGGTTGTTCATCTTCTATAATAGTTAAAAGGTTAAAAATTTATAGAAGGGATTTACATAATAATTAGATGATGTTAGTGAGATTAAACTAATATATCACTATATGGGGATTTATGAATATTGAATAAATTTTGATAACCATTTTTAGTGATAAATATACAAAGATTATATTATCATTCTCTTTATAGACCTCATGATATTTAAATTCTTTAGGAATGATATATTTTCTTTCATTAAATGGAGTAAGAGATTAATTGTCAATTAGTCAATGGAAAACAATGGGTGAGGATATCCTAAAAGTAGGAAAAAATACATTTTCATGGAAATTCTTCATCTCTAAGAAAATGATCAAAAAATTTTTGTCCTAATAACATTATATTTTTAACCATTTCCCTATTAAGTCATCATATATTTATGACATATTGTCCCTCAACATTCAAAATGTCACTCACATGTTTGGGAATGATAACTTTAATCACTACCTATTAATATTTATGTTTCTCTTACAAGGTGATATATTCATTTTCTCCGTATGTCCTTGAATGTGGAATCCTTTTTATAATATATGTTTGGAAACCATTATGTTTACTAATTCATTTTTTAAATGGATTTTTAGTATTAATTTTTATGATGTGGGATCCAATGAAAAGAACATTCATGTATTAACAAATAGGGGACACCGAGAAATCTCGTTAGAAAAATTTATTTTAAGAGGGCATGAATTTAACACCATAATAATTTTTGAACAATTTTTCTAATTTTATTTATTTAGTTATTATCATTACCAACAACATTCGTTTAGCTTGGGTTGTAGACAACCATGAATTTAAACAAAATCATGACACACTATTTGAATACAATGACCATTATTGGAAATCATTTAAATTATAAATTATGAAAAATAATAACAAAATTATGAAAATATATTGTTTTCCTAAATTTAATATGAATTAATTAGTATCTAAATAATTATAAATGAAAATATATAAAAATTGATTATAATTATAAAATTATTTTTATTATTATCCCAATGCGTTTTTGACTTACTAAATTAAAAAAATAAAAAAAAGTGAATGATATTAATGAAATATATGTAATATATTTAATAAAATATTTTTTTTATATTCATCCAAAATATTTTATAGTCATTAGATAACAACAAATCCAATTTCATGCATAAAAGGAAATATTTTTCAAAATTGTAATTTTAAATTCTTTTAATTTTGAACACAGTTCAGTAAATTTTTTTAAAGATTTCTATATTATATTTTAAAAATGAAACTTATAACATTAAATTGGAACATAAATATTTACTTTAGTTGGGTTTTTTAGTTTTCTGACATGTTTCATATCCTGATGAATAGAAATTAAAAACTTCAATTTAAATGAAAACTATTTTTTATAGAAATAATTAATGGAGGTAAATCCAATTTCTTATTGGTTTCATATAATAATAAATAATATTTTTCATATAATATAATTTATGTCATCGGTATCAATTTAAGAATGAACATAGATATAAAAAGTTTCAATATTCTATATTTTTTAAATTTAATTACCAGTTTTATCACCTCTTCACATGATTAGTACAAAATAAATTTCTGTAAATTATAATCATTTATTTTTAGAAAACATAATTCATATTTGGGATCCTTGGGTCCAAATAATTTAAATGATTATATATAATTTTTTATCATTATGAATTTTAAAAATATTAATTTTTTATTAATACCATAAATGGAATATTGAGTACATAAGGGTAAAAATAAATATTATAAATACTACAAAATTACCATTATAGTGTTATTAATTTCATTGAAATAGTGGTGTTTGAGCAAAATCATCTGTATTCAGAACATATAACCTTTTCATTACACATGAATGAGTGTGAAAATTATTTTGTTTTATTTAATGAAAAATTAAACATTTAATAATCATGTTTTTCTTAATTAAGAAATTTTTTATATGTAGTCATATAAGAGAAATGATCAAATATAAATATCCATTGGAAAGAGAATATTTTTTATGTATTATAATAATATTATAAAAACAATAATGAAATAAATAATTATTTAAAGGCTTATCAAACAATGATGCAATAATTGTTCATGTAATGGAAACATCAAATAAAAAATTATCAGAATATTAACATAAATATAATTGATATAATTAATTTCATGCACCAATTTTATGTATTAATTTGAAATGTTATGTATATATTTAATATTTGGTTCAGAGATATCATGTTATTATTATAATTTTAGAAAGACATGTAATGAATAATGTCAAAATTGACTCTAATGATATTTTATTAATGTAATGTTTTATTAAATTATTTATAGATAATAATAAAATTTTAAATATTAAAAATAATTATAATATTTCATAAAATATTATAAATTTATCATTTATTGTCTAATTGACACAACATAAGTTAAAGAACTCAACCTCTTAATATTGAAATAGTTGTTACAGTAGTAAAAATTAAAAATATATTAAGTAAGGGTCAAATAAAACCACAAGGTTTATAAAAAAATAAATACTAGTAAAAACAATATATTTGTTGATGATATTATAATAATATCTCATATTTAATTTTAATCCATGTCCATTTCGATATATTTCAATCAAGTTTGAATTTATTATAATTTTTTTAAATTCCAAAATTACCTGCACATCAATTATAAAAGGAAACCACCTTATATACATATTCACATCACATTTACCCTCCAAGAGGGTCTATACCCTAGCCATTTCTATTTTATAATTTCCTAGAAAAGTTTTATATGGTTTTTATTTCCAAAGGACCAACTCCAAAGTCTTTTAGAGGATATCTAAATGACCTATTTTGAAGAAGTAGTAATCACCTAAACTAATTAGTATCTTTTTCTAATTTTATATAAAACCTATAAATATATTATAAAAATAATAAATAAATAATTTTATAATATTAAATATTCTTATATTTTATCTTCATTATGAACACATAATTATAGCTCTCCTTTCCAGTCAAAAAATTATTCTATTACTTGTGTGTTTGTAGTTCTTACTATCTCCACAAAGTGATACAATTAATTTTTAATCTCCATCATTTATGAATGATAATAATTACAGGTTTAATATTTATATATGATATTTATGATATTATAATTCCAATTTAATTATAATATAATGAACATATTTTTAACATACATCTAATATTTTGGGAAAATGATAACGTTTCTCGTGTGTATGTTTGACTTTCTATCTCCATTTTGTGATTTGATACGTTATTCACCAATATTCCACATGGATGGAAAATCTGTAGACAATCATGAATATATTGGTTATATGTGACATAAAAATTATTATTTATTTTAATATATCATATATATTCTTTTATTTTATCCTTAATGAAAAATGAAATCTACATTCATGTATACATATAGCCTACTATCTCTAGAGACACTGTATTTTATTATCTATCTCCAACTTTTATGAATCAATATGAATTTTTTATACTAAATATATATATGGTATTTATATATTAATTACCATTATGGAGATAATGAAATCATGATATATTTTTGAGGACCAATGATAAATTGTTAAAACTTAAATGAAAAACAAGGTGGATATTACCTACAAGATAACATTAAAAGATAATTATTAATATAACATTAATATTAAGTCGTAAGTAAATAATATATGGAATTTATAGAAATATTAAAATGATTATTTGGTATAAGAATAATAAACATAGATCTATTAAACTTGTTGATTTAACATGTGTGAAAGAAGTGATGGCTTCATGTAAGGGTATTTTTGGTATCAATTTTATTTATGTGGGAGACATGCCTTATAAACATTTGGTTTCCAATACGTGGTGTTTATTATATTGAACCACAATTTCAATACATTAACATTATATAAATTTTTAGGATTAATTAAAACATTATAAAAATCGACTATCGGTGACAGTATTTATTTATTTCCATTGAAAACATGGGAATATTATTGATGTTATATAATCTAGCTACATTTTCTCCCACTATGATCTTCATGACAAGAATACTTCTCAAAAAAATAATACATAATAAATATATTAATTACCTAGGGAATGAAATATTTAATGTCTTGAGATATAATTCACAGTAAGGTTAAACAGGGGACAACTGTAAGCATATACATGTATACAAGTGTAAGATAACATGATCTTGGAAATAAATGATCATACCCTTCTTATTAAAGATCATAAAAATCATTCAATTCATAAAGATAGTGAGTTACTATGATATGAGTCATAAAGATATATATAAAATAATCCATGAATGAATAAAATAGGAATAATACATGGAATTATCACAGAAACATACTAATATAAATAATGATTTCTATAGTAGTCAAGGCATTGCTTCAAATTCCATCTTAATGGACAATGTCTCTTACAGAACATAGTTCAGACCCAATAATGCCCATATATTTATAAACCATGTTCAATACTCATTCAATACATGTAATACTAAATATAGTTAATTTCTAATTCCATCCCCGTAATGCTAAACCATGTTCTTTTCTCATTCCATCCATGTTTGTCCCCTAAGGTATAAATATTTACCCAATGAATTAAAGAGAGATATAAGTCCCAATAATAAAATAATTAATTCATATATACATGTGCCACTAAATTATAATAAATCATATCATAACCCATGAAATTTAATGGGTATCAAAAACATCTTATCATATCATAAAATGTGGGAAAAGTTATAAATTTCATAATCATTTCATCAAAAAAATAACCCATACTAATAAGATGATTTAAAAAGAATATAACAAGTGAAAAAATGGGTGTAATAAGGATCAATCTATGAAAATATAAACCATTTATGAATAAATATTAATGTATCCTTTGGATTATTTCTTATAAGGTAACAAGTAACATCACCAGATGCCATCTTATATGGAAAATAACTTGGATGGTTATTTGGAAAAAAAATCAAAAGGAAAATATCCTTTATTATTGTAAATTTTTTACAATATAATAAATTTTGAAATCCATTTCCTTTTAAAATAATTTTGAAACATATAAATAAGGACTAAAAATATTTCCAAAACCATTTTCCTTGAAAACATATAATGTAATCTTGAATATATTTTGAAATCCATTATCCTTGGAAACATATAAATTAACCTTAAGTTTTTTTGAAAATTATTTTCTTGAAAAAACTATAAAAAGATCTTGAATATACATTAAAACCCATTTTCCATGAAAACATGTAAAAGGAGCTTGAAAAAATTTGACTTTTTTCCATGAATAGTTATAAAAGGTTATTGAAAATATTTGGAAACCAATTTGTTTGAAAACACAATTCAATATTATAAATGTAGTCTAAAATCATTTTCAAATATATTTTAATTGGAATCTTATAAAAGATTCTTGGAAAAATATTTAAAAAAAGTTTCCTTGAAATCATATAAAAGAATCTTGAATGTATTTTAAAAAAAGTTTCTCTAAAAATATATTTAAAAAAAAATTTCCTCAAATTTATCCTTGAAACATGAAATTAAATATCTAATGTATTGTTGGTGCATAATTATGTACATGTTGTACGAGGTTTAAAGAACAACCCTTCTATACCAAAATAAATGTTATAAAAATGCATCATTCCGAAAGTGAAAAGAATGTACATTTAAAAAAATTGTAAAATTAAAAAAAAATGTAAATTCTAATTTTAATTAAAATATATTATTAATATATTTTTTATTTGAAATAGATTTTAGAAGACAAAGGTTATATGGAACACATATATCCAACCAAAAAGAGGTTAATTTCAGGCTTATATGAAAACACATCATACCTATATAATATACCAAAGAGTGAAAAAAGTGTACCATTATATGAATATATCATGAATTACAAGAGTAAAAAAACAATAATGAGTTTTCCTGAGATATTGATCATATGGTTTCATCAATGTAATCATAATCATAAAAAATCATGAAAAGTGATGAGATTATTTCAATAAACTATTATATGTTGGAAACATAGTATCATACACTCTATGTAAGAAAAAATTTAAATTAATATTAAAATATCATGAAAAATATGATATTACTGATATAACATGTTATATTGAAATTATATACAACTAGAAAAATAATTTTAGGTTTATAACAAACCAGGAGTCTCAAAGAATGGAAATTAAGAAAAAACTATCTTACTAATTTTCTATATTTTGAAACATAATCCCGAGGAAATTAATATCATAAAATTGGTGTGTCAACACAAATTAATATAAATATAATAGTAATATAATTTATCCATGTGTAATATAAAAAATCATAATTTAATGGGTGGTGAATAGAGCATATATCTTACCGAAATAAAAAGTGAGATGGAATTCCATTACCTTTTCTCTTGAATATTGTTCTTCTAATTAAAGAGACATTTGTAATAAATATAAATTTATTATAAAAATTTTAATGAAACATATTCTTATATAAAATACCATGTATGGTTTGATTATGACTTATATTACCCATTTTTAAACCATTATATGTCAAGGATTCACTTCGGGTAATATCCTTTTTGTTATTCACATGTGTCTTAACTTGTTATATATTTGGTCATTATACTTATATCACATTTTTCAGAATTTCCAGAATTATATAAATATAATTTATATTAATTATATGTGTATTATAATAATCTATATAATATAAAATTATAATATTTAATACACCGTCAATTGAGACGATATGTTGTACGTATGCATGAACGTTGTTTTTTGTATTTATAATCATAATGAAATAAAGAAGGTAAATGTAATATGTGTGTGTATATATATGTATATATATAATTATTTTAGTATAATTTATTATCATATATATCATATAGGACCACTAAACCCATACATAATACATTCTATGGAGTGTCTAAATGAATCACATCTCTTTGAGGGGGTGGTAGTCCACACTTCCTCAAATGAAATTATTATATTTACACGAAATGGAATGTATAAAGATATGTACTGTAAAAGGAATAATGAATCTAAAAGACATAATAAATATGATATGTATAATTTATAGATTGATTATCAGTATTAATTTCCACCATGATATGCATTAAAGGTAAAATGAACAATCACTGTTTCGTGAGGTGGTAGTCCGCTATACACATAAACAATTTTTTGATACCCAGTAGATGGAGGTTTGTGTTACTGTTAGTCAAACCATTAGTATAAAAACAAACTATTATATTTTTTAGAGTTTTTTTCTATACATGTATGATATAAAGATAGTGGATGTGTGTAGAAAAAAAATAAATGAAATGATCATGAGACTAGGTGTTACCTCTAAATTGGGTAAATCCATTGGGATTATGACAAAAGGATTCCTTGGAAGACTCTATATTTTTAAAGGGATGTTTAAATGAGTAATTGTTTATTTTTGGGAGGATATTTAATTAGATCCTGTTTGATCCTATGTGGTTTGTGTGGTGTAATGAATTAGAGGAGATAAGGCTATTTATAGTAGAGGAGTGGCACTTTGGAAAATCATTGGAAAAGGAATTACACCCATGTTTTCTCCAGGTAATGTGTACCCATTATCGACCAAATTAGATAAACATGATGTTATTATCGAAATATATCCATCCAATGTCTATTTAAAATGGTTTTAGGTAAATTTTGTTCTTTAATTTTTGATTTAGTCTTTATTTAAGATAAATTTTACCTTAGTCGATGTAATTATTTTTATTTAAATTTACTAATCATTTTGAAAAATAATAATTTGAAATTAAGAGAAATTTGAAATTTTGATAATTACATATATTTAATACAATTTTTTAAATTTTAATCTCTAAAAATGGCAGAATTTATTTCAAAATTAATCCTGCACTCTGGTAGACAATTATGGTTTTTAAAATAAAAATATTCTAAAAATATCATTGTTTTTATAACCAAGTTAAAATTGAAATTTATATCAGTGACCTAATTTGTTTTAATGTATAAAAATATTATCAAATTAAATTTTAAAATTAATTTAAAATAATATTTATCATTATAAATAAATTATATGTAAAATCACTTTTGAACTA
Organism: Viscum album; assembly: GCA_963277665.1. NCBI lineage: Eukaryota > Viridiplantae > Streptophyta > Magnoliopsida > Santalales > Viscaceae > Viscum > Viscum album. The sequence continues at coordinate 847,344,024 of OY728164.1, read as the reverse complement.
AAATTTAGTACTGTTCAATATTCATAAAAAAATAATACTTTAACGTAAAAATACCCAAAATTTAACCTATGAAAATTACCATGATAAAATTTATATATGAATCTTATTTTGAAAAATTAAAATAATAAATGTTCCCAAAATTTAATTTAAAATCAGTTTTCTATTAGAACATAGTAATAATACCTTAATAAAAATATTGGTTTTTAAGCACAAAACCATGTTTTTATTATATTATATATTTGAAAACTCTAGAATGAATATCAAAAATATTTTATTGAATATATATATCATATATTGCATTAACATAAGTAACTAATTATAATTTGTTTATATCACTTTAGTAAAACATCTGTTTAAAAATAAATATTAAAAAATTTCCTTTTATATTCAATTAGATTTCATATTCATTTATAATTAATTTGTACATATTAATTCCAATTTTATATAATTTAATAAAATTTTAGCAATATATTATTCATCTATAAATATCAGTCTTGCATGTTATGACATCCATCTTGGAAAGTGATTATTATTTGTAATAAAAGCTAACCATGCTTTCTAGTATAGATAAAGAAAAAGAATAGGTCACATGTAGAAAAAGATTAAGTTGGTGTTTTAAATAACGAATTCCAAAAAAAGTTCTCTAATATAAAAAAAAATTGTTTTCAACATTATGTGAATTGAAAAATATCAAAAATGATAACTTAATTCATAAAAAATAAAACACAAAATATTTAGGTTTTACATTATCACGCCGTTAAAATTAGTTTATCCCTCAAAATACCATGAGGATACCAAAGGGTTAATAATTTAATGTTTTATTCATGGGACCCCACATGAAAATAATGAATATTATAACTCTCCTTAAAATGGGAATTTGGAACCATAATGGTTTTCCAATGTGACATATAAAAATATTTTCATATAGAAGAACATATGTGGGATGTGAGAAATTTCATTTGGAAGAGATATCTAACAATGATTCTCTAATGGAGACTGATATAAAACATGTTAATCCAAAATTTAACAATCACAAAACCATAAATCTGTGATTATAAATTGGAAAAAATTATTCATAAAAAATATTTTACTTGGAAAATATTCTTTGTTTCAAGAAACATTTTCATTAATATGAATAATTTAAATTAATTTATATACTTTCCTAATTTCATTAAAAAATCACCCTTTGTTATTCGCTGATCCACTTAAACTATTTCAATATAAAAGAAGGTGAATTTTTCAGTCTTAAGGTACTAACAGATCCTGATATCTATTATATGTCATCTTATTTTTCATCGGTTATCATTATCAAAATGTAGCTTGATTATACTATCCAATATGCATAAATCCTCATGCAGAGATATAACAATTTAATCGTACTAAAATAAAATAATGTTTATCTTAAAAATTAGATAAAGGGTTAACCTTATAATACTTCCTAAATATGAAAATTCAAAACATTATAATGAAATTCATGAAATAATCATTACATTGATACCCCATATATATAATAAATTACTACTTGTTTTTCACACTTCTATCATGTGAATACCCTTACCCAATATTCTATTTAAACATGGTAATAAGCATAATTACCATACATCCTTTTGGAAGACATCCATGATTCCTTTTTCCAATTATTTTACGATATATTCTTTAAACCAAAGATGTTGTATAGTTCATCCTTACTGACAAAGAACAACTTTTCAATAATTATTTCTAGGGTAATACATACCATCCAATTTACATATTCATATCCATCATATCATTATCTAATCGAAATTATCTCAATTTAATGAATTAACTAAAGCTACCTTCCCTTAATCAAAATACTACCTTTCGATGAAATAATTTTTCTATTTTTTCTACAACTTTGAACAATTTATTTTTAATCCTTAATTAAAAATAATACCTCAAATACTTATATATTTCATGATTCATATAACATAATATTTGAATTACAAAATATAAATAATATATCTAAATAACATTATTCTTAAAACATTACAAAGTCTTCACCAACTTATTATTTTATAAATAATTTTGAGAATATGAAATATGAATCATGTTTTATGGTTCCTCAAAATTAATCTATTATTATTCTAACATAAACGATACTCGAATAATATCGCATACCATTCATATATCATTAGTGTTCTCTTTATCATCAGATGTATTTTCAATATACATACTAACCTTTTGATTATATTTAAGAGATTTAATATTGGGACATCATTTCTCACATTTCTCATAATTTCCATGTATGAATCAATAAATGTTAAACAAATTTATTCTAGTTCTCTAGAATAATTAAAACTAGAAAGAATAGTGTGAGAAGCATTTATCATATTTAGATACCTTATTAAAAGGGAAAATTACTTATAGGGATCCCAAAATCATTTCTCCTAAATAATAAATCATTTAAAAGTGAATAATATCCAAGATCATTCATAATCATCCTTTAATAAAAAAATTTTTATTGTTCGTAATGTTTTTGTGAATTCCTAAATCATATACCCTATGGGTGAAAACCAGGTGTATATCAAGGCATGTTTTTTTCTAGCAAACTCTTCTAGTTATGCATGAAATTGATTTTCATATTTGTTACTCTTAGATACATTTTTTCCAAAACCACATACACTTGTAGCATCTATAAATGGACTAATTTATATGAAAAAACACACTCTAAACCATACAAAAATTCGATGGAATTTTCCTGAATGTTGACTCATCATTATACACATCCTTGTAGACAAACCTATACATATAATTAGAAATATAACTATGGACATCACTAATTTTTTCTCATCCATGTAATACTAAATATAGTTAATTTCTCATTCTATCCTTGTAATACTGAAACACGTTCATTAATCATTGTAGCCTTGTTGATCTCATGAGATATAAATATTTACCCAATTCAATGGAGTATGATATATGTCCCACCCATCTCATAATTAAATCATTCATACATGTGCCAAAAAATCATTTAAAATCACATCATAACTCAAAAATGAAATGGGTATCATAAAAAATTATTCATATCATAACCTATATAAAAATATATAGGTTTTATAATCATTTCTTCAAAATAATAACTCTTGAAAAGAAGGGGGATTAAAATGTATAAAACCATTTAAATAGACACATGTTTCATAAGAATAATTCCATAAAAACGAAAAAAATTCATGAATTAATATGAATCAAAGATTTGGATTATTTACTAAAAGGCCACGAGTAACACGAGAGATGTAACCATAGAAGTAAAATTACATGGATGGTTATGTTAAAAAACATTCATGTGGATAATATTAATAATTCATTGAAAATTTATCTTTTAATCATAAAATAGTTTTGAAACCATTTAATTTGAAAATAATTTGGATACAATGTAAGATGGATTTAAATTTAAATTTAATCATTTTTCATTGAAATCATATTAAAGGATATGGAAATTTTTTTGATAACTATTTTTTATGAGAAGATTTAAAATGGACTTGAAATGATTTTGAAAACTATTTTCCTTAAAAATATATAAAGGATATTCAAAAGTTTTTGAAAAACATTTCATTGAAAATAAATTTCAATATTATAAAGAAGGATTAAAATAATTTTCAAAACTAATTTCTTTGAATTCTTATAAAATATTATTTAGAAAAATTTGAAACAAATTACTTGAAAACAAATAAAGAAGCTTTAAAACAATAATAAAATGTAACACCCTAGAATGATAAATGGTTAAATGACTAAATGATTTGACTCATGTCAACAAGGTGAACCTTCCTTTTCGGGAGCATGTCTGATTAGAACTACATAGTTAAGCGTGATTGCCCTGGAGTAGTGATGAGGATGGGTGACCTTCTGGGATGTTTCCCAAGATGTGTGCGAGTGAGGACAAATTACACAAGAAAGGACAAGTGCTGGCCTGGGGGGATAGTCATTAGTCAGATAACCTGTTCGAGAACATGGGTGGGACCTACGGTGGGGCCCACATGCCTGTGGGGCAACTGGTGGGCGGGGCCCAGTTGTTACATTTGGCATCAGAGGAGAAACCCAGTCTTTAGTGCGGTGCACTGCTTGGGTTGAGATGTAGGGCCCACAACGAGGGTGTTCTGCTCTAAAGGGGGGTGATTGTAACACCCCAGACTGATAAATGGTAAAATTACTAAATGATATGACTCATGTCAACAAGGTGCACCTTCCTTTTTGTGAGCATGTATGATTAGAACTCCACAGTTAAGTGTGGTTGGCCTGGAGTAGTGATCAGGATGGGTGACTTTCGGGGATATTTCCCAGGATATGTGCGAGTGAGGACAAAGTACACTGGAAATGACATGTGTTGGCCTATGGGGACTATCATTAGTCAGATAACCTGTTCGGGCATGTGGGTGGGACCTACGGTGGGGCCCACATCCCTACGGGGAAACTAGTGGGCTGGGCCCAGTTGTTACATAAAACCTATCCATTAATAGTATAATTTAGAAATATTCATAAAAATTAAATATTAGGCTTGAAAACAAAGATAAATTGGATTTAAGATGGAAAAATATGTACATGTCGTATAATGTAAAAAGGGCATTCCATTTGCATGGTTAAAGTGTTAGAAAGATGCCACAATAAGAATTTGTAAATATGTTTCCATTAAAAACATTAGTAACATAAAAAAGGTTAAATCATTACTTTAATGATACTAGGATGTCAGTAAAACTCTCCTTTAAACCATTTTTTGAAATAATGGTTTCGAAGGGACATAGATGTCCAACTGAGTAATGGCCAAGGTCAGGATTTCATAAAATCACAATCCTTGACGTTATTATATACTAATGAGAGTAATTAATGTACAAAATATATTTATATATCATTAATAACCATATAAGAAGAAAATTAATGAGTTTTATTGAGATATAAATCATAATATTTCTTCTTAGGAAGCATAATCATAAGCAATATTGAGAATTGATGAGATTGTTTCAAGGATCTCTTATCACTTCCTAACATGGGATCATACATTCCATATATAAAAAGAATATTTTATTAAGTATAAAATATCATGAAAATTAGTGGATTCATGATATAACAACCTAAATGGAAATATATACCCATCTGAAAACGATAGGTGCATGAAAAAATAGATTCTGAAGGAAGAAAAATTGAGACAAAACTATTTTACATATTTGGTATCTTTTGACACATAAACCACATTAAATAAATATTATAAAATGAGTATTTCGATACTCATTAATAAAAATATTATAATAATATAATTCATACATAGTAAGTATACACTCCACACAAAGGGAATGGGTGGTGATTAAAACATGTATCTCATCATAATTAAATGTGAGATAAAATTCCCTTACCATTGGTACTAACTATTTTGCGTACTCATTTAAACAGCCTTTATAATAAATAAATTTTATTAAATATTATATTTTACCATATTATTATATCTTATACCATATATGTTTGTATTGTGACCTTATATTACCCACTGGTTAACCATCATATGTTAAGGTTTCACTTTGGGTAATGTATTCTTTTTTCACCGCACGTGTCTAAAATTTTTATATCTTTAGTCCTTATAATTATATGATGATTTATATAATTTAAAACATTATATAAATAAAAATTTTATGAAATATATATTTATTATAATAATCTGTATAATATATCTTAGTGAAATGGAATACACTGTTCATGGAGACGGTATGTCATACATACGCATGAATGTTGTTTCCATTTTTATTGACTTATTAAAATTAGTATTGTAAGTTATATGTGTGTCTATATATGTATATATATCATTATTAATTTTTTATTTTTTATTATATATATAACTTATGTTAACTAAAATTATCCTTAATATATTCCACATAGTTTGTAAACAAATCACACCACATTGAGGGGACATTATTCCACACTTCCATAAATGAAATTATTATATTTAAACTTAGTGGGAATTTTCAAAATATATGTTGTAATGTTATGAAAAAATATTAAAGAAATAATAAATAATAAATATTTTATATATTAGCAGGGTTTCCATTATAATTCCAAACATTATATGTTGAAATGAAAAAATGAACAATCATCATTTTATGAGGCGGCAGATCATCGTACACGTAAACAATATGTTTATTACTAATTATATGGATGAGAGTGTAAGTGTTGGTCAATATTGTATGATGAAAACACCCAAATACATTTTTTATATTGGTTTTTATACATTCATTCAAAAAATATAGTGGAGGGTGAAGAAATAGTATATAATAATAGAGGTTGAGTGAAGGTGATACCACTTAATCAAGTATCTTCATATTGTTTGTGTAAAAAGGCTTCTTGGAAGAATTTATTCACAAAGGAAGTATTCAATAAGAAAGTTATTACTTCTTGTAGTATACAAGAGAATTTATTTTTCGATCCAATTTTTTATAGGTGTAAGGATGTGAGAATGATGATGCATTTTTATAGTTGAGTAGGAGTGTACTCTTGTTAATATTTGGAAATGTAATTAGAACCATATTTTTTCCATTAAATAGGGATCATGTAATAGGAAAATGTTTATAGATAGAATTATCTGGTCAATATATGGAAATAAAATTGATCTTGGACAGGTTTATAGGTCATTTGGTGTCACAATTTTAAGGATTAGTCCTTAGTTAATCTTAATTTTTGCTTAATCGACATAATTAATTTTTATTACATTCATAAATAATTTTGTTAAAAAAATAAATTGGCATTATTAGGAAATATATTTTATTATTATTCCAAATTTGGAATCCTTTTATCCTTATTACAAACACATAAGTGACATAAATTAATTCAAATTAACCCCAGAGTCAGGAAAACAATATAGGTTTTTAAATTAAAACAATTAAAAAGTTTGATATGTTGTTATACCCATGTAAAAGTTAAATTGATCCCAATGAAGAGAATTTTAATAAATTATATTCATATTATCTAAATAATTTTTTTAAACAATTAAAAATTATATTTAAAGTCACAATAAAATTTATGAAAAAGATGTTTTGAACTAAAATTCCATAATTTTAACTATTCATAAGAGAATACAAAATCACAAAAAATAACAAAAAAATATTTATAAATAATTCAAATGTTATGATATAAATGATGAATTTTTATTCTTATATTCAATTTATAAATCTTCAAATAACTGTATTGAAAGGGGTTATCCATTAAAAGGTACTAAAAATATATTAAAAAAATATAGCATTTTGAGTATAAAACCGGGTTTTATCATATGAATGATATGAATAAATTTTTTTTATTGAATATATAAAATATATATTAAATTAATATGACTCACTAATTATAGTGAGTTTAATTAATTAGTGTAAAACAACTTTATGTCCACAAAAATAATAATTTCCCACTTTATAAACGATCTATTTTCATAATCATTTAGAAGTAATTAGTTAAATATGAATTAAAATTATATTTTTGTAAACAATATATTTTCATGAATTACTTAATAATATAAATAAATAGTAGTTTAACATCTAGTTTATAATATAATATATTGAATAAAAATATATTATTTTTTAGAAAAATTAGGTCTTCTGTATTATGCAATCCATCAAAGAAAATTATTGTTGTGTGTAACACAATATAAAATCACTATTTAATGTAGATAAATATAATATTTATATTTAATTTATTGATTTATTAATTTGTATTTGTGTATAATGTAAGAGAAACATTCTATTTTAATATAAAATAACATATTTTCAACGTTGTGTGAAATTAAAAATATCAAAAAGTTTATATTAATTTGAAATTTATAATTCACAAAATTTTGGGGTGTTAAATATATGTTATCCATTAATTTATTTTTGGAGTCTTATCCAAATAATTATATAATTTTAAAGTCTTTATAATTTTATTTCATTAACGGGGTATTTTATTATATTTATTATAAAGTGATAAGAATATATTTCACAATCTCTTAAATATTTGGGAATGATTTGTTTAATGATTCCATTGGGGAACATTTATCCTCAATGTCTATGTATTCATAAAATGTTGTTAGTTTTTTTAATACTATTATATGAATTTTTAAATTCATTTTTACCCATTTTGAATTTTTGCAACATTTTTTTAAAGGAATATTTTTATCCGATTTCCAAACAACGTAATTTAAACTTTTATAAACAAATTAATGAAAAAAGAGTTTGTTTACTTATACAAAATGAACAGATTTTTCCACTTTCAAAATGACTCAATTCCTTGAATCATCCCATAAAATCATATATGGTTAGTTTCAAAGGATTTAATTTCATTAGAAAATTAATGAAAATTTATAATGTTATTTTTTTAAATAAGAATAAATATTTTTCTCGACAATTATTTTTAGGAAATCTATAAATTTTATTTACCATCTACAATAACATTATTTTATATTACAAATTATATGTTGAGTAATTTTTCAGTTATACCATTCATATTCATTCTATTATTGGTTTATTTTTTTATGGAATAAAATTTATGAAACCTATTTATTTTCAATATTTTTTTCAATGATTAAATGATGTTTATGAATACCATTTTATTACATGGGTTCTGATATGATTAATGATTTATGTTTAGGTTAAAAACATATATAGGATTTAATTCTATGATTTATGGGAGAAAATATCCCTTAAATGCATTAGTTAATGATTTATATCACAAGAGATATATATGACTAAAATGAGGAATGATATTTATTTTGTAATATAGGGATGGAATGAGAAATTAACATGGTTCAATTAGACACAGAATTAATGGGAAATGATCTTAGTTTATCAATATAGGTAATCAATTAAGAGTCAACATGGTTTAATAAAAGATATTTTTTCCATTATAGTCTTGGGAGTGAACTTTGACAACTATTATGGTTTGGGGAGTGATCCATGCTTCTTTTATAGTATTAGAAAAGATCCCTGAGTAATAATAAAATAATTTTCTATACATATGTGTTTTCCAAAAATTCTATGTTTTAAACGAATTCTATTTATTCATTTTCTATATTATTTTATCATTTATTTATTTTTACCTACCATAATTTATTCCAAGACCCATGATTTTGATATATGTTATAAATGGTATTATTTTTAATTTACGATTATGTTTTTAAATTAATATACTCATGTTTTTATTTATATTATCCTTTTATACCCTTATTAAAAATCCAAGATCACCATTTTCTGTTGTTTTATCTTCCCAATATTATAAATAGTGGTTTTATATAGGGATAATAATGGGGAAGATATTTCAAGGAAATAATGCTTATAATTTTTTATACTAGATATTTATTATCCAAGATTCCAAAAGAACTAAACTTATACAATCATTGAGTGTCTATTTTTATAATGTATTATGTAGTCGGTAAAAAAATGATGTAATATCCATTTATGTAAATCCCTGGTCATTATATAAATGATTTTTTACTAACATATTTTGATTGTCTAACTCAATATGTCGAAGGATGCATGTAAGTGTCTTATTGTATTTTGTACTTGTCTGGATAAAATCAAATGATCTATTTGGATTTTATGAGGGATGTCACATAACATGGATGGATTATGTGAATTTTATTTCATCACCCTGTTTCAGATTCCATGTGGATATCACAAGAACTCATTTGACATACTTGGTGTGTATCACATCTTCTATATGACCTTTATATGTTCCATTATGAAAGCCATATAAAATGTACATGGGATACCATGAGATCTAGATTAATTTTTAGAAATATTTGTTAGAGCCATTTTTCATGACCTAGTTCCATTATGAGACTTAGTTGACATTCACTTGAACTACCGTACTATTAAGGATCCATATCTATATGAAATCACAAGTCCTGTATAGTGATCCTAGAGGGTTTCACGTGACATGGGAGGCCTACCCAAGGGGTCCATGTGACGTTCTCTCATATTTAAAGGGGCCCTCAGTAGATATAAATGATATATCAAGGGAGAACCTCATGATCTGAGTGACATGTCACAATGTTGTCTCTTAACCAAGGTGGTTCAAGTGAAGCACATGAGGATAGGTGAATATTTTATTTTCATGTGTCCCCCATATTTTAGTCTTTTTTACAACCTTTTATTTCATATGTTCATTATAGTGTTAAGATCAATCTTATTTACTTATCATGTGGTTTCTTAGATATAAAATATATACTTCACATAACCAGGATGACATTCCAGACACCAATCGTGTGATCTTCAATGACCACATCAAGTTCTGATGCCATATTTCTTAGGATGTTTCTCATATTCTATATGAAATAAATTTCGATCATAAGATTTGATTCTTTGAGAAGTATTCTCAGGTTCCTTGGTGTACTTATGTGTGGATCCATGGATGAATTTCTTCATTATGGGATAAGGGATTTATAGGCCACCCTAACCTAATTTTACACCTATTTTCAAATTGTATATTATACAAATACATGATAATGTTGATGGAGGGATTCTGTTTCATTTTCATTAAGATATCCTATTGTAGGTCATCCCGGGGGAATATCAACATTTTTATCAATCATAGAACTATCCTTCGAATAGCCCATTTATTATATTCTATCCAATAAATTATAATTTTTTTATCTATGTGGGCATTCCAAGGGGAGTTTACAAGGATAGGATAACATGTCCAAAATCTTTCATGTGATAAGATTCTCTTTGAAAGGTATTCATATGACCTTAGATGAATTATCGAGGGTACTCCGTGAGATAGAGTTGGCTTATTAAGGTGCATACATGGGATTATAATAACTTATTGAGGGACCCTCATGGGATCAATGGTGACTTCCGGAGTTTCATAAAACATTTCATGTAGGATCAGAATATATTCATCCACATGAATCAACCTTAATTTCTATTTTTATTTCCATGTTTATTTAATAAAGTATGATGATATCATATATTTTTACTATTGTTGTATAATAAAACCACTCTTCTAATCTCTGATTCGTCCCATCTATAGAGAAGTGTCATGTTGTGATGTGAAATCATTATCATTGTCAAACATTATTATGTTTATTAGAGTTTTATGATAAGTGTTGGACAACTATACAAGTCTGATTCGATATACATGATGTGTGTAACATGTCATTTGACTTGTCAGTGACATGAGCGACATGCCTCTAAGGATTTCTCGATGTCTTGTGAGCTTCATGAGAACATTGCATGAATATTATGACCATGAAAGTATTCCACATTTCTTATATTTTCTCATTATATTAAATTTTTTTATGGTTTCTAAGACCCTGCTGGTGACAAGTTCTATGAGATGGGGAGAGAATATATCCAGGAATCCACATATTATATGAGTGTCTTATGTTTGTTTTGCGAGAACAAGGATTCCAGTAAAAGGATAATCACATGATATATAGTTGGTAAAAAAAAATTCATATGATACCAACATATCCTCACAATGGTATCTTGATCACTTGTTCCTTATAGTTTCATGTGATCTACAACTGATTTCCATATTCTCTTTCCCTGTTTTGTGGGATGAATAATAACCATGTCTCAACTATTTTTTCCCTTGTAGATTTTCTGTAAAATAATTGGTATTAATGAACACTTCCACTAATAAAAATCATTATTTCTCTTATATAATAGTTTCTATATATAATAAATTTTTTTATATTTTATTCTCCTTAATGAAACTGGCGATCGGGAAATGTTTTAATGAAAAAATGACATAATATTTCTCTTCAAATGAAAATGACATTTATTCAATATCCATGTTTACCAAATAATTTTGAAGAATATTTCTATATTATGCTATGATTATTTAAATTCATTTTTTTCCAATTATTTACTTTTTAAAAAATGTTTGTAGATGGAATCTTCTTATCATTTATGAAACATGTACTTCTGTATTTTCACTGAAATTTTAAATGAATATTTTTAATACACAGAACATGAAATGTGTTTTCCTCCCTCATGATTGCTCAATGGTTTGATTATAATATTAAATGTATTTAAGGTTGTTTTCAATGAATATATTTTTAAAAAAAATTAAAAAAATAAGATTTTAAAGAGGTTATTTGTAAATTAAATGGATATTTTCCTCATACAATGTTCCCACAATCATTTAAGGTAATTTTACTCTATTATAACATCCTTTTTATGTAATATATGATGAAATGGAAATATAAAATAATGATAACATCAACTAGTATTAATTGGATGACATAGAATAATGATCTAAGGAAGATTCTAAGAAACCAGTTTCATTATCCTAGGATAATGAAGATATGTGAAAATATCCATAAAATATATTTATTTTAAATGGGTAATAATATGATTCTATGGTGAATTTTTAATGAGATATAATTATTTTTAATGGATTATTATATAATTCTATTATATTTTTTTAAGACCTCTAATTTTTCATAAGTAATGTTGTGATTTTATGATTAAATGAATATGAAACGTGTTTCTTTTCTATATATTATGGTGTTATTGTATAATTAAAGGCTTTTAAACATGATTCCTTTCCTTGGGTTATGCTATTGTGAAATTTTAATGATATTGGGAAATATTATTCTTCAATATAATTATATAATAGATGATATTGAAATTATATATCCTTATAATGTATTGGGACATGAAGGAAAGATCATCAGATAATAAAGACTCCAATATGATGTGACCATAGTTTAGTAAGTGACATTACCCACTATGATAGTGTTGGGTGTCATCCTTACCTAATTATAAGGTTAGATGGGGAGTGAACCAAAATCACTATGAAAGTCTTAGATGTGATCCATAACTATGTAAATGTAATAAAATGCTTATGAGTGTCCTAAAAACATATATATTATGCCAATATTATTATCTAATTGATCATGGAATTTAAATACTTTATTACTTTTTCTTTATGAACTACCAATATTTATACTATAATTCCTAATTACCATCAATCATATTTTACGAGTGGAATTCAAATTATAATATCATGTTATCATTCCCTTTTTTCATGTTATGATTTAGTGATAATTGATATCTCACTTATTTACCATTCCAAAAAAATCTGAGCACACCCATTCTAATTTTTCCTTTCCCCTTTTTATGGAAACATATATATGTATGATATTTATATGAAAGGGTCTTGTTATAAAGAACTTATTTTTTGATGATGTTCATCTCTTAAGAAAAATATGTAAGTATATCTCTGTTTTCCAATACTAAAAACCTATGTGATTCTGGAATGGATCATATTGTTACATAATAATTTTTCATATGTTAAGATGTAGTGTCTATATCAAAAAATTATCAATCTCTATATGCTATATTATAGAAAGGGTTAGTTTCATTTTCATTATAGGGTGAGGAAATATTAGTATGAACCCTAAAAATAATCCTATATATAGGAGAACATCCTATTCTATGGGAAATTATAGAGTTTTATTTTCTAAGAAAAATAATCGTATCTAGATATTATAAGTAGACATGGTTTAGGTGTAGATGAATCAATATCAAAAAATTATAAAATGGGTTGTTCAATTATATCTCAGACATCATTTTGGTGTAAGATGACTATTCCCTTATTTAACAACTAGATTGACAGTCCTAATGGGTATTTTTGGATAACACATATTGTCATTATGATCCATTATAATGGATATTAATAATTGATTACCATTAATATTTAAGGATAAATCTACGGTTTCATAGATTAAGAAACATGTCTAATTATTTAGGAATTATATGAATGGTTATTACTAACTAATCACTTTCATTAAAGCTTCATAATGGTCTCTCTATCCATTTTGATTTTATCATTTAATTAATGATAGAAAAGTTATAGTTAGTGGTTGATAGGTACCATAAAAAATTAATGTATTTTATTTAAAATTAGTTATATGAATTATCTTATATCATGAAAATATACTAGGCATTATAATTCCTATCTTAAATGGTATTTCTTTTTGAAATAATAGTGGAAACCATATATGGTACAATGGTCAAATCTTAAGTATATGAATTTTTTAGGATTATGGTTTATATGACTGTGAACCCTACAAATGATAGTATTCTATATCTAATTGAATTTTATGTTATATAATTACTTTAAATTATCTAATTATGGAAATCTAAAATTAATTTTAATTGAATTGAATTCATGGTTGACATTTTGTACCAACAATCGATTGACTATTGGTGAGAAGATGTATATGAAAATTTGATGACAATTTCATTCATTATATGAGACATAATTACAGTTAAAAATTGGTGGTTTTCTTATTTTTTTGGGTATACTCATATTTTTTGATATTCATATTTTTTAGGAATTAATATATGTCTATTGAGAATATTTTGAATTACATCCACAAAATAATGATTTTGATTTTTCAATATAACGCATACACAACCCTAATCCAATTTCAATTACTCGATATAGAATTTTCCCAATTGAGTTGTAGGAATTAATTAATCAACTCCATGATAAGATTGAAAATGGATCCATTCAGTTATCCCAATTACCATGGGATGAAGGAATTCCTTTGTTATAAATAAATACATAACAGTGTTGCAATGTATTGAATATTAGTAACATAAATATTTCACTAGGAAGGAAAATTATTTTATACACTATATTTGATGAGCTGAATGATCAAAATCACATATAACCATACATTTCAATGATCATTATATATTATTTATAACATAAATTAAGGGTAAAAAATATTTATATAGAAAATATATCATTTTGTACAGTTTATTGACACTGTGATATTATTGTGATACCATTTCAACTTTCTAATTCCACAACTATCATAATAGATTTATTGAAAATGTTCTTTAATGAATAGCAGGATTGGATAGTGGTAGTATTTATAGATTATATTTTTAAATATTAAATTTGAATGAATTATTATGGAGATCCAATTTGGATTGTACTAATGGACCTACGGAAGAAAAATTTATATGGAAGATATACGATGATTGATTCTTGGCTGAAATAATTTCAATTTTTGGTTCATAGAATATCAAAAGTGGGAATGTATATAGGTCTATAATTGAAGGGTGTTATTGAATGATGACATGGAACAAAAACTATGATGGTGAGGTGTAGTTTTAATTGTTTTTATTGATATCATCTATTCTTTGAAGAAAATTTCTCATCTATGTATAATAAAAACACAAAGATAACTCAAAATGGAGCCACGTTCCATTGGAAATATGAATGTGGGGAAAATTTTATGGAACTAGAGAGAAGTTTATTCATCTCACTAATTTTTAAATTACCTTACAGTGTAAAAGGTTTTTGATCTATAGTTGAATCGATAAAGGGATCAATATGTTTCCACATGAAAAACAATATTGTTATAGCTTATACATTATGAAAATTGGGGTTTTAAGATAAAAAATAAAATAATAATGATTTGAAGTTAGCTCTTGAAATTTACCATTATAGATATAGAGGAATTGTTTTTATGGACAGATATGTGACATATAGAATGATAATTAAATATTAAAGTATATAATCATTTAAAAAGATATGAATATGTTTCAAAGAATATTGTTGGAGTTTTTTTAATGATTTAGACTGCACAATAAATTACCACAATGGGAAAGGAAATAATGTTCCCCATCATTTTTTTACAATTTCTAATGTTATCATATCTCTTAAGTGGATCACAATATATAAAATATTTTATTATTCTTAAATTATGGATCATGAAATTATGAAGGAAGGTGTAAAACATTATGTTTCTCAAATTATTATTCATAAATATATCCAAGTAAATATCAATGTGCTGAAAATTTGATATATTTATCTCTAAAATAGGGTAAAAAATGTTCCTTGGTTAAAAATTGGTTTTGGTTAGATGATAAGGTTTAGGAAGCGTGTTTGTTTTCCTTTAATACAAAACATGAAAGAAAGATCCATTCGGTTTCACGTCAAGGGAGATTATAGTTGAAAAAAATGCTATACTAATTTTTTATGAAATCTAAAATTAATTTAATGTCAAAAGTTATTCCTTTTTATTTTTATAAGGCCATTATATTTTAAAATAATGACACTATATTTGATAGAATTTATGAAATGAAACATTGATCTAAAAAAACTATAAATTATTATTATTATTATTATTATATGAATGTTATAACCTATCCCTTGAAATGGTGTGTAAATATATTAATAACCACATTAATTAATATATATAGAAAGGTACAATTAAAAATAATTTTGTGAACAATACTTAGGAAATAAGCATTCAATTTTTGGTAATTTCATATTATAATTCAAAAATTTATATCTTATAAACATGATTTTAGGGCTTTTTTGATAAATATTTATGTATTTCAAAGTTTTAAAGTATTCTTTTAATGGTTTGAACTTCATTTTTTAATTATATATGACAAAATAATACCAAGTTAATATCTTCCAGAAATTTTTGACTAATTTTATTTTTTAATGAGTAGTAATAAATACATATTTTATTGAAAATAGTAATTTTTTTCTTGAAAATACTATGATCTATTTTTTAAAATTTTAAATTAAATCTCTTATAATATGAGTAATCTAATTATGACTATGAAAATCAATTTTTTATATAATTTTTTATTAAAACAATTTTATATTTAAATATGGGAATTTTTCTATAAAAAATATATTTTCTTCTTTTAACAGATTTTTCATAAATTATTTTTATTTTTCTTATATGAATTTAATCATAGATAAATTACATAATATAAATTAGTTTGTAATATTTTTTTAAAAATATTCACATTTTTTTGATCGATATGAGTAGTTTCCCTCTCCTCACATAAAAAAGAGAAACCCTCCTTTCATTTAATTACAGTACTTTAAGCCATCTATCTTAGCCCAACATATAAAAATATCTCCCCATATTCGATATCAAGGAAATCATGGTTTTGGTATTATTAAAATAACATTTCAAGGGCCCTTAATAAGTGATATAAAAGAAGCTAAAAAATAATATGTAATTGTATTACCTGATCAATTTCATTTTCTTTCTTCTTTTACTTCATAAAACTATATTATTTTCATCATAAAATAATAAATTTTATATCATTTATATGAATTTTTTTATTTTATTAAAGAAACACCTTTATTAACAATATTTTCAATCAAATGGGATGTGGATGTATTACTTATGTTTATCTATGACTTATCATTTCCATGTACCATTACAATTCATTTTCCATCACCATAGTTAATGGAAATTTAATATGATGGGTTTTTATATATATGAATAGTATGAAATAATTTTTATATTATATTTATAGTATAAAATTTACTTACATACCATCCAATCCGTTGGAAAAGGATATAGTCACTCATGTGTGTGTGGAAAACCACATCCATAATGTGATCTGATTGGTTTCTTCTATTTCATATTCACATAGTTGATAATAAATATAATTTTATTTAATATATAAATATAAATATGATATAATAATTTTATTTATCATGATTCTTTTTTATTTACCTTTATTTCATTCCATATATCTAAAATTTGAAACAGTGTTCATGCCTACGTATAACCTACCATCTCCTTAAATGATATTATCAATTTTTATATATCTACTGTTTATGGATGAATGTGAATATATTTTTTTAATATAAATCATAATTATATCGTGATAAAAATTTTAGATTTTTTATCCATTATAAATGTTTATGTTCTATTACTGCCAAAACAAAAACATGAATATAAATGAAGTAGTTATCACCCAAAATGATGATTTTAATTATAAAATTATTTAACGAGTGATTATATGATTCATGTAAATAATATATGGTATTATATATATATATATATTTAAGTATTTAAAATATATTTATAATTAATATATATATATATATATGAGTTTTGAATTCATATTAAGTTACACAATTCTTGATTTAAGGGGTCTATGTCTTACATTTACATCTGTGAGACTCATAGAATATTCAACTATTATTTATTTTATGTGGTGTATAATTCTAATGAATTTTATTACTAATTCTTATCATAAAATATTTTACATATACATGTCCATAGAACATTATTTATTTCATGTGTAATATGAATATAATGATAATCAAGTGGTAGAAATATATGTTATAATCTCATTGTTCATAGAGATTGTTCATGAATTTGTTTATAATGATGATATATCGTGGTATATATTTCAATAATCCTATTAATATTATATTAATATTCTTATTTATTCATAATATATGTATTATTTTAATTTACTCATTTAATTACCCAATATTATGAAATAATCTTAATAGAATTCTTATATTTTTTATCTCCTTGCTGAAAAATCATTTTTCTTCATAACCCATGATTAAAAAATTTTTCAATGTTGTTTTTACTATTATCCAATTATTTTTAAATTTCAAATTTAAAAATATTTATTTTTTAATGAAAAGTTTAAATTTCATATCCATTTCTTACTATAAACAAAGTAATTTTCCATTTTTACCAAAATAATGAAAGGAGTATTTTTTGATGTATAAGGAATGAACAATATTTTTTGGGATAATTACCACTGAATCATATGAGATTCCTCTATATTGTTTGAGGTCTATATTTTAATAAATTGTATTCCTCGCTATTTTTGAAATTTTAATATTATAAAAACATTATTTAAAATAAAAAACTATATATAACTCTTGAAATAATCTAACTAATAATTTAAATGAATTTTCCTCTATGATGATAACCATTAAAATTACATAATATTTATTCATTATATGATTCAATGATACAATCCATAATAGTGATTTGGATTTTTTATTTTTATGATAATGTTATATTTATTAAACTCAATTCCATTTCGTAGGATTTGATATGTTATTAATGATTTATGAACTTTTGGAAAATTAATGAATAGATTAGGATTATGTCACGTGTGGAACAAAAATTAGATAGCCTTCTGATGAACAATATATATATTGATACTTAATGAGATTAATATGTTATGCATTAACCAGATTTCTTGTTATAAATTTGTTTAGTGGTCCTTCATTTCTTGTGTTTATGATTATGGGTGATACTTATTCTCTTTTTCCATTAGATTATGTGTGGAGTTGGTTTTGATGTACATAAGAATATACATGGTTTAGGTTTTCATGTGAATAAGTTTATGCAAGGTCCTGATATAATTTCCTTAACTAAATGGGTGAGCCAATTTACATTAATATGTATTCAAAATCGTACAATTCAATTTTTTTTTCATATTCCTATGTCTATGTGTTTCTGTCATGGATAAAGACTATTAATTTATGTGTCCATACTCTTATAAACATTGTCTATTATTATGAATAGGTTTTATTTCATGACACATGTTAATGATCTATGACAATTTTTTGTATAAAATTTTTAATTTATAACCATGATCCCATACTATTATACTTATCTTATTCTTATCTATGGTCACTGATTTATATCTCCAATGATTACAAATAATGAGAAACCAAACACATTATTTCTTTTATTTTCCTTCCATATGATAATAATATTTTCTAGTGTATGGTATTCTTAAAAGGAAATTTATATTGGAAGTATTGATGACCATTAATAAAATAATATTATTATTTGTACATTACATAAATAAACCAATTATTTATTTTTCTGGAATGGCTCATTATTTTATGAATTGAATATACATTAAAAATGAGGTAATTTTTATGGAAGATTCATATTTATATTGTTGATATCAGAGAAAAATCAAGTCAATTATTAGAGATCGCAATTAGATAACATTAGTTAAAAACCTATGGAAAATTCAATGTATACTATAACATCATATTGTATTCGTGAGGAAGATATTATATCATTTTAAACGAAATAAAATACTTTATCGATACTAAATGTAAATGTGATTTTGGAAAAGATGCATTTAGGTGTAACAAATCTAAAAATATTTGGTAGAGTATATACTAAAAATAATAATTTTGAATGGTGTATTTTACCTTACATTACACCAGTTTAACACCCACTGGGTTTATTCTTTGGACAAAAAATTCATCACAAAACATTATGAAGGATTTTTATAGATGATAAATAAAACTATACTAGTTTAAACATATAGCTTCATAGATTGAAATAATGGTGCCATGATTTTGATTTCCTATGAATAATTTTTCCTGACGATATGATTTTTTCATATAAACATTGTTTCGCATAAAATATTTTTTGGTTTTAATCATTTTATATAACAAAAAAGAATCATATGAAAAAACAGTTTCATTGGAAATCAGAGGATCATAATCATGAGAGACCAAAATATTTTTAATGGGGATTTAATATTGTTTGATTGTGCACACAAAACTCTCTCATGTTATGAGTGGTTAGACATGTTGTGTTTATCCTCTAAATGGACCATTGGGGAGAGTTATACCAATCAATAATATATAGAAAAATCCACCCTCATTCAAAGGGTCACCTGATCCAATAATTTATGTGCAATTGATATATTCAATTGATATGTTATTTCCCATTCATTAGTGTGTGTACCATGAAGATTTTTTACAAGACATTTATTATTTATATTATATATAATATAAATGGTAAAATATTATTAATAATATTATGATAGAGTTTGAAGTTCAATCTAATGAATTTTATGAATTTTAGATTATATTTTTAGTAATTAATTATCTAATATTATTTATAAAAAAATCGACAGGGAATTTATTGAGCTTTAGTAGAAGGATTAAGAATCAATAAGTAAATTTTAATATAATCTTATAAGAATTTCATGATATTCTTATAGATTAATGATAAACCAAAAAAATAATCTTTTATTGTGTTTTGAGTGATTTGAAAGTAATCCATTAAATGAAATTATGTATATGGTACATTGGACAATATAAATAAATTGTTAGATATTAAATGAAAGTGTAAATTGATGCTAGAAACACTCATAGATCCAGTTATAAAAAAATGATAATCCAGTTTCATATATTATCTAGTGATATTATACATGGAGGGAAACAAAATTCAACCTTTTACATTCCAAAAATGCGGGATAGAGCATTCATGTGAATACCTATATTGAATGAGAATTTTTTATATGTGTGGAAACCTTATAATTATAGAAAATGCATATCGAATTATTGTGAGGAGGACAGTAAATTAATTGAAGAGTGATAAATTTCATCATAATCCACCAATAAAACATCTATTCTAGAGATTTAGGTTGTTTTGTAACTATGTGATTCAGTTCGACAATCCAAGGGATATTGATGATAATAAGGAACAATAACCACTGACTTAATTTAACAAAGATAAATATTATGTAACAACAATAACTAATGTGTATCAATATGGGTAGGTTAAACTTATCCTCTTCTAAAATTTCAGGGATTCTACATTTAATATTTTATTAATACTACCTATGAAAATCATAACCTTTAGTAAAATTTTATTTGATTATACAATAATGAAATCATGTTTCATATTTTTAATCAACCAATAATCACTTATCGGTGCAAAGATAAAACTAAACTGTTGAATCCTCTAGAATTATGTGTCTTTATTGTGTTTTGATAATCCCAACCATACCTTCTTTATATATTGATTATGCTTAATACATTCCAAATATAGTTTGACATATGTTGTTACTTTCATTTTTCTTAAATTAAGTCTTTTGAATTATCATATATATGATTACTATGACTTAACTAATTCTGCCAAGTTAATGCTCAAATAGTTTTCAGCTACCGTTACAAACTAGCTACTGATACAGACAAGAGAAACCATTAGACAGTAGCTACCGTCAGAACATATAGCTACTGCTACAAGCTAGGAATCGTTACAGCTCACAGCTACCGATACAGCTGCCGATACATCTACCGATACCCAGAGTCCATCGTTGCATTAATGTCTACTGATAGAGCTACCGATACAATGAAGTCGACAGTTACCACTACAGCAACGCTTGAAGCTACTGATATGCTGATGTTCACCGTTATGCCTAGTCTACCGATAGAGAGATACTGCTACCATTACAAGGCAGAGCCACAACTACCGATAGGGAGTTACCGCTACTGGTAAAGGCAGAACCACCGCTACTGTTACAAGTCCAATGTGACTGATATATAAAGTCTACCGACAGACAAGTCTACCGTTAAAAATGCCTATTGATACTCAGACCTACCGAGACACAAGTCTACCGATATCAATAGATATGGTTCCAGAGACAGAACCCGCCAAGCTTTAATTTCTTTATTTTTATTTAACCTAACCGACGGTCATATTAGGTATATTTTAATGCACTGACATTTATTTAATGTGTGTTGTTGACTGTCAGGAAACCGTACCTCATACCAGCGAAAAGAAATCATATCTTTTGCCGGAGTTCGTGCGTTAAAAAAGAGCTGCTTTCAAACTAAAGAAGAGGACGTGTGCTGCGGGAAAAAGTGTTGAACACAAGAACGAATTCGCAGAGTGCTAAACCAATCCAGTGTTCATGAAAAGAGACAACTGAGCTTACACGAAGAATATATACACTTATGCATACCAGAGAAGAGCTAAGAACAAAAACAAGAACATCACTCAACAGCTTCTTCAACTACCCAAGTCACGAAAATTGACGATACTCTGTTTTCCAGACAAAAACCAGAAGAGGACTAAGAGTGAATTCTGATCAATCAAAGGAGTCCAGAACTACACGACAATCACTAGAGCCATTTCTAAACTCAACATATTTGATCTGTGATTTATATTTTTACATATTGAGAAATGTGTGTTATTTGCTGTATTTTACACACACACTGTCTCATGTACTTTAATTGGAGGATCTGAAAATCCTCACTCAGACTCTTTACATATTTTTTTCGCACTAGGATAGTGGTAGAGGTCGTGTGTGACCTAGATAGCTGGTGTTGTTGTTTTGTTCCCACATATAACAGTGGTATAGGTCCTGGACCTGGAAAGTTGTATACTAATGTAATCCCCGATCCGGGGTGTGGATCACTTCTATAATGTTTTGAGAGGAATATGTCTCAACTTTAGACTGAACCTCTTTGTCTAACCTACTGTGCTTATTTATATTCAATGTTCTTTTTTATTCTGCTACTAAGTTCTTTAAAACCAAAACTATTTTAAAGTCACTTTGATAATTAAACTCGAAAGTGTTTATATTTGCTGTAAATCAGCAAGTTAGTTTCAAATGTTAATCAACTCTTCTGTTTTGATTAACTAGGAAATAATCAATTCTTTGAGAACCTAATAGAACCTTTATTTTAATATAAATTCACTATAGTTTAATTGTGTGTTTTGTTTGGGGGATTTTAAGACAATGTTTTTAAACAGAAATTTTAATTGGAACTCAATTCACCCCCTTCATGAGTATCCACTCCGACCAACATTTGGTATCAGAGGATTTTTTAAAATATTTTTGTACACTGTTTTTCAACTGTGATTTTAGTTGTATTTTAATGTTCTTAAAATTTCTGTTATTACCAAATTTATATCTCTTCAAACTCGTTGATTTTAGTATGTTATTATGGATAACAGACTGGAAGGTGTTGCTACAAATAGACCACCATTTTTCAATGGCACTAACAATGCTCAGAGGAAAATCAAGATGAAAATTCTTTTAGAAAGCATGGGTTTTGATATTTGGACTACTATAGAATCTGAATATAAATCTCCTACTACTATTAGATCTACTTGGAAGGAATCTACAAAGACAACTTACAACAATAATTGCAAAGCCATGAATGCTATGTACTGTGCTTTGGGAGATGAAGAGTTTAATAGAATATCTGCCTATAAAATTGCTTATGAAATTTGGGATACCTTAGCTGTTTCCCATGAAGGAAAAACTAATGTTATGGAAATGAGATTGAAAACTTATACTATTGTGTATGATAATTTTATGATGAAGCCTGATGAACCCATTTCTAACATGTATATCAGGATCAACAAAATTGTCAACACAATGACTTCTCTGGGATGGATGTTCCAGCAAAGGAACAAATTATGAGAATTCTGAGATGTCTACCTAAAAGATGGAGATGCACATCTGTTTCAATCAGAGAGTCTTGTGATATTAGTGAACTGCTAGTAAAGGAACTAATTGGAAAGCTAATGATGTATGAAGAAGAACTCAAAGTGAAAAAAGAAGAAGAAGAAGATCCTAGAAGAAAGTCTGTTGCTTTCAAATCAGCAACTTTAAAGAACAAAGATAAGGAAAAGCTTCAAGCTATAAATGAGACATCAAGCTATGAAGAAAGTGAAAGTGATTCCGACAGTGATGCTGAGATGGCTCACATTTCCAGAAGGTTTAAGAAGTTATATAAGAAGAAGAAATTCTTTAGAAAATCAAATTACAAAGGTAAGTATGACAATAAGGGACATTGGAAGATGGATTAGATAAATCCAGATAAGAGTGATGAAGTTGTCTTCTATGAGTGCAAAAGGAAATAACACATAAAAGAAGACTGTCCAAAGTTGAAGTACAAATATAAATATGCATACAAGGAAAATAAGTACAAGAAAGCTATGAAGGCTACTTGGAGCGCTTCTGAGGATAGCTCCAATGAATCTGAAGTTTCTGAAACTGAACACAGAAATAAGGAAAATATGTGCTTCATGACAAACACGTATGAGGTAACATCTGAACATCCTGCTTTAAATTCATATTATTATGGAGAGGATTGTGACTCAGAAAACATGTCAATATCTGAACTGTTTGAATATTGTGATATGTTAGAAGATACCGGTAATGAGATGAATGACAAATACAAAGGTTTAAAGAAACAGTATGCTTTAACTGTTAAATATAAATCTGATCCTGATATTGAAATAGAAAAGAATGCTCAGTTTCATAAAGAGAACACTGAACTGAACATATCTAATGGGCAACTTAAGAAAGACTTAGAAAATTTTACAAATGGTAAAGGTATCCTTACTCAAATGAAAGGTAAGAAAATAGAACCCAGATACACTACTGCTATAGGATACCAACCTACACAAAGGAAAATTACCAAAACTAAATTCATTCCTAAATCTGGACAAAATACTGCTAGTTTTAGTTCTTGACATTTATATGCCTCAACTAGTTATATTCATAGTTACGGATCTAATAAGGTTTACCTTATGAAATCTGTTGATTCTAGAAATTTTATGAGACCCATTAGACAAATCTGGGTACCCAAAGTTTTATTGGCTAACCTTTCTGGACCCAAGAAAATATGGGTACCAAAATCATTTCCTATCTAACTCTGTTTTGTAGGGAACCTGCTTAAAGTGATCCTGTAGAAAGACTTGGTACATGGACAGTGGATTTTCAAGGCATATGTCAGGAGACTTCTCATGATTTAAAAGCGTAGTCAGAGTTGATGGAGGATTTGTCACTTTTGGTGATAACTCAAAGGAAAAAATCATTAGCTTAGGCGATATTGGTAACACTGATTCAATATTAATCTCTAATGTTTTAATTTTTGATGGGCTTAAGTACAATCTGTTAAGTATTTACCAATTATGTGATGATGGTTTTTACGTTAAATTTGAAAATTAATCTTGCAATGTTTTTGATTCTAAAAATGTTTTAGTATTTTCTACCTTAAGAAATTAAAATGTCTATGTTGTTAATTTAAATTCTTTAGATAAGAATAATATTACTTGTTTAAATGCTTTTCATAAAGAGTCTTGGCTTTGTTACAGAAGATTAGGACACTGCAATGTGAATTCACTTAGAAAACTTGCTAGGAAGAACTTAGTTAGAGACCTACCCAAACTTGAATTTCCAACAGACAAAGTTTTCAATCCCTATCAAAAGGGAAAGAAACATAATGTTTCTTTAAAATCAAAGAAAGAATTTTCAACTTCTCAACCTCTTGAGTTGGTTCACATGGATTTATTTGGACCTTCTAGAGTTTCTAGTATCAATGGGAAGCATTATTTGTATGTTCTAGTAGATGACTTTTCTAGATATACTTGGGTATATTTTCTAGTTCACAAAAGTGATGCTTGTTATTGCTTTGTAAAATATTCTATATCTATAGAAAACCATAGTGGACTTAAAATTAGAACCTTGAGAAGTGATCATGGTCATGAGTTTGAAAATCATGAGTTTGAATCTTACTGCTCACACAATGGCTATAGTCACAATTTCTCTGCCCCTAAGACACCCCAACAAAACGGTGTAGTAGAAAGAAGAAATATAACCCTACAACAAATTGATAGGACTATGCTTAATGAGTATGACCTATCGGTTTATTTTTGGGCTGAAGCTATAAATACAGCTTGTTATGTTATCAATAGAGTCTTGATCAGACCTGTTCTTAAGAGAACCCCTTATGAGTTGTGGAACCATAGGAAACATAAGGTTAACTACTTCAGAGTTTTTGGCTGCAGAGTCTTTATTCCTAACACTAAATACAATCTTGAAAAGTTTGCACCAAAGAGTGATGAAGGAATTTTCCTAGGATACTCTATAACTAGTAAAGCCTATAGAGTATTCAATAAGAGAACTAAATGTGTGGAAGAATATGTTCACATAAAATTTGATGAAACTAATCCACATGAGCCCAAGACTTCGCTTGAAAATATTGAAGATGATCTATCTGTTTTGAACCTTAATGATAAGGATAGTGGACCTGTAGTAAAAGCATCCAGTTCTGTAAATTGTCCAGAACCTACTTCTGTTGACTCCCAACTTGTTGATGAACCTAAAATTTCTAGTCATACCTTTTCTAGATCAACTATAATTCTAAATAATCACCCTTTAGATGCTGTTGTAGGTAATTTAGATAGTGGAACACAGACTAGAGCTTCCTTAAGTAATCAGATTGAACATCAATCTTTTCATTCACAGTTAGAGCCTAAAAATATCAATGATGCTATCAATGATGAATTTTGGGTAATGGCTATTTAAGAAGAACTAAATCAATTTGAAAGAAACAAAGTCTGGAAATTAGTAGAAAGACCTAATGACACTATAACCATAGGCACGAAATGGGTGTTTAGAAACAAAGTAGATTAATCTGGAAACATCATTAGAAAGAAATCTAGGCTAGTTGCACAATGTTACAATCAAGAAGAAGGAATTGAATATGAGGAAATCTTTGCACTTGTAGCTAGATTAGAGGCTATTAGGATATTACTTTCCTATGCATCACATCTGAATTTAAAGTTATATCAAATGGATGTGAAATGTGATTTTCTAAATGGTTTTATTTGTGATGATGTTTTTGTAGAACAACCACCTGGTTTTTTAAATCCTCATTTTCAAAATCATGTTTTTAATCTTTCTAAAGCTTCATATGGTTTAAAACAGGCTCCAAGAGCTTGGTATGAAAGACTTTCAAATTTTCTTATTTCAAAAAGATTTACAAAAGGAATAGATGATCCCACTCTTTTTATAAAAAGGATTTCAAAAGATGTTTTAATAGAACAAATCTATGTTGATGACATTATTTTTGGATCTTCTAGAAATTCCTTAGGTACTGATTTTTCAAAGGCTATGCGAAATGAGTTTGAAATGAGATTAATGGGAGAGCTAAAATACTTTCTTGGATTTGAAATATTTCAAACTAAATATGGTATTATTTTGAATCAAAGTAAATATACTAAGGACTTATTAAAACCTTTTGGTTTGGATAGTATTAAGGAATGTGATACACCTAGAAGTACTACCTGTAAATTGGATAATGATGAAACTGGGAAACTAGTAGATCAAACAAATTACAGAGGTATTATTGGGAGTTTACTTTATCTTATTGCTAGTCGACCTGATATTATGTTTAGTGTATGTATATGTGCATGATTTCAATCTAATCCTAAATAATCACACTTAATCGCTATCAAAAGGATTTTTAAATATCTTAAGTATACTGTAAATTTGGGTTTGTTTTATCCAAAAGGACAATCATTTGACCTAACTAGTTATTCAGATGCTGACTTTGCTGGATGCAAGTTAGATAGGAAGAGAACATCTGGAACATGCAATTTACTTGAAAAGTCCCAAGTATCATGGTGTAGTAAGAAACAGAACTCAGTTGCACTGTCTACTGCTGAAGCAGAATATATAGCTGCTGGTAGTTGCTGTGCACAGATTCTGTGGATGAAACACACTTTATTGGAATATGGATTTAATTTTAAACATGTTTCAATTAATTGTGACAATAATAGTGTGATTAACATCTCTAAGAACCCTGTGGCTCACTCTAGAACAAAACTTTTTGATGTTAGACACCACTTTTTAAGAGATCATTTTCAATGAGGTGATATAACACTTGAATTTACAGGCACTGAACTCTAATTAGCTGATATTTTCACTAAGCCTTTATGTTCAGTAAGATTAAGTTTCATAAGACTTGAATTAGGAATGATAAATTACCCTTGAAACCATTAGAGAATCCTCACCATTAGCGAATCCTCACCGTTAGAGAATCCTCACCGTTAGAGAATCCTCACCGTCAGAGAATCCTCACCGTTAGAGAAACCTCACCGTTAGAAAACCTCACCGTTAGGAGACTTTACCGGTAAATCTCGCGCTATTTTAAACTTCTTTAAAGCTGAGACATCAAAATTTTTTTATATGATTTATTTTATTTGTGGATCCTAAAAGATATTCAATCGAGTGTAGACTTCACTCAATCTCACCGTGAACTCTTCTATTCGAATCCCTCCAACTTAACTCTCTCAATTCGCAAAACCCTAATCCTCGAATCGGTAGTGGCTCGTGTCAAGACACCCTAGGTTATAGATGGGAGTGATGAGCCGCAAGCGAAAAGACAGAAGATAACAAATTCTAGTACCAATGGAAGTGGAAGTGGGCATATTGCTCGATGAAATCCTCTAAACCTGCATCTCTCAAAGAGAGAGATTGTCGTTGAGAAAGAGGTTTGTGCAGAATGGCTCATGGAGAGCAAGTCATTGGTTCTTAATGTTTTAGAAGAACAAGGTTGGACTGAGTTCTTCACGAAAAACAATGGACCTTATTATCCAAGACTAGTGAAACAGTTCTATTAATTCCTTCGTTTTGAAAAGTCTGAAGAAGAAAGTAGAATGATATATTTGGTAAATCGCCAAGAAGTATCTTTTACTTCAGTGGAATGGGCTAGGAACATAAGAGTTCCACGCGAAGGAGATTATGCGTTCTACTCAAATACTGTACCTTCGACCAGTGATGTTTCAATATGAAAATGCTTTGCTGGAGCTATAGGGAATGGGACCCCTAGAAAGGTAATTGCTGCAGAGATAGCAGGAGAAGATAAGCTGTTATTTAACTTTATCCAGCATGTTGTTAGTCCTAGAAGAGGATATTTTGCTACTTTGAGATTCCAAGACATATATTTGTTATATTTTCTAAAGCACAGTGTAATAATTAACCTATGTAGATTGATTATGGTTCAAGTGGAAGATATGACTAGACCGAAGTCCAAATCAAATGCACTGATTTTCTCAAAGCTAATTTCTGTGATGCTAAAATTAAAAGAGGTAGCTGGACCTCAGGATGAGCTGGTAGTGGTGAAGGATAACTTCTGTATTACAAAAACTCTCTGAAAATACATGAATGTCAGTTGGAATCCTTGGAAGAAATCATGGGTGAATGATGATGGAAAATTTTATGACAAGTTCACTCTTGTGGATTATCCTTCTAGACCAAAGGATGTGAGGGATCCTGGTCTTGGACCAGATGAGACAGAATCGATCTACAATGATGCTGAAGATGAGGAGGAAGAGACATTAGTAGAGGAAGGAGGAGACCCAGACTTGCCTCCTAGTCCAGTGCATCAAGTTATTTTTTTAAGCAGCAGCAAGACCTCCACAAAGGCTACCAAAGAGAGAAACTGTCTTAAAGGAAAGTGATACAGAGTCTACAGAAGAAGGAGATGAAGCATGCGAGTGTGTTGTCAAGGACACCTCTGAGGAGAATGAGGAAACTAAATCTGATAATGATGATGATGGATAAAAGGAGGTTGATAATGAAGCAGATGATGAGGAAAATGTTGAAAAAGAGCTCATTTTGAGTCCTCTAATAGTCAGTACAGTCAGGACAGTGCCTGAGCAGGAAGAAGTAGCAGCAATACCTATTGATGAGAGAGTCAATAATGATTTAGATCAAATGGCTATTGAATCTGATGCAATTGTAGAGGAAATTGCAGACTTACCTCAAGAAGAACAGTTGGAAGAGATACCTCAGGAGAATGTTCCAAGTGAGGGGGAGAATCTTGGCTCAGTTTCAGTGTTATATGAAATTGAAGGTTGGACATCAGATCCCGGATATATGATTCTTGGGATTTCCTTTGTATATTCTAATGAGGAATTCCAACCCTAAATGGAATCAGTTACCTTACCCTCTGTGGCTGAAAGTGTGGCAACCCAGAAGGACATTGAGTCCTTAAAAGATGAATTGAAAGAAGCGATAAGTGAATCAATGGCAGATGTGAAGAAAAGTATGGTTGAAGAGATGAAGAGCGTGGAGAAAACCCTTGAGTTATCCATTGGATATGGTGTGTCCAGTCCTGTGAAAGAAATGGTGGATGATCTTAAGGTGTTCCACACTCTGATTGAGAGTTGGACAGGAGCTAGAGTTTCTCTTTGAAAATCAATTGCTTCATTGACTGCTTTGAACAGTTCTCAAACCCACGTGCACACTAATATTCGATATATCAAAGAAGTGGTCAAACAATTTATGGATGTTTTTGAGGCCATTACGAAGTCAGTTAAAGAACTTCTGAATAGTCAAGATGCACTTGTTCAGAAGGTAGTTAGTAGTTTGACTCATTCTATCAAGGAGACAGTGGCCTTCTCAATGAAACATCTTCCCTCAACTAGTTCCAGTGTGAACCTTGACCAAATCTGCACTATTATTCAAGAAAAATTGGATAAGGCCAGTCCCAGTGGTGCATCAGATACTCAGATTCTTACTACCACTAGGGAAGTTAGTAGTTTTGTTCGTGATCACCTGTGGGAAGCTACTACTTCTCAAGAGGAAATCAAAAATAAGGTGGATGCTTCTTTTGAAAAAGTGTATAACAAGCACCAAATAACAAGCCATTCCAAACTTTTGATGGAGAATATGATGTTAACTCCAGTTACCCAAGCCTTTAGGGAACAAGTTAGTAAGCTCAGGGAGCTCACTCATTCTTTAGATATGTTTATTGAGAATAGTGATGATTTTGTATTTGCTATGGAGAGAGGTGGAAGCATCGTCATGGATTTCAGGAATCTCTTACTGCCTTTCCTACATGTGGATGCTCGGAAAGTCATTGTACCACCTACCCTTCCACCATCTGCCTTTGGGAGTACTCCTCAACTGACTCCAGTTCAAGCCATCAGGAGCATGACACCTTTGATCCCTCGGAGAGAGACTGATTAAAGATCTGGTAATCTATCAGTTGCTGATCCACCAATGGTTCTTTCAGGAATTCCCAAGCCTACTAATTCTACCTCTGAACCCTCTGTAGATCCCAAGGGAAATACACCTATTCATAAGGATGATTGAGTGCTTCTGGCTCCATTTTTTATGGGATTCATTGTATTTTTTTGTACTTTTCTACTTTTCCCAATGTATCTCTTGCTTATAAATCACATACTTCATTCCACTCTTCACTGTATATTTTACTCTATATATTCTCTTCTCTCTGATACCCTCCTTTTTTTTGTTAATCAAAAAGGGGGAGAAATTATTGGAATCCTGTACCCAGAGAGAGAGAGAGAAAATCACTACTTTAGAGGAGGATCATGTAGTTAAATTGATAGGGGGAGGAATATGCGAATCTTTTTAAACTAAAGAATCTTGTTTTTTTTCCTCTGATACTACATTATTTCTTGATATATTCCTGTTTTTATATTTTTCAAATGATATTACTTTATTTTGGCATAAGTTGTGATTATCAAAATGGGGGAGATTTTTGAATCCTCTAGAATTAAGTGGCTTTATTGTGTTTTGATAATCCCAACCATAACTTATTTATATCTTGATTATTCTTAATACACGCCAAATATACTTTGATTTATGTTGTTACTTTCATTATGCTTAAATTAAGTCTTTTGAATAGTCAAATATAAGTTTACTATGTCTTTACTCATTCTGCCATGTGAATGCTCAAACATTTTTCAGCTACCGTTACAAACTAGCTACCGATACAGACTAGAGGAACTGTTAGACAGTAGCTACCGTTAGAACATATAGCTACCGTTACAAGCTAGCAACTGTTACAACTAACACCTACTGATACAACTACCAGTACAGCTACTGATACCCAATGTCCATCACTGCATTAAAGTCTACTGATAGAGCTACCAATACAACTACCAGTACAACTACCGATACCCAAAGTCCATCGCTTCATTAAAGTATACTGATAGAGCTACCGATACAATGAAGTCAAAAGTTACCACTACAGCAATGCTGACAGCTACTGATATGCTGAAGTTCACCGTTATGCCAAGTCTACCGATAGAGAGCTACCGCTATCGTTACAGGGAAGAGCAACAACTACCGATAGGGACTTACCGCTACTGGTAATGGCAGTACCACCGCTACTGTTACAAGTCCACCGCTACTGATACATCAAGTCTACCGACAGACAAGTCTACCGTTAAAAATGCCTACTCATACTCAGACCTACCGAGACACAAGTCTACCGATATCAAGAGCTATCGTTCTAGAGACAGAACCCAAAAGCTTTAATTTCTTTATTATTATTTAACCTAACCAACGGTCATATTAGGTATATTTTAATGAACTGACATTTATTTAATGTGTGTTGTTGGTTGTTAGGAAACCATACCTCGTACCTGCAAAAATAAATCATATCTTTTGCCGGAGCTCATGCGTTAAATAAGAGTAGCTTTCAAACTGAAGAAGAGGACGTGTGCTGTGGGAAAAAGTGTTGAATAGAAGAACGAATTCGTAGAGTGATGAACCGAGCCAGTGTTCATGCAAAGAGACGACTGAGCATACCAAAAGAACTTATACACTTTTGCAAACCAGAGAAGAGATGAGAACAAAAACAAGAACATCACTCAACAGCTTCTTCAACTATCCAAGTGAAGAAAACTTACGATACTCTATTTT
The DNA here is from genome assembly GCA_963277665.1 of Viscum album. Taxonomy (NCBI): domain Eukaryota; kingdom Viridiplantae; phylum Streptophyta; class Magnoliopsida; order Santalales; family Viscaceae; genus Viscum; species Viscum album. The sequence continues at coordinate 847,310,992 of OY728164.1, read as the reverse complement.
CCAGACAAAAACTAGAAGAGGACTCAGAGTGAATTCTGCTCAAACAAAGGAGTCCAGAACTGCACGAAAATCACTAGAGAGATTTCTAAACTCTACATATTTGCTCTATGATTTATCTTTTTACATATTGAGAAGGGTGTGTTATCTGATGTATTTTACACTCACACTGTCTCCTGTACTTTAACTAGAGGATCTGTAAATCCTCACTAAAACTCTTTACATCTTTTATTTCCCACTGGGATAGTGGTAGAGGTCAAGTGTGACCTAGACAGCTGGTGATGTTGTTTTGTTCCCACTGATCATAGTGGTAGAGGTCATGGACCTGGACAGTTGTATACTGTTGTAATCCCCGATCCAGGGTGTGGATCACCTCTATAAAGTTTTGAGAGGACTAAGTCTCAGCTTGATAATGAAACTCTTGGTTAAAACTACTGTGCTTATTTATATTCAAAGTTCTATTTTATTCCGCTACTAAGTTCTTTAAAACCAAAACTGTTTAAAAGTCACTTTGATAATTAAACTCGCAAGTGTTTATATTGGCTGTAAATCAGTAAGTTAGTTTCAAAAGTTAATCAACTCTTCTATTTTGATTAACTCGGAAATAATCAATCCTTTGAGAACCTAATAGAACCTTTATTGTTATATAAATTCACAACAGTTTAATTGTGTGTTTTGTTTGGGGGATTTTAAGACAAAGTTTTTAAACAGAAATTTTAATTGGAACACAATTCACCCCCCCACTTGAGGATCCACTTTGACCAATATAAACATTACTTGGAAATATTTTTGAGCTAATTTAGGAGCTGGTTCTAGTAATAGATGTTGAATTTTATTTTGTGAAGCAAATATTATTTTATTGTTATTTTTTGGAAATGAATATTATATTTTTCAGAATATATGATCAAGGTATATACAATATTAAATGACACATTATGATTGATTAAAATTATTTCATGATAATTGATGAAGTTTATCAGTGAAGGATATGATATCAAACCATTATAGTCATTAGTTATTGAACATGGTAAAACATATTTAGTAGATCATTAAGGTTAAATATTTATGGAATGTATTATGTTTAATATATTTTGTTATTATTGAGGTTGTAGAGATTAATGCATTTTATTTATCGGAATTAGAAGTCATTTGCTAATTTTTTTTGTTTGGTTTAATATTTATAGAAATGTGGGATGAAATTTCATTTTTTTTTCATATAACATATTAATAATTAATTTTATTACTTTATAAATGATAATTTTTTTGAATATTAGTTTATTCTAGTAAAATATTAAGAAGTAACTAATAGAATCATGGAGAAAGGATGAAATTGTTCTTAAAATATATAAAAAAAAATCATGTATAAATATTTTATGATGTTCATATATCATGGTAGTAATATAATACCTAAACCTTAAGAAAATGATCATGAAATAAAATTTTATAATTTTATCTTTTCTCAATGAATCAAAGTTCATTTCATCGGTCCTAAATTTATGGATTTGTGCACATTAACTTTATTCTAACCATGTTCTCTACCACTATATATTCTTCCTTTGGTTTTTTTTCTTCTCTATACCAATATATTCAAATATCACTAATTTTATACCATTTTTTGTTGTATTTTTTATTTATTTAGTATGTATTTATTAGTACCCATTCTGTCTTTTATGAGAAAATCCGGATAAACATTTATAAAATGTCTATTTTTATAAAGAATTTATAAATTTCAAATAGTTTATTAAAATAAAAAATTAAAATTTTTAGGATAAAATTTATTAAAGTTGTTGATGATGTAATACCATTGGATTTTAATATAAGGACATTATGTTCATTAGAATTTTTGAAATCCAACACTAAGATTAAATGAACTACAAAATATTATTATTAAAATATTTCCATTTATATGAGCAGTTGAATTGGAAAGTATGAAAAGTTATAACCCCATAATTAGTGATTTATATATTTAATTTATTCAATTCTTAATGAATTTGAATTTAATAGTTTATTTAAAGTAAAAAATCATATGTTTATTTAAAACATGTTTTTTAATACTTTTTGAGAGGAAATAATATATTCATGATATATTAATAATATTTATTTAACAATATGAAATTTATATTTTATGCAAAAATGAAAAAATTATCTTCGGGTTAATATTAAATAAATTTCTAAAGAACTGAATAAGATATTATTAGTAAAAAAATTATGATTTTTAATAAAAAAACAAATTATTTCACTGATTGAATAAAATATATATTTTCTTAAATTTATAATTATTTATATTATACTACTAACAATCAAATTATGTTCATTGTAATGAATTATATGACTAAAAATGGTAGAAAAACATTTTTATTCTTAAAATTGGAATTTTTATGAAAACAAATTGTATCATTCCCTATTGTGGTTTTCAATTAAATTATTTTCTACCACTTAAATGATTTTTTATTAAAAAATGGATTCTAAAATTTTAATTTGGAGGTTAAAATTTTTTAAATATGAAACTTTTTTTCAATATGAATAGTAACCAATGTAACATTTCTTCTCCTATATATGGTTTAAATAAATAAAATATGATCAAAATATTAGGATAAGGGTTTAAAATTTCTATAACACAAGCCTTTACTATATAGTATTGGTTTATTTTTTGAATTTTTATCCGATTATATAATATATGGTAAATGTTTACAAATTCCACTAATTATGTCAATTAAATTAATTTAACTATATAATAAATTCACGATGTCACTCCCTTGATTTCAATATCTCTAATATTTTATCAATATTTTAAAATTCATTTTTTCAGTTATAAGTTTTTATTTGAAATAGAAATTAATGTTCTTGTTGTTGTAATTTTTTATAGTTTATATTGATTGAGTAATTTCCAAAAATATTATTCAACATCAACATAGTATTTATTTAATTAATATAAACATAAATTAAATAATATTTCAAAATTTTAAATATAAAAATATGTTTTTCTAATCATGTTACATTAAAATTTTAGATAAATATTTTATATTATGGATGTTTATAATTTATATATTCGAATTTAATCAATATCTTTTTCTCTTTAATGTAATGTTAAATAAATAGTGTGAAAAATATCATTAATGATATTTTGTGTTATATAATTGTTTTAATAATTTATTTAAAAATCATAATTAAATTATAACATGATAATTATGATTAAAAATGGTATTAAATTTCATTAATTTTCAATTTATGAGCCTTGTGTTACCTTATATTTTAAATTATAACTCTCTAAGAGTGGAATATGTTTTCCTATAGTTAAAGATAACATTTTTTTACTAAGGGGTGAGAGTAAATGATATGGATTAAAAAACCTAAACATATTTTATTAGTTGAAAGAATTTAAACCATATGAAAACTAATATACTAATATGTAGTCATTTTAAACAATTTTCTTATAATATTTTATGAAATTATGAGAGTTCCCTTCTCCTCACAAACAATATTGAAGCTCTACATTCAAATATTTATACATTATTGATCCATATATATTGAAAAACCCAAATCAATCTCTTATAATCATACATAGACTTTATATAGTTGTGATTTTCTTCTCAAAATACCATTCTATGGTTCTTTAATAAAGTTTATAATGGATGCTTAAATATGAATAAGAAATTGTCTTACCGACCTCCTTTAATTTATTTCATTATCTACAACCTATAAATCTAAGAAACTATTCCTAAAACAATAAATTAAAAGGAATAGTTATTCATTAATGTTATTATAATTATGAAACATCCTCATTAACCCCCCCTTTTTAAAAAAAATTTATGTGATAGTATCACTCGTACATATATATGGCTTACCATGTCCACAAAATAATGCAATTCATTTTCCATAAACATATTTCATGCATGGTTATTACAATAGTTGTAATGAATATATATGGTATTTATTCAATAATTATTCACTTGTATTTATTATTTCTTATATACCTACTTACATTATAATTAGTTTAAAAGTGTGAACATCGCTCTTACATATTTGTGGACTACCACCACTATGAAGAGATTTGATTTTTTCTTCCGAATTTACATTGATGGTAACAATGATATATTATTATTAATATATATATATATATTATATAAGATATAATTATATTCTTTGGAAGTTGAATTATTATATATGTTCCTATCTTTCTATATTTTAGTAAATGATAACAACAATCATGCATACATATGGTCAATCATCTTGATGAATACTGTAATTTCTTTTCTCCATATATATAATTTATGGATTACTCTAGATAAAAATATTTTAAAAATTTATTATATATAAACATTTTATAACATTATATATATTCATTTACCACGATCAATTTGTTTAGGGCTACTGAACTGAAACATGCATGGAAAGCAAAGCACTTATCACCGTAAAAATTTATTTCAATAAAAAAGTGTTAATAATTTAGAGATATGATCCTATATTTAAAAAATATAAGGTATTATTTTTATATGTTTTCTTATATAATAAATATATAATAAATATATAATAAATATACAATAAATAAATATTAATTATAATTGAGGTTCAAATGCATAGAAATCCTGAAAATTAATCATAAACTAGATTTTGTCTCACTTTTACTGCTATGAGACACATTTTATATTCACTACTTGCTTAATCTATGTTTTGTGTATAAAAACCACGAATATATTATGTTATGATGATCCCAAAAATTATCAAATATGAATTTCCATATAGAATTATTTTTTAAATGGTGAAGTTCCCAGATCAGTGTGAATCACTGAGAGGGGGAGGGGGTGAATCAGTGATCCTTTAAAACTTTTTACTAATTGATTCTTAATCAATTAAACCTCTATGGATGGTTAAAGCCTCGATCCACTCTTCTTGTATCTCTCAACCTTTCCCGGATAATGCAGTAATGAAAAGGCACAGGACACAAGGATTTACAAGGTTCGGCACCAAAGGCCTACATCCTTGCCATGCTCTCCAAGCATGGATTCTCCCATTATAATCTGTTAGTATTACAATGGTCGATACAGCTTCCCACCATATCTCTCCTGAGTCCCACAGGAGGGTCCTTATACTGCGTCCCACAGTGTTACCAGAGTCCCACTGGCCTGCTCCAGAATCCCACTGAAGACTTCTTCTCCCTGAGTCCCACAGGGTCTTCTCCTGGCTCCTCGAGTCACATGAGTAGCTCTTCTTCACTTTAAGGTCTTCAAGTATCTTCAGCAGTCTGGGATAAAGACTCCTGGCCTTTCTCTGTACCTCTGATCACTTGTGATGATCAGGATCATCTCAATCTACTGAAAACTCAGACAACCAATCTCTTTAACTTCAGTCTGGCTCAGTCTCACTTCAACTCTACTTCATGCACTGAGTGCATGGCCTTCTCAAATCTTCAAGAACCTCTGGTCTTGGACTCCTCAAATGCACACAGCCAGATTTAGCTTTGTTCACGTGTGCACGTGCATGCATGCATGCATGCACTTTCCCTTTCCTCTTCTTGGTGCAGTAGACCCACAAAGGGTGTAGTCACTTTAAGAACACACCTTCACTAAACTTCACACACTTTATCCAATTTGTTTACACACTCTTAAGTGTGTTTTACTTTGGTGTGAGTTGTCCTCTTCTTCTACTTCTCGGTGTTTACACTTTTAGTGAACACACTAGGTTCGGCCAAATTGTCTCTTTGCACATACTTGTTTCATTTTGCACACACTTGAAACTTGGCCTCTTCCCACTTCTTGTTGCACACCCTTAACCTGTAGGTTGTTCTTCAATTTTGCACACACAAAATGTGTCTTCACTTGGTGCACACACAAGGTGTGTTCTCGGCCTCCACTTCCTTTGCACACACACAAATCTTGGTGTAGTTCTTTATGCAAGCCTCGGCCAATCCCTTCTTTGTGCACACACTTAGCCAAAGGCACTTCCACTTTTGTGCACACACTGCCCGTAGGTCCTCTTCTTGTTTTGCACACACAAAGGGTGTATGCCTCGGGTTCTTCTCCTTTGGTTAAACACACCAAGGTGCCTCGGATCTTCTTTGCCACTTGTACTTTTCCACTTTGCACACAAAGGCACTAAGGCCTCGGGTTCTCCTCAACTTTGCACACCTACTGCCCGTAGGGCCTCCGTCTTTGGCACACACACTTCCACGGCCCTTTCTTTATTCTTGCACACAAAATACTCGGCCTTCTCAATGGGGCAAGGTGTGGTGGCCTTGGGTCGCGCAAGCCACAAGTGTGCAACCAGTGCAAGGCGCGCAAGGCCTCATGCCGAGGGGCGCGCAAGTGCTGCACCCGCATGCACTTCCTCCTGCCATGCAGGTACACGGGCAGTGAGGGTGCCAACCTCGAGCGCGCAAGGAGATGCGGCTGGGGTTCTTCCTGTCGCGCAAAGGAGGCGCGCAGGGGACCTCCCTTTCTTCTTCCGCGCAAGAGGTGCGCAAAAGGAACCCACGAAGCCAAGAATGGCTTCGGGCTGCTGCCGCGCAAGTGGTGCGCGCAGGGTCTTCTTCGCGAGGCAGAGCACACGCGGGTCTATTGATTTTCAAGAAAGGATCAGCGTTTCAGCAGCGTCTTCTCGAGGGCTAGGCCTCATTTATATAGGCAGAGGAGAGGCGGTTCTATCCGCGTGAAATAACTTCAAATTCCCGATGTTTTCGGGTTTTCAAGATTCGGTGAAATCTTGTTTTTCTCCTCAGTTTTCACCGCGGGTTCTTTCCTTAATTTCCTCCACGTGCATGCAACTTAGAATGCATGCACGGCCTCTTTAATTCCAATCCATGCAAATCACAAACACCTCATGGCCTCGGCAACTCCGTTTGCCTCGTCTTTCATCAAATTTTCTCATTTGTCGCATGCAAGTCTATTTTTGTGCATGGTTGTGTTCAGTGTGGCCAGACGAGCCGAATGGAGGTCTCGGTTTCGAAAATGGTGGCCGGGAACTCGAAATAGGTCATCGGGATGCCTCTGGTTCGTCGGCGGTCATCGGGTGGCCATGGAATGGCCTCGGCACGAGCTCGAGGTAGGAGACGCCTCGGAGCCGTCGGATCAGGTCTTTGGACGGCGTGGATTTGATCGCTAGTGGCGCGATTAGATGAGCGGCTTGGATCTGGCGCGCGATGAGACGGACGGCCAGGATCTCTTCCGCGGGAAAATCCCGCGTCCCACATCGAAACGACGAGAGGAATTGCCGTGGTTTATTACCCAGCCGCTCTCTCAACTCGCTAGTTGAACTTCCTCCCTCCCGGTGCCGCCCCGCACCGGGTTCTCTCTGCGGGCGCGCTCTGCGCCCACTCTGCCTCCTGCGGGCGCGCTCTAGCGCCCACTATGCTTCCTGCAGGCGTGCCACTGGCGCCCACTATGCACACTGCGCTCCTCCGGGAGTGCCCCAGGCGCCCATGCGGTGTCCTATGGGTGCGCCCTGCCGCCCTGGCTCGCCCCACGGGTTCCCCCGGGCGTGGTGCCTTAGCGCCCATGCCTTGGGGTTGAACCCCCAAGGTGCCTTGGCTGGCCTAATTTTTTGGCAAAGGATAGAATAAAGACTTTGTTAAAAACAAAGTTCTCCATATAAAACATGCCAAGTGCCAAGCCACTTCTTCCTCTTCATTTCTTCTCATCTTCTTCTTAAGAATTCCTCCATTCCTCTTAAACATTTAATCTTCACTTAGGAGTGAAATTCCTGAAGGGTCTTCCTTCAACCGATGCTCCTGAATCAAATAAACTTCTTCAATGTTCTTCAATGATCCAATTAGAGATCAAGTTGGATCTTCTTCAATTCACATGCACTAAGAGTTAGTACATTGACTTTAATAAACCACTTCATCCACTTAGAACTTGTGGATGGATCATATTCTAACTCCTCATGCATTGTCACTACAATGCATGGTCTTCTAAAGCTTGTTGTGACATTGTATCCAGTTGATACAAGTTCTTAGAACATAAAGAGCAGCTCAGCAATCGTCAGATTTTCTTAGAGAATGTTTCAAACCATCATCTCCTATGTCACTTAGTGAATCTCCTAAGTGACATGCATCTTTATGTTTCATGGCCATTCTCCATTGATCACCATCACTATCACATCCTTTGACATTCACATCTTGACTCCTTGACATCCATACATTCCAAGACAACTTCCTGCCTCATTGACAACAAATGCAACACATTGCACTTCAATCTCCCCCTTTGTATTTTTTGTCAATACACTCCTTCAGCACATATGAATGGGTCAATATGTGTGCCAATATATTCTCCCCCTTATTGGAAATCAAATGCAAAGGTGTGGTGTGGTTCTCTTTCAAAAATCTCTTCCTCCTTTTGAAAAGTATTTTCTTGAAAAACACTGAGAGAGGGATGATGTCACATGTTCTTCTTTAGCAAAGAACCTTTAGTAGATCAACTCTAAGTCTACTTGGGCTAACCCGGTGTAGAAAACAAGAGTGATGTAACCAAGGTACTCAATGCTGTCCAACATTCACTATACATGTGAGATCATGCTTCAGGGGTTTAAATTTTTTTTCAGATATAACAATGAATTGCTAAATCCTGCACATACTTCACAAAACTCATTTGAAAGTTCAGTGCAATGATAAAGCTCCCCCTTTCATCCATTTGTCTTCAATTCATACTCCCCCTTAATTGACAAGATAAACTCAATTAAGAAACAAGGGATGAAAGTATGATTAGAATACCTTCAGCTTTTCTCAAGATGGTATTAATCTCAGAATCCCATCTTCTTCAGATTGGCTCCCCCTCAAGGGGTGCACTCCATTCTGTCCAAACCATCCTCCAGTTGAGAATGATCATCATCTTCAATTCCCTGCAATGTTAGCACATGTAAATACCAATGTATAAGGGAATAAGATGGAACCTCCTTGGTTCATCAATGTGAACAACAAGGTTGAGAAGATTCTCTCAACCGAGATGTCCCATTTTCACCAGTCTTCACACTTGCACATTTGATCTTCAATGATGTTTGTGCTGGTGTGGATCTCAATACATCTTCATGTGAAATCTTTTTCTTCCCTTTTTCCTTAGCAATTGCCAGAACTTTATCTTCCTCTCTTTGCAGATCTTTGGCAAGTTGCAACTGATTAGGCCATATGACTAACAAGTCATTTGGAAGTGAGGCCTCAGTTTTGGAAATTCCACATGGTTCTTTAGATACTGTTAAGCTACCTCTCTTTGGCAACTTGTTTTCAATCAATCCCTTCTGCTTCTTCTGGATTTATTGTCTGTTTGAGTTCAGTTGGCTTCTATTGATCTCCATGGCTTGTTTGCAAAGATCCATGGTATGTCCTTTCTTGCCAAAGTAGAAGCATGTCTTCTTGGTGGTCCTTCTGGATGACTCACCCTTCTTGGATTTAGACTCCAAGGACTTCTTTTCCTTTTTCAACATCTTCTTGGGAGCTTTGTCAACTTTCTTCTTGCTTCCCAAGGATTCTTTCTGGGCCAGGTTCTGTGATCTTTTCTTATTTTGAGCTCTGGATACAGTTGGAGATTGACATGTATCTATTTGACCACTTTTGCACACATCCCAGATGTTATCAAGCAATCCAAATCTATTTGCAGTAAACAGATGTCTCTGGACCTGTGGATGCTGCTTCTTTTCTTCTGGCTTGCTCCCCCTTAGCATGGGCTTCCTCTGTGCTTTGGCATTCAGTGGATTGTACCAACAATCTTTTGCACAATGCCCATACTTGTTACAACACCAGCATTGTCCCACGAATCTTGACCTCTTCAATCCTTCTGATTGTAGGGTACCTTTCTTGACCTGTTGTGCTGTTTCAGGAGAGCATTCTTTCTTCAATGTCTTCATCCATACTTGTTTGGATTCATTCTTCCATCCTGCACTTTCAGTAGAAACACTTTTAGAAGCATGAGTACAAGATGGTATGGATGGTACCTTCTTTTTAGAAGTTGTTGCACTTTCACAAGATGATGTCTTTCTTTTAGAATCATCCTTCTCAAAGCTCACTTGAGTGGCAACATTTCTTCTTCCAGCTGTCTGGGAGGCTTGGGCTTTGGGTGATTGCTGATTTTTCAATATCACCTCCAGTTCTAAGCATTTCATATTGAGGGAGTTCTTCTCATCCTCAATAGTTCTTAGCCTTCCTTCCCATTTCTCTTCCAGCTGCTTTATCTGGTCCTCATGCACCTTGTTTATTTCATGCAATGAGTTGTCAAGCTCCTTCACCATTTTGACTTTGTCTTTGAGTTGAGCATCTCTGACATTCATTGAAACTTTGTGCAACTTCTCCAGTGCATGAAACACATCTTTGATTATCACTTTAAATAATTCTTTCTCAGAAAGGCTTCTCTGCAATTCTTCAGCAGTGTCTTCATATCTTTCATTGCAAAGAGAAACTGTTTCATCTTTAGCCTTCACCAGCTTTCTGAGAGTGTTGGTTATTCCAACCCTTTTTGCCAACTGATCTTCCATAGCATTGGCTTCTTCTTCTAACTGTGATTTTTCTTCATGAAGATCATGGATGCCTGTAGCTATACACTTTGCCACTTCCATGGGCACTGTCTTCTGAAGATATTTGAGTGCACTCTGAAGATCATTCATTGTTTCAACTTCATCACAGCGAGGACAGGCTTTCTTCATCTTCTTGGCCTGTTTCTTCTTTCTATTTTTCTGAGTCTTGGCAGATATCTCCATTTGAGTCTGGTCGCTCGTTTCCTCAAATCTGCACTTCATAAAGACTCCCTTGGATCTTTTAGAGGTAACCTCCCTCTGATACCAATTGAAGTGCCCAGATCAGTGTGAATCACTGAGAGGGGGAGGGGGTGAATCAGTGATCCTTTAAAACTTTTTACTAATTGATTCTTAATCAATTAAACCTCTATGGCTGGTTAAAGCCTCGATCCAATCTTCTTGTATCTCTCAACCTTTCCCGGATAATGCAGTAATGAAAAGGCACATGACACAAGGATTTACAAGGTTCGGTACCAAAGGCCTACATCCTTGCCATGCTCTCCAAGCATGGATTCTCCCATTATAATCTGTTAGTATTACAATGGTCGATACAGCTTCCCACCGTATCTCTCCTGAGTCCCACAGGAGGGTCTTTATACTGCGTCCCACAGTGTTACCAGAGTCCCACTGGCCTGCTCCAGAATCCCACTGAAGACTTCTTCTCCCTGAGTCCCACAGGGTCTTCTCCTGGCTCCTCGAGTCACACGAGTAGCTCTTCTTCACTTTAAGGTCTTCAAGTATCTTCAGCAGTTTGGGATAAAGACTGCTGGCCTTGCTCTGTACCTCTGATCACTTGTGATGATCAGGATCTTCTCAATCTACTGAAAACTCAGACAACCAATCTCTTTAACTTCAGTCTGGCTCAGTCTCACTTCAACTCTACTTCATGCACTGAGTGCATGGCCTTCTCAAATCTTCAAGAACCTCTGGTCTTGGACTCCTCAAATGCACACAGCCAGATTTAGCTTTGTTCACGTGTGCACGTGCATGCATGCATGCATGCACTTTTCCTTTCCTCTTCTTGGTGCAGTAGACCCACAAAGCGTGTAGTCACTTTAAGAACACACCTTCACTGAACTTCACACACTTTATCCAATTTGTTTACACACTCTTAAGTGTGTTTTACTTTGGTGTGAGTTGTCCTCTTCTTCTACTTCTCGGTGTTTACACTTTTAGTGAACACACTAGGTTCGGCCAAATTGTCTCTTTGCACATACTTGTTTCATTTTGCACACACTTGAAACTTGGCCTCTTCCCACTTCTTGTTGCACACCCTTAACCCGTAGGTTGTTCTTCAATTTTGCACACAAAAAATGTGACTTCACTTGGTGCACACACAAGGTGTGTTCTCGGCCTCCACTTCCTTTGCACACACACAAATCTTGGTGTAGTTCTTTGTGCAAGCCTCGGCCAATCCCTTCTTTGTGCACACACTTAGCCAAAGGCACTTCCACTTTTGTGCACACACTGCCCGTAGGTCCTCTTCTTGTTTTGCGCACACAAAGGGTGTATTCCTCGGGTTCTTCTCCTTTGGTTAAACACACCAAGGTGCCTCGGATCTTCTTGGCCACTTGTACTTTTCCACTTTGCACACAAAGGCACTAAGGCCTCGGGTTCTCCTCAACTTTGCACACCTACTGCCCGTAGGGCCTCCTTCTTTGGCACACACACTTCCAAGGCCCTTTCTTTATTCTTGCACACAAAATACTCGGCCTTCTCAATGGGGAAAGGTGTGGTGGCCTTGGGTCGCGCAAGCCACAAGGGTGCAACCAGTGCAAGGCGCGCAAGGCCTCCTGCCGAGGGGCGCGCAAGTGCTGCACCCGCATGCACTTCCTCCTGCCACGCAGGTACACGGGCAGTGAGGGTGCCAACCTCGAGCGCGCAAGGAGACGCGGCTGGGGTTCTTCCTGTCGCGCAAAGGAGGCGCGCAGGGGACCTCCCTTTCTTCTTCCGCGCAAGAGGTGCGCAAAAGGAACCCACGAAGCCAAGAATGGCTTCGGGCTGCTGCCGCGCAAGTGGTGCGCGCAGGGTCTTCTTCGCGAGGCAGAGCACACGCGGGTCTACTGATTTTCAAGAAAGGATCAGCGTTTCAGCAGCGTCTTCTCGAGGGCTAGGCCTCATTTATATAGGCAGAGGAGAGGCGGTTCTATCCGCGTGAAATAACTTCAAATTCCCGAAGTTTTCGGGTTTTCAAGATTCGGTGAAATCTTGTTTTTCTCCTCAGTTTCCACCGCGGGTTCTTTCCTTAATTTCCTCCACGTGCATGCGACTTAGAACGCATGCACGGCCTCTTTAATTCCAATCCATGCAAATCACAAACACCTCATGGCCTCGGCAACTCCGTTTGCCTCGTCTTTCATCAAATTTTCTCATTTCTCGCATGCATGTCTATTTTTGTGCATGGTTGTGTTCAGTGTGGCCAGACGAGCCGAATGGAGGTCTCGGTTTCGAAAATGGTGGCCGGGAACTCGAAAAAGGTCGTCGGGATGCCTCTGGTTCGTCGGCGGTCGTCGGGTGGCCTTGGCATGGCCTCGGCACGAGCTCGAGGTAGGAGACGCCTCGGAGCCGTCGGATCAGGTCTTTGGACGGCGTGGATTTGATCGCTAGTGGCGCGATTAGATGAGCGGCTTGGATCTGGCGCGCGATGAGACGGACGGCCAGGATCTCTTCCGCGGGAAAATCCCGCGTCCCACATCGAAACGGCGAGAGGAATTGCCGCGGTTTATTACCCAGCCGCTCCCTCAACTCGCCAGTTGAACTTCCTCCCTCCCGGTGCCACCCCGCACCGGGTTCTCTCTGCGGGCGCGCTCTGCGCCCACTCTGCCTTCTGCGGGCGCGCTCTAGCGCCCACTATGCTTCCTGCGGGCGCGCCACTGGCGCCCACTATGCACACTTCGCTCCTCCGGGCGTGCCCCAGGCGCCCATGCGGTGTCCTATGGGTGCGCCCTGCCGCCCTGGCTCGCCCCACGGGTTCCCCCGGGCGTGGTGCCTTAGCGCCCATGCCTTGGGGTTGAACCACCAAGGTGCCTTGGCTGGCCTAATTTTTTGGCAAAGCACAGAATAAAGACTTTGTTAAAAACAAAGTTCTCCATATAAAACATGCCAAGTGCCAAGCCACTTCTTCCTCTTCATTTCTTCTCATCTTCTTCTTAAGAATTCCTCCATTCCTCTTAAACATTTAATCTTCACTTAGGAGTGAAATTCCTGAAGGATCTTCCTTCAACCGATGCTCCTGAATCAAATAAACTTCTTCAATGTTCTTCAATGATCCAATTAGAGATCAAGTTGGATCTTCTTCAGTTCACATTCACTAAGAGTTAGTACATTGACTTTAATAAACCACTTGATCCACTTAGAACTTGTGGATGGATCATCTTCTAACTCCTCATGCATTGTCACTACAATGCATGGTCTTCTAAAGCTTGTTGTGACATTGTATCCAGTTGATACAAGTTCTTAGAACTTAAAGAGCAGCTCATCAATTGTCAGATTTTCTTAGAGAATGTTTCAAACCATCATCTCCTATGTCACTTAGTGAATCTCCTAAGTGACATGCATCTTTATGTTCCATGGCCATTCTCCATTCATCACCATCACTATCACATCCTTTGACATTCACATCTTGACTCCTTGACATCCATTCATTCTAAGACAACTTCCTGCCTCATTGACAACAAATGCAACACATTGCACTTCAAATGGGTATGATGATTAAAATTTTACCAAAGTTGTAAGGATGTCTTTTGAAATATAAATTTTTATCAACATTGTTTATTACTATATTTTCAATGATGACATTTCCTTATCTATCACTCAATAAAATCATGAAATTTATTAACTTATTTTTTTATTTATAATACATGGTTTCATTAAATTTTAATCATTTTATGTACTTATTATATTGAAATAATGTTTTTAAGGAATCGTATCTTTATTTATCTCATAAGTCAAAAAGCCTTATTCTTCCATGCTGATGTTCTCTGAAAATATTTTAATTATTTTTCCAATATAAAATAATAAAATTTTAAGTTCATTTTTACCTAAGGTTTAATTTTTTAAAAGTGGTTTATAATTATTCATCATTTCATTTTCCAAACATGATACTTTTTACATTCTAGTGAAAATGTGAGAGGAATCATTATTTTGACATATATGACATGAAGATAATTTCCCGCCCTTTATAAAACACAATAATTTTATATTCTTTCATATGATTCCTTTTATATTTTGAAAAAAATTTTTTCTTTAATTTTTAGATTTATTTACATTTTAATTATTGGATTTAAAATTGAAAATTATATTTTCCTCGAAAAAATATTCCATTGGATCTTTTAATGTAATTTTAATCTAAGATAACATCCTTTTTTATTATCATTTAATTGGGATGTTATTTAATTATATCATCATTATTAATTATCTATATTATTTGTTATTATTATTATAATATATTTTTTAAAAATATTTTTTTTCTATGGTTTGTGATATATGATGTAATATTTATGATCTTATTGAATCAATGAGGAATGATTATGATTATGAGGTGCATGGGTCCAAAATTAAGTATCTGTAAAATGCATCAGTTAAAAATTGATAACACTTTAGATAAATAGCTAGTATGTTAATATGATTTTAGGATCATAATTTTATTAGTGGACCTACAATTCATGTATATAATATTATCAATGTTCTTGGATATAATATTAATAAGAAAAAAATAGACCACTTTTTCAAATCCATAAGTTTATGTGTATAAATGGTATTGATGTACATAAGTTTATTTATGGGAAAAATTTTATGTACATAACTTAATTAATAAATCTATTTCTATTTATTCATGTTCCCAATGTTACAATCTTAATGTTATTTTGACAATTCGATGCATATGCATTATCTCAAAGATGATGACTAACTTTTAATGATTAAAAATTATTTGGATAATTTTACGTTAGAATGAAATGTTTTTATTCAATATATCTGGTTCGTTATCTATGATATAATATTTATGAAATTCTTAATATTCTATCACGATCACATTCTACTATGTATATCTTATTCTGATGTATGGTAACTGATTGATATCTTCTACGAATACCCTTACTGGCCATTAAGGCACACCCTTTTTATGGATTTATTTCCCTAGTATGAGAATAATGTATTTAACTAATTTTTTTGAATGAAAAATTAAATGTTATAAAAAATTAATATATTTCTTGAAATAATAGGATTATATATATATTCTATCGGGAAACTAAAAATTTACAGTCATATTGTTGATTATAATGATATGTATTGAATATTTATCTTTAATTAAATAATGTTTATATATGTAATATTTGGGTCACTATAGTTTCTACATGAAAAAAAGTTATGATTTTTGGTAAGAATATAAATATTATCCCTTTTTATATTAGAACCTTATATATTATTGATGGATAAGGACATATGATTATTTCCTAACATTTCCATTGAACCTCCCTCATGTTTGTAATTTGTTCCATGTATCTCTTCTGAGGAATTATATAACTAATCATTCTAATAAATTTAACATTGGGGATATATCAATGAACTATGATCCTTCATAGTAATATTAACCAATATAAATCATTTATCCTGTTGATAATTTGATATGGAACAAGTTTAGTCATCAAATTAATGTTCTATAGATGAATTATAATTAAAAAGTTGCTACATGGGAACACAAGCATGTGGAGGAAAAAATATAAAGTCAATTTGTTTTATCATATTACATGAATTTAGAGAGTAATATTAATTTTTAGGGGGTATAATGTAAAACCATGATATTTTATGATATAATTTCATATGAATAAATTTTATTTATACGATATCCTCTGATCCATGAATTCTAAAGTATAAATGATTATTAATAATGTAAAAAATTATAAAAATGATATAAAAAGTGAATTATGAATTGTAATAACTACATTTTAAACATATATACAATTTTTTTTTAAATATAATCATTATTACAAAATATGTATTCAATTTTAAATAAATTCATTATTTGTTTTAATAATATTTTTTCCACAAAATTGTTTTTATTCATTTTTGGTAGAAAAAAATATAATTTTTACACTTTTATAAACATTATTTTATAATAATATATTTATTTATTAAATAATCATTTCATAAATATGTTATATAGTAATTTTTGTAATATTTAGAAAATGATATTTTTTGATTCATAATCAATAATACTGAATTTTATTCAAAATAATCATTTACATTAGAAATTTAAGAAGTTAACTTTGATTTTAAAATTGTTTTAAAATTAATATTACTTAATTTATATTATAAAAATTTCATTTAGATTTGTTTGAATTAATTTTATGTGGATTTATGCATAATAATAACTTAGACATAAAGAATCTTTTTTTAATTCATTTTCACCGTGTTTTATGAGTTTATTTTTTAATTAATTTCATCCACCATTAGAGATTCCATTTCAATAAATGGATCCCATATTTGGACCAATAATTTAAAAAAAATTTAACCATTCAAATTTATTATTTGGTCTTAATAATAGTAATAATTGTACACGTTTGTTACTATTGTTATGGTTAAAACGGTTTTGATGAGGGTGTTAAACCAAGTGATAATAGTGGTGTTTTGAAATAATATTTTCTAATTACTATAATATTGAAATATTTTTACCAAATACTATTTAAAATTTAATTTAATTTTCATTTTGAATCATTATTCTTTATACTGAATTTAATTTTTTATAATGTAATAAATTCAATATTATTTTCTCCCCCATATATAGAACAAAACACAACTTTTTTTTCTAATTTACCCCACATTAGTCCTTCTACATCAACCAAAACCTACTCAATTATATTATAAACATCACTAGTCCCTAATTTTAGGATCATATATTCTTAAAATATCATTCCAATTGTCCTTATGATATTTTTGATGGAGGCTTACTAAAGAGGAGGTATCTTCTTACCCAACCTCTTACCGTTTATTTCTTCTTAATGTTCATTCATATCCATGGTATTTATCATAAATTATTTTTTCATGTATCATAAATAGACTAAGATGATAAAATTATTATGGAACCACAAAAATACACAATCAATTCCATCAAATGAGTTGTGAATATATCACTAGTGTGTGTGTGTGATCTACCAACTCGAGGAAAAAATACAATTTATTTGACAACACTGTCATTCCTGGATAGTTATTCATATAGGATTATTTTTTTATAAAAGATATTTTTGACATAATTATGTGTTTATAATTCTTATGTAATGTCATCCTTTTTAACATAATGCCCATGGGAAAATTAGAACATCCTTAGTGTATACATGTGGACTACGTCAAGCACGAAGTGATGGGATTCATTTCTAATTACCTATTTATGTAGATAGTGATACATATAGATTTAATGAATATATAATATATATATTATATAATAATTATTAAATATAGGATAACGTTTTTTTCACATTTCTATAATTCCATGTTTCAAAAAGTGTAAATTGCATTCATGCATACATACGAGTTACTATCTCCATGAATAATGTAATTCATTTTTTACTTATATATATAAAGAATGACAATATATATATATATAATAAATATATATTTTATTAAAATAATAATAAAAATTATTTATATTTTGGATCCATATTCCGTTCAACAGAACTAGAATAACTAAATCGAACTCACATGATATACAAATAATTAACACTCGAAAATGATGATTGTAATAAATAATTATTAATAATTTAGGGTTAAAATATTTTATGTGGGTCATACATGGTTTTATAAGTATTCAAAAATTATAAAAACTTTATATTAATTATATATGAGTTTAAATTGATTTATAAGAAATTCATATTCAATGTAATGGAATTTGGTATCACATATACTTTGAAGAAACATATTCTATATTTACCAATTAGTTCTTTTATGGGTTATATATATCTCCCATGAATATATTTTCTTATTCTTATCATTAGTATTTTGGGATATAAATATCTATCAAAATTTATTTCATTCACAGGGAATATGGTGAAAAATGTAGCAAAGCAGTAAAATATTAATAATGAAATCACACCATTTAAAGGTACTATAAATGAATAAGCTTCCAATAATTAAATTTTATTATATAAATACCAATAATCTCATGAATTTTCAGATAATAGTTTTATTTCTGTAGAACCCATGTTTTTGTTTCATTCTCCTCACTTTATGTACCAATTATTATTAAATAATGTTTTTAAGGAAAAATTACTTCAATTTTATCTTCGGATGAAAATCATTTAGATTCTATATCGAGGTTTTCAAAATATTATCTCATTTTTTGTTTAAAAAATATTATTTTCTAAAACATTTTTTACAAATAATTAATAATTAAATTCAATTAAAATGAATCAATATTTCATTTTATAAATGAAGATATATTAATTATTCACATAAAACAAGAATGTAATAATTTATTTTACATATATGGCATGACTAGAATTTATCATTGTCTTAACTACTCAATGATTTGAAGATTAATTTTTAATCAATGGATCTTTTCATGAATTTTTTAATATATATGAAATTTTCTTATTTGTGAAATGATATTTAATAATAAAATGTTTGTCTTATTCATGAAACACTATAGTGAAGTGTTAATGTTATTTTTCATCTATGATAGAATTAATTGATGATACTTATACATTTCTAGGGAAATTACCATTAATTCAATAAAATTTCAATCTTTTATTTGATTTTGAAGAGGATATAGGGAATCTTATATTAAATATATTTACTTTCCATTGGTTAATTATATGATGAATAAATGTTTATGAAACCATTTATTTTTCATTCGTTATATTATAAATCTATGATGAAATGTTTTTGAAACCCATTTCATTTCCATGGGTTATTCTATGATGTTATGCATAAATATTTATGGAAGAAAAATTCTTTTCAATGAGTTATTATATAATTCTATGATGATATTTTAATAATACACTATTATCTAAAAATTTATTCGATGATTCTATAATTAGATAGTTATAAAACCCATTTTGATTTCCATGTGTGAGAATATGATGGTTGGATGAAATATTTTTGAAAATAATTTACTTTCCATGGATTATGATATTATGATTTCCTTGTGATCTTATGTCACACATATATGTGATTTTCATTATAATATGTGTGGACACCAAATTATAAATCTATACAATTGATTCATTAAACACAGATATCAGATTAGATAATAACTAATTTAATGGGGGGTCTACCTAGTTCAGTATAAGGAATAGTCCATTATGCTAGTCTTGTGCGTAAACCCTATCTAATGATAAAATGGAATATAGAGTAAAAATATTTCAAAATTATTGTCTTTATTGTGAACCTATCTAAGGAAAACATTTTCCTAGTTTATGTGTATGATAAAAACTTTTTTCTTGTAAATATTTTATGATCTCGTTTCCGGATAAAAAGAAAATTCACATACATTTTAGAGATATATAATAAATTATTATTTAATTTTTATATGATAATACACTATTTATGTGTTTATTATTATAGAGAATAGGTTTCTATGATTCTGAAGGAAATGATGTAAAATTCTAACCAAAGTAAACATTACATGTTGTGAATCACTTATACGACTTTTAACAATCATTCAAAGAATGTAACAACTCTTGAGGAATGTTATGAGTAATTTACAATTCCTGAAAATATTAATAGACATGAATCATCAATACAACTCATGTTAGATTCAAGTACCATTATCCACCTATTTTTCAACTCATGAGAAGAAGAATGTCATGGGTTCTCATTATATGTCATGAGACATGTAAAAACAATAAATCCTAATAATTCAGGATTATATTTTCCCAAGATCCAAAATATATTGAGAAAACCATGGATTGATATTACATGACATGAGAATATTACACTTCATTTTATTTCCCCACTATTTAATATATAAAGAACACACATTAGCATAAAACACTTGAACATTTCTATTTTCACTCATTATACCACATTTTATCCCTTATTTTCTTTCCCAAATTAACTATAAACAATTAATAATAAAATTTTTATTAAATCTATATACCATTTAATGATCTATAGTCATCATTTATTTTAATAATTATTTGTTCCCATTTTGTTGTCTATATACCATTTTCATTTCCTTTTGATAGTGGCTTCCCAATATATTATTTTTTATTTTTTATTTCAATTATGTGTTTGATTAATTTATTTATTTTTATGATTTTGAAATAATTTATTCATTAAACCATAACATAAAACGTTCATATATCAACATTTTTATCAATTCATTGAGAATCCCTCTATTTTTTATACAATCATGATTATTACTATCCAAGGAGGAAAAACCACATAGGGAAAGGGTTGAGATTAGGAGTGTTCCAAAAATAATATATCTCAAAATAGTATATTGAAAACCATTAATCTATTAATATGATTACATAAAAATATTATTCAATTATTTTAGGAAACCCTCACCATTGGATGTTTTGTCACGACCCATCCTCGGGGCCCGTGCCGTGACTACCCCACGCTCGCCTTCCATAGGCCAGTGGCTGGCGACTAGCACCAAGGCATAAATCCCAAAAAAGGGAAGGCATTGCCTTTGTAAATTAAACAAACACCACAGGGTAAGAAAGATGTGAAAGTAAACACTAAGTAAAAACTTGGTACAACAGTAAGTGTGGAAAAGTAAATGGGCCAGAATACAAACCCAAACTGAAAGTAAAGTACCACTCGAAAGGGAAAATTGCAACTGAAAGGTAAATCCGCATCCTTGATCCGTCCACTAGGACTCCCACCTGAAGGGTGAGTACAGATAGCCTTCACAGCTCCTCGGGTCCAACCGTCCACTCCGAGTACGTTCCGCCTAGTGGTCCACCTCCTGATACTGTCCTGCTCCGCAAGCCTCAACCACGATCAGCGATGTCCATCATCTGGAACCAACACAACGTAGTGCGGGCATAGCCCGTGCAGGGGTGAGTATAAGCTACTCAGTAGGGACCCCGATACCCCCGAAGGTTTCCCAGAATCCACGAAGGATAAAACACAAAGGAAAGATACAATCACAAAGTAACATCCGACACTTCTTAGGTATATGCCCATACATATACCTAAGTCATGAATTCCAATACGCTCCAACATCCGAGTTCAAGTACACCCTAGTCCACACAGGAAATCATAACGTAAATCCACACAGGATAGCACAACACAATCCACAATGGAAGAAAAACAGGACTCATCTCACACAAGAAAGCATAATGTAAATCCACACAGGATAGATCAACACAATCCACAAAGGAAGAAAAACAGGATTCATCTCACACAGGAATACTTCTTTGTATGACGATAGAGATGATCAGGTATTTCCACTGATTCATCTAAGCCGTCGGACCCACAAATGATCGATAGGTACTAACCCCCCCTATGACCCACAAAGGATCTGACCCACAAAGTATTGATAGGTAACTAACTTCCGCAATGACACACAAAGGGTTTGACCCACAAAGGATCGATAAGTAACTAACCCCTGCAAAGACCCACACAGGATCTATAGGTGTTGGCCCACATAGGACCGCTGAGCGCTGACCCACACAGGATTAGACCCTCACATGATCTGTAGCACTGATCCACGTAGGATCGCTGAGTGCTGTAGTCGTCATCCTCGAATCCACAGGGGATCTCTATATAGTCGTCGCCGTCATAGTCACACCCAGCTCTAGGGTTCCCACACACAGCAAGCTCATTCGGGAGGGTCCGATCCATGAGCCGAGAGGCTGATACATCAACTGACACATAGTCCAGAGTTGATGTATCCAAAAGTTGTGTATCATCAATAGGAACTCAACGTCACAGACGGCGCGTCAATCGAATGCCCGGTCTGAGAGTTATTAGCTTTTTCGTCCCAGGGGCCGGGTTGGTTTTTACGTCAAAACCAACCCGACCGTACTCCACCTACGTCAAAACCTCGGGCGGAGTGATCCAAATGATCCGTCTCACATAGAGGAATCAAACAAAGTCGATGGCATGTCAATCAGACGTCCGAAGCTTAAGTTATGAGTGTTTTTGCACCGTGGGCCCGGTTGGTTTCGTGTACGAACCAACCCGGACGAACCCAAAGTATTCCGAAACCTTGATTGCGATATACCTAAATGGCCGTCTTGATCCAAGGATCAATTTGCTGCTGACGGTTCGTCGATCAAAAGCCCGTAGCTCAATTTATGTGCAAAAGACTGAAAAGGTATCCAACCCCCCATGGTCATCCGGAACCGGGTCAACCCGAACCGGGTCCGGGTCCGACCTGGATCGTGTGACCCGGCCCGGCCTTGGCAAGACCCGGCCCGACCAGCAGGTCGGCTCAGCCGGTTATGGCCGAGCGGAGCGGGGGGCATGCTGCCCTCGCGTGATAGAGCCGCGACCCCGTGTGGGGCCACCCTTGCCCGCAAACGCGGCACCCAGCCGCGTCCCATCCTTGGTCGGTCCCGCGCGGTCGCGGGACAGTAGACCCGCAGCTGCAGCTTCAGCCGCGGCGGTTCTCCACGGCGGTGCGCCGGGCGCCGCCGCCTTCCGCCACCGGCACCGCCATGCCGTCGTGGAATGCCGGCGGGTTGCTCCGCGGACCACCGAATGAGTTCCGGTGGTTAGAAACATACGCCGTCTTCGCCCAAGGCCCTCACGGGGTCCGTCCTTCACTGCGAGGACCTCACATCATCTTTACGGCTTGTTTTGTCGACGTCCACAATTTCTCACACCCAGAACGAAAGGGGCGGTGGGTTCAGACTTGTTCATTGGTCCACACCCACCGCGTTTGCAGTTTAAAAAAACTCACAACTATTATTTTAACAATCGTCGATATAAATCACAAAGATTTAACTGAATCAAACCCCTACCTCGTCGTTTTCATCAAACGCGAGTTCTTCTTGGAATTGACCGTCGCGGTAGAATAGGATCATCGCGTCATGGAAGGGGTGTTGCGTCGTCGCGGTACATGGCGTCGTGTCGTCGATCTACGAGGGTTAAAGAAAACACACAGATTTAATTGCACGTTTAATCCCACGTTGAGGAATAATTCCACAAAGGAATTTAAAAGATCCGAAATCCCCTACCTCAATCGGGTGATGATCGAAAATTGTCACGGGGAACGATTGTCATGGAAGAACGGCGCAGACAGAGATTCATCGGTGACGCGGTACACGGCGTCGCGTCGTTGATCTATGAGGGTTTGGTGTTCTTCGCGTTATTTGCGTTCTTCGCGTTCTTCGCAAAGGAGGATGAAGAACTTAGAGTTTCTGTCAGTCCTCTCAACAAGCCACCCACATGTGTTGGTCTTATTTTATTCTATTGCCAACAAATGAAAAAAAAGTTAGGAAATGAACAATTAATTTGGTGAATTAATGGTAACGACTTAACAGCCCAATTAATTGGGGCGTTAAGAATTTAAGAAAGAGGAAAAGAACGGTGGGGCTCATGTGGGCCCCACCTCACAAATATCCTACCAAGTGGGTAGGATATTTTTTGATTCCACCATATCCAATCAACTTATCTTAAGTGGCTTTAAGTGAAATAAAATAAAGTTGTCGCACCACTTTATTTTATTTTCTTAACTTAACCCCAAAAATTAAAAACCACACCCGAGCAAACGCAACTCCAGAAAAGGCGTTTCTAAGCAAATACCGGCGCTGCGATTCCATCGTTGCCCTCGAAATTTGATTCCGAGCACCAATTCAAAAGTTATAAAAACCCACTCGTTCGTTCACTGAACGTACCCAAGCCAAACTTCGGAAAATGATTTCGGGCACACCGGGCCTCGGAATCAGGTGCCGTCAGAAACTGCGTTCTTGTAAAATTCCAAAAAAAAATTAAGATGAAAAATTCCTTGAATTCTAAGGGTCTTTACATCACTCCCACCTCAGGGATTTACGTCCCTGTAAAGATACATCATAAAATTGGGAAACAAAAGTGGGTACTGAGCACACATCTGAGCCTCCCGCTCCCAAGTGCTCTCCTGGAGGTTCTCATGCTGTTATCTGATGCATACAAGAGGAATCGACCGTCCACGTAGGACTCGCTCCTATCGATCCTCGATCTCCACGGGGACCTCGGCAAAAGTTGCCTCATAATCAATGTCTAGCTCCCCATGGCCAATGATATGCGACGGTTCATGCATGAATCTCCTCAGCTAGGATACGTGGAAGACATTGTGCACCTGGTGAAACTTAGGTGGTAGATCTACACGATATGCCACCCCGCCAATCGTGCTGAGGACCTAGAATGGTCCGATAAAGCATGGAGACAACATGCCACCTCGGCCAAATCTCCGTAATCCACGTCGAGGTGAGATATGCAAGAAGATGTGGTCGCCATCCTCGAACTCCAGTGGTCTCCTCCTCCTGTCAGCATAATTATTCTACTAGTTCTGAGTAGTCCTCATCCACTCCTGGATGACCTAGACATTCTCTGTCATGGCCTGTAACATCTCCGGACCCACAAGTGCTGACTCCCGAGGGTCTATCCAGCACAAAGGAGATCTGCAAGGTCGGCCGTACAATGCCTTGTATGGTGCCATCCCAATGGTGGAGTGGCAGTTGTTGTTGTACGTGATCTCCCCAAGGGTAGGTGTTCTTCCCAGCTGTGACCAAAGTCGAGGACACATGCACGGAGCATGTCCTCGAGAGTCTGAATGGTCCTCTCCGTCTGACCATCTGTCTGAGGGTGAAAGGAAGTTCTCAGACGTAGTTGTATCCCGAACGCCTCCTGAAACCCCTTCCAAAGTCAGGAAGTAAAGCGAGCATCTCGATCAGAGACGATAGATGATGGCACACCATGAAGCCGTATAATCTCATGAAAGGAGATACGTCCCAATCTCTCCACTGAGCCCTGCTCTCAGATGGGTAAGAAGTGAGCCGACATGGTGAGTCGGTTGACAATCACCCAAATGGAGTCGTAACCTCTGGAAGTGAGTGGAAGTCCAGTCACAAAGTCCATAAATATCACATCCCACTTCTACTCTGGGACCTATAGAGGCTGTACCATGCCTGATGGTACCTGATGCTCTGTCTTCACCTACTGGCAGGTGAGGCATTGAGAATTGAACTCTGCCACAACCTTTTTCATGCCTGGCCACTAGTGTTGTCGTCTGAGGTCCTGGTACATCTTCCCCACTCCACGATGTACCACCAAAGGAGAAGTGTGAAACTCTCTCATAACCTCCTCTCGTAAAGAAACTGGTACCAAGGTTTGTCCTCTGAAAATGACGACGTGATCTTCTCCAAAGGAGAAATCATCAGGTGCATGTCCTGAGGATATCTGTGCACGCCGAATCTCATAGTCAGTGTCCCCACGCTGTGCCTCTCTGACCCACTGTAGTAGTGGAGGAGTGACTGTGAGAGACTGAAGGAAGACTGCTTCATCTCTATCCATGAAGGATATCTGCAGAGCAGCTAGCTGCTCTGTTGCCTCCTCAAGTATCTGAATGCCTGTCCTCCTGCTAAGAGCATCGGCTACCACGTTCCCCTTCCTAGGAGTATAGACTATCTCAAAGTCATAGTCCTGGAGGAACTCGATCCATCGCCAATGTCTCAGGTTCAGGTCCTTCTGAGAGAAGATGTACCTGACACTCTGATGGTCAGAAAAGACTATAAAGCCCTCACCCATCAGATAGTGTCGCCATGTCTTTAGAGAAAAGACCACTACTGCTAACTCCAGGTCATTGGTAGTGTAGTCCTGCTCATGTGTCCTCAATTGACGTGATCCATAGGCAATCACTGCCTGCTCCTGCATCAGGACACATCCAAGTCTGGTCCCAGATGCATCGCAGTAGACTACGTACCCTACTCCCTCCTCAGGCAACCTCAAGATAGAGGGCGCTGGTCAATCTCTGTCTCAGTTCCTGGAAGCTCTGTTGACATCTGTCTGACCACAAAAAGTGTTTCCCCTTCTTTGTAAGAGCTGAGATTAGTACCACAACTCTGGAGAAGTCTGGCACAAATTTCCGATAGTATCCATCTAGTCCTAAGAAACTCTGCACCACCGTCACGCTCCTGGGTGTCTCCCACGCTAGCACTGCCTCGATCCTCACAGGATCCACTACAACTCCTACCCCAGAGATGACGTGCCCTACGAAGTGGACCTCACGTATCCAAAACTGACACTATGAGAGCTTTCCATAAAGCTGGTGCTCTCAGAGTGTGTCCAGTACAACACGCAAGTGGTAGGCGTGCTCCTCCTTAGTGGTCGAGTATATCAAAATGTCGTCGATGAAGACCACGCCCAATTGATCGAGGTATGACTGAATGTTCCTGTTCATGAGGCCCATGAACACTGCCGGAGCATTGGTTATGCCAAATGGCATAACCAAGAACTCATTGTGGCCATACCGACATCTGAAGGTCGTCTTCTGCATGTCCTCGTCCGGAACACTTAGCTGATGTTAGCCTGACCTGAGGTCTATCTTCAAGAACCACTATGTTCCCTTGAGATGATCGAAGATGTCATAAATCCTTAGTAGTGGATACTTGTTCCTCATTGTCACCTAGTTCAGGAGACGATAGTCGAAACAAGGTCGCAAGCTCCCGTCCTCCTTCTTGGAGAACATTATCGAGGAAGCCCAGGGTGAAACACTGGGTCGGATGAAACCCCTGCCCTGCAAGTCCTCCAACTATAACCGTAGCTCTCGAAGCACTACGGGGTCCATCTGATATGGTGGAGTTGATATTGGGGTTGTCCCGGGGTACAGGTCAATATAAAAGTCTACCTCTCTATGAGGAGGTAGCCCTAGGACGTCGTCGGGAAAACTTCCCAATACTGATCCACCACTACAGGAAAACCAGGACTCTGCACGTCAACTGCTTCTAGGATGAGCCTAGCCAACTGATGAGTGATGGGCTGTCCTCTCCACTATGGTAGTCCATCCAATGCTGCAAAGGCTCCCTTCTCACCGGTAAAGGTGCACCTTCTCCCGTCGGTGCATACACATTGCACCTTGCGCATAATACAATCAATTTGTGCATGGACTATAGATAACCAATCCATGCCCAAGATGACATCGTAAGTTTTCGACGCCGCTACAAGAAGATCCCAGCCGAAGCTCTCTCCTCCTAGAGTATGCTCACACTACCGGCACCAGTGGGTAATCGTCGAGTCTGCTCCCGTAAAAGTCTCTAGCCGTAAGGATCGAGCCAACGACTCTGTCGGAATCTCCGAGCTCCGAACAAGGGCAGTGGTTATGAAAGAGTGACTCGCTCCATTGCCTATAAGAACTGCAGCAAGGGTGGAATAGAAACAGATAATACCTCAAATCATCTCAGGTGTGCCATCGTCGTAGGCCTCCCCTGCCTGGAGTGGTGCCTATCTCTGCCCGCCAGCTCCTGGTGGTCGGGGTGGACCTCCGGGTGGTGGTGGTGGTAGAGCCTTAAAGCGTCACCCACCACCTACTGCGCGGACAACTCCTCTGCCTCATCTGCCCACCCCCTCTGGACCGCCACAGTCGACCCTCTGCCTCTTCCTGGGTGGCCCCTCAACCGTCTGCTTCTCCTCGGCATGTTGGGTCGGGCAGTCATGAGCCATGTGGCCCGGCCCACCGCATGTGTAGCACTGCCTGCCTCTCGAAAGAATGGCTCCACGCTGTGTGCCCCGCAATGCTGAGCCAGTATCCTGAGGTCGTCTATGTGAGGGTCAGGTCTACCAGGACCCATGAGTCATCCATCGAATGCCTGCTGCAAAATACTCTACTACGTGCTGCCCCGCAGTAGGCCTCACTACAGAAAAATGCTCAACAAGAAAGCTCTCGATCAAAAGGGCTCGCCCCAGTACTCCTTCCTGAGTCAGAATGCTGAGGGAGATCAGCGATGCCCTGATCTCATGTCTCAATCCCTGCTCAAAGGTCCGGGCCTTGAAGAATGGGTCTCGTACCATGTCGGTCGAGTAGCGCGAGAGATTGGTAAATCTCGCAGAGTACTGGGCGACTGTCAAGCCACACTACCGCAGCTGGAGATGCTCCTGGATGTGCACCGCACAGAGGGTTGCTGGGACGAACTCTGAGCGGAAGAGGCTCTCAAAGTCCATCCAAAGGAGAGATGCCTCATCGTGCACCTGGATCATCAAGCTCTACCATCGGACCACTGCCGCGTGCAGTAGGCTCGCTGCGAGGATCACCATGAGGTCTGCTGGTGTCCTCACTAACCGGACAACTTGTACCACTACCTGTAGCAAGTCCTCGGCTGCCTGGGGGTTCGTATCCCCATGGAACCTGGGTGGTCGCTGGCACTAGAACTTGTGTAGTGCACTAAGGCGACGTGCATCGTCAACGTCTGGGGATGGAAGCATCGTTGGCTCGGAGGGTAAAGGTACCGCTGGTGCCTCTGCTGTCAAAGGGTCCTGTACCGAGGCCTCGTTGCTCTGTGGGCTGTCGTCACACTCAACTCTCGAAACAATAGCTGGCTAACGTCGTTGGGCCATCCTGAAAGGGAAACAGGTGCGCCACGGTCAGAACAGTATACCTGGTGAGTTGACACAATGTAATCACAAAGAAAACATGAAACACACATGCAATCAATATTTTTGTGCATTATGTCGAAAATCAGATGTCAGGGTCCTGGTGTACGGATATGTCGGCCTCCGCACCAACACTAGACTCCCTGGACTGATAAACTCACCCAATACTCTAAACATGATTTCTTCACATAGAAAAATATCAGAGTCAAAAGTTCTACGGTAGAACCAAAATCCTCTGATACCTATTTTTCACGACCCGTCCTCGTGGCCCGTGTCGTGACTACCCCAAGCCCGCCTTCCATAGGCCAGGGGCTAGCGACTAGCACCAAGGCGTAAATCCCAAAAAAAAGGAAGGCATTGCCTTTGTAAATTAAGAAAAAAAAAACAGAGCATGCTAGCAGTAGAAGTAAACACTACGTAAAAACTGGGTGCAACAGTAAGTGCAGAAAAGTAAATGGGCCAGAATACAAACCCAAACTGAAAGTAAAGTACAACTCGAAAGGGAAAACAAAAACTGAAAGGTAAAGCCGCAGCCTCGATCAATCCACTGGGACTCCCACCTGAAGGGTGAGTAGAGATAGCCTCCATAGCTCCTCAGGTCCAACAGTCCACTCCGTGTATGTTCCGCCCAGTGGTCCACCTCCAGGTACCGTCCTGCTTCGCAATCCTCAACCACGATCAGCGTTTTCCGTCATCTGCAACCAAGAAAACGTAGTGCGGGCATAGCCCATGCAGGGGTGAGTATAAGCTAATCAGTAGGGACCATGAGACCCCCGAAGGTTTCCCAGAACCCACAAAGGATAAACCACAAAGTAAAGATACAATCACGAAGTAACATCCGGCACTGCTTAGGTATATGCCCATACATATAACTAAGTCATGAATTCCAGTACGCTCCAACATCTGAGCTTAAGTACACCCTAGTCCACACAGGAAAGCATAACATAAATCCACACAGGATAGCACAACACAATCCACAATGAAAGAAAAACAAGATTCAGCTCACACCGTAAAGCATAACGTAAATCCACAAAGGATAGCTCAACACAATCCACAAAGGAAGAAAAACAGGATTCATCTCACATAGGAATACTTCTTTTTATGACGATAGAGATGATCGGGTATTGGAACTATTTCATCTAATTCATCAGACCCATAAAGTATTGATAGGTACTAACCCCCGCAATGACCCACAATGGATATGACCCACAAAGGATCAATAGGTAACTAACCCCCGTAATGACCCACAAAAGATCTGACACAAAAAGGATTGATAGTTAACTAACCCCCGAAAATACCCACACAGGATCGGACCCACACAGGATTTGTAGGCACTGGCCCACATAGGACCGCTGAGCATTGACCCACAAAGGATCAGACCCACACAGGATCTGTAGCACTGATCCACGTAGGATCGTTGAGTGATGTAGTCTTCACCGTCGAATCCACTGAGGATCTATGTATAGTCGTCATCGTCACAGTCACAGCCAGCTCTAGGGTTCCCGCATATAGCAAGCTCGTTCAGGAGGGTCTTCTCCACGAGCCGAGCGGCTGATACATCAACTGACACATAGTCTAGAGTTTTTGTATCCAAAAGTTCCGTATCGACAACTGGAACTCAACGTCGCAGATGACCAGTCAATCAGACGCCCAGTCTGAGAGTTATTGGCTTTATCGTCCCAGGGGCCGAGTTGGTTATTAAGTCAAAACCAACCTGACCGTACTCCACCTGCGTCCAAACCTCACGAGGAGTAAGCGAAAAGATCCTTCTCAATTAGAGGAATCCAACAAGGTCAGCGGGACGTCAATCGGACGTCCGAAGCTTATGTTATGAGTGTTTCCGCTCCGTGGGACCTGTTGGTTTCATGTATGAACAAACCTGGACGAACCCAAAGTATTTTGAAACCTTGAGTGCGATATACCAAAACGACCATCTCGATCCAAGGATCACATCACTACTGACAATGCGTCTATTGGAGGCCCTTACCTCAAGTTATGAGCAACAGACCGAAAAGGTCCGAAATGGGGGGGGGGGTCTGGGCCGAGACCGACCTGGCCCAACCACCCCTGGGTCGGCCCGAACCGGGTGGACCCGACCCAGGCCCGGGTCCGACCCAGATCGTGTGACCCGGCCCGGCCGGGGTGGCCCTACCAGGCCTGGGCCCGACCCGGCTCAGCCGGAGGGTCGGCTAGGCCGGTTACGGCCGAGCGGAGCGGGGGGGCGTGCTGCCCCCGCATGATGGAGCTGTGGCCCCGCGTGGGTCCGTCCTTGCCAGCGAACATGGAAGCCAACCACGTCCCATCTTTCGCCGGTCCCGCATGGTCCTGTGCGGTCTTTTCGTGGAAGGGGCGTCACGTCGTCGCGGTACATGGAGTCGCGTCGATGATCTCCGAGGGTTAATGAAAACACACAGATTTAATTGCACGTTTAAACCCAAGATGAGGAATAAATCCACAAAGGAATTTAAAAGATCTGAAATCCCCTACCTCAATCGGGTGTTGATCGAAGATTGTCACGGGGAAGGATTGTCATGGAATAACGTCACGAAAGGAGATTCGTTAGTGTCACGGTACACGGCGTCACGTCGTCGATCTCCGAGGTTTCAGCGTTCTTCGCGTTCTTCGTGTTCTACGCGTTCACCGTGTTCTTCACAAAGGAGGATGAAGAAAATGGAGTTTCTGTCAATCCTCTCAACAAGCCACCCAAATGTGTTGGTCTTATTTTATTCTTATGCCAACAAACGAAAAACAAGTAAAGAAATGAACAATTAATTTGGTGAATTAATGGTAACGACTTAACTACCCAATTAATAGGGGCGTTATGAATTTAAGAAAACACTCCATTTGACTTTCATTTAAAAAGGGTTTTTGTGCGTGCATTACATAAAGGAAAAGAAAGGGTGGGGCTCGCACGGGCCCCACCTCACAAATATCCTACCATGTGGGTAGGATATTTTTGGATTCCACCCTATCCGTTCAACTTAGCTTAAGTGGTTTTATGTGAAATAAAATAAAGTTGTCGCACCACTTTATTTTATTTTCTTAACTTAACCCCAAAAATTAAAAACCTCACCCGAGCAAACACAACTCCATAAAAAGAGTTTCTAAGCAAATATCGGTGCTGCGATTCCATCGGTGCCCTCAGAATTCGATTCCGAGCACCGGTTCAAAAGTTAGAAAAACCCACTCATTCGTTCACTAAACGTACCCGAGCCAAACTTCTGAAAATCAATCCGAGAACACCAGGCCATGGAATCAGGTTCCATCAGAAACTGCGTTCTTGTAAAATTCTCAAAAAAAATTAGAAAACAATTTCCTTGAATTTTACGGGTATTACATGTTTAAATTAAAAAATCTAAACTGATTGGAGTTGATTAGGATGTGACCACTATCCCGAAAATCCATTTTCCAAAGAAGCTTGGATTAATGCATATAGGTTTTAATCTATAATCGAACCAATTATTATTTTCTTCATAGATATATCTAGTAACTTTGATCATGATCAACTAGTTCCCAATGTATCACTTTACTGCCTAATCCCTATGACTATTCTATGTTATGATAGATGTTATCCTTTTTACCAAAACTCTAAAATTACTAGTATATATATATTATTAATGGATCTTATATAGAAATAAAAAATAGAAAATATGTCCCAAGATCAACTCAATTCATGAGGTCTTCTACACGAATGATTTTAAATCACTCGTTCTTTATCGTCCACTATTTCCCCTTGGGATTGACCCTATACTACCACTCTATATCATTATTATATAAAGTGTTTTTTGGGATAAAATAAATTAATACCTGACCATATACCATTCAAATTAAATGATTAATTTGTGCGTATCGATTTTTTGGAACTGTTTTCAAGTTATTATTCTTGTTTTTAGAAATAAGAAAATATTGAATGAACCTAATATTACTACTACTATCCAATGTTCTCTTTTAGATTATTATTTTTTCTTTTGGAAGGTAATACGTCATTCTTTACTTTTTCCTTGAGGATCAATCATTTCCTTTGAGTCATTAAAGGATCCTTGATTCCCACGTGGCATAGCTCTTTATTTATGAAATTGAATGGTAACTTTCTCCAAGTCCCTATTTCAGTACGGAAGACGACAAAAATCCAACAAGTCATAACCCACCTAACATGCAATTTTTTCCACCATCACTTCAAGGTTGTTAACCCAATAAATGATAGAACACCATTATTGATTACATAATTTCATCAATCAGTGGCGATACAACCATTATTATTCACTGTCCTCACTAGGTAGATATGTTTGAAATCAAACAAGGGCTAGATAGCATGATCCAAAATATGGGTCATTTCAACGGACATTAATCTCAATATCCTCATGAGAACATAGCCAACATCATAGAAGTGTATGAAATCTTTCAAAACAATGGAATATCCTCTAATGTAATTAGATTTTTATTATTTACTTTATCCTTGTTCATTAGATTCAATGATTTCTTAAAAATTCAATATCTTATCTGAATTACGATTTTGGATGAACTAGCGAAGAAATTTTTGGATAAATATGTTTCACCTATAATAACTTCTAAACATACAAGTTAAATCTAATTATTTTCATATATATATGGTTAATCATACTAGGAGTCCTTGGAAAATTTTATATAACTCACTAGGAATTTCCTTCTTCTTGATCTTGATACGTGGCTTCTAATGCAGACCTTTTATCTTGGTCTCCAACCCACCACTAACATAATAGTGTATGATGTCACTGATGGTGGTTTAATGTTAAAAACACATGAATTATGTTAAGAAATTATATATTATGTCTCACATTATTTTATTCTATGGAATAGTTTTTGTGGACTAACTTGTTGTAGAATCCACCATGATAAAGAAAACTCTAATCGAGCTATATAGGTAAGGGAAATGACTAAGAAGTTACAATATTTTTAAATAAATAATGGCCACCTCTCCCTCCTTCTCCTATAATATATATTCAATTCAATTAAATGTTTGATAAACCAAACGTATTTCAACACTAAATGGTAGTATTATATGAACAATTTCTCCAATATTGTAATTATGTTAATTAAAATTAACAAAACCAACAATTTAAGAATAAAAAATAGTAATACCAATGGACTCTGATTCTAAAAATGCTAAAATATCAATATAACTACTAGTGTAGAAGTGATCAAGCCCCAAAATGGATCAATGAAACACCTTGATAACCACATATCAATCATTTTCTTATTCCACCACAAAATTTACCAAAATATCATTTTCCTCAAATAGACCATAAAAAATTTATACTAACTCTAGAAAGACCAGCACAAAAAGATACACACCATTAGTCATAATTATATAATCTTATCATATCCATTTTTTCAAAAGTCATAATATAGTATGATCACCACAAATACAAAAACTCAAAATAATAGGGTTTCTCTCTAAAATATCAAACATCAATTAGGTCAAATCACAACGAACTTGTCTAATAGATTTCTAGTTACACTGCCTGGTAATACCAAGAAATTAGTAAAGGAAGAGGAATTGGATGTAAAAAAGAGGATTAAAAATTTAATAGATTTTTAGAAAAACCATATGCTGGATATAATAACAAATATGGGGAACTTAATAATCCTACAATATTTTTTTTGATGAATTTCAAGAAGAGGGAAAATGAAACATATCAAGATAAACATCTAAAATTACAACGTATAAAAATATATATGACACAATAGAAACCAATAATTGATATCTTCATATCATTTCAATTTTACAATTCACATTTACCATTTATAAAAAAATGATACAATCAAGGATAGAGGATAAATAAAAGATATTTTTAGGTATGTTCATGAAATTTAACATCAACATCCAAATTACTAACATTTTTTCCAAAATTGATACCCCTAAAAGGTTTATAAAGGAACTGATTTATAACTATAATAAATGGAATAATTTGGATTCATTTACCTAAATGAATAATTCTCTAATTGTATTATGTAGTAAATAACACGATAGAAGAAATATCCTGTGAGTTTATGAATTAGGTGAACCTAATGAGAATGTAACATCTGCAGGGACCTATGTGAATTAGAAGATATAATTAAACACATTATTATTAATCTTTTTTTCATATTGGGACTCAGGAAACTCAATCTGACTAGATTGTAACATCAATTAGTTGACCAATCCGTAATGTATCCTAGAGTTCTTCTCGTGGATGTTCTAGTAAATATTAGTAAATTCATTTTCCCAAAATATATACTAATTCTAGACATGAAAGTGGATTGAGACATTATGATTATCCAAGACCGTAAATTTTTATCCATTGTTAAGGAACATATTGATGTGAATTAGGGGTGACTTATATTCAATGTAGGTGATGAACAACTTTTGGTTGACCTAATGAAAGCTTAAAAAATAAATGATTCCCAAGACAACCAATATATATTTATCACTAAATAAAATATGACTACATGTCCATAAAGGATGATAATGATGAACCACATCTTAATTAATGGTTAGAATATGACCTTGATGGAACAAACTACATATAACCACTTATAAGAGACATTTTCTCACCTTTCATACCAATGGTCATTAAACCAAGAATATTGGGGATAAAACTCTCTCAATAACACTAATTTATTCTTTTATAAAAGCTAGGGTTATACTAAAAGTCATAATTAACTCATATATGACACATCCAGAATACTAAATGTTGATCAAGTTCTTATAAATACATAAAAATTAAATTTCTCTGGGGTGGATGATATCAATGGGATCAAACTCAAACTATTCCCTCATATAATTTTTCAAATATAAAGTGTGAAACCCTAATTTCAACCCCATAAGTGACTCACCCCACAAATGAAGGAGGTAATTGTGATATTAGTACTCAAACATATGTTTGGTGGAATGATTTTTACAATCGATAATAGAGAATGGGAGGGTATTATACAAGTGTATCCAAAGAAGTATTTCCATGGTATTATAAATAATAATGAAGAATAATTGATCTCAACTCGCACCATATATAGATATTGAGACTTCAAGGACAAAAGAAACATAAATACAAATACTAGGAATTTTCATTAAAAAATTACATTCATTGATAAAATTTTAGAGAGACTCACATGACATAAATTTAACAATTTATTGGGTGAATATTTAGGATACAATCATATTGGTATTGACCTAGATTATTAGTAAAGAATAAAATTAACAATCCAATTTAGTATCATCACCTTATAAATCATGTCATTTTGTATGTGTAATGTAATGGTGACCTTCCAATGTTATTGGACACATAAATTCCATGATAGTGTGGAGAATGTTTTAGTATTTTTTTAGTTAAATTTTTATTTAATGTAGATCTTTCATTGCATGATTAAGTAATTTTGAACATGTCTAGAATTTTGATGATGTGAACTGTTAGTTTTAAACTGAAAAAATACCACATTATAGTTCAAGGAGTGATATTCCTTAGAAATAAATAAAATTATTTTAGGGAATTTTATAGTATTATGATTAAGGAAATTAATGATATACATATGCCCTTAAATGTTAAGGGCATAAGTAGATTTTTGGTCCATGTATGATTCTATTTCTCCTTTGTGACATATTTGGAGAAATATTACCACCTAATTACACACCAATTAAAAAAATACCCATTTCTAGTTCACTAGTGGGTGTTTTAGAGCATTAAATATTTTAATGGAAAGTTTTTTGGCTACCCAGTTTTCATTCTACTATATTGGGAAGAATAATTTGAGTTAATATATGATAAAAAATATTGTTTGTAAGATATTTTTCAGGATACTAGGCCATCCAAATTTATATTCCATCTACAATTCTAGTCACACATTAAATTATTCATATGAAAACTACACCACCACTGAAAAATAGTTCTATTCTATAATAATTATTTTGAAAATGTTTTGATCCTACTTATATTTTTCAATGATGATTGTTTAGACTAATCATGAGGACCTAAATTATTTAATGAGTAAAAAGGATGCGAAACCAGAAATGATAGACTGGGTATTATTTCACCATGAATTTGAAGATGACATCAAAGACACCATAGGGATAGGGAATGGTTTCATTGCTAATTTCCCAATAATAGTATTATCCCTCATTATGTTTGAAGATAATATTAACATTGTGGTCTAATTCCCCAATGAAATTCCTTTTATACTATACATGAAGGTACATACATAATTTTTTAACATTGAAAAATATATTTTCATTGGATACCTTTACCAAAACCTCTCTTACCAGAAAAGGATGATATATTTAGTCCAGGCTTGACCATAATATTTTGATGAGTTTCTAAATATTAATGGTTATTCTTATGTGATAATGGGATGGTTCATCTATGAAGATGAGATCAAATATATTTAAAACCTATTCCACATATCACAAAATAGAGGGAATCACAGTCCAAAACACATATCCTTAAAAATCATGCAATTTTGACTTTATTTTTCCAAGATCCACCAAGATGGTTTTTTTGGAGTTCGGATTGATGTCAATGAATTGGGACCATTGGAAAATGAAATTAAATGTCCTAAAATCTGGTATTGAAAGTACAAATTCTAAAAATTTGGAAAATACCTTTCATGGGGAAATTCCCCAATTCACATTGACTATTCAATATCCTTGTTAGAAATGAATTATTAATGAAATGTTTAGAATAGAAAGCTACAACACATGAAATAAGAAAAGTGGTCATGAATTTATAATAGAAAATTTTTTAATCAAGATTTGGATTTCCCCAAATACTCATATATGATTAGAGAAAACAATTTCCCTCAAATGATGTCAATGAAATACTGTGAAAGTATAGAATCCAAAATAACAAATTAACTCCCTACCACTCACAAAAATTAAGTCTGTTAAAATGTAAAACATGGATATAAAAAACTGTTGGGAAATACTATTAGCAAAAATCAAAAGGACAATAGCCTAATGTTAATTGATGCACTCTGGTTATACTGTAATGTGTACAAGATACCCCTCACCACCATCCCCTTCTATGTAATGTATGGAATGAAATTCCATTTACCTATAGATCTAGAGTATCATTAATACTAAGAAATTAAGAATATGGATATTTATTCTAAAAAACCTAGATATTATGGCATTTTTGAGTCAGATAAATTTGTAGATATGGGAAAATATTCCATTGAATATTCCAAGATTTTTATTGATAAGTCCATTAAATGGCATGATTAGTGCATTATTCATGAAATTTTGTAACATGGAATAAAGCCTTATTATTCAACTATAGATTAAAACAATTCAATTTGAAGATAAAATTTATATGATCAAGAACCATTATGGTCATTTAATTATTCCCCTAGGGGACTATTGGAATTCAGAGTAGAAAAGAAACACCATTCAAACACAATTGTCAATAATTTTAGATATATCAAGAACCATTATGTGAGGGGTTTGTCCTGAATTTGAAATTCATCTGATAACCACACTTTCATTATCTCGATTCTAAAAATAGAATGGACTGGGAGGTAAAAAGGGATTGTTCATCATATAATCATCAATTATAGTGAAAATTTATGAACCCTTATGACTTATTATAGCCATAGATCATTGGTCTTAGGCCACATAGAGAAAAAAGTGAGAGATTACATGTCATGCAACCAACTACATGGTATGTAAGTTTTAGATATAAAACAATTTAACCCCACAACTCCCTCTGCCCCACACCCATCCAACTATTGGAATATAGGGATAATGAAAGTCTTCACTCCACCCCCACACCCATCCAACTATTGGAACCTGACCGAACCCCTGACCATTAACCCCACAACTCCCTCTGCCCCCATCACTATAACCTCCTCCCACCTCTATTCTAAACACATCACTTACTCATCTTGATAAATTCCTATTTTTCCACATACAATGGTGCACATGAAGATAGTGCACACTCCCCCACTGATACCACACTCGTGTGTAAGAATCCACCTCCAACAAAGCAGTAGAGGTCTCCTTCACCTCTATCACCTCCCTTTTCAAATTCCTCTAGATCCAGTTCATCCCCGGAAAAAAAATCATCCACCGAGAACTCCCATTCGATATCAACTAAGAGTATAGATGATTCACTCCCATATCTACACAAAAATTAAAAAAAAATCATTGAAAAGTAGTGTATCGTCTTAATATGTTTGTAGAAAAAGCCCATATGAACAAAAAAACATTAGATTTGGAATTTAATTCTCATTATAGAAATTAACAAGGATATCCTACACCTACATGACTACATGTTCCTCAATCCATAATTTGATGATTAAGATATGAACATAAAGGAAACATTCATATATTTTATGACCACTTTTGTGGTAGCTGTCAATAACATATACTTCAGAATTGGCATGAGACCCCATGAGTTCTTCTACGTAGAGTTTGAAATTATGACCGAATCATTATTCTATTGTATTCACCATTTCTAACGTAATTTAGGATCTTCATATAATGTCATGAAAATTAAATTCCATCATAAACAAGATGATTATTTCTTTGGAAATCAGAGTATCCACGATCCTCAGATTAAAAAAATAATCAACTATGGGGTGTCAGAATCTGAATTCTTCATCAATCATTGACTCAATCTAGCTTCAATCATGTTGGGGATCATATTTGAATAATCCAGTGGGATGTATTCATCTTCACCATATCCATTTGTCTACTTACAATTATCATAGTTTCTCAATTCATATTCTACTTAATAGTGAACACATGATAGAAACGAGGTGCACTGAGGTGTGGGTCATTCATTACTCATCTTATATGACATATCATTATTTTTTGTCTCCCTTCCAGTTACCTCTATCATTCCATTGGTGTCAACTCACTTCATTATTATTCAAAAAATGAATTTAAGGATGATGGATTGATAAATCTATCATTGTGTGTTAGAATACATTGATGTTGATAACAGGGCACCTAGAGACCATAATACCAAACTAGTACCTTCTCCTACCACCTCTTATCATGCCCCTACTATAGATAATCCATATCATCGTATCCCTCCACTACCACTATTCCATAACCCATACATTCCAGTAAACATAATCCATTTTACATATCTATCCACCATTACCATAACCATCCCACCCACCCCTTATGATCTTTATCTATCACACCAGTATATTCTGGTGAGCTTTTATTAGATATGTGGTCACCTAGGCATCCCATTCATAGAACCAGTCTCATTTACCATCCCTACATCCCCATACAAAACTACTCCCATTAATCGACCACCTCAAGTATGACCTTCAACCTCCACCATTCTGAAACCCACCACCACCTCTACTAACCTAAAACCAAAGTAGAATGACTCTAATACCCACCAAGAGTTTTCTGTAGAGATGTATTGGTTATGTAAGGTCTTATCTCCTTCATATTAAAATGATGCAACATTCATCAATCATGATTCCAGAACCATGACCAATGTATGGATCAATATATCACCATCACTAGCCATTGATACAGATGTCGGTACCAAAATTCCCCTCCAACAGTTGACCCACCATCCCCTTCTTCCATTAATACTATTGATCTAGCGGCCTATATAGTTTCATTATATGTTTAAGAGAGGACTGTAGATGAAAACCTTGTTGATTTAGATTACACTTATTATATAATTGTTCCTCACCCAGATTTTGTACTCTTTTTAGGATATCATATTTATTAGACTATATATTCCATATCAATGATGTTTCATCTCACTTATTATATACATGGGATACCTCTTTTGAATAAGTAGTTATTAGATTATTTTTAATTTTATTACCGTATCACATTAGCCATGACTATCTCTTATACTTATTCAATGGTCATCGATGTGCATTTTATGTCAATATCTTCCCTCATTCTATGGATGAGCAAAAATCAAGATGATGTGGAGTGCTATCTTGATGATATTACACTAGAGATCTATTAAAATTAGTGGTCATTTCCCCCATAAAACATCCAAAAAAGATCAATAAAACATCCCCCAATTTGTACAGGTGGATGATTACTTATGAGTGATATATTTCATTTTATGGTATGTTTGTCCATCTCTCTAACTAATTATTTATTTGTTTTCTCTTTATGAGAAGAAACCCATATTTCATTTATTTTCATTATTTTTGATTTTATTATTTGGATTTCTGTTTTCAATTAATTATAATTTAATATAGACTTCTCTTGAGGTTCATTTCACCACCATATATGTGTATATATGATCTATTTTCTAATCTTATCCACTATGTGAACTAGCCCTTTCCACTTTTCAAATTATGTTTCAAACCGGTGGACTATTGTCTTATCTAGTGAATGATTTTTCATTCAATGAATTTATGTTGGTATCTAAATTTGACATCAAGATTGACCATATATCTCCATGGAATGAAACTTATACATGGATAATTAGATTCCTTAAAATCATATTAAAATTTTCCAGTTTATTCTTCCTATGGTGAATTATTCACATATTTTTAATAATGATTTTTAAGAAATTGTGTTCACCATATCATTTTAATTATGGGGGATTTTCGCATGAACATAAATATCGATAGAATTGAATTATTTTTTATTGATATCTATATAGGAGGTATTTTTTATTAGGATTATTCTTTAAAACTGAAAATTTATTTCACACACTAAAATAGAATACAATTCTATATTGACAATTTTTGAAATCAATGTTTTTCATGAATTTTGGGTTTTAAAATGATTTATGAGTTTATCAATTTAATTAATATTCAAAAAAAACTATTATTATTTTATTGAATTATTAATTGATTTTTATACCCTTAGTGATTTACAGTAACTTTTTTATACCCCAATTACTGAGATGATTCTGAGCATGTGATTTCATTTACTTTTCTAAAAATATTTCTATAAAAAAAATTGAGACATGTATACCTTTAAAAACATTAATTGAGATATTATTGAGGCTATGAATAAAAAATAAAAAATTAATATTTCTGTGGAAATATTATTGGATCTAATTTTTCTTATGAACCGCCTTACAATATTTCATAATTAATGTATGTTGTTTCGTTAAATGACCTGTTTCGACTATACCTATTATAATATGACTATCCATTCCTCCCTTGATCACGAGTTTATGCATGACTATCCTTTAAAAATGTGTGGGGTGATTTTTAGCTGATGGAAATGAGATTTCATAACAGAGAAGTTGTGTTGTAGTAATTTACTAGATTTTTTTTTATGATTTGCATATTATTTCTTTCAATTTTATTCTTTCCTTATTCCAATGAAAAATACAAAATGTTAAATTAAAATATTTTTCGTTGTTTATAAGGAAGTTTAATAAATTCCATTTGATGGCTGATGAATCCATCTTAAAGATTATATGTGTTTAGGGGATGGATATGAGATATATCCTAAACATAAAATTTAAAAAATTTATAAAAATTAAATAAAAATAATTGAACATGGTATATTTTGTACTCATACTTGATGAAATCATGGACCAGTTTGATTTTTTTGGATAATGAAAACTATTTTATTATGGAGAATCAACAACACTAAACTATTCCTATATATAATACAACAAATATTACAATCTCAACATACTTTTGAGCCTAATATGTACTTTAAACCCCTGTTACGTTATCCATATAGTCATTTTAATCTTTTTGTTGAATCCCAAATGATTAATTTGGTTTTGGAATTTATAAATTGGATATGGAAATACCAATGAATGCATATGGTTAGGAACATGAATTAAGGTTATGATCATTACTATAGTTCCATTTTACCTTGAGGGATGATAGAATGTTCATTGTGTGGTATATTTAAAAATGGGTATGGAATTTTAGATATAGTTTTGAGGTTTTAATTGAATACTAATAACATATATAAAAGAACTAAATAATGATTCACATTTGATTATATATATATTTTTAATATACAAAACTGAATTTTAATTTATATGTTAATTTTTATTTTCACTATTTTAATTAATGGAACTTGTTTTTAATAATTGAATCTCTTGAAATCCCTACTGAGGGGTTTTTTCATGTAGACAAGAATGTTTTCATGTGTTAGAGAATTTGATAAGATGACATTATATATTCATCATAGAGTAAATTATTTAATTATTATTCATTTTTTTTCTTATAATACACTAGGTATGTGTTGATAATTGTATATAATAATTTTTAATGATTCAAATATAAAAGGTTGGAAACCTTGAAAAGTTTAACATTTCATATCGTGATTAACTTACATGATGTGTATGAATCATTCACAGAATGCCATAACTTTGGAGGAATGCTGGGATTAAATTACAATTCATTAAAAGAGGACTTGACACAAATCTATAATACAAATTTTTTAGGAGTCAAAGGACACTTCCCACTTAAAGATAATTTTGTGAGAAGAAGAATGTCTTGGGATCCCATTACACGTCATTAGAAATGTAAAAACATAGAATCATGAATATTCTGGATGAGATGAATACCCGATACTAAATAAGTAGAGAACACCATGGATCGAGACTAAAAAACAAGACAAATTGAAATGTTCTATAATTTTCTAAAAATTTATTTTTTAGAGAATGCACAACATAGCATACCACTCCTATATTTCAGTTTATATCATTATATATTGTTTTATCCCTTCCATTCTCTCAAAAATCATCACAAAATAATTCATATTATAATTTTTATTAAATAAAAGTTCCATTTATTGATCTACATGAGTTACTCAATTTATTCATTTACATTTACCATTCTAACATCCATATACCATTTCTGTTTCAACTTTACAGAGGCTTCACCATACATTTTATCTTTTTAGTGTATAAAATAAGTGTTTTTATTACTTGTTCTAATTACGAACAATTAGATTGCTGATCCTTTTATTTTGTGATTTCTTATTTCTAATATTTTACCATCTTTTCGAGCATGTCTTCCATTGTTTCCTTGATGTTAATTATTATTGGTAAGATTGAATAAATTTATAAGGTAATGTTCAAGAGTGGTTGTGTTCTAGAGTAATGAAATATTTAAATTTAGACTTTGTAACCTTTTTTCA
Organism: Viscum album; assembly: GCA_963277665.1. NCBI lineage: Eukaryota > Viridiplantae > Streptophyta > Magnoliopsida > Santalales > Viscaceae > Viscum > Viscum album. Next base: position 847,266,912 of record OY728164.1, on the reverse strand, counting down.
GGTAATCATGTTATATAACAAGTTTGTAATCATTTATTTTAGCTATCCCTAAACATGGGAAGATTAAATAAAAGAACTGGACCTGATTAGAGTACAGTTGGATATTACTCTAATAATATGAATCTTTCTCCCATATAAGATATGATTACTGATTGGAGTTTGTTAGATATTTCAGAATAAATTATTAATTTCCACCTATATAGATTTATTTTTTTGAACATAATAATTGACTTTGTTATGCACTGCTTCACAACCAATTACCTACAAATATTCCAATATAAGAATGATATTATCCTTCTTACTGAAACACTGAAATTGGGAATGATCCTTGAAATCTTCTTGAATATAATTCTAAATTCAAACATGTTATTTAAATATAAATATAAATTCAATTAGATAGGACTTCATATATAAAGGGTTTAAAGTCACGGGTTCATTTTATGCAATCATTCCCCCCAAAAAAATAACCTCTTACTTCAAATTTTTTATGTTATTATAGAAATTATAGTTTGGAATAAAAATAAATTATATTCGTACTATATCGCACTCAAATTAAACGATTCATATGAGAAAAACATTTATCATGTTCATTAACTACTTTATGATTAATTTCTTATTAACATTCGTGCATTATTCTATGATTTTTTATTATAAACTATGATATTCTGTGTATGTTATCCAAATGTTAATATCGTGATTTGATACCCTTATGCTCATCTTATTCCATATTAGTCGTTGATATATCACTTATTTTCCCTTACTGATCATCTAATCCCACCCATTCTTATGTTTCCCTTCTCGAGGATATGATAATGTGTTTTATGTGTGATATTTATAATAAAGTAGTTAGTCATGAAAAATTGTGGTGGATATGATATAGATATCTTATAAACAAGTTGTTTATTTATGATTGGTTACAAAAAAACCCAAATCTATATGATTATTTCATGAATCATAATTTCATTTAATGAATAAAAATTTATTGATATGTGATATCTATTTATGAAAACTTTGAGTCTTTATACGTAAAATTAATCATTTAAAAAACTGAACAAAGGAAGAATCATGTTTACAGATAGCTCCCATTATCAAAAGATATTTATCACATTAAATAATGAATTAGAGGAATATTTAATTAAAGGTAATACCATCACATCCAAATATTCCCATAATCATGAATGACACATAAAAAGTGAAAACAACACAATCATAGAAATGAAATAATCCCAAAAAACAGTTGGTTTGATATATTTATTGAAAAAAAATTTAATGGATATCATTGGATTTTCTTAAAAGTACAAGGGATAACATATTTTTAGATATTTACTGTTAGAATAAAAATTTCATTGTCTTGGAGAGAAGCATAAATAACACAATAAGAAATAATACACCATTTTTTGAGATGGATTCCATTGAAAAAAATTATAAATGTATTTGATATCATATTAATGAAATATAAGAATAAATATAAAAATAATAAAAATGTTAAAGAAATAAAAGTAGATTTATAATGGATTTGGAAAAATAATTTTCAATACATAGTGAAAAATGTGATGAACATAAAATAAAAAATTTGGGGTTGGGATTCAACTTATAGTAAGTCATGTTTTATTTTATCACATTTATGGCTGTTTTATAATAAATTTATATTTATTAGAAAATGATTCCATATGTTTTTATATTAAATTTTTCAATAATTATCAAACATAATCACTTGAATTTAATTATATATATATATTTTTCAATGAAGCAATAACTTGAAGAGATTTCTATTTAAAATTATCATAATTTATTTTGATTTTAATATTTTGATTATTGGTAATATTAAAATTTTATAAATTTTTTACCGAAACATATAATAATATAAAATTTATTTTCACTATATAATTTACACAATACATCAATTTAGGTAATGGTAAGTAAATAGTTGACAACATACTCATATAAGGATGAAAACATCCATTACCAAGACAAATCAAAAGATGGTTATAAAGAGTATATACTATAAATTGATAAAAATAGTTATAGTAGTGTAATTATAATATTAGTACAGATTTAAAATACAATATAAATGTTTTATAATTTTATAAATTTAAGAAATGACTGGGTTAGTTAAAATAAGATTACAAATAAAATATTGAATGAGATTCAGAGTTACCTCTTTATGGAAAATTTAATTTTTTATTAAAACACTAATGACCTTGGATTTTGTAGCTGTATAAATAAATAAAAGTAATATGATAATATTTATATGTGGAATTGATAGATGTTTATATTTTACAAGATAATAGAATGTGATTCTTGATGGATAAGGATACAGGGTTTTTATACTTTATAATAGAGATATTTTGGGTTAAATGAATAGTTTTTTACCATTTAGAAGGAATAATTTTTAATCTGATCCATTTCCATGAATTTGAAATTTAATAATTAAATACATATGGTAATTTTACATCAAAATAAATCCAAAACATAATACATGTTTGAAATAAATTAATTAATTTAAATGATTCAGTACTAGATTTTTGTAATAAAAAAATATGACTTCAATTTCTAAACATCAATATTAGTCCATTAAATTCATCATTTTTTACTAAATAATTTTATTACATAAAAAATAATTATTACCATAATATTCATAAAAATTATATATTATTTTTATATTATGATGTGGTCATAAAATGTTGGGGATTTATAAATAACTATACCTTTATACTAATCAGTAACCAATAATTTTCACTATAAATATAAACATATATATACCTAATAAAATTTCAATTTAAAAATACCAAAGGTTATAATAAATTTAATTAAATAATTCTATAAATGTATAATTTTTTAAATTAATACCCCTTATTTATTGAAAAATGTAAATTTTTATTATAATATAGTGAATTTTAAATCCATTAGTAAAATAAAATATAATTTCATTAATCATATTATCATTAAATAAAAATAATTACTATGCTATCAAAACATTTTATTAAAATAAATTTTATTTAAATTATTTATTTATCATTAAAATATATTTTAATGAAAATATTGTATATATGTTGTAAAAAAATACAATTACATATTCTTTATGTCCAGAATTTATTTAATATATTTTATATCAATATTTAATTATATTATGATTAAAATTGAATATATTAAATTAATATATTTTAGGGTTAATGATTTTTATTTCATGCTGATGGTGTCTTATACAATACATTTTTTATAAATATGAAACATGTTTAGTTAAATGTTTAGTTCCTTATATAAATGTCATGGTTGTTACACTCTCTCCCATTAGAAATATCATCTATGAAATTTCATCTTGTAACCTAAATTGAAAATTAATGCATTACTTATATTTCATTATATCCTTAGGATCCCTTGTATCCTCTTCAAACTTATTGTTCCACCAATGAACTTTGACAAGGATATTTATTCTATTAATTATAACGTTGTCTATAAGGTATGATATCTTCATTTGATACACCACGTAATTGAGATTAGGCTCCAACTATAACACCTATTTATTTAGTACATATGAGTTATCATTTATTTAATTCCCTAAAATGGATATATGGAACATTTCATTAACCTAATACATCTTTGGTGGGAGTTTCGGTCCATATGACATAGCTCAAATGTGATAATGAATCTCTTGGGGCCCAACCTATCAAATACATATCATTCACAACCTCCCAAGTATCATGAATCTGTTTCATATAGTAATATAAAGTAATACATTATAGCCAACTTTTATCTTATGTTCACGTTGATATTTTTTAGCATACCTCATTTGTTGACTATATGCTTCTTTGAGGGTTTTCAAATGGATCGATCCTTCTCTATAATTTTTTGACTAGTCATGGTCCAAATATATAATATTTTTCAAATTCATCCTAAAATATTGATTTTCATAATTTATTTATGTAGACAGATTCATAAGGTCAAATTAAAATGATTGAGTGGAAGTAATTATTCTATAAGGAATATACTAAATTTAGACGTTGAATCGGTTTTCAATTGATATTTATATAGTAAGATATCATCAAATTATAAAATATATAGATTTATTATTAATTTTCATATGTATTATAAGTATTATATTATGTAATAAATTTTAAATATGTTTTCATGTTATTATCATGAAATTTCAAATAAATTTAGGTGAACTGTAGATATTTTCCAGATTCAACAGATTGTGATGTTCCAGGCAGCCTCATCGCTTCTATGAATAAAATATTTTTATATTGATTGAGTAGGTATTCTTCAAGATAGTGATGATTTGAGTAGTCTCTATAAGATAGTATGTGCATAAAAATATAATAAATTATTTCCTTAAAATAAGTCAATTTATTTCATATCTTTGTCCACATATAACATGAAGCATGAACAAACCCAAGATATATTTTGATAAATTAATAACATTAATGTATATCTACTAACAATGTCGCATTTTAACATGTATGAATGAATATGAAAAATAAATTTATTATTTTCTAGTATATAGAAAATAAATTCTTAAGTTCTTGTTAATTTCATTCGATTAGTTTGCCTAAAATTTCTTACAAGATCAGTTATTGTTTTTAAAAAATATTTTTCTTAATAGTTATCTATTAAGCTAAACAAATTTATATTTCAAGAAAAATATGATTAATTATAAATTATTATTCATATTATTAATTTATTAAAATTAATTTATTTAATAAAATATTTGAAATAAGAAGAACAAGAGTAAATATTTAAAAATTTTAATTTCAGTTAAAAAATGTTTTTGAATTTTTTTTCAAGAAATAAAATTATAAATTTATTTATTTTAAAATAGTGGAATCAAATTTCATTTTTGAGTTACTGAAATCAAATTTAACAATGTATGAATTTTTGAGAAAATCCTTATAAGGTTTATTTATGTTGAAAAACATAATTATCATGAAACATGTAATTTTTATGAAATTTTAATTATTTTAGAAAAATATAACGATTTACTTAAAAAACATGACTAAAAATTGAAATTATGTATAAAACTATATATTTTAAAATATTCATATAATATATATAACATGTGGAAGATATTTTTTACAACTAATTAAAATGTAATTTTGATAATAAAATTATTATCTTTTTTTGTTGAATCTTGTATTTATAAGGGAGATTATTATTTGAATTTATTTAGAAGCCTCATATCTCTTATATATTCACTAATAAATAAATATTTAATTAAAAATAAAGACTCAAAAAAATAACTTATATATAAAATTAATTTTATAAAATATTTTATTATTATAAAAATTCATTTTATAAGATTAAGAGTAATTAATATAAAATAATATTTTAACGCATTTAGATATTTTGTTTTACTATATAATTTTAAAAATAAATTAAAATTTAATTAAAATTTTTTGGAAAATTTTCATTCTTTATCATATTCATTAAAATCTATTACCATGAGTAGATTGTAATGACCGAGATCAATATAAATTGGGCTAAAAGATAAGGGGTTAAAAAACCATAAAACAGACAAGACTTTCAAAGAAATTAGTGTTTGAGGGGAGTGTCAGACCCCACTCATTCTTATATCTTCTTTTCTCCATCTTTTGCCCTCTGAAACTTTAATAGTAACATTAAATTATTGAAAATGCATGGGTTACTCCAAAGAATACAAATCCATTCGCATTTAAAAGGGTAAAATATTCTCCACCTCATGATACTCTATTACATTTAATGAACTCACTAAACACGGACACATTAATCCTCATAGAATCCTTTCCAATTTTGACAATCATTTAGCCTCATTAAATTATCATAAGTACTTCATTTCCAAGGATATTACCATTAAAATGTTTACTCACTGACATGTGTATTATAAATTAGTTAGTTTTTTTCATAATTATTATCATTAATTTTTTTATATAAACAGTAATATAATAATAATCTTATTATTAAAATAATTTTTCATTACTAAATTAAATTAATAATGATTATTTATTAATATACACCATCCATTAAAAATCATGGTCTATGAATTGTGTGGATTACCACCTACACAACACAATGTGCTTCGTTTTCTATCACCACCATATAAGGATGGAAATAAGTATGGTATTAAGTGATAAATATTATTTATATGAAATCATTAGTTTTTTATTTTTATAAAATATAGAACCTATTAATTATATTATCAATAAATTATCATCATTAATTTACTCCTAAAAAATAATTGTACTAAGAGGATGATCACTTTCTCAAATTTTTTAATGTTCTCATATACATTATTTAATATTTTACCTCCATACTATTATGATATTTGATGATAATAGAAACTAAATAATTCTATTATGATGCTATTATATTTATATCCAAATAAAAACAACTTATACCCATTTATTAAATAAGTATATATTTAATTTTTGGTTTGTTTAACCACCTAATTGGATAATAATATGAATTTTTATCATGAAAGAAAAATGGAACATAATTACTAGTTTAATATGATATCAAAGTGTAAATAATGATTTTTTGGTTATGGAGATGTTATATAACTAATTATTTCATTAATTAATAAAATATACTCTCATCATCAGGAAACTCTGAAATTCATTTAATTGATTTCAAAATCAATTATAAAGGTTAATGCACTGATGAATGAAATTTCTATCCTAATATATATATATATATATGTTTAATGTTCTATTAATTATGGTATTTGATAGAAGAATGGACATGGACACTGTTATTATGAAACTAGTTAAAAAATTATTATTATAAACCCATAATGTTGAAATTCTTTAACATTCATCTATATAATTCTTATTAATGAATTTTAAATGTAACACCCTGACCCCTCTAAGCTGGGGCGAACACATGACATGTGATATAGGCACGATTAGACGGAATGAAAAATCCTGAAGGAATTATCAGTTTAGTAGTTTTGAATAAACTAGATACATAGATGTAACACAATTACATTGAAAAAGGTAACAAATAACAATACATAACAAAACTAAAAACTGCAACCACATAAACTCAATAAATTACCTTCCCTTCATCACCTGTTAAAGGTAAAAAAGGAAATGGGTGATCTCAAACGCTTTGTAAGTGTTAAAAATAGTAGAATCATGAAGACAATAATAAGTGAATAATATTTATTCTGATATAATCAATATGCCATGGGGAATAAATGAAAAACAAATTTCGTTAATAAACTGAGAATGAAACTGCATGAATAGATTTTGTCATAGTAAAAATATCATGGATAATAATAATAAAAGATTATTAATGAATATAATTATATATAATTGGATTTCATTTATCTAGAACATGAAACTATAATACCATAAAAATAGTTTAGTATTGTGGGTAGAAACCTATATGATTTTTGGAAACAAACTCGAAGGGTTTTTCACCCACTGATTTGTCACATGAGACCTACCGATGCATCAAGGGGATATAGAGGGCCCCAACGGCCAATGTATTTCCAAATAATTCCTTATAAATATATTTAATACCATAGAAATATTCCATTTCAATATCCATATAGAGTTGACTATACAGATTCATCAATATTTCCATAATTAAAATAACTTTCAAAAATAAACACCGTATGTAAAATGGTATATGGTTTAGTCAAAAAATATATCAATGATATGAGATTATTGATATTTAATTTAAATATAATTTAAAATGAAAAGTGATCACAAATGGGAAGTAGGTACACCATATAAGGATTATTAGGTACACAATACAATGTTTGTCAGAACGAAATAGTAGTTGAGATAATGTCTCTTACCACAATGTAATCGGTCAAATCACTTGACCAGAACTAAATAAACCTAAAAATAATCATTTAATAAGATGAATATAAATATAATAATGTTATTATATATCATACGGTAGTAAAGATATACCACAAATATGATATAAGTGGCGAACAAAGAAAATCTCACAGAAATGAAAGTGAGATGGGAAACCCTTTACAAACATTTCAACATTGTAACAACTGTTATTGAGTGGGCTTAATGAAAGGTAAATGTGAATTAAATTATTTATATGTCACAAGGTAAGTATGGGGTATGTGATAAAACATACCCAATCATTAGTAATTATAAATAATAGATCCCAACATAGGGGAGATTCTTGAACAAAAGTGAGAGAGAGGATCCATTAAATTATGCTCAAGGGTTTTATTGTTTGTTCTTAATGACTTGAATAACAAAATTTAGATTCATTAATTAATAATTACATAATCTCATAAACATTTAATTGATATTTTATAACCTTATTAAGATCATAAATGGATTTATTTAAGGGTTAAATGGATTTAATTTTATTGTCTTGGAAGAATTTTCTTAACTGGTTTCATGATTTGCTTACTTGTATTCATTAATGGAAGATCATTTGAAATGTTGTTAAACATAGATAATTGATAAAATAAATTATCAGTAAAATTAAATATATATAAATTTTCATATAATGATTCTGGTTATATACCATGATGACGACTCATTTGAAGCTTTAAAATAAATTCATGGATTTGGCTTGGCGGTTTTGTGCACAATAAACTTGTATTGTATTATTCATCCATATTATGAACATTTTAAGAGTCCAGAACATTAATAAAGGTAAAATAAATATATTATTACCTGACTACAACATTGAAAAAGTTTCATGACAATTATTGAAGATATTAATGAAAATTGAAAACTCGTCTTCCTTGATTGTGATAAATTTACACATCTCGGACGGTGTTTGCGTTTATTGTATAAAAGGAGGGAAAAAGAGAGATTATGAGGAAATATTCCATTAGAAAAATGAATATAAATTACATGTAAAGTAATAGAATTATCATGGAATTTGGATGAGGGGAGGTGATAAGGGAGACTAAAATAATGGAACTTTGTATCAGAAATTGAATGAAAATAGAAGGATGTTTCAACTCTTGAGTACTTTTCCTTGAGAATCTCTTTACGGCCTTTGTTTTAGGCCTTTGGGTGATAGAATCAGGTCATGAACGTGGGTAGAGGTCTTGGGAAGATTATATGGAAGAATGTAGGCGAGTCTTAAAGCTTGAGTGGTGTAGGAGGAATAGGGGGTGACGGGTGGTTTATATAGTGTAGGGGAGAGTAGTTTTCTTAATATTATAATCATTAATTTATTATTTCCTCTCACGATAACCACTAGTGAGTATTCCATGACCAAGAAAAATAAAATATCCATGTGAATTAGAACCAATTGGTATTATATAAGCATATCATCATCAATGACTCAATAATTACATTATTTAGCATTTATCGTAAATTATCGCATTTTACTATTCATAAAAATTTAGGTATTTGAAAAAAACCCAAAAGTTCACCATAACCATTTTTCAATGAGTAGATTCCAAAAATGAATTCCTTTATTCAAAAATAATTTTCTAAAAATATAAAATAAATATTTAAATAAAATAGTTATTTAATTGAAAAAATAAACACCTAAAATATTCATCTTCATTTTTATGGTGCCTAAATTCCCTTATACACTCAATGGTATGGATACCATTTATAATAGTCATATTACTATTCATAAGGGTAGGTTCTATTAATAAGTATAGGTTACTATTCATAAGTGTAGGTTACTATTCACCAAGAATTAAGTTAATTCTATCACACTTTAAATATCATCTTTAACACAACCGTGTATGTCAAATTTTAAAAATGAAAATCGCAGTGTGGGAAAATTTATGTTTAATGGCTAGGTTTTGGATATATACTATAAGTAGAAAAGTTTTAGTCTATATAAGATCATTGATTTATGAAATTTAGGCTATAACTAGAATGTATTTAAGAGAAAAATACCATGAACTGTTTGGGGTGCTAAATTATTCCCTCCTCTGGAAATTTTGTCCTCCAAATTTTATATATGAAGCCCCAAAAAATGATGTTGGTGGTTGTTTTTCATGAAATAAAATGTTTCTCATGTTGTTTCTTCCATATTATGGTCCCTCCAAAGGACCTTTACAAGACGAGTTGTCCGATTTCTCAACACCTTCTCACTTGGGTCAAGAATCCCAATAGGCTTTTCATAGTATGAAAAATCAGGTTCCTGTTCAATTTCATCATATGTCAGTACATAAATTGGGTCTATCATATATTTTTCAACAATGAAACATGGAACCCATCATGGACTTTAGAGAGATTAGGTGGGATTACAAAATGGTAAGCTACTGCTCCGATTCTTTCCAAAATTTTAAATGGTACGATATACATGGGGATTAGTTGACCTTTATTAACGAACCTTAAGACACCCTTCCATGGAGATACTTTTAGGAAAACATGATCTCCCACATAGAACACCAAATAATCTATATGATTGTTAGAATAACTCTTTTTCCATCATTGGTATTCTTTAATATGGGCTTGGGTTGTCTTCACCTTTGGCTTGGTCTCTTCAATAAGGTGTAGTCCTATAAGTTTTCTCTCACTAACTTCATCCCAAAAAGTTGGAGTTTGACATCTCTTTCCATATAATTATTTATATAGATCCATTTCAATACTATAATGGAAACTATTTTTGTATGAAAATTCCACCAAATGAATGCATTGATACCACATACCTAGTAAGTCCAGAGAGCATGACTTTAGCAAGTCTTCTAGAGTTTGAATAGTCCTTTCAGGCTATCCATCAGTTTGGGGGTGATAAACAGTACTCATATGAAGCTCTGTCATTAGAGACTTCTGGAGACATTTCCAGAATTTCTATGTAAAATATGGATCTAGATCAGACAAAATCGATAATGGTTCACCAAGATATCTTACAACTTCATTAATATAAAGTCCTACCAAGCACTCAGGTGGAAAATCCTCTCTTATAGGAAGGAAATGTGTGGATTTTTTGAGCTGTTCAACAAATAACCATATTTCATAATGCCTTCTTGGTGTCTTTGGTAGTCTGAGGACCAAATCTATTATTATTTTATCCCACATCCATGTAAAAATATGTATAGTTTGCATCACTCCTTTGGGATGTGGTCTCTCTACCTTCACTTATTAACAAACTAGACATCTTGACACGAAGTTATCAATTTATAGCTTCATATTATCCCACTAAAAAATATTCCTTTAGATCTATATAAATCATTGTGCTACGTGGGTGTATAGAGAAATTTGAGCTATGAGCATCATCAAATAGTTTCCTTTTTTATCTCAGGTATTGATAGAACACATTACCTCTTCCCAAATTTCAAAACTCTTTCTTTATACAGAATATCAGATAGTCTCCCATTCATAACTGCATTAATTTTAATGTTCAGATTCTCATCATCATATTGATATATTTTTATCATATCTAGTAAATATAGTTTAGAAATCATTTGAAAGAGGAGCGATGTTTCCCCTTTATTAATTATTCCCATATCTATCTTTAGTATATCTAAAAATATAGGATCTCTCTCAATCCTCATTTAAGTCATAAGGCCATGATCATTCATGCATAATGCATCTGACACCTTATCTGCCTTTCCTGGGTGGTAGTGTATTGAATAATCGTAATATTTGAGTAATTCATGCCATCTTATTGCCCTCACGTTGAGTTATTTTTTGTAAAAAATATATTTTAAACTCATTATGTCCATATAAATCTCCCATATTTCTATGTATAGATAATGCCTCCATATTTTCAGAGAAAATAATATGGATGCTAACTCAAGATCATGAGTTGGATAATTTTTCTCATGTTTCTTCAACTGTCTTGATGCATAAGTAATAACGTTTTTTTTCATAAGAAGGAAACAAAATCCCATATTTGATGAATTGCAGTATATTTCAAATCTATCACGTCTAGATAGAAGAGTAAAAATTGGAGAATTGCCCAATCTTTATTCAATTCATCACAGAATTCTATACATTGGATTGTCCACATAAACATAACTCTTTTATGTGTGAGCTTGGTTAGTGGGTTAGCCATTCAAGAAAAATTCTGAACTAAACACCGCTAGTAACCTACTGAGCCAATAAAATTGCATACCTTAGTAATGTTTGATGGTGTAGGCCAATATTGGATTTCCTTCGTCTTCTAAGGATCAACTAGGAATCCATCCATAGAGACAATATTCCCTGAAAAGAAATTTATTGAAGCCATAATCCACACTTTCTAAACATCCCATATAATTTATTTCTTCTATGAGTTCTTTGAAAAACCCGCAAGTGAATCTAATGGTCTTTATAACATTAAAAATATATGAAGATATAATATATGAATACCACAAAAAAGTTTTCATGATATTCCTTGAGAACTCTAATCATTAAATCCATAAAAATGGATGGTTCATTTTTCAGTCCCAAATGTATCGTGTTAAACTCGTAATGCCCATACCTAGTCTGAAATGATATCTTAAGAATATCTTCCTTCTTCACATGCAACTGATGATATCCGGATCGAAGTTAAATCTTTGAAATGTATTGACATCCATGAATTTGAAAAAAAATCATCAATATGGGTAAGAGGATACATATTAATTATTTTAATTGCATTGATTTCCTGGTAATCAATGCAAAGACTCATGGATGCATCTTTCTTCTTAACATAGAGGACAGGGGCTCCCCATGGAGTAAAACTAGGACAAATAAATCAATTTTCACTCAAATACTCAAGTTGTTTCTTTAGCTCTACTAATTCCATTGTTATCATTCTATAGGGTGTCTTTGATATAGGTCTTGCATCAGAAATTAAATCAATAGAGAACTCAACTTCATACTCTAGAGGATGTCCAGGTAAATCCTCTGGAAATACATTAATGTAATCTTTCGCTTTGTGCACATCTACAATTTGATGATTTATTTCCTATACCATAGATATTAGTTTATTTTACTCTCTATGTATTTCATTCTGTAGAGCTAATGGGGTGGTTTTAGATAAGAATCAGGTGGAGAAGTTTCTTCCCTGAAGACAAGGGATTCTACACCATTTTAAAAAAATTTAGCTTCCTTCATCTTGTAATAAATCTTCACAAGAATAATTTTACTTCCAATATATAAAAGGAATTATTTCTAATTCAGTCATTGGTATGATGATATGTTTGGAAACTAAATCATGTTTTGGTGACTGGAGGGGTACTAGTCGATATGCCTTTGTTGTAATGATACATTTCATGGGATTTTTGACTGATAACTCCTTTATTAAATCAAAATCGATATATATAATTTTCTTGGAAAACTGGGAAGATATAAATGAATGAATGGATCCAAAATCAAATAATGTGTTTTCTAAATTAGAGGAAAAATTTATAGTACCTACCACCACGTCATTAAGAATATCATCCTCCGCAGTGGTAATCGCATAGGCTCTACCTTTTTCTCTTGGATTTTTCTAAGTCATGTTTCCATCGTTATTAGGACACTCATTTTTATAGTGTCCCATATCTCTGAAATTGTTGCATTGAATATCATTGAATTGTTTCTTCCCCTTGCATTAATCAAATCAATGACCCATTTCTACATAGTTATAGCAGATTCCCAGGGCTTTCAGGCATTTCCCGAGATGATTCTTTAAGAAATTATCACATAATTGGAATAGATTTGTTCCCCTCCTCTTGTTTGGTGATTCTCATTTTCCATTGATATTAGAGCACCTATTCTTATCTTAGTTTCCTTTGAAAAAATTTGATATATCAAATTCTTTCTCTATTTTGATGGCACTTGATACAATTTAATCAAATTATGAAAATGATTGATAATCAAATGCCCTTACAAGAATTGCCTTATGACCTTCAAAGAAATGATCAATATTGTCTTTCGATTAATGTACATAATCTATAACATACATGTAAAACCTTGTAAAAGTAGCCTCATACTCTGTAACACTGTCTTCTTCCATTTGTTTTAAGCTAAGGAATTTCATCTTCATTTCAGTTTATTTCTCCCAGGGGAAATATTTTTCAAAAATATTTTCCTTAAAAGACCTTCATTCCGTATATTCTATTTCTTCTTCCTTCATGGTATTCTATATCAAGGACCACTATTGATCAGCATCTCCCATGATAAAATATAATGACTATACTATCATTTCATTATCAATTCACCTTAATGCGATGAATATCTTTTCAAGGGACTTTATCCATTGTTCAGAAACCACTAAGTTAGTAGTCCCTCTAAAAATGGGGGTGAATGCTTCATGAAATGATCCACACAGGTGTGGAATGTTTATTCATTATAACCAAAATATGTTTTCCCAATATGGTCATGATCCGATCTACTCGAACATTGAATGTGTTTACTAGCTCTATAGGGAGATCCATACCTTGCGCATGAGTATTGATTCTCCTTCTTCTGTTAGATTCTATTTCTAAATAATGGGATACACTATATTTGTTTATGAATCTAAAATAGAAAAGAACTGAACATAGATTGAAATTTTATGCATAGACAATCTTATAAACATGGTTTATCTAAGGAAAAATTTGCACTAAACTCCTTCATAATGGCTTGTAAAGAATATTTGAATTATCCTAAGCATATCCACTGTGAGTTTCACAACCATGAGTGCAGAAAGTCCAATTTTGGAGCTCAAGTTCACGTTCAAATCTAGCTCAAAGTAGTGATTTTAGGTTTTACCCCAAGATACATCTCTCCCAGAGCCACCTCTATCTACTCGTATCCAGACAAGGACATATTTATTAAAATATCAACATACTATACTCCTTACCAAATTACGAGGAATTATTTGTACTTTTATCCTCAAATACTATATTATGGACATGTTCTGTACTATACATTTCTTACGATAGTTTCTATGTTTTCTTCTTATCTTCTTCTGATACCAACTGTTAAACCCCGACCCCTCTAGGATGGATCTAGTGAATTAATTGTGATATTTTCATGGTTAGAAGCATTGAAAAATCCCAAAGGAATGATCAATTTAGTAGTCTTGAAGAAACTAGATACATAGATGTAACACAATTACATTGAAAAAGGTTAAAAAATACAATACATTACAAAACAAAAAACTAAAACCACATGAACTCAATAAATGGACTTATCTACATCATATATTAAAGGTAAACAATGAAAAAGGTTAGCTGAAATGATCAATAAGGGTTAAAAATATCAGAATCATGAATAGAATAATACGTGAATCATAGTCAATCTGACATAATCAATATCACATGGGGAATAAATGAATAAATAATTCCATTAATAAACTAAGAATGAATCTTCTTCCATATATTTTGTCATAGTGAATGCATCATGTATAATAATAATAAATGATAATGAATAAAGATATTGATTATTAATTGTACATCATGTGTCTAGGACATGAATCCATAATACTGTTAAAACGGTTTAGTTTTGTGGGTAGAAACCTGTCTAGTTTTTGAAACAAACCTGAAGGGTTTGTCGCCAACTAATTTGTCTCATGAGAACCACAGATGCATCAAGGGGCTATAGTAGTCCCCACCCACCATTGCATTTCCAAAGCACTCTTTATAAATTGATTCAATAGAAGATCAATATGCCTTTTGATATCCGTATTGAGTAGAGTGTAAGGATTCATCAACATTACAACAATTAAAATATCTTTCACAATAAACACCTTATATAATGTGGTATACGATTTAGAATAAAAACATATCCATGATATGAGATTATGGATATTTAATATAAATTTAATTAAAAAATGAAATTTTATCTCAAATGAACAGTAGGTAAACCATATAAGGATTATTAGGTACACAATACAAAGTTAGTCACAACGAAATAGTAGTTGAGATAAAGTCTTTTACCACAATGTAATCGGTCGAATCATATGACCAGTACTTAATAACCCACAAATTTAAAATTGATTAACATTAATATAAAATGAATCATGTTATTATATATAAAATGGTAGTACTAATATACCACATATGAGAAATAAGTGGAGAACAATGAAAATCTCACAAAAATGAATCCGAGATGTGAACCCCCTTACAAACATTTGGGCAAGGTAAGGAGTGTTATAATGAGGGATTAATGATAGGTAAATTGGTTTTCTATTATTTATATGTCACCAGGGAATTATGGGGGAGGTGAAAAAATATTCCCCATAACTAGGAATTAAAAATAAAAGAGCACAACATAGGGGTGATTCTTGAACAATAGTGAGAGAGAGGATCCCTTACCTTACACTCAATGGTGTTCATGTTTGTTCTTAATGACTTTAATAATCATATTTATATTCATTAAATAATAATTACTGAACTAGATACATATTTATTTGATATGTTATAACCTTATTATGTACATTAATGCAATATTTTATGGGTTTAAGTGATTCAATTTTATTATTTTGGAATCATTTTTTTACATGGCTTCATGATTTTTGTACAAGTATTCATTAATGGAAGTTCATTTAATATTTGGTTAAACATATAGAATTGTTAATATAAATTTTTTCTGACCTTAATGATATATAAATTATCTTATAATCATTCTGGTTATATACGATGAGGATGACTCATTTGATGAGTTAAAATAAATGCTTGGATTTGGCTTGGTGGTTTTGTGAACAATAAACTTGTTTTGTGTTATTATTATATATTATAAATGTGTAAAGATTCCAGAAAATTAATCAACATAAAATACATATATTATGACCTAGTTTAACCATTTAAAAGGTTTAATGACATGTATTTAATATAGTAATGAAAATTAAAAATCCGTATTCCTTGAGTGTGATAAATTTACATATCTCGGACGGTGTTTGTATTTGTTGTATAAAATGAGGGAAAAAGGGAGATTATGATGAAATATTCCATTAGCACAATAAAAATACAATAAATGTAGGGTAATGTAATTATCATGGAATTTTGATGACGGGAGGTGAGATGGGAGGATAAAATAATAGAACTTTGTAAAAGAAATTGAAAGAAAAGGGATGGAAGGTTCACCTCTTGAGTACACCTCCATGAGAATCTCTTTAAGGCCTTTTTTTGTCCTTTTGGTGAGACCAGAATGTCTCGGACTTGGGGTGAGGTATTCAGAAGATTAATTTTTATAATTTAAGAAGTTCTTGATTCTTTAGTGGTGTGGGTTGAAGAGGGGGAGAGGGGTTGTTTATATAGTGGAGGGGAGAGATGTTTTCATAATATTATAATCATCAATAAATTATTTCCTATCAAGAAAACCAATAGTGAGTATTCCATAACCAGGAATAGTAATATATTAATGTGAAATCAAACTAATTGGGCTTACATTATATGGTCATCATCAATGAATCAATAAATTCTTTATTTATCATTTATCCTAAATTATCGCATTTTACTATTCATAAAAAAATAAAGTATTTCAAAAAAAATACAAAAAAATCACCCTAATCATTTGTTGTCATGAAAATTCCAAAAATTATTTCCATTTTTCAAATATAATTTTCAAAATATGATTAACTAAATATTTAATTAAAATCATTACATAATTGAATAATATTAACACTTAAAATATTCATCTTCATTTTTAAGGTGCCTAAATTCCCGTATACACACAAGGGTATGGATAGCATTCATAAAAGTCATATTACTATTCATCATGGTAAGTTAATATTCATAAAATGTAGGTTAATATTAATACGGGTAGGTTACAATTCACCATAAATTATGTTAATTCTATCAGACTCTAAATATTATCTTGAACACAATTATGTATGTCAGATTTTTAATATTCAAATTGCAAAGTTGGAAAATATAAGTCTAATTGCTAGGATATGGATATATCCTAAAAATAACCATATTTAATTCCATATATGATTATTTATTCATGAAATTTAGGATATAAATATAATGTATTTAATAGAAATATACCATGAAGTGTTTGGGATTCTATATTAAATGCAACTTGAAAAAATGTAAAAAGAAAATATGTTTGATAACATGTCCTGTAACACCCCAAATATTTAAAAATATTTCAAAATTCATGAAACAATGAGTCTATATATAATGATACTTTTTAAAGGATTTAGATATAATCTATCAATTAAATATAATTTTTTTGATTCTATTATTTGAATTTCAAAAAACCAATATACAGAATTGAGATCCGTAATTATTTTGGAGTCTAATAGGTTAATCATAATCAATGGGGTATAGATACATATACATACGAATATAAATTTTACCCTTATTAATATTATTATAACCATATAGATTTTATCCTCACCAAGGAATTGATTTCTAACATTTTATCAGACCTTGAGTAATTTTCCAAGGATTTATAAAATCAGTTATAGTTATTAGATAATTATTTTTGGAATAAATTATGATTTTATTTGAAAGGGAATATTCTCAAATATAAAAAATTATTTTTATAAAATGGAGTTCATTTTCTAATTATACATTTTTTAAAAATGGTTAGTGTGAATTATTTTAATTTTTCTGAAATTGTTGAAATTTTTATGAATTTTAAAATATAGTAATTTACTGTATATATACATTATCTGTTAAATACTCTATTCATAGAATCATGGATGATTTAAGAACCATTAGTTCAATTTCAAATTATATATTTACTATTTTTGGTGAGATGAATCATTACACTTTTTAGTGTTGAGAAAACCATTAAAATAATGATTAAAATAATGGAAAAAACATCATACCCTCAACTATAAAGACATCCCTTACCATCCCATTCCCCTTTTATCATGCTTTAATAATTTCCCAAATTCATCCAAATACCCTTCCTAAGGATATTTCCCATGTAAAAGAACTTCTAGACACACGAAAAGAAAAAAAAAGGCATTAATGAGGATATCAAGGAGAAGAGATCAAGAGGTAAGAATCCTCATTCATTTTCTTGTGTTTTAATTTCATTTCATCTAATTTTCTTAAAATATCTCCTACTCACCATATCTACAAGGAATAAAAGCTCTAGAATTGTATATATTCTATATTTTTTCATGTCAATGGGAAAAATTTCTTCACTATTCATCCCCTTCTCTTCGTCTTATTCAAGAAATAAAAATGTTTTCCATGATTTGACTATTTACCGACATCATCGATGATGAGCCTTCAATTAAGGTAACACCATTCAAATATGTATGGAAAAAATTTTAATGGATGAAAAATATTTTAAATTTTATTATATGACCTATATTATGATCAGTAATTAACTTATATGCATAATATTAATGGTATATAATGAAACTTGTTCAGGATTATTGAAGAATCACCAAAATCATCTAAATGAATATCAGTAATGATTTATCTAATGATTAATCTAAAAACCATATAAAAAATTTAATTGTGGATTAATTTAATATTATAGAACAATATTAATAAAATTTCATTCCACTTCTGGTATTTCTCTTCCATTCGATATGGAAATCCTTTATAAACAGACCTTAGAAATCATGTAAAGAACGCACTTGAAATAATCAAAATAACAAACTTTTAATAATTAGTGGGATAAATTTTGTTATAAAATGATCAAATAAGGTGTTATAAAGAATAATATGTTTCGTTAAGATATTAATAACTCATTTTTAACAATAATACATGATGTTTAGAAAAATTCTGTGTAATGCGAACCCAAGGTAAGAGAATTCTTAACCCAATATCAATTCATTTGGTTAAACATCTACGTCATTAAATTTTTGGTTTTATGATCATTTTTATGATGAGGTTTTTAATATTATGTTACATTATGTTTATTGATAGAGTTTAAAAATATTCATTTTTTACGATTCACTCTTATATAAAATATATGTTATTTTATGGGGTCATTTCTTCTAAAATCCTCTTCTAAACATCTGGCTGTAGAAAATATAATGTTAATATTTTTATGAAATATTTAATTAATAATAATATTATTATTTATCTTTTTTATTTTTTATGATGAAGGATGGGACCTATATATCCATCCAATTTTTGGGAATTTGTTAGTTGGAGTCTAGTCGTATTGTTACTCTAATAGTAACAATGATTGTTACACCATACGGTAACTGTGAGGGTTACACTGTAAGGTAGTCTTGAGGTTCAAAAATCATAAGATATAAAAACGAGTTAAAATATATGTAATTAATGCTCCATGATACCCTTATGGTTTTTAATGTGTTCTTTATTATTTAATGGTAATATCATGATTTAGAACGTATGTATATATGGGTGATAATTATGTCTTTGTGGAAATATGTTTATATGTATTCAGGGAATAATTATTTATTTCCTTATTTTTATATACTTTAATAATATTTTTATTCTCACTCCATGTTTTGTAAAAAAAAATTCATAGTTTATAATTATACTAATCAGAATGAATTAAATCAAGTTAAATATTATGATGGTTAGTAAATAAAATCATGTTTTTGTTTTGTGTTAATTTTTTTTGATGAAATGGATATTGTTTTAATAGAACCAAATTTTTATACATATGGATTTATATGTAAAGGTTATGCAGGAATTATTAAAAATGTAAACCGAAAAATATCTTTTAGATTATATGTTGGTATTATCTAATTTAAAAAAGCTATATTATGTAATGTTTATGGTTGGGTCCTTATATTTGATATTAGAGCACAAATTTATATAACATTAAAAGTTAGTGTGATGAAAAAATACCATATATTAATTTTACCTTATATTTACGTTAAAATAGTATATCAATTGAATATTACCATGTTACTTCATCTATGATATATTTTTTTAGAATGGGTTTCCACAGAAGAAATAGGGAAGCTGAAGTTGGAAGGAATTGAGAGTCTAATATATTTCTATGTCCACAACTGGGATTGATGGAAATTATAACTATGAAGTTTGTAATAGTAGTGGATTTACTGAGATAGGAAATAAATGCTGGTGGTTTCCATTGAATAGAAGAACTACAACTACCAAAAAATAACATGATGATAGTGGACGATTTTATGAGGCAACAACCTCATACATTATGTGGATCATCTGACCCTTTAGCAGGAGAAGGATGTATTATGTCCCTATAAAAGATATTTGATGTTATGGGATGTTTATATAATCAAAATACAAGTCATTACATTTATCATTTTGAAGGTGAAGATAATCAGTGGTGATTAGTGGTCAATAATATCAGGGATAGAGAAAATATTGAGGCTTTAGAGTGGGATGAATATAAAAGTATATTCCTAGAAACATATTTTCCAAAGGTGGTTCAACAAAGGATAGAAGAGAAATTAATTGAATATATGATTAATGAGAAATATTTATTATGCATGTGAGAGGAATAGTTCACCTGACCAGAAAGGTACACTCTAATTCTTATTCAGGATCTTGATAGAAAAATCAATCACTTTTACTCGGGATTGAATCCAAATACCAAAGGGGATTGACATCTTGATAATTGAAATGATGTGAGAAACACTTTTGATTTGTTTAGAGGGTAGAAAAATAGTTATCAAATGATCACATG
The DNA here is from genome assembly GCA_963277665.1 of Viscum album. Classification (NCBI taxonomy): domain Eukaryota; kingdom Viridiplantae; phylum Streptophyta; class Magnoliopsida; order Santalales; family Viscaceae; genus Viscum; species Viscum album. Next base: position 847,245,541 of record OY728164.1, on the reverse strand, counting down.
TACTTAATAAATAGAATAAGAGGATCATATTAAAAGCGATGGGTATGGCTTAGTAAATGATATTTGATAGTAAAATAGTCCAGTTTCTAGTTTGTGAAAAGTTTGGTAAAAAGAACCCTATGGTATGTATTACCAAAACCAGAATTTGTTTTTGATGTATAATGTTTGGAAATATGGCTCGATATTTTAAAGAAAATTATATTAATATAAATTATATTAAAAAATTTCTAATGTTTTTAAAATTTGGTGAGATGGTGATTATGGAAATTACTACCCAATGAAAGATCCAAGTGATAAAAAGAAGCAAGACTATATGTATAAAAGTGTAGTGAGGACCTTTTCAACAAAATCCATAGAATTTGGTCCAGCCAATTAAGTGGTACGAGGTACTATTTTTGTGTATACTCTTATTTTTCTAATGGCATATTTGTTATGGGGTCTGCACAATACATTATTTATGATAACATTTTTCATATATTGGAAATATCACCTCAAAAAATGTGACCAAAACTAATTGTTAAAACGCAAGGGGAAATTTTTATAGAAAAAATACATTTTAAAGATGTTTTTATAGTTATACGTAGAATTAAATTACAGGTAGTCATTTTTGTTTTTCCATTTTTTGAGTTTTATGTAATTTTGGGTATGGATTTCATTTCTGCTTATCAAGTAAATACTCATTATAGATATAAAGAAGTTGTTTTTAATAATTTGTTTCAGTTTTTATAGATGAACAAACAAACATAATTGATAGTATATTAATAAGTTGAGAAACTATTGAAATATTGAAATAAAAGTTATCTTTCTCATATTATTGAAAAATAAGTGAATTATTTAAATTAATGATGAGATATTGGTAAAGGAATACCATGATGTTTTTTAGGATGAGTTTCTCAGTTTTATATCGAATATGAAATTTGAATTCAAAATTGACTTAGTACCCAATGATAAGCAACTTTCAAATCCACCTAATAAAATTTTTCAAATGGACCTTCTTGAATTGATAAATCAGTTCAAGTGGGTCTTTTTATAAATGATTCATTTATCCTATCACATCAGCATGGGGAGATTCTATCTTCTTTATTAAAACGAAAGACAATTCTATGGGAATCTAAATTCATTATACATAATTGATTAATATTAATAATAAAAAATAAGAATATTTTCCCTCACATAAATGACTTATTTGATCAGCTCCAAGGAGCTCGTTATTTTTTCAAGAATGACTTGAGATCCGGATACAATCAGCTAATGGTCAAGAATGATGAAATCCAAAAAACATCCTTTTGTACTATAATTGTCATTATGAATTTTTTGTAATTTCATTTGGGTTTAATAATGAACCCACTATATTCATGTACCCTATTAATAGAATATTTCAAGAGTTCATGGATAAATGTTTTGTTATTTTTATTTATGACATAATAATATATTCTAAAATTTAATTAGTGCATGAAAAAAACTATGGGTTGTTTTGAAAACATTAAAAGTAAAGAAACTATATAGAAAATTGAGAAAGTGTAATTTTTTATGACAACAGTTTTCTATTACTGGTCATATTGTAAATATAAATGGAATTACATTTGATCCTATAAAAAATAGTTCTTAATGAATGGTCAAAACCTAAAAATGATACATAGATTCATAGTTTTCATGGATTTTTAGGTTTTACTGATGGGTTGTTGAAAAAATTTCAGGGTTATTTGGCCCACTAACCAATTTAACAGGACAAGGGGTTATATTTTTTTTCACATAATAATGTAATGTTTGTTTTCAGGAACTATAAAAGGGAGTAATGAATTCTACTGTTTTGTCCCTACCTTCTAGAAGTAATGATTTTTTCATCTATAGTGATTATTCATTAAAGGTACTTGGTTTTGTTCTGATGAATAATGATTAGGTAATTTATTATAATTCATGAAAATTAAAACTTCATGAGTTAAATTATCCCACACATGATTTCTAATTAATATTTGTGGTTTAGAGATTAAATATTAAGGCATCATTTATATAAAACAAAATAAGAAATATATATTTTCCATAAAATCTTGAAGTATATATTCACTAGAATGGAATTATAAATGAGGTAGAGAAGATGGATTTAAATGATAAATTGTTATTATTCCACAATTAATTACCTCACTATAAAAGAAATCAATGTGAAAGATGCCTCAAGTCAAAAACATCATACATCATTTACTATGTTGTTATAGGAACAAGACACTTTGATTAATGGTTTAATGTATTTTGGATTGAAAGATATTTTTGTATAAAATTACTCTATTTTGATTCATATTTTTGTTTGGTCATCTTTGTCAGAAAAATTAAATAAGTGAGAAAGGAATATGGGGAGTTATTGAAAAATTTAGAATTGGTTAAAATTGAAATGTTTTCAGAGTTTAGCATTGATAAATAATGTGTTCTATGATTTGGAAAATTATTATCTATGACTTGTGATTCCAAAATGAAAATTATATTTTTGGAAGAGCATTTTTATCCATTTTTAGTTCATCCTAGTAGAACAATAATGATCAAAGAACATCAGATGTATTACGGGTGGGATGAAATGAAAATAGATATTGAAAATTTAACTGTGAAATGTTTGGCATGTCAACAGGTTCAAGAAGTGTAGTGGTTATTGAAGGGGTTACTTTAGCCAGAACCAGTGCTATAGTGAAAATGGGAAAATATATCCATGGACTTAGTGGTTGGACCAATAAATAAATATCAAGGTAATGATGTGGTTTGGGTTATTGTAGTTCAACTGACTTGATATAAACATTTCATTCCTATTTGAGATACTGTGAATTTAGATCAAAATTTTCATATATACATCTAAGATATTTTTAGTTTACATGGAGTTAATCTTACCATTTTATCTGATAATGACATCAGGATCTCTTTTAACTTTTAGAAAGTCATTATAATGTAGTTGGGAAAAAATTATTTTACTATAATACTTTTCATCCTCAATTAGATGGGTTGTTAGAATAGACAATTCATACATTAGAGGATATTCATCAAGATTGTGAATTGGATAAAAAAGGAAGTTAGGATCCCCCTATTTCTTTAGTTTAATTTTCATACAAAAATAGATTTCAGTCTAAGATAGAGATGGAAACTTTGAGGCATTATATGGGAAGAGATGTAAAATTCAATATTTTTTGAATGATGTATGGGAAAGGAAGTTTATGGGATACGAATTAGAAGAGGATTTCGCTGAAAAAAGTGAAGATGATCCCGCAACAAATGAGGATAGCTTATAGGAGGAAGAAATATTATACAGATAATAGGAGGAAAGAATTTTCATTTGAGGTAGTTGATCTTGTTTCTCTTAGAATATCACCGTGGAAAAAATATTATAAATTTTGGTAAGAAGGGATTGATAAGTCCATAGTTCACTGGACCTTATGAAATCTAGAAGAATATCATACTGGTTTCCTACTGTGTAACTTTGCCTCTAGGTTTATCTGAAGTAACCAATGTTTTTCCTGTTTTTATGTTGAGAAATCATGTTCCAGATTCATCTCATGTTTTGAACCTAGAAGAAGTTCATCTAGAATATAACATTTCTTATGAAGAGAAACAGGTTCAAATTCTTAATCAAAGAGAAATTGTATTTTAGAATAAGATAAGCCAATAGGTAATGGTTTTTTGGAGACACCACATTATTGATGAAGCAACATGGGAATATGAAAATTCAATTAGTGGAAGAAACCCTCACTTAATTAATATGTAAATTTTATTGTGAGGATACAATTTCTAGATGGTGGAGAGAATATAACACAACAAGGTTTTAAAAATAAATAAATAAATTTTAATCAATGATTCTCAAAATACTTAATCTTTTTCAAGGAGATTATTATAATAATTTTGATAAATATAATTTTTTCACTTCAGTGATTTGAATTTCGGAAAAAGGGATATACACAGCTGTCATCAATATATTTTATATAGTATAATAAGAGAAACATAATTTTTGGTGAATATAAACATACCCTTTGGAATATCAATCATAACCTTATGAATCGTACCATGAACAAATTAATAGATACCTAACCAATGAATGTATTTTTTATAATTTATGATACCTTGAGTTAATTTTAAAGATTTTCTAATATATACTATTTTTTTTAAATTGTTTTTTTTGAAATAAATTATTAATTTTTTAAAAAATATATTTTCTCACATTTATGAAATTATTTTTAAAAAATTGAGTTCATTTTTGTTTTCTAAATGTTGAAAAATGGTTATAGTTAATTTTTTTCAATATTTTTGAAATTTAGGAAAATTTTATGAATAGTAAAATACAGTAATTTATCGTTTATATAAATTATCAGTATAATAGACTATTCCTAGCATCTTAGATTATGTAAGCACACATGGTTCAAATATAACATCACTATTTACTATTTATGGTCACATGAATCGAGACTATATGGTCTTAAAAAAAATATAAAACTAATGATTAATGTATTGGAAAACCCTCCACTCCTCTACTATAAATACCAAACACACCTCCGATTCTCCTCACACTTATATGGATTTGTTAATTTCCTAAATTTAAAGAAATACCCTTCCCAAGGCTCTTACACACGTCCAAGACCAACTGGTCTCACTAGAAGGCCAAAACCAAAATCCTAAAACATGATCTCAAGGAAAATATATCAAGCAGTATGAATCCTCTTCTAGTTTCTTATGTTTTCTTCTCAATTACTTTTTATATAGTATATTCCCCTACCCATGTACAATATTTATGAAATATCCATAATAATAAATATTCTAGATGATATCATATTTATGAAATAAATCATCATTCTTCCCCTCTACATCCTTATATTCTAGAAATTAAAACATCATATGTGATGTGTTGATTTACTGACATCATGAAAGATTTGTCTTTAATTTATATTACATCGTTAAAATATGGATGTAACGATATTTAGTGGTTGAAAAAAAATTATATTTTATTATATATATTATGTTCTTAAATTAACTTATATGCATTATATTAATGATATACGATGAAACATTTTTGTGATTATCGATGAACCACCAAAATGATATAAACTAATATCACTAATAATTTATCTAATGATTCATCCTCAAAAAATATAAAAATTTATTTATTTCACAATTTAATATTATTGAATCATATTAATACTATTTCATTCATTTTCTGGTATTTCTAGTTAATTCAATAATGAAATCCATTATAAACATACCATGGAAATCTTATAAAGAACACTCCCAAAACAATGAAAAGAACAAAATAGTAATAATTAATTAGGGAAATAATGTTATCAAATAATCATATAAGGTCTTATAAAAATTAATATGTTTTTTTATGAACTTAATAACCCTTTTTAACCATTTTATTGGATATTTAAAAAATATTTATGCAAGATGAACCTAATGTAAGGGAATTCATAACCCAATTTCAATTCTTTATGTTTACCTTTTACTTCATTAATTGTTTGGTATTAAGAACATTTTTTGGATTAATATTTATTTATATTAATTTTTATTATGTTCCATTATAGTTTCTAGACATGTTCCTTTCATTATGTTTATTCTAATATCAACTATATTTAATTTTAAAGAGTTTTTTATAAGTCCCTCTTTTGAAATTCAATTTTTACAAAATTCAATGTGAAGGATTTTATGCAACTATAATTGTTTGATGATTATGTTATGGTTATTGGGAATATATTAGGATTAATGATGGGAACTATATCTCTCACTAATTCATTTGATATTTCTATATTAGAGGTCGGTCGTAAGGTTACTCCAAGTGTAGATGTGATGGTTACACAATAAGGCAGTTGTGAGTGTTATATTATAATGTAGTCGTAAGGTTTACAAATAATAAGGCGACCGAGAGGTTTAAAATATAAGTATGTAATTCCCCAAGATACCCTTTTGGTTTTATATTTGTTCCTTAATGTTTTATGGAAGTTTTATGTTTCCCAATGTATGTATATATGGGTGGTAAGTATTTCATTGTAGAAACGACTACTTATAATTATAAGTATTCATAAAATTATAGTTTATTTCTAATTTTTATATCCCTAAATGAGTTTCTATTCTAACCAAAAGTTTTTAAATTTTTTTCACATGTTATATGGATGTTTACGAAAAAGGATGATGTCAATTTAAATGTTATGAATATTTTTCAAATAAATATGGTTGTCGTTCTGTGTTAATAATTTTATGTTTTGAATGAAATTGATTGTATTTTAATGGTACACACTTTTTATACCTGTGGGTTGATATGTATGAGTTATGTCCTAAAATTATAAAATTAAAAAATCAAAATATACGTGGGAATGTAAAGAAGTTAAATTGATTTTAAATTGATATATTATGTAATTTTGAATGTCAGATCCTTATATGTTCAATAGGGAACACTAAGCTTAAGCGAACATCATAATATATAACCATTATATAATTTATTTTACATTGGCCATTATAAAAATTATTAACTAAATTATAATATATATATATATATCCATCTCTATATATATTATTTATATCTCTTTATTTAATAATAATCCAATTTTTAGTATATTAATTTTGATGTTCAATAATATATTATCTTCAAAGAAGATTATAATAAATTTTATGAAAATATATAATAATTAATTTGTACAATTTTAGATACTATACTTTATAAAATTAAATTCATTTTTAAATAAATATTTATTAATTTTAATTAGATTAAAATTTTAAATTTATCTTGAATTTTTAATTGGTTATCGAATATTGAAAAATATTGATGTTTATTAAAAGGGAAAAAATTTCAATAAAATGGTTCTATATAAAATTCCTATTATGTTTTTAATGTGATTTAAAACATCATAAATAAACTTTAATTATATTTAATTTAAATAATTACATTTTAATGATATTTATATTTGGTTTTATTATTTGTAAATTTTATGGGAAAAATGTGTTGTTTAGAAAACTATTTAAAAGTGTATATAAATTCCCCATTTTAATTAATAAAAAAACCTAATGATGAATAATTTAAAGTAATTTTAAATATTATATTTCAATATTTATTAATTAACATTAATATAATGGTTTTTATTGGTAATAGTGTTTATGTTATGTAATATTTTCTTTGAAAAAGTCACTTCATAAAAACCCATTTTTTTGTCGTATCGACCTAAATAATTTAGATTTAATTATTTCGAAGTATTTTTAATTTAATTTTGTAAAATTTTTTACATATATTTAATAATAATAATTTATATTATATAATATAGATAATTTAATTATTTACCATAATTAATATATATATTTGAAAAAATTAGTTATTGCAGTTAAGAAGAAAATAGTTTTACTTGGTGTAAAACTAAAAACATATTCATATAATTGACCTAAAACCTATAAAAATAAATTTATGGGCCATATCCCTATATTCAAATGTATAATCCTCTATAATGATCAATTTTAATCTTTTTTAAAGACAAAAACATATTTAGAATGTTTTTTTGAAAGCATTACAATTGCACCACACACCACCCATATAGAAGTCAACCCCTCTAATATTTTCTATACATCATATAAATCCCACTAAATCTAAAAAATTATTCCCAAATTTCATATTTATTTTCTGTATATACACTAGAAATTTTATTTTTATCCTAATACATCCTCTGAATCCTTTCGAGGCATACCTATAGATGATGCCCGATAATGTTGTATCATTCGTAACTGAGTATTTTTATTTTATTTCTTATTCCTCCTTGATGAAATATTATTTAATTATTACTATATAATAAAACAGTGTCTAGAATATAATTATATTTTATTATATTAATTTCATAATCTAAATAAATAACTACATCCATAAAATCTATTATCTATACTAAACATGGCTTCTCCATGCTTATGTGTCACCTTCCCATGATTCCATGTCACCCTCATTTCTCCATTCCTCACTCCAAATCCTAAAAATTCACCTGTTATCTAGCACCATCTCAAGAATTTCCTCCATCTCTCACTCCCCTATATGAAACCCCTCCCCAAATCCTCTCTCCCTACTCCCTAATTATCGCTCCACTACCCAAATACCCTAACTTCCCACTCCCCTCCTTGATTACCCTCTCCTTCTCCCATTTATGATAATCCACTCCAGCCCGCACTACTCTAGGTCATGATTTTCATTTCCCACTCCAATGCTCCCCAGTGGATTTAATATTCTCGAAGTTCTGCTAAGTACAAGCACTCCGAATCTTTCTACAATTTTGAATAATCAAAAGTTTTGTTTTCGAAGCCCTTCTCGACTCCTCATTCGAATTCATATGTTCTTCATTTTTCAGAACCCTTACCAATAAAAAACCAAAATACTGGCCTCATCTTCCTTTAAAAACCCAGTTTAGAGAAATGTCACAATTTCATGCCATGATATGAATATGTTTAAGGGAAACAAGATTTACTCAGTGACTGACCATTTCAACGACATCTTATGCGAGAACCTAGTTAATTAAAATTATGAATCTACTATGAATCTCAGAACCAACTGGACTCAGAGAACCTGTGTTAATTTCTCTTGCATGGTAAAGATTTGGTTGAAATGTCTCATAGAACCTTGTCCTCATGATTGCATTTTTTTCAACAGACTCATCTAAGGCCAGTATATAATTTTTTCGCTACTTCAATAACTTTTCTTGATTTCAAATATTCATTTTCCTATATGTTATTTTATTTTTAATTTATTACTCATTTATTTACTTTTATAGGGGTTGAAGTCCACCACCTCAACTCTCAACTATTGAGATATTGCTAGTTTTTTAATTATTTGACTAATGATCAGTAAATATTATTATTCTTAACAACTCTTTTTTTTATTATGCTGTATCATCATACATTTCTTCGACACTTGTATTATTGTACTAATGAATAACATAATTTTCTTATTTTAGATGATTTTTCTATCACCAAATAGAAATTATTTTATCGTATAGGTTATGGGAATACAAAGGTCAGTTATCTTCATCTACTACAGTATCATTTCACTTAATTTCTCTATGTTTCATATGTGTCTTTAAGTGATAAAATGATTTGATATTACAAACATTGTAACTGTTAATAATATTGATAATAGTTCTTTCAACCACTTTTTTAATGCAATCAATTCAACTATATACTATTCACTAACAAAATTATTTTACAAGTTGAAAGAATTTCTCTAATAATGCATTCATTTTTCATGTTTCATTTTCTTCTTTGTATTTTCTACTCACTTGGTTTGAAAAATTAATTACTTATCACAATAGATATTGAATATGTTTTTTAACATCTATATAAATTTTCCTCAAATTCCTTAATGATCCATCTTAATGTGGTTTTGAAATTTTAGGCAGACTCCAATCATGAAAGATAAAACCAGTTTTGTGGAATCATGATTCATGTTATACTACATTTTTTAATTTTATTATGTGGCAGAAGATTTGTGAATGCTTGCGATAAATTGTATATATCACTTGGAATTTAATTTATAAATTGTATTTAAATTATTGAATATAGTGATTTTTTATAGATTTGATAATGTTTGATTATTTTGAGATGATGTAATAGAAGTATCAGGTAAATAAAGTTCACAAACTATGTATTTTGTATCCCTGGATATTAATTGGACCATAAATTAACTAGGAATAATTGATTTCATTGACTTTTATAATATCAATTTGTGGCATTACTATGTTCTTGATCAATTATTTATGAGAAGGTTATTGCGATTATTCCAATATTATCTTATTTTAATCGATCCATGTTTCTAATACCAATTGGGTAGGGTAATAAGGCTAACGAAATATTACAATGGTACCACAACATAGTATGATATTTAAATTACTCCAACACTTTTTATGATGAACATTTTTACTGGCATCGAAACAAGTGCCATTTTTTTCTACTACAAACACTCTAAATGATTCATATTCAATTATTACATTAATGTATTTATAATTATGAAAAAATGGTCATTGGAAGATGTTTTTTTCAATTCAACATTTTCCATTCAATAATCAAGGCAATGTTTCCTTCGAATGCAGAACCATGCTCGACGAGATTTCTCATTGGGTTCTACACTTGCATGGTCTCGACAGTGGAGGACACCCATCAAAACAAGATGTGTTTATTGTATTCATATAGTAATGATTTTTTTTGGATTTGTGAATATGTATTCCCTTATTTGCCTTTTAATATTCTACATGATATTATTATTAACAGAGCATCGATGTTTAGTAGAATTATGACATTTATTCTCATGCAACGCCAAGATTCAATCTGTATTCATATATATTTTCTAATTCAATATCATGTTATCAGGTCTTCTAAAGTGGTTTAGTGATCCCTATTGAAGCTTCTTGGAATGGGTAAATGTTTCCAATCAGTGGAAAAAAATATGGAAACCCATTAATTTATCCATTACATGACACTATTAAGGTGATATTTAAAACCATAAATACATCACTCTTGACATTGAGTTACAAATCATAAAAATCTAATCTGTCTTTATCTATTTTTTTCACTTTCATGTTGTCAGGTCATCTGATATTTTTAGGGCTCTTTGTGGATGGTGCTTATCATGGGTGAATGTCCCCAATTAGGGAAATGATATCTAGATACCCCTCCTCTTAAAATAAGGATTGGTCTCTATTCATATAAGCTGTCTAAGAAATAATCTAGATAGATGTTTTTTCTTTTCACTGTCTTCTATTTTGTTTACAAGATATGATTATAGAGCACTATAGTTTTTCAGTTACAATTTAATTTTATCATTAAAACACAATTAATTTTTTATCTCATTTTTCAATTTGTAAACATCAAATTACCAATTCAACAATTATAGTGGAATGTATTTTTTCAACTTATTGATTTAATTCACATCTTAATGTACAGAAATCAGTTGATTGAGTTTTCTAACGATGATGTGGTGCAATGGACAGTTACAATAACTCACGAAGATGTAGAATCCACAAGACTTGCCAATGAAATGATTCCCCTCTTTAAGGAAAACATAAAAAAATGATTACAAAACTAATTGAAATTAAGTGGAGTTTTTTCAAGGTATCACAAGAACCTTATTGAACCAATAATTTTTTCAAATTAGCTTATATTTTTTATATCAAGTTTTAACTTTACATTTATTATAGGATACAATAATGTAGTTATAAAATATATAACACACATGGTTATCATTGATTTGTATAATGTAAAATTGTGCCATATGAATACACTTTATTAAATATTAATGAGATGTTTAATGTGATTTTTACAATATTATCTTTTTTTCTCCATGTTTCTAATTCAAATTGGAAAATTTCACCTACATTATCTTATTTTTATTTTAAAATTCTTCTAATTACAATTGCGTAGGGGCACAATGGTGAAGAAATAATTCTTTTCTACCACAACATTGTATGAAACAAAAATTACTACAACAATTTTTATGATAAACATTTTATACAGTATCGATACATATGATATTTTGTTCTATTGGAAACACTATAAATGATTCAAATTCAATTAGTAAATTCATGTTATAATATTTATAAAAATATTTCATTAGAAGATGTTTTTATATTCAATTTTTATCATTAAATAATCAAGTCAATGTTTCTTCTCACTATAGAACCATGCTCGACTAGAATTCCCATTGGGTTATACACTTTCATTTCTTGACAATGGAGGTCACCCATCAAACACAAGATGTGTTGATTGTATTCATATAGTAATGGAATTTTTGGAATTTTTTATGATGTATTCCCTTGAGTGTCTGCATATTCCACATGGACATATTATTTACAGGGCATCAAAGTTTAGTAGATTGGTGAAATTTATTCTCATACTAAACCAAGAGTGAATCTTTCTTCAAATATATTTTCTTATTCAATATCATGTTGGATGGTCTTCTAAAGTGGTTTAGAGAACCCTTTTGAGGATTCTTGGTGTGGGTGAATGTCTCAAATTAGTGGAAACATATCTAGAATCTCCTCTATTAATCCATTACATTCTACTATTAAGGTGATCTTTAAATCCATAAATAAATCACTGTTGACATTTTGATAATAGTCCTCAAAATACAATCTATCTTTATCTGTTTTTTCACTTTCATGCTGTCAGGTCTTATTATGTTGTATAGGGCTCTCTGTTGTTTTTTTTCATGGGTGAATATATCCATTCAAGGGTATTATATCTAGCTACCCATTCGTTTAACAAGGATTGGTCTCTGTTATTTTATGTTGTAAAAATAATAACCCAGTTAGTTGTTTTTTAATTTAATGGTTTTATATTTTGATTACATCTTATTATTAGACAATAGTGTATTTTTGCAGTAACATTTTCATTGTATCATTAAAACACAATTTAGTTTTTTGTCTCATTTCTCAAATTGTAAACATAAAATTAATTATTCAATAATTATAGTGGTATGTATTTTTTTACCATATTGATTTAATTCATCTCTTAATGTACAGAAATCTGTTGATTGAGTTTTATGATGGAATTATAGTGTACATTTTAGTGGAAACAATTATTCCATATATCGTGACATCATCCATAGTATGATATAAAGGAATCACCTATATTCCAAGATATCTAAATTTCATTCTTGGTATGACAAAAGGGAATCCACAGGAGAAACACATGATGATCGGTTTTGTGTAAGACAAATAGAGGGGAGAACACCAATGGTTGTTTGAGGGTTGTGACCCTCATTGTATTTTAGAACACAATGATATTCATGTTATCTTTTCAAAGAATTTTATTAAAAGAAATGTATGTATTTGTTATTAGCAATCCACAGTTATATGAGACTTATCCATGATATTCATTATGTATGATATTATAGGGATTATGTGGTATTTTCATTTGTACCCTGTTTTATTGGTGTGACTATAAGGATTATCCTATGGTTGGGATTGGGTGTCAGATTCTAGATTATGATCCTCTTATGAAAATAGTTATTGAATCTTATGATAGGTCATTGGATGGCCATTTGGATACATTAATTTTTTTATAATTGAATTAGTATATATATATATATTTCTTATTGAAATCCATTTGTTGGATTGAATATGGGCTTGGTGGAGTGTCACTTCATATGATAGATGCATGATAGATTTTGATAATCCATGGGTGATAGATATGTAATAGACCAATGTCCAGGATGTGACATGAAAATAGTCTTTGAACATGGAATGTAGTGAAAAATAGATATCATCCGAAGGCGATTATGGAATTTAGTGAGCATTTGTAGAGAATTCTTCAAGTTCCATGATTTAATGGAATTAAAATTAGTTTTTTGATGATTTGGAATATAACGATGATCATTTTCATAAATAATTCATCATAAGTGGTTCAACGTTATTTTTATTGTGTATTAATATAAAAAATGGGGAAATTCAGATGGAATGCTTTTAGATGAGGTCATTTTAGTGTAAAATTCATCCATTTATTTTCAAGGAAAAGTTGTACTAACCATGATTTGTATGTTTAGTTGGATTACATCAATTTTGATGAGAATAAGAATCATTTCAAGTGTTTTTATAAGTCATTATGGACTTGTTCATAGGAATTTCCAATTTTTGGAGTATTAACACTCAAAAATAGATATATAAACTGAGAAACTATGATGTAAACCACTATAATATTATTTATAAAAGGGATGATAAAGTGATCTTGTATCACATTATAAAATATTGATTTTGCATCATCTTTATGGATCAACTTGAGATAATTTTTTCTCATGTTATAATGGATTATTTACTATATGATCATAGTGACACATTGAGGTGTGTTGGGAATTGGGAATACAATGAAATCATTCAAATAGGAATTCAAAATTAGGTAGACTAGATTATTCATTTTGATATCCCAAAGAAATCATATAGATGATAATTTCTTTGGTAGTGTTGTTGTCAGATTTCTTGTTTTTTATTGGTTGAATTTTTTAAAGGAATTTTAGGTTTTCTTGTGGATGGGAAAAAACATAGTCAAAAAATCATAATGGAATTATAAGTGTTTAAAATATTAAAAGTGATTTTAATGGTTTTTTTATTTAGAGGTGTATCAGGTGAAAATATGAATTTTGGGTGCTTTATGTTTTGAAAATATAGATTTTGGAAAGATTGGGGAGGCACTTGGTTAGAACATGGTTGTTGATAATAGTTATCTCAAACCATGTGTCTTTATTAGGGAGACACATGGGTTTTAAAATCATATACATAAGTAGGCAAAACATGTAAAAAACTATAGGGTAGTATATATTTTAACATCATGGTATTTAAACATTTTTTCAATTTTTTCACCTAACCATGCAAGGGGTGTTCACCTCAGATAATGCCAAAATGACCTAGAGTTCACAATTTGTCGAACCATTATCATAGAATCTATGAGGTGTAGCCATTAGATGGATAAATCTACCCAATTGGAACATGGTTTCACAAATAATGATGCCAAACCAAGAGCCCCATTTAGAAAGTGTAAAAAGACCACTTTTCCCCTAAACCCTTTATCCGTATTTCCCCCATTATTCCCCATAATTCCTCACGCATAGTATCTACTCGATCTCCCCTATGGATTCCTACAAGTGAATTGATATATCTCCCATTTCTATCCTCTAATTCATGAATCAATAGTTTTTTGCATCCCTGTACAAATTATATAATCCATTATGATTCTTTTCTCAGTTTCTCTCATCACGTTGGATGTTGTTTTCATATGATTTTTATTGCACGTTTTTAAGGTTTTATATCAATTACAATTATTGTAAATATTACCACATTAATTTATTTACTATTATTTATTAGTGATCCATTTATGTTATATGTTATCTTTTATATATTCCATTCCCAAAATTATCGTTGTTTATCAAATAATCCATTATTCCACACACCTGAAATTATTGTGTGATGATTTTAAATAAGTTAGATCCTCAAATTCATTTATTATGTTTTGACCTAGACCCTTGATAGACATATATTTATTTTTGCATGGTTTTAACCTAAACATGTATCATCCCTTTGGGTCTATCCTATTATTTTTCAATGTTGGATTTTTCTTTTATTTGTTATGAATGGAGCATCGGACTGGATGGATATAATACTAAAACAGGAATCAATTAAATGATAATAAATGAATTGATTGAATTAAAATAATTTATTTAAACATACCTATACAAATATATGTTAGGAATTTTTCCATTTGGATAATAGGGATGCGAATGAGTGTTGAAACTCTTATAATTTAATTTCCTTGACCATGTTGCCAATGTTTTCAAACACCATCCCAAGGAGTTTTGAATTATTTATTTATAAAAATAAATGAAATGATGATTATAAATTGTCATGCATATTTTATTATGGAATATATAATTTATAATTTTTATATTATTAGATATTTATTATTTTTGGACCAAGATTGGGATTTATTATAGATTTATTTGGATAGAATGATAAGGCACATTGCATGAATTTATTACCAACTGTTAAGTGATATTGGACCTGGGGGAATTAATTATTTAACTTTTTCGTCACATTATATATTGATCCTCACCATAATACTAGATGAAACTCATCATAAGAAAATAAAATTCTTCATTTTGTAATTGAAATCATAGGAAATTACGTTACTCATCATAGGATATAAAGTTCCTTATCATAGGACTTGACAATAATTATTATCTAATTGAGATAAAATGATATGGTGTTCCTCATCATAGGAAATTATGATCCAAATTATTTAATTTAAATCATTTTACATAACATTCATAAATAATTGTCGATATTTCTAGACACAATTATTTTATTAGCAATCAATTGAATCTCTCATACATGATCCTTGATGTTACCCCAATATGGATGTTTTGATGGATGCTACAAGATAAATTTTAACAACCCCTCATGGTTTTAATTATACATGGATTCTTTGTGCTGATGCATCAATTATTCAAATGAACTAATATGTGCATGTGTGTGTGTGTAAGTGATGTAACATGTATAGAATTTTTGGAATAGGCCAATGAAGGTAGATTATTCCTTGAATCCCATGAGTATCAAGAGATCAACAAGGGGTTAATTTAAAATACATCATTAGTATTGATATAAATACACACAAAATTATATTATATTCATCGGCTGGAATTCATTATACACATTAAATAGTGGACTACTCAATTTTACTCTCACCCCATTAGGGATACCATTTGTTTCTCATGTATATCACATGACTTCTATTTAGGAAATGGCTTGTCCATTATTGTTTATTTTCATTATGGATGAAGACATGACATGGGAGTGGGGGAATGAGAATGTTTTAGGAATTTCTACCATAGTTGGGGTCATTATTTACTCATACATTTCTAGTATATCCATGTCCAATTTATTACATGATGTATCTTCATTTCCATGTATCGATGAAATTGCATGTTTGTGAATAGTTTTCATGTTTGAAACTTACTAGGTAACCTACTTATTATAACCCATCCATTATAGTTAAATAGAAACTTTTCAATTCAATATTCTTCTTTTATTTTTTCTACTGATACATAGGTTATAGTATCCCCACTATACCACCTTTAATCAATAACTACAATTTTGAAGCCTCTAGAATATGTTGATATATTATTGAGTACTTTTTTTCAATTAGTCCAGATACGATTATAGAGTAAACTAGACCATGAAATGAATTAATTTCCCAAGATAATGAAATAATATTTTAAATATAACCCACATTATCATTATGTTTATTAATTAATCGTTTAAATACAATGTCTATGTTTTCTTAAAAAATTATAGAATGTTTTTAAAATTATCCATTGATTATTTAAATATCATTTTACCCATGTATTGAATTTAAAAAAATGGTTCAGAATAAAACTTATTGTATTTTTTCTGAATAAGGTACTACAGGCATCATATCAAAATACTGAATGGAATCATAGAGCTAAATATATGAGTCATGGAAATAATTTCTCACCATCATGAATGATCAATAATTTGAAGTGTGAAAAAATTCAAATGTACAATTCAATGAAATTTTATTCATTAATATTGAAAATTTTATGTTTTACATAATAGATTTCAATGTGATTAGGTTATTTTCATTAAGAAATATTTCACGTGAACATTTATAATCATTTTCAATCTAAGATGAATTATTTTGATATTTTAAAACCCTTGGTGGGGATATGATCTAATGATTAAATTCATATTATATATTTAAACAGTTTATGATTATTGTAAAGACATATTTATGAAACCCGTTTTTTTTCATGGGTTATGTTATGATGAAATAATGTATTGATTGTAGAACCCATTTAATTTCCATGGGTTATGGCAACATAAAATTTTTATGAAACCCTTTTTCTTTTTCACATGTTATGATATAATATATGATCTATTATGTTATGAAAATCAACTATATGATTTTTATCATGTGATTGGTGGGACATAAATTAAATAAACCTCCAATGAATTGGATAGATATGAACATATCCTTCTTAAAATAATAAAATTAGTGGTGATCCTTGTTCAATAAGGGGATTATAATCTTTTATTGTCTTGGGAGTGAACCGTGGCTACTATGATGGTTTATGGAGAGAAATCATTACACAATGTGATTATTGGAAGTAAGAAATGACTACGGATGAATTTATTTCCTATGATGATGTGTTTTCCAAAAAGCTATGTCTTATTAAAATGTTATTCTATCATTGCTCATGGTATTTGATTCTTTTATGATTCATCTCTTATGAACTGAAAAATCATTATTCTATGAATAAAGATTATAATCATAGATATAATGTGTATGGTTTTATATTGTTGTGATCATTTTGTCTTACCTCTATTACCATGTCATGTTTATGGATTTCTCTTTTTATCCATATTGAGATTAAAAATCATAATTTTTTTTATTTCCTTTCCCTAGGTTATGAAGAATTCTATTAGATATGATATTTATAATAAGGTTTTAAATATTAAGAACTTATTTGGAGATAATGGTTTTTACTTATTAACCAGTTTATTATCGAAATTTTTAATTATATTATACATATATGATTTTCATATGGATGATTATGTCAAATAAGGAACATAGACAAAATTAGATATAATATATATATGAGAAAATATTGGGTTTGTATATCCACGATGTAACATATTTTGTTTTCCTTCAAAAAAAATTAATGATTTATCTAAAATTAGCATTAATGGTTAAATATTATGTTTGTGATATCATTAATATTTTCTTCAGAAATATTTATGACCCTATTAATGGCATGATTTTAAAACTATCATATGTTTTTTATTTATATAAAATAAGTGTACTAAGAGGATAATCATTTATGAAAAATGAAAAGGATTTTAATTTTCCTAATTTTTTATTCATTTTACAGTAATTTATTATATATCACTCTAATACACCCTAAATTAGGTCATTAAAATTCTGTTATAATGATATTATAATAAAACAACAAAATATTCATTCATTTAATATGAGAATGCTAATTATTGGGTCGATTTAGCGAAACAGTTCAATAATACTATAAATTTATATCATGAATGAAAATTAAAAAATAATTGATATTTTTATATGATATAAGAGTTTGATTTTTTTTGGTGTAGTTACTTTATATCAATATTTAATTGATTCTTTTTATTAAACTTGTTTAGATCATCAAGAATCAATGAAAAAAGAATGTTATCAGCTTCATCGTCATGGATAATGACTAAGACACCTGTGAATGGATTTTAAAAATGATAAATAAATATAAATAATAACTAAAGATAATTTTAATGACATATTAATTATTAAAATTTTAATAATAGTGATTATGGACACCACTATTATAAAACTATTAAATAATATCAGAACTATAAAAATATGATGTGGAAAATCATTAGAAATATTAATAGGAATGATAAATTATAATATGAATAAATGAAAATTAATACGAGAGAGGTTTTAAATTAATTTATGAATGTAATTATTTTTCATATAGGATTATAAATTATGTTTATGGAAGGCAAGGATTGGGGTAAGGGGTTTCATCTAAAATTCCCATTTTTGATACATATTCTGTATTATAAACCGATTTTCATTTTTATGGTGTACAAAATTCCTATGTAAAATCTCATATATTCATTTATATTTTAATCATAGTATTTTATGTTCAATTAGAAGATCTCTCTCTCAATGGGTTTTTATTAAATTGATACTCAATCGACAAGAGTTTTCTTCAAATTAATTCTGATTCATTGATACATATTACCTATTATCCTCAATGTTTTATATGTATGGTGTATTCACATACATTGGATATGTTATTATCCTAATATATGAATATATAATATATTCTAACCAAATCATGTTCCCTTATTCACATGGCAATTGATAGAGTAGTCATTATGAAATTAATGATTTTTGGTAACACAAATCCAATTTATTGAGTTATAATTTATTATGTAGTACATTTTTCTACAATGATTAGATTATAACACCCTAATATATTTGAATCATATTATAATAAAAAAATTAATATTTATTTTTTAAAATATTTTTTTTTTATTTTTACAATGTGATATTTGAACAAAGTATTTTTGAAAAAATAGTATTTTTAAATTTTACATTCATATGTTTAATCTTCTAAAATGGTTCTATAGAAAATTATTATGTATTTTAAAAGCACTATTATTGAACATAATTTTAAAAATTAATGGTTTTAAAATATTATTCACTTCTCTTTTTGAGAAAGAATTAATAAAGTGACACATAATCTATTTTTTCATTTAATCACTACTAATGATTTTGGTTTATCATGTTTTAGCATTTATCAGAGCCAAATAAAAGTGCTAGTGAAAAACACTAATTATGGGTACCATTTATTAGTTCTACAAAAAGAACTGATAAAATATCCCCTTTATCTAATCTTTTTTAATACTGATTAAACAATCCCTTTATCAATAATTTTTTTAAGACCTATAAAATCACCGATTATCAGAGCTTATAAAGTCTTTATAAAAGACACCATTATTTACAGTTGTAAAAATAATTGCAAAATGTATCTTTTTATTAGACCGAAATATGTTTTGATAAAAGTGTCCTTTATCATAGTCTTTTTTTCCAATTTTGATAAATGGTGTCATTTATCAAGGATAAAAAAGATCTCATTAAAGATACCCTTTATCAAATATTATATTTTAGGACTTATAAAAGGAACAGTCAATCATAATGTTTTTAGCAGTGATAAAAATAATATTTCATAAAAAATATAAATATCATTGAAAGGGTGTACTATTAAATAGATAGATTAATATTTATAAACATAAAATATTTTTTACATACAGCTTATAAAAGACTAAATATTCATTTAAAATTAATATGTTAGGTTTTTATTGATAATTGAATATAAAATAATTATAAAATAATATTAATTAATAATAATATAATGGTTAATTTGCAGTCATAATTAAATAAAAATTAAATGATATAAAAATTCCAAAATCTAATGATCGTTCTAGGATTAGTTGAATGCATGACTTGAACAATAAACATTCATAACTATTGATCCTAGTGTCTGTTTGGGTTTAACCACATATCAAATCAAATACTAGAGAGATAAAAATGTTGTTTTAACCTTGGGGTGGACTGGTAAAAACATTTATTGAAGAAAAAATATACCTAGAAGGCCCCCTAAAACCGAGTTTTTAGATGGGATATAATAAATTTTAATATCTGAGTTGATTTAAACTTCATTTTAAATGGTCTTCTTGTCCATTTTCAATGGGTACTGAATTTCATCCTATGTATTATATTCATAGAGATATTACGGTTTTAAAATATTATCATTCTTCATATACTTGTTTTTTATAGTTAAATATATGCATATTTTCATTAATTTACATATAATTAATCAATTAATAAAACTATTTGTTAATATTTATATAAAAATGTATTTCAAAATATATAAACAACATGAAAATAAATTTTTATTATTCATTTTATTTTAAATAAAATATTATCCAATTTAATTAACATAAAAAATAATTAATTTTTATATATAACTATAATTTTTATATAAATATCCGTTTGTCCATATATATATGTGTGTCTGTGGAGTGTGTATATGTTGTAAACTATGTATATATATATATATATATTTGTTTTTGTATCTGTGAAATATAAATGTAAACATGTGTTCTTGTAAATATGTGTGTAGGAGTGTGTGTGTGTGTGTTAATTTAGTGTTAAAACATCATGTGTAAATTTATTTTTATAAATATAACATTATGATAAACTACTGTTTTAAACGTATTTATAGTAATTATTTTTAGATAAATTATTAAAAAAAATATCTAAATATAATATTTTCAGTAAATATGTATAAATATATATATGTATATATATAGATATATAAATACATGTGTTTTGTATAATATTTATATCTAAATATAAAATATAAAGAAATGTTTAAAAAAAATTAAAATATAATTATATAAATAATATGGTATGAGTTATTATGAACTTTATTTTAAAAATATATATTTATTATTATCTATTATTTTGTTTTAAAAATATATTAATATATATAGGTAAATATAAACGTT
The DNA here is from genome assembly GCA_963277665.1 of Viscum album. NCBI lineage: Eukaryota > Viridiplantae > Streptophyta > Magnoliopsida > Santalales > Viscaceae > Viscum > Viscum album. Next base: position 847,223,921 of record OY728164.1, on the reverse strand, counting down.
CAATTGTATATACAATACATATATATATATATGTGTGTGTGTCTGTGTTTTTTTGTAATAATAATTGGATATATATATATGTATTTATATTTATATTCTAATACATTTAAATGAATATAAGTATTTAATCTATTTAATCATATATAAGAATATATATATATATCACAGACAAATACAGACATGTATTTTATAACTGTATATAGAAAACAATTTAAATATGCAAATAAAAATGATGAAAGTATACATATATATATATATATAATGTAGAATATTATAACCTTGATGTAGTGGTTGAGGAGTAAAATTTGTATTGTGAGGTCTAATTATTGAATTCAGGCATTGTTGGGGTGAACCGGAGGTATAGTAGTGGTAAATCATAGATAATGGGATTTTCTGAGAGATTAAAATGTGGGGGGAATAATGTGTCTTATGGGGTAGGTGGTTGAAAAGTAATGATATATTTGAAGAAAAGAATTAAAAAATGGGGATATAGAAAATCACCAATTATTTTACCAACTCTTATTTTGTTCTCATAAAAGAAGAATTTTTCAACTCCCTTTTAACTCTGATAAAAGGGGACTTCAAAAACACTTTTTTAGCACAGATATATGATAACACTATCATCATAATTTATATTCATCATATATGTCCTTTATAAGTGCAAAAATAACATTAATAAATTCCTCCTTAATTAGTGCCTATAATCAGATGATAAAGGAACCTTTTATCAACACATTTTTAGAAAAAAAATAGTCTGATTTTAATGGTTCTTAGATGAACACAACCTTTTTCTCAATTAACGCTTATTTATAGATCATTAAAAAACACGATCACTAGAATTGAAAGGTAATTTTTTTCTATAAGATATTTTAGGTTTTTAGTTTCATTTCCCGTTTAATTTTTAAAAATCATTTAACCAAACAGCGTTTATGTCTCCATATTTTCAAAGTAAATTATATAAATATTTATATTAGGGTTATTAACTCCTGATTCCAAAAATATAATTCACTATCTCTTCTTGATTGGTATCATTTAATAATCATTTTCAATGTTTTTATATTTATGTCATTGTCCTTCTAGGTTTCCATTGTTACATAGGGGATATGTTCCTTTGAAATTGTCCACCAGCTTCTTATGTATATGTAATGATCATGTAATTCAATTCATGAATTATATATATAATCATTACTCTATATGGAATAAACATCACATTTTACACAATTAATATTCAATTATTTTCACAATTATTGAATTTTATTCAATTTTAATGGGGGAAAAGTATTTCCAATTCATATGTTGTTATTATAAAATGGATTATGGTTAGAAAATTTACTAGGAATTGTCTAACCATCCACCTTAATAATCTTTAAGTGTTATTATCATGGTATTATTGTTATATAGGTAATTTTTTGAATTTCTTGATGATTATTAACCACAAATGTAGGTTGATAATTTATTGATACTCAATTATTATCGTTATACATATAACTATGTTTTATTTAGTAAGAGGTTCCTTTGGAAATATTATTAAATTTATTGATGAATCTTATGGTGAATTATATGGTCAAGATCATTTTATTGGTGGTGACTAGAATTAAATAACCTCTTATTTCTTAGATAGAACTCATATGAAAAAACAGTTTGTATATTTGGTGAATGCCTTCCCAATTCAACAAGATGTATTGATTGTACTATAATGTAAAAGTTATGTTTAATGGAACAAGTCCTTTATAGAATGTTTTTATTGTGTTTAAATTTACATTATGTCATTATTATATAATTATTATTTATATTTATGTTTACATTTATTACTATGGATATATAATTTTCCAAATTTTGATTGGATTATGTATTTACATTCTTCTTTTTACTACCATAACATTTAAACTGTTATTAGGCCAATATAAATATAGTTATATGTTTCCCAAACTAGTATAATTAGGTCCCCCTTATTATGTTTACATTATCCATGTTATAAAAAAATTATTACACATGACATTATTATAGGGATATCACATTTTGAATAATTTATTTGAAATGGTGAAGGATTATCATAAATTAGATAGTTTCATTTATATAAAGAAAAAACTCCATCACTTGGAAAATACATTGGATTTATTAGTTTATGATTTTTAATGATTCTATAAATAAATAGTCTTGAATATATCCTTCAGATAATTGATATTCAATAATATTTATTGTTTTTTGTAATTATGGAAGGCTATATCTTTAATTTTACATCTGGTTTCAAACAAATTATGTAATGTAAATATTTATGAGCATCAGATATTGGATTTATAGTCTAAGGAATTACCATATCCACTCTCACCCATATATTGTTATTTTATATGTATATCTTCAAAATACCATGGAAAAAATCAACAGTGATGTTCTTCCAATTTCACATAAGTATGAGTAATAGGTGCATTATACATTCATATTTTTCTCTTTCTTCCTTCACTGATTTTAATACTAAGAACATCTATAGATATTATGAGATTCCCTTTTCTATATTATCTCACTATTAGTGACATCCAATATATAGATATGGCTTTTTGTTTCTTGACTAGATAGAGAATATTTATCTATGAGCATTATCCAACAGCTCATTCATTATCTCCATCATGGATGGTACACATAGACACATCCCAAATAACATGGAAATTTTTTCTTCATATGTTAAAATATTTTTATTTTCTCTTTATTATTACATCCAATTTAGTTTTTTTATATCCATGTCTTCTATTAAACCTATATTTATTCACTACAGAATGGATGTCCAAGAAATAATTTTACTATAGTATGAACATTTTTCTTTTTTTATGATTCACATATCAATCTATTTTATTTTTAGTAATATTGAAAATTTCTCAATTCTAAACATGCATAATATTATAGGGATTTTCTATAAATATCATCTTCATCATTATTCAAATTTCTATGATGGTGTTTAATTTAGTAATCGTAGTCCAAGACTAACATTAACAATATTTATTATCACATGTTTATCTCTATATATATGAATATATCCTTCACTCACATATGACTAATTTTTATTCCACTCTTCTCTATATGAAGGTAGTTTCATCAAATTCTCAATATGATGAATACAACTAAAAACACTCATTCAATTTTAACTAGTTTTTTAAGGATCTCCATTAATTGAGAGGCATAGTCTGTCAATTAATAATTTTACATTTGTAATCAACCCATTAAATTATTTAAATCTCCCCTTTATATCATTCATCATTCACCATATGAGAGTATAATTAGTACATTTGTTCTGATTATCCTCTTATTTAACTCCAAAAATATCACTTTATATTTATCATTCATTAAAAAATTACTCCCTACTACATTTAATGTGTTATTGGAGTAGATAATCATTAAAATATTCTCAAAAATTTGTTCTTAGTACACAACAAATCCATGAAATTAACTAATATGTAAGAAAAATTTAGGTCTAGGACATTCCTCAATCACATTGGACATAAAAGGATCCATATTTATCATATTTATTATGATAATTACCCTGAATAAAGAGACTAATTACATATCAAATTGATTTTAAAGTCATATCATATAAAAATATCTCTTAAAGTTTCCATCATAATTTATAGATGATCCCAATATTATTCCTTATCATTAATGAACATGTGAATATCTTAAATGAATACAACCAAATATCTATATCAAATACTAAATAATATATTCCTCTAGTCAATGAATATTAAACATGATTTTTTAGCCTAAATTGAATCCCTCTACACTAATAATTTCTATATCATATAAATGATATTTCCATCTAGATATCTTCATTATTCAACATTTATAAATGATATGTATAATAATTATCTATATTTTAGATGTATTATGAAATTTCAAGATGATTTAATCATATATATAAAGTTGGTTGTTTATACATTATCATTTTGGTGAACTTGTTAAGATCTTAGTAGTCAATGAGAAATTGTGTCAATCCACCACAAATCGAGGCAATGAGCATTGGGGAAACCTATGTTGATTCTATTTGGAATATTAAACTTTTCTTTTTCAAAATCCATTCCAGTTACTAATTTTACACCACCAGTTCAATTTGGGTGATCCTATGGGATCCTGCATATGGTTTCATGCTATATATATCTATTATTTACATATTTAACACACAATATCATGAATGTATAGGAATTTATTTATTAAAAAAATAAATATATCTTCTAACAATGATAATTTCTTCAAGATTAATTATTTTAATTGAATTGATTATTTATTCTTGATATAATGTTTCACTATGTATCATAACACCATCAATTGAGGGGGTTTATATAAGGGATTTATAATATTCCTTACATTTATATTTGGGAATTTTATGTTTCATAATATGTAATGATATATCCCTTTATTAAAAAATGGTGTTGTCTATATAAAATTATTTTTGATCTATTCCCTAAATAACATCAAATTATAAAAATGGATTCTGATATTTTATAGATGTAACTATCTATAGAAACTAATTAGGTACGAATTTGATTCTTATGTTGTAATGATATCCCAAATAGTTTTTTTCAAAGATATTTATACATCAAGGTATATGATTTGTGATTCAATAGCTCTAGAAAACATTAAGGAATTATTAGAGATTGTAGAAACTAGATCAAATAAAAACTTCAACATTTTTTAGTGAAATTTATGTCTTACATGAACTACATCATTTTCATTTCCAATTTTAGTGGTGAAGGTGTAGGATTTACCATTGTCCCTAATTCTAGGTGGTTTAAATTAATTATTCCCAATGAAATCCCTTTTTTGATAAAGTAGTTTTTACATTTAAGATGTTCCTTATAGTTAAATTATTAAAAAAAATTATCCATTATTTTCCAAAATCATATTTATTGAATTTTTCTTGCATTTTCAAAATTCTTATGTTTTATTACATTCTTTTAAAAACAAGATTAGTTTTTTCATTCCTCTATAATAATTTTCATGTATATTCTTTCCTAATCATTGATATAATGGTGGTTATATAATCTTCCATTATTTATTATTTGAACCCATTGTCTGAAACTCCATCCTTAAATAAAAACATTAATATCTATGTAACCATACTATATATTACAAATGAACATTGAGATCAAAATAAACTACATATTAATCACCCCAAAAGTATAGTATAGATAGTGATTTTTAGAAATTTGGTTTTAAAACAACATGGAACCTTTCAATTTTCTTATCATTATTGATAAAATTCATGAGGCATACCTGGAAAACCTTGATAAATTCACTATATAATTTATAATAGATTCACTATCCTTTTTAAAAATATCTAGAAATTATCCCTGGATCATTGTGAAAGCATTTAAAGATAAAATTTTATTATGAAATATATTTTTAATTTCTTCCCACTACATTTATTCCACATCATCCTTTAGCTTCAATTACATCATTAATGTACACCATTGATCAACATCTCCTTCTATATAGAGGAAAACTACAATAATTTTCTCCTCCACAAAATAAAAAATCGTTGAAAATATCTTTTCAATTGACTTGATAAACTGTTGTACAATATATGGATCAAAAGATCCACTAAATTTTAGTAGTCATTGGTTCAAAAGGGATTCCGTTTATAATTTATACTTCTTTAGTAAAGAAGGACACTCCATATGAGTAATGTTACTATTCATGACATTGCATATTTGATAAAGTATCATCGTTATGTTTTTAACTCTACATCTCATTTCATTAGGAATATTTTTTTAAAATATTTTTATTTTACATCACATGGGTTATTTTTATGGTTTATCCATGGTTCTATCATTTCTACAATCAAATAATTTCAAGGATGATAATACATAAAAAAATAAAATGAAGTGACCACAACAAATTTATATTGAATAACTCACAAATGAAACATATACTAAAACCTATGAATTACATGGATTTAATATAGGTAATTCATGGTCTATTTACTTTTAGGTTCATTTAATATATTGTAACAATGTATTCAAAATCTTCATAATGTTTCATAATTAAAATACAAAAAATACAAATTATATCACTCTAGATAGTCATCATAGGTTTATAGTTTGTACCACATGGTCTACACAGAGTGAATATTGAGTTAATAGCCATCTTAAAAGTATCATCATTATTATCAATCGATACATCTAATATAAAGAGAAAAAAATATTATTGTATTAATATAGGTGGTTTATTGTTATATAATCACATAATATTAATAACACAAATATATTATTTTGTTTTCATAATTTATTTTAATCCTTAGGATTCTTAATAGTGATTTCTATTATTAATTTTGACAATAAACAAAGATGTTCCCTAAAACCAATTATAATGTCCTTCAATTTCATATGTGATTGTGGAATAATTTTTAGGGTAAATATTTCAATTATGATTAGTTTCAAAATTTTAATGTTTTAATATCATATGAAATTTATTTCTATATATAAAACCAATTAAAATATAAAAATATCATAATTAATTTAATTGATATAGAAAAATTATCTATTTTTCATTCATTCTCTTCATAGTACATGTATAAACATGAGGATATACATTATAGAAAAGGTTACCTAAAATCATAGAATGGGGAGATCATGAGACATGAAATATTTTTATACATGAGTAATAATAATAATCATGATAATTTAAAATTAAAATGATCCTAAAAAAATTATGTGGGTAGAATCTGAAAAAATGAGGGAATTTTTGAAATTTTTAATAATGGAAAATCATAACATAGTGGTTAAATCCATGAAAAAAGTTGTGAATGATGTATCCATTAGGTTCATCAATATCCATTGTGTATAAAAAATAATTTCATAAAATGTAAACAATTATTACACCATGTTCAATAATAATTCTCATAATCTCATGAGATATGTGAATTGTCCAATGAATTATAGGTATATAAAATTTTGGTTCTACATGTAAAATCATAATAGTTAAATAATCTTACAATCCACATATAAAGGTAATAATAAATAAATAGAAGTATGAAATAAAACCATGATAATGATGGGTATCTTTTATATGTAGAAATTTTTCTTTAAATGTAAATATTAGAATCCATAAATATGAAGTAAAATATATATTTATTACTCTTAATTTTTAACAAACAACGATCATAAGTCAGGAAGAGAAAGAGAAATAACTCATTAGGAAACTAAAATATGTTTTAGAAAATAATTACTCACATATATATCAATAAATGTGTTGTAAATTAATATAATGAAATGGAAGAATGGATATCCCCAATTAAAGAAATTAAATAATTTTAAAAGGTTTCAAGAATGTATTTTAATGATTTATTTTTTAAAAATGTAAAAATGGTGTTGAATCCAAAATGAAATAGTAGAGATCAAGATTCCATTTACCAGAGGCCATAATTTATTTCATCACATATTCTCCTCTTTGATAAATAACTAATGTATATTGATAAAATAAAAAGTGATTTATATATATATATTTTTCTTCTTTATAAGTTATAATAAATGAAATTTACTTAATAATAAATTTTTGGGACATATTTTCTTAAAGTCTTGTTTTATTTTAAATTATATTATTTTATTTTTATTTCATGATTATTATTATCTGTCCTTTATAATTTTCTAATGTATTTAAATAACATTATAATACATTAAAATATATATAAATTGGAAAATATACACTAATTATACATATAAGGGTGATATTTAAACAATATATGATGTCATCATAGGTGGATGAAGCTGGCCATTATTGGGAAACTTCATAATAGAGGGGTAATTAGAATATGCTATGAATAAATTGGAATAGTTTTACATGTATCATAGTAAAAATTGTATTTTTGATAATTATATTTTTTTAACAAGGTAGAGAAAGATAAATGTATCTAAGTTTATAAATTTGAATAAAATGGAAATTAATGAATGGGAGTCAATTTTTCTTCTTCATTGAAGATTTATTTATTTTTTCAATCTTTAAATGCTAGGGATAGAGTCCCTCGAGAACATATTAAATGATACTATCACAATTGGGATAAGATTAAAGGTAATAATATATAGTTTTTATAAGATAATAGGAACTTATTTCAATGGTAAAAGAGATAGGGTATTAATACCTGAGGATTTTGGTATTTTTGTATTAAAATAAAAACTATTTTATAATTTTTACAAAATATATTTGAATAGTATTAATTTTCACTAATATTAAGTATATAATTAAATAAAATAATTGTATTTGACTTCAAATGTCAGAAAAAGATTAATGGAATCCTAAAATTACTCCATTAATGATAAATAATCAAAAATATATTTTTATTCGAATAAAATATATCTTATGATTCAAAACATCAAACATTACCTTTTATACATTACAAACCATTCATTGAGAAAAATTATTTTCAATCCACAAATATGTATTTTTTTAATAATTTTTCCCTAATTTGTATTTCATTCACACATCATGATGATTTTGTAAAAGTTAAACATTTTTTAGAAAAACATTATATTTTATCAACAAGAAAAAAATCATCATTTGTTTAAAAATCTCAAAAAATCACTACATGCTAATTTGGAAGATTAGATTATGAAAATAAAAATCATATTATTAAAATAATTATAAAACATAAAAATTTAAAATAAATAAATCATTATTTACTAAAAATTTTCAATTTTTTAGGATAACATCAAATTATTGACCATTTGAAAAGTTACTTATGGTTTTATAAATTTATATTATAATTACCTAAAAAAAATTGTATCATATTATTTAATTTCATGGAAATTATTTTTAGTTAAATTATATATATTTTTAAATAAATATAATATAATTTAAAAAAATTATTTTTTACTAAAAATAAAAGTATCGTTTTATTGAGTAAAAAAACATTTGGTTATTTGTAATACTTTTATTTGGTTATATTATGATTTTATTTTTTATATTTAATTAATATATGTTATATTATTTTTTATTATTATGTGGTGGATGTGTTATATATTATAATGCATTATGAAATATGATACACGTTTAATTAGAAACATAATTTCATAATATATGCAACATTGTTCCATGTATGATTTATTATTTAATTATTAAAGTTCTCTCGATCCATTTATGGAATTCCAGTGTGTATAATTCACTCGGCTGGTAAAATTTTCAACCCTGAACAGTAGTTAAAATCATCACTCAATTTTTCCCTACACTATTTTTCTCTCCTAATTCCAAATTCAACCAATTATATCATTCTAACATGTAACCGATGGCATGATGACACCGTTAAAATTAGTCGATTGTCCATGTGATAGAATGGAATCTTGGGTGGTTATATTATCTTCGTGTTCGATATAAAATCTTACACTTAATCAACAAGAAAATTTCATTTCCAAATATAAATTTTTATGAAATATATCTATATCCAATAATTCTATTTTAATAAAATCAAGGACAAAAACCATCTTCTTTCCAATTATCTTTTCAAAACAGGTTAACACCGTCAATGTGTCTATACGTAGTCTTATATTTTTCAATAATATAACCACAAGTATATGACATCTATAATTATTTCTTCAAATAAATATAGGACACTATATTATATGTTCTAAATATAACCCAATTTCAACAAACAATATTCTATAACATTTTCCCCCAATATAAATGGATCACCAAAACACTAAATGTTTTTACTCAACTTTCGAATAAACATCAAAATATACATGGTTTATCCATCTAATTTATGGGATATAATTTTTTTCTGAATTTCTATTTATTTCATATTTACCTCAAGATTAATTGGTTCACCTTGATAACAAAAGACATTTGAAAAAAATAAAACATACAAAAATTTGGATCATCATTTTCAACTCAAAAGTTTATTACATAATATCTTACATTGTTAAAATTTACTTATTGAATATTTTTTTATAAATAATTATTAAGAAAATTATTCTTTTTGTCCTTTTTAAAAACAACATTTTTGATCTCCTCTATTGATATATTGTATTATTACCAAACCTTGTGAATTATTATGTTGGTTATTTTTTTCATTTCATTTTATTCTCTAATTTCTTTAATGGTGTCCTCATGATTTACCTTAGTGGTATAGGTAAAAGATAAGCCTAGTGAGGCTTCAATTTATATATATTGGATCATTTTAACAACCTATGATAAATATATCTCTATTTAACGTAATTTATATAATATAAATGTTTGAATAGAAAAAGATAGACCAAAAAACCATGAAAATATTTTTATTTTCCATCACGAATATCTACATAAAGAACTTATTATAAATAATTTTTCATCATTCTTCCATAATTGACCTATAATATTTTTCCATCAAGGATTCTCATGTTTTATAATCACCTTCTTAATCGGGTGAATTTAGGAATAATAAATGATATTATCTCGAAAAATTAGTTAGGTAAAAACATATCAATATTATTTAAATGTGTTAGATCGTTAGATTATGATAATACATGATCAGGTATAATTTTACTATTTTGAAGAAAAAGGAATAATAATAGTTCCCCCTAAGCTCTAATTGATGTATAATTTATCATATATTATAAAAAATATACCATAGAAAAAAGTGTTTAATAATGTGAAAATAATACGGATTCATATAGAATAATAATAGGAATATGGAATTAATTGTATAATATATTTTTGGAATTTCATAATGATGAACAACATCACAAACATAATTATATGGTGTCAAAATATTTTAATCATATATAATAAATTCGTTCCATTTTTTTGTTAGAGTAATCATATAACTATTACCCATGAATATGTGAGAAGAATGAAGAAACAACACACTACATTATATCATTACTTATAAGGTTTTAACCGATGTGTTTAAAGGTGATATAGGACCCTTACCAACATCAGCCAAAAATATGTGTTCCATAAGATATAAATCATTAAAATAAATAAAAAATAATTAGATTTGAAGGTATCACTGGGATAACATTATAACGATGATTAAATTTTGATCTGGAAGAACAAGAGAACATTTAGGTTGAATGAGAAATATTTGTAACATCACCTCATTTTATGAAAGAAAACGTGCATAAATTTAATTACATAGAAAATAAAGAGGAAATTAATTATAATATAAAAATATAATATAAGGAAACCATATTTAAAAAAAATAGTGAAGAAGAAATAATTATGACTCAAGAAAAAAAGTTTAGTCCTGAAAACCTATTTTATACTAAAAATTATTTTAATCAAAATCCATTTAATGTAATAAAAATATTTGGGACTTCAAACCCCATTAGTTAAAATAAGATGATAAACACATTCATTAGGTCGTAATATAACCATATAAAAGATATCATGTTACAAAATATGAAATATGTCTTAGGAAATTAAATTTGAGACGAAGAACATTATACCATAATTCCTTCCACTAATGAACTTGAATGTCTTATATAAAAACATTATTTAAAAAATAACCATTATTAATAAAATTATTTGTAAATATAATATTTTATAATGCATATTTAAAACTATATTATATGTTTATTTTAGTTATTATATATTTTAAATATTGGTTGTTTGTAATCTTGATCGTTTGGAACTTGTTTGATAATAATTTTGTTTTTATTCCATTTTCTCTAAAATTTAATCATTATGATATTATGAATGTTTCTAGAATTTATTTTTCATAGATTTTTATAAATTTTTTATTTGAATATATTTTATTTTTTCCCCATTCTTAATATATGAATTTCCAAATGATAATGATTTAGTGTTTTTAATTAAAATACAACAATATTATAGTTTTGAAGATCAATATTAATGATACCAATAAGTAACAAAAATGAAATATTTTTTTGATTAAATATAAATTAATTTTCAGAATTATAATTCTCAAATTCATACATGATATTCTTTTATATCATTGCTCATGTAGGTGTTTATATCAACCAAAACATGAACAAAGTATAATTACTGGATAAGTATATTTATCAAATTTGTTTCTCTTGGAATAGTATCACTATTAAATTATAATAATAATAATTCTATTTATATATTTTTATGGTTTGTAATAATATTTTACTATAATTTAATAAATCATAATTAAATTTGATTAAAAATGAGATAGATATCTTTGCAGTGGAATTAGTCCCCAAATACACATGAATGTTGTTTTATTTTTTCATAAAGGAAATCATGAAAGGAGGTTAATGATTTTTATATAAGAGTAGTAAAATTAATTTCATAAAAGTACTAATGTAATTATATAGTAATTAATAAATTAGGTTTGAAAAATTAATATATAAGTGTAATTAATTTATAGAAGGACTTGTAATCACATTTAGAGTATTAGTTTTCTATTAGAGAAGTCCATGGAAGTGTGGGGAATATAATAATTTCATGTGAGAAAATTATAAAAGAAGTGGAAAATATTTATAGGGGAATAATAAAGACAATATTTTGAAGAGATAACTATATAATAGAGTGGCCATGAATAGGTTTTCATTATCCACATTTATAATTGCTGATAATGAGATTTTTATAAGTATTTCATCATAATAAAAATATATCAAAATATTCTAATGTAAAAAAACAATAATATTTAAAATAATTTCATGGGTATAATATTTGGTAGATACACACTTGAAAAAACAATTTAGAAACATATTTTTACTTTTACCCCTTTGGTTACCCAAATTTACCATTTTGGGTTTAACAATGTTAAATATTTTTTACCTAAGTAATTAAATGTATATGCCTTAAAATGACATGGAAGTTACTAAATTATATTTAGCTATTAATTTAAAATGTTAAATATGTATTATCATATAATATTACTAGTTTTAAGAATAGTAAATTGTATCATCATCACATGTAACACTTAAAAATACGATTGTAGAAAAAGCATATATTTATTCATTAAATTTATATATAGGATAAAAGTTTCAATTTGATAAATTTATAATTTATAATATTTTTATTCTAAAATAAATTGAATTATTATGATTCTTTTGAGGAAATATAAAATCATCTTTTACAAAAATAATATTTAATTTAATGAAATGTCTATAACAATTTCTTTTAATTAAAAATATTACATCTATTCATAAAATTTTTAACATAGGATTTATAAATTTTAAATGGTATTAAAAATATATATTTTTAATCCATACATATATAATTTATAATGGAAAATATTTTATTAATTTTTTTTGTTCCTAATTCATGATAGAGTCATTAAATTTATGGTTTTAGTACAAACTATATTTTTCACTATTCCCTTAAAATCAACATATTAAATCAAATTCAAAAAAATAAGAATAAAAATAAGATACTTTAAAAATTATAAATTCATCAATTTTAATTTATATGTACTTAACATCGAAAATTTATATGTTTATTTTTTAAAGGTAAATATAAAAAATATATAAAAACAATTTTTATTGAGAATTTCCCTTTTGACACATTATGTGTTCATGATAGTACCCAACACCAATTTAAAATTCATCATTTGAAAATATATTAATTATTATATTATAATATCTTATATTACTCGAATGTGTAGCCTTGGATTTCATGACCAAACATATTAATCAATTTTATTTAGTAAAATATTAAATTACAAAAGAGAGAATGGTGTAAATATGACACCAAATTCCTAGAATGAAACAAAATGTCACAGCATATGGATTTCACTAGATAAAATATTCTTGAAGATATCTACCAATTCCCTTTGGATGCTTTAACCGATTATATTTATTGATTTTTTGGGGGTCATAATATTCATCAAATTATGGATTTGGGGCCTCCTCTGTGATATTGAATATCGAAGACAGGTCTCATAAATTCATCTTTAATTCGAATGAAATCAATCCTCAAAATTGATTGAAAAAATATTTTGGACTATTATATACTCACTACATCTGATCACATTAGGCTCCATCATGGAAAATATTACATCTTATTTAAAAAAGATCAATTACATCGTTTCTATATTATGACTAAAATATGAAATTTACCTTATAGATCATTTGGTATAGTGACATTCATATTCATATTAAATGATCTAATTGATTCCTAATCTGATACCTTGAAATTTTTTTACAAGAATTCATCATAATTTTAGAGAAATTTGACGGAAAATCTATTTTATTTGATTATAATCACTAACAGTCATTGGTTGAGAATCTTAAAAAGGGACAATATCATGTTGTACTAGAATAAAATATTTGAATTTATCAATAATTTCCATTTGGAAACTCTCTGCATCAAATAGGGTTTTATTACTTTTGGAAATAAATATTTTCTTCTCAAATTCACTTTTAGTATGACCACCATTGTTTGGATGGTCCAACCTAGGAATATGATCTATTGTAGTATCACTAGATACCATATTCATCAAAAAATATCAAGAATTAGTAGTAGTATTAGTGGTAGGATATTGAAGAACATCATTAGCCCTTAATTACTACGAAATTCCTCCCTTTCCTTCGATAAAGGATAAAAAACAAATGATCCTTTTCTAGAATCACAAGTATCCATACCTGTATAATTATTGTCCCCACATCCATATCTGTTTATATATTTATCCTCAGACATATCGAGGAGATGAGTGGAGATAGAATACAGCTAATCATTTTGAGTCTTCCCCAAATCAGAATGTCCGGGCTACCCTTTTTCAAAAACATAAGAAGTAATAATCATCTTTTCAGTGGAAAATAATAGTTAAGTTATTATTTCACATTCCTTAAATTTTTATCATTAACTAATAATCCATGATAAACCAAGAATAAACTTCAAATGTTGTATCCATCTCTTTATCTTAGTCAAAAAACTCTACATTTCCCTGATACTTTTTCCTATATCCAGACCATCATGAAATGAGACCACATAAAAATTCTCTTGAGGACATGAAACCTAATTAAACTCCTTAAATAGAAGAGATTCATTAATGGATGAACACCTAGACATGTCTTGGGGTTTTTCATGATCATTCCCATTCAAAAACATTGAATATATTATTATATATCCAAATTGTGGTATCATTCTTCTTCTATTTTGTGAACTATGACTAGAAATCACCTCAAATTTCTAATGTTGTATAAATTTCTTATTTAATGAATTTTCATCATGACCATAAGATAAAAAGAAATCATAATTAAATTCCTTTCTTCAACGTGAAATTTCATTCCCAATAATCTTTCTCTACATACAAATCTATGGAACTTTTATATATTTAATTACCAATTTAATAAAATCTATTTAAATAGATTAAGTCACTTTATAATCTAAATTAAAACAAAAGTCAACCACCCCCAAGAAAGAGGTGTAATTCCCAAATCTAAACAATTCTGTTTGCTTATCCATCTTAAAAGTAGTTCCAATTTCCATAGAAATATCTTTCAATATATTTGGTTTCCAAAAAATATAATTTAATCCAAATACATTGACCAAAAATTGAATATATGGATTACCAACCTCTAGCGGGTTGACGTTTCTATACAAATTTGAATGATGCTTGAAAAAACATTTAGGGGAAACGTTTCAAGTACCCAAGCCATCATTTTAAGGACATATTATGAAAATATAATATAGAACAAGCCATGACACATCAAGACATAGTTCCCAATATCAAATCTTTAATTATTAGACATGTTATCAACCAAGTCATTCATTTTCTATATTGAAAAAATGATTAGAAAACTTACTCACACAATGATAGAATATATAAAAATTCAAATTGATTTAGATATTTCGTTGGAATCATCATTAACGTGTGGCTCATTTCCATTTTTTTAGTCAAAATTATAGAAGATTATTTTTTTGAGAGAGAAAGAATGACCACAACCGCGATTTATAGGTGATGATATTGGGCTCCTATAAAAATCCAATTAATTATTGATACCATCTATGGAATGATTGTGTGAGTAAAATCAAATAGTATCCAAAAATATTTATATGATCTAGATAGAATATCTATTGAGTAACACCTCTATTTTCCATTGATGGTTAGAGATAAGGTCCCTCAAACCCAACCCATTAATCCACTCAAACAATATTATATATTTTTAAATAATCATTTAAATTTGGTTTAAATAATTACTAACACTTTAAAATTTTATTTGAGAGAAAAATATATTTTTGATATTAAATCCTATTAATTATTTATGTTCTAAATGAATAATATTTTAATTTATTACTGTATTTTACCTTACTACAGGTTTTATTCATTTGATAATTTTTCAAAGATGTTAATATAATATTTCAGGTCCTAAATTAGTTAATTTATTTTAACATAACATTCTTTGAAAATAATAATAATTTAATAAAATTGATAGTGAAATATGGGGTTGTCACATTGTCCCCCATAAAAACTTACATTCTCACAATTTTAATAATTAATAACTAATAAAACAAATAATGTTTTCAATAACATATATATAAATATTGATTTAATATATAATTGGTTTTCATTCTCATTATTCATGGTATGACATGTCCACTCATCTTTTCCATCATAATAATAATATAACTAATGTTAAGATTTACATTAACTATTTGTGATATAAAACATAATATAATAGGGGTAATTTTTCCTATGTTTTTATAGTTAACATTGAATTAATAGGTGGTAATGGGTGGATTTTAATATTGTATTTTTCCATGAAGGAAATTATCCTCTCCCCTATGTCAAAGGAGACAATCCATAACTGATGTCATAACCAATTTATCTAAAGGAAGGATAAAATTACTTTTAGGATGTTTATTCCTATAAAAATATATTATAGATGTGTTATATACTTCTTATGCAATAATTTTACCAATAAATTTTATTTTATTAATAATTAAATATATTTCAATCAAGGCGGTGAATTTATTACAAATAAAATAAGAAGGAAAAAATTAATTTTTAAAAAGGTTAGGGAACAAAATAAGTTGTACATAAATAATCATTAAATGACATTCCTAATCAAATGATCATAAATTTACAATATAAAAGTAATAGGAATAAATATATAATATATAACATCCATGGGGAATAATCAAAGGCATATAGAATAGAAATGTAACATTCTCTTACGAAATAGATGAATGTTGACCATTCTAACAGATATAAGGACATTGTATCATTATATTTTTAGTGTTCCCAATATGGAACTCCATTTTTATATTTTAAAAAGTAAAATAAAAAACAACATTTAATTTTTAATAATATTTAAGAAATTTTACTCAATATATTATCATTAAATATAAATCACTAACTACCATTTTACCCTCCATTGAATCGCACCCCTCTCGGGATAATAATAGAGAAAGTGAGATGATAACAATTGAAGAGTTACTCTAATAGATTATCAAAGTGTGAAAATCAATAAGGTTTTATAATCATAAAAAAATTAGTAATTATCATAATAATAATTTAAAAATTAAGATAAATATTTTAACAATCAAAAAATAACTCATTCTTATAGTAAATAAATAATAAATACCAATAGATGATGTTATTTCAGATATAAATATATACAATATAAATGAAAATTAAAAATAGATTAATTATCAGTAGTAATTATATAAGGTTCCATAATTTTCATACATAGATATTTCAACACATTAGAGGAATATTAATTACATGTTCAAATTAACAAGACCATAATCTTTCAGGTATAGTGAATTTACACACAAAGACACATAAATATTGATCATATGATATTCCCATTATGTAATTCATTACTATATCCTTATATAGAAATATAATTCCTAAAAAAAATTCATCATTAAATGGGGAATGGAAACATAAGAAAGGGTTATATAAAATTCTTAGTTAGGGTAAACATGTGAGATATGAATAATCACAAAATTATATTATGGGAATGAGAGTATTGTAACATGATAATTAAAATTTAAGATCAAATAATGAATATAGTAGAATATAATCTTGATTAATAGATGAATTCTTGTTTTTTCATAATATATAAACCAAAGATGAATTAAATAACATTAATCATTAGAGAATAAAAATGACATAAAACATGATTATTTGTCATACATATAATCTTATAGTATTTTGATCATTTGTAGATTAAAAAAGGTTCACACATTATGTTATGGACACGAAATAAATCCCTTATTGAAGAATATGGGCATGGAACCAAGTCGATTTATAATATTATAGACAAAAAATCTAGGTCCACATATGAACATATATACCAAAAAACATGGTCAACACATAAAATTGTGTACATGAAATCTGTTTCACGTATATCATATTTACCTTATGAGTATTCCATATTGACCCAATTAATTAGAGGGAGATATATTTCTTACCAATAAGATAAATATAGTCAAATAGATGTGTCCCAAAAGAACATTAAATATTCATCACATAAAAACTTTCAAAGATAAATGGGATTCATAAACATTTCATTATAACATAATTCATGATAAAGAAACATGTTTGATGAACATTTTATCATTTCATCATAATATAACTCATGGAAAATTAATGAGTTACATAACATTATTGTAATCATAATAATAAACAATATAAAGAAAGAATAAGTATGGTATCCTTGGACCATATCATGGGTAAATTATATTTGATATCTAGGGTTGTTGTATGTGATGAATATAAATACCATTAAAATATTTTTAAAATATTCATGAAAAATATTTACATTCCATTTTAAAATCTAAATATAATAATATAATTTTTATTAATATATTATGGAAAACATTTTTATTTAAAATTACAATGTACACATAAAATGTAATTATAAATGATGTGATTGGTGATGATAGTGTGAAGTTATATTCATTATATATAAGATAAAAATCATCCATTTCATACTTCATTAAAAATCAAAAACGTTCCATGTTTGTAATATTAATGGACGATTCCTTTCAAAATAATTTTTAAAAAAGATAAAAATGGTAAAATTACGACAAAAACCTTATTATAAAACTAAAAACATTATCCAAAAAATTTTATGATAACATTGATAATGAATTAAAAGTGTTTTCATATGAATAAAAAAATAAAATATATTTTCCATAAAAACACATTTTTATTATATTGAGTACATAATGTAAGGATAAAAAAATAAGTAAAATTATTTTTAAAAATTTCCCAATGTAGAATAAAATTATTGTTATTCTTAATGTATTATCAGAGTAGTTCCTCATCAAAAACATAATCTTAAATAATCCCGATAAATAATGAGATAGTTATAAAAAATCCTTATCATTTTGGAATCAATTTAATTATAAGATATATTAGAAAATGAACTAAATATGTAAATGAAAATAAAAATAATAATAATCATCATAAAATAAATTCATTTCAGTGTATACAACCAGAAAATAATAAAATTGGTGAATTTGTCAGGTGTCTTATCAAGACCCGTCTTCGGGGCTTGTGTTGTGACTACCCCAAGACAACCTTTCATAGGCCAGAGGCTGGCGACTAGAATCCAAGCCGTAAATCCTGATAACTGAGAAGGAATTTCCATTAAAAAAAGTAAACAAACACCACAGAGTACAAGCGGATGTAATACACAAAGTACAAAAGAAAGTACTGAAAAGTAAATGGGCTAGAATACAAACCCAACTGAAAAGTACAAGAAAAAAACAAAATAGCTGGAAGGTGACAAGTAGCTCCTGGGTCATCCACCTTGGATCCTACCTAATGTGTAAGTATAGATAGCCTCCTCAATGCTCTTGCCCTCCAACCTCCTCCGAGTACTATCATGTCGTGAAGTCCTCCTCTGGGTACTGACTTGTCGTGATGTCCACCTTCAGGTACTGACTCCTCATGAGGTCCACCTCCGGGTACCATCCAGTCCTCGTACACTTGGTCTCTATCAGTGTTTTCTGTCATCTGCATCATACACAATGAGGTGTGGGCATAGACCGTATAGGGGTGAGTCTAACGATACTCAGTAGGGACCCCAAGACCCTCATGGTCTCACTAAAACCAACAGGGATAACCACAAAGAAGGATCTCAATAGATAACCCTTACTTAGGTATAAGCCTATACTTATAACTAAGTTATCAAGTAACCCATCTCAATCATGAAGAAATACAAAGGTTAAGAAATCAATGGATAACCACTACCTAGATATATTCCCATACATATACCTATGTTATAAAGTGACACATATCAATCATGAGGTAAACACAAGGGTCAATGACTTAGATCAAACCTATATTTTCATTAATGATACTAAAACCACGACTGTTGGAGAACTGATCTTTTGTCAGGTACAGTATCCTTGTCACGACTTTGAGGTGATACTCACTAACCATAGACTACTGATGTAATCCACCTCGAGTACTGCAGGTCTACTACCAAATATCAGGCACTCTGTCCATTGTGAGTCTATCACCAAATACTGGGCGCTCCCCCTAATATCATATAGAGGTAATCCTCTTTTCAAGTATTGTGGGCCTGCTGCCAACTACCAGGCACTCCGTCCGCCGTGGGTCTGCCGCAAAATATTGTGTGCTCCGTCCACTGGGCTAATCGAATCACTCTGACTCGAATTGGTAAAATAGTCATCAGGTCTGCAGCTACTAGGTATCTGCACTCCGTACACTCATCTCCAAGAGGGTCTGCTCCATGAGATAGTGGTTGATACTCCAAGTATAAAAATTCCAACAAAAAAGTATCTTAAGGGTCCACGTCGTCACAGGGGTCTCAACGCAATAGACGACGCGTCAATCAGACACTTGGTCTGTGAGTTATTAGCATTTTTGTCCTGAGGGCCCAGTTGGTTTCGTGTAGAAACCAACCCGACCATATCTAAACTATACCCCGAACTATCACAGTGTATTCTCAAAGGGAACATTTCACAACGATATTACCAACACTGCTGATTGTTCGTCAAACTGACTTCCGTTCTGAAAGTTATCAGCCTTTTCGTTCTAGGTGCCTAGTGGGATTTCAGGTACAATCCAAACCGGACATATACCTTCTGCATCAAAACCTAAGGAGAAGTGTACCAAAATATCTGTATCACTATAAGGAAACCAAAAAAGTCAACTACAAGTCAATCAGACATCCGGAGCTCATGTTATAACCATTTCCACTTTGAGGGCCTGGTTGGTTTCGTTTTCGAACCAACCCAGCCATACCCAAATGTTACTGAATACATGAGTGGAATATACCAAAAAGAACTCTTGATACAAGTAACCTTACTCAACTAATGGTGTGTCTATCAAAGGTCTATAGCCCAAGATATGTGCGTTTGAACGAACCTGGTCCGAAAATAGGGGCTTCGGGCACAGTCCAACCCAGCCCAATACCCCCTAGGTCAGCCTGAACTGGGTTGACCAGACCTGAGTCTGGGTCTGGCCCGATTGGGCTTGGCCCGACCCGGATGGTGTTGCCTGGCCCGACGCGGGTGGTCCGACCCGGCGTTGGCAGCCTGGCCCAACGCAGCCTGCAGCTTAGCTCGAAAGCTGGTCGCGGTTCAGCTTGCAGTCGAGCGGGGTTGGAAGGGGGGCGATGCCCCGCATCCCGGATCGTGCACGGCCGCGGGGTCCAGCTTCTTGCCACTGTGGTTGTGCCATGGCTGGTTTTTTTCCGGCAGCACGCTGGGGCGCCGCCGCCTCTGGTCACTATCACCATTGCGCTGGCCCGACGTGTCGATAGTACCTTCTGCGGACCACCAGATGCACTCTGGTGGTCCGTTTTGCCCGCCATCTTCGTCAGGGGTCCTCCCAGGACCCAGTCTTCACTACGATGGCATCAAAATTCCGTTGCGGTCCCGTTTCATCATCGATCATCATTCTTCACATCAACAAACAATCTGTGGAGGTTCCAGGATTGTTTTTTAGCATGTTCCCTCCATGTTAATGGTTTTTAATATAGATCAAACTCAATTCCAATTTGAAAATAAAGCCTGCATCCATCCCGCATGAATGAGCGATCCACAGATCAACCAGGTAGAGGTTGTTCCGCGCTCGGCGTTCTTTTCTCAAACGGTAAATAGAAGATCAAATATAATTCCCCCACATCAATAAACTTATCTGGCGTTTGTTCATCCAGGGGAAAGCGTTCCCACTCCTTAAACGAAGAGAAAGAACCTTCGTCGTTGGCAAGTTCCCCATGGTTGTATTTTCTCACTTGATATGGTGGAAGAAAAGGGAAGCATGTCGTCGATCTAGACGAAAGTGGCATTCATCATTGAAGAAGCGTCATTCTTCGTTGGAGAGAAGTTCTTTTCATCTTCTCACCAAACACTCCCAAAAACTCTCAAACTTCACTGATATTTTCTCCACAGACCCCAAATCTCCAACCACTAAATAATATCTCATGATATAATTTTTATTCCCATCCTAAAGAATTTAAAATTCAAAGACAATACTCTTAATTAATTAAATGAAGAGACTCATTACGTTAATTAGGGAATGTTGGAATGAATTTAAGAAGGAGACTGGAGGTGAGAGGTCTCATAAATGGAAGTGTTGACAAAATTAAACAAGGGAGCTTTATTGGGGGGTTATGAGAGTTAAGGAAGTTGAGAGGTTGGGCTCGTGTGGGCCCCACCTCTCATTTATCCACACAAGGAAGAATTTAACTTCCCACATAAAAAAATAAAATTGGTGAACAATTTTATTTATTTTAATCATAAATCCAAAAATAATAAAACTCAACCTGCATAAAACACAACTATGATAAAGGTCCCCTTAGAAAATTATCAGTGCCTTGAGTTCATTGGTACCCTCAGATTTCAATTCCAAGAACCGGTTTAAGATATATAAAAACCCACTAGTTAGTTCACTGAACGAACCCAAGATAAACTTCAGAAATTGAATCCAGGCACAACAGGCCTCAGAATCGGTGTCTTCAGAATCTACACACTCGAAAAATTGTAAAGATATTATGAAAAAAAATTCCTTGAAATTTCTGGGCCATTACATTACTCCCACCTCAGGGCTTTACGTCCCTGTAAAGCTAAAACACAAACTATGGAAACTAAAGTAGGTACCAAGCACACATCTGAGCATCCAGCACCCATGTGCTCTCCTGGAGGTTCTTGTGCTGCCAACGAAATCACACAAGAGGAATCGACCGTCCCCGTAGGACCTGCTCATGTCGATCCTCAACCTCTACTAGAAACCCATGTAGGTCACCCCGTCCTTGATATCTATCTCTATCTGGTCGATGATAACGGAAAAGGACATGCACACATCTCCTCATCTAAGATATGTGAATGACGTCATGCACCCAGTGAATCTGAGGTGGAAAGGCCAGGCGGTAAGCCATCTTGCCTATTCTACAGGTGACCCGAAAAGGTCCATTGAACCTCGGGGATTACTTGCCGCCTCGGCCACATCTCTTTAGACCTTGTTGTAGTGAGTCCCACATAAAATTTGGACATCATCCTCGAACTCCAATGGTCTTGTATCCTATCAGCATAGGGCTTTAGTCTACTTCGTGCATTCTTCATCCGCTCTTGGATGATCTGCACCCTTTTCCATCATAACCTGAACCATATCTTGTTTTACACATGTTTACTCCATCACTATCCAGAAAGGATATCTGAAATGTGTCCAAAAGCTATCTCGCCACTCCTAACAGCTGAATGTTCGATCTCCGACTTAAGAGCATCTTCTATAATGTCCCCCTATCTTGGAGTATAAATTATCTCGATGTCACAGTCCTTGAGGAATTTAAGCCATAACCATTTTCCCAAGTTCATATCCTTCTGAGACAGATACACCTGGGATTATTGAGATTGAGAGAACTATAAACCGTTTTCTCAACGAACAATGGATGATACTATCCAATTGTATGAACTCATTCCCACCCTTCATTGTTTTCATTCTATAAGAGCTGCTGAGATTTATCCTCTTCTGAAAAAAGAAATCTAGTCTCATTTCATAGATGAACCATTTTCTTCACATAATACAGTCAATCCTAACATGAATAAAACTATTTCATTCCATGGAAGACGTTGTAAGGCCTCAACGCTACTACCAAGTGATTAAACCGTTACTCTCACCTGCAAGTGTCGAGTCACACAGTCAGTAGGATTGTGTGGTAACTAGGTCTCCTCCATTAGGTATCTCAAGAGTGAGGGTCTTGTAAACGGGTTTAAACCAGAACATCATAGTATCAACTTTACAGAGTGGACAGAAAAGTAATTGTCACAAAAAAAGGTGCCTTTTATTACTGCATCTAAAAGTACAAAGACACAAACTACTACAATGGCGACAACATGGAAAATAAAAACACCATGAACAAGGGCCTCCATTCCTAGACCCACTCCTATCCACCGGCTTTCAGAGCTCCGAAGTCATATGCTTCAGCTGCCTGAAACTGAGCTCTCCCATATCCACCCATTCCCTGCAGTCGGGGTGGTCCTCCGGGTGGTGGTGGTGGAAACACCTCGAAGCGTCATCCACGTCCATCTGCATGGCCAGCTCCTCTGCCTCTGCCTTCTGCTCCTTGTGGTCCACCTTGATCAAACCTCTGCTTCTGCCTTGGAGGTTCTTCATCTATCTGTGGATCATCTGCCCAATGGGTCAGATAGTCACGTGCCATGTGACCAAGCCCACCGCAGGAGTAACATTGTCCTCTCTTAGCACAACTGGCTTTCACTCCACTCTGGTTGCCCTGCACAACTAAACATGTGTCATGCAGTCATCCAACGGTTGGACTAGTACTCTTAGACCCATGGGTCATCTGTCTACTACTAGCTACAGAAGACTCTACTATAAGACGTCTAGTGGTGGGTCCCACTGTTGAAGTCTTCTCAGCCAGGAAACACTCCACTAAGAGGGCTTGATCCAACACCACTTCCTGTGTTGGGATACTGAGAGGGATCGTCGAAGTGCTGATCTCGTACCTCAGTCCATGTTCGAAGGTCCGGGGCCTGAAGATCAGGTCTCATACCATGTCTGTAGAGTAGTGCGAGAGGTCTGTGAACTTTGCTGAGTACTGTGCCACTGTCATGTTGCCCTACTGTAGATGAAGTAGATCTTGTATTTGCACCGATCAGAGGGTGGCTGGTACAAACTCCGCTCGGAACAGGCTCTCGATGTATGCCTATAGGATTGTCACCTCATCATTATTCACTGGCATCAGGCTCCACCATCTACCTACTATTGCCGGAAGAAGGCTGGAAGCAAGGATCTCCATGAAGTCCGCTATTATACCTACTATCCTGAAGACTCTCACCACAACCTCAAGCAAATCCCCAGCCGCCTGTGGGTCCGTCTCTCCCCAGAACCTGGGTGGCCTTTGGCACTGGAACTCGTGTAGCACGCTCATGCAGCATGCATCTCAGGTTACTGGGGCTGGTGGGATCGGTGGCCTAACAAATGGTAGTACCACTAGTGCCTCAACCTAAATAGGGCCCTGTACTTAGCCTTCATCGATTGGTGGGATGTCAGTACATACGACTCTCAGGGCTCTAGCTGGTTGTCTGCGGGGAGGCATCCTGAAATAAAAAGATGTGACACAGTAAAATTATTTATACATGGTGAGATGACCTGGTTTGAGCAGACTTTTAAACATTTTGGAAACACGCACGCAATCATTATTTTCGTGCAATATGTTGGAAATTAGTAGTCAGGGTCCTGGTGTATAGATACGTCGGCCGCCGCACCAACACTGGACTCCCTGAACTGAAGACCACAATCGGTACCCTTAACACTATTGCTTCACAATTAGGAATGATCAGAGTCATGAGTTCTGTGGTAGAACCGACTCCTCTGATACCAATTTTTGACGACCCATCTTCGGGGACCGTGCCGTGACTTCCCCAAGCCCACCTTCCATAAGATAGGGGCTGGCGACTAGCACCAATGGTGTAAATCTCGATAAGTGGGAAGGAATTGCATTTAAAATAAGTAAACAAACACCACAGAGTACAAGCAGAAGTAATTCGAAAAGTATAAAAGATGGTTCTGAAAAGTAAATTGTCCAGAATACACTCCCAACATTAAAGTACCAGAAAAAAAATCTAGCTGGAAGGCGACAAGAACCTCCTGTGTTGTCCACCACGGATCCAACCTGAAGGGTAGGTATAGAGAGCCTCCTCAACACTCTTTCCCACCAACCTCCTCCAAGTAATATCACATCGTGAAGTCCACCTATAAGTACTGACTCGTCGTGAGGTCCACCTCCAGGTACTGACTCTTGGTGAGGTCCACCTCTGGGTACCGTCTAGTCCTCATACTCTCAGTCTCTATCAGCGATGTCCGTCATCTGCATCCAACACAACGAGGTGTGGGCATAGCCCGTACAGGGGAGAGTATAACAATACTCAGTAGGGAACCCGATACCCCCAAGGTCTCACTAATACCAACAAGGATAACCAAAAAAAGGATCTCAATAGATAACCCTTACTTAGGTTTAATCCTATAATTATACCTAAGTTATCAAGTAACCCATCTGATTCATGAATAAAGAAAAAGGTTAAGAAATCAATGGATAACGACTACTTTGGTATATGCCCATACATATACGTAAGTTATCAAGTGACCCATATCAATCATGAGGTAAACACAAAGGTCAACGACTCAGCTCAAACCAGGATTTTCATTAATGATACCAAAACCACAACTGCTAGAGAACTCCTCCTCTATGGAGTACAGTTGCCCTGTCATGACTCCGAGTCACTACTCACTAACCTTAGAGTACTGAACTACTCTTCCTCGAGTACCGCGGGTCTGCTGCCAAATACCGGGCGCTCTGTCTACTGTGGGTGTGCCTCCAAATACCGGGCGCTCCCCTGAATAGCCTACAAAGGTGATCCTCTTATCGAGTACCACAATTCTGCTTCCAACTACC
Organism: Viscum album; assembly: GCA_963277665.1. Lineage (NCBI taxonomy): Eukaryota > Viridiplantae > Streptophyta > Magnoliopsida > Santalales > Viscaceae > Viscum > Viscum album. The sequence goes on along the minus strand of OY728164.1, from coordinate 847,197,129 downwards.
AGGTGCTCCATCCACTATGGGTCTGCAACCAAATACCAGGCGCTCCATCCACTGGGATAATCAGGTCACTCCGACTCGAATCGGTCAAGCAGTCATCAGGTCTACAACTACTAGGTCTCCGCACTCTGTATTCTCATCTCTAGTAGGTTCTGCTCCATGATCCAGGGGTCGATACTCCATGTATCACTAATTCCCAAAAAGATGTTTGACAATGCACCGCCTCGTCACAGGGGTGTCAACGCAACAAACAACACGTCAATCGAACACTTGGTTTGTGAGTTATTAGCATTTTTGTCCCGAGGCCTGGTTGGTTTCGTGTACGAAGAAACCCGAACATATCTCAACTGTAACCCTAACTATCATAAGGTATACTCAATGGGACCATTTACCAATGAGATTACCAACGCCGGTGACGGTTCTTCAAATGGACGTCGGGTCTGAAAGTTATCGGCCATTCTGTTCCAGGGGCCCGATTGGATTTCATGTACAATCCAACCCGACCATATTCCATCTGCATGCAAAACTTAGTTGAAGTATACCAAAAGATCTGTATCACTAATAGGAAACCAAAAAAAGTCGACGGCACGTCAATCAGACGTCTGGATCTCAATTTATACTCGTTTTCTCTTTGAGGGCCCAGTTGGTTTCGGGTCCGAACCAACCCGACCGTACCCAAACATTAAAAAAAGCTTCAGTTTTATATACCAAAATTACCTTCTCGATCCATGTATCCCTATGAAATTGAAGCTGAATCGATCAGAGGTACGTAGCCCATGATATGGGCGTTTGAAAAAACCTGGTCTGAAAATAGGTGGTTCGGGCCCGGTCCGACCCGACCCAATACTCGGGCCGACCTGACCCGGGTCTAGGTCCGGCCCAGATGGCATGGCCTGGCCTGTCACGAGAGGCCCAAACTGGAACTAGTGTCCCAACCTAGCATGTGCGACCCGACCCAGTGTGGGCGGCCCGGCTCGGCGCGACCAGCAGCCTGGCTCGGATACTGGTCGTGGCTCGGCTTGCGGCTGAGTGGTGCGCGAAGGGGGGCACTGCCCTGCCTCCCAGATCTCGCGTGGTAGAAGGGTACGACTCCTCACCGATGCGGCTGTGCCGCGGTAGGTTTTCTTCTAGCGGCGCGCTGGGGCGCCGCCACCTCCAGGCCGCCTGACGGCTCCGGCCACCGTGCCGGTGCGACGCGGCGGTAGTACCATCGACGGACCACCGGACGAACTCTGGTGGTCCGTTTTGCCTGCTGTCTTTGCCAGCGGTCCTCTCGAGACCCTTTCTTCACTGAGACAGCTTCCAAACACTGTTGTGGTCCCATTTCATCATCACCCGTCAATCCGCACATCAAAAAACTATTTGCGGGGGGGGGGGGGGGGGTCTGGGCTTGTTTGTTATATCGTGCCCTCTGCGTTAGAGGTTTTCAATATAGATCAAACACAATTCCAATATGATAATAAATCATGCATCAATCCCACATGAATGAGTGATCCGCAGATCAACCGGGCAGAGGTCAGTTAGAGATCGTCGTTCTTTTCTCAAAAGCTAAAGAGAAAATCAAATATAATTCCCCTACCCCAATAATGTTTGTCGGTATTCGTTCATTGGGGGGAATGCGTTGGCACACCAAAAACGCTGATAAAGAACTGTCTTCATTATCGTGTTCACCATGGCTGTATTTCCTCCCTTGATGCAGAGGAATAAAAGGTAAGTGCGTCGTCGATTTTCGCGAAAGTGGTGTTCTTCGTTGAAGAAGCATCATTCTTCATCGGAGGGAAGTTGTTTTCTTCCTCTCACCAACGCTCTCCCAATAACTTTAGAACTTCACTAATATTTTCTCCACACACCCCAATCCTCCAACCACTAAATAATTTCTCTTGATATTATTTTAATTCCCATCATAATGAATTTAAAATTCAAATACAAACCTCTTAATTTATTAAATGAAGTGACTCATTACATTAATTAGGGCATGTTGGCATGAATTTAAGAGGGAGAGAGGAGGTGAGAGGTCTCATAAAAGGAAGTGTTGACAAAATTAAACAAGGTATCATTAATGGGGGGTTTATGAGAGTTAATGAATTTGAGAGGTTGGGGATCGTGTGGGCCCCACCTCTCATTTATCCACACAAGTACGAATTTATCTTCCATCATATAAAAAATAAAAATTTTCAACAATTTTATTTATTTTAAACTAAAATACCCAAATAATAAAACTTAACCAGCTAAAAACACAACTACAGTTAAGGTCCTCTAAATCAATTATCGTTGTTGCGATTTCATTGGTGCCCTCAAATTTCAATTCCAAGCACCGGTTTAAGAGATACAAACACCCGCTCGTTCATTCACTGAACGTACTTAAGCTAAAATTCGGAAATTGATTCTGGGAACACTAGGTCTGGGAATCAGGTGCCGTCAGAAACTGCGCACTCGTAATCTAGATATTTCTATGTCTTTACATGTCTCATTAAAATAAAAGTGAGACACCAATCTCATACCTCATGACCATCTTCCTCAGTACATTTAATGACCTAAAATATAATAAATATAATTTTATTATAAACATATTTTATAACCATAATCATATATATTATGATATATATGATTTTATTATAACCTTTTATCCCATCTTTTACAACAATTATTTCCATAAATCATTGTGATTGGTGATATTTTTTTTTTTCATATATGTTTTTTATTTCTATTTTCTGTCCTTGTACTTTAATAAATGTTAAATAATTTCAAGAATGATTATCAGGAAATAAATATCATTTATATTTATTGTATATATATATATATTCATTCACAAATTTTATGTATTGAAAATTGAATTCTACTAATCTTGGAGATATTAAACCATATATACACATGAGATTTGTTAATATTTTTTGTTGGATGAAACCAAAGAGAGGTAAATAATGACTAAAATTTACAATTTAATTACTATATCACAAATATTAAATATATATAACATCATTATCATACAAACAAAATGACAATGTATTGAAAATCATATCACTTTGTAGATGTGGTTTCTCACACATATGCACGAGAGACAATGTTGTTTTCTAATGGTTTGGAGGATATAATATAGATATGATATTATCATTCTAGAGGTGTAATTATGTCATAAATATATTAATTAAAAATTAAAACCATTAAAATTTACATCCATAAAATATGGTCATGATAAATGAATTGTATCACTATACAGAGATAGTATGTTTTGTGTATGCATAAATGATACATTAATATCCCATTTTAGGGGAAAAGGGGAATAAATTTAATTTCATAATAATTATAAAATTTATGTACAGTTAGAATAGCTATGATATTTTAATTAATAATATAATGTATTTTCAAGAAATAAATGAATAATAATAAAAAAGTGACATGTTAAAGTGATTACCCCTCCTTTAAAAGAACACCATTAGATATCCTCTTAAGTGTCCTAGGGTTGATTTTTTAACAATACCATAACCTCTATAATGTGTCTAATAGATTTAATAAGTTATTATTTATTGAATTATCAAAATTGTTGGCATAAATTTGTGTGTATAAGTTAAGAAAGGGGTGTCCTATTATAAGAGAGGGAAATAAAATACATGGAATTATTAATAAAATAAACACAAAATTAAATATTTTCCTAGTAAAAATAATCTAAATTTAAATGTATTAATTAAAAATTTACTATATTTGTTAAATATTTTTATCCATTAATTATTTTACGGGTTATATAATCTATTTTAACTTTATCGTTCAGTTTAACCCCTCATTTATACTATTATTACCTTAATCATCATGAAATCTTTTTCACTATTAATGGGTTATGATTTTACATATATAATGTAAATTTGTACCTAAATGAAAAATTAATTAAATATAAAAATGTATAATACTGGAATTTTCCTATTTAAAAAATAATAATTTAAATAAATATTATTTTGATAAATATCATAAATGTCTATTTTGAAACTATTCATTTAATTTGACATTATTGACCAAAAGGGAATGTTGTAATTATAATATAATCATTTAACAACATTAATAAGTTTTATATATTTAATAAATTAATGTAAGAATATAAATCAATAAAATTATTTTATATTTAGTAATTTTTTTATAATTTATTTCAATTTTCAATTAATAAATACATATTAGACATTATAAAAGAATTTTAGCCACTTATATTATTTATAAAAAATAAATATAAAGTTGTATATTGAAAATAATTTCATTAAACTGAATGTTTAAATTTATATTCATTAATAACATGTATTTATCCCAATAAGGACATGAAATAGTAATTTAAAAAAAATGAAAGTGAAATTTTGTAACTCTCGTTGCATTGTTTTTTATATTGGTAATTTTGAAGGAATGTAGTCCATTTAAAAATAAATTTAACCTAAGTTGTTAAATATAAAATTAAATTAATCTAATAGTGATTTGGATTAATAATTTTGGGATTATAACATATTTTTGACCCATATCAATGTGATTTTTCCTTTAACTAGGCGATATTTTTTCTATAGTGACAATTAAAAAAATTAAAAAGGGCATGTTTAAAAATATTCAACTAACAGATTCAAAATATTAAATATATTTAATCCAATTCAAAATCAATATGTTCCAAAATTTAATTTTGAAATAATCATAAAAAATGAGATGAAAACTACCTTTTAGGTAATGAAATATTCATTTATAAAACATTATTAATTCTAATATCAATCATTAATAAGTATGAAATTAATTTTGAATATTTTTTTAATAAGTAAAATATATATTTCATTAAAATTATTAAATAATTATGATAAATTTAATTTATTACCATAAAAACACCTTGTGTGCCAAAAAATATTAGGAATTTTTTTATATATATAAATTTTTTTATACTAAATTCAGACATTAAATTCATCAAATTAAATGTAAATGCTTTAATTAAAATATAATATACTTATATTTATATTCAAATTCTTTAAAAAATAGTTCCTTTATATTCTTGGAAGTAATACTAATCTTTCAATAAAAATATATATATTTCTCTATTAACTAAAAAATCAACAATTTGAAAAAAATACCTAAAATATCGACTAAACTAGTTTTGAAATTATTATTTCATTAAATTAGTACATTTTAAGAAATTAAAATTTATAAATTTTTTTAAATTAAAATAATATTTTCTTATTAAACAAAATAAATATAATTTCAAGGGTAATGTAGTTTTAAATTATAATATAACTTTTCTATAAATACAATGATTATTTTTTATGAATTAATATATATATTTATATTGAGTAGAAAATTAATATTTAATTCATAAAATATATAATCATATTAATACCTTCTGGTTAATGTATATGTTATTACTATTGTGTTAAATAATAATATTATAATGCTATATCACGGTGTTTATAAAACCAGTGTTCCATGTATCACTAGTAGTTTATGAATTTAAATTTAATTGAAAAAAGATAATTCAAAAAATAGTATGATGTTACATCCCCCTCTAATTTATAAGATTGTGTAATCACAATTTGAACTTATTATCATTAATCAATGGTATGATAATTTAAAATTCCTTTGTCAAATGCCATATTAAAAAAGGGTTAATAAATATTTTTCTTGAATAGAGAGAATATTAAATATGAATGGTGTATATAAAAAATGAAACATGCCCCTTGAATAGGGTAAAAAATTTGGATGTGAAAATATGGATATGGAGGAGGAAACCAACCACCAAGAACTAATAGAGATATATAAAGAATATTGTCTAGAGAAAGATAACTGAAAAAAATTGTAAAGGGTTAAAAGGCAATAAATTCACCAAAATTTACGATTAAATTAAAAAATGTTCTTCATAATATATTTTCACAATGTTCAGGAATTTAATTAAAATTTTGAATAACAAAATAAAGAAATTTACATAATTTAAAAGTAGGATTTTATCCATTAATCCACTTCAACCACAATATAACATGTTTCCTAAAATGATGTGAATCCAATATGAATTATTCATGCCTAAATCACGAAAATAAAATTCCAATTGATTAAAAAGGTATATCAAGATATTATTAATGTCATTAGAAAATAATAAAAAGAAAAAATATTTAGAATAAGGTAATTTTAAAATTGAATAGAAAATTATATGAAGAAACACAACATTAATCTCTAATGTGTTATTCACATCAATAAAAAAACATTAAATAATGTTTTAATAAAAAATTAAATATTAATACCTTCATATTAAATCATTAAAAATTTAATTAAATTCTCCCAAAATAGTCTTATATTTTAATTAACCTGTTAAAACAAAGGTTTATATACACCTCAACTCAATGAAACATCTACCATATATCTTTAATCACCACGATAAATTAATATCTAATGTTTTAATGTAGTTTAATTTAAAATATTATAGAATAAAATTTAATTACTAAAATAAATGGTTATCCTTTAAATGAAAATAAAAATCTATAAAAATATCATATTTAAAATGAATCAATTCTAATCCTTTAAAATTATCTATATTATAAAATCAATTTGACAATAATTTAGATAACTTGGAATCATAAACCAACCCCAAAGGGAAATTTAATCCTTAAGATAGTATTCTTCATAATAAATGGTGAAATTTTCAATTCATTTATGAATATGATCACTTAAAAATTTAAGAAGGTGGTGTTTATGCTATTGAACGTAGGAAAACCATTCAATTTTAAACTGGTGATGGTATCAATAAAAATTAGTCTATGATCACATGAAACCCAATATGATTTAAAAAATTAATATAATCTTTATTCCTAAAATAACATTATATCACATTTAATATATTCTATAAATCCCAAAAAATATTAAACATATTCAAAGAAGTGATAAATAAATTTTCCATTAATTAATTACATAATTTATAGGTCACCAATACTATCCTAATAATATATTTCATTTCTTTATCCCAAACAATCATCATCACCAAACCACTAGATAGATTTCCCTGGTTTTGGAAACCATTTAAAAAATATATTCAAATATGTAAATAAAATGACTCGTTAATAATCCTTAAAAGTTTCATGATTCTTACGTTCAAAATATAACTACTTTAATTTTTTAATCTTAATAATTGTACACATCAATCAATTAAATTTAAAGTGAGAAACAAAATTGGCTATTCCATCTTCTAGTATTTGACCCTTAGATTAGTGAATTTTCCAAAATAATTCACATATTCCCCACACATAATACATTGAACTATAAAATTTACATTAAGAAGAAATTCATTTACCACTAGAAAAATCTTCATTTACATCTATGTTTACCTTCAATATTTCTATTAGTTTCCACATCAAAAACATATTCTACTTCCATTCATCCATTCAAATGAGTGTTTCATCCCATATTATCTACATATGAATGTTTATTAATATTTACATCATGGTGTCTACCTCCAAAAATATTAGTAATATGTGCCATTCTCTTCATCAGTGAGTCTAAGAGTTGGTTAAGGTTCGTATTTTTAATAGTTTATCATGATAACTGATTATTCGTAATCAAAAGTTTTATCATTGCATAGCCTATTTTATTTGCTTTTTTCCTATGGATAATAATAAGATTTTCAATTAGCGTAAACAGAAATTTGAATCATTCCGAGCATTTATGGGAAAAAATAATAATGTGATCAACAATATTCATAGTTAGGAATTATGAAAAATCATTTATATGATGTAAAAATCATGATACCTACTTTTAAATATATGATACATTATTTATTACATGGGTCATCAATCCAAATTATCAATGATTTATAATTTTATACTATACATAGACATATCCCCAGGGTTATCAATAATGTATTACTATCTATTTTTATAATGGATAAATAACCCCTTCTCTGAGACAAAATAATTGAAACCATAATTTTCATATATAGATATTTTTTAATTTTATATGAATATCCAAAACATAGAATAACTATTGGTGACCAATTATTATAGTTCTATTCCCATTGGAAACATGGACATAAAAACAAAATTTATTATAAGAGGGTCACAATATTTTTTTATAACTAGAACACTTTTAATACAAATCATTACTAAAACCATTCTTGATATCCATGGGGAATGAAACATTAGTAAGGGTGAGCTGAAATTCTCAGTAACTGAAAATAGAGGATATATAAATCATAATATTATAATAACATGAGAATAAAGATATGATAACATTATCATTATATTTTGAATCTAAACCCTACATGACATAGACAATAATTATTTGTCATTGAATAAATTCAGGATGTTCTTGATAAAGAAAATCTTATATGAGTTAAATAACATGTGACATGAGACATTATTGATGAAATAATACATTATTTTGTGTCGCACACGTAATATTGTTTTATATTGGAAGTATATATATATATATTAACTGATCTTGTTAATAATATAAAATAATTTCCTCACATAAACTTATGGATATGGAACAAGGTCTACGCATAATATATTGTACTTGAAAACCATTTCCACACATAAGCATGTGGACATGAAAACCCGGTCCACATATACAAATATAATAACAATATAAGGTTCATGAATATAGTATATACATCTAGTGTTATCTTTATTTACTCAATGCATTAGATGGAAATATCATTCTAACTCCTCAAATAATAAATGAAATACATAATTGTTCGACAATATCAAAAAACACTCCTCATATTAGAAAGCATGAAACAAAATGGGAATCATAAACAATTCATCACAGAATAAACTATTGGAAAAAGTAGGTTTTATAAATGATTAATTATTTCATAAAATAATATCCCCCATTAAAAAACTGTTTTCATAAATATGATTAAATTCACCCATATATATAATTATAATATTATATAATGAAACAATCAATTCTAGAATTATATTGTTCTAGTTCCTTAGGTTACTTGGATACATTCCCAATTTTTCCATAATATTTATGTATAATCTCCCATGTAGTTCATCATAACATGATTCTATTTATAAATAGGAAACATATATCCAATATTCATACTCCATGGAATGGAAACATAAGAAAGGATGAGATATAATTATAAGTAGAGGTAAACAAGGTGGATAACAATTATCACATAAGAAAAATCATGAGAATAAGGGTATGGTAACCTGATCATAACATATTTAAACCATAACCACCAAATGAAATATCATAACAATTAATGGGGGAGTAAAACTAAATTGTTAATATGAAATGAATCATAAATAAATAAAATAATATTTTCCCTGAGAGAATAACATATGCATAAGATAATGAATTATCTCAAATGCACTAGCATTGAAAATAATTTCTTTAGTAATGAAGCTTTATTTCTAGGGCTATCATAGTTGAATGTGTTCACTCCAAAAACATTAATAGTACTCAAGGTTCACTCGCAATACTATCTTAGTGGAAAACATCTAATACTAAACTGGGTTCAATACCTATTCTAGTCCAATTTCTCTCATAAGATAACAATATTAAACAATTAAAATTAAGGAAGACATTGGTATCACTGGTAAAATAGTTAAAATAATACATATGTGGGTCAAAAGATGAAAATTTAATAACCACAAAATGATCTATATAATTCCAAAAGTTTTCGTGAACATTTCATCAATACATAGCCCTTGGAAAAGAACTGGTTTTCAATAAAATTTCCTCAGATCATATCTTGTGGAAAAAACGTGTTTCATTAACATATATTAAACATAATAAAAAACATAAAACATCAAGGGAAATAATAATGATATTATAATTGGATCTTATCTATAGTAATATATGATAAACACCAATGGATATATTCAGTAATGTATATAAATTAAAAAAATAACATTCTAAATTCTTAAAAAATGAATCTTTTCCATTTTGAAATTACTTCATAAAAATATAAGATAATTATATTGTTAAAAAAAATTAATTTCCAAATAACAATAAAAAATATATAAATTTTAAAATAATGTATTGGTGATTAAATAGAAATAATATATTAATTCTATAAACATTAATATTATAGATTCCATTCACATTATGAAAAAAATGAAAAAACAACATCCTTTAAAAATGAAAAGAATATTATTTTTATTTACTTTCATAAATATTAGATTATCGTTAATAATGTTATTAAAAATAAATTGGATAATATTAAAATAAAATTGTTTAAAATTTTTGATTAAATCTTTACATGGTAGAAATATAATTTTCTACTGAATAGATATATAATGTCCAGTTTTCCATATAGAATTTATTTTTGTCTATTGATTATATAAATATAGTAAAATTAAATGAAATAATTTTTCCACTATAAATAACTAGAGTAATAAAAATGAAATTCTTTTTGAGATTTGAATCATAATATTTCATCATCATAAACATATTTGTAAACAATACTAATGAACAGTAATATTTTAATAATGAACTCCTACAACAATGGTATATATTTAGTCACAAGACCCATGAAATAAAGAACCTTATATAGATATCTAAATAAATATATATGTTATTATAATAATTATAATATATATTCACACATATCAAATGCATTTCATAAAAGAAACTAATGCTGAATAATCCATGAGTCACAAAAGTGAGATGAAAATCCCTGACATGATTTGGTAACATTCGAACTGTAATCCCCATGAAAGTAAAAAATTAAATTAATCATTAAATATCCTTACTATAAATAAATAATTTATATTAAAATTAAAAGGGTATTTATATACACCACAAAAAATATGTTAGGTTTCAAAAATTAAATATGTCCCAATGAAGATAATTTAAGAAACAATTCGTTATCTCAAGTATTTAATTTCATCGTTCACATTACAACCTCCTATAAATATATATGGGATTATTATAAATATATTTGAAAATAATATTTATAAATTTCATACTATATTTTATTTACATATAATTGTTTATTAGACATTTATTTAATATTCTTCGTTAAAATCAATTTTCATGTCATAAGTACTTCTTCTTTTCATGTAGGATTTTGATTGGAATTTTCTGTCCATTTCCATTGATCATGATTAATTAATCTATTTAATGATTAAAATAATATAAAATTGATATATATTAATTATAAATGTATTTATTTAAATATATTAAAGATGGATATAGAAGATGAATTACATCTTTCACTGTGATGGTTGGTCGTACATATGCATAGAATTATTTACATTTTCTCAATGAACGTAATGAAAAAAGGTAAATAATATTTCACCATAAAGGATAAATAATTTTTAATATATATATATTATATATTGATTAACTAAATCCTTATTAATATCCATTTCAAAATTAAATTAAGAACATTTCACATAGTTTCGTGTCTGTGGTAGTCCACATATATATGTGAGGAACATAATCTTATTCTAGTGGATTTGAATGTAAGATCGTAGTTGTTATATAATAATTATAAAAGTATAATTATTTATAAAATATAATATAAATATGTGGAATTAATCTATATATATATCCATGAGAGTAAGTGATGAAAAAGTAATTGCATGTGTACACGTTAAAGAAGTTCACTATAGACATAATATAATGTTTCATTTTCCATTTGATGCAAGAGCATATGGAAATAGGTTATTAAATTAACATAATAAAATTTATTTTTATGTGATATTCTAGTATTATATTGTTATTAAATTTTAATGTTATTAAAATGTGGAGGAAAAAAATTAATATATAGACGCTACATCAAGAATAATATCTCTTTTTTCGGATAACTTCCTTAGGATAGCACTAAAAGCCTTATTTGGTGGGTTTTAAAATAAAAAATAAGGCATATGGGTTTTAAGGATGAAATAAAGAAGGTATTTTTTTTGGATTTTTCTGAACCAAAATGAATTTTTGTTATAAATATTAGAGAAAATTATATTTCCTTTTATATGTGGGGAAATGAACCTGTATGTATACTATTTAGAAATTTCACAAAATAATAAAAAATAATAGTCATTATGATTTAGAAAACTTCCAAATGGACATATAATAAATATTATGATAGAATTAGGTTTTTAAATGAACATTAAATATGATTTAGGATATTTTATTGGAAAAAATTCACTAATCTATTAGTTTAACCTCACAGTATACTAGTTTTAACCTTAACTAAATTAAATAATTATTACAATATTTATAGTTATTTATAACCAAATATTACATTTTGAATATTAAATAATATTAATTATTATAATTAAATATATAGAATCAATTTTTCCCAAATCATTTCACAATACTAGTATAATTTAAATTGAAATTAATATTAAATATGTGGTGAAAAATAATTTTTTCAAGGAGAAAATTTTCATAACTACAAAAAGTATTAATATAACAATTCAAAATTAATTTTATTTTAATGATCTAAATTGGGTTAATAATAAAATAATTGAACAAATATTACTTTTAAATAATATAAAATCAATATACATCATTGTAAATGTTTTAAGTGATCATGATGTCTTTAAAAAAATTAATATTATTCAATATTTATTAAAAATTAATCATTTTAGAAAAATTACATAATGTCGTCAAACAATAATCATGAAATGTTGATTCCATTTATTTCTCTTATAAAAGTAGGTTTTTTAATTATTTTAAAAAATAGTTTAACTATTTTTTCACTGAATGAAATAATGTTTTTGAGGAAAATGATTTTTCAAATCCTATAAACAAATTACTAAAAAAAGTAATTATTTATCAAAATTCATTATTTATATAAAATAATCATAGTTAATTTTTAAAATGTGGTTATTCACATTAATATCAACAAATTATAAGGCCATTTTTAGTGGTCATGTTCAATTGATAATATTTTTATTATTATAACATGGAATGATACTAGTTGGTGTTTTGTGTAATGCACACTATTGAAAAAAAATCATTTTTTTCTCATAGAATCATATGGGGTTAAAATATTTATATTGAAATCAAAATCCATCCACAAAATGTATAATTTTGCAACCCTTTGACTACATCCCCTTTAATAATACATGATATTACATTTTTTTTATCATTAATGAATAAAAATAGAGATAATATATTATTAAAAACTTTTTGAGGAGTATTTATCTTCCATTTTTAAATAACTTCATTAAAGTCTCAAAATTTATAAATATAATATAGAAAAAAATTATTAAAAAATAAACAGATTTAATTATAAATGATGTTATAAATTTTTCAGTGGTCATGATGGAATTAAATTCCATTCATATTATCTATGTTAAATTAAATTCATTCATACTTTTATAAATTGATAAAAATAACGTTTTTAAATAAACCTTGTTCAGTGATTTTAAAATAATTTTATAAAAAATAAATCATCCTTAAAAATAAGGTAAAAAATAATAAGATAATTATAAAATACTTCTATAAATTTTTTAGTACACATATATGTAATAAAAAGGGTTTTTTTGACCAATATCATTTTACAATATATATATTTAATGTTTAGAAGTTTTATTTCTTTAAAAGAAATTATATGTTTATGTTTGTTTATCATAATATTTACACTTCACACCATCCAAAATTGTATTGGATAAAATAATTTATAAATTTTATCATTTTTGTGTCCAATATGGAAAAATAATGAATCATAATATTTTCAATTAAATCAATTACTATAATTAGAAATTAAGTATGAATATAATGATAAATTACAGTAAAAGACAGAAAGTTAAAACCTAAAATCCCTAAAATAATAAAATATTCCTCGAAAATGTATTTTGAAGTGTATTTTTAACCCACTATCATTATCCCCGTCTTGTTTATATTTTAGTCCATTGACACTATAATAGTACCTCTACATTATTCAAAATATAAGGGTTACTCCAAAAACTACCCTTTATTTCACATATTAAAGCATAAATTCTTCTCCACATTAAGACACACCATTAATAATAATGTACTATTAAATAATTGAATCATTACTCTTACTAGAACCCTCTACCATGATTGAAATATTATGACCACCATTAGTTTTCATAAGGAATTTATTTATAAGGATAATTCCCAATAGAATTGATGTCTCCAATGTGGGTATCGTCAACTACATAGTTTTTATTCGTAATTATATAATTTCAATTATTTTCTAAAAAAAAGTAATATAAAATTATTAGTATCATTAAAATAATTTATAGTAACTATATTAAGGGTATAGTTATTATTTTGTGACATATAACTTACATTAATGAAAAAATATTATAGTTAGGGCACTGTGTAGAGTACAACCTTTGCAACACAATGTGTTTCAATTTCATTACCCACCCTTAAAGGATGGATATAAGGATGGTATTAAAGGATAAAGATGATTTTTTTGATAAAATTAATTCCATGGTATGAATAACTAAAGAACCTATTTATTTTATAATCAACAAATGATCCTTATTAATTTAATCACTTAAAACCAGTAAACAAATAGGATAATATTTTTTTCATAAAATTTAATTCCCTCATATAAATTTATAATGTTTTACCTCTATAAAATTATGAAATTTCCTATTAATAGACACTAAAAAATATCTTTATGATTATTTTATATTTATAATAAAATAAATTTACCAAATAAACAATAATTAAATAAGGTATGTTATTATTTTGGTTAGTTTAACAACATAATTGAAAAAATACTTTTAATTTATATTGTTAATGAAAATGGGGGCATAATTAGTAGTTTTAGATTATATAAATTTATAAATAATGAATTTTTTTTGTAAATGTAATATAAAATATTAATTTAAAAATAAAGAAAACACTCTTAGATCGATATGAATAACCAAAACATACTTTTTATTAATTTAATTTTTTAAGATACAGATAAATACACCCATGAATGGAGTTTAATATCGCATAATTTAATAAAAATAATCTATAAAATTATTTTTAATTATATATTAATTATGAATGTTGATATAATAATGAACATTAACATTACTATTCTAAATATTATACATAAGATACAAAATACAAATAACCCATGTAGAAAGTCATTATAATTACAGAAAGAGTATATTCATGTAGAAAAAAGATTAAATAAATATTATTAATTTAATTAATTATGTTATTAAGATATTGATTGATGTAAAATTGGTGGTTATTTCATTTTAACAGATATTGGGTCCTATGGTAAGTGATTTTATCTCATTTTTTTTATTTGAAACATATTTGGTTTTATGAACATAATTTTATTTTTGTGATTTATAAATGACATATTTAAATTATCATATAATTATTTATAGTTTTATTTATTTATTTTATGTTCAATTTGAGCACCATCGATTCAAGTGGTATTTATTAAATTTTTACTCATGTCGCATGACTATTATGTGTCTCAATCCTTTTAAATTGAGACATGTAACATGTTATGCGTTGTGTTTTAATAGTGTGTTTTTATCACTAACCATAGATATATATTTATCCTAATATTTTTATGTCTTTAATTTTTAATCTAAATAATGTTCATGTATTCAAGTGTCTGTTGATACAGTTTCACCTGGGTAATAATTTTTTTTAAACTCAATCCCACATTCATTGAGTTATATTTTTTACCTTGAACAATTTTCATCCATGATTGGGTTATCCAATCCTAATATTATTGTGTAATTTATAATACTATTAAGGAAAAAATAAATTTATATAATTTTTTTTTCTAACTCGTTTTACATTGTCATATTTGAATAAAGCTTTTTAATTCTTTTTAAATATTTTAAAAAATGGGGTTTCGTTTCATTTTAAATTGTATTTTATTCTACTATACATTTCTCCAACAAAAACGTGTATCAATTAGCATTCATAAAAATATATTTTATTTTAAAATTTAATGTTTTTAAAATATATTTCACTTTAAATTTTTAATATTACTACCATAAGTGACCCATAACATCAAAATTTATGTCACTTTTAAAAAACTTACAACAATTATATGTTTTCACATTCATTCCACTTCCCATTTTAAAATGGAATTATCCTAATATGTTTTATGTATAAAAATTTATATTATAACATATATATATATATATTAGCATTATTTAATTATAATATCAAATAATCCAACTAATGATCCCTTCTTGGTAAATATCATTGAATAGTTTTTGAAGGATTTTTTTCATCTAGGTCCACATCGTTCATCGATTATTTTAATAGATAGTGGATATGTTTATCTAAAACCATATAATATATTATTATTAATGGATTTTTTCATGTTGTGAAAAAATTTAACAATTCATATATTTATATCCTTATATGGATCGAACGCCACATTATGAAAAATTTAGAGTGGAAAATGTTCACTGTAAAATATTGTTATTCCTGTGACAATGAGGAATGTATCAGGGATATATATATTATTATAAAAAGATGGATGACTATTGAAAATTTAACTATATGTTATTTAATCATACAGATTCTTCCTCGATATGGGATATGATCAAGTGATCTATTTTTTTACATGGGGAAATATATTAGAATTTTTGTGCATTATTAACTACCAACATAGGTTGACCATATATTAACAATCAGTTTTTATTATTATATAGATTATACAGTTTAATTAATTAAGATTATTCATATGGAATTATATTAAATATATTTTTACTTAAATGGTGAATGCATTAGATATTTTATGATTTTAGGTGGGGCCCCTAATTATATACCCCCTTCAAAAATAAATAGATATCATGAGACAAAATAGCGTTGGGTATTTTTTGTATGCCTTCCAAATTCAATATGATGTTTTAATTGTGGTATCAATGAAAGGTATTGTGTTTGTTCATAAGGCCTAATAGTAGGTTTTTTATTTCTATCATTTTTCATTATAATAGTATGAGATGTGTAATATTCAAACCTATATTTTCATTAATATCCATCCATATATCATTCTCCAAATTCAGGATGATTTTGGATTCAAGTTTCTAATCTACTCCTACCATAATAATTATTATGTCTTTAATCAAATATTAAATTATTTATATTCTTCACTTACTGGGCACTTGAGATCACACCTTTCTTATGATTCCATTCTTCTTTTTATAAATAAATGTAGTACATGCGACATGTCTGGAAGGATATGAAGTGCTAAATTTGTTTTCTATATGTTGAAGGCTTATTATTAATTAAGTATATTCACATATATAATTACAATAGGTCCATTATATGGGAAATATATGGTTTTTATTAGTTTATGTTGTTTTCTATTTATATAATTATGAAAACATTAAATGGTAATTTTAATCAAATACATTCAATAATTGTTATTTTTTTTAATTATCGATGTTTATATAGAATTTTATAGTTGATATGAATTAAAATAAGAAATTTATGTTTCTAATAACTATAGATCCAATAGTGTATGTACAATAAATCATATTTTCTATTAATGGAAAGGTTTAAATAACATTATACTTGTTCTATCATTTATGGAGGATAATTTAAGGATTGATAAGCTAATTTTGATCTCTTTTTACAATTTATATATAACCATTTGGAATAGTATATGATTTAATGATATGTAAATAATTCTAATTTTATATATAACCATTTCGATTAAATCTATGTATTGGATAAAATCATGATGATTTGGTACTATCTTTAGTATATAGATATCTTAGAAATAATTTCCAGTCTTCATAGTAGCATGTTCATGTGGCTATAAAACAAATCCGTATAGGAGTTTTAACCTATGAATAGTAAAATTGAGCATATAATAAATCATAATTTTAAAGCATTATTAGTGGGAATAATATTTTTTACCCACCAACACAATATGATGGGATATTCTTAGGTCAATAATGATCTCAATTTGAATCATTATGAAGGATTGAATCAAGATGTTTACTAGTTTGTTTTAGTAAGTAATTGAAAAATGACCATGGGTAACCATTAATTTAACAAAAATAGATAGAGGTTAATAAAAGAGTATTATATGTTAATAAATGGTTTAATAATGAAATAACTATTAGATAAAAGTATTCATACACATGTTTTTTAAATTATTTGTAACATATGTAATTTTATAATTTTTTTAAAATTATATCATGGAGATGATATTGAGAATGTTATGTATCCAAAAATAATTTATGTCCTCTATCCTAAAATGGGGAGATCATGTAAATGGTTAATATTTTCATCATATTACTATAATGATAGAAATGGTATATTTCATATTATTACGTATGGAAATGAGGTTGATATTATAATAGAAATTAATTATTGATAATATTTGAATAGTTACTCACTCTTCTCATAAATAGATATCACGTCATAATAGATTAATATTCATTATATAACTAATTATTCATTATAGAACAGTATATTTTTAGTGCCTTCAGAAACATGTAAACATCAAAAATAGGTCGAATGTGAACTATATAATCACGCACTATGTTATTCAAAACCGGTACCCTTCTTATACATACCATATATGATATATTTCTTCATAACCTAGGGAATGGAGTCATAAGAAAGGGTAAGCACATATTCTCAGCAAGAGTAACCAATGGAGATATCAATATATCAGAAAAATGAGTATAATAATAGGATAATAAGATTTGAAAACCAAACCCTACATATCATAGATAATAAACATTAGTCATGGTATAAATCATATTAATTCATAAGATCTGAATCATAACAAAATAAAATATCAAGATCCATTTGAGAATAAAATTGTAATATGATATAAATTTGTGTTATACACAAAATCATATAAAATCATATGTCAAAGATACCAACCAAGAAACTCATAACATGTTACACTTGGGATATCCACCCATATACCTACATAGAGGTTGGTATAACCTCCCGTATACCCTCCCTTATACCAGGGGTGACCTACCATCTACCATATTTCAGTCTTTGGATAACCTCATGTATAACTTATTTTTTCCCTTGTCATAACATCTAATGTACCCATCAAGAAAATAAAACACTAACTATTTTAAAATTAAATAAATGGATTGATACATCTCAACCATAAAAATTATCTATACTTTTTGTCCCCAATTAAAATAAATAATTCATCATATAACAACCAATGTAAAAATGGGTTTCATAGTCATTTATTCAAAGAATAACCAGTGTATAAAATAATGGTTTGGTAAAAATTTCAGCATTTTAATAAATCATCTAGATAAATAAAAATTAAGATATCATTATATTATATTCCAATTAAAAATTATGTTACATAAAATTATTTAATCTCATATGTATGGTGGTTTTAAATGAGTAAATTGATCATTTCTTGAGGAAAATATAATTTTCATTGAATAATTTTTTTGATATTGTATTTTTTTCAAATATTAACGAGTTTTTAGTTTAATTTGGATTTAAAAAGAATATAATTCTACTTTAAATCCACTAGTTGTCTTGATGGTAGATAATATATTTCATGTGGTACAAGTTAATGAAAATGATCCATTTTATTTTTCTATAAAAAATATTAACATACTTGTTTGTAAAATGAGAAGAAGTTTCATTGTAAACCATATTGTAAAAATTAAATCGTGGATAAAAATATCTATAACAAATAATTTTATTATTTTAATATCTTTATATATAACAATTTTATCTGTCATATACTAGAATGGTGAAATATTTCTAACCGAAATGATAAATAATGATTATTTTTTATGGAAATATTATATCATAATAATGAGTACATAATGATAGAAATACAAAAATAAACCACGTATTTGAATAAAATAAATAGAGGAAAAAAGTATGTGTCTTCCAAGAGAGATCCATCATGTGATTTAATCATCATATGTATAATCATAAACAATATAGATAAACATTATACTTTAACATTATAACCATTCCCACTTTGGTATCACTTGAATCATAATAAACGTGAATGAAATAAATATATAATTATATTTAAAACCCTATATTATTTTCAGAATAATAATGAATTCAGTTTATTTAAGGAATGAGTTTCACACAAAAGAAACCAGTGCTGAATATTGAATATGTCCCCTAGAAATAAAAGTTCACAAAAACCACTTACCTAAATTTTAACATTATTCAAACACATTGGAACATACTCTATAATAAATATATGGTTATTAAAAACTTATTTTATAACAATAATAATTTATATAATTCCATATTTCAATTACATATAAAATTTTATTAACAAATCCTTGTTTAAATTATGTTTTGATTAACAACTAATTTTTTTTCATGTACATTTAGGTTATTATTTTTTGTACCATTAAATTAATTATATTTGTACAATATAAATAGATTTTTTTAAAAAAATTAATATTATATATTTTACGGTAAAAATTATTTATAAAAATCAATTAAATTTAGATAATGATATTAATGAAACCGTTTTTGGAGAATGTAGGATGTATATACAGATAAACATTATTTCAATATTATCGGTAGAATAAAATAATGGTAAATAATAATTCACTTTTCCAAAATTATTATAATTTAATATATATCATTTATATTCATTAAATTTCCCATAATTACAATCAATTTTAAAATAAAAAGGGAAACAAATCACCTCTCTTCATGGAGTAGGTAGTCAACACATATGCATTATTGGCGTTATTATTTTCTATTAGATTGAAAAGTAAATAGGTAGATGTGATATTAAAATTATGTAATTGTTATTATTTCTAGAATATATTAAATGTATCTTAAATCTATAATTTTATCCAACCATTATAGTAGGTTATGGAAAAATACTTATATAGGTTCGCACGGTGGTAGTTCATCATACACAATATTAATGGTTTTGAATTCCATTTGATAAATGAGGTGATTTATTTAGTATATAACATTAAATTATTTTAATATAAATGTGTGGAATATTAATAGCTTACAATATTATACTATTTTATGATAATTTTAATGAGGTGGAAAAAAGAAATATTAAAAAAAATTCCTATTAAGAAATATACATCTTCTTTGCAAAACATCCTTAAGTAATAACCAAAATCAATCACATTGGGTTTAAAATAAAAAATAACCCCTATAAGATGAATTTGTGGAATTATATAATATATTTAGTTAGTTGTTGGCTGATTAAAAGGTCATTGGGAGTCTAAAAAGGGTGGATAAGGTGTTCCATTTTATACATGGGATGAGAAAACACTTGTAATTATTCATTTGATAAAATTATAATCATATTTTACAATAGATAATGGGATCCAAACAGGATCATTAACAAATATAAGATACTAGAATATTCAAATAATTCCAAAACATAATATTTATAAATTTTAAAATAATTTTAAACCTTATCATTATATGTTAACCCCCCATACCCCAAATAAACTCATTTTGACCTTAATCACCGTAATTAATATTAACTATTTTTATTATTCATTAGGAAAAAAATTGAACTTATTAAATAATATTTACTATTATTATTCACAATAATGGTTAATTTATAAAAAATTAAATTCACAAAAAATTCAGAATTATATTTGAAATTAAACCTACAGAGGCCATAAAAACAGTTTCTCAATGAAATGGTTTACATATGTATAAAAAAGATAAATATCATAATTACACTTGAAATTTATTTAAATAAACTAAATTTTTATAATAATGATATAATTTTTCTAATTTTACATTAAAAACATCTTAATATAAAAAGAAACTGATAAATTCTTTAAATAAAATGTGGTTTTAAAAAAATCAGTATTTTCAGTATTCATCGAAAAATTAATCTTTTAAAAAAAATTATTTAAAATTTTTTATAAGTTAATTTAATCAATATTTGAGAAGAAATTATGTTTATTTTTTAAAATAAATTTTCTAAAAGTTAAAAAATTAATTTTATTATTTTTTCATAAAATGTTTTATAAAATATTTTTTAGAAAAAACTATTTTCAAAGCATATAAATACATTACTAAAAATAAAGATATTTTTAATTATAATTCTTCTTTTTATAATATCATTTTTATTAATTGTTAGTAAATATTTAATCTTATTATTAAAAAATTGTGTAATTTATAGTTTATATTGATCATGTATAAATAATTTTATTTATAGTATATTGTGATTTATTAAAGCTGAGTATTTCATGTAATGAAAACTATCAAAATAAAATCAATATGAAAAAATTTATATCTTTAAAAATTATCCTTCATAACACATAATTAATGGTTATTTCAAATTTCTATTTAATATATTAGGCCAATAAATATGAAAGAACCCAAATGAAAGTAACATAATGTGAACAAATAATGATATATGTAAAAATGAGAGAGATATAGGATGAAATAAGTTGAGTGATAATAATTGAAACATAACATGATAAAAAAATAAATTTAGAAATCTTGAGAAGTAATTTTGTTAAGAATATTATTAATATTTCACTTTTAATTATCATTAACCATGTAATTTTTTTTGGTTTTTGTAATTTTTGGAATTATAATAGGTCCTGGGTGTGGGGGATAATTTGGAGATATCCAAAATAAAAAATCCAATGGAATGCAATATAGAGTGACAAATCATGTCATTATACAACATCAGTTTTCAAAAAAAACTGATAAATAGTCTGAACATAGTAGATGTACCAACCACACAATTGAAGAGAAATATTTAGTCTTTTGGGAGGTCAAATAATGAATGTCATCATACTAACATGTGTATGGGAATTATAGAATCTATCCAAATTTGTTTCTTCAACTACTTGAGTATATTTTAATATGTTACTAAATTAACCATTACCCTGAGAAACAATACTGATAGTCATCAGCAACCATGCGAACAACTAAAAAACTATAAATTCACAAATAATGAATCATATAATGATTTTTCTCTCTAGATTTTAGGAGACCTGTATCAGTAATTTTTTCACCAACTATTGGATATTGAGTTGTTAATAAAAAAGATGGTATGATTTTCATGTTAATAAAATTATAGGTTTTTAGGAACATATTCTTAAGGAATCTTGATCATAAAAGTATTATAGGAGAAATTGTTAGGGGTTATGGCCACTCTATAAAGCCATTATAATTATTTACATATAGATAATCATTATTGCACATCCTAAATAATCACATAATCATCAAGTAGTGTACGATTAATAATGAGTTCCATAAAAAATATACTATGATATAATGGTGTAAAAATGTGATGACACAATTTATTTATGGGGGATAATTTTAGAATATAAAATTATAGTATATTGTTACGTTCGATTAAGTCAGTTTTTTATAGCTTAATCTACATGAAATACCTAACATAATTTAAAGAATTTTATATTTAGAAACAATAAAAAAATTGATATATAAAAATATAAAAACCTCCCATTAAAATTATAAGAATTAAAAAGTGTAAAATACTATCGAATTTTAAATATATAGAAAGTTAATTATAATTTTTATATGAATAAAATTCAATTAGTATACCTAAAATGACTAATAAACTCATTTTTTATTTACGAAAAATATTTATCTTACAAATAATATTTAATGTTATATGAATTTTAATTATAATAATACTATGATTAATTATAAATTATATTTCATATAATTTTTTTAACACAACTTTAGTTGTTAAATGATAATAAATAATAATAATAATAAATAATATTTGATAAGGACATTTTTTAATTAAAATATTCTATCGATTATATTTTATGTTCATTTAAATGTTTTTTAATATTAATATCATGTTTTAAAATAATAAAAATTTTAATCAATTTTTAATTCATTGTGTAAAATTTCACTTATAATGCTTTTTTGCTTTTTTTTAAAGTCTATTTTTTGGTATAAAAAATATGGATTTCCAAAAACATGTAATTTTTAAGAATCTATTGTTATATTAGAAAGACCTAGAAATTTTAAAAACATTATGTATTAAAAAAGTAATTTAATTAATATATTAACTAAATTAAAAATATTAGATAACCATGGATAATCTATGATTAAAAATTATTTCCATTTAAATGGATAATTAAATATAAGAGCATTTTTAGTCATTTCATTGAATCGTGTACATTTCATGAGAGATTCGGTCATGGAATTAATTTTATGCGTTATAACATATTTTTTTTATAATGAATAAATTTATTTCATTAAAATTATTTTACTATATAATATTACCTTATGTGAAAATTTAATGCATAAAAATATTATTTCGCAAAAAAATATTTATGCATCTCAATGAATATATTTTAAAATCATACTTTCATGATTTTATAATTATTTTTTGATCAAATGGTATTAAAATATTAAGTAGTAAGTATAAAATTAGTTAAAAATGTAAATATCAATAATTTTTTTAAACATCAATTCTATGATTGGAAATCAATTACCAATGTAAAAATAAATAAGTGTTAAAAATAGTATAAAAATCTCAAAAACACACAAATATGTATAAAAATGAGTAGTTTACGTATGATTTACCCCATAATCATTATCATATCAATTTTCATACCATTTTATATGCTTTTCCACATGAATAGTGACCATAAACTATTTACAATGTAAGGGTGACCCACAAAACAACCATTTCCATTACTTATAAAAGGGTAACTTGTTCTCCAGTCCAAGACACACCTTTCATTCCAATTTACAATTTCAACTCTACCAATTATATATTAATATAATGAACCCCCATATTCAAGAGCTTCTATCCACAATTAGTTATAATAATGACTTTACACAAAAGGATACATCTAGAGAAAATTCAAGTCATGAAATTGGTATTATCAATAGATTAATTTTTCATTACTAGTATATTAATTAAAATCCATTATAACCACATTAATAAAATAATATTAGTTCCATTTATATACATAGTTTTAATATATTAAGGGTATTAATATTGTATATTCATATTTCATATTCATTAAGAAAATAACTATTTTTTGTGTGCTATAGAATACCACCTCTATTGAAACTCCATAAAATATTGTAGAATAATTTTTTCAAACAATTTTAATTTCATCTATTGCTAGAGTAACATGAAGCAACATGTTTTATCAAACCACAACATACTATTAAATTATTTTTCTTTAAACACGTCTCTTAAAAAATACTGGTTAAAATTATTTTATGAATATGAATTACTATATTATGAAACATATAAAAATTTTATAATGAATAAAAAATATTATAAATGATTAGTTAATAAGTAATCTTATTTTAGTGAAGTAATTTTTTATTCCAAAAGTGCATTTTAATCACCAATTATTTTTATTAAATTTTTTGAATAAATAATATAATTAATTTATTCATGTTATATAATTTTTATTTTACAAAATTAAAAAAAAAATTGATTCTGTAAAAATTAATCAAGAGTGAAACTTTGATATTTATATGAAAATATTTATTTTCTAGATAATTGTAAAAAAATCCTAATTTTGAAAACTATAATGTATTTTAATTAAAAATTGGTCCCACACATAGTAAACCGATCATATTGTTATTTAAATGTTTCATGTAAGATTTATAATTTCTGTTTCATGGTATTGATCACCAGTAAGGATGTATTTTTTCTTTTTAATGATTATGGAGTGTAAAATTAATTGAATAATAAATCTTGTTTTCTTAATCATGTTTATTCTTCCATAATAACTCCCAATGGTTCCCACATCCATAACTGGGTACTGAAATTCATTCTAAAAGATTTTGTTCAGTTGTGGTTTGGGAACCAATGGCACATAAAACATGCATTGGTCAAGATGATTCATGTTTGGGCTCATCAACCCCTTGGGGGGGGGTATATTTTCTACTCTAGGGATCTTATATATATTTATGACATTCAAATTAATCTCTTCATAATTTCGATATGTGAGAATTTAACAAAATTAAATTATCAAGTGTTAAACCATTCAATGTTTAAATAAAGATTATTAATGAGTCCATATGTATGCATCTAAGGTTCTTCATATTTTTATTTTTTAATGGGTAGTTGGTTATATTATGAATCCATATAGCTAGGCACTCCAGAGACTACTTGATCAAAGGTGGCCATAAATATTATGATGAATCGATTAAACCATTTGTAAGATGTATTAATTTTATTTTTTATATAGGGAATTAAAACACACATAGTTCATTGTACCCATAATGTTTAACATCATATTTAAAATATATATATAAAGAAAATTATATGTTGAATATAGAGCTGTGGACTCAACCTCATGTCTAGCATATCCAACCTCTTGCAGGAATCAATGTAACTATAGGTTGATTTATGTATCAATATGATGTTGGACAAGGAATCAAGATAATCCCATAGTAGATATTGGTTTCCCATTGTTAGAATATCAGAATCATAGAGGGGATAAAAATTATGTGGATTTCCATTTATGATAAGGCTTATAGATGAATCCAGTATATGTAATTTTTTATTTTCAATCCCATATGACTTTTCAAGGCATGGGTGATATTCTTAGAGGGAATCGTGCAACATTCATGTTATTGTTTAGGGACATCACATGATTTAAATGCAATTTTAATGGGTGAATTGTATGACTATGGTGATATGTATCGGTGATGTATCGTGATCTCAGTGGGTCATGAAAAGTGAATGAGGATTAGTGAATCAATCATTGCATGGGCCTCCCATATTTTTATATATTTTATCCAGGCCTTTGAATAATGTGTACCTCATGTATTTTCCAGTGTTTTCATATTTTAGCTTAGGTGTTACCCAAACAACATGGAAGTCCTCCTTTAAATAATTCGACTAACACACAAAAATTCCTTCTTATGATCTATAGTTTCATCCCATGAAGCTCATAAAAAAATTGAATGTTTTTTTGTACATTCCCAATATTTTACCTATTGGGAGACATATTTCGAATGTGATTGACTACTCTAAGAAGTCCTCTTATGCAATCCCATATATTATTCACCATTGGTGTTTATGTGTTGTCTCTTTTTTTACACTGAGGGATATTGGGTATTTATAGACCATATACACACTGATATGCTTCCATGTGCAACACATTTCTCTCTAGTATAAGTAGGAGTTGATTGATAGATTATGGTTTTATGTGAAACTCATGATCTTACAGTTGATCATCCTGGGGGATTCTGGTGATATTAAACATCTTGAAGAATGTTCCTCCACCTCCATGTTTATTAGAACAAAGAAATTCAAATGGATATCACCTAACCATGTTGGTATGTCATATAGATTATACATGGCCATGCTGACATGACTATAAGTCTATGTGAGATCGTTGTTCTCATGGACGGAATTTTTCATGTTTAAAGACAACTATTTTGTGGTCATTATAACTATTAAGGGTATTTTTCTTGGGGTCCTTCATGTGATAAGACCAATATTTCTACGGAACATTGTGAGATCATGTTTTCTTGTCAAGGGAGTCTTTTGTTAAAAATATTTATCTCTTAGGACATATGACACATTTTTTATAAAGTCCATCATATACATTATTCACAAGAAGATTCTACCTTAACCATTTTATTTCCATCCTTATTATATATAAGAAATAGATATTGTGCATTTGTTTGTGTGTGATAAAAGAAAATACCTCTAACGTTATATGATGTTTAATATGGAAATTAACGGATCTTGATGTGATGTGTGAGAATTATCATGGATATATCTTCTTCATTCCTATAGAGCTGGAAAACCTTCACACAACCTAATAATGTACATTTTTCAGACCCTTCACATAGTGAATGTAATATGTAAATAGGATCTCATGTGAAGAGATAGAAATTTCCAAATGGGATTAATGTGGTCGTCCAAACAACCAAATCCAGTTCCCTTAAAATCACTGATATCATAATGACACCTTTGTTTCAATATTTTCATAAATTATATTATTATGGTTTTTAGATGAATTTTCAACCTCCACCAGTAGAGAAATAAAATTATCATAAGGACATATCAGGAAGCTTTCACATAGTATCAATTCATATCATGGTGACATTTCCTAAATTTGGAAGCTTTTCAAAGGGTCATTATAAGATCAATAAAAGATCATGCATTGTGCATAACCTATTTTCATGACCATCCAAAGGTTATTTGATTTCAGGTCCTTCTAATGGTTATGTGATCTATTAGTGTGGTCCACTGTTTCTTCATTTTATGTCTAGAGAAACTAACAGACATGATTTATGTATTTCTTCTGTTGATGATTTTTTATACTCATTAGTCATGCATCAACAATTTCATCCCCTCACGAGTGATGTCTAGATGAACAATGGATTGTTTTTTTAGAATGTTAATTCATGTCCGAGCCTTTAGGGATTCCACCAATCAGACACTTTTGATACATTTGGCCTTTAGGGTTCCCATTTTTTTCTATAATATTTCCTATAATTAGGGTGCCATTGTGGATCTCTTTTTTTGGAAACCTCATCTCGCCAGGGATCTTTCAATTTTCATCTGTCACTTGATTCCTTCATACGTCCTCATTGTATGAGCTCTCCACAAGAATTTATTATGAGGATTATTTTGAAATTTTTTCATCTTGAGAACCATTTAATGAGATATTCTTTTCCTTTAATATTTGTCAAAAAAACGACAATATGAATGATGGTATTTTTATTCAGCCTTATCCTTGATCTTTGGTTGAAAGTATTTTTTTGTAGGTTGCAAATAATCATCTATCAAGGATTAATCATTTTCTAATCACCATGTGGTTATCAATACCTTGTTAGGGTCATATTATCATGAGTCTCATATTAGGTTAATTGATCTCAACATTGTTTATGGGTTATACTATATATGAGTCATATATGGGTTATGCATTTCTCAGGACCTGTATCAAGTCAAGTGAGTGAAAATACCTTCAGGGTTCATGTGATTCATATGATCCTACTTGAATCATGCATCTCTATTATCATATTTTTCAATTTTATTGATATATACATCAAACTTCATTTCATATTCCATATAGCTCTTATTTAGCATCCAATGTGGCCATCTAAGTGGAATAGATTGATCGAAATAAAAACATTCAAACTCAGTATCTTATGACCTCAATCTATAGGTTGTAAAGATTCTTCTCATTCATGAACATCAAATCTATCCTTTATACACCATTTACACCTATATATATATATATTTGGATGTTTCTTCCATTCCATCATATTAGAAAAATTTCAATCTTGTTGGATATCATCTTACCTATGTTATGTTCAATAGTTGATTTCTTATGTATTAAATTAGTCAATGTACTATACTATGGGTTTTCCTATGTGTTGGAGATCTCGCCCTATGTTTTATATGGTTTTTATTTTTCCCATCATCTAATCTGTCAGATCTATTCGACCATATTTGTCTCTTTCGTGACTAATCCAACAAGTGGTTGGGTCTCGAAATGGGACCTATGTCATAGTTTAAATTTATCCAAATAATGGGAATGTAAATTATAGGTTAGGAATAGCTATATTAAATTTTCAGATATACTACTTGTCATTACCCTTTAAGAGATTGCATTAGTTTCTCATTTTTTTCATCTTTCACCAATCAGATCGACTTAATGATATTATAATTCACTGGTTCTCTACAAAAACATCATCCATTTTGACAATGGAAAATTAAAACCAGCACATTGGGATAAATACTAACTAGGAGGAATATATCTAATTATAGAGATGTACAACGTATTCATTCTTATTATGGAAGTCTAGTATTACACTAAAAAAACTCCAATCCTGGCATAGGATATGCTAATCATTATGTAAGATATATTAAAATGGAGTTAAAATGAGATCACTCATTTCTCTCATGTAATTGATCAATATCATTCTTTTTCATAGAGGATCTAGTCCAACAATTTGATTCCCTCGCTAAATCCCTTCTTGTATGATTCATGATAGTGTCAACTCATATTAGGATGTCTAGGATACTGCAGAGTTTTCTACATGGGGATATTAGGTGACACGAGATATATTCCAAAAACCTAGGCCTATGGGTTTCATATACATATTCTTGAATGGGTGGGTTTTCCTAATTAAGGATACATGCTCAGTACTGGGCACTTGCACACATGTAATGAAAGATTAAATGGAAGATAGGGAACCAGTAAATAAATTCATAACAAATAATTTAATACAATACCATCTTTTGTGCCATATCTAAATGGGGCAACTTCCTCTATCGTATTGCATGACATTTCAAATTTTTTATATGGCTAGATAGGGGAGCACTTTCAATAAAACAAATAACACAACAATATCAGGATCTATGGTCTCTCATTTCTCACCAAGCTACTGAATATATCTACTGATTAGGGAATTCTATTAGGTATTTATGATATTGGTGCCATGCTGATCCAGTACGATCATTTCTACATCATTCCATTTTCTACTCCGATTGGTCCAATTGTTTATAATATTTATGGATATCTTGGTGAATATTCATAATATAACTCCTTTAAGGATAGTTTTCTGTTTGTTATGATGAATTACTTGTTTATTTCTAATATGTATACCCCTTACTGTTTCACACTATAATTTGAGTGCATTCCATGGGATTCATCCCTTCCCCTTATCTATAATGTAGGGAGAACAACATCCCGATAATATCATCAAGTTCTGGATTATATGAGTGTATAAATATAGAATAAATAATATCATAAATTGACATATTGTGACGTCTATCCTCTAAAATTATTCCTAATACTATTGGGAAGCCTACCCATGTTTTTTGTTGAATAAACTAGTCTATCATGTAGATAAACCATGTGCCACACAAACCCCATTTTCTATAGAAAAATTTGATATGATTAAGGATTTGGTCATTTATTTGGGGAAAGAACCTCATAACAATAGAAAACATACCATTATAGGTGTAGAATTTATGGAAATATATAGAACATTAATACGATAAAAATAGATTAATCTTCATTAATAAGGGTATATGGGGATTTTTCTACATCATCTTCAATAGTTATACTAATTTTTACCCCTTATGAGATTCCCACTTCATAAGTTTTAGTGGAAAAAACATAGGGTTGGAAAATTAAATACAAGATTGAAATTAAAATCTTAAGACTCTCAGGGAAACATTTTTTACCAATAATTCTTTTTTCAGATGCTCTTTCATGTTTTTGGGATGGCAGTATTTGAACTCCAACAATTATATGGAATCATGAACGATGTTTTATTGAATTGGAAACATATGGATTGAAGTAAGAATTGTTTTTTTTTTGAATTCGATGATGGGTCCCATTCAACCAAATAATTAGTTAATATTAAAATGTCTTGGTACAAAATCTTTAGATAATATAAGAGCTGGACAACCATATTGATTCTTCGAAATCATAGATAAATATATTTGAGGAGATCGTATCCCACTCATGGAGTGATCATTATGGATTCATTATCCACAATAATAACAACTCAGCAATTAGTTTAGGATATTTAATATCTTATTGAGAAACCTTATCCACATTATCAATTGAAGAAGTGGGACCAGAGCACTATGCAGCATAATTAGTGCTTCTCGTCAAAGTAATGATGAATTGAAAAAATAATTAGATCAAATATTATTATAGTATTATCAGTAATTTGTTTTTGATATAATCCAAAAATAGCAATCAGAATGTGTACATCTATCATTTATACATTCTAGTAATGAATATAAATCTCTAAAAACACATCTCATTATCTTGATTTCATTCATTCATGATGTGCATGAAACTTCACTGATCTGATGATATATGAATCATGAGAAGTATCCATCCATTAAAAAATTACATATAAATCTAAATGTATGGACATTAATTGTTAAATCAAAATAGTTTTCTCACTGAGAAATTCTCATCAATTCCCACCAACGTGACATCCCCCATCAAAGTACCTATGATACCTATCTTGACATTATGTTATATACAAAAGGATAATTTCGGAATTCTATATGTCATGGATGGATAATTATATATATTTGAATGAAGTGAATGGACATAGTGATAAAAGAATTATTTTTATAGTCCTATGTGTTGGTCCCCACATGATTTATATCTCTTCATTTTGTATTTTAGTAATTTTTTCTGATGATTCATATTGTGTAATAAATAATTCGAATTTATTTGGTTTTTTATCTAGATTACATTTTATGGGTTTTTACCTAATTTTTTCTTATATATTTTCCATTTATGTGTTGTCAAAAATTTCTTGGAACATGAAAAGTACATATACAATGACCAATAACCTAACATATTTTTATGGATTCTTTATTCCACGTACAATGTATGTAATTTCTAATGTTTGTTCATATTTGACCATTTCTATGATATGTATTAGGTTATTCTTGATAATAACTTTTATTATTTTATATAGGGTGTTTTAGATCAAGCCTTATATTATTTTATTTTAGGTACCTTAAGGTTCGATCTTCTTTATTTGTAGTTTAGGGCCTTTTATCTGAACCCTTCAATTGTTGGTAATATACCATTTTTGAAGTACCATTCTCCTTGAAGTTTAATTTTTTTGTGGTATGGACACCTAATATTTATATTAATATTGTAGATTAAATATAGAAGTATTCTATGAACCCTAATTTTATTTATCCATTACAAAAAATATCGTCTTTTATATATCCATATTACATGGAATAAAATACTGAGTAGTTTAAAGTGTTGATTTCATGACATTAAATATTTTACAGTTAATATCCTTTTAAGGGTAATTCAATTACAATGAAGTTTATTTTCTTATTGCCCCAACTTGATTGATGAATATGGTATGGGGGAGACATTTCGGGGATGATATAAGATCCCTTAGGTTCTTTACTTCCTCTATTTTGTTTCTAGATCTCAAAAAAATCATTTTTCCACTCTTGTAAGGAGTAGATTCCACTAGAAGATTTGTGAGTGCCCATATACTTCAATTACATGGTCAAAATAGGCTATCAAACCTTTTTTAATGACTATGAAATATTTATGGGGGTAGCATTGGATAAGGGTAAAATATTAGGGATTTCATGATCACCTTGATAGTTTGAATATGGGTCATGTAATTCATAACCCAAAAGATTGAATTGGTGAATTAGAAATGGGGTATAAAAATAATCGATGACCTTTAGAACCTTATTGTGTTGATTTCATCAATTTTGATACTTGGGATCAATATTTTCAGGGTTTCTCTCATACAATTAGAAGATGGATTTATCTAATAGGTAAGATCGCTTATGTGTGATCCCTTTAGGCTTAAATTCATGCACAATTTATGATGATTTCTTCTCCTTCCAAAAGGCCATTAGTGATTTATGAATACATGTGCATTTGGGAGATGCAGTTGGATATCACTACTAGGAAAAAGGTATTTTACATTAGTTTTTAACCGACATTGGAGACACCAACATGAAAAATATGCCATTTTTATGTCATTTTTTTGTAAACCGATAAAATACGTATGTTTTTAGCATCAGTATTGTAAAGAATCTAGGAAAAAAAATCAAATGTGTCCTTTTTGGCGTCAATTTCCTTAATAAATGATGCAAAAAAGATGAAAAATAGATTTGGCATTGGTTCTTGAAAGAAACCGATTCAATAAATAAAAAAATATTTTTTAGAATAATTTTTCTCAAACAGTATCTCCAAAATGTAAATTTTTTTCTTTTATGTTTTAGATAATTTCCTATGTTTCGAATTGACTAGTCATGGATCTAAAACGATGTTACAGATCAGAAGTTATGGTTGTCAGATGTTTAACATGTCAATGTTTCTATTGACACAACTCATTTTATAGAAACCATGATAAACACGAATTAAAATTAAATACACTAAATGATATAAAATAATCATAATACATCAAACATATTTGAATGTTTTTTGGAGCTACCATTGAAATGATATGGTGTTTTTCATCATATCTCTTATATTTAGTATATAACTCATGCCATAATGAAAATGGTGAATGATAATTAAATTTACACCATTGCTGTAAATCTCATTTGAATGTTTTATATTTGTTACTCGATAATAAAAGTAAATCATCATTAAAAAGAAGCGCATCATGTTGTTTATAATTTAAAGACAATAATAATAATGAAAATAAATGAACAGAATTAGAACCATGTTCAAATAAATGATTGAAGCCACGTTGAAAACATGATTGAACCTATTTTGTTAAAAATGATAAACTAAGAAGAAATGGATTTATATATATTAAATGAAAATATTTACGATTATGTTATATGAAAATTTTGGCAGGATGTTGAAAAGTTAAACACGCATTATGAAAAAAATGAAATTCTGATCCCTCATATTTGAGAATACTCTTTGGCGTCAGTTTTGTTGGAAACCGATGCAAAAATGGGATTTACATTGGCCTTTTGGTCGCCCTTTTTTTTTAGAAAAAACGATGCTAAAAATTTTAATCGATATCATTTTTTGATTGGATTATAAATAAACTAACACTAAAAAGATAAAAAAAAATTCCAGGTTGGGTTTTTTAAAAATCAAAGCCAAAAAGTAAAACCGAATTATTGTTGGCCCCTTTTTTTAAATAAATCAACCCTAATTTTATTAAATAAATTTTTCATTGGTTTTTTAAAATGAAGTCAAGAAAAGTAAAAAAAATTATGGTGGGCATTTCTTTTTGAATAAATCGATGATAAAAAAAATTATTTCGTATATTTTATTAAAAAGTGACGCAAAAAAATTGTTTTGTTATTGTTTTTTATGAAAAGTCTTTCCAAAAATTAAAAAAATACCATGATTTAGTGGATTCCTTAAGCGTCGATTTGACTTGTTGTGGAACTAAAATAGAGTTACAGATTAAATGTTATGGACTTTGAAATTTATACTTCTTGATGAATTCTCTTAGAGAAGATCATCTTTCAACATCCATAAAATTTAATTTATAACTCCATTTTTGTTCCACAACCAATCAAATAGAATCTTAGGTAATTCTCTAAAACTATGTTATTTTTAAAAAAAAAATTTCTTCAGTATTAATAAAAATTGATGAAATTTATTTTCCCTTTTTCATGTCAGTTTTTTTAAGAACAAATGCCAAAATTATTTTTTTTGCTTTTTTGCACTAGTTTTTAAAAAGCTGAAGCCAAAAAGTCTACGAATACATATTTTATGTCTATTTTTAAGAAACTAACATCAAAACAATGATATTAAAAAACCTTTTTTCTACTGGTGAATGGATAAAAATCTCTAAAAGAATGATTCTAGAACCCTAGAGTAGTTTATCATTTAATGGGAACACTCAGGACCTACACTCTATGTCATTGTGTTACATGGAAAAGGCCATCAAATTATTTAGGAATGTACTGTCCCATTACAACATTGAGAAAGGGTAAAAAAACACTACTATTTAGCATTGAAGATGTAGAATACCCTTGAATATTTTTTATTTGTGTTCTATAAATAATGGTCTGAATTTAATAGGTCATGAATAGAGGTATAGAACAATCATAATAGAGATGACCTAAGATTCTCTAAGATGATGAGTCCTACTGTGGTGACATTAGGGTTCACAAGGATCTAAAAGAAATTTCATCATGCTTAAATTTTTTTTATGACCATAGGTGTATATTCATTAACCATTGAAAGAAATTGATAGTAAAATAATGTGTCCCTTTATGTTGTGAATCCTCTTCCAAGGGTCATGGTATGTTTTTGTAGTCTATGGTTCTAAAATCACGAAGTATGGTTTCTGGAAGATTTAATGTGCATAAAGCGTTCAAGCATTCTAAATGTTTTTTCTCCATCTAGCAAACACATTTTCATGGTTAAGATAGGTGAAAAAAAAATTATTCAATATTTTTCCTAATCAAAGGGGTCTAGTGAGTATTGGAAAAAATATACATGGTTAACCGAGTGAGTGGTATGTGATTTTTGAATTGATTATTCATACTTTAACTTTCACCAAGAAACATAAAGTGAAGATTTGAGGGAAAAGATTCTTGAGTTTTTCTCAAACATCTCTTTGAGTGTTCTCCACCAAACATGTTTCACTACACTTTCAATTATTAGGCTCATGTGATTTGGACCATAAAAGATAGAGTTTATTGGTACACACCTTTTGGATTCTACGATAATGAGTAGTTATATGGGAAAATCATACCTTTTATGGAAAAAAAATCTATGGTTTTGAGTTCTTACATAGTGATGTTTGGGATCACAGGGATAAGAAATTCAATTCTATATGTTATGAAACCTTTGGTTGATGGCCATAGTGTATATGAAAGAACCAAAATAATACATGAAAAGTAAAATAAAGATTCCCTTGAAGTTCGTTTTCCTTTTCCAATGTCCATTAAATGTTGTTGGAAACCATAGTTACTCATGTTAGGAAGTGTGACTTATTAGGGGAGGTGTGTAAAAGAATATAGAAGAACTCGTAATCTAGTTTCTTTGGGGTTGACTCATTTGGTCCTATAAAAAGGTATCATAATGGGTGATGGGGTACATATTTTAACATTATCTAGTTGGGATGTTCTGTCATTCGGTAGAACATTATATGATGAAAAATTTATTCTTAAATTTTTACAACACATGGTGAGAATATATTCATCTAAAGTGTTCCTCCTCCTCTTTTTCTAAATTGGAGTAACATGTTCACAGATATTACATTAGAAAATCTTGTCATGTGAGGAATGGTTGAGTTGGGATGTTTTTTAACTTGTGTTATCACATGTTTTAAATGGATTTAAACTAGGTCAAGCTAAAATTATGTCGAGGATGCATTTTTATCATTTTAATGATTTTGTTGAACCCGTGATTAGAGATCTTGGAATCTCTACATAACTTATGGTGATAATAATTATGATATAAAATGTTCTTGTATGAAATTTCCCATCTACTTTTTGAACCGTATGTATGGATGAGGGGAATTTTTTTATCATGGATGGACCCAAGAGTAGGATATATGGGAATCAGTACATATCCCGCAATAATATAAATCAATAGAGACATAGTTCATGAACGAGAATCTCTCCATTTTTCTATAGAACTTACAAATATGTGGTCATTGTTCCCATTTATCAAGGTAGTAAGACCGATGATTAGAGATCTTGGAATCACTATGTATCCTCTAATGATAGTACTCATGCCACACAGAATACATGAGAAACCATTCAGTATAAAATGATTCCACAATAATGTATTCCCCTCGATATTAAAATTTAATATTGTGTAAGTTTCTAATAATTGAGGTCTTGTGGTAACTCTGTGTCCTAATATTGTATGAATCAATCGAAATGATGTTACTGAATGAAGGTCTTGTGAGATGTCAACAACAATATAAGTGTTCCTCTTAGGAAATTCTTGGGAAAAAAGTAGTTTTATATCATAAAAAATACATTATCCATTATGTTTAATGTAATGTAGTGAGGAATCATGGTGTACCTTTTATGTTTTATTCATACTAGTCCATATTAACCATATCGTGACCAGTTATAGATCAATCATGTGGGTACGTTAATACCAAAATTATGATGCTCATGTGAGCTATATTCAATGTGAGAAACAAGGAGTAAATAATATTCATCACAATACAAAGAAGAAATTAGAGTAAACCACATAGTAATTCTATATAATGTTGTGTTTTTTAAAATATATAGGATCTAGAAATTACATCAAACATCATAATAATGTTAATGAAGCCCATACTTAGGTCTGGAAAACTGTAATGTTTAGTTTCATGAGTTGGGGACATCATTCATGTATTGTTTTGTGATTCAACAAAGTTGAAGGTGTACCAATGTAATGGAAAATGAATATATTGATTGGGCCCATGAATGGTGGTCTGGGCTTCACTATGTATCATATAATGGTAAGAATCAACCCCCACCAAATTTTGGGAATCAATTTTGTTTACTATCATATAGAGAGGACACCATCATTGCAGTATAACATCATGTCGTGACAATGAGGGTAAACTAATATGTAAAATATGGATATACTATTATTGCATAGTATGATGTATTATGACTGGGATGGATATATTTGGTTTGTACCTTGGATTTTGGGACAGGGAATTAGTATGTAACCATTGATGGTATGAATCAGGACATGGATACTTTATAGATGAGAAACTCTATATGTGGATATGACGCACACATAGGGACAAGGGAAACATTATTTCTATTTTTGGTAGTTTTATCTCATGTGTGATGAATTTTTTCTTAGAATATTCTCCTCGTGCAATTT
Source organism: Viscum album (assembly GCA_963277665.1). Classification (NCBI taxonomy): domain Eukaryota; kingdom Viridiplantae; phylum Streptophyta; class Magnoliopsida; order Santalales; family Viscaceae; genus Viscum; species Viscum album. Next base: position 847,159,033 of record OY728164.1, on the reverse strand, counting down.
AATTTAATATAGTGATGAAATCTTCCATGAAAATTAAAATCAGACATTCATGATGTGTTTTTTAAAATTTCTCATTGTGTTCTAATTAGGTGAGACAATATGTAGTTTAACATCGTACTTCCAAAAAAATCAAGTAATTTTAAAATAATCTCATTTGGATAATTAGGTTTAGTTTAACATCATCAAACAATGATTTTTTTATTTTAACATCATGTGTCCCAGTAAAATCTTATCATTTTGATGTCATATAACTAGGTAAAATTCTTGTAGTTTAAAATCATGAGATAATGAAAAATTTGTGGTATTTAATATCATGAAACCATGAAAATTTTGTGTAGTTATAAATCATAGGACCAAAAAAATATTTTTCATAATAACGTTATGATACTAGGATGAAATGGAGTATATTTGCAGAATGTGACTGTTATGATTATTTTTTCATTTTAGCATCATGTGACTAGAAAAAAAATTTAGTATAGCATCATGATTCCATTACTAATTTGGTCCATTTTAAGTCTAAATACCAGAAAAATAATAATTCACAATTGAAGATATGAAAATTATATCTTACAAAACTTCACATTAGTGGGGGTTTTGATGTGTTCCTTGTCCCTTGTTGGTAATGAGTAGGCTTCTTTGGAATATAAGGGATATATTATATAATTACTTTACCATTTTGGTTCTAGATTGGGAGGTTTATTCACTATAATAATTGGGGATCAAATATCCAATTCCAGTTCTCTATAATAGAATGAATATGGGAATTTTTGTAAGATTAGTGTAATCTGATTATGGTAGAATTATAGGTTGGTCATTGAATACATCATTTTATCATCGAGTTATTCCACTTGATCCAAATTCATTAGAGATTTTTTATTATTTTAGAGTTTTCTACAATTAGCTATTCAAAGAGAGGGAAACAGTACCTCTATTTGTTACACTTCTATGGTTCCATAAAACAATGAATATAAATTTTCTCATATAGATGTATGTGTTTTGGTATATTAGACCCATGAATTATAAATTATCTTGTCCAACAAGGAATTTATTTTCCTTATTCACCTTCTTCGAGAATATATTTAATAGGTTTTTATTTAAGGCCTCCATTTTCTATTTTCCATTGCATGGTATTGGGATGAGTTATTGAACATGATTTTGTACTCCAAGTAAAATATCATAAACTCTATATAACATTAATTGGTTCTACTCTCCTTCAGTATCATATGAGGGACACTAAATCAATTAATGATATTTTACATAATGAAGTTGATGATTTTTTTCATTAAAACATCCTTGAGGGTCATTGCCTCATACCATTTAGAAAATGAGTTTTTAGAACTATGTATATACTTAAACATTATAGATGTGGCAAGGGGATATGGACCCAAAATATTGATTTACTAGAATAAATATTTGTTGGATTATTTAGTTGTATAAAGAAATTTTTGGGGTTTATTGATGATGTTCTATTGAATTAGGAATGATTTAAATTTCCTACTAATTTTGTCATATTCATATATAACTATTTTCTAGTAGAAATAAAGCCTCTTGAGTTGGTGGGATATACATTTTCCAGACTTGTGAATGCCACTAAAGCCAAAATGGAATTCTACCATGGTGGTGGGAATCTCTCTATATTCTATACATCTAAATATAATTCCATAGAATAGTCATTTTAAGGGTACTCTACTCATTTGGATTATGAGGAAGTGTAAATATCACCACTCGACATTGATTCGTTTTCCCATTAGTTTGATCTATCATGAGAATCCCATTTTGGATTTAAACAATTATGTCTATCTATGGGTGTATATTAGTTCTTTTCTCACTAGAATAGTGATGACCTCATGGGATTCATCCATGTTTCCATGGGTGTATAATTAGACCATCCTTTACTGTATGATGTGGAATACCACCATGTCCTGATCATGGTCAATAGCACTATAGATGGATTATCCAGGTAACAGGCATGAGAATTATATGATTGGAGGAAATGAGTAAAAAAGGGTTCAAAGGGACCTCTATAATCCTTCCTTTGACATAGAAAATTGGAGAGGACCATTATACCTTTTTGATGGAATATTCTCCATTTATCATCTTTATCACTAACTTTGTATCCCCATTGTTATTTGGGTAGTATATTTTTAGTTGTAAGGATAGTTCTAGGTAAGTGTTGAGGTCTTAGTAATTGATATCATTATTCACTCAACCTTGATATAGTGAGACCTTGTATGGAGTATATTTTTATGGAAATAAAATACAATCCCTAGAACAAATCAACTTAATTTCATATTTTCAAGGCTCCAAAAAATACGACTTTTGGAGAATCCATTAGAATACATTTTCTATGATAGGGAAGCGTAATGAGAAATAAAAAAAATCCTCTTGATGTTCTGTGTCCACTTGAGTATTTTTTCTTAAGAGATGTTTTAAGATGAAATAATCCATGGCCTAATCATTCATCGACTTATTTGACACAAAATTGATTTCAAAATGTTATTGTATATCTTTCCATCGGTCCAAACACATATTTATTTTGATTTGGATAAGGATATACTTGAGCAAGTTAAAATGAGATACAATTTTCACTCAATGGTGATTAACAGAATGCCTCACATTTTTCACTATAATGATGAGTGCCTGGAAATCATTATAGACATCAATAAATTGAGACTAATTTACTAGAATCATTAGGCTAAAGTAATTGGGACTTTTTTCAATTGTCACAATATTTTTCTATTAAAGGAGCATTCAAAGTGATCATTCCATTGTAGCAATATATAATATGAAGGGATTTCCGTACAATAAAATAATTGTGAATGGTGGGTGAAAAATTTACTTCTTGAGACTATTGAATGATTCATAGTAGTCCTTATAACATCAGTAAATGATTCCGTTTTTTTATTATTTTGGTAATGGGGTGGAGTTTTATTTCCAGGTTGGCCTGAAATGTTCATTTTAGGTGTAGGTCCATTATAACCCCTAAGATATTTTTTATTTTTAAGGGGTAATGTTTAAATTATTATCATGGTCTTTTATGGTTCAACCTACAAACCATGCTGTTATACCACAATGATAATTAATTTCATGGATGTGACCCCAAAATTGAACATCTGCAGGTTCATCTTGAGTATGTGAAATCATAACTTGTTGAAGACTGTATGATCATTTTTAAGTGATCTCATCACTATCAATATTTTATCACTAGATCATAGACATATAAATATTATATTCCTCTCAATAAGGGATTAATTATATGATCCATGGAACATTAATTAGTGTTTGAAGAATTATTTAATACAAATATAACGAATTTAAAATAAAATCTCCCTTGGGGTGATATGAATGTAGTGGTATACTAATCATTGTGAGCCATATTTATCTAATTGTTTCCTGAGAACCCATCCTTTAAGGATAGGTCTTAGTATCTAGATGTTTCATCAATAAAATATTATTTTATTGGAAATGTAAAATAATCTTTTGGGAAGTTTGGATTATTGTCCATAAACACAATGTTGATCCTAATATAAATATTCTTCTTCTTAAATTCATTGATGTTGGAAATCCATCATAAGTATTTCAAATCCTATTAATATTATAATTGACCAATTTTTCAACTTATACCTCAAATTTGTACCTTAATAGGGTTGTGTCTTCATGAAAACCTAATTGGAGAATCGAAGGTCACAGGTGAAAGGAGATGGTGTGTAGCCACATCTGAGTTTAGTCTAGGAATTTATATATTAATCCATACGAGAACATATCGAATTTTCTTTAGAAATTCAACATACAACTATTCCTCCTTATGGGTCATGGAAACCAAAATCAATATAGTATGTGGTTATTATTATATTCCTTTATTTACCATCCTGATCTCATCAATGGTGGTGGACACACCCTCTTTAAATGTGGAAGAGGTGTTCCTATGGTCATCCCCTTCTTCTTCCACCTCTGTATCTATGGAGGCATTTTAAGGTGTCGTAGATAATCTAATGCCATCTCTATCACTCTCGGGAGGAGTGAGGCTGTGGGATTGGAAATTTTCATCATATTCTGTTGGAATCATTTCAAATAGATTTCAGAGATGAATTTTTTCTTTTATACAATATCTTGGGACATGAAGAACTTATATTTCTAGTATTAAGTATATTTCCTAAAACGTATTTATAGGTAGCGCATAATAATTATAAATCACACACTATAGATTCCTTGACTTGGTCCCTAGTCTATTTGGGGATGAAAACTATTTTTTATTATCCCTAATTTCTTATTCTCCCTCACATTTACAGAATCCTTGTAACACCCCATGATTTCATAGTGTGTTATTTTCTTCAAAATAATTCAATATCCTTCACTACACGCAACACTGAGTTCAAGCACACCATGACTTACCAAACAAGCCGTTCAAAAGAGGTTATGAATAGTATTAACTAAATTTTAAACATTGTATAATCCTTATAATTTTAGAATCCATATTATGAGTTTCTTAGACATAATGTAAGAACAAATTCATTTTCAGTATTACACTTTTACCAACTTTTAATAGTGAACCCTTTTTAAATCCAATATTTTAAACATTTATATATATTCAATTTGACTAAATAAATTTACTTTTTAGAATGGGGACATCAAAAAAAATTACAATGATACATCCTAATCTTCTACGGTACGCTTTCCTTTGAAAAATACAGTAGCGTGTGTTGTACAAGTCTTCGAGTTCTAACACACACCACATCCAATCAAACTATCCATTTGGAATAGTAATACAAATTTTTTGAAATTTTATAAATTTTATCCCTCAATATGGACTTCATTTTTGATTCAGAGTATTGAATTTAGCCTATGCTGAAATTTTGGTACTCTTCAGATAACTTCAATATTATGATGAATAGTGAAATTTAATAAATTTTAATAAAAAACAAATTTTTTAATCAAAATAACTTATAGTGATATGTTTTGAATTTGAGTGGATTTAAAGTATAATTAGAATAAATTTTTAGCATTTTATCCAATGGTGTTCATTAGAATTAATTTCACTTTGAAATTGGAGATAAATAATTGTCCATCTTTTGATATATATTGTTTCTTAAAAACACGCTATTTGTTGTGTCAGCTGGAATTAATTATAAAATTAATAAATACAACTTATATGTTTGGAATTTTGTAAAATATAAATCATTTTTAATTCAGAATATCAATTATAGCTTAGGGTGAAATTTTGGCATTGTTCTGAAAAACTTCAATTTTTGATGAATAGTGAAACCACTAGGAGGTAGTTAAAAAAAATGAATTTTTAATAAAACATAATTTTACCGGTTCTGTGAATGGAATTTCTAAAATATGAGAGACATGTTTAATATAAAGTATTAAAATGTGGTTCAATGAGATGAAAATAATTTTTGGTGAATAGTAACTTTTTACTTTTATTTACCACGATTAAAAGTAAACAGGGTAATTAAGGGTAAAAATGACATTAATATTACCCTAACACATGCCCTAATTCAATTAGACAAGTGTATATAGACCAAAAACAATCTTAGGAATAAAATATTATCATTTAGGTCCACATGGATTAGATTAGGACATTTATTATTATTTAATTCGAAGAAGAGTTAAAAGAGTTAAAATAAAAGTTTATTAACTAAAATATTTGTAATATAGGGTTATACATAATATAAATTAGATTGTAAATATTAATTAGAAATCTAAAAAGATTTCCTAAATAATGATATTTTATTTATAATTTGTAAACATTAAATAATTTATTTTATTTATGACACAATGATGATGCAGTAATTACCATAATAGTGAAATATTAAAATAACTGATATTATAAATACCCAAATAAATATAATTTGAGACTTTTTATGAATTAAAATAATTTAATAGGTTAATAAAATAATTTAGGATAGAATAGAGTAGCTTTTGTCGAATTAATAATTCTGTTATGATTTTCACAAAAATCAATTATTGAAAAGTGTCAAAATTGACATAAAAGAGTTTTTAAATGAAATATTATATTATTAATTGATATTAAATTCATAAAAATCTAAGGTTCATCCAAGAGACTTATATCATGATAGTTGTATCATTATTTGACCACTTGGGGGTCTCTTGGATGTATATATTAAGTCTATTAACCATATAATATAAAAATACAAAGAGGCATTATAAAAGTGAAACTAATTAACTAAGAGTTAATACTTAATGATAAGGTTAATATAGTAACCCAAACCTGTCTAAATTCTTTTGGTTGAGTGGTTTTCGACCCATACCCACCTTAGAATTTAAATAATCCAATTTTTAGCCATTAGAAACCAAATATTTATTTATTATAAAATAATATTTCTGGCTTTTCAAAAGGTGCCCCTCACCGCTCTTATAAAAGGGCACTCTCCCTTCTTATTAACTCACACCTTCATAGCCTTTTGGATCGACCAAACCCTAACAAAATACTCTCTCAACTTCCTTCACTTCATCCTAGAGGCTTTCCTTTAGTCAGAAAACCATCATAAGGATCCCTTTTGATCAAATCAAAAGGAAGAACTTGAATAAGAGGTAATGACTTCACCACCCTCTTTCAAGTTCCATTATTCTTCCACTTCATCTTTATTTGTTTTTACCGTCATAAAATAATGAATCTCGTATCTCCTATATATAGTAATATTATTATAAATATGGTACAACCATATTCAGTATTCTATCCGTCTTTTGACTAATATGTCACCATACGTGCGTACGTACGGCTTACCGTCTCCACGTCGTGGTGTAATTGTTATTCAATAAATTATTATTTGGATGAGTATAATAATGATGTGTAATTCCTCTAAATAATAAATATAACATTATAATTATTCTTTATATATGATATACCATCGAATTATATATTATTTTAATATCAAAAGAATGATATTGTCACTCATGAGTATGTACGGACTACCATCTCAACGAACGAGATGAGATTCATTCTCCATCGTATCCATTCAAGTATAATTATCATTTGATGATTAATAATAGTATTGAAGGACTTGATATCATTCTGGATATGATTAGGATACATCCTATCCATGATAAACATAGCTTATGTAACAAAACATATAAAAGAAAACGAGTAAGTTAACACCCGAAACAACGATAATACAAAGATATTATTAACAAATCAATGTTAAACGATCATATATGATATCATATTAATGTATATGATTCTTTTATAATTTAATAACAATTATTTCAACATTATAAAGGAGGTTAACCTACCCCAACCAAGGAAATGTACAAGGTAAGGGTTATTTCACAATCTCTTCATTATTTGAGGTTGTTTATACGTAATAATCTACTGAGATCTCTTTATCATCCTAATCCATGTTTCATAAAAATGTATTTCAAAACATTTTTACTATTTAAAAAAATATGGTTTAAAGTCATTTATACCCTTGTTGGACGTTTTATATGAGGTTTATAAAGGAATCTTTTCATCATTTTCCAAACAAAGTGCTTTTTAACCTTTTCGACAGAATTAAGGTAAGAATGTTTCATTTTAACTTATACGGTGGGTGTGACTATTTTCTTCTGTTATAAAATCGTCGAAGCTTCCCATACAAGCTTATAAGAATATTTTATTTTTTAAATATATGACTCTTAAATTATTTCAAGATAGAAAGAGATATTTCTATAAAAAGTGTTTTGATTTCTTCTATGTCAATATCCTTTGATGGATTTTACGCTTATTTGATGTTGATTTATTATGATACAAAACATCTATATTGTATTGAAGGTTTTGTGATATGTTTGACTGTAGATGTGCTATTTTTATACCATTCATGGTTTAGAGTGAAAGTATTGACATTTTTTATTCTAGTTTTAATACGAATTTTTATGTTATGTTTAATCCTTTTCAAATGGGAATGCATTGGACTTAATATGTGATCGGTGGAGCCTGCTATAGCTCCTCGATGCATCGGTAGGTCTCATTAGACAAACTAAAGTCTTGGCACAAGGCCTTGGAAAAATATTATTTGTAGTCTTGGCACGAGGCCTTGGCTATGTGGTTATGATAGTCTGGCATTATGCATTCCATCATTATGAAAGTGGTTATTGATATTGCATGTGATTATTCGATTAGTAGAATATCCACGTGAATAAATAAATGGAATTATTTCATTTCAGTTTTTCCATACTATGTTGAAGTTAAAGTTTAAAAGGATTTTGTTTTAGTTATACACCGCCTTAAATGTTTATTCTTATTTATGAAACTTTCCGCTATATTGTTATCCTTACATGGTATTTGAGATCACCCCTTTTCTATGTTTTATTTTTCCCAGGATGTGAAGAAGTAAATTATGAATGACGTGCAGGGATATTATGAGGGGATAATAGTGTGGACTATGTATACAATATGTTTTTGTAGTATTTTTTCACTTTATTATGTAACGTAAAACTTTATGAATATATCTAGTGTTTCCAAGGCTACTAAACCAATCGGTATTTCAAGATTTGATCTTTCTTGTGATCATTCCAATGTAATGTAATAATGAACAGACTCTAAGTAACTGGGGTCAGGGCGTTACAGTTGGTATCAGAGGATTTTTAGTACAAACCTTGGAAGCTATAATTAGATAAACTCTGATTAGAGCACGTAGAACTAAGATGAACATTGATGATTAGTATAAAAGAACTTTCTAGAATTTGGGTATTGTAGAGATTTTGTGAGTTTTTAGAGCAATACATCCCTATCTGGATACGAACTGGTAGAGGCGGATCTGGAACAGATGTACCTAGGGGTAAAACCCAAAAAAACCACTTTGAGCTAGACTTGAACGGGAACTAGTGTACGACAACGGGCCTTGCAACACTCTTGTTTACGAAACTCCTGGGGGATATGCTTAGGATAATTATCATTTTCTTTACAAACCATTATGAAGGGTTTATGACTATATACTTCCACAATGTAGACATTTTTATGATTATGGATTATATCCATAAAATATTTAATTTATGTAATATGTTTTACAAGTTTGGGATTAGGTATTGTTATTCATAAAATAATCTAGTGTATGCCATTGTTTAGAAATGGCACCTAGTAGAAGGAATGAGAACTCCAGCAATGCACATTATCCAAAAAGAAAGAAGGATCATATCTTTCAGGGTCTTAATCCATAATTTATAAGATAAATAGTCTCCCATGTATTATCATTATATGAATAAATAATATCATGTGTTGATAAGATAAGTAAATAGTTTACTAAGTCCTATGGCTTTGAAGGGAAGAAAGAGAAGAAAAGGATGGAAGAGGGAAAGATGGATAAAGGAAAGAGGGAAAAGAAGAATTTTTCCCATATGTGATAACTATGGGAAGAAACACCCTGGAACTTTCCTGAAAGTAATGGGATTTTGTTATAAGTGTAGAGGAAAGGGGCATAATGTACGTGACTGCAAGGGTAAGAAAATGGTTTCAAATGTACAATGCTTCATTTGTAAGGAGTTTGGACACTACGTGAACCTTTGTCCCAATCATCAGACTATGACGCAAATGATTCTATTGGATAATAATCATGTTATGATACTACCACATATGAGAAGAAATGATTAGAGTTCTTATGTCATTTGAGTGTTGTATCAACAATGTACTTGTTATAATAATTATAGAGTATATAAGGATTGTACTGCAGTACTATTTCCTTAAGGACTTGAGATTGTGTGGAACAATGAAATGTTACTCAATAGCAGGATAAATTTATGGAAAATATATTGTTGAGAGAAAGATAAACCATAATATGGTTCTGATACCGAGGTATTGATTTTACAATAATACATGATTGATTTGGATAAATTATATTGGATATTCTTGACTACCTGGAAAATGATTAATGATTTGTATATACCATCATTATTGGGGTTTAAAACATTTTTGTATTGAAGAGGTATATCTATTATTCTTTAAGGAATAAGGGATCATGAATGTAATCAATAAGGTTTTATGGTAATTCAGGATTTTGTAGTGTTTTAAAATAATACATAATGAAGGTGTTCACGAGTTATTATGAATAAAAAAGGATATTCATTTTTTTACCTTCCTTATAAATTTTGGACTAAATCATTTTGAATAGTTCTAGTTTGGATTATTTTTTGGATTACCATAAAAGGACAACTCGGAGGTCGGGCGGCAACCCATCACATCCAGTAAGGCCGCGAGACATGAACCTGCAACCGAAGAGCGACATGGGTGTATCACCTCCCACTGGCCAACGAGATGTCCTGGATTAAATAATGTAGTTTTTTAAAAAGATCTGGTAGATGAATTATAATTTCATTTTTTTGGAACCCAATACAAATAGGATAAATAGAATATATATTTTCTACATTCTATTATCTTTTAGAGTGAAAGATGATTTTGTGGTAGAAATTAGTTAAAGAATGGAACTCTACTTCTCAGGAATATATTTTTCTTATTCTATTATTTTATGAAGAAATTTATTCATATACTTTATTTAAGGAATACTAAAACAAAAAATGTGTTATCCTAATACCCTATTTTTTGTTCAACTGATGTTATTTCAAATCATTATGGATTGATGAATTTTAGGCCCTCAATTTTACACTTGTTTGTGATTGATGACCTCAAGCACTACCTGTAAATATTTACGTTTTTCCTCCAAATATATGTCTCTAATTTCCACCAATGTTCTCCGAATAAATATCATAATTTGGTGGTGACCCTTTCTTTTCTCTTTTCCTCTAATTAGGACTAAATTTTATCAACCCAATTTCTGATGTGGGTTTTACCACAATGATATATTTTATATTCAACCTTTTATTTTTGAATAACAATTTCAAATTGCGAGGACACAATTTATTGAAGGAGGGGAGAATGTAACACCCCAAGATTTCATAGTGTCTTATTTCTCAAAATAATTCATTAACTTTCACTACACGCAACACTGAGTTCAAGTGCACCATGACTTACCAATCAAGCCGTTCAAAAGATGTTATGAATTTTATTAACTAAATTTTAAACTTTATATAATCCTTATAATTTTAGAATCCATATTATGAGTTTCTTATACATAATATAAGAACAAATTCATTTTCAGTATTACACTTTTACCAACGTTTAATAGTGAACCCTTTTTAAATCCAATATTTTAAAATTTTATATATATTCAATTTGACTAAATAAATTAACTTTTTACAATGGGGACATCAAAAAAAATTTACAATGAAAAATCCTAAGATTCCATGGTACGCCTTCCTTTGAATAATATAGTAGCATGTGTTGTATGCATCTTCGAGTTCTAACACACACCACAACCAATCAAACTAGCCGTTATGAATAGTAATACCTATTTTTTGAAATTTTATAAATTTTATCTCTCAAAATGGACTTCATTTTTGGATTAGGAGTATCAAATTTATCCTAAGGTGAAATTTTGGTACTTTTTGGATAACGTTAATATTCTGATGAATATTGAAAATTACTAAATTTTAATTAAAAACAAATTTATTAATAAAAATAATTAATAGTGATAAATTTTTAATTTTAGTGGTTTTAAAGTATAATTAGAATATATTTTTACCATTTTATCCAATGGTGTTCATTAGAAGTAATTTCACTTTGAAATGGGACATAAACAATTGTCAATCTTTTGATATATATTGTTTCTTAAAAACACGCTATTTGTTGTGTCCATGGGAATTAATTATAAAATTAATTAATGAAACTTATATGTTTTTAATTTTGTAAAATAGAAATCATTTTTGAATTCGGAATATCAATTATAGCCTGGGGTGAGATTTTGGCATTGTTTTGAAAAACTTAATTTTTTTATAAATATTGAAAGCACTAGGTGGTAGTTAAAAAAACTGAATTTTTCATAAAACATAATTTTACGGCTTCTGTGAATGGAATTTCAAAAATCTTAGAGACACGGTTAATATCAAGTAGTATAATGTGGTTCAATGAGATGAAAATAATTTTTTGTGAATAGTAACTTTTTACTTTTATTTACCACGGTTAAAAGTAAATATGGTAATTAAGGGAAAAATGATATTAATATTACCCTAACAAATGTCCTAATTCTATTGGACAAGTGTATCTAGACCAAAAAAATCCTTAGGAATAAACGATTATCATTTATTTCCACATGGATTAGATTAGGACATTTGTTATTATTTAATTTGAAGAATAGTTAAAAGAGTTAAACTAAATGTTTATTTACTAAAATATTTTTAATATAGGTTTATACATAAGATAAATTCGATTATAAATATTCATTAGAAATCTGAGATGATTTCTTACATAATGATATTTTATTTATAATTTTGAGACATTAAATAATTTAATTTACTTATGAGACAATGATGATACATTAATTATCATAATAGTGAATTATTAAAATAATTGATATTATAAATACCCAAATAAATATAATTTGAGACTTTTTATGAATTAAAATAATTTTATAGGTTATTATGACATGTTGTAATTGACTTATGTTACTTTTTTCTAAGTAATCATTATTTTATGATTTTGACAAAAATAAATTATTGAATACAGTCAAAATTGACATAAAAGAGTTTTTAAAAGAAATATTATATTATTAATTGATATTAAATTCCTAAACATCTAAGGATCAGCCAAGAGACTTATATCATGATAGTCTTATCATTAATGGACCACTTGGGGGGTCTCTTGGATGTATATAGTAAGTTTATTAACCATATAATATAAAAATACAAAGAGACATTGTAAAAGTGAAACTAATTAACTAAGAGTTAATACTTAAAGATAAGGTTAATATAGTAACCCAAACCTGTCTAAATTCTTTTGGTTGAGTGGTTTTAGACCCATCCCCTTCTTAACCTTTATATAATCTACTTTGGAGCCATTATAAACCTAATATGAATTTATTATAAAATAATATTTCTAGCTTTTCCAAAGGTGCCCCTCACCCCTCTTATAAAAGGGCACTCTCCCTTCTCAATAACTCACACCTTCAATGCCTTTTGGTTCGGCCTAAACCTCCCCAAATACTCTTTCCTCTTCCTTAAATTCATCCTAGAGGCCTTCCTTTAGTATGAATGCCAACATAAGGATCCCTTTTGATAAAATGAAAAGGAAGAACCTGAAGAAGAGGTAAGGATTTAACCACCCTCTTTCAAGTTCCTTTCTTCTTCAACTTCTTCTTTATTTGTTATTCCCATTCTAAAATAATGAATCTAGTATCTCATATATACTGTAATATTATTATAAATATTGTAAAACCATATTCCATATTCTATCCATCCTTTGAATAACATGTCACCATACGTGCGTACGTACGGCTTACCATCTCCACATCGTGGTGTAATTGTTATTCAATAAATTATTATTTGGATGGGTATAATAATGATGTGTAACTAATGTAAATAATAAATATATCATGATAATTATTCTGTATATATGATATACCATGAAATTATATATTATTTTAATATCAAAAGAATGATATTGTCGCTCTTGCGTACGTACGGACTACCGTCTCCACCAACGCGATGAGATTCATTCTTCATATTATCCATTCAAGTATAATTCTCATTTGATTATTTGTAATAGTATCTACGAACTTTATATCATTCTATATATGGTTACGATACAACCTATCAATGACAAACATAGCTTACGTAACAAATAATATGAATGAAAACGAGTAAGTTAACACCCGAAACAACGATAATGCTAAGATATTATTAACAAATCAATGTTGAAATATCATATATGATATCATATTAATGTATATGATTCTTGAATAATTTAATAAGAATTATTTCACCATTATACAGGAGGTTAACCTACCCCAACCAAGGAAATGTACAAGGTAAGGGTTATTTCACAATCTCTTCATTATCTGAGTTGTTTATATGTAATAATCTACTACGATCTATTTATCATCCACATCCATGTTTCATAAAAATGTATTTCAAAACATTTTACTATTTAAAACAATATGGGTTAAAGTAATTTATACCCTTGTTTGACGTTTTATAAGAGTTTAATAAAGGAATCTATTCGACATTTTCCAAACAAGGTGCTTTTTAACCTTTTCGACAGAATTAAGGTAAGAATGTTTCTTTTTAACGTATACGGCGGGTGTGGCTATTTTCAGCCGTTATAAAATAATTGAATCTTCCATTACAAGATTATAATAATATTTTATTTGATAAATATATGACTCTTAAATGATTTCAAAATAGAAAAATATATTTCTCTAAAAATAGTTTTTATTTCATCTATGTCAACATCCTTTGATGGATTTTACGCTTATTTGAGGTTGATTTATTATGATACAAAACTTCTATATTGTATTGAAGGTTTTGTGATATGTTTGACTGTGGATGTGCTATTTTTATACCATTCATGGTTTATGGTGAAAGTATTGACGTTTTGTATGATAGTTTTAATATGAATGTTTATGTTATGTTTAAACCTTTTCATATGGGAATGCATTGGACTTAATATATGACGGGTGGAGCCTGCTATAGCTCCTTGATGCATTGGTAGGTATCATGAGACAAACTAGTGTCTTGTAACAAGGCCTTGTAAAAATATTATTTTTAGTCTTGGCATGAGGTCTTGGCTATGTGGTTATGATAGTCTGGCATTATGCATTCCATCATTATGAAAGTGGTTATTGATATTGCATGTGATTATTCGATTATTAGAATATCCATGTGAATAAGTAAATGGAATTATTTAATTTTATTTTTTCCATACTATGTTGATGTTCATGTTTAAAAGGCTATTGTTTTAGTTATACACTGCCTTAAATGTTAATTCTTATTTATGAAAGTTTCTGCTATATTGTTTTCCTTACTGGGCATTTGAGCTCACCCCTTTTCTATGTTTTATTTTTCCCAGGATGTGATGAAGTAAATTATGAATGACCTTCCGGGATATTTTGAGGGGATAATAGTTTGGTCTATGGATACAATATGTTGTTGTAGTAGTTTTTCACTTTATAATGTAATGTAAAACTTTATGAATATATCTACTGTTTCCAAGGCTACTAAACCAATCAGTCTTTCAAGATTTGATCATTCTTGTGATCATGCAAATGTTTTGTAATAATGCACCGACTCTAGGTAACTGGGGTCGAGGTGTTACAATCCATCTTCTACAATACACAACATCACTTGACTCAAAGGGAGATTTTTCACCATGTATCAAGATGACCATCCCAGCAATAGGGTATTTCTAAAATTGATAGGATGTTGATGGTACCATCGCATGGCTATGAATCCAGTGTCTTAGCAGAATGATAATATATGTAGTGTATTTTTGGATAAAAATGATCCCAATTTTTGATGCGAGATCCAAAAACTAATCCATGTGCTAGAACATCTTGGGATGTCTTTTAACACTCTTATCATGACCTTGTATTGATAGGATTTTTGGAGTTATTTTCCCTTTTTTGTATTCCGAAACATCAATGTGCCCAAATCAGGATGAGGTTGATCCCAAAACCTTTTTGCATTAGATCCATTTGAATTCAATCATTATCAAGTATTCTATAAATATCATGGGGTCTAATGTGTCCTTAGATGACCTCATCTTGTGCCTACAATGTAATCGATATGACAACATGGAATTATGATGGCGTGATCTCCAATCGATAAACCTCACAAGTAAAAACCTATATATCGATCTCTTATGTGCTCTATATGGATTTGAAAAGTTGTTATTTGGCATATTTTTAAATATGAATTATATCCAATATTTAAGGAATGTGTAGGAAAACAACAAATTATTTTAAAATTTTCATACTTATTTCCTACATGTTTGAGATTCCCAATGTGTGGTTGGTACTTATTATGTGGCCTCAAATATTTTTCATTTGTGGTTGATTGGTCTTATTCTTGTGAATAGGTCAAAGGAGAATCTTCATCTTGTGGCATTGCTCTTCTGGTTCTTCCCCATTTTCTATGATGATTAGACAATTTCAACCCCTCTTGAAAATCATATAGGATGACTAGGAATTTGAAACCTATAGTGGATCTAGGTAAGCATCATGTCTATGTGGGGTATGTTAGAGTAATTTCCCATGGGATCAGCTACATATATTTTCCCTATGGGTATTTGACCAACATATTGGGTTGAACTACACCTGTGTTGTCTTTCATATCCTTATATTTTTCACATGAATCATCCTAATCCAGAGACAGGTATGATGAACTCACACATAGAGAAATATTCATCATTGGATAACATGTATTCCATATTTATTAAATTAATAGAACCAAATATCTGTTCTACATCTGATGTTAATTTCCATGGTGGGACAGTTCTTGAAATTTAGATATCATAGGAATGAAATCTGCAATAGTCAGAGTTTCCATCAGGACTGAATATGACTTTTCATCTCCTCCCATTTCCTTTTTCTAAGAATTACATCCACCTATTGGAGGTGTGAACGATTCCACATTCATTGGTAATGAAATGATAATAAGTCATTAATCATTTTATCTAATCTTGGAATGAGCTCAGTGGACTATTTTTATGTCATCCAATTGTTGAAATTCAATACATTATTTGTTAGAAATTGTTTCCAATAACATGGTTCTTATAACTGGGTGATGGTAAAATATGTTACATACACTTTGGAGTTCACCAACATCACCTTTTAATAATTGACACTGATTTAGATGATGTATTTAAAAGAAAATAAATCATGGATGTTTTGACCTAGAATTATATAAAGAGGTCACCAGTCAGGATGATGAGTGAGGTCAAATTGATTCTGTTTCATGGGATACAGAATCTTGATTAGATTGTGGTCTATATATATAAGGAATCAAAGAAGGAATTTTTTCTATAATGGTTATAATTAATTCATACATTCCTTAAATCCCAAGAGAATCTTATCTCTATTTCCCCCTATTTAAGGGATATTTCTCTTTTTGTGCCATTATAATGGATGAATTTGGTGGTTTAGTACCATCCTAGGTGATTGAATGGAAACATTTACTAGTATTATGGTATCAACATCATTATCTACTTTTCTAAGTCTTTTTGATTGTGTAGAGATGATGATTTGAGATTTATATCATGTCCACCAAATGGAATATTCCAAATTTTATTTCCTTTCTACAAACTCGTGGTGTCCTCCAGGATAATTCTACTCGATTAGAGGTATCTACATATTATCCAAAATATTATCAGAATAGGGTTCCAACAATTTCACATTTGAGAGACATATGATTATTGAATGGGTTAATCATTTCCATATGGGTATGAAGTTAGACATACTCTCATTATTATTCTACATTTATCATTTCAGGTAAATAATTATTGTTTCATTAGTATAGACCTGAACAAATAAAATATCTAATGAAAATGTTTTCCAAATATTTCTACGGATCTTGTTGGAAGGTTATTGTACCATACAATTGATGTCATTATCATAGTTTGTTATAAACACATCATATTGGTCACCTCCTATTGATCTTGAGGTCCCATAATCATATAATATAAGGAAATGTATTTCACGACATGTTTTTAATGGTCTTCTTGTCTATCAATGTCAGAGATGGTATGATTTCAAAAAATGGGTGGGGGGAAATGTGTCATTATCCTATTTGGGATATGGAATCATCTAGGGTTTCATGAGTGCATGTCTCACTTCCAAGGATTCAATTCAACCATCCAAGGAATAATTGAAATTAAGCATTTCTGGAGACACAATATTCAAAGACACCTCTCATCTATAATTAGAGGGTGTTTCTTGATGATATTTTCTCATTTTTATCCTCTTCTAAATTTTCATCCTTTCAAATATTGAATTATCAATTTAGATAAAGAGATACATAAGTTATTATAGAGATGTGATAATGATATTCAATTTGCTATTATCTTATATACATGATTCCTAGATATAGAGCCAATAATATGATTATATATTACTATTATAGGTGGATATTCTATTTCTTAATATGTAGAATTTGGAATATTTATATATAGCTGATGAAGATGCCTAGTGTGAATGTTTCCCCTGAGAAGCTCCATACTAAGTGGTATGGGTTTTTATCTCATCCTCATATTATTCAAAATGCTCCTCTATATAAGAAATATAATATCTTATGGTTGTAAAATTGGGTATGACCACTTCATTCCCTTTATCATTAGTACTATTCTATCAAAGTGGTTGAAACACAATATTCATGTGTGCTAGGTTTTCAATCATTATTTAGTTCCATAGGAATGTAACCTTATTTTTTGAAAATAAATCAACTTCGTATATGTGTATATTTTCTATATTTTATCCCTCTACATTATTTTATTGATCCAAATTATATGTTTTTTTTATCATGATGAAATAATACTAGGTATATCGACAATTGTTAGTTTTCTGTTATTCTTAATGAAATAGGTTAATTCTAGTAATTTTGTATCAGATCTGTTTTCCTCTCCCCCTTCATTATTTTACCTTTTGGACATATAAACCATGTAGGGAATGATTTTTTACCATATACTCATCCCATTTTATGGTATGAATAGTGACATTGAGGGAGTTCCTAGTCAGGTATTAAAAAATGGGCATAAAGAAAAAGATTTATTTATGATAAGAAAAAGGAATGATATTTTGAAAATCGATATTTAACTCCCAACCCTATAAAGATTGATGTCCTCTATGGTTATGATGATGAGGACAATTAACCTAGCCTTATTGGATAGGTATATTCTTAGGCTACCATTAGAATTTTTATTTCTTATTATTGAGGATCTTATGATTTAGTTTGAAGACTTCAGTAATCTTTGGATTTGAAATGACATATATAAGCACCCAACCATATGGTATGGTTTTTATCAAGATATTTCATCAATTTATCAAGGACCACCTCAATTGTGGTGAACAAGGTGATGGAAATTGAGATATATATTCTTACTTACCTATGGGTGGTGGTTGGTTTACAACTTCTGAAAATAATTCATGTATAATCTTAGGAATTGGTGATCCAAGGGGTGGATACCGTGGTATATATTCCCCTATAATGGGGTGATATGTTGTCCCCTAGATGGATATTATGCCACCAACTATTTTATTGGTATTATTTTGTACAACTATGATCGTGTAAGAGCCGGGTGCAATGGAATCCCAAATGGGAGTCATTATATAAAGGATGTCATTGGGTTGACTAAATATTTTTTTTCCAGGTCCAAAATTTGATTCCATTGTTTTGAAGGTTCTACTTCATGTTTGTATTGGAAGTCATTTCCATCCTTTTATGATGTCTTGGCATCATTAATGAAGTGGTATTCTATGGTAGTGACTAACTAGATCTTTCTTTATCCATTCCCCATATTTTTCTGGTGGAAACCACCTTATTGGACACCATATCTTGGGATTTATACAGTTCTAAGGGTATGGTGATGTATAGAACACTCTATATTCCCCATCATAGAGTATATATACATGATGAGGCTCCATCTATCAGTTTTTTAAGATTTGTGATGAAATGGTCTAAAGCATGTTATAGATTGGTGTTGTTCTTTTCTAATTTTAGTCCGCGATCCATGGATATAGAAGCTACGTCTAGCTGAAAATGGAGTATATTGATGGTATGAAGGTTAAACATATATCTGGGATAAGAGACACGTCCAAAATTTTACCACTATTGTGTCACACATATATTCTCTCATAGGTAAGTCATGAACACCATTTCCTAGTCAATTTGAATCTAATAGTAAGAAGTAGTGAAGGGCCAGAACATGGTTTAAAGGTTTATGTCCAAATCTTGTGATATATCAATTCTATCTTCCACTTCATCATCCTTACATACACACTCTAAATAAAACCATAATGTTCATTTCTCTGGGTAATCCACTAACAATATAGAATAAATATAGAAGCTAATGAGGAACTATATATTTTTGGCACTAATGTTTCAAAAACATATCTATATAAAGGAGTTTGATGTTTGAAACCCTCTCTATTTGGAGGTTTCTAAAAAAATTAATTATCTTATTATCAATTGGATATATCATGATAATATGGTTGACCATGGAGGATATCAAGAATATACTCTATGTAATCCATTTCCAAACTACCATGAGGAGGACACTCAAGGTAAAGATCACCTTCTACATCATCTTAAGAGTCAGCGGACCAATGAGGTGTTGATAATGTTTCATGAACCGCCTCAAGGGAACTAATATTTCAGAATATTATGGATATGATCCTCATTCTGCATCATGGATGGAATAGTATGACCATACTTTTGGGATTTTTTATGAAATATGAGCCTATTTCATAAAGGATGTCAGATAATGTTGATAACTAATAGGATCTATGGGAGTCTGAGAAAAACGATCAGAAAAATATCTTTTATGCTAATGAGATTATTCATCATCAGATAAAATATGATCCTACATATAGGTCATTTAATAAATATTTCATTTAAGACATGGATAATGTAGTGATACGATCCTAATCCAAATATACAATTCATCAAGAATATACTGAAAAACATCCATAATGGGATAAGGGATATGGCCCTTCTTCAATATTCCCTTGGATGGATGTCAGTTTAGTTTTTCATAAATGAATGTAGGGAAATGTAATTATATTTAGGGAGATTCTATAATTTTTCATCTAGCTTCACTAACAAGAATATGAGTCCACCCCAAAGAATATTCTACTCATTCTTGGAGACCCTCTGTTGGAAAAGGAATACGATCCAGGTCATGTTCATATTGAATATGAATTTAGTATTTTTAGATAGGGAAATGATCTCGCTCAGCAGCATTTTCCAGTTTGACATGGTGAGCCTAGGTTGTCATGAGAATATGATCTTAGTCCATGCCTTTGGATTATATTTTGCGATTTTTCGATAGGGATATGAGACTGTCCCGATTCATGTTTCGCTCTCATACATTCATCCCCTATTGGGATGAGTATATGATCCTAGTCTGGTGACTTGGGAGTTTCCCTCTAGTCTTTTATGATATGATTGTGTGCCTCTACTTAGGTATGTTCAGGTCTCATTTGGTGGGTCCCAGTTGAAATGGGCTTATGAGCCAAATCTGATGCATTACCCTTTTCAAGAATATTTTGATAATACTCATTGACGGGTTCATGAAAGAGAATATTCCTTATATAAACAACTTCTTCACGAGGATTTGAGTGTTGTATTTGCCTAACTATATGGATAGAAATAGGTTCATATACATTTTTTTTACCAGATCAAAAATAGAAAAGTAGATATACTTATTTTTTAACATGAAATCACAGTTTAAAATAGTGTGAACCAAAATATCATCGATCTCATTTTTTGTTTCAAATATATTCTGGTATATATATTTAATTGAAGTGGAAAAATGATCATACTTCTATCCTCCTTATTCAACTAGAATAATCTGATGTTTAGGAGTAGGAACATATGAATCCACCATTCTTGATGCATGAATATGTCTGTATAATTGGTTTGAGAGAGAAGGAATATTATCCTACATGATGGATACTGAAGAAATATGACAATTAGCTTTATAAAAGGGAGGGTGATATAATGATGATCCATGTTATCTATAGATTTATTCACAAGATGTTTCTTACATTGTGATTCATAATATCTGTCATAGGATAAAACATGTCAGGTGGTGACCATTAAAGTAAACTGAAGGTAACTAGAAAGATGTGGTTAGTTAAAATAGTTGACAAGATCCATCTTCAAAGGATCTTATATTGGATGGAATTAATAGGTTTCTACTGTATTCCAAATCAAAATTTATTGAAGGTGGAAATTTTCGCACTATAGGCTTAAAATTATGATATAATTTTTTATGGAAACAAGTTCCACTAGCTTTATGTCACATTTCATTTGATGATTCAGACTCATTGATTTCAGTTTTCGAAGACCCTTATGAGTAGCCCAAGGGTCTATATTGTTCAATGTTTATGTTATTCCTGTACCATTTCATTCTATAGCTGATGATTAAAATGTCATGTGGGTAAGGTAATTCTATAAATCTCATGGGTTGCAGTTATAGATGATTTTACATAACATTCATCTGATAAAGAAAAGATATCTAGTCAAGGATTTGATTATGAGTGTAGTATATTCAATCATGAGGAAAATACATAACAAGGTATTTATAGGTGAATTATTTCAGGCCTTATAAGTGATCATTTAGATATTAATGTGTAATGAAATTTCTATTTCTTATCCTAAATCCAACCATTTTTCTTATGTGGAATTATCATAGTGGGGGGGAATTATTTAATAAGAACCCTTACTATTTTCGGTCAACAAATAATATTTATTACATAATATATTGAGATTAGGTGCACAATTTTTGGATAATGTGGGAAATTAAAATAACGGACACATGCATTTTCATTCAATAATATTTTTATTTATGAGTTACAAATCAAGTTCACCATTTTTATTTCATAAGGAATAGAAATTAGACTCACTAACTAATGGTAAACAAATATATTTTTTATTTTTTTATTCTCATGTTGGGTTCAATATTTTTTTCATTGGAATGATCACCTATATAGATTTATTTCTCCATCAGTTTATTATGGGGGTTCAATGTCTTAAACAATCACATACATTATTTTCATCATTTGTTAATTTTCCATAAAAACTCATAACAGTTCCCAAATCCACAACTTAGTGATAAAATTATTTCTAAAGGAAGAATTCAAATTATTTTTTTAGACCTAAAAATAGTAATTAATGTGAATTGGATGAGATAATGGGAGGTCGATCTCATCACAACCTTTTACGTGGGAATTTTTTCGTTATCCAAGAATCTATTATTGATTTACAACATTATCAAAAATCAGTTCTTAATCCTGATATAATAATAGTTACCATAATATAATGATCATGTGTTGAACCTATCCATGTGTAAATAAGAGTCTATTGATGAATCGACCTATTTATATCTGAGGTTCTTCATATGTTTCAAGTTTATGGGTAGCTACTTATATATTGAAGTCATATTTATATATAGTCTTGAGTTTAATTTCATACCTGGAGGGGATTAATATCTGAATGATGTGATTGAATATTTATTTCATCTATTACATATACTTTTTGTTAAAGGATTTAAAAACCACATAGTTATTTTGAACACATGAATTTTAACATCATATAGAAAGGATATATATGAGGGTAACTAGGAACATAATTTTGAGATCAAGTCACATGTAGGGATCCTAAGTATCCCTCTAATGATAATAATCGAAGTCACCATTGATTTATTTCCTTCTCAATGAACTAGTGGATGAAAATGAAAGATAATCCCATGGGGTACAATGAGTTCTGATCATTATAATGTATGAGAAACATAGGTTTGTTCCGTAATGTTGATTTCTATTTATGATCACTACTTTCAAAGGCATCCAATATATCCTAGATATGGAATGAGTCATAGGTATCATAGCTTCGTAGACATATCTTACACACTATGATTTCCCTACCAGGAGAGAATCATAATGAAAATGACATGATCATTTAAAATCCCTAATCCAATATGATCCATGCTTAGTGTGGTTAAAAAGGGATAGAATGTAATAAGTCCCATTTCATACGGATGATGGTCTTATGCCTTAGTGTGGCCCATAGAATTTTTGATATAGATATTAGTTCTGAGGAATGTTCCTCGTGTGTCTATGAAATGGAAGGAATCTGATTCCTCATAGTTCAATTATATTTGGTCTTATACACGGTGGTTTTATTTATATACACAATGGTTGTTGTGATCATTCCTTAGGGCATCTTCTTAAGAATGGACGATTTTATATGATCTATATTCTGATTAGTTTCCTAACATGTCTGATTTTCTAACCGACATGTATGTGGATGATTGTAAGACATGTGTGAGATTTTTTAGAAATTGTTTAGATATATAGAGAAGATACCCAAAAATAATCTCACGATCTAGTTCCCATTCCCAAATGATGTCACATAATCAAGATGACATGTCTGGACAACATCACATGATAGAGGTTGGAAATTCTATAGGGTGTTTCATGATTAGGATAATATATATTGGATACATCATGAGATAATATATAAAATTAATGGAGGGTGTAGAATAATATAGTATAAATGTTTTGAGTAAATCATGTGGATATTTATTCTGTCTTAGTGACACCATGGGAACAAGTTGACATGTGTTGGTGTCATCCCAGGACCTTGACGACATGTCCTGGTGACCTGCAGAGACCTAGCTGACATGTCCTGGTGTCCCAATATAACTTGGGTGACATGTTTTGAGGCCATAGAATAAATTTTCTTCAAATATAAGGGAATTAATAAGAAATGTGTGTTGTGTTTTGAGGGAATTTTGTAACATTATTTACATGTCTAAGGGACATTGCATGATCTAAATTACATGATGGGGGAGTGTATTATGACTTCGGTGATATGTATCCATACATTCACATGAATTGGGTAGGTCATATGAAATGAATTAGGATCAGTGTATCTTTCATCATAAGAATATCTTTAATTTTTCGATCATTTAATCCATCATTTATTTTCATATTGTCTTCATGTTTTATCCAATGATATCTTATATAAGGTTTTGTGTTACCCAAATGGCATGTGATACCTCCTTCACCAAATAAAATTGGCATGCTTGAATTCCATTCCATGATCTATACAATTATCAGGCGAAGAAGGAAATATTGATGTGTTGTCCATTATGTCATTATATATATTTTATCTACTGGTTGAAATTGTGATCATGTGACTAGCTACTCTATGAAGTCCTCTTATACACTTCCATGTAGCTTTCGTCTATGGTGTATGTGTGTCTTATCTTATTTTTTTGTGCTGAGGGAGGCTGTTTATAGGTCACATCAAACTGGTGATGTTCTACCTTGTCCAACATATGTCTTGTGTGTCTAAGATTCATTTGGTTGAGGGATTTTGGTGTGATGTGATTCACAAGATCCATGTATGGGTTGTTTGTTGGGAGTCACCTCATATTCAACTACCTCGAAAATGTTCTTCCTTATCCAATTTTACAGGGCTCTGAATGATAGAAATGATTTCTCAAAATCAATTTTTATGTCAATGTGCTTCCAAAATAATATAAAGAAATTTATAGTTGTCTTTGAATGATCATCACACTCATGGAATTACTTTCATGAGATCGAATATGACTTATCATGGGTTGTTCAAGAGACTAAGGAATCTTATCAAGGGATCATTCTAAAGATCAGGCTGAAATGTCTAAGGGAATATGTGTGGTCATGTTGTCTCACTGATTTGGTCATCACAAGATCAATATTATTCTCTTGGTAATAAGCCACCTTTTACATTAAGTCCAGTGTATCTTTACATTACAAGAATCATTCACCATTATTATTTTTAGTTTCCGATTTATAATATATGGAATATGTATAATGCATATACATAATAGTGTTTTAGAAAAAAATACCACTTCTTGTCGATGATAAATCAAATTAAAAATAGATGATCATATGGTGTTGTGAAATTAATTTCATGGAAACCCCTTTTCTTGTCTATAGAGATGGAGGGGTAGTGCATAATCAAATAAATATGTTTGAGACCCTTCACATAATTATGGTGATATCATATCAACCTCTTGTGTGAAAAGGTAGAAATGAATCCAAGGGATTCATGAGGACTTAAGAACTACCTAAAAATTTCCATTAATATCAAATTCCATAACCATTCATTGGATATTTTATATTTTCATTATTTATTTTATAAGGGGGTTTCGTTAATTTTATGGTGTTTGAATGTAGAAAAGTCTCATGAACATAAGTTATTTTCTAGAAGCCTTTTCATGATCATAAATTCTTGAAATGAATCATTCAAAAGACTACATTGGCTTCTCAAAGGGGATACACAACATCATTAGTGGATCGTGTGCTGCACATTACCTACTCACATGACCATCAAAAGGTGATTCACTTTATTTTCCTTCTAAAGGTTATGTGATCTTTGAGAGTTGGAAACCTTATACTTATTTTGTTTTTATAAAAAATTATACCTATTCTCTGTAAACCTCTTCCCTTTTATATTTTTATGCTTGTTTGGGAGGCATTAAAAAATTTATCTTTGAATAAAATTACTGTTAGACTTTAAAGGTTTTTTTCAGAAAACTGTTTTGCATGTCACTATGCGAGATACATAAAAAATTAATTTATACCACTCATGAATGTTGAAATTGGTAATATGTATTCCTTGATTAGAATAATCATAATTGATAATATTTAAAATTTGTGACTTTATTTTTGGTACTAATCAATAATAGACATAGTAAATATTCATCACCACAGTAAAAGTGTAAATTAGGTAAACTTATGTTAACACTATCTGATAAGGGAATTATTATTTCACCTTTAATATTATTGGATGAATGTATTTCAATAATTATAACCATCAACTCTATAATTATTTTTCATAGGGTTTTTTTCTATGAAGGTCAACCATTATATATTTTATGTAAAGAAAAATATAAAATGTCACTCTCTTATTTTAAAAATCTATTATGTGTTCACATAAGAAAAATAATAATAAGTTACTTAATATTAATTTATATTTTTAGAATTATAAAATTAAATTCAGGATAGTAACTTATTATAATTTTGTATAAATTATAAATTTTCCATAAATACTTATGTAATACTAACACAAAATTTCATCAATTATTAGAAAAATAAAATTACTGATTTTAATTATATTTAATGTAAAATAATTTTAATGATATATTGTATTCCAATATT
Organism: Viscum album; assembly: GCA_963277665.1. Classification (NCBI taxonomy): domain Eukaryota; kingdom Viridiplantae; phylum Streptophyta; class Magnoliopsida; order Santalales; family Viscaceae; genus Viscum; species Viscum album. The sequence continues at coordinate 847,132,286 of OY728164.1, read as the reverse complement.
TTTTATAAAAAAATAAAATATTAGGATTTTTTGAAATAATTATATTTTAATTGTATTTTTATTATTGTTTTTGAATTCATATAAAATGAATAGTTCCAGAATTGACAGTAATTATATTTTAAAATAAATAATATATTATTGAATTTTTTGAAATTCATAAAAATATTCTATTAATAGAATTGAATGTAATATGGGAAAGAATTTCATAAATGGTCCACTAAAAATTCATTTTTATATTTACGGTGTCCTTCGTAACACTTTACGATTCAATTTTTTGTTGCAGAGGTTAATGGTAAAAAGGATAACTTTGGTGTTAAGCCAAATGATAATGTTTAAACCACTACTTAAATTAAACGAATTGTTTTTTTTGATGTTATTTATATCAAATTATACATTATATTATAATATATGTAAACTTAGAATCATTTTATAAATGATGAAATTTTTATATATTAATGTTTTTTGAATTCTCAAAAGTACCCCCAGTTATAAAAGGAATCCTAGTCCTCAATTTTTTCACACTAAAAAATAATTTTTTCACCTTGGAAATATTAAAATACCTTACTAAATTCTATAAACATGACCACGAGTCATTAATTTTCATATAAAATCCTCCTATTATGTCTATTGTAGAGAACCTAATGATCTTTTCTGAAGAAGTGTTATTATCCATAACACAAAATTTTTATTTTAATTCTTATTACACAAAATATGAATATTATTCAACCATTATTATATAATGACATAATTATATTAGTTATACTATGATTTTTTATAATTATAATATAACAAAATTCCATCTACTCTTCTATAAAAAAGGAATTTGACCATTATTTTTGTGTACGGTAGACTACCAACTCGTGAATGGATGCAATTCACATTCCATCATACCCTCCCACTGTTGTTTATGATGATATATTTAACTTTTATATATGATATTTGTTACATATTTATAATTAAATAAAAATAATATATCATTTCTTTTCATACATTTACATTAATTTAAAAACAAAAACATCATTCATAATGTGTGGATTATCACCTTCACAAAGCGATGTGATTCAGTTTCCCTTTCCCAGTTACATGGAAGATATTTATATAAGTTATATAAATTAACTAATTTGATATTTATGATATAATAATTATTTTATTGGAATAAAATAATTATTACCAAATATCAATCATGAACATTGAAAAATTGAAACATTAGTCATGTATACGTATAACCTACCATCTCCATGAATTTTACAATAATTATTTTTCATAACCATATTCCACGGTTGGTTTTACAATTATAATTGAGTTATAAAATTATTAATTATCTGAATATTATTTTTCTAGGTAATACCAAATAATTACTTCATCATCCATAATAAATATATCAATTTCATTGGAATCATATGAGTCAAATATCATAAAAACATTTGACGATAATTTAATGGATTCTTTAATTGAATTTTGCATGGTAAAAAATGTAATAAAATTGATGATAAACATGGAATTGGTTCATAATTAACTAATTAATCATCATTTGTTTATTATTTATAATGATAAGTAACAAAAATGGAGGTCCATACTCAGGATAAGGGTTTTATAATACAATATCATTATGTTTCAAGATAATTTCTGGTTAATATTGGATGCTGAAATATTATGGTATATCTCTCAAGAGTTGACTAAAATTTATTCTACAAAATTTTTTTATTTATAAAATTATTTCTGTATCATTTTCCTCTATTAATTTACTCATGAAATAGATATAATATTATCAGGAAGACTTAATTCATTTCACTCTTTAGTCAAGAATTCATTCTCTTAAATGTTGATGTATTATAAAGATGATTTAAATTTTTTAAAATTATTATCCATTGAATTGTTATAGTTATATTTACCGATGTTTTAATTTTTAAAAAATTAATTAATAGAATATCATTTGTATTTACATAAGGAGTTAATTTGGACTATTTATGGAAAATGAGACCGGAATAATTATTTTGTTATATCTAGGATGAATGGAATTTATTTATTTAATTACTAATCAATTCATTGATTTTTACCTTTTCTAGTTCCAATTTAATTTTCAATGAAAATATTTTCATTAATATTTGGAAAAAAGTAATATTCTATGTATTTTATTTCAAATTGAAATATGCATATTCTCCAAAAAAAATACCAAGTTATATTTTAAAAACAATTTCTATATAAGATTACATATTTTGATGTTTACCTACTATAATTTGTGATATTATCAAATCATACCATCCTTAGTATTTAATTTGATGGTTTATGATTTTGTTTAAAAGATATTAATGAAACATATTTATTTTTCCCTATGTTATGTTATGTTAACTTGATAAAATATTTATGAAACCCATTTATTTTATATGTTTTATGACTTGAGACAATGTTTATAAATCCTGTTTCCTTTTTATGGGATATGATATAATCAATTTTTTATTATATTCTTGAAAAAATCTATTTTAAATTCATTATTTGAATGGTTGGACTAGAATTATATAGACATCAAATTAATTTGGTAATGATGAATATCTCATGAGATAAACCGGATTGGAATGGGGAGTGAACTCATTTCAGTAGGGGACATTGTCAACATTTATGGTATAGTGAGTGGTTATTAACTACTATGAGGGTTTGTGGAGTGAACACTATATACTATAAAAGTATCATTTGTAATCCTTGAACATAGAAGAAATGATTTTCTTTCATTTTTTGTATGCCAAAACTCTTTGTCTAATATTAATTTTATGCACTCATCGTAATGATTTCTGATTTATTTTTCATTTCATATAATATGTACTTCCAAAATTTTTCCATGTATCAATAATATGATCAATGATAAAGATAGTGTGGTGTTAAAAGTTTATGATCGTCTTCCCATACCATTATTCTTATTTTATTATTACCTATATCCCTTGTTTACCGTTATGGATCACCATAAGTCACTTTATTTTATATTGAATTTCCCCATGCTTAGAAGAATTGTTATATGTATATTTTTTCTGAGATGTGTTCTTGTTATGATAACCATAGTTGGAGTTTATTTAGTAAAATTATAAATTAATCATGTTTTATATCCGTGTTTCCAAAGATACTAGAATTAGATGATTATGACATGGATCATTATGTTATGTAATTACTATTAATATAATATGAATTAATATATATATATATCAGAAATTTATGGTCAGCTGTAGTTGGAAGAATATAATATGGTATTTAACCATTGGAAACTAGGATGAGACAAATATAGTAAGAACCCTTTATAGAATATTAATTATAGTATATAGTATTAAGTTATCATAACGAAATGTGTGTGTATTTCCAATAAAAACACATCTTTATGGATACTACAAGAGGTTGTGGTTTTAGAATATATATATATATATATATATAGGTTTAATATTCCCAAATTTAATCGGTGGAGTATTTCATTTCCACCATACTGGTCCATGATGAACTAGTACATTCTAAAAACCTGGTTCAATACCCAAAAGAGAAATTCTTCGAAAACACATATTTTCTTTATGAACTGTTATGTAGGATTTGAATAGATCATGACTATGAGTAACCAAGGATAAGACTAGTATTTCATACATTGAAATGTAGGTGTCATTATTATAAAGTCATATAAAATATTTCACATGAATATGTTATATTCCATAATGATTATTGATTGTCAAACTATGCTCTTTGGTTTTATACAAGGGCTAGAAGCTAGAGGAATCATGTTAATGTTGAATTTCTATGGAAAATTTGGTTGATATAAGTATTCAAATGGGGTTATTGGTGAAGAGAAAGATATTGTAATTATTACTAATATGTTATCATGATATATTATTAATAAACTTCCCCTTAACAAACTCCAAGAAAAACCAAATAGGAGAATAAATATGTTCCCTACATTCTAGGGTGGTGCATACCATTGAGGAATGAAGGAAAAGATTCCGTGTTATTAGAAATGTGGAAATAGTCACATGATGGAATCACCAAAATAAATGGAAAAATACGTTATGTGTGAAAAACAAGGGAATAATTTAACAAATTTTCAATGAACAATAATGAGAATGCTGGAAGGAAATAAAAAATCATAGGGATTCATTTAAATTTCATTAACTTAAATATGAGGAACCTATGAATTATCCTTGTTCATTACCACTTATAATGGGTAACTCTTATACTAATGAAATTCTTATATCATGCTGAATTTTATAATAATGTTCCTTAGGAAAATATTACTAATATTGAAATTAGATGATGTATTTAAAAGAAAATAAATCATGGATGTTTTGACCTAGAATAATATAAAGAGGTCACCAGTCAGGATGATGAGTGAGGTCAAATTGATTCTGTTTCATGGGATACAGAATCTTGGTTAGATTGTGGTCTATATATATAAGGAATCAAAGAAGGAATTTTTTCTATAAGGGTTATAATTAATTCATACATTCCTTAAATCCCAAGAGAAGCTTATATCTATTTCCCCCTATTTAAGGGATATTTCTCTTTTTGTGCCATTATAATGGATGAATTTGGTGGTTTAGTACCATCCTAGGTGATTGAATGGAAACAATTACTAGTATTATGGTATCAACATCATTATCTACTTTTCTAAGTCTTTTTGATTGTGTAGAGATGATGATTTGAGATTTATATCATGTCCACCAAATGGAATATTCCAAATTCTATTTCCTTTCTACAAACTCGTGGTGTCCTCCAGGATAATTCTACTCAATTAGAGGTATCTACATATTATCCAAAATATTATCAGAATAGGGTTCCAACAATTTCACATTTGAGAGACATATGATTATTGAATGGGTTAATCATTTACATATGGGTATGAAGTTAGACATACTCTCATTATTATTCTACATTTATCATTTCAGGTAAATAATTATTATTTCATTAGTATAGACCTGAACAAATAAAATATCTAATGAAAATGTTTTCCAAATATTTCTACGGATCTTGTTGGAAGATTATTGTACCATACAATTGATATCATTATCATAGTATGTTATAAACACATCATATTGGTCACCTCCTAATGATATTGAGGTCCCATAATCATATAATATAAGGAAATGTATTTCACGACATATTTATAATGGTCTTCCAGTCTATCAATGTCAGAGATGGTATGATTTCAAAAAATGGGTGGGGGGAAATGTGTCATTATCCTATTTGGGATATGGAATCATCTAGGGTTTCATGAGTGCATGTCTCCCTTCCAAGGATTCAATTCAACCATCCAAGGAATAATTGAAATTAAGCATTTCTGGAGACACAATATTCAAAGACACCTCTCATCTATAATTAGAGGGTGTTCCTTGATGATATTTTCTCATTTTTATCCTCTTCTAAATTTTTATCCTTTCAAATACTGAATTATCAATTTAGATAAAGAGAGACATAAGTTATTATAGAGATGTGATAATGATATTCAATTTACTATTATCTTATATACATGATTCCTAGATATAGAGCCAATAATATGATTATATATTACTATTATAGGTGGATATTCTATTTCTTAATATGTATAATGTGGAATATTTATATATAGCTGATGAAGATGCCTAGTGTGAATGTTTCCCCTGAGAAGCTCCATACTGAGTGATATGGGTTTTTATCTCATCCTCATATTATTCAAAATGCTCCTCTATATAAGATATATAATATCTTATGGTTGTAAAATTGGGTATGACCACTTCATTCCCTTTATCATTAGTACTATTCTATCAATGTGGTTGAAACACAATATTCATGTGTGCCAGGTTTTCAATCATTATTTAGTTCCATAGGAATGTAACCTTATTTTGTGAAAATAAATCAACTTCGTATATGAGTATATTTTCTATATTTTATACCTCTACATTATTTTATTGATCCCAATTATATGTTTTTTTATCATGATGAAATAATACTAGGTATATCGACAATTGTTAGTTTTCTGTTATTCTTAATGAAATAGGTTAATTCTAGTAATTTTGTATCAGATCTGTTTTCCTCGCACCCTTCATTATTTTACCTTTTGGACATATAAAACATGTAGGGAATGATTTTTTACCATATACTCATCACATTTTATTGTATGAATAGTGACATTGAGGGAGTTCCTAGTCAGGTATTAAAAAATGGGCATAAATAAAAATATTTATTTATGATAAGAAAAAGGAATGATATTTTGAAAATCGATATTTAACTCCCAACCCTATAAAGATTGATGTCCTCTATGGTTATGATTATGAGGACAATCAACCTAGCCTTATTGGATAGGTATTTTCTTAGGCTACCATTAGAATTTATATTTATTATTATTGAGAATCTTATGATTTAGTTTGAAGATTTCAGTAATCTTTGGATTTGAAATGACATATATAAGCACCCAACCATATGGTATGGTTTTTATCAAGATATTTCATCAATTTATCAAGGACCACCTCAATTGTGATGAACCATGTTATGGAAATTGAGATATATATTCTTACTTACCTATGGGTGGTGGTTGGTTTACAACTTCTGAAAATAATTCATGTATAATATTAGGAATTGGTGATCCAAGGGGTGGATATAGTGGTATATATTCCCCTATAATGGGGTGATATGTTGTCCCCTAGATGGATATTATTCCACCAACTATTTTATTGGTATTATTTTGTACAACTATGCTCGTGTAAGAGCCGGGTGCAATGGAATCCCAAATGGGAGTCATTATATAAAGGATGTCATTGGGTTGACTAAATATTTTTTTTCCAGGTCCAAAATTTGTTTCCATTGTTTTGAAGGTTCTACTTCATGTTTGTGTTGGAAGTCATTTCCATCCTTTTATGATGTCTTCGCATCATTAAAGAAGTGGTATTCTATGGTAGTGACTAACTAGATCTTGCTTTATCCATTCCCCATATTTTTCTGGTGGAAACCACCTTATTGGACACCATATCTTGGGATTTATACAGTTCTAGGGGTATGGTGATGTATAGAACACTCTACATTCCCCATCATAGAGTATATATACATGATGAGGCTCCATCTATCAGTTTTTTAAGAGTTGTGATGAAATGGTCTAAAGCATGTTATAGATTGGTGTTGTTCTTTTCTAATTTTATTCCGCGATCCATGGATATAGAAGCTACGTCTAGCTGAAAATGGAGTATATTGATGGTATGAAGGTTAAACATATATCTGGGATAAGGGAAACGTCCAAAATTTTACCACTATTGTGTCACACATATATTCTCTCATAGGTAAGTCATGAACACCATTTCCTAGTCAATTTGAATCTAATAGTAAGAAGTAGTGAAGGGCCAGAACATGGTTTAATGGTTTATGTCCAAATCTTGTGATATATCAATTCTATCTTCCACTTCATCATCCATACATACACACTCTAAATAAAACCATAATGTTCATTTCGTTGGGTAATCCACTAACAATATAGAATAAATATAGAAGCTAATGAGGAACTATATATTTTTGGCACTAATGTTTGAAAAACATATCTATATAAAGGAGTTTGATTTTTGAAACCCTCTCTATTTGGAGGATTCTAAAAAAATTAATTATCTTATTATCAATTGGATATATCATGATAATATGGTTGACCATGGAGGTCATCAAGAATATACTCTATGTAATCCATTTCCAAACTACCATGAGGAGGACACTCAAGGTAATGATCACCTTCTACATCATCTTAAGAGTCAGCGGACCAATGAGGTGTTGATAATGTTTCATGAACTGCCTCAAGGGAACTAATATTTCAGAATCTTATGGATATGATCCTCATTCTGCATCATGTATGAAATAGTATGACCATACTTTTGGGATTTTTTATGAAATATGAGCCTATTTCATAAAGGATGTCAGATAATGTTGATAACTAATAGGTTCTATGGGAGTCTGAGAAAAACGATCAGAAAAATATCTTTTATGCTAATGAGATTATTCATCATCAGATAAAATATGATCCTACATATAGGTCATTTAATAAATATTTCATTTAAGACATGGATAATGAAGGGAGACGATCCTAATCCAAATATACAATTCATCAAGAATATACTGAAAAACATCCATAATGGGATAAGGGATATGGCCCTTCTTCATTATTCCCTTGTATGGATGTCAGTTTAGTTTTTCATAAATGAATGTAGGGAAATGTAATTATTTTTAGGGAGATTCTATAATTTTTCATGTGGCTTCACTAACAAGAATATGAGTCCACCCCAAATAATATTCTACTCATTCTTGGAGACCCTCTGTTGGAAAAGGAATACGATCCAGGTCATGTTCATATTGAATATGAATTTAGTATTTTTAGATAGGGAAATGATCTCGCTCAGCAGCATTTTCCAGTTTGACATGGTGAGCCCAGGTTGTCACGAGAATATGATCTTAGTCCATGCCTTTGGATTATATTTTGAGATTTTTCGATAGGGATATGAGACTATCCCGATTCATGTTTCGCTCTCATACATTCATCCCCTATTGGGATGAGTATATGATCCTAGTCTGGTGACTTGGGAGTTTCCCTCTAGTCTTTTATGATATGATTGTGTGCCTCTACTTAGGTATGTTCATGTCTCATTTGGTGGGTCCTAGTTGAAATGGGCATATGAGCCAAATCTGATGCATTACCCTTTTCAAGAATATTTTGATAATACTCATTGATGGGTTCATGAAAGAGAATATTCCTTATATAAACAACTTCTTCATGAGGATTAGAGTGTTGTATTTGCCTAACTATATGGATAGAAATAGGTTCATATACATTTTTTTACCAGATCAGAAATAGAAAAGTAGATTTACTTATTTTTTAACATGAAATCACAGTTTAAAATAGTGTGAACCAAAATTTCATCCATCTCATTTTTTGTTTCAAATATATTCTGGTATATATATTTAATTGAAGTGGAAAAATGATCATACTTCTATCCTCCTTATTCAACTAGAATAATATGATGTTTAGGAGTAGGAACATATGAATCCACCGTTCTTGATGAAGGAATAGTTCTATATAATTGGTTTGAGAGAGAAGGAATATTATCCTACATGATGGATACTGAAGAAATATGACAATTAGCTTTATAAAAGGGAGGGTGATATAATAATGATCCATGTTATCTATAGACTTATTCACAAGATGTTTCTTACATTGTGATTCATAATATCTATCATAGGATAAAACATGTCAGGTGGTGACCATTAAAGTAAACTGAAGGTAACTAGAGAGATGTGGTTAGTTAAAATAGTTGACATGATCCATCTTCAAAGGATCTTATATTGGAAGGAATTAGTAGGTTTCTACTGTATTCCAAATCAAAATTTATTGAAGGTGGAAATTTTCGCACTATAGGCTTAAAATTATGATATAATTTTTTATGGAAACAAGTTCCACTAGCTTTATGTCACATTTCATTTTATGTTTCGGACTCATTGATTTCAGTTTTTGAAGACCCTTATGAGTAGCCCAAGGGTCTATATTGTTCAATGTTTATGTTATTCATGTACCATTTCATTCTATAGCTGATGATTAAAATGTCATGTGGGTAAGGTAATTCTATAAATCTCATGGGTTGCAGTTATAGATGATTTTACATAACATTCATCTGATAAAGAAAAGATATCTAGTCAAGGATTTGATTATGAGTGTAGTATATTCAATCATGAGGAAAATACATAACAAGGTATTTATAGGTGAATTATTTCAGGCCTTATAAGTGATCATTTAGATATTAATGTGTAATGAAATTTCTATTTCTTATCCTAAATCCAACCATTTTTCTTATGTGGAATTATCATAGTGGGGTGGAATTATTTAATAAGAACCCTTACTATTTTCAGTCAACCAATAATTTTTATTACATAATATATTGAGATTAGGTGCACAATTTTTGGGTAATGTGGGAAATTAAAATAACGGACACATGCATTTTCATTCAATAATATTTTTATTTAAGAGTTACAAATCGAGTTCACCATTTTTATTTCATAAGGAATAGAAATTAGACTCACTAACTAATGGTAAACAAATATATTTTTTATTCTTTTATTCTCATGTTGGGTTCAATATTTTTTTCATTGGAATGATCACCTATATAGATTTATTTCTCCATCAGTTTATTATGGGGGTTCAATGTCTTAAACAATCACATACATTATTTTCATCATTTGTTAATTTTCTATAAAAACTCATAACAGTTCCCAAATCCAGAACTTAGTGATAAAATTATTTCTAAAGGAAGAATTCAAATAATTTTTTTAGACCTAAAAATAGTAATTAATGTGAATTGGTTGAGATAATGGGAGGTCGATCTCATCACAACCTTTTATGTGGGAATTTTTTCGTTCTCGAAGAATCTATTATTGATTTACAACATTATCAAAAATCAGTTCTTAATCCTGATATAATAATAGTTACCATAAAATAATGATCATGTGTTGAACCTATCCATGTGTAAATAAGAGTCTATTGATGAATCGACCTATTTATATCTGAGGTTCTTCATATGTTTCAAGTTTATGGGTAGCTACTTATATATTGCAGTCATATTTATATATAGTCTTGAGTTTAATTTCATACCTGGAGGGGATTAATATCTGAATGATGTGATTGAATATTTATTTCATCTATTACATATACTTTTTGTTAAAGGATTTAAAAACCACATAGTTATTTTGAACACATGAATTTTAACATCATATAGAAAGGATATATATGAGGGTAACTAGGAACATAATTTTGAGATCAAGTCACATGTAGGGATCCTAAGTATCCCTCTAATGATAATAATCGAAGTCACCATTGATTTATTTCCTTCTCAATGAACTAGTGGATGAAAATGAAAGATAATCCCATGGGGTACAATGAGTTCTGATCATAATAATGTATGAGAAACATAGGTTTGTTCCGTAATGTTGATTTCTATTTATGATCACTACTTTGAAAGGCATCCAATATATCCTAGATATGGAATGAGTCATAGGTATCATAGCTTCGTAGACATATCTTTCACACTATGATTTCCCTACCAGGAGATAATCATAATGAAAATGACATGATCATTTAAAATCCCTAATTCAATATGATCCATGCTTAGTGTGGTTAAAAAGGGATAGAATGTAATAAGTCCCATTTCATATGGATGATGGTCTTATGCCTTAGTGTGGCCCATAGAATTTTTGATATAGATATTAGTTCTGAGGAATGTTCCTCGTGTGTCTATGAAATGGAAGGAATCTGATTCCTCATAGTTCAATTATATTTGGTCTTATACACGGTGGTTTTATTTATATACACAATGGATGTTGTGATCATTCCTCAGTGCATCTTCTTAAGAATGGATGATTTTATATGATCTATATTCTGATTAGTTTCCCAACATGTCTGATTTTCTAACCGACATGTATGTGGATGATTGTAAGACATGTGTGAGATTTTTTAGAAATTTTTTAGATATATAGAGAAGATACCCAAAAATAATCTCACGATCTAGTTCCCATTCCCAAATGATGTCACATAATCAAGATGACATGTCTGGACAACATCACATGATAGAGGTTGGAAATTCTATAGGGTGTTTCATGATTAGGATAATATATATTGGATACATCATGAGATAATAGATAAAATTAATGGAGGGTGTAGAATAATATAGTAGAAATGTTTTGAGTAAATCATGATGATATTTATTCTGTCTTAGTGACACCACGGGAACAAGTTGACATGTGTTGGTGTCACCCCAGGACCTTGACGACATGTCCTGGTGACCTGCAGAGACCTAGCTGACATGTCCTGGTGTCCCAATATAACTTGGGTGACATGTTTTGAGGCCATAGAATAAATTTTCTTCAAATATAAGGGAATTAATAAGAAATGTCTGTTGTGTTTTGAGGGAATTTTGTAACATTATTTACATGTCTGAGGGACATTGCATGATCTAAATTACATGATGGGGGAATGTATTATGACTTCGGTGATATGTATCCATACATTCACATGAATTGGGTAGGTCATATGAAATGATTTAGGATCAGTGTATCTTTCATCATAAGAATATCTTTAATTTTTTGATCATTTAATCCATCATTTATTTTCATATTGTCTTCATGTTTTATCCAGTGATATCTTATATAAGGTTTTGTGTTACCCAAATGGCATGTGATACCTCCTTCACCAAATAAAATTGGAATGCTTGAATTCCATTCCATGATCTATACAATTATCGGGCGAAGAAGGAAATATTGATGTATTGTCCATTATGTCATTATATATATTTTATCTACTGGTTGAAATTGTGATCATGTGACTAGCTACTCTATGAAGTCCTCTTATACAATTCCATGTAGCTTTCGTCTATGGTGTATGTGTGTCTTATCTTATTTTTGTGTGCTGAGGGAGGCTGTTTATAGGTCACATCAAACTGGTGATGTTCTACCTTTTCCAACATATGTCTTGTGTGTCTAAGATTCATTTGGTTGAGGGATTTTGGTGTGATGTGATTCACAAGATCCATGTATGGGTTTTTTGTTGGGAGTCACCTCATATTCAACTACCTCGAAAATGTTCTTCCTTATCCAATTTTACAGGGCTCTGAATGATAGAAATGATTTCTCAAAATCAAATTTTATGTCAATGTGCTTCCAAAATAATATAAAGAAATTTATAGTTGTCTTTGAATGATCATCACACTCATGGAATTACTTTCATGAGATCGAATATGACTTATCATGGGTTGTTCAAGAGACTAAGGAATCTTATCAAGGGATCATTCTAAATATTAGGCTGAAATGTCTAAGGAAATATGTGTGGTCATGTTGTCTCACTGATTTGGTCATCACAAGATCAATATTATTCTCTTGGGAATAAGCCACCTTTTACATTAAGTCCAGTGTATCTTTACATTACAAGAATCATTCACCATTACTATTTTTAGTTTCTGATTTATAATATATGGAATATGTATAATGCATATACATAATAGTGTATTAGAAAAAAATACCACTTCTTGTCGATGATAAATCAAATTAAAAATAGATGATCATATGGTGTTGTGAAATTAATTTCATGGAAACCCCTTTTCTTGTCTATAGAGATAGAGGGGTAGTGCATAATCAAATAAATATGTTTGAGACCCTTCACATAATTATGGTGATATCATATCAACCTCTTGTGTGAAAAGGTAGAAATGAATCCAAGGGATTCATGAGGACTTAAGAACTACCTAAACATTTCCATTAATATCAAATTCCATAACCATTCATTGGATATTTTATATTTTCATTATTTATTTTATAAGGGGGTTTCGTTAATTTTATGGTGTTTGAATGTAGAAAAGTCACATGAACATAAGTTATTTTCTAGAAGCCTTTTCATGATCATAAATTCTTGAAATGAATCATTCAAAAGACTACATTGGCTTCTCAAAGGGGATTCACAACATCATTAGTGGATCGTGTGCTGCACATTAGCCACTCACATGACCATCAAAAGGTGATTCACTTTTTTTTCCTTCTAAAGGTTATGTGATCTTTGAGAGTTGTAAACCTTATACTTATTTTGTTTTTATAAAAAATTATACCTATTCTCTGTAAACCTCTTCCCTTTTATATTTTTATGCTTGTTTGGGAGGCATCAAAAAATTTATCTTTGAATAAAATTACTGTTAGACTTTAAAGGTTTTTTTCAGAAAACTGTTTTGCATGTCACTATGCGAGATACATAAAAAATTAATTTATACCACTCATGAAAGTTGAAATTGGTAATATGTATTCCTTGATTATAATAATCATAATTGATAATATTTAAAATTTGTGACTTTATTTTTGGTACTAATCAATAATAGACATAGTAAATATTCCTCACCATAGTAAAAGTGTAAATTAGGTAAACTTATGTTAACACTATCTGATAAGGGAATTATTATTTCACCTTTAATATTATTGGATGAATGTATTTCAATAATTATAACCCTCAACTCCATAATTATTTTTCATAAGGTTTTTTTCTATGAAGGTCAACCATTATATATTTTATGTAAAGAAAAATATAAAATGTCAGTCTCTTATTTTAAAAATCTATTATGTGTTCACATAAGAAAAATAATAATAAGTTACTTAATATTAATTTATATTTTTAGAATTATAAAATTAAATTCAGGATAGTAACTTATTATAATTTTGTATAAATTATAAATTTTCCTTAAATACTTATGTAATACTAACACAAAATTTCATCAATTATTAGAAAAATAAAATTACTGATTTTAATTAAATTTAATGTAAAATAATTTTAATGATATATTGTCTTCCAATATTTTTTATAAAAAAATAAAATATTAGGATTTTTTGAAATAATTATATTTTAATTGTATTTTTATTATTGTTTTTGAATTCATATAAAATGAATAGTTCCAGAATTGACAGTAATTATATTTTAAAATAAATAATATATTATTGAATTTTTTGAAATTCATAAAAATATTGTATTAATCGAATTGAATGTAATATGGGAAAAAATTTCATAAATGGTCCACTAAAAATTCATTTTTATATTTACGGTGTCCTTCGCAACACATTACGATTCAATTTTTTGTTGTAGAGGTTAATGGTAAAAAGGATAACTTTGGTGTTAAGCCAAATGATAATGTTTAAACCACTACATAAATTAAACGAATTGCTTTTTTGATGTTATTTATATCAAATTATACATTATATTATAATATATGTAAACTTAGAATCATTTTATAAATGATGAAATTTTTATATATTAATGTTTTTTGAATTCTCAAAAGTACCCCCAGTTATAAAAGGAATCCTAGTCCTCAATTTTTTCACACTAAAAAATAATTTTTTCACCTTGTAAATATTAAAATACCTTACTAAATTCTATAAACATGACCACAAGTCATTAATTTTCATATAAAATCCTCCTATGATGTCTATTGTAGAGAACCTAATGATCTTTTCTGAAGAAGTGTTACTATCCATAACACAAAATTTTTATTTTAATTCTTATTACACAAAATAGGAATATTATTCAACCATTATTATATAATGACATAATTATATTAGTTATACTATGATTTTTTATAATTATAATGTAACAATATTCCATCTACTCTTCTATAAAAAAGGAATTTGACCATTATTTTTGTGTACGGTAGACTACCAACTCGTGAACGGATGCAATTCACTTTCCATCATCCCCTCCCACTGTTGTTTATGATGATATATTTATCTTTTATATATGATATTTTTTACATATTTATAATTAAATAAAAATAATATATCATTTCTTTTCATACATTTACATTCATTTAAAAACGAAAACATCATTCATAATGTGTGGATTATCACCTTCACAAAGCGATGTGATTCAGTTTCCCTTTCCTAGTTACATGGAAGATATTTATATAAGTTATACAAATTAACTAATTTGATATTTATGATATAATAATTATTTTATTGGAATAAAATAATTATTACCAAATATCAATCATGAACATTGAAAAATTGAAACATTGGTCATGTATACGTATAACCTACCATCTCCATGAATTTTACAATGATTATTTTTCATAACCATATTCCATGGTTGGTTTTACAATTATAATTGAGGTATAAAATTATTAATTATCTGAATATTATTTTTCTAGGTATTACCAAATAATTACTTCATCATCCATAATAAATATATCAATTTCATTGGAATCATATGAGTCAAATATCATAAAAACATTTGACGATAATTTAATGGATTCTGTAATTGAATTTTTCATGGTAAAAAATGTAATAAAATTGATGATAAACATGGAATTGGTTCATAATTAACTAATTAATCATCAATTGTTTATTATTTATAATGATAAGTAACAGAAATGGAGGTCCATACTCAGGATAAGGGTTTTATAAAACAATATCATTATGTTTCAAGATAATTTCTGGTTAATTTTGGATGCTGAAATATTATGGTATATCTCTCAAGAGTCGACTAAAATTTATTCTTCAAAATTTATTTATTTATAAAATTATTTCTGTATCATTTTCCTCTATTAATTTACTCATGAAATAGAAATAATATTATCAGGAAGACTTAATTCATTTCACTCTTTAGTCAAGAATTCATTCTCTTCAATGTTGATGTATTATAAAGATGATTTACATTTTTTAAAATTATTATCCATTGAATTGTTATAGTTATATTTACCGATGTTTTAATTTTAAAAAAATTAATTAATAGAATATCATTTGTATTTACATAAGGAGTTACTTTGGACTATTTATGGAAAATGAGACCGGAATAATTATTTTGTTATATCTAGGATGAATGGAATTTATTTATTTAATTACTAATCAATTCATTGATTTTTACCTTTTCTAGTTCCAATTTAATTTTCAATGTAAATATTTTCATTAATATTTGAAAAAAATTAATATTCTATGTATTTTATTTCAAATTGAAATATGCATATTCTCCAAAAAAAATACCAAGTTATATTTTAAAAACATTTTCTATATAAGATTACATATTTTGATGTTTACCTACTATAATTTGTGATATTATCAAATCATACCATCCTTAGTATTTAATTTGATGGTTTATGATTTTGTTTAAAAGATATTAATGAAACATATTTATTTTTCCCTATGTTATGTTATGTTAACTTGATAAAATATTTATGAAACCCATTTATTTTATATGTTTTATGACTTGAGACAATGTTTATAAATCCTGTTTCCTTTTTATGGGATATGATATAATCAATTTTTTATTATATTCTTGAACAAATCTATTTTAAATTCATTATTTGAATGGTTGGACCAGAATTATATAGACATCAAATTAATTTGGTAATGATGAATATCTCATGAGATAAACTGGATTGGAATGGGGAGTGAACTCATTTCAGTATGGGACATTGTCAACATTTATGGTATAGTGAGTGGCTATTAACTACTATGAGGGTTTGTGGAGTGAACACTATATTCTATAAAAGTATCATTAGTAATCCTTGAACATAGTAGAAATGATTTTCTTTCATTTTTTGTATGCCAAAACTCTTTGTCTAATATTAATTTTATGCACTCATGGTAATGATTTCTGATTTATTTTTCATTTCATATAATATGTACTTCCAAAATTTTTCCATGTATCAATAATATGATCAATGATAAAGATAGTGTGGTGTTAAAAGTTTATGATCGTCTTCCCATACCATTATTCTTATTTTATTATTACCTATATCCCTTGTTTACCGTTATGGATCACCATAAGTCACTTTATTTTATATTGAATTTCCCCATACTTAGAAGAATTGTTATATGTATATTTTTTCTGAGATGTGTTCTTGTTATGATAACCATAGTTGGAGTTTATTTAGTAAAATTATAAATTAATCATGTTTTATATCCGTGTTTCCAAAGATACTAGAATTAGATGATTATGACATGGATCGTTATGTTATGTAATTACTATTAATATAATATGAATTAATATATATATATATATATATATATATCAGAAATTTATGGTCAGCTGTAGTTGGAAGAATATAATATGGTATTTAACCATTGGAAACTAGGATGAGACAAATATAGTAAGAACCCTTTATAGAATATTAATTATAGTATATAGTATTAAGTTATCATAACGAAATGTGTGTGTATTTCCAATAAAAACACATATTTATGGATACTACAAGAGGTTGTGGTTTTAGAATATATATATATATATATATATATATATATATATATATAGGTTTAATATTCCCAAATTTAATCGGTGGAGTATTTCATTTCCACCATACTGGTCCATGATGAACTAGTACATTCTACAAACCTGGTTCAATACCCAAAAGAGAAATTCTTCGAAAACACATATTTTCTTTATGAACTGTTATGTAGGATTTGAATAGATCATGACAATGAGTAACCAAGGTTAAGACTAGTATTTCATACATTGAAATGTAGGTGTCATTATTATAAAGTCATATAAAATATTTCACATGAATATGTTATATTCCATAATGATTATTGATTGTCACACAATGCTCTTTGGTTTTATACAATGGCTAGAAGCCAGAGGAATCATGTTAATGTTGAATTTCTATGGAAAATTTGGTCGATATAAGTATTCAAATGGGGTTATTGGTGAAGAGAAAGATATTGTAATTATTACTAATATGTTATCATGATATATTATTAATAAACTTCCCCTTAACAAACTCCAAGAAAAAACAAATAGGAGATTAAATATGTTCCCTACATTCTAGGGTGGTGTAGACCATTGAGGAATGAAGGAAAAGATTCCGTGTTTTTAGAAATGTGGAAATAGTCACATGATGGAATGACCAAAATAAATGGAAAAATACGTTATGTGTGAAAAACAAGGGAATAATTTAACAAATTTCCAATGAAGAATAATGAGAATGCTGGAAGGAAATAAAAAAATCATCGGGATTCATTTAAATTTCATTAACTTAAATATGAGGAACCTATGAATTATCCTTGTTCATTACCACTTATAAGGGGTAACTCTTATACTAATGAAATTCTTATATCATGCTGAATTTTATAATAATGTTCCTTAGGAAAATCTTACAAATATTGAAATTTATGTTATTTTGGGAATGGATTGGATTTATTTACATATAAGAAATATCAATATCAATGGAAGGTTAGTCATGTTTGAAATTATGAAGCAGACTATGTTTATTTTTTAATTCAATAATTGATGTTATCATATGATATATATTAAATACATTTTATGGGACATTATTTTTATTCAAAAAATGTTTTTATTGAAAAATTTTAGTGAAAAAATGAATCAATTTTATTCAAATCCTATATGAGTATTTTGATATTGTTTCAATAGAGTATTGTAGTCTTCTATATAATCACGATATTCAGTTATCAATATAACTAATAGATGGATTGAATTCTATGTCAAAAAATTGTCATAGAATGACCTTTATTGGGGTTTTTGTAATTTGAGAAGTAACTATTTGAGAATCATGAAATAGGATTTATTTTTTCTAAATATGTCACCTTGGGGATAACATATTTTTTTGTGAAGAAGATGAGTGAAAAAATGAGAACATGTATTTATTATCGTTAACATAACATGATAATTTTTATGAACAAGTATCATCTACTATATAATTAAGAGTTGATTGATCAACCACATGGAGCTCAATACATTTCAAATATCGATCTTCATACAAGATAACCTAATCTAAGGGTAAATAATGTGGATATACTAATGAAATTTTTTTAAAGTTGCTAAAAACCTAAATGAGTCGTTTAAACATATGTACTGCATTAAAAAAGAATCCCTGGTTATCTTCTTGCAATACTTCTCTGTAGGGGTTATTTTTTCAAGAATTTTTTATTTTCAGATTTTATATTTTTCAAGGGATAATTACATATGGATATAAAGCTAAAAAAATCAAAGCACAAAAGTACAAAATAAATGAAATGAAACAACTGAAATCATGATTAAATAAAACAATAATAGAATTTAAAAATTTAATTGAAATATGCAGTCTAACCAGTTATTCATATGGATCAGTATATCTTCATAATTTTTATGGTTTTCATAAAATCAATTCCATCATTGATAGACTAAAATATGAGGATATGGAATCTCATTCAGTTAATTGAAAATTGATTAGAACAATAACAACCCAAACTTTTCATACATTTTTAATATGTCAAAATTAAAGTACACTTATTGAAACATATTACAAGACCATGAATGGACCATATAGGTATAGTGTCTTTAGAAAATGAGAAACATGAACAACTGGTTCATAAATCATCTATGTTGTCTCCAATTTATTTCATCAAATCTAGAGTCCCTTTTTGGAATATCTTACTTAATAACCTTCTTCCTGACCTGAGGAAAGCAAACATACAAAAGGGTGACCTCAAATGATCAGTAAGGGTGAACAAAATAAATATCAATCACATCATATTCATAAGAACATAACATTTTGGAAATTATAACCTGAAAAATAGATCATAATTTTATAACATGGTATAAATCATAGTAGTGGAATGTAATCCCAATAATCATAACATAAAACATGAAACATTGAGGCATACACACATAATCATAGTAAATTGGTTCTTAGTAGTCAAGACACATTACCAATACTATCTTAGCTGACAAAGGACTTTTCTGAACTGATTTTACTCCTCGTTTCATTCCTATTTCACTGAACCAGTTTAACCTGCCATTCCAGGAATGTCTATCTCATGGATATAAATCATTACCCAATGCATTGGAGGGAGATATAGGTCCCACCCATCTCATAATGATACCATTCTTATGTACGCCACAAAATCATAAACCATACATCATAGCATAACCCATGTTATATAAATGGGATTCTTAAACATTACGTCAACAAAATATAATCCATAAAAGGATATCATAAAAATAATTCCATCATATCATAATCAAATCAATGTAAAAAATAAGGATATAAACATAACCCCATATTATCTTATATGGAAAATAATTTTGATAAAACACTTGAACTCCATCTTGAGGAAAATATCCTTTCTACTTAAAAAACATTTTCTTTTCTTAAAACATCATATAATTTTGAACTAAAATAAGTTGATTAAAAATAAACTTGAAAACTTGTAAAGGGTTATTCATGGAAATAATGTTCTAAAAAATCCATTCATGTTGTATATGTTAAAAAACAATCTTCTTGTACATTAGACAAAAAAGTCAAAATGTACCTCGTACGAAAAACGACAAAAGATTCCTTTCATATATTTTACTAAAAACTCACTAAAGGGTAAAATTGTATTTAAAAAATTGTAGGTGGTTGGAAATAATATTAAATATTGAGGAAAAATTGATTTGGATGATAAATATTCCCCAGTAAATTCTGAAGTATAAACAATCTCGGAGAAAAATGAGATTGTGAGATTTTTCCTTACCTTAGGTCTGATTTGCTTCGTAAGTGTCTGAACCTCCTGTATAATGATTTAAATAATGTTATTGACTTCTTCCATAATAATATTTATTTTTATGATATCATATATGGTCATATTCTTAACTTCTTATTAGTAATATTTCATTGTTACTTGTCATTCGCATGTTTATTGCTTTTTTTCTTATGCGTGTTTTTCCAAATAAATCCTTATTTACCTTTTTATGTTATAGATAAATAATTTAAAGAATTTTATTAGTGTAATACATATCATATTTATTCAATCATATCATTTATGGAAACATTATGCAATTAATATCATGTAGAATGGGTCACATCACATCGTGGAGACGGTATTCCGTAAGTATGCACGAGCAAGGATATCATTCCCACGATCGTGGAATTGTATTGGAGTGTATGTATACTATTTCAGAATCAATATTACTTTACAATAATAATATATAGTTATTATTTACACCATTATACCGATCCAAGTAAGGTGGTGGTGGAAAATAGATTACACCACGGTGTGTAGATGGTATTCCGTACGTACGCACGTGCGGTGATTTTTTTTTCTGTAGGATGGATAAATGTTGAAATAGAGTTGTTTCATACATATAATAACATAAAATTTTATGATTGATACTGATTTTATTACTTTATAATGAAACAATTAAAGGAGAATAATTGGAAGAAGAAATAAAGTTGTAAGAATCGGTAACCGACATTACCTCTTCTTTGAAGAGCCTCATTGAGACCTCCTCTTAGTGCACTAAAATTGGCCTTTGAAGAAGACCAGGACCACTATGATGTTTCTTGGGGTGTGGAAGAAGAAAATTTGGTAGGTTTTGGCCAAACATGAAGGATCAATGTTGTGTGAGGAGGAGAGGGAGGAGGTGCCCTTTTATAAGGGAGGAGAGGAGCACCTTTCGAAAAACTAAAAATATTAATTTATTATAAAGTCATATTTAGTTTTTAATAGCTCCAAATTGATTTATTTCTAAGATAAGTTGCGGATGGGTCGAAATCATCTCATCCAATAGAATTTAGACAAGTTTAGGTTTCTAATTTAACCTTATCATTTAGATTTAACTTTATGTTAAATAGTTTACCTTTTACCGTGTCTTCTTGTTTTATTACACTATAAGGTTAATAAACATACTATTACAAGACAAAATAACCCCAAGTTGTTTATTATTAATATATATAATATTATCTAAGTCATTTTTAGAGAAAAATATTTTTAGGAATTAAAAAACAATTAATAATATAACATTTGTTTTAAAAACTATTTTATGTCAATTTTGACACTATTTGGTAATTGATTTTTGTGAAAATAATAACAGAAATATTAGTTCAAAAAAATTTAATTAAATCAATAATATAATGTCATATTAATATATAAAATTATTTTAATTCATTAAAAGTCTCAAATTACATTTATTTGGATATTTATAACATCAATTATGTCAATATTTCATTATTAAGATAATTACTACATCATCATTATGTTATAAATAAATTAAATTATTTAATGTATAAATATTACAAATAAAATAAAATTATGTAGGAAATCTCATTAGATTTATAATGAATATTTATAGTCAATTTTATCTTATGTATAACCCTATATTAAAAATGATTTACTTATTAAACATTTATTTTATCTATTTTATCTCTTCTTTAAATAAATTAATATTAAATGTCCGAATCTAATCCAAGTGGGTATAAATGGTCATATTTTATTCCAATGGTTGTTTTTGGTCGAATTACACTTATCCAATAGAATTAGGACATGTTTTAGGGTAATAATAATATCATCTTTACCCTTAATTACCCAATTTACTTTTAACAGTGGTAAAAAAGATTAAAATGTTACAATTCACTAAAAATTATTTTCATCTCATTGAACCACATTTTACATACTGACATCAACCGTGTCTCTGGTATTTTTTTAAATATATTCCCAAAAGTGGTAAAATTACGTTTTATGTAAATTTGCAAATTCGCCTACGAGGTGGGTAAAATGCGGTGAAAAGTTCAATAAAATTTTTATATATCGAATTTTTTTTTTAAAATGACTCCAATGAATTGCATTGATCTTATATAGGTATTATGTATCAATTTTGATCTAAAATAAATTTAAATAAAATAATATTTATTTAAATAAAAAGTTGGTTTTTAAATAGTAATCGAGTGTTTTCACTATTCATCAAAAATTGAAAGTTTTCAGAAAAATACCAAAAATTTTACCCGAGGCTAATTTTGATATTCTGAAACCAAAAATGAAGTCCATTTTAGAAAATAAAATTTATAAAATTTAAAAAAGTGGATATTACTATTCATAACCGCTAGTTTTAATAATATATTAATAGCATATCGTTGTTTAGTGAAACTCGATATTTGGCACGACACAAGCTATTGAGGACATCCGAGATTGCATGTAATGCAAGCCAAGATGGTGTTGTGTGTAGTGAACGATTATTTGATGATGTATAAAAACAAAATATTTCTCATAAAAGTCTCGGGTGTTAAATTCTACCACCAGTAAATTGAATTTCACCCTCGAAATTCGTCACTTTGTAACAAACAGATGAGGATACCTTTCCCTCATTATATCCTCTTGCTCCCATGTATCTTGTTCTAACTGGTGGTTCCTACATAAAACTTTCACCAAGCGAGTGGTCTTGTTCCGTATGTCTTTTTCGTTAGGATCTAGAATCTCTATCGGTTGTTGTTCATAAGAATGATCTTGCTCCAACAGTACAACTTCTGAGCTGAGTACATGTGAAGGATCAGGTATGTACATTCTCAGGAGAGATACATGGAACACATCATGAGCTTGGGAGAGATTCGGTGGATGCGCCAATCGGTAAGCTACCTTCCCAACACAATCCATTATTTCTATAGGACCGATATACCTAGGGCTCATCTTTCCCTTTATTCCAATTCTCATTACTCTCTTCCAAGGAGATATTCGTAAGAACACTTTATCACCCACTTCAAACACTAGATCTTTTCTTCGGTTGTCAGCTTAACTTTTTTGTAGACTCTAAGCTGTTATTATGTTTTGTTGAATAGATAGGACCTTTTCTTCCATCTCATCAACAAGATCAGGTTCTAATAGCTTTCATTCCCCAACTTCATCCAAGAATGTCGGAGTCCTGCATTTCATTCCATAGAGAGCTTCATAAGGATCCATCTAAATACTGGAGTGAAAGATATTATTATAAGAAAATTCCACCAAACTTAGGTGTTGATCCCAACCACCTTTGAAATCCATAGAGCAAGCTCTCAAAATATATTCTAGAGTTTGAATTGTCCTCTCAGACTGACCGTCTGTTTGAGGTTGATAAATAGTGTTGAAACTCAACTCTGTATCCAGAGTATGCTGAAGACTTCGCCAGAACTTTGAGGAAAACCTCGGATCCCGATCAGATATAATAGAAAGTGGTACTCCATGCAATCTTACCACTTCCTTTACATATATCCTGGCAAGATGCTCTAGAGAGAAATCCTCTCTAATAGAAATAAAGTGTGATAACATTGTAAGATGAGCAACTATGACCCAGGTAGTATTATTGCCTTTGGATGTTTTGGGAAGTCTAGTGTCAAAGACCATAGTGATGTTTTCCTATTTCCATTCTGCTTTGGGTAATGGTTGTAACTTCCCCTTAGACTTTTTTCTCTCAGCTGTAACTTGCTAACAAACCAAGAATCAAGAGACATATTCAACAACATCTATTTTCATGTCATCCCACCAGAAGTACTCTTTCAGGTCCCTATACATCTTCATGCTTCCCGGATGAATATAGTGTGAAGAACTATGAGCCTCATCCAGCGACTCCTTCTTTAATTCTGGGATGGGAGGAACAAAAACCTGATTCATGAACAATATTATCCCATCACAATCAAGGTTGAATTCAGGAACATTTCTCACCTTCTTTTGTAACTCTACATCTCTTTTTCTGTGCCTCTTTAATATTAACATGTATAGATAGTTGAATATTCATTTGAGAAAGATATGATTTTTCCCCTTTCATTATAATTCCAAGATCCATCCATTGTAAATCTAAAAATATTAGATCATTTGTGATCCTCATCATGGATAATCTAGCATGTTCTTGTTGGCTTAATCCATCTGCCACCTTGTTTCCTTTCCCTGAGTGGTAATGAATTGAGCAGTCGTAATCCTTAATCAGCTCCAACCATCTTCTTTGGTGCATATTCAGCTCCATTTGTGTGAAAATATACTATAAACTTTTATGATAAGTATAAATGTCACGCCTTTCTCCATAAAGATAATTCCTCCAAATCTTTAATGCAAAGATTACCGTAGCTAACTTCAGATCATGAGTTGGGTTATTTTTCTCATGGATTTTTAACTCTCGTGAGGAATAAGCTATCACCATATCATTTTGCACATGAACACAACGCAACCCCTTCTTGGATGAATCACTATAGATCACAAACACTTCTCCACTAAATAGAAGTGTGAGTATAGGTGCACTGGATAACCTTCTTTTCAACTCCTTGAAATTCTCTTCACATTCCTCCTTCCAAACAGACTTAACTCCATTCCAAGTCAACTTGGTGAGTGGATTAGATAATTGTGAAAAATCATTCACAAAACGTTGATAATATCTAGCCAAAACAAGAAAACTTCATATCTCAGTTACTGTTGTTGGTCTTTACCATCTTTTGATAACCTCTGTTTTTGTTGGATCCATAGATATCCTCTCTTTTGATATTATGTGACCCAAAAATGAATATTTTTGAATCCAAAATTCACACTTGGTAAATTTTTCATAAAGATTCTCCTTTATCAGGGTCTTTAATGCAATTATCAAGAGATCTTCATGTTCTTCTTTGCACTTTGAATAGACAATAATATCGTCTATAAAGACTACCACAAACTGATCACGATAGTCTCTAAACACTCTATTCATCAGATCCATGAAGATAGTAAGGGTTTTAGTAAAACCAAATGGAATTACTATAAATTCATAGTTTCATACCATGTACGAAAAGCCTTATTTGGTATATCCTCCCTTTTGACCCTTAATTTATGATAACCTGAATGAAGATCAATCTTGGAAAAGTATTGAGCTCCTTGTAGTTGGTAAAATAAGTCATCAATGCGTGGAAGAGGATATTTTTTCTTGATAGTAATCTTGTTACGTTCTCGATATTCAATGCAGAGTCTCATTGATCCCTCTTTCTTCTTAACAAATAGAACAAGTGATCCCCAAGGTGACGTACTAGGGAATATTAATCCCTTATCAAGATTCTCTTGGAGTTTATTCTTCAATTCTTGAAACTCAATTGGGACCATTCTATAAGGTGTCATTGAAATAGGCAAAGCACCCGGTAGGAGTTCTATTGAAAACTCAACTTCACGATTTAGTGGAAGACCCGACAATTCCTCCAGAAAGACATCATCAAACTCTTGTACAATGGGAATATACATAATCATGAGTTTCTCTCCAACCATTTGAGATAAATAACACTCATTTAGTTTAATTAAGACCCATAAGATGGAAGAAATTTCCACTGGAAGGTTATGTTCATCCTTGCATCGATAGACAATCATAGATTGATCTGGAATATGAAATGTGACTTCCCTTCTTTGGAAATCGATATGAGATCCATATAAAGAATGACAATCCATGCCAAGAAACACATAAAATTCCACTATAGGAAGGATCCCAAGATTTGTAGGAAGCACTTTCCCAAAAACATAAATTGAAGAAGAATTATACACTTTTGATGTGACTGTTGTGCCGTTAGGTGTTGTCACAGCTAACTCAATATCTAATTGTTGAGGTAATACGGAGATACCTTTAGAAAATTCTTCATAAATAAAATAGTCGGTGGATCTAGAATCAAATAAAAAAATTTCAACTTTAGAGTGAATGGTAAGTGTACCTTTCACCACTTATTTATCGTACTCCACATCGCTGATAGAAATTTCATGTGACTTTCCTTTGTATTTAGCCTTTAAATTTTGTTGACATCGATCATCATCAACAACCCCTGGATTAGGGCATTGATTAGTATAATGTCCCATTTCCTTGCACTTGTAACATTGAAGTTTAGGATGTGAACTCGGTGTAGCCTTTTCTTTTTCACATCACTAGACATATTCTTCCCATCATTGCGGCATTCAAATGACCGATGACCTTCCTTTATACATTTGAAACATTTACATGTCCTTTTAAGGAAACTCCCTCCATGTTTCTTTCCACACTTTGAGCTTAAGGGAAAAATCATCTTCTTTTTAGTGTACTCTTTAGATTTTCCTTTGAATTCTATTTTCATCTTCATATCAAACCCATATGACTGATGGGTTACTCTAGTCTTCATCTCAACATTGATAGCACATCGAACGATTTCCTCGTAGCTATTGAAGTCCCTTATGGCTAACGCCCTTCTATGACTTGGTTTTAAGCCACTAAGGAATCGATCGATCTTACTCTCATGTTGGATAATAATACCAAAAGCGTACCTTGTTGGTCTTGTAAAATTTTATTCATTGGTACTGAAAAATTCATCATCATTTTGATTTAGTTTAAAAAACTCCTTCTTTATCTTTGTTTGAAGAATACGTGGGAAGTACATATTGAAAAATAATTTCTTGAACTCATCCCATTCCATGGACTCAATTTCATACATTTGCCTCATATTCTTAATAAGATTCCACCATTGATCAGCTTCACCTTCCAAACGATATATTTCTAAGATGACGTTATCATGTTTAGAACATTGAAGAAATGAAAATAACTTTTCAGTAGTACTAATCCATTTTTCAACAACTAGTGGATCAGTAGACCCGTTGCATGAAGGTGGATGCTGCCTCATGAAGGAGTCAATAGAATGTTTTTCATTCCTTTTCTCGTTTGGAAGTCCTGCATGATTCATAGCTTATGAAAGTTGTGTGATAATGGCTACAATATTTTTCATTCCAGCTCCAATAACATTTGGTTGTGTAGGGGTACAATCATTGCATTTCCCATCGTATTCCGCATTAACACGGTTCCTTCGGGTTCCAGACATTCAATAAAACCAAGAAGAATAGTGTGAGAAACAGTAATTATAATAGGAAAACCACATAATAAGGAATAAAATTACACACTTAAGGTCTTATCATATGTTTTTCATGGCTATTTCTAAATCACTAAGATTGTGTTCTATGCTTAAACTTATCCTTATGGTTTTTACTAAGGCTTTCACATCTTAGTTTCCAAAGGTTGACTATAACCTCCTTCTGAAACCAATTATAACGACCCAAAAATTACATACATTTTTAATACTTCAAAATTAAATTTCACTTATTACAACATATAATAAGACCATGAAAGGAATGTATAGGTATAGTGTCTCTAGAAACTGGGAAACATAAACAACTGGTTCATAAATCATCTATGTTGTCTCCCATTTATTTCATTGTATCTAGAGTCCCTTTTTGCCATATCCTACTTAATAACCATCTTCCTGACCTGTGGAAAGAAAAAATACAAAAGGTTGAGCTCAAATGCTCAGTAAGGGTAAACAAAAGAAATATCAATCACATCAGATTCATAAGAACATAACATTTTGGGAATCATAACCTGCAAAAGAGATCATAATTTCATAACATTGTGTAAATCATAGTAATGAAATATAATCCCAATAATCAAAACATAAAACATGAAACATTGTGGCATACACACATAATCATATTAAATCATTTCGTAGTAGTCAAAACTCTTTTCCAAGACTATCTTAGCGGACAAAGTCCTTTTCTGAACCGAGTACACTCCTCATTTCAGTCCTGTTTCACTGAACCAGTTTAACCTGTCGTTCCAACCATGTATATCTCATGAGATATAAATCTTTACTTAATGAATTTGAGGTAGATATAGTTCCCACCCATCTCAAAATGATACCATTCTTATGTGTGCCACAAAATCATAAACCATACATCATAACGTAACCCATGTAATAAAAATGGGATTCTTAAACATTATGTCATAATAACATAATCCATAAAAGGATATCGTAAAAATAATTACATCATAACATAATCAAATCAATGTAAAAATAGGGATATAAACAGAAACCTAAATTATCATAGATGGAAAATAATTTTTATAAAACACTTGAACTCCATTAATGAGGAAAATATCCTTTCTAATTCAAAAACATTTTCCTTTCTTAAAACATCATATAATTTTGAACTACAAGAAATTGATTAAAAATAAGCTTGAAAACTTTTAAAGTAAGCTTCATTGAAATAATTTTCTATAAAATCCATTCATGCTATATAAGTTAAAAAAAAATTTCTTCCTGTACTTTCGACGAAAAATTAAAAAGGTTCCTCGTACGAAAAACAACAAAAGATTCATTTTATACCTTTTACTAAACACTCACTATAGGGTAAAATTGGATGTAAACAATTTTAGGTGGATCTAAATAATATTACATATTGAGGAAACATGGATGTGGATGATAAATATTCCCCAGTAAATTATGAAGTATAAACAATCTCGGATAAAAATGAGATTGTGAGATTTTCCCTTACCTTAGATATGATTTTCTTCATAAGAGTCTGAACCTCCTGTATAATGATTTAAATAATGTTATTGACTTCTTCCAGAATCATGCATATTTTTATGATATCATATATGGTCATATTCTTAGCTTCTTATTAGTAATATTTTATTGTTACTTGTTATTCGCGGGTTTATTGCTTTTTGTTCTTATACGTGTTTTGTTGAATAAATTCATATTATTCTTTTTATGTTATAGATAACTCATTTACAGAATGGTATTTGTGTAATAAATATCATATTTATTCACTCAATTCATTTATTTAATCATTATTCAATGAAAATAATGTAGAACGAGTTGCATCACATCATGGAGACGGTATTCCGTATGTACGCATGAGCAATGATATCGTTACCATGATCATTGAATTGTATTGGAGTGTATGTATACTATTTCAGAATTAATGTCACTTGACAATAATCATATATAGTTATTATTTACACCATTATACCCATCCAAGTAAGGTGGTGGTGGAAAATAGATTACACCACGGCGTGGAGACGGTATTCCGTACGTACGCACGCGCAGTGATTTCATTTTCCGTATGATGGATAGATGATGAAATAGGGTTGTTTCATAATTATAATAACATGTAATTATATGAGTGATACTGATGTTATTAATTCATAGTGAAACAACAAAAGAAGAATAAGTGGAATAAGAAATAATGTTGAAAGAATCGTTAACGGACATTACCTCTTCTTTGAAGCGCCTCTTTGAGACCTCCTCTTAGGGAACTAAAATTTGTCATTGAAGAAGACCAGGACCTCTAGGATGTTTATATGGGAGTGGATAAGAGAATTTGGTAGGGTTTGGCCGAGCTTGAAGGCTCAACATGGTGTGAGGAAGAGAGGGAGGAGGTGCCCTTTTATAAGGGAGGAGAGGGGCACCATTGGAAAAACTAAAAATATTTTTCTATTATAAAGTCATATATTGATTTTAATAGCTCAAAATTGATTAATTTATAAGATATCGTGGATATGGGACGAAATAATCTCATCCAATATAATTTTTACACGTTTAGGTTTCTATATTAACCTTATCATATAGATTTATCTTTAAGTTAGATAATTTATCATTTACCATGTCTTCTAGTTTTCTTACACTATAAGGTTAATAATCTTACTATAACAAGACAAAATAACCCCAAGTTTTTTATTATTAATATATATATCCTTATCTAAGTCATTTGGCTGAACCTTATATTTTAATGAAGAAAATAACATTTAATAATATAATATTCGTTTTAAAAACTATTTTATGCCAATTTTGACACTATTTGGTAATTTATTTTTTTGAAACTTATAACAAAATGATTGGTTCGAAAAAAAGTTAATTACATAAATAATAACATGTAATATTAACATTGAAATGTATTATCATTAATAAAAAGTCTCAGATTACATTTATTTGAGTATTTATTACATCAATTATGTCAATATTTCATTAATAAGATAATTACTGCATCATCATTGTGTTAGAAATTAATTAAATAATTTAATGACTAAAAATTTAAAATAAAATACCATTATGTAGGAAATCTTTTTATCTTTCTAATGAATGTTTCTAGTCGAATTTATTTCATGTATAACCCTGTATTAAAAAACATTTACTTATTAAACATTGATTTTAACTATTTTAACCTTTCTTTAAATAAATTAATATTGAATGTCCTAATCAAATCCATGTTGGCCTAAATGGTCATATTTTATTCCTACGGTTGTTTTTGGTCGAATTACACTTATCCAATTGAATTAGGACATGTTTTTGGGTAATAATAATATCATTTTTACTCTTAATTACCCTATTTACTTTTAACCGTGGTAAAAAAAAGTAAAAAGTTACTATTCACCAAAAATTATTTCCATCTCATTGAACCAGATTTTACTTACTGACTTCAACCATGTCTCAATGATTTTTTAAATTCCATTCAAAAAAGCGTTAAATTTATTTTTTATGTAAGTTTTCAAATTCTCCTAGGAGGTGGGTAAAAGTCGGTGAAAAGTTCAATAAAATTTTTATATATCTAAAATTATTATAAAATGACTCCAATGAATTGCATTGAACTTATATAGGTATTATGTATCAATTTTGTCCTAAAATAAATTTAAATATAATAAATAATTATTTAAATAAAATGTTGGTTTTTAAATAGTAACCTAGTGTTTTCACTATTCATAAAAAATTGAATGTTTTTAGAAAAATACCAAAATTTAACCTTAGGATAATTTTGATATTCCGAAACCAAAAATGAAGTCCATTTTGAAAAAAAAAATTTATAAAATTTCAAAACGTGGTTATTAATATTCATAACGGCAAGTTTAAATAATATTTTAATAGCGTATCATTGTTTAGTGAAACTCAATATTTCGTATGACGCAAGCTATCGAGGAAGGGCATGATTGTGTGTAAAGCAATTCAAGCTATTGTTGTGTGTAGTGAATGATTATTCGATTATATATAAAAACAAAATATTTCTCATAAAAGTATCGAGTGTTAAAACAACTAATATTTTAATAGAATAACTCTATTACAAAGGTGTTGGACAATGCTATTAATGATCTTAGAAATGAACAACACAAACACCAATTTTTTTACTCCAAATTCGTTGATCATGAATAGTGAAATTTAGACAATGTGGATCCTCATCAAACACCAAATTGGCCCAATTTAAGGAGATATATTCATTGTTTATCGCATTCATTTTGGAAATGTATCATACATATAATTGAAAAAAATGAATAACAAATGGTAGATGAATAAAAATACATTAAATAGTTATATTTTCAAATTTCATAATTCTAGATAGAATTAATTTCACAAAATTCTTGAAATTGAATACTCATAATGACTACACCATATGAATTGAGTAGTTCTATCTAATATATATTTAACCAAAAATTTATGGGGAGTAGTAGAACACTTCATCATACATCAACATCAGCTCTTGATGTTATGTCAGATTTTAAGAATATATGATTGGTTTTCTCTCATATATATTTATGATTTCGTAGAATTTTTTTGTATGTGTTACTATTCATCCAAATTGAAATCTTTCGAATATATCTTATATATTATACATATATCTCTGGCTTAACTTTTCTAAAGTAATGTGTCAAGTGTCACATTCCATATTTATATTTTTTCCTTTAACTTTGACCTTTGTCATGCCTATTGCATGTTCAATGTTTCCACTAGCCGAAAAAAATTTAATTACATAATAATTTATTTATTAAATGTCCAACATGAAACATCAATAAGACACTAAAACTAAATTTCTAACTGTATAATACTCAATCTTATGGATTCATAAAAATAATCAATCCAAAATAATAATAAAAATTTACATCTAGTTGGACACTCAATTAAAATCCAAGAAAAAATTCTTCTTCAATCATTAATTAATGATCTAGACATCATTCCATTAACCTCATGTGGTGTATCTCAGATAGTGTCTCCTCATATACACTACTTGTCCAAACTGCACATACAAATTTAGTACTTCATAGTAAATTTAATGATCACCTAGATCACATCATTTATTATGTCTGCAGTATGTGGTAACAAATACCTCAAATCCATTCATAATCAAACATCCCTATAAGAAAAAATTTATATCTAGAAAAAATGGATCTCCTCACAAAGTAAATTGAAGTTGGTGAAGCTCGTTGGTTGATCCAAATTAGAACTATGACCTTTTAGGCATGCTCAAATATCATTTAATAATCGATTTCATCTTCTCCAAAGTGGAACTGACCTTTTCAGGTCTTCATAGAAACATTTTAATGCTTTATTAGGAAGCCATAGTAATCGTAATTAGGTATGGCTTATCACCTATAATCTTTAATTTGATCAAATCTAGTTCTAACAAGAATCTACATATACCGTGAGTCCCAATTGTGGTTGTTATGATTGTAGTCCACAAAATTGCATGGGCATCTTTGTCGTTTTCTCCAAATAGAGATGGATAGTCGTTTGTGAAATTATCGTTAGGATCTTAGGCTTCGGTTATTCCATTTCATAGGATACAGTATCATATTTGAAATTTATCTTACGATCCCGAATATTCAATCTTATGATATTCTCTCAAAAATATCTTCTATGAATGAAAATTTTTCTCCCTGATGGACAGTAAGAATTCTATTATAGAGAACCTTATCCAAAAATTACATACAAAAAACTATCAAACCATTATTTTTATGTGTGTTGAAAATATATTACATTTTCACCAAAAAAAAGAATTTTTGATTTTTCAAAACCTAAACATGACTTAATAATTATAAACATAAATAGCTATTTATTAATGTAACCGAAATTCAATAATAATAAAAATCACATAGAATTATAAATATGTTAAATAAATTTAAAAATAATGACAACATAACAAATATTAATAAAAATATTTCGATTATAAAAAATTTAATTATTATTTCACTTGAAGAAATTAAATCAAATGATAAACTGTAATTAATTAAATAAATATAAATAAATTGATTTGATAAATTAATTTGAAAAAATATTGAATAAAATAATGACATTAAAATAAGTTTTTTAAAATAAAATAAATTTTTTATAATAAATTAATTGTAATATAATATAAAAAATAATTAATTAAATATAAGGTCATTCTTTTAACAATTAGAATTTTTTAATTACAAAATAAAACAAAAAATAATTATATAATTAAATTATTATACTAAACACATAAATATAATATAATTAAATAAATATATTAAAAAATGTATCGAAATACACTATCATAATTTCCCTCTATAGTAAGGTTTTTTATGAACATGAAAATAATAAATAAAATTAAATGAATTGAAATTAATATTAAGATGTAAATAAAATTTTTCCATAATAAATTGGTTTTTAAAATGATTTCCCCTGGATTTTGTCATGTAGTGAAAAATTTTACCCTTATGAAATTATGTTTTCCTTATGTGAAAAATCAATTCATGTTTCGAAAAAACAATTTCCTATAAAATCTTCACTCAGATAAGAATATTTTCATAGTAATTTATACTAAATGTTTAATCTTATCATTATGACCAAGAGAACTAACTCACCTATATTGTCACGACCCGACCTCGGGGCCCATGCCGTGACTACCCCAAGCCCGCCTTCCATAGGCCAGGGGCTGGCGACTAGCACCAAGGCGTAAAATCCCGGTAGACAGGGAAGGCATTGCCTTTATAAGTAACAACCACCACAGAGTCAGCAAGCGGAAAGTAACTACAAAGTGCAGAAAAGTAAAGGGGGCCGGAATACAAGCCCAACTGAAAGTACAACTGAAAAGGAAAAGAACAGCAACTGAAGAAAAGACGGCGGCCTCGTGTCGTCCACTGGCAATCCCACCTGAAGGGTGGGTACAGATAGCCTCCAGGATCCTCGGGTCCCACGTCTGCTCCGAGCACGTCCCGCCCAGTGGTCCACCTCCAGGTACCGTCCTGCTCCACGCCCCAACCGTGATCAGCGATGTCCATCGTCTGCATTCAACACAACAAGGTGCAGGCATAGCCCGTGCAGGGGTGAGTATAAGCTACTCAGTAAGGACCCCGGGACCCCCGAAGGTCTCCCGAAATCCACAAAGGATATAGCACAAAAGGAAGGTGCAATCACGAAGTAACATCTGACTCGACTTAGGTATATGCCCATACATATACCTAAGTCCCCAATTCCAGCTCTGCTCACGAGCTCAAGAACAACTCAATCCACACAGGAAAGCAAGACTCAAATCCACAAAGGAGAGTAAATAGTAAATCCACATAGGATAGTTCAACACATTCCACAAAGGAGAGTAACATAAGATTCAGCTCAACCAGGTATACTTTTTCAGATGACGTCAAAGATGATCACTGATCCATCTAAGTCGTCGGACCCACGAAGGATCGATAGGTACTAACCCCCGCAAAAGACCCACACAGGATCGGGCTCACACAGAACCTGTAGGCAGTGGCTCACACAGAACCGGTAGTAAGGACCCACACAGGATCGGGCCCACATAGGACCTGTAGCACTGATCCACGTAGGATCGCTGAGTGCAGTAGTCGACGCAGTCCACTGAGGATCTCCGCACAGTCGTCGCCGCAGTCCACGAAGGATCTCTGCTCTGTCATCGTCGCAGTCCAGGGAGGATCTCTGCTCTGTCGTCGAAGTCACAGCCAGCACTAGGGTTCCCGTACACAGCGAGCTCGTTTAGGAGGGTCCGCTCCACGAGCCGAGTGGCTGATACATCAACTGACACGTAGTCCGAAGTTGATGTATCCAAAAGTACTGTATCGACAACAGGATCTCAACGCAACAGACGGCGCGTCAATCGGACGCCCGGTCTGAGAGTTATTGGCATTTTCGTCCCAGGGGCCCGGTTAATTTTTTTTAGGGCAAAACCAACCCGACCGTACTCCGCCTGTGTCCGATCCTCGGGTGGAGTGTGTCAAAAGTTCTGTCTCACTTAGAGAAAACTACCACAGCTGACGGTACGTCGATCGGACGTCCGTAGCTTAAGTTATGAGCGTTTCCGCTCCGAGGGCCCGGTTGGTTTCGTGTACGAACCAACCCGGCCGAACCCAAAGTCTTCTGAAACCTTGAGTGTAATATACCGAAATGTCCGTCTCGATCCAAGGATCGCGTAGCCGCTGACGGTTCATCAATCGGAGGTCCCAGGCCCAAGATATGGGCAAAAGACCGAAGAGGGCCCGAAAACGGGGGTTCTGGGCCCGGGGCGACCCGGCCCGAACCCCCCTGGGTCGGCCGAACCGAGTCGACCCGAACCGGGTCGACCCGACCCGGCCAGACTCGGCTCGGCCGGGTCCGGTCCAGCCTGGGCGCGTCCCGGCCGACCGGACCGGCCGGCGCGGCTTCGGCCGAGCGGCCGAAGCGAGCGGCCGCGGGGCGCTGCCCCCACGGCTCAGTGGAAAACGCGGCCCCGCGGGGGGCCGCCTGTCACGCGGACGCGGCCGGGCCGCCGCGTCCCTCCCCGGTTCCGCGCGGCTGAGGCTTCAGCCGCGGCGGATTCCTCCACGGCGGCGCGCCGGGCGCCGCCGCCTCCGGCTGCCGGCGCCGCCGCGCCGGCGACCCGCGCCACCGCCGCCTTCCGCGGGCCGCCGGAGTTGCTCCGGTGGCCCGTTTTGCCTCCCGTCTGCGCCATAGCTCCTCCCGGGGGCCGATCTTCACTGCGGGGTCAACAGATCGCCCCTGCCGCATGGTTCGTCATCGTCCGCCAAATCCGCACAACAAAAAGATCGGCGGAGGGTTGCCGGGTCTTGTTCATTAGATCCGCACCCTCCGCGTTAGTCATAAAATCATCGGGAGGGATTAAGGCAGCCACAATTTTATCCAAAAATAAAATTGTTCAAGTTTGGTTCTTTAATTAAAAATAATTAGATCACGGGAACGAATCACCAAGAAAAATAAAATCCCTACCTCGATGTCGCCGTCGGACGTGAGGTCGTCCCGGAATCGCTCGTCGCGGAAGGAGGGGATCGTCGCGTCGTTGCGGAAGAGACGTTCGTCGCACTGCGGGAAAAACGTCGCGCCGACGATCTCCGGATCTCGAACAAATGGATTTAATTAATTAAATCCGTTGTCATTGAAATTAAAAAGGGAGAATTAAATGATCTGTTTCTCACCTTAGTTGCCGAACGAGGATCGACCGCGAAAGAAGAGGCGTCGCCGAAGAACGTCGCGGGTAGAGCTCGTCGACGTCACAGATCACGGTGTGCGTCGTCGAATTCCGGTCGCCGGTGTTCTTCGCGTTCTTCGCGTTCTTCGCGAGGAGAGTGGAGGCTCAGAGAATTCTCACAACGATAACAATCCTCCAAAATAGACAAGTTTGTCTATTTTATTTAATCGCCAACGAACGCAAATGCGTAAGTAACGACCCATTAAATTCGTTGAATTAATTCAATGAATGAAACAGCCCATTTAATTCACGAAATAAACCGCCCAATTAAATGGTCTGTTAAGAAATTAAAGAAAACGCGCCGGTTGACTTTTCAGTTACTTTGACGGGTTTTCGCGGGTGCGTTACTTAGCGAAAGAAACGGCGGGGCTCGTGCGGTCCCCACCTCACAAATATCCTACCAAGAGGGTAGGATATTTCTGGATAGCACCCTATCCGCTTTAACTCAGCTCAAGTGGCTTTCAAGTGACTTCCAAGCGGCTTAAGTGAAATAAAATAAAGTTGTCGCACAACCTTTATTTAATTTCCGACTTAAAGCCCAAAATTTTAAAAACCACGGTTGAGCAAACGCAACTCCGGAAGAGGCGTTTCTAAGCAAATACCGGCGCTGCGATTTCATCGGTGCCCTTAGAATTCTATTCCGGGCACCGGTTCAAAAGATAGAAAAACCCGCTCGTCCGTTCACTGAAGGTACCCGAGCCAAACATCGGAAATTGATTCCGGGCACACCGGGCCTCGGAATCAGGTGACGTCTGAAGCTGCGCTCTTGTAAAATTCCAAAGAAAATTAAGAAAAAAATTTCCTTGAAATTTTCGGGTCTTTACATTACTCCCACCTCAGGGCTTTACGTCCCCGTAAAGATACATCAAAAACTAGGGGAACAAATGGGGGTACTGAGCACGCATCTGAGCCTCCCGCTTCCAAGTGCTCTCCTGGAGGTTCTCGTGCTTCCATCTGACGCGCACAAGAGGAATCGACCGCCCCCGTAGGACCCGCTCCTTTCGATCCTCTATCTCCACTGGGACCTCCGCAAAAGTCGCCCCATCGTCCACGTCCAGCTCCCCAAAGTCGATGATGTGCGTCGGGTCGTGCACGTATCTCCTCAGCTGAGACACGTGGAAGACGTCGTGCACCCGGTGCAACTGAGGTGGTAGAGCCAGGCGATAAGCCACCTCTCCTATCCTACTGAGGACCTGGAAAGGCCCGATGAAGCGTGGAGACAACTTGCCGCCTCGGCCAAATCTTCGTAAACCACGTCGAGGCGAGACACGCAAAAAGACGTGGTCGCCATCCTCGAACTCTAGTGGCCTCCGCCTCCTGTCAGCATATGACTTCTGTCGGCTCTGAGCTGTCCTCATCCTCTCCTGGATGATCTGGACCTTCTCTGTCGTGGCTCGGACCATCTCTGGTCCCACGAGTGCTGACTCCCCAGGGTCTGTCCAGCACAACGGTGATCTGCAGGGTCTGCCGTACAACGCCTCGTATGGTGCCATCCCGATGGTGGAGTGGTAGCTGTTGTTGTACGCGAACTCCACCAATGGTAGTTGGTCCTCCCAGCCGCGACCAAAGTCGAGAACACATGCCCGGAGCATGTCCTCGAGTGTCTGAATGGTCCTCTCAGTCTGACCATCCGTCTGAGGGTGGAAGGCTGTGCTCAGATGGAGCCGCGTCCCGAACGCCTCCTGCAACCCCTTCCAAAGCCGGGAAGTGAAACGAGCATCTCGATCAGAGACGATAGACGATGGCACACCGTGAAGCCGTACGATCTCCTGGATGTAAAGACGTCCCAAGCTCTCCACTGAGCCCTGCTCTCTGATGGGTAAGAAGTGTGCCGACTTGGTGAGTCGGTCGACAATCACCCAAATGGAGTCGTGACCTCTGGAAGTGCGTGGAATTCCAGTCACGAAGTCCATAGATATGCCGTCCCACTTCCACTCCGGGACCTCCAAGGGCTGTACCAAGCCTGCTGGTACCTGATACTCTGCCTTCACCTGCTAGCAGGTGAGGCATCATGAAATAAACTCTGCCACAGCTTTCTTCATGCCCGGCCACCAGTGCTGTCGTCTGAGATCCTGGTACATTTTCGCCACTCCGGGATGCACCGCCAAGGGAGAAGTGTGAAACTCTCTCAGCACCTCCTCTCATAAAGCGACTGGTACGAAGGTACGTCCTCTGAAAAGGATGTCGTGCTCTGCTCCAAGGGAGAAACCATCAGGCGCCCGACCTGAGGATATCAGTGCACGCCGGGTCTCACAGTCAGCGTCCCCACGCTGAGCCTATTTGACCCGCTGTAGAAGTGGAGGAGAGACTGTGAGAGACTGAAGAAAGGTTGCTCCGTCTCTATCCACGAAGGATATCTGTAAGGAGGCTAGCTGCCATGTCGCCTCCTCAAGTAGTTGAATGCCCGTCCTCCTGCTGAGGGCATCGGCTACCACGTTCCCCTTCCCAGGAGTATAGACTATCTCAAAGTCATAG
Source organism: Viscum album (assembly GCA_963277665.1). Taxonomy (NCBI): domain Eukaryota; kingdom Viridiplantae; phylum Streptophyta; class Magnoliopsida; order Santalales; family Viscaceae; genus Viscum; species Viscum album. The sequence goes on along the minus strand of OY728164.1, from coordinate 847,092,560 downwards.
TCCTGGAGGAACTCAAGCCATCTCCGCTGTCTCAGGTTCAGGTCCATCTGAGAGAAGATATACCTGAGACTCTGGTGGTCAGAAAAGACTGTGAAGCGCTCGCCCATCAGATAGTGCCGCCAAGTCTTCAGAGCGAAGACCACTGCTGCTAACTCCAGGTCATGAGTGGCGTAGTTCTGCTCATGCGGCCTCAAATGACGTGATCCTTAGGCGATCACGGCCCGCTCCTGCATCAGGACGCACCCGAGTCCAGTCCCTGATGCGTCGCAGTAAACTACGTATCCAACTCCCTCCTCAGGCAACCTCAAGATAGGTGCGCTGGTCAATCTCTGTCTCAGCTCCTGGAAGCTCTGTTGACATCTGTCTGACCACACAAAGGGTTTCCCATTCTTTTTCAAGGATGAGAGTGGTGCCGCAACTCTGGAGAAGTCTGGCACAAATCTCCGATAGTATCCGGCTAGGCCCAAGAAGCTCCGCACCTCCGTCACGCTCCTGGGTGGCTCCCAAGCTAGCACTGCCTCGATCTTCGCGGGATCCACTGCAACTCCCGCCTCAGAGATGACGTGCCCCAAGAAGTGGACCTCACGTAACCAGAACTAGCACTTTGAGAGCTTGCCATAAAGCTGGTGCTCTCGGAGTGTGTCTAGCACAACTCGCAGGTGGTAGGCATGCTCCTCCTCAGTCGTCGAGTATACCAAAATGTCGTCAATGAAGACCACGACAAATCGGTCGAGGTATGGCTGGAAGATCCTGTTCATGAGGCTCATGAACATTGCTGGAGCATTGGTTACGCCGAACGGCATAACCATGAACTCATAATGGCCATACCGACATCTGAAGGTCGTCTTCTGCACGTCCTCGTCTCGAAATCTGAGCTGATGATAGCCTGACCGGAGGTCTATCTTCGAGAACCACCGCGCTCCCTTGAGTTGATCGAAGAGGTCATCAATCCGTGGCAGCGGATACTTGTTCCTCACTGTCACCTGGTTCAGGCGACGATAGTCGACACACAGTCGCAAGCTCCCGTTCGCCTTCTTGGAGAACAATATCGGGGAAGCCCAGGGTGAAACACTGGGTCAGATAAACCCCTTGCTCTGCAAGTCCTCCAACTGTACCCGCAGCTCTCGAAGCTTGGCGGGGGCCATCCGATATGCTGGAGTAGATATCGGGGCTGTCCCGGGGTACAAGTCGATGTAAAAGTCTACCTCTCTACGAGGAGGTAGCCCTGGAACGTCGTCAGGAAAGTCGTCCACGTACTGGTCCACCACTGCAGGAAAAACTGGACTCTGCACGTCCACTGCTCCTAGGATGAGGCTAGCCAACTGATGAGAGATGGGCTGCACTCTCCTCCGCGGAAGTCCATCCTATGCTACAAAGGTTCCCTTCTCACCGGTGAAGGTAAACCTTCTCCCGTCGGTACGAACACATCGCACCTTGCGCCTAAAACAGTCGATCTGGGCATGAACCGTGGATAGCCAATCCATGCCCAAGATGACGTCGTAAGGCCTCAACGCCGCTACAAGGAGATCCCAGCCGAAGCTCTCACCTCCTAGAGTAAGCTCACACTGCCGGCACTAGTGCATAATCGTCGAGTCTGATCCCGTAGGAGTCTCTAGCCGTATGGATCGAGCCAACGGATCAGTCGGAATCTCCGAGCTCCGAACAAGGGCAGAGGCTATGAAAGAGTGACTCGCTCCTGTGTCTATAAGTACTGCAGCAAGGGTGGAATAGACACAGATCGTACCTCAAATCATCTCTGGCATGTCGGGGTCGTAGGCCTCCACTGCCTGGAGCTGGGCCTGTCCCTGCCCACCAGCTCCCTGTGGTCGAGGTGGCCCTCCTGGTGGTGGTGGGGGTAGAGCCTGGAAGCGTCGCCCACCACCCGCTGCTCGGCCAGCTCCTCTGCCTCGTCCGCCTCCTCCCTAGGGACCGCCACAGTCGACCCTATGCCTCTGCCTGGGTGGCCCCTCCACCGTCTGCTGCTCCTCTGATCGGCGAGTCGGGCAGTCACGAGCCATGTGACCCTGCCCGCCGCAGGAGTAGAACTGCCTGCCTCTCGGAAGGCTGGCACTCCGCTGTGTGCCCCGCACTGCTGAACTGGTGTCCTGAGGCCGTCTGCATGGGGGACTGGTCTGCCTGGACCCGAGAGTCATCCGTCGGCTACCTGCTGCCGAAGACTCAGCTACCTTCCGCCCTGCGCTAGGTCTCGCCGCTGAAGAAGGCTCTGCCAGGAAGCTCTCGATCAGGAGGGCTCGCTCCAGTACTCCCGCCTGGGTCGGAATGCTGAGGGAGATCAGCGACGCCCGAATCTCCTGCCGCATGCCCTGCTCAAAGGTCTGGGCCCGGAAGAAGGGGTCCCGTACCATGTCGGTCGAGTAGCGAGATAGGTCAGTGAACCTCGCCGCGTACTGAGCGACCGTCATGCTGCCCTGGCGCAGCTGGAGAAGCTCCTGGATGCGCACCGCTCGGAGGGTGGCCGGGATGAACTCAGAGCGGAAGAGGCTCTCGAAGTCCGTCCAGAGCAAGGATGCCTCATCGTGAACCTGGAGCATCAAGCTCCACCATCGTCCTGCCGACGCCTGCAGGAGGCTCGCCGCGAAAATCACCATGAGATCCGCTGGTGTCCTCACTAGCCTAAAGATCCGTAGCACCGCCTCTAGCCAGTCCTCGGCGGCCTGGGGGTCCGCCTCACCGCGAAACCCGGGCGGTCGCTGGCTCTGAAACTCATGCAGTGCCCTGATGCGACGTGCATCGTCAGCGTCTGGTACTGGTAGCATCGGTGGCTCGGCGGGTAACGCTACCGCCGGTGCCACTGCTGGAAAAGGGCCCTGCACCGAGGCCTCGTCGCTCGGTGGGCTGCCGTCGCGCCCTACACTCGGAACCCTAGCTGGCTGTCATCGCGGGGCCATCCTGAAAAGGAGAACAAGAGCACCACAGTCAGAACAGTATACCTGGTGAGCTGGCACAAGTAATCACAAGGAAAACTTGAGACTTTCATGAAGCAGATCAGTATACCCGGTGAGCTGACACAAGTAATCACAAAGAAAACTTGAAACACACACGCAATCAACGTTTTCATGCATTAAGTCGGAAATCAGGAGTCAGGGTCCTGGTGTACGGATACGTCGGCCGCCGCAACAACACTGGGCTCCCTGAACTGATAACCACACTCAATACACTAAACACTATTGCTTCATATAGAAATAAAAGACGATCAGAGTCTGCGGTAGAACCGACCACCTCTGATACCAATTTGTCACGACCCGACCTCGGGGCCCGTGCCGTGACTACCCCAAGCCCGCCTTCCATAGGCCAGGGGCTGGCGACTAGCACCAAGGCGTAAAATCCCGGTAGACAGGGAAGGCATTGCCTTTATAAGTAACAACCACCACAGAGTCAGCAAGCGGAAAGTAACTACAAAGTGCAGAAAAGTAAAGGGGGCCGGAATACAAGCCCAACTGAAAGTACAACTGAAAAGGAAAAGAACAGCAACTGAAGAAAAGACGGCGGCCTCGTGTCGTCCACTGGCAATCCCACCTGAAGGGTGGGTACAGATAGCCTCCAGGCTCCTCGGGTCCCACGTCTGCTCCGAGCACGTCCCGCCCAGTGGTCCACCTCCAGGTACCGTCCTGCTCCACGCCCCAACCGTGATCAGCGCTGTCCGTCGTCTGCATTCAACACAACAAGGTGCGGGCATAGCCCGTGCAGGGGTGAGTATAAGCTACTCAGTAAGGACCCCGAGACCCCCGAAGGTCTCCCTAAATCCACAAAGGATATAACACAAAAGGAAGGTGCAATCACGAAGTAACATCTGACTCGACTTAGGTATATGCCCATACATATACTTAAGTCCCCAATTCTATCTCTGCTCACGAGCTCAAGAACAACTCAATCCACACATGAAAGCAAGACTCAAATCCACAAAGGAGAGTAAACAGTAAATCCACATAGGATAGTTCAACACATTCCAAAAAGGAGAGTAACATAAGATTCAGCTCAACCAGGTATACTTTTTCAGATGACGTCAAAGATGATCACTGATCCATCTAAGTCGTCGGACCCACGAAGGATCGATAGGTACTAACCCCCGCAAAAGACCCACACAGGATCGGGCTCACACAGAACCTGTAGGCAGTGGCTCACACAGAACCGGTAGTAAGGACCCACACAGGATCGGGCCCACACAGGACCTGTAGCACTGATCCACGTAGGATCACTGAGTGCAGTAGTCGACGCAGTCCACTGAGGATCTCCGCACAGTCGTCGCCGCAGTCCACGAAGGATCTCTGCTCTGTCGTCGTCGCAGTCCACGGAGGATCTCTGCTCTGTCGTCGAAGTCACAGCCAGCACTAGGGTTCCCGTACACAGCGAGCTCGTTTAGGAGGGTCCGCTCCACGAGCCGAGAGGCTGATACATCAACTGACACGTAGTCCGAAGTTGATGTATCCAAAAGTTCCGTATTGACAACAGGATCTCAACGCAACAGACGACGCGTCAATCGGACGCCCTGTCTGAGAGTTATTGGCATTTTCGTCCCAGGGGCCCGGTTAGTTTTTTTTAGGGCAAAACCAACCCGACCGTACTCCGCCTGTGTCCGATCCTTGGGCGGAGTATGCCAAAAGTTCCGTCTCACTTAGAGAAAACTACCACAGCTGACGGTACGTCGATCGGACGTCCGTAGCTTATGTTATGAGCGTTTCCGCTCCGAGGGCCCGGTTGGTTTCGTGTACGAACCAACGCGGCCGAACCCAAAGTCTTTTTAAACCTTGAGTGTAATATTCCGAAATGACCGTCTCGATCCAAGGATCGCGTAGCCGCTGACGGTTCGTCAATCGGAGGTCCCAGGCCCAAGATATGGGCAAAAGACCGAAGAGGGCCCGAAAACGGGGGTTCTGGGCCCGGGGCGACCCGGCCCGAACCCCCCCTGGGTCGGCCGAACCGGGTCGACTCGAACCGGGTCGACCCGACCCATCCCGACTCGGCTAGGCCGGGTCCGGTCCGGTCTGGGCGCGGCCCGGCCGACCGGACCGGCCGGCTCGGCTTCGGCCGAGCGGCCGAAGCGAGCTGCCGCGGGGCGCCGCCCCTGCGGCTTAGTGCAAAACGCGGCCCCGCGGGGGGCCGCCTGTCACGCGGACGCGGCCGGGCTGCCGCGTCCCTCCCCGGTTCCGCGCGGCCGTGGAACCGGCCGCCGCCGCCGCGGCTTCAGCCGCGGCGGATTCCTCAACGGCGGCGCGCCGGGCGCCGCCGCCTCCGGCCGCCGGCGCCGCCGCCGCCTTCCGCGGGCCGCCAGAGTTGCTCCGGTGGCCCGTTTTGCCTCTCGTCTGCGCCATAGCTCCTCCCGGGGGCCGATCTTCACTACGGGATCTACGGATCGCCCCTTCCGCACGGTTCGTCGTCGTCCGCCAAATCCGCACAACAAAAAGATCGGCGTAGGGTTGCCGGGTCTTGTTCGTTAGATCCGCACCCTCCGCGTTAGTCATAAAATCATCGGGAGGGATTAAGGCAGCCACAATTTTATCCAAAAATAAAATTGTTCAAGTTTGATTCTTTAATTAAAAAGAATTAGATCACGGGAACGAATCACCAAGAAAAATAAAATCCCTACCTCGATGTCGCCGTCAGACGTGAGGTCGTCGCGGAATCGCTCGTCGCGGAAGGAGGGGATCGTCACGTCGTCGCGGAAGAGACGTTCGTCGCACTGCGGGAAAAACGTCGCGCCGACGATCTCCAGATCTAGAACAAACGGATTTAATTAATTAAATCCGTTGTCATTGAAATTAAAAAGGGAGAATTAAACGATCCGTTTCTCACCTTAGTTGCCGAACGAGGATCGACCGCGGAAGAAGAGGCGTCGCCGAAGAACGTCGCGGGTAGAGCTCGTCGACGTCGCAGATCACGATGTGTGTCGTCGAATTCCGGTCGCCGGCGTTCTTCGCGTTCTTCGCGAGGAGAGTGGAGGCTCAGAGAATTCGCACAACGATAGCAATCCTCCAAAATAGACAAGTTTGTCTATTTTATTAAATCGCCAACGAACGCAAACGCGTAAGTAACAACCCATTAAATTCTTTGAATTAATTCAATGAATGAAACAGCCCATTTAATTCACTAAATAAACCGCCCAATTAAATGGTCTGTTAAGAAATTAAAGAAAACGCACCGGTTGACTTTTCAGTTACTTTGACGGGTTTTCGCGGGTGCGTTACTTAGCGAAAGAAACGGTGGGGCTCGTGCGGGCCCCACCTCACAAATATCCTACCAAGAGGGTAGGATATTTCCGGATAGCACCCTATCCGCTTTAACTCAGCTCAAGTGGCTTTTAAGTGACTTCCAAGTGGCTTAAGTGAAATAAAATAAAGTTGTCGCACAACCTTTATTTTATTTCTGACTTAAAGCCCAAAATTTTAAAAACCACGGTTGAGCAAACGCAACTCCGGAAGAGGCGTTTCTAAGCAAATACCGGCGCTGTGATTTCATCGGTGCCCTCAGAATTCAATTCCGGGTACCGGTTCAAAAGATAGAATAACCCGCTCGTCCGTTCACTGAACGTACCCGAGCCAAACTTCGGAAATTGATTCCGGGCACACCGGGCCTCGGAATCAGGTGCCGTCTGAAGCTGCGCTCTTGTAAAATTCCAAAGAAAATTAAGAAAAAAATTTCCTTGAAATTTTCGGGTCTTTACATATAAAAAAAAAATAATTCTGACATATTATTTGTATGAGAAAACATAATAAATTAAATATAGTATAAGTAACTCATCCAAAATCCAAATTTATAAATAGAATTTTCTTCAATGATTATGAATTTTATTTTAAAATTTATTTTAACGAATATCATACAAAGGTTGAATTAAAATTATAAGATATAAATGAAATGAATGTTGTAAAAATTCTCAAAATTATTTTCCAAAGTCGAACTGTTTTCAAAATGAAACTAAAAAATAAATTACTCAATAATATCAAAAGATATATATTATAGAGTGGATAAAAATAATTTAATCATTAGAAAATTTTTAAATTACTGATATGGATTTAGTGAAACATGAAAAAATATCAATCATAAATTATTATGGGGTTTCAATAGTAAGAAATTATGGTATAGTTTAGCATAGTGATATAATCTCTCCCTGATAGTAAATCACATCATTTTTAATTATGTTGAGATCATGGTGGAGAAATCATGTTTATTTAATTTTTATGGTTCAATAGATTTTAATATTATGTAAATAAAAAAAATGTTTAAAAGTGTCAAAATAAATCCCAAATAAGTTTTTAAACACAATAAATATTGATGAATAAGTCACATCTTTAAAAAATATCATGATACCACCTACAATATTCAGCTCAAAAATTCAATGTGTATAATAGTTTATTTTCCCAAGGTTTTCATAATTTTTTTATCAATGTACATGATTATTAAGAAATAATGAAAAAGTAAAAAAATTTATCCAATAGCTACAATAAACATATTAAATAAAAAAATTATGCATATATTTTTTTCTTCTTTTTATAAACATTTAAACACTAATGTAGATAAAAAGATAAAAATATTATTAATGTGATTATAATTTGAAAAAAAACTACATGAATTAGAATTTATATATCTCATCAAATCCACAAAAATGAGACCCCTTATTCACATTTAGTATATACTCTATTGATAGCCTGATAATTAAAAAAAATTAACAATTGATTCAGGAATTATTAAGCTCAAGTATTATGTAACCATAGTTTAGAAAATGATAGGATGAATAAAGCTTCATCAGTTTGTAACTTCTGTTGATTATTGCTAATTGTATGACATCTTCTCTATCAATAATATATTGTGAAGAGAATCCCTAATTAGATACATCCGGGTGAATGATATGAATATATTATTCATTAAAATATATTTATTTACTATAAATAAGATATATGAATCAAAAATAAAATTATAATAAAGTTTTTAATTCATTATTCAATTGAAACTGAAATAATAAATGTAATGAAGGAAATAACTTGTTTATTCAATGGTATTCAACATCCCATTAAAGTATATCCCCCCTAGAGGTTACTCATTGTATTCTATAATATTTTTTAAGAAATTTACATTAAAAGTGAACGGAACATCATTATTGGGATATCGAATCTATATAGTACCCAAATATAAAATGTGAGTTATAATAAATTGTTTATCCCATTTAAAACAAATTTTTCCTAGGAAAATAATCAATTGAGAGTTTTATAATATTACCTTATCTCTAATATTTATTTTTTTTATTCAAAATCATATATCCATTCAAATATTTTGTTTTCTCCTTAAAAATCCTTTCATTTTCATAAAAATTAATTCTTTTCTCCTGTAACTCATGAAAAAATAGCTTACCCTCCTTTCTGGCCTCAAACAGATTTAAATTTCCGGATCTACCATCCAAAAAAACATTATTCTCAACCTCTCCAAGAAAATTAAGAGATTATCCAAAATTTATATATGATAACGCCCATATTGTAGTATTATAGATATTCTTATATTCCCAAATATAATAATCAGGCCTCATGATCCAATCATTACTATTTGGGTTAATAGTTATCTCGATAATATTATTGATCCAACATTTTTAAACTATCAACATACCATTAATTTTTGGGTGATATGGTCCTAAAAAATTATGACTTATCCCGTATATATAATCAAATAATCTATTGAAATATTATAGAAATGGTTACCTTGGACTATGAGAAAAAATTCATGATTCTAATTCCTAAAAAACCTATTATACATGAAAAACTCAGACACCACATTAGTATCATTGGTTCTTTCTAGAATAAAATTAATTTATTTTGAAAAATAATCATATCCATGGAAGATGTATATGAATCCAAAGTAATTTGGACAATTTCCCAAAAAGTATATTCCCATTATATTAAATACATAACAAAACAAAAATGATTGTTGTGGTATCTCATTTCCCTGAGTAGTGTATCCTTGTAATTGAAAAGCATAAAATGTCTTCCAATATTCAAGAGAATGATTGAAAATTGGGGGATAATATAACTATAAGTATAAAAACATTTATTGTGTCCCTATATAGCCCAAAGTGACCACAAAACGTTAAAATTTAGAAGAATTTTGGAACGATTTTATTTTTTGTATTTTGAAAGAATGTCATAAAAATATAGTAAATTCATAAATTATATAAGTAAGGACCATCCCAAACACATTTATTTAACTCACATATTAGTTTTGAAACATTTTTCATGGAACACCAGTGTGAAGTAATTTACCAGCTATTTAATTCATGATGTTTTAAATCCATTTAATTTTATCAATTGCATTAGAATTAAACTTCTCCCCATGAAAAACACATCAAGTTGGTTCAAAAATATTTCCCATGAAAATTTGGTAGGTATTATACTCAAATGGTTATCTATACCATTATCAATTTCAATCCTACCCATTTTCTCTATATAAAATTATTGAGGTAATAAAATCCATTTTTCCATCCATGTATTTTATTATGGTTTCTTGATGAGAAACTAGATAATATAATGATTAGTGAATCCCAAAATAGATAGATCCAAAGAGATTACTTTTAATATTATCGAGAGAAAATATAATAGCTAGAAATTATTCTATAGTTGTGGACTAATTGGATTTAGAAGAATCTGGAGTCCTAGAAGAATACATATTAACATGTTATTTTCTATCAACAATTTTTCCATGAAAAGAACTGAGAGAAAAATATAATGTATTTTTCATCATCTATGTGGAAAAACAATAATTTTGTGGTTTTACTCTATGTTGGGAAATAACATTCTTTAATAACAAATTGAAGGATTCCATACACTTATCATCAAAGGAAATAGTGATTTCATTTTGGAGTAATAGTATGAAAGGTAATGTAGTACAACTAATAAATATTATGAATATATTATAAAACCATGAATTTACAAGAAAATATCTACTATCATTAAAAATATTGTGAAAATGGAGTGAATTAATGATGAAAACATTAATCTTTTATAAAAAAAGTTCATCCTTTTAAACTTAATGCCAAATTAAAATTCCAATTTCAACTATAAAATGACATTTTAAATATTTCGGCACAAGGTTCTTCTTAATGAAAACTATAATTATAGCTATTAAACTTATTAAATGGATCTCAAAATATAAAACACAATTTCTAAAGTTATCTATAAAAACCTCTATTAATTCCTAATGAAATTTATAAAAAATTATAGGCATTCATATTTAGAAGGTGGAAAAAGAATTACAATTTTTGAGTTTCATTAACCGATAAGAAAAAGTTCTAAAAGGACATGTAAATATTGATTTGTTATGGTCTTTTAGAGATATATGAATATAGAACTATCTAAAAAGACTATCTAGGAATAAATAATGTGATTGACTAGTCAACCTATTAAGTATTTGATTATGACAAGATAAGGAAATTTTTTCCTTCATAGTCATTATGTTCATGATCATATAATCAATGCATACTCCCCACTTGATGGGTTATATTTAAGGAAATAACTCTTTCAATTAATTTTTTATAACTGTGAATCCTCCCTTTTTGGGAATGATTTTATCTAGACATACCAATTGACTATCATAAATGCGTTAGATTATACTAGTATTCAATAAGGTAGTGAATTCATTATTAACTGCTTCAAAAAGAGTATGATTCAATATTTTTTTGATATATTTAATAGGTTTCAAATCTTCCTCTATAAGATTACTACAAAAGAACACTGAATGATACATTCAAATTAAATCCTCTAAATACCAGACCATTTCCTTTTTATTCATCAAAATGAACACTAGGTGTTTATTGTCATTCTCACTAGTCAACCTACATTCATTTATAATGGGAAATTTTGGTTCTTATCCAAAGTAATTATATTATAAATTTATAGTTAAAGGATAGAGTTCAAGAGTAGATGGATTTTATTTTTTATATAAATAATCTTTTAGGTTCCTTATGAGTTCATTTTCATCCATAAATACTTCCTTATGAATTAAGGACTCCCAAACTCCAAAACTAGAAGTACATTAATATTCAACAATAAAATTTTTATCATCAATAAAATAATTTTATGGTTCAATTTTACATATATGAGTACAAATTTAATTTAAATTTTGAGTAGAATAAAATTAAATTTCAATATAACAAAAATGTTTTTAGTTATTAAATTAAAACTATAAACATGACATCATGATTAGAAATATTTAAGAAAACCCTCATCATTTATAGTATCAAATTGTTAAAAAGACATTACTCATAAAATCATCTAAAATTCCATAATAGAATATAGTTTTCCAAATAAACTTATTAAATTTTAGATTCATAATAAAAAATAGAATTTATATAAGAAAAAACATCTTTAGTAAACAACATCTCATTTCTATGATATAGTACATTTATTAAATATTCCAAAGGCTTTTTTTAAAGCAATATACAAGAACAACTCTGTGAAAAAGTAGTTAATCATATTAAATTTGTGTGTGGAATGGTATTCCCACAATTTTCTAAATGATTAGATAATTTTAAAATTAACCACATTACATCCAAAATCAAAATAAAAATTAGCTTTATAAACATTGATAATCACCTGAGAAATTTTTATGAATGTTATTCCTAAAATTAATATTTAATTTGAACTAAAAAAAATCTTACTTGTTTTGTAAATAAAAATTACAAGGTAAAAATAAATCGTTAACCCTTACAAAAAATCATCAATAATTTATTTTTTTGCTTTGATAATATCATATTAGCTACTTGTAAAAAAATTCCAGATTTATAGGGATCTCAAAAAAGTATAGAAAACTATGTAGAATATGTAATCACATTTATGGGGTCACCTATATTAGTCATCACATCATATAGATCATGACTTCCAATGACACGTCAAATAAAAAATAATCATGGATACTTGAATTTAATAAACATATGGTGTTGAATCATGGAAGAAACATTTTACCCAATTTAATAGTATTCCCTCTATTTAAATTATTTTGTGGGTAGACATATAGTTAATGAATTTTTAAAAATGATGTATTTGTTTCACAGTATCTCTAAAATGGATGTAAACAAGGACTTATTTAAAATTGTCATGAAATTACTTTTACAATTCAGTTTCAAAATTATTTTCAATATGTGGGGCTCCTAAAGGATATGGTAGAGATACCTATAAATTTTCAGATCATCATTATTTTTATTCCATTTTTAATAGTTCTGTAGGTCCCTAAATTCCATAAATGTTCTTTAAAAATGGATTTATTTCTTGTTTTTGAATTTTAGTTTTCAATAGGTGACTATAAATTTTGTTATTTCTAAGATTCATTAGGATATTTTACATTTTCATCAGGTTGTAAAACAATTTTAACATGTGGTAAAATAATTTCAGCAAGTGTTTTTTCCACTACATTATGTGATTTAAAATTTCATTTAGATTTTTGAAAATTCTTTATGGATCTTGTTAAATGGTTTCATAATGGGTATTAGGTATCTATATTATATACCTCAAGACTAGTTATCTATAATTGTATTTTATTTTTGTTTCACTTTATATTTGGATGTAAAACATTCAGTTTTTTTATTATTCAGAACACGAATTTAATTTTCCATTTGACCCATTTGGGTAAGAATGTTTTTTAGATATTTTTTTATTATTGTCAAAAATAATATTTTTTATTCATTTTTTTATGGATTGAATGATTTATTTTAATTTTTTTCATACTTTAAAAATTAAATAAATTTGAAAATTTTCTACTGTATTGGTCTACAAATTGATATTGGTTATACCTTTTCTATTTATTGAATGTTTGGTGTTTCAAATTCCCATTAGGTACTTATTCGTACTATAACTACTGATTTGTTGGTTATTCTATCATTGGATTATGTAATTAATATATTGAAATGGCCAAAATACAATTTTTTGATTAAAAAATCCTTTAAGGGTATTTTGGAAAGTATTTCTTAGGAAACCCAATTATATGATTAAAATGTTAAATTTAGTTGTGGACAACGATCATTAATATGATCAATGGTAGAACAGATTCCATTTGTATATCACTTTGATAAACCAGTTTAAAATGTGATTGATAAGTATTGGAGTTAGTTAAAATATACTGTAGAATTATTTCATGTTCACTCAACTAGTTTTCTACATGGATATTGTTATAATTGTATTTATATACTCCCATGGACAGCATAAAATTGATTATAACGTTAGTAAATATATTTTGTGAATTTTGGGAAATGTTTTTATTTAGATTCCTATCATCAATGGGAGTTTTATCAACTAAATATCTTCATGTAGTATCAGTAATCATAGTCTTATACATGAAAACCAATCCTTTAAAAAATATTTTATGAGGAGATTTTTAGAAATATGTTTGTAGGGGAAGCTATAGAAAAGAATCAAAAATATATCCCAATAATCCTGATGAGTCAACCATTTGATATACCTAATTCTATAGATATCCTTCCTATGATAGGTAGTCCAAAAGGCTAGTAAATTATTTTTTCAACGATATTCTAATATTGATGAAAAAAAATCTATGGCAGTTTTTGTGATTACTATAACCACTCCTTTTTCAAATTTGTCCACTAAAATAAAAAAGCCATCATTTTTATTTGATACTCACTTAACCCGTGGGAATTGGTGGTGATATACACAATGTGAAATTCTTTTTGGTTCATGTGAGGGTCCTCTCATTACAAAAACTAATGTTTTTTAGAAGATGGATTAATCATTATCTTTAGTTAAATCCCATGAGAAGTCTGAAGATTTACTAAATATTTCAATGGGTTTTTTAAATCAAGAGTGGTGATCTCTTTTAAGGATATATGATCCAACATGTGTTTTATGTTTTACAAATAAACAATTTTTATATAAATTAGTCTTTTTGATTATTTCTGCATTGTTTGTATTGTATTTAATTCTCAAACACTATAAAAGTTTTATTTTTTGTCACTAATTTTAGGTTCAAAAGAATGTATGATTATTATTTTTAATAATTTTCTATTTTTTTTGACACATAGGATATTTTTAAAAAGAATGATTTTTTAGTTTATATTAATTTACTTTATGGATATAAATAATTATTTTAATTCTTTTTAAACCTCATAAAAGACTCCCAAGTAAAAATAATTGATTAAAGGGTTTTTCCAATATATTTAAACTAACGTCAAACCCTGAAACCTATACATTTTAGTAATGTAGCATCCAAGGTGTTATCTAAGAAATACATACTTATAAGGGTTAATTTTACACCACTTTTATTTTCTAATTTTATATTTTTTTATTGATTTGGAAGTGTTAAGAAAAACTACAGAAAAAACAAGATCTGCAACAAAAAATTAATTAGTAAAATAGATGAAATAAATAAAAAAAAGATAAATTAAAAATAAAAACAGAATTTCCGACAATAGAAAAAATCATCCGAACTAGTAATTCATATATATCTATTTATCTATATTATTTTTTATGGTTTTCAAAAATTTAATTATTTTAATGCTTGACTAATATATCAGATCTTGAATCTCATTAATTTAAATAAAATGTGACTATAACTAATATTTTTTAATAATAACTAATTTACATAGGAGTTATTTAATTCAATCTATGATCATCTTTATCTACAGAAGGATAACACTCACTAAAATAATAAATCATTGTTTTTATAGTTTTCAAAACTCTAATTATTTTATGTAAACATAGAAATATCAAATTATACATCTCTTTCAATTAACTAAAATGATAATATAATTTATATATAGAAATTGGAACTACAGTATGAATAAGTTGGTTAATGCACTCTTTGATCATCTAGATTAAAGGGACCATCAACACATTCTATAATATATGTAATTCAATAAAATATATTGAAATTTAAACACATTTATTCTCATTAAAACTCTAACAAATCTCTAATTAATGATATTTATTCCGATATTATCGCATTTTAATTATAAATGAGTCATAATTATAATGGGTGAAAAATTAATAACAAACTAATAGATGAATAAAACTACAATAACTAATTTCCTTTTCCAATTTTATGATTTTTCTATGAATTGCATTCAAAAAAAAATGAAACTGAGAACTTATAAATCATTTAATATAAGAATAAACTATATTTTCGAATATGATATTTATCATGGAATATCATATGAGTGGTAGATCTCTTTAACATTCATCTTTATTAGCTCTCAGAGTTGAAATTTCTTCGAAGAATGTCTCCTGGTTTAGATCATTTAACTTCTTCAAAAATCCATATATATTTTTATTGGTCCTTTCATTCATCCCAAATGAAACCCTTCATGTAATTTTTTATAATTTCAAAATAATTATGATGTATCATTTATAAATTCAAATTTTGAGAATCAATAGATATGTTTATTTTCTTATTCTTTTCATTCTAACACTTCTTTGTCACTTGCATGTGAAATGATCTTACATGATTACAACCATTTAATTGATTAAATTTTTTTTCACAGTCTTGATCAAATATAAACTAATTATATGAAACAAGGATAAAAGATAGACATTCTAAATATTATTTATTCATGAAATTCTTTAAATAGTGATGTACTCAAGATTTATATTTGGCGAAATATTCATTGAAAATCCCAAGAAAAAACAACTCCATCGCATGGAAAAAATTGAACCAGACATTAATCTATTAACTTCATGTAGTGTATCCTTGTCAACATTACATTAGAATCACGAGCTTCACAAACTATACATTCCATGTCAGTACCTCATAGGTAACTGAATGATCACTGGGTGTGTCAAATTTTATATCTATATAGCCTATGGTATCAAAAACATAAAATCCATTCATCGTCAAACAAACCTAAAAGAAATAAATTACCACAAAAAATGGATCTCAAGAAAAATGAACACAAATATTTGATACATATTTGAATATCCAAATCGACACTAGGTCATATATGGCAGACCCAGATCCCAATTTATACTCATGTTCATTTTCTCTAAAATTCCATCATACCTAAAAGTTCATCATATAGTATTATTTAAGCTTCATCCTAAATATTTAGTCCTTAGCATTAGGTTTGGGTCATCATAATTATCATTGATTCAACCAAATGTAGTTTTAACTTGAATGTAATCACGAATAATGATTCGATGTTTGTGGCTTTGATCATTGTTGAAAATAATGGTTACGAAATCCTCGAATTTTTCTTTGAATGGAGACGACTTGGAATTGGGTAAAATCAACTAACAGATCATAGGCTTCGGTTTTGAAAATCATAGAAGAAAAATTACCCTTTATGAAATTTTTCTTGTGAATAAATAAATATTAACTAACTGGATTCCCTTGAAAATATCATATGAAAATGAAAATATCTAACTCTAATGGACCACATGAATTTGGTTATAGATCACCTTCATAAAAATATCTAATGAATCAATTTAAAATATTTTCTTACATGAATTAATAATATCTTACATTGTCATCAAATTAAAATTGTTTTAGTTTCATTACAATAGAAATTTGAAATATATATTACAAAAAATAGTAAATATTTATTAACAGAATTAAAATTAAATACTAAATATAATTCACATCAAATTATAAACTAATTAAATAATTAGATAAATAATGAAAAGTTAATAATTAATAATGAAAAGAAAGAGACTACATAGACTCTAAAATATTATGTTATTTGAATAATTTTAAAAGTAATACAATCTATAATTAAATAATAATATATAAAAATAATTCAAAAGAAAAATTAAATTAACAAAACATAAAATTAATCAATGACATTGATATGATAGTTTTAAAAATATTGTGAATTATAAATAATAATATCAATTTTATTTAAATAAATTGAAACATTAATTAGACATAAAATCATTATTTTTAAAGTTATATTATTTATGCAATAGACAAACATGGATGTAAAATGACTAACTGAAATATTAATTTAAAATAATAATACTAATTAAATTAAATATATTATTTGATAAAATAAATCAATATTCATCCAAATAATATACCTATAACTAAATTTTATACAAGGTAAGGAATCTATGAATTCATATCGAGGTTGTTCTTTCTTACTAGTTACCCCACCATCATTATTGATTTATTAAATAGATTCATTGGAGATTAAGTTGATCAATTTTTTTTAAAGATAATAGATGTTTTTGTTAAATATACAATGGAAAATGAAAATCAGGATGTTCACATGATTATTTTTCTAAATTTACTCTCGAAAAAATAGCATACAATATTTATAATGTGTAATCTTTAGAGACAAAAAGATTAATTTTTGGTTCATATGTCTCAATAAAGATTATATTGGTGGATCATTGAATAATAAAACTTATTTAAAATGGTCCTATACTAATCACTATAACTAAAATTTATATTTAACTCAGTTTTAATGGTTATTATTGGCTCTATTCAAAAAAAAATCATAGTTACATAATATAAACAACATGTTTTCTTGGAATAGAACCATATTCATTTGGTCAGATGAATGTTATGGAAATATCAACAAACTAAAGGGAAGGATGGTCAGTTAACATATGATTACTTTTCAATATTGTGGATAAGGGTTTGTAATCTATAACTATGCATTAAATAAGATATTGATAATTTTTCTCATGTATATTTATACAGTGATAGATTATGTCTCACGATGATTAGTGATTCATGAGAAAAATTACCCAACTCATGATTTGAAGTAAGCTACATTAATTTTCCATTGTTTATAGGAAGGAGTTATATTTTAAGAGTAATGTATGATTTATATAATCAACCAAAATAATTAATTTATATTTATATAGATATATATTTGAATAAGATAAATATAATATGGTTAGTGTTGATTGGTGATTATGAGTACTTAGTAGTTTACCATAATGGAAAATTGAAAAAAAATTAGATGATCTGAGTCAAAATGATATTGATATATTTTCTATGGAGAGGATAAAAAATGTTACAATATTTATATATTTTCAATGAATGAGACAAGAAATAATTATGAATATAAAGAAATATTATCTTTACCAATTTAGCGTTAAAACTTATATCTACGTAATGATTAAATATGTGAAAAATGAAGATATATATCTAAAGAAGAAGTAGATAGATGTGTTTGATTTAAACCTTGATTGTGATCGAATGATTAGTTTTGGAAATCATGTATTTTTTTCATCCATGTAATTTTTAATAAAGTAGTATTTGGATGAGGTCTATAGTTCATCATTTTTTATTTATACTATATGTAAAAAAATTTTATAAAGATATAAAGGAGAATTTACGGTTCGATAACATGAAGAGTGATATTTTAAATTATATATCGTTGTGGATGGTTTTTTAGAATGTTTTGTTTGATAGTTAAATCTAGAAGTTGATATCCCTGTAGTTTTCAATACAATAATTAAAATTAAATAACATCACCTTGGATTTATATATTAGACTCCAGAAAACATCTAATGCTCATACTGTTATTTGTGTTGTAGTCAATCACCTTATGAGTTGAACACACATTATTTATATTTATCATATTTCTCTCTTGATAAAAATTTAATTAAATATAATAAATAACTTGTATTGTTTCATGGATTGCCTCATTTAATTGTATCATATCTGGATCTCATGTTTTCATTGATGAACTGAATAAGACATTACCATGATCTACATAGAGAATTGATTTTAAATTCAACTTATCATCCTTAGATAGATGGTCAGATTTAGATGACAAATTAAACCCCTAGTTATATACTAAGGTAGTGTTTTATGGAGTTCAAATGTGTTAGAGAATAAATAATTCATCACATTTAGTTTTCATACAATAATATATTTAAAATCGATCATTCTAATGTATCTATTAGAATCCCTCTATGTAAAGAACTGTAAAAGTATTGTTTTCTAGGATGATGATAGATAGAGGAAGCTATTGGAGATTCAATTAGTTGACTAAATGGTATAAAAACTCATATCCACTAAATAACATATCTTGGAATCTCAAAGATGATTGTAAATATATAGTGACATTCATTAACATGGTTTCAAAATTAATGTTGATGAGAAGATATTTTTATGATTTTTTTCATGGAAAATGTATGTAGTATTCAAATGTAAGTGAAATTGTAGTACTAGGTATGTTTTACTTTTCAGGACTCTTTATATTATAGGGATTATAGAATAAATTGTGGAACTTCCATTTAATCTTTCTCAATTTCATGATTTTTTCAATATATATATCTTTGGGAAGTGCATATTTAATCCATAACATGCACACAAAAAATGGTTGTAACACTATAGAATAAAATTTCATATGATAAATAATTATTATAATCATGAATCATGACGTCAAAGTTCTATAAAATAGGACTTCAACATTGGTTAGTGTTCACTAGAGGAATCAAAAATTCAAATTTGCTACTTGGGATCATGATGATGCAATGAAATAGGGATACCCTCATTTGTTTTTCTCAAATTGAAATAATTTCAATGCCAAAATTAATTTTTATGGTGGTATAACATTACTACATAATATTTTAGAAGTATTTTTGTACAAATAAATTTACTTTCCTCAATAGCTTACATTACTCGAAACATTGAGGTTTTAACATACCACAATATACAATTACATTTTTTATTTAAACATGAATTGTTTATCTGTGAAACTAAATGTGGAAATATGATTAGAAATAACAATATTATTAAACATATATATAGGTGCTACTCAATAATAATATTTTTTTGAAATTCTTTAGAAATAAGTACTCAATTTTTAATGATTTATTTTTATTCTTCAAAATATCATTTTGTTGGAAATTTTTTTATATATATTTTTTCCATTGAACATAAAATATAAGTTCTATAACTTTTAGAACATTTATATCCAATAATTAACATCACATTTTAAATCAATAACTAAAATAAAAATACGGTTATATTTTGGAATTTTCATAAAATATATTTATTTTTTATTAAATAGTAAAAATACCTATTTGTGGAAAACATTCATTTCATTTCATGGAAAAAACAATAATATATTTTATTTTTATTCTAAATTATTAAAAATATATTTTATCTATAAATAATATAATATAATACATACAAATCATTATTATACATGATATTGGTATAAATCTACTTTTTTCATAATTTTTTTCAAAAACAAATTTTTAGTTACACTTTGATGGATACCTATAAAATGAATTTATACTACTTATAGAAATTTTATTTACTAAAATTAAATCCATATTTTGAAAATTTATATTTTATATTATTTAATAGTTCAACTTAATTTATTGTAATAAATAATAGTAAAAATAGTAAAAACAATGTTTGTGCATATGTTTGCATTAATCCTCCACACAC
This sequence comes from Viscum album, assembly GCA_963277665.1. NCBI lineage: Eukaryota > Viridiplantae > Streptophyta > Magnoliopsida > Santalales > Viscaceae > Viscum > Viscum album. The sequence goes on along the minus strand of OY728164.1, from coordinate 847,072,205 downwards.
TAATGTAATGTTTTTTTCATTTCTAGATCACATGGATAATATATATATAAAAGATATAATTTTATATTAACAATAAAATGATTATTATTTATGATAAAATAATATATCTTATTTCCATCATGATAGTTGAAAAATGAAAATGTTAGTCCTGTGTATGTTGGCCTACGATCTCCATGATTTAAAAATAGTTCATTTTTCATAAACATATTCAATAATTGGATTTAAAATTATATTTTACAAAAAAGATGTTATATTTGTCATTATTATAAAATTATATATGATGAAATAATTATATCATTGATCATAGTTAACCTTCCAAAATCATTATAGACTTATTGGCCAAATATCATCAAAATGTCTGATGTGATCAAAATTGACTATGTAATTGAATATAACATAGATTTAAATAAAAAAAATATAATGTTAAAATTAAAATTTTTTATTATGAGATTAAATAAATTTCTAAATTTTTTATTTATGAAGATATATAATAAACATAATTAGTCAGACTCAAGGTAATGGATTTATCATACGATCTTATTACTGATTGGAAATAATTATGGTCAAGCCGTGATGATGAAATATTATTGTTTATTTCACAATTATCACATTAGTTTTATTCCCTTATCGTTATTTATTAAAATTAATTATTTTAATTTTATTTTCCTCTCTGTAACTTGTAGGATCTTATGTTATTGGTATGTTGATGTTTTCAATGGTATTTGAGTTATTTTATTTGGTGGATGAGGAAAACCTCTAATAGATAATAATACTATAATATTGTTAGATAGAATAATTAAAAGGGTTCTTTGTATATGTTTTTTAAGTCTTCATTTGTGTCATGGGTGTCTGGAAGCATTTTTGGAGCACTTGGATCTAAAACCTCTATCTTCAGAATGTTTGGAGACCCACATTGTTAACATATAGTTAGTGATAAACATGTACCCAACCATGAAATAATATAGTGTTGTCACATGTATTTTTATTTCATTTACCTCATTCTTCATTAACATGAGAAACTCATTAGATTATTCTGATGGTTAACTACATGGTATTCATATCATTTTTCTATCTATAAACTTAGTTATTCGAGGGGGTGACACATTAGATAGTTATAAGAACACAATGTGGGGAAGTCTTGTTAGAACACATGTATATACCATTTGAGGTGTGTCTCTTAGAATGAGTGAGATATAAATTTGCATAAGGATGAAAAAATTAGTGTCTAAAACATGATCACCTTAAAAAAGGTAAAACATCAATTTTATCCTTGAGGACTTTTACTTTATTTCTCTTTTTCTTATCCCTTATTCCTTATGAACAACGCCACTCAATCTTTATTTTATCTTCCTTCATAGGAATTAATGTTTCTATAATTTTTGCAGTTGGATTAAAGTGTCATCAGTTGCATTGGATCATCAATTTGTATTCTATCTATCCACTTGATTATTTTCACAATATATCATACCATGTCGGATATTATATCCCTCTAACATAATTTTCCAAATTTTTAATGAATTTGAATATTATTCTAATTTATCTCATTACAAACTAAATAAATTTTTGATAATGGATGAGTAAGTCTTAATTTTTACATGTTATTTGTGTTTATTATTATAAAAAATAAACTATCATCATTTATGAATTATAATGTCGTGTCACATGCTGAGAATTTACTTGATTAAGTTATAAATTTTGTAAACCCTTAATATTAATAGTTTAGGTCGTGGCCTATACTTTTGTTAGAACTTTTGATATTTTTATAGGTTTGTGGAATAAAATTATATAACCCAATAGTTTATATAAGATTAGTAATACATTTTGGATATTCATTATATTTATTATGATTTTCTCTTAAGTGTTAAATGATAATAATTGAATGGAATAAATTTTAATGGGGAATATATTATTACATCATTCATGTTAAATTATGAGTTGTACAATTTTGATAATAATTATATGAATAATAGGTTAGACACATATTATTTTATTATGATTACATTGTTTCCAAATTAATCATACACCCTCCTATGGTGTGGTTGCTTATTTATTTTGATAGAATAGAATAATGATTGTATAATAAAATGGATTTTTTCACATGGAGTATATACTTATTATATTTAATTTTTCATTTTGTTACATAATAATTGATAGATACTAAGATTTATTAGATAATTAATTGGATTGGATCATAAGATACATTGATTGAAATGGTTATAAATGGTTTAATAATGATGTTTACGGTACAAATAATAAATTATTTATTTTGATCATCAGACATAACCATACTCCCCACATGATATTAAAGTCATCATTGTATGACATGATTTTCAATGTTAATTAATTTCGATCATAGGTCATGACATTACTTGTCAAATAGAATTAAATTCCACATCATAATATGCGGTGTCACTCATTTTTAAGGAGAATCATAGGACAAGATGTTCCACAACAAAGGAAGTGGAATTACTCATCATTGAAATAACAATTGTTCTTTTCAAATTGAAATCATAGTATATGGGGATCCTTATTATTTATATTAAACCACCAGATAATTATTTCCTCATAAATTATTAATAAAAATTGGATGTGATAAATTTTTATTTATCCTATTGAAATAGTTGGAGTTGGTGCTCGATGTTCCTATAACATATATGTTTGGATGAATTTTCACTGATTGAATGTGAAAATACCTAACTATTATCATTATAAATAGATTTCATGGTCATATTCCTTATGTCTATGATTAAACTAATATATATACATATATGATGTAATATGTGTTACCTTTTCATATTCTTCTAAAGAAGGTAGACTTCTCAAGGCATAACATGATGAACATGAACAATGTATAAGTTGTATTTCCATTACATAATTACCTTGGATATACTTTCAGACCACGTTATTTTATATTGATGAACTAAATTTCATTAGACATAATTTTTTGGGGAATATTGATCTTTACTCACACTATATATAGGCATATGTTTGGTACCTAGAATGATTTCCTGACTATATGTTAGGACTTGTCTCATGCTTCATTGACATTTTTATTTACGGACAAAGCCATGAGATAGGATATGGGGGAAAACATGTACTCCGGATATCTAATATTGTTGGAGTCATTATTTATTTACTCTTTTTCATTATATACCAATCATATGTATTACATGTCTAATTATGAATTCCCAATATTAAGGGCTTATCTTGTTCATTCATGGATAAATTATTATGTACTTTTCTGTATATTAATTTATTATTACTCATTAGTTATAATTATATTCCATATTTTTATTTATTAATTATTTATCAATGATTATTAAATATCCAAAGGGTATTTTATTCCCCCTATTCCACCTTTAGACCCTCACTTCTAGTTTGTAGCTTCAAAATTATACTAAGGTATGATTGCGGCATTGTGACCAACATGTGAAGATATTGATATTGACTGAACCAGGTTTGTATGTGAAATTATTTTTATTATCGATAGATTTTCATTTATTATTATTTTAGGATTATAGATAGAAGACTAGGAACATTTCATAACATGGTATATAAAATGTGATTAGGTATGGCCATCCCATGAATGTGTGAAAGATAATTTTTCCAATGTTATTAATTTTTCTCAGATTTTCCACTATTACCATTTATTAGGATAACATATTTTCTCTCATTGATTTAATTTCAGTGGCTAAGAATTTATGATATTTATCTATTTTCTTGATATGGAAAGACGAGGGGTGAGTTAATTCATCATTTTAGGAACATAAGGTTCAAATTTCATTAGAATACTTGTCTTTACACCATGACTTTGTGATTATGTTCCATGATTATTAGTATTCCATGATTATACAATTGTGTAGTATGCTCAAATATAAAACATAGTTCCATTATTATTTATAATTATAATTTTATTTTTTTACTGGGGTGATATCTTCCTTTATATGGTTATGATTTAATTATTATTAAATAAAGTTTCAAAATCAACCCAAAAGGCCATATATATTCATAGTGGAATTATATTTAATAAAGATATGAATATGTAATGACATGGAATGATTTTGAAAAAAAATAATTGAAATAAACTTGTTAGTTTTTAATAGTTTCATTACATTGTGTATAAATTTTTATTTATTGGTATGTCAACTATATCATTTAAAAGAAACCACCTTCATATATGTTTATTATAGATGGATAAAATAAAATACTATGATATATTTAACATGAACCAGGTGCCTGAGTTTTATCATCATATTACTAATTATATATCCAAACTAAGGGTGTGTTTATGTTATTATAAATTAGAATATTAATTGGTTGTAATTAAATGGTATTCTGATAGTAATTAAAAAAGTTCAAAATCAATAAATTGGGAGTCGATGCCAATATAACCAACCCGGGGTTTTCTTTAAATTTCCCTTATAAGTTTCCATTAAATTTATATTCCTTTGTACCAAACCATTCATATATTTTGAATGAAAAATAGTGATTCTTATTTAATGATTCAATAACCAACTATATGTTTTTTCATATAATTGTGTGGTCAAATCTAAAAAAACCTATTCCCTTTAAAATGATATATGAATTCTTGTGTTATTTTTATGTTGAATAACATGAAGAATTTTTTAATTATATTTTAGTTAATATATATCGGTATTTTTTCGATATATTGTGTGTAAAACATTATTTAAAAATTCCCAATTATGAGAAACTGTGGATAAATAATATTTTAAAGGTACATTTTGGGATAATTTTCTTATAAAACTACATGGTTGTAGGTTAATAGAGTTACGAGTGTATCTTGTAAGATTTTCAAATTTATAATTGATAATAAAATCTTCAATTTTCAGAGCCACATTAATGTATGATAAAATTAATTATGTAAAATGTATTAACATAAAAACATCAGAGGTATAGATCATGGTAGACCCTCAACAAAATGTTTATTTTAATTTTTCTATATGTGTTTCCATGGATGTGAATGTTGAAATTTAAAATATATTATTGAGGCATTCATATGTTGTGTTCATGGACATAGTTTCCATTTAGGAATTATTCTAGTTATCAGGCTTATGCTTTAGGATTTAGTGATGGATAATCATATTTGTGTAATTTCATTTAAAATAAAAAATTAATCTACTTTTTTGAAAAGTTTATAAGAATGTTATGTTATAATCATAGACTATTTGAGTCATTTATGAATCTTTTCGATGAAGCCACACCCTCGGAAAGGTGGTGGTTGACTAGTAATTTTAATATGAAGGGGTATTACTATAATTATATTCTTGGTGAGTGTCAACTCTAATTATTGTTATGTTGGTGTTGTGACCCACTTTTCAAGTGTATAGTTTGGTTGATGCATGGAAGGTGATGTAATTATGCCTATATTGGTAGATTATGACCATTGTGGTTTAATGAACCATTTTATTCCCGTTAATTTTACATATTTAACGATATTTGTTTGTATTATTGGATTTCATACAATAAAGGAATCAAATTTGTATATTGTTATCATTTGAAAGACATTGTGATATATGAAAACCCCTAGTGGCCCAGTTTGGATATTTGATTAGTGGGGATTGGTAGGAGACCAAGATTCACTTAGTTTTGAATCAAACCTTAGTGACTTGGTGGTAAATATGATTAAGGTAAAAATATGGGAGGGTTTTATTGGGTTTATAGATTCTTTTTTAGATATCAGTCATGGTGGTAAACTTGTTTCTAAACCAATGTAGGAACTGTGATCATGTTTTGTAATGTAGGTGTATTTATGACTTAATTTCACAATGACGAACATAGTTTTCTAGGTATCAATTCTGGATGTGATGGAAAGGATTGTTTGTGTTCCTACCCATGTTAAATAGTTGTTGTGCATTTGGTGATTTTCCTTCTAAAACAATATTGTCTGTTAGGCATTTTTTCCATAAAAAATGGCACATGTATTTGCCCAATCAATAATAGAAGTTCCATGGGCCCCCCAAGAATGTTAAAACTAACATTATTTTTTGAATTCTAATTTTGTTCTTGTTTTTGGATGACTCACAAGAGTTTGATTTAGGTATTTATCAGGTGGTATAATATTTTAATACTGTTGTGGGTGAATTTGATATATCATTCATAAACAATTAGAACACATCCCTATAATTTTTATTATGTTATGGGTGAATCTGAAATTATAAAACCATCAAATGAATTAGGAAAATATGGATCTCTCCTTAGATAAAAAATAGTATAATTGGGAGTGAACCTAGATAAGTAAAAGATATAATCCACTCTGTTAGTTTTTTGAGTAATTCCTGACAATAATGATGATATAGGAAGTAAAGCCAATTAACTATGGTATTATCTATAATAATACTTAAATACTAGAGAAATTATTTTATATTCTTATGTTTATTGAAAAAATATATGTCATATCTTAATGTTACGCTCTCATAGATCATGTTCTTTGATTATTTTATGATTGAAGTATTATGAATTTTTGAACAATATGAATAGACTCGTGATAATAATATATGATATGATTTCTATGGATTTCATATTTCATTTTTAGATTCACATAACCTTATCCTCATGTTATGTTAATGTATCTCTCTTCTTTTTCCACATTGGGCTTCAAATCTCATCATTTAATATGCTTCATTCACATAGGTTATGTATAAAGGTTCTATATATTATATGTCGTAAAATGGTAAAATTTATGAAGAATATTGACAGGGATTTTCTATCTTACACTTGGATTTTATTATCCAAATTTCTATAAATAATATGAATATATTATTTGAGAATGGATGATTATTCTATTTAAGGAATATTCATCTTGGAATATATAATATTTGTGTTTGAAATGTATGGTTCATTATATCCACAATATAACATGTTTCATTTTCTATCACCACCATACATGGCCATATATATGAACCATATTAATGAATAAATATTATGTTTTGGATATCATTATTTTTTTTGGAATAAAGAAATCATGAACATAATAATGATTTAGTAAATAAATGATCCTTGTCAATTTAATCATTTAAAATAAGTGTACTATGAGTATATTATTTTACAAAAATTATATAAAATTTTCATATGAAATATTTATCCTTAAGATTCCATAAAGTAATTTTAATATTATATACATAAACCATAAATCGGACCATTATTCTTATGGTATAATGGAATTATAATAAAACCACAAAACAATCATTCATCAAATCATGATAACATACTGTTTAGGTTTGTTTAACCACTTAATTGAATAATTCTATAATTTTATATCATGAATTACTATAGAAACATAATTAATTTTTTAATATATAATAATGGTGTAAATAAAAACATTATTGTTTTTAAAAATTTATATCAATGTTTAATTCCCTAATTAATTAAATAATCTTTGATCATAAGTAATCACTGATACAAGCATCTTATCGACTTTACATTCAAGAATAATGATTTAAAAGTCATAAATATAATTCTAAACATAACAAATACGAATAAATAATCATTAATATTAGTTTTAAGGACCAATTAATGTTAACATTTTAATGTATAAGGAACACAAACACAACTATTCTAAAACTAGTGTAAATGATCAAAACTATTAATAAATCATGTGGAATGAAATTATTAAAATTATATGGATATTTAAGATTAATGATGTGTATAAATAAAAATGGATATGATAATGTTTCTAAATTAATTTATGAATACATCAATTATTGTTATATTAGAGGTTAAATTATATTTTTGGAATTGAGATATTAAGGATAGGATATTCTTTTTAAATTTCTCTCATTGAGATATATTTGGTATTATTCATGAAATTTAATTTTATTAGTTTACATACTGCATATTGGAAATATCATATTAGTAATTACCTCTTAAAAATTATAATTTATGTTCAATTATAATCTCCCTCTTTTAAGGGACTCTTAAAAATGTGTTACTCAAGCCACAAGAGTTTTCTTGGTCTCAATTCTTATTTTTTGAAGCATGTTATGTGTTTGGAACCATGTTATCTATGTATACTGTATTGATGTCACATTAATATATATATTTTAGAATCCATTTACTTCATGGGATACACTAGAAAAATAATTTTCACCTATTTAGGTGGCAATTAATAGAGTCATCTCCCAACTAGAAATGATTTATAGTAACTAATATCCACTCCATTGAGTTATAATGTTTTATTTTGAACAATGTTCATCCATGCATGGATTATCCCAATCTAATTCATTATTTTATTTTGTAAAAGTCATTAGTGAAAATAATTTTTAATGAAAATAATGTTTTATTAATCCTTTTACAACAAATAATTTTAGAAATGTTTTTTTAATAAAATTAAAAAGGTTCTCCCCCTTTACATTCATATTATTTTTCATACTGATTAAATTTGTTCTTGAATAATATTTACTATTATTAGTGCCCTATTATTGATTATTATTTTTATTTGAAATGAATTTCAGATACTTTTCACCTGACCCTTTTAAATATACATTACGAAGAGTTCTTCAATGTACTATTTTACATTATTCAATAATACATCATTTGTTTTGTACAATACTCTCCTTTACCAGTGTTAAATAAAATAATTTATAAATGAAACCTTTATAAGTGATGGAAAAAATAAACGATAAAGGGTACTTTTTATTAGTTATAAAAAACTCTAATAAAAGGCACCCTTCATCATTTATATTTTAGTGTTGATAAATGTGGATGTCTTTATCAGGTCATTTTTCAACTATTGATAAAAGGAACATTAATCAATGTATTTTTATTAATTTCAATTACCAATTCTATTAGTGCATTAAAAAAGGGAAGATAATGGTTACCTTTTACTAGTGGAGAAAAAAGTGATGAAAAAACCACCTTATCGTAACTTTTTACTATAGCTAATAAAACTAACCATTATCAGTTCATTAAAGAATAGATACTAGGTAATTTTATTCATGCTAAAAAAAATAATTGATAGTGGGTTCCTTTTATCATTTCTCATAATAATAATAATAATAATAATAATTGTTTAAAAATTCTTTTATTTTATCATAGATTAATGGGGCCATTTATTAGAGATTTTTAATAACCAATAAAAGACGTATTAAATAGAAATAATTATATATATCAATAAAAATAAAATATTATTATATAATTATATTTATATTGATATTTATTTTATACAGTTTATTTAATTATATTTATATAAGAATAAATATGTATTTATAGAAAAATATACAAGATATTGAGTGGAAAATGGATTATAGAATATTTTAATATAAATATATATCATTAAACATAAAATTATTTTATATTAATAGTTATTTAATGAACATTTGATGTCATAAAATTCAATAAACAAATGGTTGGTATGTTATAAGAATAAAACATGCTATATAGTTCAAAAAACAACAACTTTTTAGCAGGTTTTCCATTATGTCTCTATAACATATCAAATTGAATCTTCTAAAGAGATATATGTTGAGATTCATTAGGGGGGCCATGATAATGTGTATATTTAAAAAATTCTCAAAAGTCCTATCAATTATAGTTTCCTATTAGGATACCCTAATTTTTTAATATTATATGTTATTTAGACATCGTTTTAGAGGGTTTTCATAACCTTTTTCAGTTTTTACTAAATTTATTCTCCAGTGATATAGTCATATAGGTATTATTGTTTTTATATTTTATCATTTTTTATATTGATTTTTTTTAAATAAATATATGGATATTTAGTAATATTTACATATAATAAATAAATTGTACAAATTTATATTTATACATAATTACATAAAAAAATTATTATTTATATAAACTATATGTAAATAAATATTTATTATTCATTTTACTAATAATTAAAAATTAAAAATTATATTTACCTAATAAAATTCATTAATATATATATAGTAAATTAATATATATATATATATATGATTGTTTGTTAATAAATAATATATATTTTTCTATATATTATGATATAAGTAAATAAATGCGCATATCTAAATATTTCTATGTGTAAGAAAAAATTATAAATGTGGACTTTTGTGGGTAAATATTTGACTCTTTTTGTGTGTAAATATTTTTTAAATACATAATATATATTTTTATTTTTATAAAAATATCTTTCTCACTAAATATATTATATAATGGTATATATTAAATATATATAAATACATTATAAATTTATCATCTAAATAGAAAATTATATATAAATATGTCTAAATATATGTTTACATATATAGAAATATAAATATATATCTTATGTAAAAAATTTATATCTTAATATACAATATATTGAAATAATTTAAAAATCTATTTAAAATTAATTATATAAATCATAGGGAATTAGTTATTATATATATTTAAAATAGAATCTACCCATATTTTTTAGATTATAAAAATATTGGATTATAAATATACATATAAAAATTTATATATATTGTTTATATATACATATTTTTGTGTATTACAAGATGAATATATATTTATATTTATATTTATATTATAATATATATATATATTAATTTCAATATATAACATATTTAATTAAATAAAATAATATATAAATCTCACACACAATCAATCATATTTTTTATAAATTTATTTAAAATTTATTTTATAAATATATGTAATAAGAAGATATATTTACACACACACACACATATATATATATGTATACTAAAATATTGAACAAAACAAGCATGGTGTGGAGGTAAATGACCCCAAGACAAAAAAAGGTTGGTCCAAGGATCAAATCTAGCCCTCGGAATAGGTGAACAAAATATAGGGCATTATAAAATCATTGATAAAGGAGTATTTTTAACAATGATAGGGGTATGAAAGGGAACTAGTTGGTTTGCGGGGATTCACGTTGGAAATTGCTGACAAATGTTGTACTGATATTTGGGGTCTCTAAAAATAATATTTTTATTCAAATTTTATCAGTGTTAAAAAATGAGATGATAATGTTACAAATTTGCTGTTAATTATAATGACCTAGTTGACATGGAATTTATATGTTTTTTTACCATTTTTAAATTGGGCCTTTATCAATTCTTTTTATCAGTGAAAAAAATAAATTTTAATGGATCTTCACTGAGAATCTATTTGGTTTAGTACAAGAAAATCCCATTTCTTGTTCTTTTAAATCATGATATATGATAGTAAATAAATAATCCAAAATTAAAATATCTTTTAGTTTTTTCATTAATTTTTCATATTTTACGATCCTAAATGTTTTATGGAGTTATCTCATCCTCAATTTCAGTTATTTTAAATTTTTATTAATGTACATTTGATTGGGTTTGTAACATGGGGTTTGTTTTGGTGTAAAATTTTGAGAAATTAAAGGAAAATGGATTTTTCCCCATTAACGTGCTATTAGAGAAAAAAATATACCCAAACCCATGTAATTGTGCGACCCTTGATAGTGTGGGATGCATGGTTTGTGCATTATTTACCTAGTCATGCACTACTTCCAATAAAAATGTTCATGTGGTTTATTTTCACAAGAAAATTAGTTTTTAAATCCAATGAACCCCCATAACACCTCATATTAGAGCTTTGTTTGGGAATATATATTTTTGAATGATTATAGTGCTTCATAGGGGGTTATAAGGCTATCTGACCATCGTTCTTCATGATTCAAAGACCAAATCAATGATATGATCCTCTCTTGGTAAGTGGATCTCATGCCTATGATTATCATGTTCATTCTCCTCTCATTACAAGATCATTTGGTAGAGTTTATGCTCTTATTCTTATACCTAATCCATTTTTGTGATATCTAGTTCTAGGATCATATATCTTCACCTATATTGATTATATCAAGAATAAGGTATTTATATCTAGTCATAAGATTTATGTCTTTGTGATATTCAGGTTTGGTGAATTTCTGTTACTCGGACGTCTTTCAATGAATTAATGTGGGTGGTCTAAATTCTAATTATTCTATTCATTTATTTTACTTGTGTGTGGAATTTTATATAATTTCTATCATTCATAAGATATTGAATTCCTAAATTGGTTATTTTAGGTGTTCTAATTGATTAATCGAATCATTGTTGAATTAAATGATAAATTGATGAATTGAACATGAGATTAAGGGGGAGTCCTAATGTGGAATTAATTTGGGGAAATTAATGATGAGTTTTAGGTGATGTAATGTCATGAACTATCCTCAAGGCCCGTGTCGTGACTACCCCAAGCCCACCTTCCATAAGCTAGGGGCTGGCAACTAGAACCAAAGGAGAATCCTTGATAAAAAGGGAAGGCATTTCCTTTTAGCTAGTAACTCACGCAGTCTGAACACAAGAAGTAAAAGCCAAAAGTACTAAAATAGAAAAAGAAAAGTCTGTTGAAAGTAAGTGGGCTAGTATACAAACCCAACAGAACAACAAGTACAATTTCATGTAAAAACGGGGGAAAACAGCTCCTAGATCATCCACCGGTGAATCCTTCTTGAAGGGTAGGTACAAAACTAGAAAACTTGTCCTTGAGGTATGTCCTGTCTATTCTAGCTTTGAGTAGCCTCCCGTATGTCACCATCAACCTCGATCAATGCTGACCATCATCTGCACAGAACAAAACAAGGTTCGAGCGAAGCCCGTGTAGTGGTGAGTATAACAATACTCAGTTTGGGACCCCAAGACCCATCAAAGGTATCCCAAAATCAAATAAGGATATAAAACAGAAGAAATATACAATCACGAAGTATCATCCAACCCTACATAAGTATATGAACATATATACCTATGTTACCAATCACAGTCTGGATCCAACTCTTGAGCCCATGAACAACCCATTCCACAAAGGAAGTAAAGTTAATCATCTCGATGATATCGACTGAAAGTCAATACTCATCTCACAGAGTAATACTACTCATGTTGTGGGGTATAGATGATTAGTTGTACCCACTGAATCATCTCCTCCGTCGAACCCACGTAGGATTATGGATCAATATCTGCGCTGTCAAACCAACATAGGATCCTAGTATAGAATTCATCACTGATGAACCCACAGAGGATCCCAGTACAGTATTCACCACTGTCGAACCGATGGAGGATCACGATACATAATTCATCACTGTCGAACCCATGAAGGATCCTAGTACAGTATCGTCGTTGTCGAACCCACAGAAGATCATGTTATCTCAGTTGCAGCTGGTGATAGGGTTCCCGCACACAACACACTCGATTCCGGGAGGTTCCTCTCCTCAAGCCAAGTGTAGATACATCAAATATCACGAAGTCTTGATTTTATGTATCTCATAGTTTTGTATCATTACAAGGAACCCAACGTGATAGACGGTGCGTCAATCAGACGCCCGGTTTGTGAGTTATTGGCATTTCCATTCTAGGGGCCCGATTAATTTTTTATTATTTTCAAACAAACCCGACCATACCCCAACTGCGTCCAAACCTCAATCAGGGTATTCCAAAATAATCTCCTTGCTTCAATAATTATACCATCATAGGTGGATCGTCAACCAGATACCTAAATCCCAAGATACGAGAAAAAAAAGTGTAAATAGCCATAACGGGTCTGGGTCCGGCCCGACCCAGTAGAAAAGACCCGGCCCGACCCCATCCAAACTGTGGTCTGACCCAGTCCATGGGTGTGGCCAAACTCGAGTGGTCAGCCCAACCTAATCTTGTGGCCCGACCGAAATGCGTGGCCCGGCCTGTGGTGGCCCGGTCGAGGGGTGGCCCGACCGTGGCGGCCCAGCCTGTGGTGGCCCGGCTGAGGGGCGGCCCGGTTGCGGCGGCCAATCCGAGGTGTGGCCCGGTCGTGGTGGTGTGGCCTAGTAAATGGGTAGCCCTTCCATGGCAACACGGACGATGGGCGGCTCGACCGTGGGGCAACCTGGCCATGGCGGCCGACCCGTAGGGCGGGCTGCCGTGGGGCGGCCCGACCACGGCGGCCCAGCCAAGGGGTGGCCCGGCCATAGGTCTTCCTTGGCGCGGCATGACGGCACAGCTCTATCTTCATCTGGAAAGGCAAGAAAGGCTGCAACCCCCTTCCTCCAGACAGCGCAACGGCGCCGTGCCTATTTCGTCCTCCACGACCCTCATGGCCGCAGCCCCATTCCTCCTACGTGGTGTGTCAGCACCACACCCTTCTGGATCCACCTCCGTCGTCTACCAAAAAAGAACGAATAGAGGGTTGGCAGGTCCTGTTTGTTCAGCCCGCCCCATCTGTATTAGGTGGTAACAAATGGCCATCATCGAACCAAATTAGTCAAAGTGGAATGAGGGTATAATTCAAAAATTAAAATAATAAAACCCCCCACAATGTAATTGGGGTTCTATTAGCAGAGTCTCAGGAATGTAGCATCGTTCCGTTGACGTCGGGAGGAGATGACATCATCGTTTCTAGCTTTTTTCATAGGCGGTGTGTTCCCTTTGTTTCCCCGGTTAGAAAGGTAGGAGAAGGTGTCGTCATTCCTCGGTGGAGACGAGCGTTCCTCATTGAGAGGATATCGTAATTTATTGTAGAAGATGTCATTCTTCATTGAAGAGGAAAAGCACCAGCAAGTCACCAACCAAAAATAATAAAGGATGAGTCTATTATTTTTTGGCACCACAACACACAAGGGTTGTGTTTAATTAAATTAAACCACTCATTAAAATTAAATGGGGTGGAAGGATTCAATATACTTCAAAAGATAATTAATTGAGTCATTAATTATCTTTTATGTGTGTTGGCACAATTAAGGGGGTAGTTCAAGAGTTTTCACCATTAAATGGGAACTCAAGGGGTTAAATGGGGTTTAAGGGGGTTTGAGCTTGTGTGGGACCCACCACATATTATCCTCCCATGGGTGGTTATGGGCGGGTGGGCCCCACCTCCATCCTCCCCTTAGACGATGACACCACCACTCAATTAAAAATATGTGAGACATATATTTATTTAATTTTTTTAGAAACCACAAAAATTAACTTCCAATCTCGATAAAACGCAACTATAGTGAAGGTCTCCTTAATCGAATACCGGCACTATGATTTCAATGGTTCCCTCAGATTTAAATTTTGAGCACTGGTTCAAAAGATAAAAAATCTCACACGTACGTTTTCTGAATGTACGCGAACAAAAATACATAAATTTATTCCTGGCACACCAGGCCTCGAAATCATGGGCCGTCAATAACTGTGGACTCATAAAATTCCCATGAATTTAAAAAAATCCATGGAAATTTCGGGTCTTTAAATTCTACCCACCTTAGGGCTTTACATCCCCATAAGCTACAACACACATTAATGAAATAAATGAGGGTACTGAGCACGCAACTGAGGCTCCCCCTCCCATGTGAACTCTGGGAGGTTCCCGTTCTGCCATCAAACATGTACTAGAAGAATCGAACGTCCACATAGGACTCATTCATGTGAATCCTCAATCTCCACTAGAAACTCCGTTAAAGTCTCCATGTCATCGATGTCCAGCTCCCCATGATCGATGATGTGGGACATGACATGCACGTAACTCCTCAGTCGAGATACATAGAAGACGTCATGCACCCGGTGCAACTAAGGTGGAAGAGACAAGTGGTAAGCCACATTGCCTACCCTATTATGGACCTAAAAAGGTCTGATGAATCACAAAGATAACATGCCTCCTCAGCCAAATCTATGTAGACCTCGTCGAGGTGAGATCCGTAAAAATATGTGGTCACCATCCTTGAACTCCAGTAGTCTCAGTCTCCAATTAGCATAGGACTTATTCTTTCTCTGTAGAGTCTTCATTATCTCTTGGGTGATCTGTACCTTCTTCGTCGTATCCAATACCATCTCAGTTCCCATAAGGACTTACTCCCCTAGGTCATTCCAGCGTAGAGGCAATCTGCAGGGTCGTCCACACAGTGGCTCGTAAGGTTTTATCCCGATGGTGGAGTGGTAGCTGTTGTTATATGAAAACTCTACCATGGGTTAGTGATACTCCAGGCTATGACCAAAGTTGAGGATCCATGCATGGAGCATGTCCTCGAGAGTCTAAATTGGACTCTCAGTCTGACCATTCATCTGATGATGGAAGGTGATGCTCAAGTGATGTTGCATCCCGAAAGCCTCCTGCAACCCCTTGCATAGACAAGAAATGAAATGAGTATCTTGACCGGAGACAATCGTCGATGGCACACGATGATGCCATACGATCTCCAATACGTAGAGGCGCCCCAAACTCTCTACTAAACCCATCTCTCTAATCGGTAGTAAGTGGGCCAACTTGGTGATTCAGTCGACAATCACATTGATAGAGTTGTGTCATATAGATGTACATGGAAATACCATCATGAAATCCATGGATATACTATCCCACTTTGACACTAGGACCTTAATGGCTGACCCAAGCCTATTGGAACCTAGTGATCCGCCTTCACTTGATGACAAGTGAGGCATTAAGAGACAAGATCTGCTACTGCCTTCTTCATACCTGGCCACCAGTGCTATTGTAGGAGGTCCTGATACATCTTCACAACTCTTATATGTTCCACTAAAGGAGATGTGTGGAACTCCCTCAACACTTCCTCCTGAAGTGAAAATGGTATCATGGTACGTCCTTTGAAAAGAATGATGTGCTACCTAACATCAGAAAATCCATCAGGTGCTTGCCTTATGGATATCTGAGCACGTCACATCTCACAGTAAATGTCCCCATGTTGTGCCTCCCTGAATTGCTGAAGAAGTGGAGGAGTGACTGTGAGAGATTACAGAAAGGCTGCTCCATCTCTATCCATAAAGTATATCTGCAACGTGGCCCACTACTCCATCGCCACTCCTAGTAGCTGAATGTCCGATCTCCTACTATGGGAATCTGCTACAACGTTACCCTTCCAAGGAGTATAGACTATCTCTAAGTCGTGTCCCTAGATGAACTCAATCCATCGTCGTTGTCTCAGGATCAGGTTGTTCTTTGAGAAGATTTACCTAAGACTCTGGTGGTTATAGTCGACTATAAAACAATCTCCCATCAGATAGTGCCACCCAATCTTCAAGGCGAAGACTACTGCTGCAATCTCCAGGTCATGGGTAGCATAGCTCTGCTCTTCTTGTCCCAACTATTGAAAACCATACATGATCAATGATCTCTTTTGCATGAGCACACACCAATGTCTGGTCCCTAATGACTCAAATTAAACTACATACCCAACACCCTCCTCCTGTAGTCGTATGATGGGAACACTAGTCAACCTCTGCATCTGCTCCTAAAATCTCTACTGGCATCTCTCTTTCCACACGAAGGGTTTCCCATTCTTTTTCAATGATGAAAGTGGTGTTGTAGCTCTGGATATGTCCGGAACAAATCACTGATAGTACCCAGCTCGTCCCAGAAAACACAATACCTCCATAACACTCCTCTGTGTCTCCCACGAAAGTACTGCCTCGATCATTGCTAGATCCAATGCAACTACAGCCTCTGAGATGACATGTCCTAGAAAGTGTATCTCTCAGATCCAGAGTTGGAACTTCAAGATCATACAAAAAAGCTAGTGCTCTAAAAGTGTATCAAGTATTACCCACAAATGGTAGGCGTGCTCCTCCTCAGTAGTCAAGTAGATCAGTATGTCGTCCATGAAGACTACGACAAAACGAATGAGGTATGTCTAGAAGATCTTGTTCAAGAGACTCATGAACACTGCTGGAGCATTGGTTATGCTAAAGGGAATAACCAAAAAAATCATAGTGTCCATACTGAAACCTGACAGTAATTTTGTTCACATCCTCGTCTCGAACTCTGAGCTGGTGATAGCCTGACCTATGGTCTATCTACGAGAACCATATGCTCCCTTCAGATGAACAAAGAGGTCGTGAATCCTCAAAATTGGGTACTTCTTCTTCATGGTCACCTTGTTCTAGCGAAGATAGTCAACAAACAGTCACAAGCTCCCATCCGACTTCTTGGCAAACAAAATCAGGGATGCCCTGGGTGATACACTGGGTCGGATAAATCCCTTCACCTGCAAGTTCTCCATCTGTACCTGAAGCTCAAAAAGCTCGGCGGGATCTATCCGATCTGATAAAGTTGATATCTATGCCATCCTAGGGTACAGGACAATGTAGAAGTCTACCTCTATGTGAAGAGGTAGTCTTGGAATGTCTTCATGGAAAATATCCACGTCCAGATCCACCACAACGGGAAAACTCAGACTCCTCACATCAACGGATCTGAGGATGAGACTATCCAACTGATGTGTGATCGGCAGCCCCCTCCTCTGTGTATGTCCATCCTACGCAGCTAAGGCTCCCTTCTCTCAAGTGAAAGTGATCCTGGTTCCATCTGTGTAGACACACCACAATTTGCGTCTAATAAATTCAATCTGAGCATGAACTATGGATAACCAATCCATAACAAAGATGAAGTCGTAAGGACTCAATGCCGCTACGAGAAGATCTCAGCCAAAGCTCTCACCTCCTAGAGTAGTCTCACACTGCCATCACTTGTGTGTAATCATCAAGTCTACTCTCGTAGGAGTCTCTATCCATAAGGATCGATGCAACGTCTCCGTCGGAATCACCGAGCTCAGAAAGAGGGTAGTGGAAATAAAATAATGAATCACACTTGTGTCTATAAGTACTACAAAAAGGGTGAAGTAGACATACATAGTACCTCAAATCATATTAGGTGCACCGTGGTCATAGGCCATGACTGCCTGGAATAGAGACCGCCCCTGTCCGCCAGCTCCTTGTGTTCAGGGTGGTTCTCCTGGTGGTGGTGGTGGTGGTAGGGCCTTGAAACATAGTCAACCACTCACTGCTCGGCCAGCTCTTCTGCCACATCCGCCAACTCCCAACGGACCACCATGGTCAGACCTCTACCTCTGCCTTGGCAATCACTCTATTGACTGTTTCTCATCTGCATGGTGGGTTGGGCAGTCAAGAGCCATGTGACTCGGCACGCCACATGCAATCCACCACCTGTTCCTCATACGATTGGCTTTGTCTCATGAGCCCCGCACAACCGAACATGTACCCTGAGGTCTCCCACCTGACTGCATGGTCCGCTTCGACCTATGCGATATCTACCTATGGCTAGCTTCAGAAGTCTACGCTATGTGTCACCCTATGGTGGGTCATTCTACAAGTGAATGGACAGTAATAAAACTCTCCACTAGAAGGGATCTCTCCAGCACCTCTGCCTGCGTCGGGATGTTGAGGGAGATCATCGAAGCCCAGATCTCATGTCGGAGTCCCTGGTCGAAGGTTTGGGCCCTGAAAAATGTGTCTTGAACCATATCTATGGTATAGCATGAGTGATCAGTGAACCTCACTGAGTACTAAGCTACTATCATGAAGCCCTACTATATATGATGTAACTCTTGTATTCGTACAGCACAAAGGGTGGCTGAAACAAACACTAACTGAAAGAGACTCTCAAAGTCTTCCCAGAGTAATGATTCCTCAACATGCACCAATATCATCAGTCTCCACCATCTTTCTACTACTGCATGTGGGAGACTCATGAAAAGGATCACTATGAGGTTAGATAGTGTCCCTGCCAATATGAAAACTCTCAAGAAATCCTCAAGACAATCCTCATCTGTCTGTGGGTCCATCTCTCCCCAGAACCTGGGTGGCCTCTAGAATAGGAATGAATGTAATGCACTCAAATGGAATGCACTCTATAATACTGGAGATGGTGGTATTGGTTCCCTAGAGAGTAGTGGTAACACTGGTACCTCCACTGTAATGGGGCCTAGCACCAAGGCATCGGCATTCGGTGGGCTACCATCTCATATGAATCTCAAAACCCTACCTGGAAACCTTGGTGGGGCCATCCAGAAAAGAAACAGGTGTTCCATAGTTAGAACATTATACCTGGTGAGCTAACAAAAAGTAATCAAAGAAGAGAAATTTTCAAAAGAATCACACATAGAATTAGTGTTTTCATGCACTGAGTCAGAATTCAGAAGTCAAAGTCGTTGTGTATGGATACGTCGGCCACTGCACCAACACTGGTTTCCTTAAACTAAAAACTGAACCCAAAACCGTTAACACTGTTGCTGTTAAAATAATCAGATTCCATGTTCTGCGGTAGAACTAACTCCTCTGATACCAATTTTTCACGACCCATCCCCGGGGCCAGTGCCGTAACTACCCCAAGCCTACCTTCCATAGTCCAGGGGATGGATACTAGCACCAAAGTCGATTCACTAATAAAATGGGAAGGCATTGCCTTTTAACATGTAACTCACACAGTCTGAACACAAGCAATAGAAGAAATAAGTACTAAAACAGAAAAAGAAAAGCTTGCTGAAAGTACGTGGGATAGTATACAAACCCAACTAAATAACAAGTACAAGTACAAGTAAAAAGGGAAAAAATAGCTCTTGGAGCGTACACTGGTGAATCCTACCTGAATGGTAGGTACATAACTCGAAAACTCTTCCCTGAGGTACATCCAGTCTAGTCAAGCTCCGAGTAGCCACCCATCAGTCACCCTCATCTTTGATCACTGCTGACCATCGTCTGCACAGAACACAACAAGGTGTGGGCGAAGAACGTGTGAGGATTATTATAACAATAATTAGTAGGGGACCCCGAGACCCCCGAAGGTCTCCCAGAATACACTAAGGATAAATCCCAAATAAAAGATACAATCACAAATTATCAACTAACCCTACTTAGGTATATGACCATACATATACCTATGTTACCAATCATAGTCCTTCTCCAACTCTCGAGCCTAAGAACAACCAATTGGACATAATAAAGTCAATAATATTGATGATATTAACTAAAAGTAAAGACTCTACTCACATATGTATACTACTCATATAGATAGGTATAGATGATTAGTTGCATCAACTGAATCATATCCTCTGTCAAACCCACGTAGAATCATTGAACAATATTAGCAATGTCGAACCTATATAGGATCCTGGTATAGAAGACGTCACTGTTAAACCCACAGAAGAACCTGGTAAACTAGTCATCGCTGTCAAACACATGGAGGTTCCCAGTTTACAAGTCATCACTATCAAACCCACGGAGGATCCTAGTACAATATCG
Source organism: Viscum album (assembly GCA_963277665.1). Lineage (NCBI taxonomy): Eukaryota > Viridiplantae > Streptophyta > Magnoliopsida > Santalales > Viscaceae > Viscum > Viscum album. The sequence continues at coordinate 847,051,200 of OY728164.1, read as the reverse complement.
TCACTTTCAAACCCATGAAGGATCATGTCATCTTAGTCGCAGCCACCCATAGGGTTCCCGCATAAAGCACACTCGATTCCGGGAGGGTCTACTCTTCTATCCAAGTGTCGATACATCAAATATCATGAAGTCTTGAGTTGATGTATCCCGTAGTTTTGAATCATCATAAGAAACCCAACATGATAGACTACATGTCAATCGGACACCCGGTCTGTGAGTTATTAGCATTTCCGTTCCAGGGGACTGGTTGGTTTTTTAGGTTCAAACCAACCTGACCATAGCCCAACTGCATCCAATACTCAAGTGGGGTATGCCAAAATAATCGAGTTTCTCCTAGAATTATATCGCCACAAAAGGCTAATCAATCGGATACTTCTAGCCCAAGATACGAGCAAAAAGTGTAAATGACCATAGTAGGTCTGGGTCCGGTCCGACCCAGTCGGACCGACATGGCCCGACCCAGTCCAAACCGGGGTTTGACCTGGTCTGTGGGTGTGGCCCGACCTGAGTGGTCGGCCCGGCATGATAGTTCGGCCCAACCCAAAGGCGTGGACCGACCCATGGTGGCCTGGACAATGGGAGACCTAGTCGAAGGGCGGCCCAGCCGTGGCGGCCCGTCCCCTGGCAGCCCGGTGAATGGGTGGCCCAGACATGGGGGCCTAGCCACGGTGGCCCGACCATGGGTCTTCCTTGGTGTGGCATGAAGGAGTCGCACCATCTTCATGCACCACATCCTACAGGGCTGCGACCCACTTCCACTGGCGTGTCGCGACGGCGCCCTGCCTCTTCCCTCCGTCGTGGACCGCTTGGGCATGACCCCATTCTTCTAGAGTGGTGCATCTGTACCGCACCCTTCTAGCCCCTCTTCTGTCATCAACCAAACAAGAACCAATAGAGGGTTTTCGGGCTGTGTTTTTTCAGCCCGCACCCTCCGCATTAGATGATAACAAATTCCCATCATCGAACCAAAATAGACGTTGAGGAACAAGGGTATAAATAATACATTAAAATAATCAAATCTCTCTACCTCATAATTTCTCTTCACTCAGCAGAGTCACGAGATGGCGGTGTAGTTCCGTTGATGTCTGTAGGACATGTTGTCATTGTTGGCGACGTTCTTTGTGGGTGGTGTCTTCCCATTCTTGCCCATGTTGGAAAGGATGAAGATGGCGTCATCATTCCTCAGTGGAGACGAGTGTTCCTCGTTCAGAGGATATCATTCTTCATTAGAGAGGATGTCATTCTTCGTTGAATAAGAAAAGCTCCACCCAGTCGCCAACCAAAAATAATAAAGGAGGAGTCTATTATTTTTGGCCACCACAACACACAAAAGTTGTGTTTAATTAAATTAAACAACTCATTAAATTAAACGGTGTTGAAGGATTCAAGATTTTTCAAACTATAATTAAATGAGGCATTAATTATCTTTTAGGTGTGTTTCCACCATTAAGGTGGTATTTCAAGAGTTTCCCCCATTAATGGGGAACTGAGGGTGGTAAATGAGGATTAAGGGGGTTCAAAATCATGTGGTCCCCACAAGAGAATATCCTCCCATGGGAGGTTATGCGCAGGTGGTCCCCACATATAACCTCAACTTGGAGGATTAAACCACCACCCAAATAAAAATATGTTAGAAATAATTTTATTTGATTTATTTAGAAACCACAAAAACTAACATCCAATATCAATAAAACGCAACCCCTGTGAAGGTCTCATTAAGTGAATACTGGCACTGTGAGTTCATGGGTGACCTCAGATTTCAATTCTGAGCACATGCTCAAAAGATATAAAATCCTGCATGTACGTTTGTTGAACGTGCATGATCAAAACATTAGAAACTGATTCAGGGAACATCGGGCCTCTGAATTAGGCGCTGTCAGAAACCGCAGACTTGTAAAATTCCCATGTTTTTTTAAAAATCATGCATGGAAATTTTTAGCCTTTATATTTTATTTATATTATTATATAAGTGATTAATTTTGGGATATTGAATTGTATATATTAATATAATTAATCGTGAATTAAATATGTGCTTTGATATTATGATCTTGATAATCAATTTATTAATTAATAATGGAGATTTTATATTTAGAATGAGATAAATAAATATAGAAAATTAATTATGGGATATAAATTTTTTACTTATTAAATATTTAATGAATTAATTAATGGGATTGGGGAACTTAATTAGTTGGGTAGTTAGATAAGGATATTAATGTATTTAACTGATTTTTTAATTATTAATTAAACTGAAGATGATAATTAATTAGGAATTATATATGTGAGAAATAATAAGAATATGGTAATTATAAATTGAGTAGAATTAATGGTAACATCATCATTCAGTCTGTGAGTAATGGAATAGGAAAATGGAAATTCAATGTAAAGTATAAATGGTAACATGGACATTGTTCGTATGAGTTAGCGAATGAGAGCATGGTAATTATATTGAAATATAGGAATGGTAACACGATCATCTTAGTTATTAATTTTTTTATTGGTAACATTTTAGTTTTTGTGTGAATATGAAGAATGGAAATATAGTCACTCTAATATATGGTCTCAGATGATAATACATAGAACTCCAATATGAGTAGAAAAAAGGTACTCAGATATAATATAAAATTTTACTACATCAATCGTCATCGTGAGTCAAAGAACGTATTAGGATATGATATTACCTGGGGAACCCTTTGGACTGTGACATGAGCAGAATAATTTATAGATGTATGGATATCCCGAGTAACCATGAGTAAATTTTATTAAATAAAAATTAAATGATATTGTGATAACTTTTTATTTAGGCATTTTCTTCTAATATTTTTAGAACTTCTAACACTATCCTTTGACTGAAATTGATTTAGACCCTGTTGATGGTGGCCTACTAAATTGTAATCACACCCTACATTGACCACCGGATCGGCACCCTAATAGACTTCACTATTGAGGGATAGGTTAATGTAAATGGACATGTGTTAGATTTCTAACTGGGGTTAGAGATTGGATGAGGAAACCAAACATGGTTCAAGACCTTCTTGGTAGTCAATAGTGTATTTATTTTTCTGTTGAGTTTTATGAACTTTTACACTCATAATGGAATATCATGTTTTCCCTTTTAGTTGAATATTGTATTTATAGTTTTGGGTTTCTTATGACATTGGGATTTTTCTGGTTATACAATCTTCCACGATATTTTATCTTTTTTTGATGGCGATCTACTTTGATAATGAGGGTATAACAACCCGATGACTAACTTACCAGACCCTCACTACTTGTCAGAAGCCTCAAGAATATGAGTAGGCCTTCTTCAGGTCATGTCACCAATCGGCTCGAGGATCCATTGTGTGGCTCCATGGTCGAGATGTTATATATTGGTATCATAGGATCAGATTTATTTCTTACTTATTTGTATTACTGTTTTGATAATGGTAAATAGTATACTAGAAAGAGTATGGGCTTGGTAATGGGATTGTGTGTGGTAGTTTCAAACCCATGTATGAGGGAAACCAAATTTAATCATAGTGGGATATTTATTATTATTTTTTGATATTAAAGTTGAATATTATTTCATCATCAGTTACACACTTGTGGTACGATATGGTTATTTTTTGGATGATTTTTTAGTATTTATATGGGGCCATGAATAACATGAGAGTTTAGTCTACATGCATCATTCTGGGAACCCATGGATATTACGAGATGCATCATTTTATGAATTCATCGGAAAATGTATTATGGGTAAGTTGTTGGACATCAACTATTTTCCATATTTTCGATATTGAAAATAATATATGATTCTTAACCCGAGTTAAAAAAAGTTGTAAACATGATGTTAAATGAGAATATATGGTTTCATAAATGAGAATCTACCCCTTTTTTTGAAAAATCTAGGAGTCAAATGTTTAAGGGTAGTGATAATGCCTTGGTTCTGACTATGTGGTGAGTTATTAGGAAAAGGCAATTTATGACTTATAGTGATTATTCTACATACATATATTTCTTATGGTTGTGTAATGATACATATGATGTTTGTTTGTAATTTTAGAAAATATGACTCTATGACTGTTGTTTAGGGGACGGATAAAGGGAATGGATAGGAATAGTCTTCCAATTAGGGAACATGAGCACTTATGGTTACAACTAAAGATGAAAGACACTTTTTCTAGGAGAACTCGGATCACGTAATTAAATTAATGGAAATATACCCAAGGTGGGTTGTGAAAATCCAGTATAATGGACAAGGGATTTTCAAATGCATCACCTTACGACTTTTACTGGAGAGGGTGGATATAAGGGAGTTGAATTCAATGCTGATAATATAATAAAATATTTAATTATAATAAATGTATTTTAAAAAATATTTTATAAGGTGATTCATTAAATATTAATTCGAGGGAGTAAATTATTTAAATAGTAAAAGAGAATTGAAACTATGAAAATAAATTTATAGATATCATTTTATAATATTTACATAATGAGAAATAATTAATAGTCACTCTCAAAAAAAATTTCAACATTGGTAAATTAAAACAATATTAAGACAATAATTTATAATAATTCCATTTAAATTATATTTCTAAACTATAATAAAATATTTTACACTATAAGTGTTGAGTGGATGATAAAAATTCAATATTACATGGAAAAATAATTATTAATTTTTTGAAAATACCTTAATTAAAACATACATCGTTAATATATTTATAAATAATTCATTTAAAAATATTTAAATAGAAATTTAAAAAACAAGGGAATTATATTAAACATTGATTTCAAATCACTAATTAGAGAAAGTTATAGGGATGGTTAGACAATGATATAGATGAAAATGATAGCATTTGGAATTATTTCGAATTGTTCCAAACATAATATAATTTTAGGAAAAAATAATTTCATAAATATAATTTCCAAGACTAAAATAATCAAATTCCATATAATATAATCATATATTACTAGGAAATCATATTTTAATATTCATAGTCAATAATTAGTTATCTCAATCAAGAAAGAAGTTGAGTCAAGAAAACCCATTTTAACCAGAATTTCTGTTTAATTGCAATCCATTTAACTAAAGAAAAATATAAGGATCATCGATCCCCATGGATTATATTATTATGTAAAAATAAATTAATTAACTATTAATCAAACCATATCAACAATAAAACTATGTAAAATATTTAATATGTCTCAGCAACTTTCATTTTAGCAGGATCAATAATTATGTCATTTTTTAATACAATGTGACCAGGGAAAGAAATTTGTTGTTAACAAAACTCATATTTGCTGAATTTCACAAATAGTTTATTTTCATATAATGTTTGAAAGACAAACCTTAAATGACTTTCATGTTCTTATAAAATTTTGGAATAAAAAAAATATCATCAATGAACGCAACCAAAATATTATTTAAGAAATCACAGAAAATTGTATTCATAAGATCCATGAATACAACCAGTGCAATGGTTAACCCAAACGGCATAACTAAAAATTCATAATCGCCATATCTAGTATGAAACGGTCTCTTTGGAACATCTGATTCCTCTACATTCAACATATGATACCCCAACTTTAAATCAATCTTCGAAAAATAATGACCTCCATGGTGCTGAGAAAAGAAATCATCGATATGAGGAAAATGATAATTATTCTTAACAGTGATGTTATTCAATTCTATATAATCAATGAAAAGACTCATGGAACCATCTTTCTTTTTAACAATAAATATAGGTTCTCCCCATGGTGATGTGCTCGGTCGAATGAAACCTTTATCAAATAACTCCTACAATTGCTTCTGTAACACTAAAAGTTCAATTTGAGCCATTCGATAAGAGGGTTTTGAAATTGGATTAGCATCAGGAACTATGTCAACAATAAATTCAACTTCATGATCAAATATAATACCAGACCACTCATCAGGAAAAACATCAAGGTACTTGTTTACCACTGAAACATCCTTAATTTGAACAGTTCCTTGGTTTTCAACAATATGTGCAAGGTAACAATCATTTACATCTTTCTCTAGTTTATCAGCTTCCTGATATGTTATCAAAAACAAGGGTTGATTTTTGTATAAAAACTGAAAATCATTATGAAAATAAACCACTTTAGATCTGCAATCATTCTTAACATGATACAAAAAAATCCAATCAATGCCCAAAATAAAATCAAACTCTACTAGAGGAAAAACAATAAGTTTTTTAGGTATATTATTATTCCACACAAGACATGAATGTTATTATGTTTTCTTTTTGTCTCAAAAGTTCTTCCAGGTGTTTTTACCGTATGTTCTGTATTCATATCTTGATATGGAATTCCCAATTTACTAGAAAACCTCTCAGAAATGATAGCGTGTGTATACCCCGAATCAAACAACACATTGGCATAATCTGAACAAACAAACAGTGTACTTGATACAACTTCATTTGATGGCCCATCATCTACTGAAGTATTTGCAATGTATTACGCCACCCCTTTCTGCTTGTAGTCTAGCTAATTTTCTTTTGGTTGAGTTCTTTGTTGGACACTCATTTTCATAATGACCCGTTTCATTGCACTTGAATAATTTTACTGACTTTAAATCAAATTTCATCTTACCATTACCCTAATCTTTTTTTAGTGAAATTATGAGCCCTATGTCCAATTTTACTACATCGTTAGCACTAACCAGAATTAAAAATACATTCCCCAACATGCTATTTACTACAATTTTCAAAAACTGTAAACTTATGTTTCTTACCATTATACTTTTTTGGAAGGTTCTACCCTTTCACGTGCCACCTCGGCCTCTTATTCTGTTGTTTGTCAAAGAATACCTGATCATTGTTAAACTCCATTTCCACATTCTCCTCAAAAACAAACAAGTTTTTCATAACTTTTGAACTCACGAGAAGCTAAGTCCCTTTGATACTTTTGATTTAATCCTGAGTAAAAAATGTTGATCTTACTATTAAGATCCCGTATGAAATTTGGAGCATACCTTTCCAGTCAAGTGAATTTTTCTTCATAAGCACCCACTAAGTCTTCCTCCTGCCTAAATTATAGGAATTTTTTTCCCATCCTAAGACAAACCACCCTAGGAAAATATTTCGCAAGAAACATACCTTTGAATTCATCCCAATCGAGAGCATCAATCTCCTCACTATCCTTGATATTTTTCACCATCAACCACCACTGATTAGATTCACCATAAAAATGGTAAATTGAAAGAGTATCATTTTGATGTTATGAACAACCCATGACCTCAAAAAGATTCTACAATGTTTTAATCCAACCTTTATCAAGCACTGGGTCAGATGATCCTCTGAACGATGGGGGATTTTGCCTCACGAAATGCTTCACTACTGACATGTTTTTCTGTTGTTGATCTGGCTGATCTCGTACATGGATACCACCACAATTTATAGCCTGATTAAACTATGCCATTGCTACAAAAACTATTCAGCTCCAATTCTGACCATCCCAGGTTGCTGATTTGGGAGGTTTTCTTCCTTATGATGTCATCCCATTATAGCTGCCATGTTTCCTGTTTGGAAAACCATTCTGAACATAGAAATATCTTAGGCAAAGCAACATGGTAATCTGTCAATGCTATATGATTCTATATTAAAATAAATTACTTTATTGATATTAATTTAACAATAGCCTAACTCATAATGTTACTTAAACTGACCTTTTATAACAACTATAAGGACACGGCCTTAAACATTATAAAATATTGGATTAAATGAATAATTCACATTGAGGATATTTTTAGGTTTAGAATTTTTGAGAATTAGGACATAACTATTAAATCTAAAAAGATTACAAGGTATACATATCAACTTAGTCTCCATTTTTTTCAAAAAAAAAAATCTTGAAAAAAAAGAGTCTTGTCTTGATCCTTGTTTTAGATAGCATGAATTTTACTTGATCCCATCCTTGACCTTATTCATCTTTATGTCAGGTGAAAACATTTCAACACTTTGGATGGGCATAAAAAAGCTCATTAAAGGATACACAATAAATAATGAAAACATGTGTTCATAAATACATACAAAACTTGAAATCTTTTACTTACCTCATGAAATCATAATATTTATGAAAGACACATAGAAATCATTAATCATAAAGTTAACTTATGGCATCCATATCATACTCACATTGTAGCTATCACAACTACATTGGGAGTTACTTTGGAATACCCATCACAGTATATTACCTAAATATTTTAGGAGAAACATTCATGTTTACCTCCGTCATGTTACCCAATGCATTGGAGAGCTATCTCAGGCTCACCCACCCTAGGTTTATCATGGTACCACCGATATACGTAAATAATTCCCAGGAACCATATTATGATCATAACACATAACATAAGCATAACGGACATATAACATTCCCAAATTACAATAAACAAATATCATTTCATGATATAGAAATAATAATTCCATTCTCAAAATCATTTTCAATACCAAAATACAAAAAAAGAGTATATCGTATTTATTTTTAATTTTAAAAACATTATGGCTTGTTAAGGAAGCCAAAGATCAAATAATACTCACGGCGGCGGAATGGTCTTTGTCACCGCTTATGTTAAAAAACCATTTCATTTTGTTGTTTAGTAAAAATATTTGTATAAAAAGATTACATTTGAATATAATGAAATGTCAAAGGGGTTTATACATCATATAAAATAATGTTATGTATAAACCTAAAAATGCCTCAATGAATGGAGATTGAGACGAAGTCCATCACCTCGCATCCGACTTGACATGATCATTCATTAATTTCCTGAATAATAAACTAAAGATAATTTCTACTTTCTTAAGAACCTTATTCAAGTTTATAATTCCTTTTATATCACTTATTACCTTGTTATAAACATTATGCAATCTTTAATGTTAATAACGTTTATTTTTTTGATACTTGGTACTTGAGTAAAAATGAACACCTTATATTTACAAGTTGTCCATGTTGCCAAAAGTTTATTATATCCAAAATGATTTTCATGATTTGGATATCAGATATATCATATATATCCAGTATATACATGTTTTTATAATAGTACATAACATTTAGAGGTATGAAATGAAATTCATTGTTCATGGAGACGGTAAGCCGTACGTATGCATGAACGCTACATTCATTTCTATTTCTAATTTTAATGGAATTTAAAAATAATGATACAAAGGTATATTATAATTCTAGTATAATATCATATATAATATATTTAACTCAGTACTTTATACATCCCACATATGTCATTAATGAATCAAATCACTTTGAGGGGCAGTAGTCCGTACTTCCTCAAATGAGATTATCGTATTTACACACTATAGAAACCATAAAGGCGTGATATAAATGGGAATTACAGAAGAATATGGTAATAATAAACATAATATATATCATATATAAATATATTTCCATAATAATTTCCACCATAGGATGTGGTAAGATGTTATTGAACAATCATCGTTTCACGAGGCCTTAGTTTTCCATCCATAGAAACATTATGTTATTCATCCATTGGATGAAGGTGTGTGTAAGTGTAGTTCAAATTCATCTCATAACAACATAATAGTATATTGAGGATATTGTTGTTGATACAAAATAAAGGAATAAAAATAGTATATGGTTTGGAGATGTAATATAAAAGAAAATAATTTAAGAGAAACAATAACCTTTAATTTGGGTAACTCCCTTTAGTTTGAACCAAAGGACTTCTTGATGTGCCTTCTGCCTAAAGTAAGGAATCTAAGAAGAGGAGATGGATGTATGAAGATTAATTGGGTAGAGTTTGGACGTGAAAAATGGTTGAGAGGTGTGAGGAATTGGTTATAATTGGTCTCCTTTTATAATGGATAGGAGGGGATCTTTAGGAATGTATGAAAAAATTATTTGATTATATAATGATATTCGGTTTCTAAAGATCCAAAAATCATTATAGTCGAAGGTAAGATGACTCATGGTCGAAATAAAATTATCCAATCAGAATTACACATGTTTTGAATAATATTTTATTCATTATAATCTTATTTATTTAAATCATTTATTAATGAGGTTAATATAGCATCATTATTGTGTCATAAATAATTTAATTTATTCGATGTCTAATTTTTTTTAAAAAACTATCTTGTAGGAAATATTTTTATCTTTCCAATTAATATTTATAGTCAAAAATAGGACTTATAAAAAATCATATAAAAACTAATTACTAAATGATTTTTGTTTATGTCAATTTTGCCTTCACTTTATATTAATCGATCTAAATTGCCATTATCAATACCATGTTGATCAATGGGGTCCCAAAATCATCCCAAATATGACCATGGTCGTAAATTACTCAACTAATATGGTTTTGACAAGTTTTAAGGTAATTTAGAATTATTATAATATTCTATTTACCTTGAATTGCCCTTTTTTACTTTTAACGACGTTAAATAAAAGTCAAAAGTTACTATTCACCAAAAATTATTTTCATCATAATGAACAACATTTTACTGCTTAATAACAACCATGTATGTCATTTTTTTGAAATTCAATTCGCAGAAGTGGTAAAAAATCTTTTAAATGAAAAATTCAGCTTTTTAACTACCACTAAGTAGTGTCACTATTGATAAAAAATTGATGTTTTTTAGAAAAATACCAAAAATTCAGCCAAAAATATATTTGATATTCCAAATTAAAAAATGATTTACATTTTTCAAAATTCTAAACATTGAAGTGGAATACATTACTTTTATAATTAATTCCCGTTATCAAAACAAATAGCATGTTTTTAAGAAACAATAACTATCAAAAGCTTAATACTTGTTCATGTGCAATTTCAAAGTGAAATTAATTCCAATGAACAAAATTTGATTAAAAGGTAAAAATATATATCAATTTAACTTTAAAACAAATTAAAAAGATAATCTAACCATATAAATAAATTTTATTAAAAGGCACTTTTGAATTAAAATAAAGTACTTTCACTATTCATTAAAAAATGAACTTTATCAGAAAAATACCAAAAAAATACCCTTAGTAAAATTTGATATCCCCATTCTAATGAAGGATTATATTTGGTCAATTAGAATTTATTAATGTGACCAAAACTATATTTAATTATGTATCTCCATTAAAAGGCAGTAAATCATACTTTTAATGTAAATTATGCTTAAAATTAGATTCATTCATATTTTAAGCCTCTAACTTTTTATTGGGTAAATGTAAATACATTTCAAAATCATGTATAATAATATTGTAGTTCGTTTCATTCATTCCCGCCAATACAACGGCAATGAGTTAAATACAATTTAAAATAATAATATTATATTATTAATGTGCAATGTAAGATTCCAAGGGAAACCCACTGTTTCATATCAGGTACGCTATTGAACATAGCAACCCTTTGAAAATAAAATAAATATTTATTTCACAAATATTAATAAATATAAAATAGGTCTTATTCTTCATTTACATAGGATGTTAAATAATTTCCCCCTTTTGGGGATTGCATCCTCGCAATTTTTATTCACTTATCAAAATATATGGGGGTATTTTTCCATCATAGCATTTTCAGATCCCCACATTGCCTCTTGTAATGGAACAGACCTCTCCGACACATTCCTTTGTCAAAAAGAAGGCCAACAAGTGTTTTTTAGGGTGAAATGGTCTTTTCCCAGACTTTCTAGAATTTTGTAAGTACACGCCGTGTAGTGTAGGTACACACTGTGAGCCACCTTGCCGAGTATACCCCGTGTTGGAACCGTGTCTTTGTCATGTGAAGTAAATGGGTACACGCTGTGTACCCAAAACTACATTCCATGTAGTCTTTCCCCACGTACGCATTACCAGTCAATGACCGTGTGTCATGTTGGAGCCATGTCTTTGCCATGTGAAATAAATGGGTACATTCCGTGTGTCCAAAATACATGCCGTGTAGTCCTTCCCCGCATATGCATTACCCTCAAACCGTGTGTTGACCAGTCAACGGCTGAAGAGCCGTGTTTGAAGCTGCCTGGAGACAGTGTGAAATAGCCGAGTACATGCCATGTACTCTTGCTTTTATCTCCTAAAAAGATAGGTCCCCGCCTCCTTTTCAACTCACCACTCACCTCCCCTTTCCTCTGAGCAGAGTTCTCCGAAGAGACTCGAAGTCTCTTTCATCCATAACGTCTTCGTCCGAGCTCCGATTTACAATCCGTCAGCGGCCACGGGATCGTAACGACAAGATAGAACATCATAGATTAGATCTAATGTCATTACTTTTGCCTTTCATTTCCAACATTTACCTGAGGAGGTTTTTTTGGGACCCGACAGAAGTGACGGATGCCGACAGACGTCTTCTAAGGTTGATCTGGGGGAGCGTTGTGATCAGAACCTGTTGAAGTAGGGATCTTACCTTCATCTCTCTAATTTTGTGCATAATGTGGGGTGGGTAACTTCTTTTTTTCATGAGAAATGGTTGAACCAATAAATGAAGATAATAGCAGGTTAAAGAACAGGGATGGGGAAGTTGTTATGTTTATCTTTATATCCTGTGATATTATGTTGTGAATTGAATAGGCTTATGCCCACTGAAAATCACAGTTGTTGGGGGCCTTTTCTTGCACAATTAAACATTTAACTATCTTCTAGAACATTTTTTTGAATGGAACTTTTTTGAATGTGGAATTTGGATAATAACGTAAAGTTGGCTAATTAAAATCTAGAACACTTGTGCGATCACCCAGGTATAAAAAAATGGAATAATGAACATGTGGGTGTGGGTTTGGATACGTGGCATGTGATGGGGGTGTTTTGTTGGTTGTTGGGGATCGTGTGTGCAGCGGGGCTATGGTTGACTTGGTTGTGGGTTGGTGTGAATGCTACGATGGTGATGCGCAGCGGGGCTACGATAAATGGTAATAAAGGGATAATGATGTATGAGTTTTGGTGCGTTTGTGGTTATGGTGGTTGGCAGCAGGGCTACAGGGATGGTTTTAAATGTGAACGGACTATGGGTTGTGAATAATAAATAAAAGTGGGAGAGTTAATGAATGGTGGGTCATGGTAGTGGTATGGGGAAAATAGCCAATGAGTTGGTTGGTTAATAAGAAGGGTTTTGTTGTGATTGTGTTTTCCTAATTTTATTTGTGGATGGTAGGGATATTCTATACGAATGATTGATGTGGTTAGTTGTGGGTTATTGCCTAGTAGCTAAGGAACTAATAAACTAATTCTGTTGAAATGTGAAAACCTAAATGGGGTTGGGGTTGTTTGTTGTATGCATGCTTCGTAGTAGTAGTGTTGAGGCACATACTCCGTTTCTTTGATTAGAAGCCATAGGTTGGGTTGTGTGTGTGGGCGGGATATGTGGTGGTGAGGTCCAGGTGTGTATGGGCGGGATATGTGGTTGTGAGGCCCAGGTGTGTGTGATCGGGATACGTTGACATGAGGCCTAGGTGTGTGCGGGCGGGATACATGGTTGTGAGTCCTAAGTGTGTGCGGGTGGGATACGTGGTTGTGAGGCCCATGTGTGTGCGGGCGGGGAGTGTGTGGCAGCGTCAGGACGTTCTCCATTAGGTAGAGCAGCTAACTAATGGGGAGTGGTGCGGGGTACCCAATAAACTTGTTCTTATATACTACTACCTATTTTGATTGTGTTTTTGGGGAGTGTGGATGGTGAGGTTGGGTGGATTTAATTCATTTCTAGGTTTCTTTTGTTGTTCTCACGGGACATTAGGATGTCTCCCCACTTGTGCATGAGAGCTTTAGGTTTCCCTACTGACTATAATTGTACGCTCACCCTACATTTACTTTCAGGTTTCCAGGAGGACTACCAGGGCCATGCAGTACCCTACTAGTCAGACATTAGGATTTGTTGCAGTTGTTGTACTCTTTTTTTCTTTTGGTATTGTAATTTTGATCTTTCGTGTACTTGTACCTTGTTATAAATTTGTTTAAACATGCATATGGGCTTGGTTTGAGTCTAGTTCTATACACTTGTTCTTTTCCTTTTTGGTGGTTGACTTTTCCTATTTCCCGATCTTAAAATAATAAAAGGGTAATGCTTCCCATATTTGTGAAAACTCATACCCTTGGTGCTAGTCACCAACCCGGTGCCTATTGGAGGTGGGACTCGGGTGTCATTATCTCCCTTTCACCATTGCCAACTCTGGAGGGGAATCTTTGGTGGGAGGGGGGCATGACAAAATGGTATTAGAGGTGATGGTTGAGAGATAGGATGGAGTCTAGAGTTAGGAATAGTGAGGATTGAATGGGATGGTAGGGAAAAAATGTTAGTTAATCTTGGTGCATGACATAGGCCAGGGAAGACCGGCTAGGACACGAGATATTTGTGCCCCCCCGTGATCCAATGAAAGGACTCTGAGCCTTCCGAAGGACCATGTGAGACTACATTGATTACAGGGTAGAGACCCAAGGGAAGGTACATGAATCATCATGATTGTGTTCTACTTGATTTGGGTGTTCTGGGAAAGAAATTGATTAAAATGATAAAACGAAACCTTGATAATTCAATGAAACTTGGGATTAGGCGATCCATATTTTCCGAACAGCTATCTCATGTAGACATCATCCCCGGGTGGCTCAGACGGTCGAGGCCCAACATATCTAGGCGGTCGATCAGTTGAGGATTGACCAAGAGGTGGAATATAGCCAGTGGCAGAAGACTCACCGTTCATTTCAACGGTAGACCCTAAAGAAGTACTAAAGTAGTACTTCGGATACACAGACATAGGGGTGTCTTGAAGAGCTACTGATCAATTTTACATTGTTCCGTGCTCCGAGGGAGTACTGGGTTCCCCTAGCAGTCAATCTGCTGAGAGGTACGGTGCGACAGTGGTGGACGCTCTACCTCGGAGAGAGGATAGAGGCAGAGGTTCCATGGGTTGACTTTGAGAAAGAATTATGAGAGGAATTCATTTCTTCCATGATCAAGGCGGAGAAGTGGAAGGAGTTACTCTTCCTTCAGTAGGGGAGTATGTTAGTACGAGAGTTGGGGATCAAGTTCAAGGATCTCCTGTGCTTTGCTCCGAATCACTTTCTTGAAGAGGAGTCTCGGGGGAGATATTTGGAGGAGGCACATCATCTTTCTCTCCAGTATACTGTCACCCCCTTCAACCTTCCAACATACTTGGAGGTGCGTAAGAAGGAGAGGTTGTAGAGAGGATAAAATCGCTGGGAGTTTCACCTCACGATGGGATCTAGTTGGGCTCGTCGAACGGGAAGTTAGTTAGCAGCAGGTCTCTTGCGACGGGACCTTCCAGGTTAAGGCTAGTGGGGATCAGGCCCCAGCTGTTCCAGTTCAGATCATTAGGTCCTTGTCCCTTTTTCACGATCCTAGTGCTGAAGTGTTTTTATTGCAGTGGTTTTGGGCATGTTCAGAGTTGGTTCCTGACTCGAGATCAGTATGGTGGAGGTGGACAGGTTCAGCACCCACCTCAGCAGCACCAGTTGCCGGTGAGGCACTTCCAGCAGCAGCAGGACCATGCTCCTCCGAGGGCAGACTTTGCAGGAGGAGGTTGACCTCAGGGTGCTCCTCAGGGACCACTACCAATGCATGGTCGGGGAAGTGGACGACATCAGAGTGGCAGATGAGTTAGGCATGGACAGTTACACGCAGTAGAGTTGACTGTTCTAGCAGCACCATTGGTGGTGTGAGGTACAATTTGTTTGTTCAGCACTCTCATTTCTGCTTTGTTTTATTTGGGATCTTCACACTTATTTGTTGCACCTGGTCTAGCCCATGCTTTGGTACTAGACATAGAGGGACATTCCATACCACTTGTGCTGAGTACACCAGTTGGAGGGCAGACCAACATATCTTGTGTTTACCGGGGATGTTGGATGACATTGGGACCACATCAATCCAGTGGGGACTTTCTTCAATTACAAATTCATCCATATTATGTCATTCTATGCATGGAATGGTTGTATTCTGTTAGTGTCATCATCGACTTCTTCCGGAGAAGAGTCGTGTTCTCCGACATGGATTGGTAGCGCGTATCTTTTGTTGGTGAGAGGAGCTATCAAGCGGGAAGCTGGCCTGTGGAGCCTATCCTTTCCTTGTTAGGTGGGTTATCAATTGTTCCAGCTAATACGGAGATGGTGGATGTCCTAGAGTTTTTTGGGGAGTTCCTTTATGTTTTTCCCGGGGAGGTTGTGACTCAACCCCCCCCCCCCCCGACGTGATGTTGAGTTTGGGATAGATTTATAGCCTGGTGACCGTTCGATTTCAATGGCCCCTTATCGGATGGCACCTTCGGAGTTGCGAGAGTTGTAGATTCAGATTGATGATATGATGGAGAAGGGTTTTGTTTGACCTAGCGTATCGCCATGTGATGCTCCAGTTTTTTTGTGAAGAAGGAATATGGTGGTCTCAGGATATGCATATACTACCGAAGGTTGAACCAGTTAACGGTCAAGAACCGTTACCCCCTTCCAATTATTGACGATCTCTTTGACCAGATGAGGTGAGTAGGTTGGTTTTATAAGATTGACCTATGATCGGGATATCATTATCTGAGGGTAAAGTATAGTGACATCTCAAAGAAGGCTTTTAGGTGCAGGTATGGGCACTTCGAGTATGTAGTGATGCCATTTGGAGTTACGAATGCACCAGCTTTTTTCATGGGACTTATGAACATTCTCTTCTGAGAATCTCTATACTGGTTCGTTGTTGTGTTTATAGATGACATTCTGATCTACTCATGATCCGAGGAGGACCACGCTGAACATCTCAAGTTAGTATTGGAAGTCCTTCGACACCACCATCTTTATGGGAAATTATTGAAGTTTAACTTATTGATGAAAGAAGTAAACTTCCTTAGGCACGTGGTGTCTCAGTATGGAGTGTCAGTGGACCCGTCAAAGGTGGAGGCAGTTTTTTCTTGGGCAGTATCCAAAAGTGTGGCAGAAGTTCGTAGTTTCTTGGGGTTAGCAGGTTACTATCGTAGGTTCGTTTCGGGCTTCTCTCGAGTTGATTCTCCATTGACAGCTTTGACTAGGAAGAACCAGGTCTTCCTATGGAGAAACCAGTGCAAGGAGAAGTTGGTTAGTGCTCCCGTACTAAGTTTTCTAGAGGAAGGGTTGTTGTATGAGGTATATTGTGATACTTCTGGCCTTGGTCTTGGGTGTGTGATGATGTAGAAGAAGGGAGTGATATGTTATGGGTCTAGTAAGTTGATCCCTCACGAGCGTAACTATGCCACCCATGACCTGGAGCGTGCAACAATAGTGTTCATATTGAAGTTGTGGCGACATTACCTCTTTGGGGAGCGCTTTGTGGTCTTCTCAGATCACAAGAGCTTACGTTATATCTTCTCCCAGCGTGACCTGAACATAAGACAGTGGAGATGGGTTGAGTTTCTCCATGACAATGACTTCAAGATATCTTACACTGAAGTTAAGGGCAACGTTGTGGGTGATGCCCTGAGCAGGAAGTCATATAGGGAAGTGGTTCAGCAATCCATTGATGCTTGGAAAGTGATGGGAGAGTTGGATGCTTTTCACTTGGATGCGACGGTAGAGGGTGTTAGAGGTTGTTTGTTTCAGATGACATTGCGGTCCTCCTTGTAGCAGCATGTGAAAGAGTCTCAATGGGGGGACTCCGAGGTAGAAGTAATACGGGATCGTGTCGATCAGGGAAACGCTCTAGAGGGATTGTCAGAGGACAACCGACATCAGATGCTTTTCCATGGAAGGTTGTTTATTCCGGAGGTGATGCGTGAGGAAGTTCTCCGTGAGTTCCATAGATCAGCCTTGGTGGTACATCCAGAAGTTTCAAAAATGTACCGAGGCCTGAAGGAATAGTTTCTGTGGCCCGGGGTGAAACGGGCAATGGTAGAATTTTTGGCTAAATGCCTAGTGTGGCAGAAAGTCAAGGCAGAACACCGTGTTCCACGTGGTTTGTTGCATCCCATAGATGTCTATGAGTGGAAGTGGGATGACATCTCAATGGACTTCTTCACGCTTTCTGGGTAGTGGTGGATCGACTGATGAAATGAACTCACTTCATAGCAATTAAGGAGTCGAGCCTAGTGAGTACCTTAGCAAAGAGGTACGTAGACGAGGTGGTGCAGTTTCATGGAGTTTTGAAGACTATCATCTAAGACCGGGGTACTCGGATTAAATCATGAGTCTGGAGGGGGTTACAACATGCTTTTGGCACCCAGCTACGCCTTAGCACTGCTTTCCACCCCCAGACCGATGGGTAGACAGGGCGGACAATCCAAACGTTGGAGGACATGTAGCAAGCATGCGTTCTGGATTTCAGAGGGTCATGGGTATGACACTTGCCTTTAGTAGCGATTTACTACAACAACAGATTCCACTCTACTATTTGCATGGAACCATTTGAGGCCCTGTATGGAAGACCAAGTCGTTCACCCATTTGATGGGAATAGGTTTGTGATACAGGTGCTCTTGGGCCAGAGGTAGTAGAGATCCCCATAGAGAAATTCTAGCTTGTATGTGAAAGGATGAAAGCGGATCAGGACCTACAAAAGTCTTATGTAGATCGTTGCTGGAGGCCCTTGGATTTAGAGGTGGGAGATCATGTGTTCATGATGGTTTCCCCTCGACGGGGGAAGCTGAGGTTTGGGAATGGGAGAAAGATCTCACCTAGGTTCATCAGACCTTTTGAGGTGCTGAGGTGAGTCAGAGAGGTGGCATATCAGCTGGCCCTGCCACCTCAGTTGGAGAAGGTTCATTACGTCTTCCACGTCTCCCATCTTCATCGGTACTTACACGATGAATCCCACGTTATCGACTGGGGACAGTTAGATATGGGAGACAACGCGTCCTTCGAGGAATGGCCAGTCAGAATTGAAGATCATAATGAAAAGGTGCTCTGTGGAAGAACCATTCCCTTGGTTCGCATGTTGTGGAGGCATGGCAGCCTCGAGGAGTCCACTTGGGAGTAGGAGACTCAGATGCACGCTCAGTACCCGGAGTTGTTTTGACTTGTGTTTTCTTGTTCTTCTGAGCTTTGTTTTGATGTTATACTTTTTACCTTTGATGTATGGAATGCTTGGCATGTCGGTTATGAGAACTTTTGTTTCCTTGTTCTCTAGGAGTGAGTAACATGTCCGGGCGTGTGGGGTAGGGAAAAACCAGATCCTTATTCGAGACACATTAAATTGGATGCGATTGAACCCGTGCAAGCGAGTCAGTGCCACCTAAAGCGGATAATATCTCGACATTGGAAATGTAATTTTCCCCTAACCACATGTTCGGGTAGTGTGAAGGTTGTGCGGTGTTGGGGGAAGTGTGAGTTGAAAAATCCAAATGTATGGAAGTGGGAAGTCCCGATTCTTAATCGAGACTCATTAATGAGGAGGCGATTAAACCCGTGCAGGCGAGTCAGTGCCGCCTAAAGTGGATAATATCTCGACATAGGAGAAGGAATTCCTAACACCTATAATTAGTGATGGTGGTTGGGTTCCTGTTATAACAAGAGCCCTAAGAGGTAACTTTTTTGGGTTCCTCTGGGATGGTTTTTAATTCTTGGGGACGTTACTGTTTTAAGAGGTATCTTATGTAATGGATCAGAACTCTCCCGCCCATTCCTTTGTCAAAAAGATGGCCACAAAGTGTTCTGGAGGGTAAAATGGACTTTTCCCACACTTTCTAGAATTTTGTAAGTACACTCCGTGTAGTGTGAGTACCCACCGTGTACCACCTTGCTTGGTATACCCCGTGTTGGAGCCGTGTCTTTGTCGTGTGAAGTAAATGGGTACATGTCGTGTAACCTAAACTACACACTGTGTAGTCCTTCCCTGAGTACGCATAACCAGTCAATGGCCATGTGCTGTGTTGGAGTCATGTCTTTGTCGTGTGAAATAAATGGGTACAGTCTGTGTGTCCAAACTACACATCGTGTAGTCCTTCCCCGCATATGGGTTACCCTCAAACCATGTGTTGTCTAGTCAACAGCCACAGTGCCATGTTGGAAGCTACGTGGATACCGTGTGAAATGGCCAAGTACACGCCGTGTACTTTTTCTTTTCTCGCCTATAAAAGGAGGGGTCCCCTCCGTTTCAACTCAACCCTCACCTTCCATTTCCTCGGAGCAGAGTTATCCCAAGAGACTCGAAGGCACTTTCTTCTATAACATCTTCGTCCGAGCTCCAATATACGATCCGTCAGTGGCCACAGGATAGTAACGATGAGGTAGAACATCTATGCTTCGATCAGCTATGTTTCCATCAGCCTTTCCTTTCCGACTTCCACCCGAGGTGGTTTTGTCGGGACTCGACAAAAGTGATAGATGCTGACAGACATCTTCTAAGGTTGATCCGGGGGAGCGTTGCGATCAGAACCTTTTGATGTAGGGATCTTACCATCGTCTCTCTGATTATGTTCATAATGTGGGGTGGGTATCTTATTGATTTCATGAGAAACGTTTGAACCAATAAATGATGTTAAAAACTGGTTAAAGAATAGGGATGGGGAAGTTGTTATGTTTATCTTTATATCCTATTATATTATGTTTTGAATTTAATAGGATTATGCCTACTAAAAATCACAGTTGTTGGGGGACTTTTCTTGCGCCATTAAATGTTTCCTTATATTCTAGACCGTTTTTGTGAATGGAACTTTGATGAATGTAGAATTTGGTTAATCACGTAAAGTTGGCTAATTAAAATCTGGAACCCTTGTGTGATCACCCCGGTCGAACAAAATGGAATAATGAACATGTGGGTGTTGGCTTGGATACATGTCATGTGATGGGTGTGTTTTGTGGGTTTTTGTCGATCGGGTCAGCAACGAGGCTAAGGTTGACTTGGTTGTGGGTTGGTGTGAATGCTATGATGGTGATGGGATGCGGGGCTGTGATAAATGGTATTAAAGGGATAATGATGTATGAGTTTTGGTGTGTCTGTGGTTATGGTGGTTGGCGGCGGGGCTGCTCGGATGGGTTTAAATGTGAATGGACTATGGGTTGTGAATAATAAATAAAAGTGGGAGAGTTAATGAATGGTGGGTCATGGTAGTGGAACAGGACAAATAATCAATGAGTTGGTGGGTTAATTAGAAGGGTTTTGTTGTGCTTGTGTTTTCCTAACATGGTTTTTAGATGTCAGGGATATGCTTTACAAATGATCGATGTGGTTAGTTGTGGATAGTTTCCTAGTAGTTAAGGAACTAATAAACTAATTCTTCTGAAACGTGAAAACCTAAATCGGGTTGGGGTTGTTTGTTGTATGCATGCTTCGTAGTAGCAGTGTCGAGGCACATGCTCAGTTTCTCTATATAGAATCCATAGGGTGGGTTGTGTGTTTCGTATATATATATGTATCTTTTTTGTTTTATCGCACCCCACCCATGTTGAGCACTTAGTGCCAAACACTCCCATTTCATGGGAGAGGGTGCTTTACCCTTAGATACTAGAACCTTCCTTATCCTTCTTCCCTAGGCTGTGATGGCGTGAGGAAAACTTACGCCTAAGACTCTTCAGGTAGGTTTTGATTGGGGTGGTTTCAGACCCAGACTCTTCGGGCATGTTCTACTGTTTCCCCAAGAATCTTCGGGATGAGGCCCAGGTGTGTACGGGCGGGATACATGGTGGTGAGGCCCAGGTGTGTGCGGTCAGGATACGTGGTTGTGTGGCCAAGGTGTGTGCGTGCGGGATACGTGGTTGTGAGGCCCATGTGTGTGTGGGCGGGGTGAGTGTGGCAACATCTGGACATTCACCGTTAGGAAGAGCAGTTAACTATTGGGGAATGGTGCGGGGTACCCAATACTCTAGTTATTATATACAACTACCTGTTGTGATTGTGTTTTTGGTGAGTGTGGCTGGTGAGGTTGGGTGGATAGAATTCCTTACTAGGATTCTTCTATTGTTCTCACGGGTCATTAGGATGTCTCTCCACTTGTGCACGAGAGCTTTAGGTTTCCCTACGGAGTATACTTTTATGCCCACCCTACGTTTACTTTCAGGTTTCCAGGGGGACAACCAGGGTAATGCAGGAACCTACTAGTCGGACAGTTGGAGTTGTTCCAGTTGTTGTACTCTTGTTTTCTTTTAGTATTGTACTTTTGAGATTTCATGTACATGTACCTTGTTATAAATTTGTTTAAACATGCATGTGTGCTTGGTTTGGGTTTATTTCTATACGCTTGTTCTTTTCCTTTTGTGTGTTTGACTTTTCCTATTTCCCGATCATAAAATAACAAAAGGGTAATGCCTCCCATATTTTTGAAAACTCATACCCTTGGTTATAGTCACCAACCCGGGGCCTACTGGAGGTGGGAATCGTGAGTCATTATTTCTGTTTCACCATTGCTAGTTCAAGAGGGGCATATTTGGAGGGAGGGGGTGGTGACACCTCTTCAACCATATGGTTGTTTCACAAAACATTTTCCTAGTGAATGCCCTTATTCCGCAACACCTGCTCTCTACGGTCAAGAATCTGGACTGGTTGTTCTTCATAAGAGAGATTCTCTTCCAATTAAACTACCTCTCGGCTCAAAACATGAGATGGACCTGGAATGTACATTCTCAACAATGAAACATGAAAAAAAATGTGCACTAAGGATAAACATGGAGGTAAATCCACTCTATACACAACTGATCCAATTTTCACCAGAATTTCATAAGGTCCAATTAACTTCAGACTCACTTTTCTCTTCTCACCAAAACACATCACAATTTTCCATGTAGAATCATTGAGAAAGACACGATCACCTACATCAATGGAATGATCCTTTCTCCGGTTATCTGCATAACTTTTCTGTCTTCTTTGAGTTGTTCTCATGTGCTTCAAAATCAACTGAACTTTCTCTGCCATCTCTTCTACCAATTTGTGTCCAATCAGCATCCTTTAACCTACGTCATCCATGAATGATGGATTTCAACAATGCTTTCCATATAATGCCTCAAATAGAGCCATCTGTATACTAGAATGAAAGTTGTTATTATAAGACAATTCAACCAAATAAAGATGTTGGTCCCAACTTCCCTGGTAATCCATCGAGCAAGCACGTAACATATCCTCCAAGGTCTAAATTTTTCATTCTGACTGCCCATCTGATTGAGTAAGAAAAGATGTACTAAAATTTAATTCAGTACCCAATGACTTTTGAAGGCCTTTCCAAAAGTTAGAAGTGAACCTGGGATCACGATCAGATATAATAGAGAGGGGAACTCCATGAAACCTGACTATCTCTTTAACATACAACTGAGAAAGTTGATCTAGAGACAAAGTATCTCTAATAGGAAGGAAATGAGAAGATTTAGTCAATCATTCAATTATATCCCATATTGCATTATTACCTCGATATGTATTTGGTAATCCTATAACAATGTCTAGGGATATATTTTCCCATTTCCACTCAGGCACTGGTAAAGGCTGAAGCATTTCTTTTGGTAATTTTCTCTATTCTTTAACCTGCTGGAAAGTCAAACACTTCACAGTAAAATCTGCAATATCTCTTTTCATTCCATCCCACTAGTAATACTCCGGATATCTCTATACATCTTAGTACTGCCAGGATGAACTGAAAATAGAGAATTATGAGCTTCACATAACAACTCATTCTTCAATTGTGAATTACAAGGCACACATAATCTCTTTCTAAATCTCAAAACACAATCATTATCAATGTTAAAATAAGGTAACTTACCCTTCCGATCCAACACAACCTTTTTCTATAACTCACTATATTCCTTATGTGCTTGCTTCATTCTATCTTATTGAGAAGATTTCACTAACACCTGAAACAAAACCGAAAAAGTTCATACAACAAAAACTTCTTTGCTAATATTCATCAAATCAAAAACCAAAGTATCTCATTCCAAACATAACATGGTTACTGAAGTAGTACTTTTTCAACTCAATGCATCAGCCACTTTATATTCTTTCCCTTGATGATAAAGGATCATGCAATCATAATCCTCTATTAATTCCAACCATCTCATCTATCTCAAGTTCAATTCTTTCTAAGTGAATATATACTTACAAATTTTGTGATCAATATATATTTCACACTTCACTCCATACAAATGATTCCTCCAAATTTTTAAAGAAAAAACAACAGAATCTATTTCCAAATCATGTGTAGCATAATTTTACTCATGTGGTTTCAACTGACAGAAGCATAAGCAATTACCTGATCATTTTTATTAGGACACAACCCAGTATTTTCAATGAAGCATAATTGAAGACAATAAACTCGCCATTTCTGGAAGGAAATGCTAAAAATGGATAATTCACCAATTTTCTTTTCAATTTCTGAAAACAATCATCACATTATTTTGTCCAGATGAACTTAATACCTTTTCGAGTTAACTTAGTCATTGGACTAGATAAACATGCAAAATGTTCAACAAACCTCCAGTAATAACCAGCCAAACCATGAAAACTATGAATCCCGGTTATATTTGTGGATCTTGGCCATTCTTCATCAACTTTCAATTTATAAGGATCAACAGTTATGCCATTTTTTGAAAAAATGTTACCGAGGAATGAAATTTTTTGTAACCAAAACTCATACTTTCTAAATTTCCTAAATAGTTACTTTTTTTAGGTCTGCAAGAAAACCCTTTAATGACTTTCATGTTCCTCTTTACATTTGGAATAAACCAAAATATCATCAATGAACACGGCAAAAAACTTATCCAAAAACTCATGGAATATTATATTCATAAGATCCATTAATACAGTAGGTGAATTGGTTAACCCAAAAGGCATAACTACAAATTCATAATGGAAATATCTAGTATGAAACATGGTCTTTGAAATTTCTGCTTCTTTTACATTCAACTGATGGTACCCCGACTTCAAGTCAATCGTCGAAAAATACTGAGCTCCCTGGAGCTGATCAAACAAATCATCGATATGAGGAAAAGGATACTTATTCTTAATTGTGATGTTATTCAATTCTCTATAATCAATGAAAAGTATCATTGAACCATCTTTCTCTTTAAAAAATAATACAGGAGTACCCCATGGTGACGTTCTAGGTCGAATGAGACCTTTATCTAATAACTCCTGCAATTTCTTCTTTAACTCTAAAAGTTCAATTTGTGCCATTCGATAAAGGGGTTTGAAATTGGCTTAGAATCAAGAACTAAGTCAACAGTAAATTCAACTTCTTGATCAAGTATAATACCGGGAAACACATCAGGAAAAATATCAAGGTACTCATTTACCACTAGCACAACATTAATCTGAACAGTTCCTTTGTTTTCAACAATATGTTCAAGGTAACATTCATTTCCATCTTTTACTAGTTTCTCAACATCCTGATATGTTATCAACAAAAAGGGTTCATTTTTGTATACAAACTAAAAATCAATCTGAAAAGAAACCTCTTTAGCTCTAAAATTAATCTTATCATGATAAACAGAAAGCCAATACATGCCCAAAATAACATCAAACTGTATTTGAGGAAACACAATAATGTTTACAGGTAGATTCTTTCCACAAGAAAGGACAGGAATGTACGTATGTTTTCTTTTTTTATCAAAATTTCATCCTGGTGTTTTTACCGTATATTTTGTATTCATATCTTGAGATGGAATTCCCAATTTAATGGAATACTTCTTATAAATGAAAGAGTGTGTAGACCTCAAATCAAACAACACATTGGCATAATCGGTACAAACAAATAGTGTACCTGATACAACATCATTTGATGGATCAACATCTGCTGAAGTAGTTGAAAAGGATATTTCCACCCATTTTTTCTTGTAATATGAGTGATTTCCTTCGGTTGAGTTCTTTGTTGGACACTTATTTTCATAACGACCCATTTCATTGCACTTAATAAATTTTACTAACTATAAATCAGATTTTGTCTTACCATTACCCTAATCTTTTTCAGTGCAATTGCGAGCCTCATGTCCCATTTTACCAAATCGGTAGCACTTACCAGAATTCAAAAGTAATTCCCCAGCATGTTTATTACCACAATTTTCACAAACTGTAAACTTATGTTTCTTTCAATTAGACATTTCTGAATAGTTCTTCACTTTTTCCAGCCACCTCGTCCTCTTATTCTATTGTTTTTCAAAGAATACCTGATCATCGGAAAACTCTATTTCCACCTTCGCTGCATAACGAACAAGTTTTTCCTATCATTGGAACTCCTGATAATTTAATTCCCTTCAATAATTTGTCCTTAATCATTTGTAATAACTGTTGATTTTACTATCAAGATGTCATATGAAATTTGGAGCATACCTTTCTAGTCAAGTGAATTTTTCTTCATAAGAATCCACTAAGTCATCATCCTAGATCAATTCGAGGAATTGCTTTTCCATCCGAAGATGAACCTCCTTAGTAAAATATTTCTCAAGAAACATACCATTGAATTCATCCCAATCGAGAGTATCAATCTCTACACCATCCTTGATATTTTTCACCATTGACCACCACTGATCAGCTTCACCTTCAAAATGGTATACAACAAGAATAACATTTTGATGTTCTGAACAACCAATGACATCAAAAATATTATCCAATTCTTTAATCCACCATTCAGCTAGCACTGGGTCAGATGATACTCTGAATGATGGGGGTGTTAACTCATGAAATGTTCCACTATTGACATGTTCCAATGTGGTTGATCTGGTTGATATTGTACATGGATACCACCACCATTTATAGCCTGGTTCGATTGTTCCATTGCTGCAAAAAACTATTCAGTTCCAATTCCGACCATCCCAGGTGCCAGATTTGGAGGGTTGTCTTCCTCCTGATGTCGTCCCAATATAAATGCCTTGTTTCCTCTACGGAAAACCATTATGAAAATAAAAACATCTTAGGCGGAGAAACATGGTAATATGTAAATGCTATATGATATCAATATTAACATAAATTACTTTATGAATATTAATTTAGCAATTCCCTAACTCCTAATGATATCTACACTGACCATTGATACCAACTAAAAGGACTCGGCCTTAAACATTACATAATATTGAATTAAACGAATAATTCACATCGAGGATCTTTTCACGTATATATTTTTAGAGAATCAGGACATAACTATTACATCTAAAAAGATTACAAGGTCTACATTTCTACATAGTTTCAATTTTTTCATAAAATAAATAATCTTGAAAAAAAGACATTTCAAGTTCCATGTTTTAGAGATCATGAATTTTCTTTGATCCCATCCTTGACCTTATTCATCCTTAAGTCCTGTGAAAACATTTCAAAACATGGTATGAGCACAAAAAGCTCAATAAGTGTTATAAAACAAAGAATGAAAACATTTGTTCATAAATACATAAAAAAACATGAAATCTTTTACATTCATCATGAAATCATAATATTTATGAATGACACATAGAAATCATTAGTCATAAAGTTAAATTGTGACATCCATATCATATTTACATCGTAGCTATCACAGCTACATAGGGAGTTACTTTGGAATACCAATCATAGTATATTACCTAAATCTCTTAGGAAAAACATTCACGTTTTCCTTCGTCATGATACCCAATGCATTGGAGATCAATCTCGGGCTCACCTGCCCTAGGTTTATCTTGGAACCACCCGTATATGTAAATAATTCCCAAGAACCATAACATGATCATAACATATAACCTAAGAAAACAGAAAAGATAACATTCACAAATTGTAATAAAAAATATATCATTTCAAGATATTGAAATAATAAATCCATTCTCAAAATCATTTTCTATACCAAAATATATAAAAAGAGTATTTGGTAATTATTTTTCAATTTAAAAACATTACGTCTTGTTAAGGAAGGTAAATATCAAATAATACTTACAGCGTCGGAAAGGTTGTTGTCACCGCTTACTTTAAAAAAAACATTACTTTTTTCATTCTGTAAAACACTTCATATAAAAATTTTCCCTTTAAATAAAATGATATTTCAAAGGGGTTTATACACCGTATAAAATAAATTCATGTATAAAACAAAAAATGCCTCAATAAAAGGAGATTGAGATGAAGTCTATTACCTCGCGTTCGACTTGACTCGATCATTTTTTAATACCCCAAATAATATAATAAAGATAATTTTTAATTTCTTAAGAACCTTTTTCAAGTGTGTTATTCTTTTTATATCACTTAATACTATGTTATAAACATTATGCAATCATTACTGTTAATAACGTTCATTTTTTTGATATTTGGTACGTGAGTAAAAATGAACACCATATATTTACAAGTTGTCCTTGTGGTCAAAAGTTCATTATACCTAGAATGATATTCATGATTTTGATATCATATATTTAATATATATTCAGTATATACATGTTTTTTATAATATTACATAACATTTAGAGGTAATAAATGAAATTCACCGTTCATGGAGATGGTAAGCCGTACGTACGCATGAACGCTACTTTCATTTCTATTTCAAATTTTAATGGAATTAGAATATGATGATACAAAGTTATATTATAATTATAGTATAATATCATATATAATATAGTTAAATACATCCTCTATACATCCCACATATGGCATTAACAAGTCAAATCACTTTGAGGGGGTGGTAGTCCGCAATTCCTCAAATGAGATTATCATATTTACCCACTATGGAAACCATAAAGGCGTTCTATAAATGGGAATTACAAAAGAATAAGGAAATAATAAACATAATATATATAATATATAAATACATATACATAATAATGGCCACCATGATAGGCGGTAAGATGTAATTGAACAATCATCGTTTCGTGAGGCCATAATTTGCCATCCACAGAAACATTATGTTCTTCACCCATTAGATGGATGTGTGTGTAAGTGTGGTTATAATTATTCTCACAAAAACATCATAGTATATTTAGGATACTGTTTTTGTTACAAATGAAAGGAATAAAAATATTTTATGGGTTGGATAAGTAAAATAATAGAAACCAATTTAAGAGAAACTGTTACCTTTAATTTGTGTAACTCCCTTTGGTTTGAACCAAAGGACTTCTTAAATTCCTTATTTATAAGGTATGTCTAATAAGAGGAGGATAGGGATGTAGGGAGATTAGTTGGGTATAGTTTGGATTAGCCAAATGTCTTGAAAATATTGAGGAATTGGTTAGAAGTTGTCTACTTTTATAAGGGAGAGGAGGGGCTCTATAAGAAAGTGTGAAAACATTATTTTATCATATAATGATATTTGATTTATAAATGTCAAAAAATAATTATATTTGAATATAAGATGACTCAAGGTCGAAATAAAATAATCCAATAAGAATTAGACATGTTTTGGATAATATTTTAATCATTATAATCTTTTTTATTTAAATAATTTTTTAATGTGGAAAATACTGCATCATTATTGTGTCATAAATAATTTACTTTATTCAATTTATAAAAATTATAAAAAGAAATATCATGTAAGAAATATATTTATCTTTACAATGAATATTTATAGTCTAAAACAGGACTTATATAACACCATATAAAAAATAATTACTAAACGATTTTGGTTTATGTCTATTTTGCCTTTACTTTATATTAATTGATCTAAATTGTCATTATCACTACCATGTGGATCAAAGGGTTATAAAAATCGACCCAAAGATTCCCATGGTTGTAAATGACTCAACTAATAAGTATTGGACAAGTTTTAAGGAAATTTTTGAATTATTATAATATTCGTTTTACCTTGAATTACCCTATTTACCTTTAACCGCGGTAAATAAAAGTCAAAAGTTACTATTAATCAAAAAATATTTTCATCATAATAAACCAAATTTTACATCATTATAAAAACCATGTACGTCATATTTTTGAAATTCATCTCACAGTTGCTGTAAAATTTCATTTAAATGATAAAGCCAATTTTATTAACTACCACTATGTGGTGTCACTATTGATCAAAAATTGATGTTTTTCAGAAAAATACCAAAAATTCAGCCTATGATATATTTGATATTCCAAATTAAAAAATGATGTCTATTTTTCCAAATTCAAAACATAGATTTGGTATTAATTAATTTTAAAATTAATTCCTGTTATCAAAACAAATAGTGTGTTTTTGAGAAACAATAACTATCAAAAGATTGATACTTATATATGTATAATTTCAAAGATAAATTAATTCCAATGACTAAAATTGGATTAAATGGTAAAAATACATTTCAATTTCACATTAAGAACAACTTAAAATAAAATATAACTGTATAAATAAATTATATTTAAAGGAACTTTTGAATTAAAATAACGTATTTTTCATTATTCATTAAAAATGATCTTTATCAAAAAAATACCAAACAATTACCCAATGTAAAATTTGAGTTCCACATTATAAAGAAGGATTATATTTAGTCACTTATAAGTTATTAATTTGACCATAACTATATTTAAATAGGGGTTTCCATTAAAAGGTGGTAAATCGGCCTTTTAATGAAAATTATGCTTAAAATTAGATTCATTCATATATTAAACCTCAAATTTTTTATTGGATAAATGTAAATACATTTAGCAATCATGAATAATAATATTGTAGTTATTTTAATTCATTCCCACCAATACAATAGCTATGAGTTAACTACAATTTAAAATAATAATATTATATTATTAGTGTGCCACGTAAGATTCGAATGAAACTCGATGTTGCGTATCGAGTACTCTATCGAACATAGAAACCCTAATAAAGTAAAATTAATATTTAATATACAAATATTAATAAATATGAAATATGTCTTATCCTTCATTTACCTAAATGTTACATTCTTCCCCCCTTTTGGGAAATGAGTCCTCGTAGTTTTTTTTCACTTATCAAAATAAGTGGGGGTATTTGTCCCTCATAGCATTTTCATATTCCCATTATGTATCTTCAACCATATGGGTTTTCCACAGAAAATTTACCTGGTGAATTACCATATTCTGCAACACCTACTCTCTACGGTCAACAATCTGGACATGTTTTTCTTCATAAGAGATATTCTCTTCCAAATAAACTACCTCTGGGCTCAAAACATGAAATGGATCTGGCATATACTTTTTCAACATCGAAACATGAATGAAATTGTGTGCCTAGGATAAACTTGGGGGTGAAGCCACTCTATACCCAACTGATCCATCTTTTTCTAGACATTCATAAGGTCCAATGAACATCGGACTCAACTTTCCCTTCTTACCAAAACACATCACACATTTCCAAGGGGAAACGTTGAAAAAGTCCCGACCATCTACCTCAATGGAAAGATCCTTCCTCCGGTTATCTGCATAACTTTTCTGTCTGCTCTAAGCTGTTCTAATGTGCTTCTAAATCAACTGAACTTTCTCTGCCATCTCTTCTACCAATTATGTTCCCAACATATTCTTTTCACCTACTTAATCCCAAAATGCTAGAGTTTGACAATTATTCACATATAATGCCTCAAATGGAGCCATCTGTATACTGGAATGAAAGCTGTTATTATATGAAAATTTAACCAAAGAAAGATGATGGTCACAACTTTCCTGGTAATCCATCGAGCAAGCACGTAACATATCCTCCAATGTTTGAATTGTTCGTTCTGACTTCCCATCTGATTGAGGATGAAACATTGTACTAAAATTTAATTCAGTACACAATTACTTTTGAAGGCCTTTCCAAAAGTTAGACGTGAACCTGAGATCACGATCTGATATAATGGAGAGGGGAACTCCTTGCAACCTGGCTATCTCTTTAACATACAAATGAGAATGTTGATCTAGAGACAAAGTATCTTTAATAAGAAGGAAATGAGAATATTTAGTCAATCATCTAGTTATAACCCAGATTGCATTTTTACCTAGAGATTTATTTGGTAATCCCACAACAAAGTCCATGGATATATTTTCCCATTTTCACTCTGGCATTGGTAAAGGATGAAGCATTTCTTTTGTTAACTGTTTCTCTTCTTTAACATGATGACAAGTCAAACTCTTCACAGTATAATCAGTAATAACTCTTTTCTTTCCATCCCACCAGTAATACTGTTGAGGATCATTTTACATCTTAGTACTTCCAGGATGAACTAAAAACGGAGAATAATGAGCATCACATAACAACTCATTATTCAACTGTGAATCACAAGGCACACATAATCTCTTTCCAAATCTCATTAAACTATAATTATAAATGTTAAAATCAGGAAACTTACCCTTATGAACCAACACACATTTTTTCTGTAACTCACTGTCTTCCTTCTGCGCTTGCTTAATTTTGTTTGATAGAGATGATTTCATAGACACCTGAAAAAACATAAGAATTTCCTGCAACAACAACTTATATACCAATGTTTATCAAATCAAAAACCATAGGATCTCGTTCAAAACATAACATGGTTAATCAAGTATAAATTTTTTGAATAAAAGAATCAAAAACTTTATTTTCTTTCCTTGGATGATAAAGGAACGTGCAATCAAAATCCTTGATTATTTCCAACCATATCCTCTATCTGAAGTTCAATTATTTCTGAGTGAATATATAATTCAAACATTTGTGAATAGAATATATTTCACACTTCACTCCATAAAAATGTTTCCTCCAAATTTTTAATGAAAAAATAACAACATCTAATTCCAAATCATGAGTAGGGTAATTTAACTCATGTGGTTTCAACTGAAGTGAAGCATAAGCAATTACCTGATCATTTTTCATTAGGACACAACCCAATCGTTTCAACGAAGTATCACTATAGATAAAAATATGACCATTTCTAGAAGGGAGTGCCAAAACTAGAGCACTCACCAATCTTCTTTTCAATTCCTGTTAACAATAATCACATTTCTTTTTCCAAACGAAAATTACACATTTCTGAGTAAACTTAGTCATTGGACTACATAACTGTGAAAAATTTTCGACCATCCTCTGGTAATAACCAGAAAAACAAGAAAACTACGAATCACGTTTATATTTGTTGGTCTCGGCCATTCTTCAACAACATTCATTTTAGTAGGATCAAAAATTATGCCATTTTTTTTAAACAATGTTATCAAGGAAAGGAATTTGTTGTAACCAAAAATAACAATTTCGGATTTTCCCAAATAGTTTATATTCTTTTATGGTTTTCAAGAAAACCCTTATATAACTTTCATGTTCCTCTTTAATTTTGGAATATACCAAAATATCATCAATGAACACAACCACAAACATATCCAAGAACTCATGGAAAATTCTATTCATAAGATCCAAGAAGACAACATGTGCATTGGTTAACCCAAAAGGAATAACTACAAATTCATAATGGCCATATCTAGTACAAAAAAATTTCATTGGAATGTCTGCTTCCTTTACATTAAAATGATGGTACCCCGACCTCAAGTCAATCTTTGAAAAAACTAAGCTCCATGGAGCTGATCAAAAAAACCATTGATAAGAGGAAAAGGGCAATTATTCATAACAGTGATGTTATTCAATGCTCTATAATCAATGCAAAGTCTCATCAAACCATATTTATTTTTAACAAACAGGACAGGAGTACCCCATGGTGATGTGCTAATTCGAATGAAACCATTATCTAATAACTCCTGTAATTGTTTATTTGACTCTAAACTTCAATTTTTTCCATTCGATATGGGGTTTTTGAAATTGGCTTAACATCAGGATCTATGTCCATAGTAAATTCAACTTCTCGATTAGGTATAATACCAAGAAACTCTTTAGGAAAAAAATCAAGGTACTCGTTTACCACTAGCACATCCTTAATCTGAACAGTTCCATTGTTATCAACAATATGTGAAAGGTAACATTAATTTCAATCTTATACTAGTTTATCAGCTTTCTGATATGTTATCAATAGCACGGGTTCATTTTTGTATACAAACTGAAAATCATTCTGAAAAGAAACATATTTCTCTTCAATCAATCTTAACATGATAAACAGAAAGCCAATCCATGCCCAAAATAACATCAAACTATACTAGAGGTAAAACAATAATGTTTTTGGTAGATTCATTCTACACACAAGGACATGAATGTTATTATGTTTTATTTTTGTCTAAAAATTTCCTCCAGGTGTTGTTACAGTATGTTTTGTATTCATATCTTGAGATGGAATTCCCAATTTACTTGAAATCTTCTCATAAATTAAAGAGTGTGTAGACACCGAATCAAAAAACACATTGGCATAATTTGAACAAACAAACAGTATACCTGATACAAATTCATTTGATTTCCCATCATCTTCTGAAGTAGTTGCAATAGATTTTGCAACCCCTTTCTTCTTGTAGTCTGGATGATTTTCTTCTGTTGAGTTCTTTATTGGACCGTCAATTTCGTAATGACCCATTTCATTTCACTTCAAACATTTTACTGACTGTAAATTAGATTTTTTCTTACCATTATCCTGATATTTTTTAGTGTAATTATGAGCCCTATGTCCCATTTTACCACATCGGTAGCACTTAACAGAATTCAAATGACATTCTCCAGCATGCTTTTTACAACAATTTTCAAAATCATTAATCTTAAGATTCTTACCATCAGACTTTTGTAAAGAGTTGTTCCCTTTCTCCTGCCACCTCATCCTCTTATTCTGTCATTTGTCAAAGAATACCTGATCATTAGCAAATTCCATTTACACATTCTTCTCAAAATGATTTTTTTTCATAAATTTGGTACTCAGGAGAAGATAAATCTCTTCGATACTTTGGCTTTAATCTTGAGTAAAAACGGTTGATTTTACTATCAAGATCTTGTATCAAATTTAGAGCATACCATGCCAATCGTGGGAATTTTTCTTCATAATAAGCCACTGGTTCATCCTCCTTCCTCAATCCCACGAATTTTATTTCCATCCTATGACGAACCACCTTAGGAAAATATTTCTCAAGAAACAAGCCATTGATTTCATCCCAATTGAGAGAATCAATCTCCCCAATATCCATGATATTTTTCACCATCAACCACCACTGATTAGCTTCACCTTCAAAATAGTAAATAGAAAGTCTAACATTTTGATGTTATGAACAACACATGACATCAAAAATCTTCTCCAATGTTTTAATCCACCCTTCATCTCACACTGGTTCAGATTATCCTCTGACTGATGGGGGTATTGCCTCATGAAATAATCCACTATTGACATGTTCCTCTATGGTTGATCTAGCTGATCTCATACATGGATACCACCACCATTTATAGCCAGAGTAAACTGTGTCATCTCTACAATAAACTATTCATTTCCGATTCCGACCATCCCGGGTTGCGGATGTGGAAGGTTGTCTTCCTCTTGATGTTGTCCCAACAGAGCTGCCCTGTTTTTTTTTTTGCGGAAAACCATTCTGAATATAAAAATATCTTAGGCGAAGCAACATTGTATTCTATAAATTCTATATGATATTAATATAATAATAAATTACATTATGGATATTAATTTAACAATTCCTTAACTTCTAAAGTTATCTTAACCAACATTTGATACCAAATATAAGGACCCGGCCTTAAACATTACATAATATTGAATTAAATGAATAATTCACATTTATGTTCTTTTAAGGATTAGAGTTTTAGAAAATTATGACATTACTATTACATCTCAAAAGATGACATGGTATACATATCTACATATTTTCCATTTTATTCATAAAATAAATACTCTTGAAAAAAAGAGTCACATCTAGTTCCATGTTTTAGACATCATGACTTTTCCTTGATCCCATCCTTGATCTTATTCATCTTTATGTCCAGTGAAAACATTTCAAAACTTGGGATGAGCATAAAATTCTCAGTAAGGGTTATAAAACAAATAATAAAAACATTTGTTCAAAAATACATACAAAACATGAATTCTTTTACTTACCTCATGAAATCATAAGATTTATGAATGACACATATAAATCCTTAATAAAAAAGTTTACATGTGGCATCCATATCATACTTACATTGTATCTATCATAGCTACATAGGGAGTTACTTTGGAATACCAATCATAGTATATTCCCTAAATATATTAGGATAAACATTAATGTTTACCTTCGCCATGTTACTCAATGCATTGGAGAGCTGTCTCGGGCTCACCTACCCTAGGTTTATCATTGAACCACCTGTATACGTAAATAATGGCCAAGAACTATAACATGATCATAACACATAACATAATCATAAATAAAATATAAAATTCCCACATTGAAAGAAAAAATAAATCATTTCAAGATATTAAAATAATAAATACATTCTCAAAATAATTTTCAATACCAAAGTACCTAAAAAGCGAATATGGTATTTATTTTTCATTTTAAAAACATTACGGCTTGTTAAGGAAGCCAAAGATCAAATAATACTCGAGGCATAGGAAAGGTCGTTGTCACCACATACATTAAAAAAAACATTCCTTTTTTTAATTTATAAAAATGATTCATATAAAAAAATACATTTGAATTAAATTAAAAATTCAAAGGGGTTTATACACATTATAGAATAAAGTCGTGTATAAAACTAAAAATTCCTCAATGAAAGGAGATTGACATGAAGACCCTTACCCCACGTCCGACTTGACTCAATCATTTTTTAATCTCTGGAATAATAAACTAAGGATAATTTATACTTGATTAAGAACCTTTTTAAAGTTTGTTATTCCTTTTATATCCCTTGTCATCGTGTAATAAACATTATGCAATCATTTAAGTTAATAGCGTTCATTTTGTCGATATTTGGTACCTGAGTAAAAATGAACTCCTTATATTTACATGTTTTCCATGTAGTAAAAGGTTCATTATAATCAGATTTATATTCATGATTTGGATATCATATATATCATATATATCCAATATATACATGTTTTTATAATAGTACATAACATTTAGAGGTACGAAATGAAATGCACCGTTCATGGAGACGGTAAGCCATACGTAAGCATGAACGATACTTTCAATTCCATTTCTAATTTTAGTGGAGTTAGAACACAATAATACAAAGCTATATTATAATTCCAGTATAATATCATTTATAATATAGTTAACTCCATCCTTTATACATCCCACATAAGGCATTAACGAATCAAAACACTTTGAGGGGATGATAGTCTGCACTTCCACAAATGAGATTGTCGTATTTACCCACTATGGAAACCATAAAGGCATGCTATAAATGGGAATTTCCAAAGCATAAAGAAATAATAAACATAATATATGTCATATATAAATATAGTTCCATCATAATGGCCACCATGAGAGGCGGTAAGTTGTAATTGAACAATCATCGTTTCGTGAGGCCTTAGTTTTCCATCCACATAAACATTATGTTCTTCATCCATTAGATAGAGGTGTGTGTAGGTTTAGTTCAAATTATTCTAATAAACACATCATAGTATATTAAGGATACATGCGTTGTTATATAATAATGTTATTAAATGAATTTAGGAGTTGGAGAAGTAAAATAAAAGGAAACAATTTAAGAGAAATTGTTACCTTTAATTTGGGTAACTCTTTTGGTTTGAACCAATGGACTTCATGATGTGCCTTATGAATAAAATAAGGCTTCTAAGAAGAGTATAGTGATGTATGGAGATTAATTGGTCAGAGTTTTGATGATCCAAATGGCTTGAGAGGTGTGAGTAATTGGTTATAAGTGGTCTCCTTTAATAAAGTAGAGGAGGGGCTCTTTAGGAAAGTGTGAAAACATTATTTTATTATATAATGATATTCAGTTTCTAAAGGTCCAAATACCCTTATAGTTGAAGATAATATGACTCATTGTCGAAATAAAATCATCCAATCAGATGTGTACATGTTTTAGATAATATTTTAATCATTATAGTCATATTTTTTTAAATAATTTATTAATGAGGTAAACAATGCATCATTATTGTGTAATAAATAATTTAATTTATTCGATGTCTAAAAATTAAAAAAAATACTATCATGTAGTAAATATATTTATCATTCCAATTAATATTTATAGTCTAAAATATGACTTATATAACACCATATAAAAATTAATTACTAAATTATTTTTTTTATATCTATTTTTCCATTACATTAAATTAATTGATATTAATTTTCATTATCTCTACCATGTGGATAAAAGGGGTCCCATAATCGACCCAATGATTCCCATGGTCATAGATGACTCAACTAATAAGGTTTGGACAAGTGTTAAGGTAATTTTTAAATATTATATCATTCTTTTTACCTTAAATTACATTATTTTCCTTTAACCGCGATAAATAAAAGTCCAAAGTTACTATTCACCATAATTTATTTTCATCTTAATGAACCACATTTTACTTCTTGATAACAACCATGTACGACAGATTTTTGAAATTAAATTCACAGAAGTGTTAAAGTTTCATTTAAATGAAAATGTCTGCTTTTTTAACCACCTCTAATTAGTGTCACTATTCATCAAAAAAGGATGTTTTCAGAAAAATCCCAAAAATTTAACCTAAGAAATATTTGATATTCCAAATTCAAAAATGTTTTCTATTTTTATAAATTAAAAACATATACTTAGGATTAACTAATTTTAAAATTAATTCCAATTATCAAAACAAATTGCGTGTTTTTAGAAAACAATAAATATCAAATGATTGATACTTGTTTACGTCCAATTTGATAGTGAAATTAATTCCAATGAACAAAATTTGATTAAATGGTAAAAATATATTTCAATTTCTCTTTAAAAACAACTAAAAATATAATCTAACAATATAAATTAATTTATTAAAAGGCAATTTTCAATTAAAATAACGTATTTTTCACTATTCATTAAAAATGAACTCTATCAGAAAAATACCAAAAAATTACCAAAAGTAAAATTTGATGTCCCTATTATAAAGAAGGATTATATTTGGTCAATTATAATATATTAATTGGACCAATACTATATTTAATGAGGGTTCACCATTAAATGGCGGTAAATCTGCCTTTTGATGTAATTTATGCGTAAAATTAGATTCATTCATACATATTTTAAGCCTCTAAATTTTTATTTGATAAATGTAAATAAATTTAACAATCATGTATAATCATATTGTAGTTAGTTTCATTCATTCCTGCCAATACAACGGCAAGGAGTTAACTAAAATTTAAAGTAATGATATTATATAATTACTGTGCAACGTAAGATTCCAAAGAAACATACTGTTGTGTATCCGGTATGCTATCAAACATAGCAACCCCTTTAAAGTAAAATTATTATTCAATAAAAAAAATATTAATAAATATGATATATGTCTTATTCTTCATTTACCTGGGATGTTACTGTTGTGCTGTGAATATTTATGAATTATCTCTGATTGTTTCACATTTAATATATAATTTTATTAGGGGTATTTATATTTTTCACACGTAATTATTTCATTTATTTATCAATAATGTAAGGATATAATTTTTTTAAGG
The DNA here is from genome assembly GCA_963277665.1 of Viscum album. Taxonomy (NCBI): domain Eukaryota; kingdom Viridiplantae; phylum Streptophyta; class Magnoliopsida; order Santalales; family Viscaceae; genus Viscum; species Viscum album. Next base: position 847,011,985 of record OY728164.1, on the reverse strand, counting down.
GAACCTTTCACCCTCATCTTTTGGAAAATGGCTTATTTTATGTTATGTCTTTTAATTTAAATTTCATATGATATGATATGTTCTTATATATCCTTATTTATGTACATTTTATGTACATGTAATGTGAGACCCTTTCTCTCTCATCAACTCATTTTGTAAATTTTAATGTGATACCTTTAGGCAACTGAATATTCATAAGGTACTTCATCTTGATCACCATTCATTATGGAATAAAATTATTTTTAAGAGAAATTCTATAATACAATGTATAAATCCCTTTGAAATTTAATTTAATTCATAGAGAATCTTTTATCAATTAGGTGCTTTAATAAATGAGAAAAATAATGTTTCTTTATATGGTAAACAGTGACAATGACCTTTCCACCGCTGCAAAAAATATTTTGATATTTAGCTACCTTAACAAGACGTAATGTTTTAAATGAAAAATAAATACAATATAATCTTTTTATGTATTTTGTTATTGAAAATGGTTTTTATAATGAATTTGTTATTTCAATATATTGAAAATTTATATTGTGACTTCATTGTGGACATGTTATCTTAATTTTATTCTTTTTCATGTGTTATGATTTTGTTATGGTTCTTGGGAAGTGATTACCCATATGGGTGGTTCTGTGATAAAACTAGTTCGGGTGAGCATGAGTTAGCTTTATAATGCATTGGGTAACGTGATGTTGGTAAAAGTAATTGTTTCTCCAAAGATATTTTGTGAATATTATTGTATGGGTATCCCATCATAACTCCATATGTTGATGTGAAATATACGATGTATGTATGATATAGATGCCAGAAGTTACCTTTATGATTTAAATTTTTTATTCATGAATCTTATGATTTCATGAGGTATGATAAAGAGATTATGTTTTGTATTTATTGATGGGAAAATGTTTTATTTCTTTATTTTATAACAACTACTTTTCATTTTGTTCTCATACAATGTTTTTGAAATGGTTTTCATATGGTATTATGAAGTTTAATATAAAGGTATAATTCAGGAAGATTTATATCAAAACAAATAATTATCAATTTTTTATTATAGTTTTTTTATTAAAAAATTGATACTCAATAGAAGTGTCTACATTGTAATATTTGAGATGTAATGTTAGAGTCAGGGAATAATTATCTAAAATTCATAACCTAAAAATATCATCAATGTTAATTCTTTATTTAACTAATGGTTATGTAATGTTGTAACGATGTGTTAATATTGTTGGTATCAAAGGTCGGTTTAGACACCATTAGGGAATAATAGTTTTTTAGATACATGGTTAGTCTATATGTCTACTGATTATGTTAAATCCATATTTTGTATCTTTTTCAGATCCAATAACATCTTTTACAAATATAAGGAGGATCTAAAACGAAATTCCTATCTCTTCCTAATGACTTTATTTAAATAATTATTGCAAATTCATGTCCATAATATTCTAAAACATTTTCTATAATTTAAGTCACTTACATGAATTAGTTTGAGATATCAAACACCTTCGTTGTACCTCGATACCATCATGGATCATTGGTTGTATTTAATCAAATCCTAATTTTTCAATATTCTCATATTTTCATTTAACGTAAATATTATCATGTAATTATCAAATATTTTACCTAATCAAAAGCCATTAAAGGATATATTGGTACTGAAAAAGGTTCTAAATAATGAAACCCTTTCATGAACTATTTATATTTTCATTAAAGTTATAGTCTTTCTGTACATACTTATGGTATTTTAAAAGGATAAATGACTTAATGTTTCAACTCAAAATCAGTATAGCTATGTTATAGATAACATGTTTTATTAGATTTTTTTATATTATATTTCACATATTATTATTTTCGAAATCAATTTTTTTGAACAGCTCTATGACACATGTTTTACGTGGTGTATTTTTATAAAGTAATTACATGATTTTGAAGGATATCTAAATCATTTTTCAATGCATGGATAATATAGCTACGTGAACAAGATGACAATGAAACAAGTTGGACACCAAGTCAAGGTATTATATTCTTTCATTAGAAATAGTGTTATTTTTTGGAGGTAAAATTAATCAACATATAAAAATCATTATTAATTAAGACATTGAGGTTATTATATGTTGGGATCAAAATGACAGGTATAAGAAAACCATTGAGGCTAAATCATGTTAGGGATATTTTTATGTTTTATAAAAAGGGAAAACAAGCAAGATGAGTGCAATCCCATTACGTCTGCATGGGCCATAGAAATCGAACCCACAACCGAAGGGTGACAAGGGTGCATCGCCTTCCACGGGCCTACCTGAAGTCCCTGTTTAGTATGCCATATTCTTTTTATATAGATTATTTTATTGTTCAAGAATAAATTGATTTTTTATAATGTGTATTATAAAATAGATATCATTATTATATGAAAATTATTTAGGGATTAAGTAATAAAGGATATTTTTGAAGATGACTGCTCTTTTGGGGACACTATATGCCAAAGGGAAATAAAATACATTGCAGTTTAAATTGAAGAGTAATGGTGGATTTAATTAAAGAATCTATGTTTTTATTTTGGAAATATAGTGATCAAGGAAATTTATTTAAATGATTAACCTGTCTTGGAGAATATGTGATTAGTTTAATTGGTTATTTTGTATGCGACTTTATGTATAATAGATATAATTTCATGATAAATGATATGATTTATATTGAAGACTATGTGTTCAAATCCTTCTATATTTTGGGGTTCAAACATATTTTATAATATTTTGAATAATTTTATAGACAATTTTTTACTAAATGGTACTTGTTGATGTTTGGGTACTGTTTGATTAATTTTTGAGAATAAGAGAAGTATTTACTTTTATAAAGGATTGTCCTTTTTGGGGATTATTTAATATTTTACTAACCATTTTTGTTTTGTTTAATTTCTAAAGGAAATAAAAATATATAGTTCATATTTTTTGGATTATGTGATTCTATAAATGTTTATTTTTGGACTTTAGCTATGAAAAAGTCATCAAGAATACTCATCATTTGAATAAAAGATGAGATTTTTTGTAGAAACATATTAATAGATGAAACTCAACTTGAAAAGTATGACTATTTCTGTATGTCCTTAATGAATATCATAAATTAATTCTCCAAAAATTATAAAAGGAAAACTAAAACAAAAAACTTTGTTTGGTTACTTTCCTTATAGGGGAATAAATGACTATTTAACCTATCACATGTTTGTGGTTTTATTATGGATAAAATTATCCTGATCGTGTTTTCTATCACTCTCCATCAGAAATAGACAATTAGTTTCGCCTCCATATCCTTATTTTCATTGAATCATTGTATGTGTTATCTTGGTTTACCTCTGTAATTATTTTTATTTCTTTTAAATTGATAGTTTTATTGACATGTTTTCTAATGTGGGACATTCAATGATGTTTCCAAGAACAATTTTAAAATTGTGAAGATGCAATTTCCAGAAGGGGGAAGGATGAAATGCCCCTCCTATTTCTAGAATATGAAATTTTCATATTTGTTAATATTTGTGAATTAAATATTTATTTTACTTTAAATGGGATTCAATGATAAATGGAATAATTGAAACACAACAGTGCGTTTCCCCGAAGTCTTAAGTTGCACACAATGCTAATTTATAATGATAAAAATAATAATATATTATTATTATTTTAAATGGTAGTAAATGCCATGTTGTTTTATTAAAATAAATGAACATAAAAAACCATATAATGATTTAACTTGTTTGTAAAATGTTTTTACATATATCCAAAAAAAATTATAATCTTAAAATAATAATGAATCCAATTTTAATCATAAATAAATTAATAATTTTAAATGGTTGGTTTACAAAATTTTGATGGAGAACCCCATTTAAATTTAATTTTTTCACTTTTATATGTTTTATTTGACAAAATAATCTTATTATTTAGAATCAGGATATTAAATTTTTATTTGGGTAAATATTTGGTAGTTTTCTAATAATGTTCATCTTTTAAAGAATATAAAAAATTACTACATTTTTAGTCAAAACTGTCTTTTCATTTAATTTACATTTATGGTTCGATTATAGTTTTAAATGTTTTTAAAATGTAATTGGATTTTATTTTTACAATTTAATACAATTTTTTACATTATATGTAATTTTAATTTGAAATTGAACATTGGCACATGTCAATATTTTTGTAGTTTTTTACTTCTTAAAAATATGCTTTCTAGTATTGAGAAAAAAATTATTTTAAATTAATTAATGAATATTAAATGTTTTTAATATTGTAAAATGGAAATAAATTTGGAATTTTAAATATCAAAATTATCTTTGGGTGAATTTTTTGTATTTTTATGAAAATGTTCAATTTTGGAGGAATAATGAAAAACTATGCATAATTTGTTTAAAAACCGACTTTTTCATTTATATGAAATTTTACCGCTTCTATGAATTGAATATAAAATATATAAAATACATTGTTGTCATAAATAAGTATAATATGGTTTAATAGGATGAAAATAATTTTTGATAAATATTAACTACTGATTTTTATTTACTGCTGCTAAAGGTTAATAAATAAATTCATCATGAGAATAATTTTATAATAATATATAATTACTTTAATACTTTGTCTAACCATATTTGATGAGTCATTTCCTACCGATAAATACCATGTGGTAGAACAATAGTCCTTTGGAATCCACATGGGTAAGATAATTACATTAATAAATTTTTATTTGATGTAAAAATAAAAAATCATAAACATATATTGTTTTTCTAAAAAAAATATTTTGTGGGATTATATAATTGATAGCATTGAATATAAACAGTCATTATAATTCAAAAAATATTTTTTATATCATGGTATTTTATTTATAATTTTTATAAATCAAATAAATATATATATTTATGACACAATGTTGATGTAATGATTACCTCAATAATCAATGTTTCAAATAAATAAGATTTTAAATATTTAAATAAATTTATTTTTAAACGTTTTATGAAATCCAAGAATTTTATTTATTATAATGTATTTTTATATTTTATTTAATGACATTTTTTTGAATTGATAAAGTAGTTATGTATTTTAAAAAGTCATGATATGAAAAGTATAAAAATTGACAGAAATGAGTTTTAAAATCAATTAATATTTTATTAAATTATAAAATTGTCCTAAAAATATAATATTTAACAAAAATAACATATATTATGATAAAAGATTCATTAATAATCAATTTTGGGTGACTTAAAATTTTATTATAAAAATATTAACCATATAGTATTAATATAAAAGAAGACGTGGTAACAATTAAATATGTTTTCAAAGCATTAAGTAAATAAAATAATGATTAAAAAATACCGAAAACTAATCCAATTCTTATTGAAGAATTTTATTTCGAGTTATATTTGTAATATATTTTAATTTAATGAGTTTCAGACATTTTTAAATTTGATAATAATTTTGTAATGAAATAATACTTTCAATCTTTCTTAAAGTGCCCCTCCCCCATATTATAAAACGAAACCACCTCTAACCCATTTCACACAGAAATCAAATCTCCTAGATCATCCAAACTCTGAAAAAATAATCTCTTAAAATCCATCTATTAGTTCTATATTACCTCCCTTAAGTAGAAGGTAATTCAAAGATCCCTTTGTCTTAAATCAAAATAAGATTCCCGATTTTAGGTAAGACCTTCCCTCAAGTGTCATTCCATTATTTTTTATTTCTCCACTCTCTATGATCTTACTTTTATTTTTTATATAACAACACAGATATCCTAAATATACTATATTTTTTATATTATAAAATTCCATACTACACTTACACACACATCTATTTAATGGATACGATCATAATGCTTCTGTATACGGTGAAGAGCTGCCTCACGAAACGATGATTATTTGATTTTCCCTTAACACCTCTCACGGTGGAAATTATGATGGAACTATAATAATATATGATATATAGAATATTTATTTTATATCTATGATGTAATAATTATTATTTAGAACATACCATTATGATTATCATGTGAATTAATACAAAAAGTTTATTTGAGGAAGTGCGGACTACCTCCCCCTCAATGTTATATAACTCATTTATACTATACGTGGAATGTTTAATGTATGGTGTTAATGAAATTATGTAATTTTTAAAAAATATGATATTATACTGGAATAATAATATAATTATTTATATTTTGATTTTTATTCCTTTAAAATTTTAAAAATGAAATGAATGTAGCATTTATTCGTACATACATATTATCGTCTCCTTGAACGGTGAATTTCATTTTCTTATATATAAGGGATATAATCTATTATAAATACATATATGTTGGATATATTTTATATCTAAAACAAAAATATAATTCTTAAGAAAAATGAATTTTAACCACAAAATCAATTTGTAATAATAATAAGTTAACTTTTTTACTCAAGTTCTTAACATCCAAAAAATGTATGATATGAACTCAAATGATAAAATAATTGTTATATAACATTAATAAGTGATATAATAGGAATAATAAACATGAAAAATGTTGTTAATAAATTATAAAGTAACTTAGGTTTATTATTCATGATGAATATGGAACATACAAGACAATATGGACTGATGTTAAGTGAAATTTTTAATCCAAATTTCATTCTTTGGGTTAATCTTATATTTCATGATTATGTAATGATATGAATATGTGTTAGTTAACTATTATTGTTTTACACTTAATATATACATATATTTGGTTTATATATATATATTTCACACATGATTATTTCATTTTTCTATCACAATTGTAATGGCACAGTCTTTGTATGGGAACCTTTGACCCAACACTTTTAGTAAAATACTTCATTTATGTTCTATCTTTTAATTTCAATTTTCTATGTTGGTATATTTTCTTATATTTCCCTATTGATTTATGTTTTATTTCATTGTGATGATATACCTATTATTTATCATCAACTCATTTTCAGAATTTTAATGTTATATCATTAGGCTACTTAATTTTTTTTATGAGAAATCATCTTAATCTCCATTCAATGAGGCATACTTTGATTTATACATGACATTCCTACAAACGGTGTAAAAGCACCTTTGAATTTCAGTTTCATTAAAAGATAATATTTTCTCTATAAATTGTTTTAGTAAATGTCAAAAATAATATTTATTCTTAACATACTTGATTTAAATGAACTTTCTATCGCTGCAAGAATTATTTTGATATTTGGAATCCTTAAAAAGTAGTAATTTTTTTAAAAGAAAATAAACGCCATATACTCTTTTTATGTATTTTGGTATTTAAAATGGTTTTGAAAATAGATTTATTATTTAAATATATTTAAATGTTATACTGTGATTGTAATGTTGAAATGTTATCTTTCCATTATGCTTGTTCATGGGTTATGATTATGTTATGGTTCATAAGAGTTGTTTATGAATACATGGTGTTCTGTGATAAAGCTATGGTGGGTGAGACCAAGATAACTCTTCAATGCATTGGTTAACATAATGAATGTAAACATTAATGATTCTCCTAAGATATTTAGGAAATATACTGTGATGGGTATTTCAACATAACTCCCTATGTAGTTGTGAAAGCTACAATGTAAGTATGATATGGATGACACAAGTTACCTTAATCATTTAAATATTTTATTCATAAATCATATGATTTAATTAGGTATGTTAATGATCTTATGTTTTGTATGTATTGATGAGATACATTTTTATTTATATATTTTATAACTCTTACTAAGAAATTTCTCTACATCCCATGCTTTTGAAATGTTTATTCACATGGTATATGGAAGGCTAAGAGAAAGGTAGAATTCAAGAAGATTTATATCAAGAATAGAAATCTTGTTACATTTTAAGAGAATTTATTTTATGAAAAAAATTAATACTTAGTAGAAGTTTACACTTTCTAATATTTAATATTTAATTTCATAGTTATGGCCTAGTTCTCTAAAACACTAAACCTGAAAAGATCCTCAATGTGAATCCTTGATTTAACTAATGGTTACGTAATTTTATAAGGATTGGGAAATATAGTCATTATCAAAGTTCATTTTAGTCAAGTTTAGGGATTAAGAGTTTTTGTTAGAATCATAAATAGTTTCTATTCCAAGACATTATGTTAAATCATTATTTTTAACTTTTTCATATCAAGGAATGTCTGTTTCAAATGAAAGGAGGAGTATCTAAAAATACATTCATATATCATCCTGATGACTTATTTCTAATAATTAATGTAAAGTCATGTCCAGATGACACTAAAACATTTTCTATCATAAAACATAGTTGCATGAAATTTTTTTCGATAACAAACACCTCCGCTATATATCATTACCATAAGTGATCATTGGTTGTGTTTAATCAAATCCTATTTTCTCAATAATCTATTATTTTCCAGAAAGTAAAATATTATGAATTCATATTCAAATAGATTACCTTATCACAAGATTTTAAAGAATATTACGATTTTGAAAAAGGCGCTGAAGAAGGAGAGACTTCTAAAATAAAATTATATTCTCTTTTTAAATTTATTCTTTCAGCACTTAATTATTTTATTTTAAAAGGACCATTGATTGAATGTTTCAACTCAAACTCAGTTTGACTGTTTCATAAAATGAATGTTTTATCAGATGTTTTGATATTATATGTCATACATGATTATTTTCTGAAACTATTTTAATGTGGACACCCATATGACCCATGTTGTATGAGGGTATAGGGATAAAAAAAGAAGATGATTTTTAAGGATCTCTAAATCATTGTTGCAAGGCATGTATCAAATATCCATGTTAATAAGATGATGATGAATCTAGGTGGACACTATGATCATGGTATAATGTCATTTCTTTTGTATTAGTGTCATTTTATGGTGGTAAATAATTTAAATATATAAAAGAATTAATGAATTAAGATATTGAGGATATTATGTGTTGGGATGAAAATAAGAGGTATAAGACATCCATTGAGGATAAATCATGTTAGTGTTATTTTTGTGTTTTATAAAAAGGCACAACAGGGAATATGAGAGACAACCCATCGCATCTGGCAAGGCCATAGGAATCGAACCCAAAACCGAAGGGCGACAAAGGCACCTTGCCTACCACTAGCCTACATGAATTTCCTGATTCGAATGAATTATTCTTTTTAGTTAATTATTTTTATTGATCAGGAATGAGTTGATTGTGGATATTATGTTTTACTCAACAGATCTACTTAGTAAAATTAAATTAATTAGAGAATAAGTGATAAATTTTATTTTGGAAGATGTTTTCTATTTTGGGAGTACCATATGCCTTAGGAAAATAGAATAATTTGGGATTTCTGTTTAGGAGTAATGGTGAAATTTTATTTTGAAAGAAGCTATATTTTCATTGTAGACATATTTTGATTCATATTATTAATGGAAATGATTATTCTATCTTGGAGAATATGTGATTAGGTTAATTACTTTTTCGTATGATACATTAAGAGTAGTGGATGCTATTTGATGATAAATATTATTAATTTTGTCGAATACTAGGTGGTGAAACCCTTATGAATATTGGGTATCAAACTTAGTTTTCATTATTTTTTATAATTTTAATGAGAATTATGTATTTAATGGTATTTTTTGAAATTTGGATATTGTTTGTTCAATTTTGGTGATTAAGAGTGGTATTTATTTCTATAAATGATTATCCATTTTGGGGATCATCTAATAGTTTACTAAACATTTTGGTTTTGGTTATTATCTAAAGACCTGGGAAATATATAGTCAATCTATTATGGATTATTTTATTTCAATAATTTGATTCTAGTACTTTAGGTGTGGTAAAGTATTCTTGAATACTCATCATTTTAGGAAAAGATGTTTTTCAGCATAAAATTATTAAAGGATGAAAATATACTTGAAAATTAAGTATATTCACTTATGTACTAATACATTATAATAAATAAATTCACTAATTTTTTTAAATAGAACCAAAAACAAAAAATGTTGGATGTTTACTTTTCTTTAGATGTATCAATACCATTTAAACTATCCCATGTTTATGTTTATTGGTGGTTAACATTATTTTCATCATGTTTTATAACTCTCTCCTTCAAACCGTGACACTTATTTTCTCCTCCATATCCATTTCTTAATGGAATCCTATTTTTTTATCTTTGGTAACCTTTTAAATTCACATTCCTTCTTTTAATGTGAGAGTTTCATTGACTCTTTTTTCTAATGTGGGATAATCAATGATGTTCCCATGCTCAATTTTAAAATTGTGAGGACTCAATTTTTAATAGGGGGAAGGATGTAACCACCCAAGTATTTATATAATATGAAATTTTAATATTTATCGAATTTTTGAATTAAATATAAATTTTACTTTAAAGGGGATTCAATGTTCTTGGGAATACCCAACATGAAACAATGGGTTTCTCCATTGACTTATGTTTCACATAATGTGGATTCATACTAAAAAATTATAATATATTATTATTATTTTAAATGATAGTTAATTCATAGTGATTTTATTAACGAGATTGAAGACAACTAACCATATTATCATTAAAGTGTTTTCTTATATTTTACATTTATCAGATAAAATATAGTGGCTTTAAATGAGAATGAATCTAATTTTAAACATAATGACTAAAATATTTTTAAATGGTAATTTTACCATCTTTTAGTGGTGAATCCATTTTAAATATACGTTTTGACACTTTTATATTTTAATTTTAAAATATAATCTTCTTCTTTATAACATGGATATTAAATTTTCTTCTCAGTAATTTTATTTATTTTACTAATAATGTTCAGTTTTTAATGAATAATGAAAAATACTTCATTTGAAGTCAAGCATGTCTTTTCATATGATTTAATTATATGGATAGATTTTATTTTAAAATAAATAATGTTTAATTGGGTTATATTTTTACCATTTAATACCTTTTTTTCATTGGAAGTAATTTTTCGTTGAAATTGGACATAAACACATATCAATATTTTTGTAGTTTCTACGTCATATAAACACGCCTTCTTGTTTGGAAAACAGAAATTAATTTTAAATTAATTATTGAAAAATATATATTATGAATTTGGTAAAATAGAACTCATTTTGACCTTAAAATATCAAAAGTATCTTTGGGTAAATTTTTTGTATTTTTTTAAAATCGTTCAATTTTTGATGAATAGTGAAAACACTAGATTATTATTTAAATACCATATTTCTCATTTAAATGAAATTTTACCACTCCAATGAATTTAATTTCAAAAATATAACATAAAGTTTTGTCATCAGTATGTAAAATATTGTTCCATAAGATGAAAATAATTTTTTAGTGAATTGTATCATTTGATTTTCATTTACCACTATTAGGGGTTAATAGGGAAACTCATGATAAAAACAATATTATAATAATATAAAATTACATTAATACTCACCCTGAACATGTTTTATGTTTCATGTATGACCAATAAAATCCTTGGGTATAACATTTGGACTTTGGATTCCACTTGGGTAATATAATTACATTGACAACTTTTTATTGGAAGTAAAAAAATAAACATGTAATTTTCTGCTAAAATATTATTAATGTGGGGTTATTTAATTGATATCCCTAACTATAAATAGTAATTAGAAAAAAAATATTTCTTACATATTGTAGGTTTATTTATAATTTTACATATTGAACAAATAAATTAATTTATGACACAATGATGACGTAATGTTTCCATCATTTATGAATGTTTTAAACAATTAAAGTTAAAAAATATTAAAATAAACTTATTTTGAAACATTTTATTCCATAAAATAATTGTATGAATGATTTTGACTTTTCATATTTTTATTTTTGATATTTTTTCAAATTGATCAAGTTGTTTTGGAATTTTAAAAAGTCATGATCTGAATAGTATAAAAATTAACATAAACAATTTTTTAAATAAATTACTATTTTATTAAATGATAACATTTACAAAAAACATATTATTTTCCCATATGAAATGTATGAAGTAAAAAATGTAATGAATTGTCCATTTTTTGTGTCTTTTAATTTTCTTTTAAATGTATTAACCATATAGTAGGAATATAATAGAAGATATTATAAAATTTAAATAAGTTAACATAAGTATAAATAAAAAATATAAGGATTCAAGAAAATCCAAAACCTATCCAATTATTATTTGATGATTTTATTTCAACATATATTCATCTTATATTAGAATTTAATTATTTTGGACCTTTTGAATACAAAAAGTCATTTTATTATATAATAATACGTTCAAACATTTGTAAATATCCCCCCTCCCTCTTATACAAAGACACCACCTCTAACCCATTACTAAATCTATTATGGCCCCTTGTCTTGTACAAAATCTTCCCAAATAAGCTCCCAAAATCCATCTATTTCTAGTATATTCCTTATCGTATGTAGACTGAAATTTAATAGAGCCCATTATCTCAAATCAAAATAAGTTACCCGATTTAAAGTAACGTCTTCTGTCATGTTTCATTCAATTTTTTTCATTATACACTACCTATTATATTATAAATAATTGTTTATATAAAAAAACAATTGCATCAGTATAATATGATGTTGTTAGGATAAGAATTCCAACTACACACATACACCTCCGTCTAATGGAAATGAACATACTGTTTCTATATATAACGAACAACTGCCTCAAGAAACGATGATTGATCAATTTTCCAATACCACCTCTCACGGTGGACATTAAGATGGAAATGTAATTATATATGATATTTATATTATATATATTATTATTTAACTCTAATTTATAACCACCATTTAGGCTTTTCATGTGGAATAAATACAATAATTTCATTTCAGAAAGTGCGGACTACCGCCCCATGAAAGTTATATGACTTGTTCAGACCATACATAGAAAGTATAAAATATGGTGTTATTTAGCATATATAATTTATATAAAACATTATATTATAATGTAATAATAATATACATATGTATAATTTTGATTTAAATCTTTTAAAAATGAAAGAATGAAATGAAAGTAGCGTCCATGCGTACGTAAGGCTTACCGTCTCCAGGAACATTTCATTTCGTTTTCATATATCTGAATTCTATGGAATAATATAAATTAATATATACTATAATTATATGATATATATGATATCTAAATCATGAATATAATTCTGAAGATAATGGAATTTTGACCACATGAAATTTTTTTAATTATAACAAGTTCATTTTTTACTCAAGTTCTGAACATCGACAAAATGTCCGATATAAACTAAAATAATAAACTAATTGATATTGTAAGGTAATAAGATATATAAAAGGAATAATAAAATTTAAAATGGTTATTAAGAATTTATAAATTAGCATATGTTTATTATTTAGAAAAAATGGAACATACAAGACAATTTGGACTCGAGGTAAGATAACACCTTAACCCAATTTATATTCTATGGGTTAATCATCTACATCTTGAAAGAATTTTGCTATGAAAATATTTGAATTAACGTTTATTTTATTACACATAATATATAAGTTTATTTGGTGCATTTATATTTCTCAAATATAATTTTTTCAATGGATTATCCTTAATGTAATGATATGATCATTTTAAGGGAATCATTCACCCTCCTCTTTTAGTAAAAGACTTATTATATGTTATGTACTTTAATTTCAATTACCTATGTTGGAATATGTTATTATATGTACTTATTAATGTACATTTTATTTCCATTTGATTATAGACGATTTTCTCCTTCATTAACTTATTTTATGAATTTTAATGTGGCACTGCTAGGCTGCCGCATTTTTATAAGGGACTTAGTATCAATCTTCAATCATTGAGGCATAATTTTTTTCATACATGACATTCCTTTATAAAGTGTATAAAAAACTTTTACTTGTAATTTCATTAAAAGGGAATATTATCTATACGTATTGATTTACTGAAATAAAAAAAATAATGTTTCTTTTTAACGTATGATGTGACAATGACCTTTCCACTGCCGCAAACATTATTTTGATATTTGGATTCAATAACATGATGTATTGTATTAAAATGAAAATGAATACAATATACTATATTTACATATTATTTTATTGACAGTGGTTTTGAGAATGGATAAATTATATCAATATATTGAAATGTTATATTGTGATTGCAATGTGGAAATGTTATTTTTTTCCTTTATGATTTTCATGTTTTTTGATTATGTTATGGTTATAGGGAATATTTTTTGCATATGGGTGGTTCCTATATAAACCTATGGAGTGTGAGCCCAAGATAGATTTCCAATCAATTGGGTTTCGTGACAGAGGTAAATGCTAATGTCTCTCCCATGAGATTTATGGAATATACTGTGATGGTCATTCCAACATAACTCCATATGTAGCTATGAAGCTACAATGTATCTATGACATGGAATCCAAAAGATACCATTATGAATTTTATATTTTAGTTATAAGTCATATTATTTCACGAGGTATGATAAAGATATTTTTTTATATATATTCATGGCATAATGTTTTTTGCGTTATTTCATAACCCTCACTATGATTTTTATGATCATACCATGTTTTTGAAATGCTTTTCAATGGTTATAAGGAAGGGTAACTGAAATTTAGAATTCTACAAGATTTATATTAATAAAATAATTTATTTATTCATTTATGTGTGTTTATTTAATGAAAAAAATTGACACTCAGTATAAGTTTCACAATTATAATATTTTAGATGTAATGTAATAGTTATGGCCTAATTCTCTAAAACACTAAACCTGAAATGATCCTCAATGTTAATTCTTGATTACACTCAAGGTTATGTAATGTTATAATGCTTGGGCTTTATAGATCGTATTAATCGTTGTTTTAGAAATTTTAGAAATTTTTAGGGATTAGGAATTTTTTTTAGAAACATGGTTAGTATCTATGTGTAGCCATTATATTAAATCCTTCTTTTTATAAATTTTTCAGATCATGGAATGTCTATTTAAAATGGAAGGAGGAGGATCTCAAATGACATTCCTATCTCTTACTGAAGAATTGCTTGCAAAAATATTTTAAATTTCATGTGTAGAAATTATGAAACATTTTCTAAGATAAAACTCACTAGAAAGCAATTGTGTGAGATATCAAACACCTTTTATATACCTCAATACCATCATGGATCATGGGTTGTATTCAATAAAATTTTATTTTCTCAATACTCTAATATTTTCGCGAAAGTTTAATATTATCAAGTAATTTTCAAATATTTTACCTTATCATAAGATTTTGAAGCATATTATGATTTTGAAAAAGGGTATGAATAAGGAATCCATTGCATAAAATTTTTATATTTTCATTTAAATTATAGTATTTTAGAACATACTTATTGTGTTTTAAAAGTACCATTGATTTAATGTTTTAACTATAAATTGATCTTACTATATTATAGAAAGGATTTTTTATGAGGTGTTTTGAAATTCTCTTTATTACATGATTATTTTCCAAAACGTTTTTCATTGAAAACACATATGACCCAAGTAGTCTGGTGTGTATTTGGATTAAAGAGGTAGATTATTTTGAAGGATCTATAAATCATTGTTTTAATTCATGGAACATCTATCTAGTTGAAAAATATAACTATGATCCCAACTTAAAACCATGATCATGGGACATTGTTACTTCTCTGGGAATAGTTTTATTTTATGGAGGTAAAAATTGTCTATATATATAAGAGTTCATGAATTAAGATATTGAGGAAATTATGATTCGGGTAGAAAATGTAATTTATAATGCAACCATTGAGGTTTAATCATGTTAGGGTTATTTTTTGGGTCTATAAAAAGGGAAAACACGCAATATGGGTGTCAACCGATCGCATCTGGAAATGCCAAAGGAATTGAACCCACAACTGAAGGGCGATAAGGGTGCATCACCTACCACGAGCCTACTTGACATCCCTTGTTATTAGAGCTTATTATTTTTGGATAAATGTTTTTCTTAATCATGAATAAATTTATTTGGGATATTATGTTTTATCAAATGGATATCCTTAGTATAAGGAATTTATTTACTGATTATTTAATAATGGTTATTTTTGAAGACGTTTTCTCTTTTGGGAACACTATATGCCTAAAATAAATTGAATACATTGGGATTTCAGTTGAATTGAAATGGTGTAATTTAATATGGGAAGAATCAATGTTTTTATTGTGGGCTTATAGTGATTCAGGTTATTAATGGAAATGATTGACCTATCTTGGAGAATATTTCATTAGTATAATTACTTTTTAGTATTAGACTTTATGTGTATATTATGATATTTGGAGATTAATGTTCAGATTATTTTGGAAGACTATGTGATTAAATCCTTCTGAATTTTGGGGTTCAAACATGTTTTGTATTATTTTGAATTATATTAAGGAAAATAGTGTTTTGAATGATCTTTGATGAACATTGGGTATTGTTTTTTTAATATTGGATATTAAGAGTGATAAATATTTCTATAAAGGATTATCTTTTTTTGGATTATCTAATCTTGTACTAAAATTTTTGGTTTTGGTTATTTTTTAACGATAGGGAAAATATATATATATATATATATATTGGATTATGTGATTCTATAGATGTTTATACTTGCGCTTTAGGTTTGACCATGTCATCTTGAATACTCATCGTTTAGAGAAAAGATGTGATTTTGGTAGAAACTTATTAATGGGTGAAACTCTACTTGAAAAGTAAGAATATTTCTTTATAACCTTAGTAAATATCATAAATATATTATACATATTTATGAAATAGAACATAAAACCAGAAATGTTTTCCATTTACTTTTCCTTCATGGGAATCAGAGTCCTTTTTACCAATCAAAAGTTTGGGGTTTTCTTGTGGTTAAATTTCTAAGGAACATGTTTTCAATCACTCTCTATCATAACATGACATTTAGTTTCTCTATCATATCCATGTTTTTATGGAATCCTAGAATGTGTTATCTTGGGTGACCTTTTTTAATTTTCTTTCATTCATTTAAATTGATAGTTTGATGAACTCATTTTTTTATTTGGGACATTCATTGAGTTTCCAAGCCCAATTTTAAAATTACAAGGATGCATTTTTCAAAAGGGTGGAAGGGTGAAATAACCCAATTATTTATAGAATATGAAATATTCATATTTATTAATATTTTTGAATTAAATATTAAATTTATTTTAAAATAGATTCCATGTTTGATGGCATACCAAACACAGAACATTGGGCTTCTCCAAAGATTTATATTAGACACAATGGTGGGTAATTTTGAAAAAAATAATAATTTAATATTATTATTTTAAATGGTAGATAACACCTAGATGTTTTATATGTGATATTGAAAAAAAAACAATAATAGGATTAAAAATGTCTTTACATGTTTTAACATTTTTCAGATAAAATTTAGAGACGTAAAATGAGAATGAATCCAATTTTAAGCATAAATATTCTAATATTTCTAAAAGATAGTTTTACTACCTTTTGATGATGAATCCTTTTAAATATTTTTTTTCAATTTTATATGTTTTAATTAAAAACATAAAATTATTTTTTAGAAGCTATATATAAAAAATTAATTTGGATAAATTTTTGGTATTTTTTTGATAAAGTACATTTATTAATGAATAGTGAATAAATAATTCATTTTAAGTCAAAACTATTTTCATATAATTTATTTATATGGTTATATTATATTTTTAATTATTTATAAAGTGTAATTGGATTATATTTTTACCATTTAATCCAATGTTGTTCTTTGGAAGTAATATTACATTGAAATTGGATATAAACACATGATTATCTTTTTATAGTTTTTATTTGTTGAAAACACGCTATACAGTTTTAACAACAGATATTAATTTTAAATTTATTAATGAAAATTCTAGGTTTTTAATTTGGTAAAATATAAATTAATTTTTAAATATTAATATCATAAATATATTTGAGTGAATTTTTGGTATTTTTCTGAAAACGTTCAATTTTTGATGAATAGTGAAAAATGATGCATAGTAGTTTAAAAATGATATCCTTTAGGTAGGTAGATCATGACTTATTCAATTTGGTTTTCAAGAGACTATGGTATCTCATAGAGTTAGTCTCGAGTAATATTTTGAGAGCATTCACCTGCTTTGCTGACCAGGATACTTACATTAGAATCACCCATAGTAGACCCTAATGGTTAGAGGTCAAGGTTCACATACTCTTGATATGTTGGTTCCTGTGGTTGATTAATATCTTTAAATAAATATTTAATGTTATGATATATATTATTCCTATATTCATTCATTGATAATATTATGCTTAAGATGTTATGAATTTACTTATTATATATTGGTATATAAACCATATTGTTTCTTATGGACTTATTTGTTTATTTAAACTATGATTATAATTTTTCTTGAAATAATTTTATCTTTAAATTGTAAAAACCAATGTGATATCAAAGAGATTTCATTAAATAATAATGTTATCAATGATTTGTAGTTTTGAAAATGATTTTTAAAACTACTTTATTTAATTTCCTGTGAATAATAAATGTATAAATTTATGGTGGTATCATACTAGGATTCATTCCTCACAATACACATTTTCCATTTGTGGTATGTTTATATAATTTGGAAATACATGGTTAATGTCAATGTAATTCTTGACCATGTTTTCTCTTTTTAATTAACCCTATTAAGTTTATTTTAGAGGATACATGGTCTCAGAGAGTTTTTTTTTGGATTTTTAGTCATTGGGGAAGTATTTATCAGAATTGGTATTGGTATTATTCACATTTTTTGAGTTTTTTTGTTTTCAAAAGGGATAACATGTATATTTACTCTGTTTGTAATATTTTTATGTAGATTATTTTTTATCACAGTATAATCTTGTATTTTTTATTTACAATAAATGTATCTTTTTATGATTTGAATATTATGATATTTGTTTGACAATTACTTTTCGTGGATTTTTCATTACAGCTTTCAATGGTGAAACAATTATCAAAAAATTATTGGTTTTGCACATTTCTTATCATTATCATGTGGTGATCGTTAAAGTGATTCAGCCCATGTGATGGGCCTACTTGGGTGAAGGGTCAAATTGAACCAGTTTAGTTCAATACAAAATGGTATCATATAATTATTTATTATTATCTTGTTAATGGTAGACTAGATCATGGTCCATCATTACTCAAGTTGTAAGATAATGGGTTTTCCAATCAAGTGTTTATTTTTGTCAATCTTCAGGTTTCAATGCATTTTATGGGATTATATGTAATTTTTTATCCATGTTTTGGGTTGTTTTGAAGTTTCCATGTGGTATTTCATTGATGGTGTTGATCTATGGGGTGATCTAAGGGTAAATATTAGATTTGTAACAGAAATATTTAGGGATATTGAATTACAATAGTTATGGAACATGGTAAGTTATAACCATGGACAACTTATGTGACATTTCATCCATAATATAATGGAACACACACATTAGGATTACAGTTAAGATAAATGTGCGTCAAAATAATTAATAGTAGTAAATAATTGAAATATTAATTATTTTTTCCATTTTTATTTGGATATAAATTTATGGATATTATTCTTACTAATACGTAGATATCACATCTTAATAGTTGAATTCTCATTATGTAATATAACAATTATCACTAGAATCACATGGGTATGGTGAGTTTATAAAATTGGATACATAAGAAAATAGTTGATAAGTGTACTAAAACATATCCAATTTAGTTATTCATAACTACCAACCATCATATACATATGTTACATAATACCTTTATTCATATCCGTGAGAAGGGAAACATAAGAAAGCGTGAGATCAGTTACTCATTTAGGGTAATAAAATGAGATAAAATATAACATGACTATATGGGTTTTAAAACATGAGAATAAATATTAAAAAATAACCTTCGTATTAATGATCATAAAGTGAATTCATTGAATAAATCACAATAGTTCATAATACATGAATAAAAAAGTAAAAAAATAACATGACCCATGTGAAAATTTTTATTGTATGAGACTGAAATTTATGGAAGAAATAAATCAATAGAGATTGTATTTCAAGGATATGATCCAAGAAATTTATAACATGTTAGGCTTGGGATTAACACCCATGAACCATATTTTGGATTTATATTACCTCTCATCTACCCTATTTTTTTGGTCTTGGGATGACATCAATTATACCGACTTTTTGGGGAATGGTATAACCGATAGTGTACCATCTATGTTGGTCAAAAATTAATTTTTACCCACTGAATTTGAGGTATATATTGATACGAATCATCACATAATCCATTCATTATTGTTACATAATATCATAAAACATTCATCTTACTATATCACATTCAACGGAAATGTTTTTCATAGACACATCATTATATTATATCCTACAGAAAAGAAATGAGTTTCATAATCATCTCATCACATAATAATATAATCTCCCATTGAATATTAAAGGGTTTTATCAAACTATATTTATCATAATCATAAAAAATACAAATAAATACTAGGTTTGGTAAATTGTATAATTTCTCTCGTAAATATTATGTAACATCAAAGGATTCTATCATAGATATAAAATTGTTTTGAAAAATAACGTTGATCATTTTTTCAGAAAAATATATTTTCTAATTTTTAATCACATAGTTATAATATAAAAACTTCCCGCATATTGAAGAAAACCTTTTATTGGAAGCTATCATTGGAAACAAGAAATGGAATGCTTAAATAATTTTTTGATCGTGATGGTGGTATATACTACTCATGACATACAAGAAAATTCATTCCACATTTTTGGTAAAATCAAGAACATGCTTTTTTTGAAAATAACATGAAATTAAAAATAACCCATTTATTAAAAATTAAAAATGGTTATACATTTATAAAAAAAATTATTAGATTATTGTAAAATAATTATTTAAAACATTTTTAGATAATATCTACCTAGATGAAAAAAAGATTTTTGACTTAAGAGGGAAATAACGTAAGATATCATTAAAAAATATTTAACTCTTGAGCAAAAAAAGATAAAAAAATTAAAAAAATTATTTTAATGAAATTTAAAATGTATAAGGATGTTTATGAGTTTCATTAAAGGTATATGAAATTATCTCATCTTTGATATCGTGTTATAAATATTCTAGATAAACAATGTGTTGAAAAATTAAACCCTTTCAATATTAGTATCATTATGATCATAAGCTCCCTGAAATAAAAAAAATTATATGGATTTTTATTTCCAATATTTATTATCATAATTATCATAAAATAAAATCATGGTTAGTATTTAGACCACACAATAGAAATGAGTTGTGAATATGTAATATGTCTCCCTAGTAAAAAAGAGAGATTATAAATCCCTTCACTTAAGTCTCAAATTCATTTTACATGATAAATAATCCTGTATAATAAATATATTTTTATGATCAATCTATTAAATAAATATAATTACATATATAATACCATATATTATTTAAATATTACCAATTATTAAATTTTTATTTTCAATTCAATGTTAATATAAATATGTTTTTAATAATTACTTTTTATGTGTTTTTTATCCGATAGCTTCATTACTTATACATTGATAATGGTAACATTCTCTCAAAAAATTTATTCATGATATAAATATTACCTATATTTAGTTTATAAAAAATCAATTTCCTTCATAAAAGTTATAGATATTAATATTTATTATTCCATTCATATATATGGTATGTCGTGTATATGAAAGAACACTCCTTCCATTTTCATTACAAATTGAATGAATAGAAAATAAAATGTATATAAAATTTCTATATAAATTTTTTATTTCATATATATAAAAATGATTCGCTAAATGTATCTTTATTTTCTTCCCTTTATATTATAAGTGAAAAATTAATCACATCACTTTGGGAGGTGGTTTTATTCCATACACATGAGATACATTAATGTATTCTCGATGAATATAATGAAAAAATGTATAAATACTATTATAATTTCATAAATATAGATATTCTAAAAATACCATCTTTAATTATTAATTAAACAATTGTCTCCTTTCTTTAGAGGTTGTTATGGATGAAAATTTACATCGGTTAGCTAGGTGTTAGTCTTCAGTATACATGATTTCTGCATTTGTATCTCATTTAATAGAAGATTATATTGATATATATTATTACATAAACATAATAAAATACAATTATATGATAGATAACTTGGGTATTATATTTTAATCATTAGGATATTATTATAGGTGGCAATAGGTGAATTCAAAAGAATGTTCTTAGTGAAATAGTTATCATCGCACAAGATAAACTTTTTTAGATCCCTTATTAAGGCCTAACTGGTTTGTATTTTTAGAAAACTAGCAACACTATAATTTATAAAATGATTTATGGATGCATTTAAACAGTTTTTGTTATATAAAAAGTCTTATATGGTGTGAATTAGTGAGGGGAGCATGTTACCCTTTTTACTGGGGGAGAGGTTTAATTTTTTAATATACATAAAACTATTCAAAAAAGTGATGTTAGTCTCACCAAAAGTTCAATAAATTATTGCATATTGTATTAAAGATAATATATATTTCAATAACCACCTAAAACATAATAATAATTGTTTTAAATAATTTATTTCATACCCATTATTTTTAAATTATCTTATTGTGTTAGTTTTATCCATAGTAACTAGTTTTTTATTTATCTTCCTATGTGATTTAAAAATTATGAATAAAAACAAAATGTTCACATTTAGATAATATTAAACTAATTATTTTAATTACTATTTATTATTTATAAAATAAATTATCCTATATTTGTGTGAAATTAATTTTAATATATACCCATGAAACATGTAAACCCCCATTTTAACCTTAATCGCCTTAATTTATTTGTATTGTATTTAATATTCATTATGAGAAGAAATTAAATTTTAGTTATAATATAATATTAATTTATTTATTACAAACATGGAATCCATTTTAAAAAATGAAATTTATTGAGGATCCAATATTTAATTTAAATTTAATCCTTTAAACACGGTTAAAAATATGTTTTCCAAGGATAAAATTTGATATTTATAAAAAGTTTTAATATCACTATACAAAATTAAATTGAAAAAATAAATAAATTTTACTAATTAATATTATTTTGCTAATATAAATTTAAATTAAATTTTAACGAAATATATATTGTAATTTCTATGGAAAAAATGTAGTTACTAACTAATATTAATATTTTTTTATTCATCACAAAATTTATGATATCAAAAATATCCCAAAAATTAAACCAATGATAAGTTTTACATGTTGTTCCCATAAAATTAATTCCAACTAGAAATAATAATTTTCTAATATTCATAATACCTAATATTGGTATTTTATTTACAAAACACAACCTAAAATCTTTTTTTTTTTGAGTAGAAATTAATTTTCAATGTATAAAAATACTTTAAAGAAAAATCACAATATTTTATATTCATTTAAAATAATTAAAATTAATTATAAAATTTCACTTATTATTATTAAAAAACAAATATAATGGATTAGTTATACAAATCTATATTAATAAAATTAATAGTAGAATATTGTTGTTTTTTAAAACTCAGTGGCACATGTTTTGCATGAAATAAAAATAATAAATTTATTCAAAAAATATATTTTCTAAACACTCCGGTTGTTACACTCTACCCCCACATAAAATAAATTATTACCTTGAAATACATCACTCTTATATTATAAAATATTGATGCTTTTATCTTATCATATCCTCTTGTTCCCATGTTGATTCATTAAAATTGTGGTTTCATTACAAAAAAGTGATAAAGTTAGTGTCCTTGTATTGTAGAACCTCTTCTCTATTATCCAAAATAATCACCAGTTGTTCCTCATAAGAAATATCATACTTTAGTGGTAAAAAAATTTATTTTTGTATAAGAAAATGATCAGTTATTTTCTTCAACTTTAAGGATACATGGATCACACTAGGGAACCGAAAAAGAATTAGTGGAAGCACCAACCAAGAAGCTACCATCCAGATATGATTAATATTTTCATAGGGACCAATATACCCAGGGCATTATTTTTATTTATTTTTGAATCCCATTACCTTCTCTAATGTATATATTTATATGAAAACCTTGTCCCTAAATTCAAATTATATATAAATCTATGGATTTTATTGAAAAATATTCTTTAAAATTTGTTATTTCATTATTTTTTTCAATGTATCCAACTATCTATACCATTTAGTTAGCTAGATCAGATACCAATATCTATCTATCTCAAAATTCATCTTATCACGTTATTTCTCTATAAACATTTCTTCATATAAATTCATAAGGATCTATATGAATTATCTTGTAAAAAATAATATTATTTAAAATCTCATCTAGATAAAGGTATTGATACTAACCTTCATTGAAATTCAAAGAACAATTTTTCAATACATCTTCAATGGTGTGACTGTTTCCCTCAAATTGACCATCCATTAGGGCCAATTCAATATTTCAATAGAACATCTAGGTAAACCTCATATTTCTATCAATTATAATTTAATGTGGTAATCCATGAAACCATACTACATCCTTAATGTATATCCTGGAATGATGATCTTGATAAAAATCATCAATGAATGATATGAAGTGTTCTAAATTTATAGTGGATTCTACTATAAACCATACAACGTCATTCCAATTATATTTTATTAGGAGTCCAAAAAGATTCAATGAGATTTTTTTAAATTTCTAATATAGTGTCGGAAATGTTTTTAACATAGCCTTGTAATTTTTTCTCTCATCATTAACTTCCATACACACCAAGAAACTAGTTAAATATTCTCCAATTTCTCCCATCATTTAGTCTCAATAGAAATACTCTTTCAAATATCTAATCAAAATTTTAATTTATGGGTGAATAGAGAATTATAAACTATTAGACTCATCTTGAAACTCCTTATTCAAATTAGGCTTGGATATAACACATACACATTTCTAGAATATTAGCATTCAATCTTAATAAATTATAAACCAAATACCAGTTTTCACCATCTTCAATATCTCTATGGAAAACATATGTGTCTATTTACTCTTCACCTATACATATGTTTGAACACTAATACGATAAAAATATCATTTCCAAACTTTATTTATGAATTCCATAAAAATAAATTGAAATCCATAAATACTGGATATTGTGTAACCCTCATGATAGATAATCATCCTTTTTCTTTTCGACTGAATGAATTAGCCGCCATTTCCTCTTTCCCATAGTGGTGATGCATTGTGCAGTAATAATAATTAATCATCTCTAACAATCTTCATTGGTGAAATTTAAAATACATATAATTGAATATATACTTATAATTTATGTGGTTGCTATATATATAACATGTTTTTATTTAAATTTAATTCCATATATTTATTGCTAAAATTACCAATGATAAATCCAAATATTGAATTGGGTAATATTTCCCATGAAACATAAATTAATGTTAGGTAATTTCTACCACCATATTATTCATCATGGGAACCAAACCCAATACATTCTTTAATAAATCAATATATATTATATTCCCTTCTCCAGTGTTGGGTAATATAAGCACATGTTCATAGAATATACATGTAATTACATCATTTAAATCAATATCCTATTCATATTCCCAATAAAATTTTGATCCCATTCTAATTAGAATTCTTAGTATATTAAATATCCATTATAAATTTTCCACAATTAATCGATAATATATATCCAATGAAATTAATATCTATATATTAATCATAGTTTTTGGTCTATTTTATTATTAAAAAACCTCCATCATCAATGGAATCTACTGATATACCCACACATGAAATAATATGACAAAAAATTAATACTTTTTCTACAAATATTTAATGTTTATTAAATTTTAAAATAATTTCCCCTTCCATGGGGTCATTAGTACATAGCTAATGTGGTCAACATGATATTCCTTTATCTCTGAATGTACAAGGATATCATTTAAAGAGGCTACTAAAAATTGATCAAAGTAATCTCTAAATACTAAATTCACTGAATTCATGAATATAGAATGAGAATCACTCAGACCAAATTGTATCACAATATATTAATATTATCTATACTTTGTAAGGAATGTAATATTTGGTATAACATCCTCAATTAAATTGTCACCAAAACATGTAAAAACCCAAATGGTTTTATTATTTTAAATATATCCCAAAAATTTAATTAATATTGATTATATTCAATCACATATATCCTCAAAAGGTGTGTCTATGAATTTGAAATTATGGTAAATAATAAACCTAAAAACCATGATGGAGTCCATAAATCATGATTTTATATTACATGGATACCTATATGATTCCAAAAATTAAAAATTCATAGATGTTTGAAGATTCTTATAAACAAAATTTTGTTGGTAAAAATACTTCTACAACATTATTTCTTAAATTATAATTTATAAAAATACTTCAATATATCATATAAAATATTGATATGGAATATATATTTTTTTGGTCTATATGTTAAACATTTATTTAAATAATTGACATGTATAATTCCCTTTTTCTCGACATATAAGACACTGAAATTCATGTCAATTAATCTCTCTATGAACCACATTTACTCGTTGATATCATATTCCCATTTATTTCAAATATTTATTTTGGTTCCTTAGAAAACCATTACAAATATTGAATCTAGATAATTTAACCATATAAAAATTCATAAAATTACCACTTCCTTATATTTGAGTTGTTGTGAATTCACTGATATTCAGATTGTTAATCATATATCATAATGGTTAATAAGATACAATTAAAATATATTAGTCTCTTAATATCCAGAAATTTGGTTTCTCATAATCACATAATGTTCCATAACATTCAAACATTTGATGATTCTATCTTGTTCAATCCATTATCTAAAACAAATTTTCATAGTGTTAGAAACACTAATCACAGTGTAAAATAACATTATAATGAAAAAAATTTATAAGATCTCTAAATAAGGGCACCTTTTTTACATCAATGAAAACATCAATTTAACCTAGGTTATCCATCATCATCATCCATTAAAATCTTTTGTGATTTTTCATAAATAAAAATTTAATCAACTTTATAATATCCCCTGGGAATTTATTCTTAGGTTCATATTAAGAATCATTATCATGTACCATGTAATGTAAAATCCATTAACAATGTGTCTTTTTTATAATTTTTACCCCTAGGTACATCTATTCTAGAATCACATCCACATTTATTGTATATATAGGGATTTAATTATTGTCAAACCATATCATCTATTCCTCACAAAAACTTTTGGATGCCATCGTATACATAAGATTATCCTAAATGTTCTCACTAATTTTTTCTTGTCCCTAGTTTTAAATGATAACAAAAACATTATCTGATGAAAATTGTAATGGGTAAAGCCTATTATAAATATATATTATAAAATAATAGAATAATAATAATCACAATACATAATGATTCATTCCAAAATATTATGGGTCTAGTGACATTGGAAACATTGATATGTAAAAAACTATTTCTTATGTGTATTGCACCATCTCCCACATAGATCCTCATAACTCACAACCTTATTTTTAATATCAGTATTGATACATTTTTTCATCGCCTAGATAAATTAATAAACATCAATGGTTAACTAAAATTTTTAATCAAATTTAATAAAGTAAGATAACAACATAACATGATAAAAAGTGTATGATAACATAAGAATAATGTTTGAAAACCAGAAAGTCTATATCATAGATCAGAAACATTAGAGATTAAATAAATAATGTAATTTAATACAACATGGATCCTAAAATAATCAATGAATATGATCAATAAGAACACAACATAAGGATAGGAAATAAATTTTTAGAAAACACATAAGCATGGAAAACATTATGTCAAGGATACCTACCAAGACATCCATAAAATGTTAGGATTGTTCTAACCACCCATGTACCTACATTATGATTTTGATAAACGCTCATGTACCCTTTTTTTGGGATTGGGATAACCAATAATGTATCTTATTTTTTGGTCATAAAATAACCACCCATGTACCCTCAGATCTCATAGAACATTAATCATTACCCAATATATTAGAGAAAGATAGAACTAACAACCATCACATAATCAATTCATTATTATATTATATTATCATAAAACATTAGTCATATCTATACCCAGATAATGGAAATGGGTTTCATAAATAACTATTCACGGAATAATCCATATATATGAAATGGGTTTCATAATAACCTCATCAATTCATTATTCAATAACCTATGAAAAATGAACAAGTTTTATAAACATATATTTAAAATTATCATACAAAATATATATAAAAAATAGTGGTATAATTATGTCCTATCCCCAAAAAAGGTTTTTTAAAATTAAAATTTCATACCATATGTGTAAAATTGATTATCATTATCCCTTGTAACATTTCCTAATGAAAATATTATTTTTACATTGAAATAACTTCATTAAAAACAAAATACATCCCGAATAATAATGGAAAAAATTTAAAATTAGATAACCATGAAAACTATTAAATGAATCATAAAATTTATTATGTTTTCATGATAGTAGTAAATTCCATTATTATCATACATGAGGATTATTTTTAAATTTTAAATAAAATAGGAAGGCACTTATCATGAAAATGACAAGAATATTACATTCAAAAAACATTTTAATAAATATAATCATGGTTAAAAAATACATTAAAAAATCATTGGATAATATTAAAATGATTCTTTAAAACATTAATGGAAAACATGGACATTGATGAAAATTTGCTTTTCACATGAATAGTAAAATAAATTTGGGTTTCCCTAAAAATATATTTTAAACTCTCGAGTCCATTAATAAGGGAAAATGAAAGGAAAAAATGGGATTTCACGAAAAAAATTATACTTTAATAAAATTTATGCATTTTTTAAAATTTATATCGTAATATATCATGATGGAAAGAATATCATAAATAATCTTGATATATAATGATATTTTAACATTAACAATTTAACACTTTGCAATATATTTGATAATATGTACCATGAAATTAGAAAACTTATATAGAAATTTTTATCACCTAATTAACATGAAATGTATCCTGAAATACCTTCTCGAGAAGTATATACCCCCTAAAAAATAATTGAGTGGTAAAAATGGAATATGTCTGCCCGAAATAATCGAGAGAATAGAAATCCCTTATTGTTAAGTCTCAAAACCCATCAATAATGTTAAATCATCATGAATTATAAATATAGGCCTATTATTCATATATTAAATAACAATAATAATATATATCATACGATATATTATATACTTATGACATTTTATTACTCATTTATGAATAATTACATCATAAATTCACCTTTCTGGCTGTAACAACTTTTAATTATCTATGTTTTTATTTAATGTATTTGGACCTTGTATATTAATCATTGTTAAATTCCCAATATAATTTAAAAATTGATATACTTAGAATATATAATTATTATCTACATATTTTATGTCATACATCAAATTTAGTGATAGAAAATAGATTACACCTTTCATGGGCATGGCATGTCGTACATACTCATAAACATTGATTCAACCTTTCAAAAGGATAGAACAAAATGTAAAGTAAATTATATATAAATATTTAGAGTGATTATTATATCACATATATATATATATTTAAATAAATATATACTTATTTCCTTCCATGTAAATAATATGTGAAAAACTAAACACATCACCTCGTGAGGCGGTAGTTCACAATGCACGCGAGTGAAATTATCATATTCCTATGGAATAAAAAGAAAAAAGTTATATTAGATAAAAAATAAATAAGAATAAATATTTAATAATATCATATATAAAAATTAAATCAATTTTCAAAATCATCCTATGAATGCCAATGAAGTAAAATTATTTACATCTGGATGTGAAGTAGTGGTCTATCATTTACACAATTCTAATTTTTTTATTTCATGGAAGAGGTGATGTATATAGGTTATTAACTAAAAAAATTAAAATAATTGTATATTTTAAATACTTTTTGTATTATAATATAATTATTAAGACATAAATTTATGTGGAATGTGAATAGGGGAATAGAAAGAGCATTGTGAAGACATTTACCTTCACAATTGACAACCTCCTTTGGATATCTTATGAAGGAAATGTTGTTAGTATTTTAGGATAACCATTAGATAAATAATTTGGATATTGATATCGAGAAGTGATTATTTCAGGTTTTTCTTTGGATATGGATTATGTGTTCTGATGATAGGTGGGGATGAAGTTCCCTTTTATAATTCGTGATGAGTATCATTTTTATAAATACCAAAAACAATTAATTAATGAGATGTCAATCGCACCCCACATACCTAAAAATTTTATACCTAATGGATTGAGGTGAATATATGATTGATACAAACCTCCAAAATTTAAACAACATCTTTTATACAAGTTATTCTATATCATTTAATTTTACATTATTTTACCATATTAGTTTTCCATATGGTAACATGTTATTTTATTTAAATACTAAATTGATTTATCACTTATAATTAAAAAATGTTACTTGTAAGAAAAATATATAATTATTGATTGTAAATTTATATTCTAATCCATCAATAATAAATATTATCTATTAGAAAAATAAAATTTTACATGGTTTCATGAAATGAGAAACACATTGTATTAACCATAATCACTGTAATTCCTTTTCATTTTATTAATTATACATTCTGAATGAATATTATGTTGAAAATATTTTATAATATATATTATTATTAGTATTATTATGTAATTTTTTTAAAAAAATTCAAATTCCATAAGTGGTATGATTTAATTTCATATTTAACAAACATATAGGGTAAAAATGATGGTCTTAAAAGAGAAAAGTTTCATACGTATAAATGGATACAATATACATTTATAGTATAAAATTTATTTAAATAAAATAAATTCGATTAATTAATACATATTTGAAAAAATTATACTTTTAATACAATTTTAAAGTAATTATATGTTTTTAAATGCTTTTAAAAATGGGGTTTTTAATAAAGACAATAATTTTTATTTGTAAAAATTTTATAATTTTTAAATATATAAAAAAAGTCACCAAAAAAACATTCTGGCATTTAATCCCTAAAATTAGGTCCATATATTCATATTATTTTTTAAAATTTTAAATAATTAATTTTAAATTTGTTCAAAAAAATCAATAAAAACATTATTTTAGAGAAATTGTTTTTACTACTATAAGACATTTATAAATAAAATAAGTACATTTTATCAGAATATAAAACGCTTATAAGTAATTTTAAAAATGTGGTTATTCAAATTTATTTCATAAAATTTAACGAAAATGTTAAAATGATCAATAATAGTAATAACTATATATCACAGTTAGTAAAAACTCATTTTTTTGTGTAATGTAATATGTTAATGAAATTTAATTTATTATAAGACATCATAAAAAGATGTGATATTAAACATTTTTTTCAAATGATGTTATTTATGTTTGAATTTTTTTAATGATTTTAAACTTTTAGATAATTTATCATTGAAATACCACATCTATAAATATAGATGGTGTTGTGGTGAGAAACCCTATAGGTGAACCGACCTTATAATCCAACCATAGTGGAATATATAATTTGTATAATATTATACTTGGGTCAAGTGGGTGGTCTAGAAAAAAAATCGTATGGAGATCCTTGTTTAGAAATTTATAAGTAAAAATCTATCATGGTTCATTGATAAAAGAGACTAAATGAGATTCAAGAGTGGTTGGGTTACATTAAGTGGATCTATTAGTTTTTAGAGACCCCTAAATCCTCTATGGTGAAATTAGGAACTTATGTGTTTGAAGAGATTTGTAGAAATTGGTGGGAGTCAATTGTGCATACAAGACAATATGATAATATTATCAAGACCAATTCCAAAGAAGATTTAAATTGTAAATTCTACTCATATAATTTGACTATTCTGAAGGCCCATGAGTTCATGATGTTAGAGTATTCTTTTTGATTTATCGGGTTATCTCTTGTTTCTACAATTCCTTTCATAAATGATTATTTGAGGGCTCGATGAATTGATATGGTTATATAATGACTCCGAATTATCATATATTGATATATTTAATTTTTTAGATGAATATTCATTGAATCATAAAAACACAAACCATAAGACTAGAATGTCTTATTTCCTTTGAAACATGGAGTGAGATATTCTAATTTGGTGAATGAGTTTCAATATATAGCTTTTCTATCTCTCTCTATTTGTATTCCTACCTAAATCATTTCATTATTACATGAGGAAATAAACATATGAAAAAATATAGATCATATTCTTAGTAAAGTAAAAAATAATTATCAAATATATATACATCATAAAAAAAATAAAAATAATATAATGTATATAAATTATCATGATATTGTGTCATGGAATAAATCATAATAGTAAAAAAAATCAAAATTAGAACTAATTCCATGAGATTATAAGACAAGAAATAAAAATTTGGCACACACATAGAAGTATAAAATAATTTTAATATTATTCAAGGCCCATTTACAAGAGCATCATATTGGTCAAATTTATTTACTTAATCAGGTTCACTCCTTGTTCAATACTTATGTTACAAGACCCATTTTACATCTCGTTCCATCCTTGTATTAATTAACTGATATCATTTCCAATTTTAGTTCTATCAATATCATGAGATATAAATATTTACACATTGGATTTGAGGGAGATATAGGTCCCACCCATCACATAATGAATATCATACATATGTGTTCCATGATAATATAAATCCATCTACATATTTAATCCTATATAAATAAATAGTCTTCATAAAACATTTTACACATCATAATCCATGGAAATGAAATGGTTTTCATTAATATTAACATAAAATAGAAATAAAATTATAAGAATATTATCCACCCATAATTTATCTTTAAAAGAGAATGTAACATCAAATAATTTTTTCTTAAATGGAAAATGATTTTGATTGGCCATATGGAATATTTCTTGAGGAAAATAACCATTCCATTTTTTGAAATCAATCACTATTAAGATAAAATAAATATTTAGAAAAAACTCTTCATTGAAAATAACCATAATAATTATAAGGAAATATTAAAAACTCATTTTATAATTCTTTAAAACCCTCTTCCATAAAAATTCCTAAAATATCATTTAAAACTCCATTAACACATTTGTAGAATATATTTTTTTAGAACATAGATTTCTAAAAATAGAGAGAATATCATTACATAAAACTTATTATATCACTAAATAAAGGATATTCAGGATTAGCCTTTTTAAATTTCATTATATACAACATGTAAATAAATATTGGTACTTATTGTATGATGTGTCTCAATAATCCAAATTGAGGAATAAGGCCCTTACTGATTTGGTAAAATTTAAATCGTAAAATCAACTAATGGGAGATCATAAAAAGGAAATTTAAATATCGATAAATTTAAGTATAAGTATCATATTATATATCTATAGATAATATACACACTACAAATAAGAAATAT
Source organism: Viscum album (assembly GCA_963277665.1). NCBI lineage: Eukaryota > Viridiplantae > Streptophyta > Magnoliopsida > Santalales > Viscaceae > Viscum > Viscum album. The sequence goes on along the minus strand of OY728164.1, from coordinate 846,978,433 downwards.
GTGGTGACCATGGAATCTATCTCACTGAAAATAAATGTCTTTATGTCATAAATTCATTCGTATACAATAAAAAATGTATAATAAATATAAATGTATTATAAATATACGAAATATATATATTATAATATATAATATATTATATTATTTACTTATATCTTAATATTAATATTGTATTTATAATGTCTCATTAAAATGATATTTTAGTCAATAATTACGTTAGTTTTCGTTCATGTTTTCACTTGTTATCATTGGCTAACTAGCATAAATCATAATATAATCATCTCCATCATAATATAAAGGTTATTAATATCATATATATATTCAGTATATTTTCATTCATGCTAATTCATAAAGGATGTATATTAAAATAAGATACATCATTCATGGAGACTGTAGGCCATACATATGTAAAAACGCTATTTTCATTTTCCATTCACATTAAAAGAAAAAATGTGTATGATATATTATCTTTAAAGAATCATTTTTATTATATATATAAATATCATATACATTCATAAAAGTCATCTTTATTAACATATATGTGAAATATAAATTAATAATGAATCACATCACATTGTGGAGATGGTAGGCCATATGTAAGCATAAGGGGAATTATCATTTTGAAAAAGAATGGGTGGTAAAAAAAGTTAATATGATATCCTCATTCTGGAAGTATAATTATTTCCTAAATATGATAAATAACCATTAAACCTGTCATAATTACAACCCATAATATATGGTCATGGAAAATGAGTGTTACCGCTATATGGAGATGGGATGTCGTATGTATCCACGAGCAACATGTTCACTTCTTGTTCACTGGGAAATGGGTTTTATAGTGTTGTGTTTATAATAATAATAATATCTATTAATATATACGATGATTATGTTTTTATTTTATGACATATATCATAGATTTATAGGATGTATAGAGGATTATAATTTTTTTGAGATTTGTTAGAGTGATTTACCTCTTCTTTGAAATGTCTCTTTAGGATCTTCCATAAATGACAATAGAGTTGGTATTTTTATAAAAAAAGAACCCATATATTAAAAATAGGGAAGTCGAAAAGATGATTTTTGAGAGGTTTGTCAATATTTAAGGTTCAATTAGATATATAGAAGTGAGGGAGGAGGTCCCCTTTTATAATTGAGGTGAGAAGAATTTTTCAAATTTCTAAAAATATTAATTTAAAATAAATTCAACCATAATCAATATACCACAAAAATGAAATTTATTTGATGATAATATGAGAAAAGTTTTTAATCTCATTATTATATATATCGTTGACATGTTTTTGGTATTTCTTTACACCTTATCAATTTAATTAATTCTTGGTTGTCATATTTAAATTTTAAGTAAGGTAACAAATTTTTCAACATTAAAAGAATGTAAATTTTAATCATATGATTAATATAAAATAAAAAATGAATAATTTATAATATTTTTGTACCTTATTATAATATTATTGTATTTTTAAATTCTTTTATTATTTTATAATTATTTAATGAAAAATTAATTTTATAACATATCATTAGTGTCAATTTTGATACTATTCATTATGTGGACTTTTAAATAAATAAAGATAAAAAGTTAACATCGAACCAAAAATATTATTAAATCCCTAAGAGGTCATGTTCCACTATAATTTTTATTAGATTAGTTATCTCAAATTATATTAATTTTAATATTTCATTTTCTTTTATTTGATATCTCTTTTACAAAAATAATTACTACATCAGTGATGTGTAATTATTTATTATACATTTATTCACTAAAAATTTAAAATAAAATTTCATGAAAAGATAAATAATATATATTGAAAAATAATTATTATAATAAAATATATCTTTTTTAACCCAATACCAAAAATAATATATTATTTAAAATATGTATATGACATGTAAAATTTTTAATTAAATATAATTTTATAAATAACATAATATCATCGACGTGACCAACAAATTGAAATTACATATCTAATGAAATTATGTATATTAATTTAATATTTTACAACTATTTTATTTTATATCATATCATTTTGATCTTGTAGAAACATAAGGGATATTAAATATATAGATACTGACATTTAATGATATTATTTATTTAATTCTTATATAAGTAATTTTAATAGATAATAATCCATCAAAAAAAATGTAATTTTGAGAAATATATGATAATGGTCTAATTTTATTTATCCAATAAAAATTTTTCACGATTAAAATCATTTTATAGTCTTTATAAATTTATTTTTAACCTCGATTACTCAATTTACCCTTTACCTTAGTAAAAATAATTTCCATGGTCATTGTATACATTCAGAAAATATAAAAGGGACATAGTTACTAAATTGGGACGAACTTATTAAAAATTTACCATCCATTTTTCAATATTCAAAACATTGATTTTTTCATAAATTAATATTAATTATATCTTGTAAAATTCCATAAAAACAGTTTTCACTACTAGAAATATGTAGTATACAGACAATTTGATGAAATCATTGGTATTGGTAACTTATATGGACCAATACCACATGTTTTGGAAAACTGTTGGTATAGGTCACTAATTTGGACCTATACTATTGGTTTGGTCAAAACTATTAGTATTTTTCACATATATATACCTATATCAACATTTGTTCCCAAAACAATTGGTATTAGTCCATTATAGTGGTCCTATAACAAGGTTATTTACCACACCATTGGTATATGTACACCCTTTGCCAACAATTTGACAAAAACTATTGGTATAGATCAGAAAACAAAGAACATATACCAACAGTTCTCAAAACCGATGGTATAGGTACACATATTGTTTATGGAATATTTTTCATATAAAATTAAATATTCCAATAGGTAAAATAATTATGAATATATATATATATATATATATATATATATTTATGTTCACAAAAGTCATGTTTGTATAGTGGTAATGTCATTAGATTATAAATTGTAGGTGCTAGGTTCAAAACCAAGCTGTTTTTTTAAATTACCAAAACCAGTGATTTTATGAAACTGTTTGTATAGGTTATTAATTTGACCAATACCAATGCTTTGAAAAAACCATTTGTATATATATATCTCAATTCTAATCTAGACAATATTTCTTCAATCTATTAGTATAGGGTATTTTTTATTATTGTTTTCGAAAAAATGACCATAAAATATTTTATAATAAATTCATGTATAAAATAACTTTTAAAATAAATTATTGAATTAATTTGAATTTAAATTATCATAATAAAATTTCAAACAAATACAGAACATAATTATAAATTTCAAAACATTATTAGAAAACCCAATTTAAAAAAATAGTATTTATATTATTCATAAAAAGATGAAACTTTTCAAAAAAACCCAAAATATCATCCAATATTCACATTGGATATTATAATTACAATGAATAAGTTTATTGTTCCATATATAATTTTTAATTGTGTCAAAAAAAATATTTTATACAATTTCCCAATATAAGGGTAGAAAAGGTTTCTTTTTAGGAAAATATTTCATTATTGTGTAAAATTGTATTTGTTCTTATGTGATGTATATAAAAAACATAAAATTGATATTAAAATTTTTATTGAATATATTATAAAATATTTCATTAATATTATCCAAAAAGTTTGATTTCATTATTTATTAGTATAAAACACACTTGTTCAAATTGAAATAATATTTTATAAAAACACTACCTTTGATTTATAAAAAAGGTTTTACATTCATTTAAAATTTATTGGTTAAATAATTATATATATGTGTAAAAATTAATTTAATAATTTGATTAAGAATTTTAAATCCCTTGATTGTAATGACTATTTTATATTTATCTTTATTAACTAATAATAATAATAAATTTATCATTCATAGAAACTCAATATAATGTTTAATGAAAGCTAATCTGGTGTTGCAAGTAATTAAATACATCAAAGATAAAAAAAATTCTACAAAAAAATATATGTTAAAATGTCATGATGTTACATTCCACACCCATTTAATTTAATTTCTCCCTCAAAATTGATCTCTGTTATTTGATTATTAAAATTAGAAGCTTTCTTTCATAAAATCCAACATCACAATATTGAATACTAAAACATTTATCTAAAAATGGAAAGCTAAAACTTAATGGTTACCCAATGAAACTCATAACTAGATTTAAACCTATGATAATGTATTTAAAATGTGAAAACATGGACATGGAAGGGAAATCTAACTATCATGTTCTGATGAGGAGTTATAGATAACATTATAGAGAGAAGGTTCTTAATCACAAATCCATATATATATATTTATATATATTTATATGACAAACTAAGGGATCATTTAAATCACCAGAAAGGAAGGTATTATGATATCATTTTATGGATTCAATATCATTTCCCTAGAGTTTAACAATTCTTATGATAATAAATATTTAATTGATTTTATTACATTTCATTTTCACAATCCCATAATTTCCTTGTGCATTGATAAATTTTCACTTCATATCTTATTACATGAAATGATGTTGTACTTTATATTCCTAAAGAATTATAAGATCATGATAGCCATTAATAGAATGATTTTCCATCTCATCTATATTTAGTTTACATTAACAAAAAAATAGGTTACCATAAGTTTTCCGATACACAGAAATCCTTTTATGGATAAATAATAATTTTATTTTGAAAACCTCATCTAAATTTAAACATGATAAATACCATAAATTGTTAACCCTATGATCCTTATAGAAGATTAAAATTCAATTTTTTAAATAATATAAATAATTTTCCAAAACCATATGATCACTAATACCCTAAATAACATTATGTATCACTTAATTTTCACACACCAAACATATGGAGACTATAATCATGTATTCTTTTTAAACCAGTTAAAAACAAGAATTACTATATAACCATAGAAATATAAGTATTATATTAAATTATTTTACCATAAATCAAAAATATTATAAATTCAATCCCCAATATTATATACCACTCTCTTATCATATCAGAATTGGGGTCATTAATACTATCCCATTTATTTAATCATAATCAAACATTTATTCATATTGTTACCCAAACATCATGCATATATTAAGTTTCATCCCTCCCTTAATCATATGTACTAAAAAAATATCCACATACCACCTCAAAAACATTTCATGGTTTCTTATACAATTCATTATATGCATTAAATTCCGTTAAAAACAATAGTGGGCTTTTAATTTGTTATTGAATAATTATATAATTCCATAAATGTACTTTTACAAAAAAAGTTAATTTTGATTACATGAACAATCAATCATTACAACACATCATAATCAAACATTACATATAGAATTTTGATCTCAATAGATTTTAATTGGTATTCGGACATAAGAGGATGATAAAATTATTTTTTATCCATATCTCTTGTATTAGGGAATTGGTTAGCATAAAAACTATTGTCCTTTGCCAACGAGCCGGTTCTTTAGTGGTACAGGCTCCTGATTGGCATCCAAAAGACCCAGGATCGAATCCGGGTAGGGGAGAATTTCCAAGGTACTGTAGCAGTACTGTAGTAGGTACTGTTGCAGCTGGGGCACTATAGCAGCGGCAACACTGTAGTGGCAGAGGGACTGTAGCAGATACTATAGAGGTGGCGGTAATGTATCAGGTATTGTAGCAGCGGGGGCACTGTAGCAGTATTGTTCACTGAGGGGTCCTTTGGGCCATTTAAATGGGCTTTCATGCCTTGTATTTAGGCCACTTGGCCTTGGGCCTTCGGGATATGTAATGGGTCTCCCTCTACCCAGTCTAAAAGAAGTCTTTTCTTTCAAATAATCAATTGAGTCTTCGGCCCCATCCTTTTTAAAAATAAATAAAAACTATTGTCCTTTAAACTATAAAAATCGTTTTGGAGGTTAATTTTGTGTAACCTCGTTACTATTTGTACCATTAGCTATATTTTTTCCATCACTTGAACATTCAATTATTTGATGAAATTCATTCCCACAATTAAAAAATTTAAGAGTCCCCTTACGATAATTTCCAACATGTTTCTTTCCACAAATTGGTAATAAGGAAGGATCATATTATATTCTCAAGGGCTTTTCAATTTTCCTTTAATTTTAATCTTCTATTTTAGGTCAAAACTATGAGATTGATATATTACTCCTACCATCATATCCACCTTGACGACATAACACGCTATCTATTCATAACTACTGATATATCTTATGGATAGATCCTTTTCATGTATTGGATTTAAGACACTAAATAATATATTCCCCTTACACTCATGATGAATGATAATACAAAAACTCTTCCATGAAAATCATGAAAACATAGCCTCATAGGTACCAACAAATTCATCATCCTTTTTATTAATCTCAAGTAACTCTTTTTCCTTATTCGTTAAAATAATACAAGGAATTTAATTATGTAAAAATATTTCATTGTACTCATCCCATTTTATGAATTAAATTTCATATATCTCCCTTTTATTCTTGATTTGATCCTACCACTAGCCTAATTTTACAAAATAAATGTCACAAATAGAAATTATTTATATTAATCGTACGAATACTAATGAATGGAAAATATAATTTCATTAGTACCAATCTATTTTTCTTAAATATATTGATTAAAAAAATCCACTGAAAGAAGTGGTATGATACTTCATGATGGTCTCAATTGAATTTTATTCCCTTCTCTATTCATTTAACAGTATATAATGATTCATTGACTCTATAATTACAAATATATGATTTTTCCTTCTATATATAATAAAATGCGGTTTCTTATGAAGAAAATTAATTCATTTCCCATTTCGTTATTCATTTACATGGTTCTTTATAGTTTTATCCATTGACTAAAACTTGAAATAATAATATGAGAAAAACAAATCATAGTTGTAGAAAAATATAACAATGTGAAATTACATATAATATTTCAATATATGACACCCTAGGATTAATAAATTTTTATTAATAGTTTAAACAAATACTATTGGTTTTTATCCTATAAATAGAGTTTTAATATTATCAATCCCAATACATATCCTTAAAAATATATCTACGAATATCACTAAAATTTTCTCATCCTAATTTCCAAAAGTTTACTAAACCATTTCTATGATAAAAACTATAATGTTCCAGAATTAATGACCATGTTTATTACATATTTTTATTATATTATACAAACAGAATCCTGATGATCATAATAGTTTACTGTATTTGGAATTATTGAACCAAATATTTTAATTTGGTTAAATAAATTCATAATCTCCCATAATGATCATCCCCTTTAGTATACAAACCAAAACATTTCTTAATAACACAATGAATGGAAACATATAAAATGGGTTAGATGAGATTCTTGGTACGGATAAACCTAATCAAAAATCATATCTTCATAAAAAACATTTTTAAAATCATATGTTGTATATCAATGATCATGATATTGTGTTATTAAATAAATTATAGATATTTATAAATGAAAACCAACAACATATTCCATGAACGAATAACAAAAGATAACAAATAATTGAATACAAATGGTCATAGATAATAATTTACATATTAATAATGTCTCAATTACAATACAATTGTACTGGTCAATGTCTTTTACTGAACTGTGTTCACTCCAAATTCCGACCATGTGTTTCTAAACTATGTTTACATCCAATTCCAGACCTGTATTACAGAACTGATATAACTTCCTATTCCAATTATTTCTATATCATGTAATATATATCATTACACAATGCATTGGAGGAAGATATATTTACTACACACATCATATTACAAACACTATATATATGTGTACCACAAGAACATAAATAATTGATTATAAGAAAACCTATAAAAAGAAAAAAAATCATTAAAATTTCATCATAGTAGATCCCATTAAAAAGAAATGGGATTCATAAATATAAGCATAAAACAAAAATTTCAGAAAAGGTTAACATACATGAATAATATCCCCATTAAAGCACATGTAACATCAAATAATATTATCTTATATAGAAAAAATTTTAGATATTACTTGAAATAACTCTCAATGAAAATATCATTTCTATTTATAAAGTGAAACCAAATTTTAAATCATACAATTTTTAAAAAATAATTATTCATTTAAAATATCCTTGAAATCATATAAATTAATACATCAAAATAATTTTAAAATTAATTCATATTACCCTACTTTACAATTTTCAAAACATCATTTAAAACCTCATCATTTTTTTAGAAAACTGTCTTTTGAAGGAACAATAATTTACAACTGAAGAGAGAGTAAGATTACATGAATATTATAATATCATGAAAATAATGAGTTTTATAATATTTGTTTTAATGTGAGTATATAATCCCCATAATAATATATATATGCACAATGTAATATGTGTCCTATGGACGGAAAATTAAGATATAATTCCCTTACTAATTTAGAATCATTTGAATCATAAACGCCATGAATTATAGATCATCAAATTGATAAGTATATATCCATAAATATACTGATTGTGATAATATAATATATTTAATGGAAATATATACAACCTTTTATAGTAAATAAATGGTGAACATAAGTTGTATCTCAGTGAAAATAAAAGTGAGATGGAAATGACATAGCTTAATTCTTAACTTCCTTCATAAATATTGAACTCTCTTTTATAATAAATAAATGTTTATTTTAAATATAACACCTAAATTTATTCATGTATATAATACCATGAGTGATTTAATTTTGACATTATATTAGACTCCTCATGCAAATTTTGTGTTAACGATATATTTTGGGTAATAACTTCTTTATTTTCATTCATGTGTGGACTTATTATCCTTGGTTATATAACATATATCATAATTTCATCATATCAATAATGATATTAATTTTATAAAAATAATATAAATATATATTAAGTAAATTTTTATTCATGGATATTAATGAACTTTTTGGATAGAAAAAAATGCATTTTCCATGGAGATGATTGGCCGTACATACGCATGAATGGTTTTTTAATTTACTTTTAATATTAAATGACAGAAAATTATATAAAATATTATCATTAAATAATATCTTATATGTTATATATATCATATATATTCATATCATTAAACATTATTACCATACAACTGAAATATTGATGAAAAATGAATCACATCGTATCATGGAGATTGTAATCCATACATACGCACAAGCAACATTATAATTTCCAAAATATTAGTTTTTATAACTGTTCATATGCTATTACCATTAAAAATGTAAAATTATTTCATAAATATTTTTTATAAACAAAAAAATTCCTCATAATTTCCACATATACAATATGTTGATAGAAAATAAACAATATTCCCATGTGGAGATGTTAAATCATACGTACACATAAGAGATACATTCTTTTCTTGTTTTATCTGAAAGGTGTTCTATAGTGATATGTTCATAAAAATAATAACATTTCATAATATTTAGGATGTTTAATATGATATTATTTATATATATCATATATTTATAAGAGGAAAGAATATTAGAAAAAGAAAGTGATCTGTTAGAGAGATTACCATTTCTTTCAAATGGGTCCTTTAGATCATATCAAAAGGACTGTAGATTTGTTCTTCTAGGATGAGAAGAACATATAGAATGAAGGTATGGAATTTATAGGACAATTTATCATATTATGGTTGATAATGAAGTCTTAATTTTTTGTGTATAAGTTAGGGGAGAGGTTCCCTTTTATAATTTATGTGAGGGGTAATTTTCATGTTTTTTCAATAATTAATATATTATAAATTTAATATCAATAAAAATACCACCAAAAATAAATTTATTCAAATATAATATCATAAGAGGTTTTTATATCATTAACTAATATATTTCATACATGTTTTGGTTATATTTTAATCCTTACCATTTTGATCAACCCTCAACTAACCTTTGTGAATTTCATATGAGGTAAAAAATATCAATATTAAAAGGATGTATATTATACATATGTGATATTAATTAAGTCGTAAATGAAAATTTTATAAACAATTATACAATATTATAGTTTAAAGTTTTTTAGTTTTTTTAAATTATTTAATAAAATATTATTCTATTAAATAATCATGACTATAAGTTTTGGTATTATTCATTACATGGATGTTTAAAAATGTTAATATTTCATGTTATCTTCAAACCAAATATTTTAATAAATTTTAAAGAGGTTATTTTATTCTATAAAATTATTTTATCACATTAGTTATTTAAAATATTATTTATATTAAATATTTAGTAACATTTATTTGATATTTATAAAAATAAAATAAATACAACATTACTGATATATAATTATTTAATACATATATTTTTCCTTAAATTAAAAAAAACCCGAATAAGATAAATATTAAATATTTATGAATAATACATACATTCAGGTATATATTTTGTGTAATCCTTTGTAAAAATGGATATATAATTTAAAACATGAATGTGAAATCTTTAAATTTTTTTAAATAAAAATTTATAAATTCAATAATTTCATCAAAGTGACCGAATAATTAAAATATAAATTTATCCGATGTAAATATGTTTGTTATTCTAAAAATTAATAGTTATATTCATTCATGAAATAAATTTGTCCACATGAGCACACATATGGTATATTGATGAAAAAAAAGTTACATTTTTTTCTTTCTTCGATTAAAATATTATATAATCCATTTTCAAGTAATAATGTTCGTTTAAAACAAAATTTAGATACTTAATTTTTAAGGGCTGAAATTTTTTCAAACAATATTTTTTTATCATTTTTTATAGTAATTTTATAGTTTTTGTAATTTTATTATTTAGCCTCAATTACTTAATTTACACTTTACCATGGAAATAAAATTTTCCTAGGTTACTATTCATATTGAACAATAATAAAATGGGTATATTTACTAAAATTGGACCATATGAATCAAAATTTCGAATCCTTACTTAAAAATTCATGGCACAAATGTCCCATAATATAATTTAAATGAAAATTGGTAAAATTCCATGAAATACAGTTTTCCTGAAAAATTCCCATAAAATGTTTTTATGATATAATTTGGTATAAAATCATTTCAAAAAACAATAATTGTATTATTTTATAATAAAATGAACTAACTAACATTTTATGATAACCAAAACCTAATTTTATCACAGAAATACGTTAAATGAAAATACATATTTCAATACAAATACATACTCCCAAATAGATTTCCATGGTCCCTTATCCCGACCGACTGAGTGGCTGCCAAGAGCCATTTTGTAGCCGGACCTCACAATGTAATTGATTTCCATGGTCCCCCAAATTTATGCCAATTTTGGTGGCAGGTCTATACAGGTACTCTCCCAACCATGATCCTACTTGCTTACCGACATATGGCCAGTACTACCTATTTCCCTTTCTGCCCGAACATTCCAAAATCTCTTTTGCACGCCATCACCCACTGACTGGGAGATAAAAAAATTTGGAATAAATGGGTTCAGTGTAATGATTCTATTTTTCATCAAGCTTAGTGTCCCTCCGAATTCTAGATTGAATGGGACACCTCTTGGATTGAGGTCTGGAAAGACCAAAATGGTTATTTTATGCTAGGTGTTACCCACTTCTTCCCCCTTCATTGGAATCCCCAAACGGAAGGGACTCTTAAGATTAATGTGGATGTGTCTCTTCCTAAGTATAGTCTTGTTTCCCTTGGCCTCCTTGCCTGAAATCATTTGGGGAAAATCATTTCTACAAAATACGAACCACATTTGGATATCTGGGAACCTAGAGTTGCTGAGGCCAGGGCCATCCTTGCTGATATGTTGCTCGCATTAGAACATGGATGGAGTGATATCATTGTTGAGTCTGACTGCCTTACCATAATTAATTCTATTAACCCCAACGATGGGGGGATCCAGTCATTTGGCATTATCATCAAGATATTTCTCTCACATTTCCAACTCTTCTCTTTATGTACCTTCTTATTTACCAAAAGGGAAGGTAACAACACGACCCATCAGCTAGTAACCTCATACCCATTCGACTCCAACCAGCTCTGGATGGGAAATTTTCCTTCATGGCTTTGCATATATACATCTACTGATATTAATCATTAATGTTTCTTTTTTAATCATAAAAAAGTTCTTTCACTATTCATCAAAAGATGATACATTTATGAAAAAACACAAAAATAAATCCAAAGTAAATTTTTATATTATGTTGGAAAAAAGAATCTTATTTTTCAATATTAATTTATAAAATTTATAGACTACATTTTTAATAATATCACCATATAAAATCTAAAAAAAATTAGAATAATATTTATTTCATGCATAAAATTGGATTATAACTTATATAATGTATAGAAAAATGTATTTGAATTTCAAATAATATATTAAATATTATAAACATATAATTCATTAATATAATCTAACAAGAATAATTTGATTAATTATTGGTATAAATAACTCTTGTGAAAAGTTAATGTGATTTTTAGAGAAAATATTTAATTTGGTTCAAAAAAGGATTTACATTCATTTATAATCAGTTCCACAAATAATTATATATAAATTTATGAACAATAATTTAATTATTTAGTTACTACATTTCATACCCTCTATTATAATTGTTGTGTTATAAAATTATTGTCTAAATATTTATGTTAATAAAATGATGTTTTATAGCGACTCAATGTTACATGTAACATATGTTAAACTAATATTTCATGTAGAAAAAGTCAAAAATGAAATAAAATTACTTAAAAAGATGTTTAAAATAAATCATAGCGTAATATAGTTTTGATCCTAGAGATCATTTATATTCTAACTGAAAATTACTTTTTAATTATAAAACACTTTTAAAGGGAAAAGTGAGAACCACATACAACTAGATTAAAACGATCGGACCACCCCATCCTAGCACGTAAAAATAAAAAGCAAGCCTTCATCAATACAGGCCACATGGCAAGCAGTCTTGTGCAGAAGCACAGGCACAAAACCGATGGAGAAGCCATACCCTCTCTAACATCCAATTACAAGGTACCTGAGTCTTATTACCTAAATAATATCCATGTTATGAAAGATAATTTAAAGCCCACGTCTTCCAAAATCTGCTTCTCAAAAACAGACACAAGCTGATCCCATGTTTAAATGTACTCCTCAACACTGATCTTCCCGTGATTGAAACCCCCTACCAAAATAGAGTATTGTTTATCAATCCAAGGATATTGCTCCTCATTGAGGGGAACCTCAATAATCCTTCCCATCATTCTAGTAGCCTCCTCCTCATCAGCATTGAGAAATTCCACCTTTTCTGTAACCTCTTCATCAGAGATTAAAAAGGGAATCAAGGACCGGCAATTCTGCTCCCCAGTCCTCAGGTAGTTCAATGACTCCGTAGCCATTCCCATGTCACTCATCCTCCTTGCCGATCGAGTCTTCATAGGAGAAGGAAGAGTGGAGTAGTCCTTCCTCTCCTTCCTCCTCCTATTCTTCTGGTTCAGTGCTTCATCTGCTGAATGATAGTGCTCATCATCCTTCAACTCTTGATCACGTCCCCGAACCTCCACCGGTGAGCAGCTGAAGGGAAAAGTCGATTCCATTTCAGCAAGCCTCTCAAATTTATTGATAAGTGTAATTAAGGGCTGAGGACTGGGAGTAGGCCCCCATGTATTCCCTTTACCCGATCGTCAATCCACCTCCGTAGGAGGCCCCTGGAACCCCTGTTGCAAAAAACCACTAGCTGGCCCCATTTTCATGGCCCGATCATCCTTCCCCCTATTATCCATCTGCACTATAGCCTCCTGGCTTCCAGCCTCCCAACCATCTACACTGACCAAGTGTTGCTGCACCGGAAATCACTTCTCCACACCATGTTCATGTGAAGAGTGATCCAGGTCATGTCTCAATCTGTTGAACACCTCAGTGACCGATGGATTGGCCTGAGTGACTAATGTCTTCTTCACAGGAGACAGTGCATGAGAAGATCGACTAGGCCCTGCCAAAAATACCCCCTCACACGATTCTGCACTGATAATCACAACCTCCTCTACATGCAAACATCCAGCAGGATCTCCCCCGCCCATGCCTCCTTCCTCCATGGTATACTTTTGGTTGAAGGTTTATCCCATTCTCTATCCCTCATATTCCTTCCCATGGTACTTGCCCCTCTTCCGAATGCGCTGAGACCCCTACGGAAAACGTCCAGTGAATGACCCAGATGATTGCATCCAGAACAATAATCTGTTCAGTTTTCATATACAACAATTTGTTTGTAGTGATATTCCTCACCGACATTTACCCAGACATAATGAAATGGAACCCTTGCAACATCTACTTCAACGCAGACTTGAGGATTTATCAGATGACAGAGAGCATCTGTTTGACAATCCGAGCACATATACCTACCGAGAAAATTTCTTAGCATGCGCATAACAGAAGGATTTTGAAATGGCAGGGAAAGATTTGGGAAACATAACCAAGTCGCTATGGTTGAAGGATCGTGCTTCATATGACAATCGATGTTCGATCGAAAGAGAAAAAATTGGAAGCCGTTGATGTTACAGGAAGCACTTGACTATTCCATGAAGAGATCATCCTCCAGGGAGAAGTGTATCATAATGTGTCGATTATCCAGCAGACCCACTGTTGCCCTATCCTACATATCCCAAGAGTCAAATACATGCAAATTAAATGCATCCATTGACAGTCGCTGCTAGAAAAAACTAGCAATTAATGTGTTATTCAGAAGAAATGTGGTTTATGAGAACTCCGATTTTGATAACTAGATGTTAGGGTAACCCTTGAGAAAATCTGAAACATTCGGTTCCAACGAGACTTGTGGAAAAGGAGGAAGTAAATAGGGATTAGTGAAGGGGGTGAATGGGGGAAACCTCCATTTTTTGGGTGGCGAGACCCGTTCCCCATCCATTAGGATGAAACATATGTGGGATAAATATCACCAAGGTAGGTAAATGAGAGTTCAGTATTAATTAAGTGTTAATAAAGAAAAATCCTTAGAGGGAATAATCCTATTAAATTAACTTATATCAATAAATAATTTTTTGAAACACCTAGATTACTTCAATATAATGTCCATGGTCATAACAATAGTGTGGGAGTTTGGGAAATATTCAGTGATTTTTCAAATTTTCTTTTTGGCGGATTGGTGTAGGAATTGAATCCCCAAGGATCTAAGAACAAAAATAAAATACTTAGAGAGTTGAAGGATATAACACTCAAGGGATGGGGAGTTCTCACTTTGTATATAATGGTTAGGGAGGGACAAATTCAGTTTTTTTTCAGGTATAATAGGTGGTTTTATAGGAGTTAGATTTCCGGCATGCCATTGTGAGATCTATGGTGTCTATTAATTCTTCTACGGAATTAGTTTTATTTGATATAGGTGTATCCCATTATTTTATCCCATAGAATCATCTTTACTATTAAGGAATGAGAACTAAGTTATGTCTATCTATTTTTTATTTCAAAACCCCATTAGGTCAAAATAAGGAGTAGGGTTTCAGGTTCTCTTATTTTGATGTTTTAATTACGGATGTTGAGGTCATTTTGAATTTCCTCTTTTTAGACATAGTATTTTTTTATCATATCATCTATATAGACTAGATAAAAATATTAAATGAAGTTATCGACTATTATCACCACAGGGCCCAATTTTATACTCTTATTGAGGGTTGTTACTTTATTCAAGGTGATTTTGATCCAGGATTTAGGAGAGTAGAACCAGTTTCTTTGGTTTTGTGTTTGATTTTATATTATTATTCATTATAGTTCCTTGGTTATTATGATCATAGCATAGTGGTTGAAATTCAATTATTTGTGGATAAGTAATCATTTTTGTTAATGTAGGACTTTTTTAGGTATTATCAATATACTCCCTAGGTATAAATGTTTTCCCTTTCCATCTTACTAGATGGATCTGTTTAAGATCAGAAAGGTTAATGTTCAGAAAGATAAATTTGGGGAAATGAATTTTTTTGTCCTAGTGTGTCATCTAGGATTTCTCCAATGATATTTTAAAAGGAGGATGGAATCATAAAAAATATTTATTAACTATCATATGATTAAAACGGGGAACAGGTAGAATAAATACAAAAAATCTTGAATATTGATCAACTTGAACCTCAATAAGAGTTTTGTGGGTTTTCAAAGATCAACCTAGGATTCGATTACAACCAGTAGATAGTCTGGGAGGATGTTGATATAAAGATAGTATTTCAAATACAGTTTAAATTTTATTATTTTTATTTTTATTCCATTAGTTCGAAGCATTTATCCTTAATTTTGTATATCGTTGTTGAACCAGATATTCTATTTTTTTGGATTCATGCATAATAGATTCTGTGGATGATATCTCAGTATATTCCAATACATTGGTGTGGCACAATAAGAATTTGTGGTATTTAATATATATATACCATATTCTATATTCCATGATTTCCTTATTTGATATTTTGAGTCAGTAAGTGGATTTTTGAATATAGTGGTGAATGACCATGGAGAGGAGACATTTTTGTCTAGAGTGTAGTTTATAAACCCTACCATCAATTAAGTTAGGAATGAGAAGGTATTAGACACCATGTTATATGAGATTAGTTTTTCATTAAATAGTGGGGAAACCATGAATAATTGTCCTTATTCTTCCAAAGGTTCTCTTCTATTCTAGAAGTGGTTAAATGTTCATTTTTTATTGTTGAAGGTGTGATTTCAGATGTGTATCATTTGAGTTAGGTCATGAACTCTTACATTCCATGAAATTATATACCTTGAGATGTCAGTATTGGTGGAATGGGATATGAAATGTATATGATTATATTTTTATGTTTCTTCTACAAAATAGTCAATGGTTTTCATTCGAGACGGGTGGGTTATTGCACCAAATTCCCATTATTGTATAGAAATGTAAAAGGATATAAATGAATTTCATTTTTTAAATACCTAATTCTTCGAGTGGGAGAGATTTTATAGGGGTTATATTCAAAAATTTCTCAAAATAACCCAACATTATTCCTGTTAGGGAGTCGATTATGGTATCGGTCCTTGGAAGTCAAATTGTTCGAGAAATTCTTTGAATTCATAGATTCCACTAGGAAATATTTTTTTGGCAGAGACACCCATTTTAATTCTTAATTTTTATGTGTACCCATGAAAAAATTGCGACACTAATGATGTTGAGCAACAAATATCACCATTATTCACATAGTTATTCTGAGTAGACTATCCCAACATTAGAGGATCTATTATGAGTATGTGTTTATGTTTTTTGTGGTTCTTGGGAAATACAGTTATTGTTTGTCACGTTTTCTTATAATAATACATATCAAGACTTGATAGGGATGAAATCATCATAGGTATTTTATGGTTAATTGATCCAATACCCACATTGTTGGGACAAGCATGGTGAGAATTCCACAATGTTATTGGGCCTCATCCTGGAGAAGATTGAGAAAATAAGACTAACTAGAAAGTATGAAGAGATTACACAAAGTCTGTCAAATTAATTTTTAGATCATTTTTGTTTCATTTTTGAGTTTTAGATTGGAAATTATGTGTTTATTTGGGTATTTGTTCCATTGTGGCACAATTGTTTTATGAAGGGAATGATTGTGCCACATTATGTTAGTCTATTTGAAATTACGGAGAATCTAGTAAAGGTATCCTTTCATTTGGAGTTTCCACCATGATTGACCTCATATGATGTCATCTTATATACTTCACAATTAAATATATATCATCACAACCCATATTATTTGTATAAATTTGAATATTTTGAGGTTGATTCTGATGAGTCCGTCATAGAGAAACATATCTATTCCATGTATTATCATAAGAAGGTTCTTCAAGGTAATCCACTCTTGTTGGTCAACGTTATCTAGATGTATGGTGAAAATAATTATGAATCATGGAATTGGGAATCATTGGAGAGGGAAAAGTGGTCACAAATATTTTCTTATAGGTATTCCAAGAGAATTTCTAGGGGTAGAATGTGGTGGAGGATGTTTGTGACACATGACATGGTCAATGGTACATAATATTTTGAGTCTTTTTTCTATTTTATTTACACATATTATTCCTGGGTGACTAGGGTCTGATATAATTTTTTTTTTCAGAAATGTAATAGGCATATAATTGGCTCATGATTTGATAAACCATGAGTCTATCCATGTATGGTTTCTACTCGTTGGGATAGTGGGACTTTAAACAGTTCGAACACATTTTTTCAATACATTCTTATCCCATGGGAAACCATACACCTTGATTTCATTGGAGTGAATATGCATACATGGTTGGTGCATGGTTTTTCTAATAGTTTTTTTAAAACATGTGTCCAGGTCCCGGTCATTAAAAAGTGGTCATTTACATTTTCCACTTGGTTTATTTGTAATAATTTTTCCCATATGTCATATCCCCACAATTTTTATCCCCTATTCTTTGGTGTAGAATAATATTTTCATTAAACATTGTGATGTATTCTTGAATTCATAATTTTTTGACTTGAGGAAAGTCTAAATAATTTTTTCTTCTTTATTTCCATTCATTATACATGTTTTTCATTTTTAATTAATGTGTGTGATGCTATAGGGAATTTATTAAATATATAGAGTGTGTAATGGGGGTTATGTTCATTTTCGAATGTATAATATATATGGGACCATCTGAAACTAATTTTGAGTAGTTTTCTCCAAAGGGAAAAATATTAGAACCTATTCTACTATAGGTGTCTCAATTAAAAGAAATTTTTATTTTATTCCTTTTAAATTATATATCTCATAGAGTTTATATTAATAAAACTCCTTTTTTTATTTTTTGTATTATTTGTTGAAAATTTCTAATGTTATTTATGGTTTTTATTATAAATTTTTGTTCTTGAAGAGTGTTTTCAAAATGGGATTGGATTATATACACTGTATGTATTTCAAAACATGGGTCTAATAGGTGTTAATATTTTATGTGGATATATAAAATTATATATAATTATTTTTCCTGGATGGAGGTTTCTTATATATATCATAAAGGAACTATTAAAAATGGTATTGAAAATATCATTTTCATTTTTGGAACTTTCTTGGGAGTATGTTAGGATTGACCAGAACATGGGAAAACAAGGCTTAGAGTGAGGATTTTTGTAAGGGACCATGAGATACTTGATAGAGGAAGACAGTGAGAGATTATATTTTGGTTTCCAAGGGATAATAAGAGATATTGGGTATATAGTCCATGAGATCTTGCATTTGGTTATTGGGAGACTGTGGGAGCTCTTGGAGTTGGGCCTAGGGAATATTATGATATAATCCATTATTCTTAAAGAACTATAAATAATTTTTTACAAACACTAAATAAAACCATTATGATAAGGTACTTATGTGAAATCACTCAAGAAATGTTTGATTCCATGGTTGATACACTTCTTCAATTCCATGTTTATTTTGATGTGATATATTATAACCAACTCCGATCACTGATTACATGATGATCAGGATCTTATGATTTCCCTTATTATTCATTGATAGTTATATTGAGAATGGTATATCGGTTATAAATTATTTTATTTCACCCTTGTTGATATTAATTTTTATTACATTTTTTCATTCTAATGGAACAACAAAAGGGATATAGAAGTGTTTTTAATAGTTTATGTTTTTCAAAGTGGTATTGTTTTGAAAATGAGTTTTCAAACTATTATATTGTTTTTCATGTGTAAAATCAATTATTAGATTCATGGTTATTTCTTGATAGTATTATAATCTCACACCCTATATATAACTTTAGGGTAATATATATTTTTTTATGAAAAATGTAATGAAAAGTGAACATTGTACAGAAGTATCTATACTTTATTTCCTTCATATTGTTTTTTGAATGAGATGTTGTATCATAGAGTGTACTTTCATGGAGTTTTTATGGGTTTTTCAATCCAATTGGATGTATGTATAAGAAATTTTTGGATCTTATTTTCATTGTTTTTTGCTTTTGGGATTTCATTGAGATTTGATGTAAATTTTTTTATGGAATGTTTTTATGATGTATCTTGTAAGTCATGTTATATATAATTAATTATTAAAAATTATAGATTTATCATTTTATAATAGGACTCTAGTGATATTTTTTTGTTCCCCCATTTCATGGATGGGTCATTCCCGTTTAATATGGGATAAACCATTCACATGATATTATAGGTTACTCTTGGTGCTTGTTACTATCCTATGGAGACTGAGAAAATTCTTTGAAAACTGTAGAAGGTTGGCTAAGATTACTGGCTGATTCAACCTTGTTCGGTTTGTGACATGGATCTTCAAACATCACTTATTAACCTAAAAATAGTTCACATATAAGAATAATTAGAATAACATGTGTACTCAGTAGGCTACTCCCAAAAACCATATTCTAAATACGTGAAATGGAATACTAAATCCTAATGAGTGAAAAAATGAAATAAAATACTCACCTAACTATGTTAAATATTATATTCACATCCTCACCAAGGATCAAATAGAAAATAAATACATATGTATTACAACAATGTAGTGAATTAATATATGCATATAGAAATATGTACTACATACACATTTCCTAGTTTATTTTTTGATCTCACACCCAAACATAAATTTTCATGATCCACCATCTATCCCATAAATATTCTTATCCAATATCATATGGGAACTCATATCATCCCATGAACACCATGAAGCACATCATCACATCCAAATCCTCCATATATTGACCCGTCATATTTTCACTCACCAAAGTATTTGTATTATGTACTATAAATCAATCAATCACAAGTCAGAAATTACACAACTATAATGAGCCATAAGATAGTAAATTTATAATACATGAATGAATAATAACCTAAATCTATCATATCCTACAAGATATGGGTATGGGAAATAATCAATTTGCATGCCTTCTCGTAATACTATAGGTAAATAATGAGTAAGAGAGTTTGGAATGAAATCCATCCTTATCCTTGAAAATCAAGGTGTTGGGGAAAACAGTCTACAAAAAATTTGTTTTTTTGGATGGGGTGAAGAAAAAATTACAAAATATAAGAAAAATATATATAGATCACAACCACAATAATGAAAAATTATCAACCCCTTGAGTTATCTAATATTATAATCACATTAGTCATATAGATTCCATCAATATGGTACAATAATAAAATAAGTGCCAAAAAATAATTTTCAATATTAATTAATTCATTAAATTTTAATTAATAATATTCCATTTTAATTTCAAGTATTGATATTATAATATTGTAATCTATGTTCCATGAGTACTATAAGTTCTTTTAATATATTATCATATTTTTAAATATCATAATTAAGAATCAAGAACCAACCCCATTTATTATTTAGTTCATTATCAATATATAAACGTATGTTCACTCTATGTCTCAACTTAAGAAACCATTTACAAGAGGCACTCAATGTGAATAATAATAAATTGTGTCCCATGATTTGAAATTGGATAAATAAATTATAATAGGTTATTGTCCATCATGTACATATCAAGATATACATAATAATTGGTGAGAAGTCCATTATTTTAACATGACTCAACCAACCACAATGACTAACACCATTGTGTATAAAATAACATCGAAAATATCATGCCAATAATAGCACATACAGAACACCATTCCACCAATATAATAATAAATGGATATTAATTCCTCTATCATCATCTTAATATAATCCATGTGTGATCACAATCATCAACACAACCACAGTCTCATGTTCCCCCAGACATTAATCATCCTCACATCAATAATGTTAGGCAATCAATCATTCTCATTAAATATATACATTCTAGATTATATATATATATATAGAATTTATTTTTTCAAACATATTTTTAATGTTATGTAATGTCATAGTATCAAAGAATTCATGCATCCCATAATAATTTATAGTATTTCTTATCCCCAATCTCTTTATCTTTAAAAAAATACCATATTAAGACCATATTAAACTAAACTGTTCATAATGTATCATATGTTTTGGGTCACAAATCCTATAAAAATAGCTTTTACTGTCTAAAATCAAGATAACTTGCCTTAAACATTAATTCTAAAATTAATATTTTTTATTATGAATAGAAGTTATTTTTCTCAGGACATTATAAATTAATTTATAATATCATCGTATATTATGTTTCATATCCATATTTTGAAATTAACCTTCATAATGAACAAAAAATACAACTATGTTTATTGATGATTATTTTATTATTTCTATGTAGGAACATAAAACACATTTGATCACAATGTTTTAACCATAAATTTAATTTCTGATAAGAAATATTAATCATAAATAACATGTAATATAACTATTCCACAAATCTAACATCCAAAAATATAAAATAATTCTCAAAAACATTATTTGTGAATTTTATCACCATGGAATTCAATAATTTTGAATTTACTAGACAATGAGTAGGCAATGATAAGTGATTATCTCTTTCCCTTTATTAGATAATATCCCAAGTAGTCATAATTATTTTACAATCTTAAATTATTTATTTTCTTATTTTTTTATAATCTTACAAATTATAAAATATACTTCAATGGACCCATGTTGTGATTTTTTCCTTATTTTAATGCCTTAATTTTAATTCATGAAATTTATAAAAAAATAAATAAATAAAATTTTATTATTCTCTTTTTATCCTTAATAATTTACAGATTGTAAAATAATAACAATATAAATTTATTTTAGATGAAGCATAATTTTATCAAGATATTGAATATGATTTAAAAAATATCCAATAATAGTATTTATTTACTACATATAATAATCCTTCTAATTATATAATTATAATTAATTATTCTAATGAAATTGAGAACATATTTTTATCATTCATATATAATTTTCTTATATAATAATTAATTAACATTAATCAGTAAAAAATAACTCCAAATCAAACAAGACTAATATTGATCATGAAATAACACCCTTTATACTCATTATTGGTAAATTATACAATATTAATTTTGCTAAATATATTTATGATATAAAACAAGTGCTTTTTCTATATTATTTACTAGTTATTATAGATATTATTTAGTCATATGATTATGAAATTATTGATAAATGTTTTAAAATGATAAAATCTATTATAATCTATCTAAATTAATGGATTTAATTTTCTTAAATTATATAATTAATATACTTTGTGACATTTTTAATTGGTCATTATTCCTATATGAATATGTTGATTCTTCAGTAATCATTCATCATGTTATAACAAAATTATAATCCTCTTATGTTTACTCGTATACATTTCAAAAACTGATGATAAAACTTGATTTATTCATGATTTCAAAATATCAAATAGAAGGAATAAATCTATACCAAGAATTTATTATATCTTAGTGAAAAAATTGAAATATGAGAAAGATAGATAGAGAGAGATTTCCTCATCATTGAAATTGTATTTCTGGTACGGGACAAAGAAACTATAATGAACTGCAGATGGATGACAATACATAAACATAATGATTTTGGAACACCCAGAATATAGATAAATTAAAAAGATTCAAATGGGGAAAATATAGTATTTAAACATACACTGATATACATTTGACATATATATTTTACTTCCGTAAAATTTATATTAAATATTTTTTCATTCCTTTATTTTTATAGATATTTTGAAAATATATAAGTTTCAGAAATATCAATAATTGAGTTTTAAACCCTTAAAAATTCATAACCATCTAATTTAAAAATTTAATTAATTAATTAATATAAGAATTACATTATAAATCAAACTATGATGGAACTCTTGTTTTTTAAGTAAATTCTATTACATGATACATGATACACAGTTGTTGCGTAAGGTAATCATGGTGTTACAAATATGTGATGGGTTAAACATACATAGGCTACAAAAATATGGGATTCCCCACACATAAAAAAATGAGTACCTTTATTTATTCTTGAAAAATTTCACAGTACCCTTACATAGAGAAGCACCTTTCATTTCATGAAATAATTAAGTCCCTTATGTATCCATTAGAAACACTATGTTAATTTATACATGTAAAATTGAAATTCTTCTACCTTTATGAAGAAATAAAACAACCCTTACATGGGAATAAATACTCACATGTTGCTCTTATATTACTGTAAGAAAGTTAATGATACATTTAAACAAATATAAATGTATATTTATGAATTCCATAGAATTAGTGGTTTATCATTATTCGTCTAATTATACATTTATACATAGAATTAATTCTTGATTAATATTACACAAAAATATGAAATTAATATTCAATTTTTGAATTTTTTAAAATAGGAAAACTACACTTATAATTCTTATTTAAATGTTAGGCTACCATTACGTAAGCCTTATAAAAACTAATTTACTTTACAAAACATCATAATCATCTATAAGGATAAATATTTAATTATAAAATACTAAATATATAATTAACCAAATTTATTAATAATTAAGATAACTATTTTTTGTTTATTTAAAAACTCTAAACTACATTTAAAAAGTATATTCCCATTGAAAAATTAATTTTACTTCCAAATAGACAATTAAAACATTGAGATTATTTTCAAAAATTGAATACCCATTTCAAAATCACTTATTAACATATTAAAAAATATTCTAAACAACTATATATCTTATAATTATTATGTAAGGATTGAGAATATTTTGGGACTTTAAATTAGGTTCATATCACACAATTAACATCATATAAAAATAAATATAAAAAAGTGTGGTCAAAAAAACAGAAGGATGGTAATTTAACCACTCCATAAGTTACCACTTTAATATGTCAATTAATTTGGAACATAACTAAAATAGTTTTGGAATAATGTACGTGACTCTAAAGATCGTACAACACTATTAATACAATCTCCCTGGGGGGATACCACTCAATCAGAAACATGTTTATTAAGTAAAAATTTTGTCAAGGAGGAGAAGAAATATCATATATAAATATATTATTAGATACTTTATAAAAAATATAATAATTAAACATGCCAGTGTATTAAATACTTAAACATGAAACTTATTCCTAATTAATTTTATATAATTAAAAAAAACTAAAATAATATATCGATAATAATCCCAGCAAGCAATGCTCATCAATCAAAAAATCACTGCAATAAAAAAACACAACTTAGGGAAACACCTTCATAACCAATTACGTCACACTGATTTAAATTTTAACAATAGAACATTGTGTATGATAAAATATTATTATATCTATTACTTCAAAAATTTCTTTGGGTATTTATTTGAAATAAAGATCTACACATGATTTATCTTCATTTACTAATCATGAAAATCATGAACCATAAAAATTGCGCCATAATTCGTTTTTAATTAATGTATAAGAATGATTTTAGTCTGTCAAATGATTATTAATATTATCTATTCTTTATTTATACATAATAAATACACAGACCCAAATATTATGAATAATAAATTAAATTCTATACATTCCAAATATAACATGATGAACATGTTATGAATATATAATATTATAATGATTATACAATAATTTGTTAAAAATAAAATATATGATACTAAAAAATGGCTTATGTACTTCTAAATATGAAGATAAAAAATATCATTATTCGAAAATAATTTATTACATGTAATACATGATTCATAAATTTTCATATAAAAATTTACAAAAATTTAGAATGATGGAAAATGAAATTTTTACAAAGTATATTTCATTTAAAATCTAAAATGATCAGAATCCTTTTATATGAAACCGGTTTTAATTATTTCATCATAATAAGGTATTTATCAAAAAATTCTTTTAAAATACACTTTGAATAAAATTTTCATAACTAATTCATAAAATAATCAATGTTTTATATAAAAAGTGAAAATGATTATTTAAGGAAACATTTTATGTCATAAATTAATTTTATTTTCAACTAATTATTTATAAACATTATTACCCCTATTATCATATAGAATGAAGAAAACATCAAAATATAATATACTCAAGGTTCTTTTTATCAAAATTTTTTTATTACAACTCAAACAATATTGTTTTATATTAAATTATAAAATTAGATTCATCTCGAATAAATATTATTAATAACCCACATAGTATGTTAAATTTTAATCATAAAAATTTTTCATGTTAAACTAAACGGTAATGATGATAAATCTAAAAAAATACATGAATGATATTAAATACTCCACAATTATTCTGATTTTTATGATAAATCACATATATATAAAATTTACATACTTTCATAAATTATTTTTACTCAATTAACAAAGATCTTACCTTTTTATTACCAAGTAAATGAAGATAAGCATAACAACAAAATAGGTGAACATAACTATTGACATATGAAATGTATCTAAAAATATGATATTTGAACAGTCCACCCTATCAACCAAAAAAATCTCGATGATTGATAACCAAAAACTATGTTCAAGGAACACACTCATGAAAAGTCTAAAAAGGATTTAACATCCCAATTTCCTTTTTTAATATATGGTTATTTCATTACTACTATATGTATAAAATTAGTACAAATAGAATTATTTAACCAATTACGTCACTTATTACAATATAAAAAACGATTTTGAAACCATGTAGGTCAAATGATCCCATCCACGACACCAAGGTAATTTCCACATTGGGTGGTGGGGAATCAATAACATGGTTTTGAAATGCATCATGAAAATTAACACATTAGGATGGGTAAAGTTCCCCCTATCATAGTATGAATGAACCTATAATAACCATTAATAGTTTTTGATATATACATGTTTAAAATATAAGTAATCAATACTAATCCCATATTATTGAAATTATGTCACATGTAAAACTAACATCATAAATAATTTAATTTACATAAAATAGTAAAATTAATCCTATACTAGTAAGAAGATAAATTATATAATAAAATACAATAGATTTTTTTAATTAAAAAGAGCCTACATCACAAATACTATATGCTAATAATTTTTTTTAAATAATTTAAAATATATAATATCCCCTTACACAAAAAATTATACATCACATCGAGCCCAAGGGAAGAATATAGAATGCCCTTGTGATTTTTTTGGGAATAAATATTATTTTTTATAAATATCCAAAATCTCAAACATAAATGTTTCATCTTAATAGTAACATATATGTTACATATAATAATAATCCATTCCAAAATCATTTTCATATAAATATTTTGGGAACATGAATGCACAAACAACTATTTCATAAGTGAACTACATCATCTCCCACTATGTTCATCATATATTATTCCCATAATAGATATACAATGTATAACAAAATTAATCAAAGCCTTGGGAATGGAAGAAAATAAGTGGTCATATCCTATTCGTTGTAAGGAAAATAATAGAGATATAAACATAATACGATAATAATATTTTTAGAACATGATAATATCATTTTAAAAACTCTACCCAACATATAATATATCACAATCCTATATCACAAAATAAATAATGATAGTTTATATGATAGAAATAATAAAGGAATCAAATAACATTCTCCATGAGAGAAAAACATTTGCACAAGACATTGAGTTGTAGAAGACAGATAATCATAGAAATCCTTATTTCCAATCTACCCAAAAAGACAATCATGACATGTTAATATTGGACTAAACTCTGGCTTACTACCTTCATCCTTTTATAACATCCAATTTACCCTTATTGAGCCTAGGATAACTTCTTAGGTACCCTCTAACATCATATAACATAAATTATTTTCCAATTCATTAGAGGGGGATATAATTCCCACCAATAACATAATAAAAATCATACAAATGCATCCCAAAAGATCATAAAAAATTCATAATATCAAAACACGTGAATATAAATTTTGTTCATCCACAATTCTACATTGTATACAGTTTGAAAAAAAATTCATATTTTTTTATCATTTCTTCCTACCAAAACTCATGAAAAAAAGAATGTTTCATGTGAATTATATTGTCTTAAACATAAACCATTTAGATAAAATTAAGATTTATATCCTCAGACCATATCCCACGTAAATTATATGTAAATTCAATGGATGTTACCTTATATTTCATATTATTTTTCAATATAACTTGGAACAATTCATTAAGAGAATTTTCTTTTGAATTTTAAAAATAATTGTTACAAAAAAAATTATTTTAAAAATACATGTCCTTGAAAATAACCATAAAGACTTATAAATGATTCTTTGAAAATTATTTAAAACATTTCAAGAGTAAAATATCCTTCACTCAAAAAAGAGAATCATTTTATAACATAAATATTTTTGAAAATAATTTTCTTTGAAAATAACCTTCGAAATATAATATAAAATATTTAAACACTATTTAAAAAATATTCTTGATGAAAATAAACTTTTTCCAAAAACAAAAATATAAATGATTTAAATTCTCAAAATAATGACAGATCAACTTTTATTTAAAATATCATATAATATATATAATGTAATATTCAAAGAAAATAATGGTCATGATGTTGTAATATTCAATTCATATCTTATAGGTTAATAGAAATAATCGTTTTACATTTTCAGTATAAGACAAATGATCCTTGTATAGAAATAAAACATGTGGTTTATTTGTAAAATATATTCTAAAAAGTAAAATGTTAAGAAAAATTATTTAACAAAAACATTGGTAAATTTTAATATAGTTTTGAAAACATGTTTAGAAAACATTGAAATGAGTTAAAACATGTTTCAATTGACGAGACAGAGAAAGGAAATTTTTCATAAATACATTATTTTGAAATTTATATAACATAAAAAGAGGAAATCCTGGAAAAAATTTATATTCTTGGAATAATAATATGATAACAAATCATTGATTTTCAAGAGAGATGGAATATAAAATTGTATCACATGAAGTGTAAACACAAACAATCTCCATTAACATTTATAATGTATCATAAAATCATTATAACATTGGTAATATAGAATCATAATGTCCATGAAATAATTAAAATAATTTAAAAAATATATAAATAAGACAAATATATTCATTATATTACATTTCAAAGGATATTCATACACACCTCATAAATTAAGATAGGTTAATAACATAACAAATTCCTTAAAGAAAAAATTTGATATAAAAAACCCTTTCAACATTGGTGTTATTTGAAAAATAATAGAAGAATTAATTTACTCAAATGAAAATGTAAATAAAAATTATAAAAATTAGAATAAAAATATAAATTATTTAATATTATATATAGCACATATAATTTTCAAAAATTATTGAATATGGTATATGTCATTCAATAATAAAATTGAGAAAAAACTACTTACCTTAAGTCACAAAATCCATCGTATAAATTCAATACTCATGTATAATAAATATAATTTTATTATAAATATATTATATTAGGATAAATATTTATATCATACCATTTATAACATAATTATGACTATTTATTTCTAATTTACTAACAATAATATTTTAAAATCATGTTATGAGACAAAACTGATTAATTTTTTATTTAGGTTTTATTTTTTTATTTTATTTCATATTAAATTGATAATGGTTTCATAAAATAAATAATTATAGCCATGATATAAATATAATATAATCTCATTAAATATTAAATTAATGTAATTTTAATAATTTATATAATGAAAATTAAATACATTGTTCATCGAGACAGTATGCCATATGAATACATTAATGCTGACTTCATTTACTTGATGGATGAAAATATAGAATTTTAAATAATATACTTATTTTTTATAAATATTTTTATGTTATATTTATCACATATGATTTTTATATTTACAATAAATTCCTTCTATTCAATATATTAGTGAAAAATTTATCACATCACTTCACACGGTTGTTATGTGTCGTACAAGTGAATGACGTTTTCATTTAATCTCACAGAATAGAACATAAGATGTTATATCTAAAATAATAATTCCAATGGTATAATTATATTATAAATTCCCTCTATATAAATTTAATCGATCCACATTATCATTAATGAAAAATAGAAGTGAAAAACACATTGCATCGGTTCGTGAAACGGTCGTCCGCTGAACACACAAGCCGCGTTATTATTTTTCAATGGACTGGGAGATAATAATATAGATGTTTTATTATAATTAACATGATATTAAAATAAAATAAATAACATATTTTTAAAAATTAAATAAATATTTATATCTTGTTTTATGACGTGAAAATTGAAAATAAATTTAATCATCTTGCTAGCTGGTAGTCCCCCTGGACACAATCGATGGTTTTGTTTCCCATTTGATGTAAGATGAGATGGAGATGTGTTATTACAATAACATAAAAACATATAATTATATAATAATCTTTTTTTAATAATATAAATGTAATTTAAGAATATTTTTCCAACATAGAAGAATATGTAATACAAAAACGCATATGTTAAAACATTACGACAACTTTAGAAAAACTACTAAGGTTTAAACTCAAGCCACCCTAAATTGTGTTTATGATATCACAATTTCATCTAGAATGATGATATATATATATGTAATTTATTTGTGCTGTTATTGGAAATGAAATAAGAATTTTTAATTTGTGATTATTAAAGGAGAAGATGTGGCATTTTATAAGATGAGGACATGACACACTTGGTATTTTTAAAAAAGAATATTTTCTAAACAAGTTTTAAGATGAATCAACATCTAAAATTGGATGTTGGAAAACCATATAGGTGTTAAATAATATCTTTATTTCCATTAAACAATTGTTTTATAATTTTTTAGTTCATTTAACCCCTTATCTTTTTATTATAACCCATAGTAAACCCTACAGAAGCTTAATCACATTATTTACCTTTTACTACTTTTCTATTAATTTTAATTTTAATATTATGTTAACCACGTTATATAATATAAATTATCCTGAATTCAATTATGGAATCCATTTTTAAAAATTACATTCACATAATTGGGTAATTTTAATATAAAATTAAACCTGAAAACATGATGAGAAATCAGATTTATGAAGAGAAAATATTCAGAACATTTAAAAAGTTTTCTAAATTTTAATATAGAACTGATTCCAATTAATTGATTTAGGTTAATAAATATATAATTTTACAAATTATACTTATAAAACTATTTTAATTACCGTTACATCACACATTAATTAAATAAAATTTTATTTTTCAAGAAAAACCAGTATTTTCATGATTCATCGAAAAATTAATATTTCTTAAAAATTCACAAATAATAACATTAAGATAATTGTGATATATAGATATAATTTTTTTTTATTTCTTAATTTTTTTTCAAATTTTTTAAATAATTACTTTAGTTATTCATTCACAAAAATCAATATAAACATTCTTTTTAATTAGTTTTGAACCACATAAAGTCATTACCCAAAATTAAGTATATTTTTATTAATAGGTTTTCATTATATAAAATCTAATACCTGATATTTCAAAATTTTAACTTCATATTAATTACACCATGTTTATTTTATAGTAAATAATTATCAACTTTAGAGAATAATATTAACAGTTTATTATAGATTGTTATAAAATAGTGTTGTGTGTAAGTGAAGCTGTCAATGAAATTAAATATGTTCTAGAAATAAGGTTTCATAAATTGTTGGGTTGTTACATTTATTCCCACTAAAAATGAAATTGTTATTAATAATTAACAAATTGGTTATAAATAGATAAGAACAATTTTACCTCATCCTAAGCTCTAGTTCTCATATAGAATTCTCAAACTACTATTTTCACCATAAAAATTTGATCATTTGAGTGTATTATTTTATAGAACATTGCTTATTTGATCCAGAATCACCACATATTATTTATCATGAAAAATTTATTTCTACATTTAAATTACCTCTAATTTTTTTACATGTGAATATTTAGGTATGCAATTTCTCAAAAGAGATACATAGAAGAGTTCATGACCATGAATATTATTTGGGGGAAGCACTAATTGATAGGCTACCTTCATGGCGTGATTCATAATTTCAAAGGGAGCAATACACATAGAACCTAGTTTGACCTTATTGCAATATTAGATTACCTTATTCTATGGATGAATTATTAAAAACACAATGACACCAACATCCAAATTCATATATCACATTAATGATTATGGGATAAAATTCTATCCACTTTTCTTCATTTTTATGTGTTGTTGAATGGATCTACGATTATTTTCTATTTCTACAGTTATATCAGGTCCCAATATACTTCATTATCCTAAATAATTTTATCAAATTGGGGTTATATACATATTTCATTAGAGATAATCATATGGATCCATTGAAGGATCAAGTAAAATCTATTATGGTCAAAATAACATGAAGAAGGTATTGATCCCAATCAGCTTTAAAATCCATTGAAGAATATATTTTTATATTGTAAGGGGTTTTGAATTTTTTTTCTTACCATTACCATATGTTTGTATAGGATACTCAATTTTGAGTCGTAACAATATATGATTTTCTTGATAAGGAATTCACCAAAACATCATGGTAAATATCAGATCCTAATCATATGTAATATAATGTTTTACTCTATGAAACCATAACATTTAATTAATGTATATCCTAGAAAGCATATCTAAAGAAAACAATTATCTGATATAGATTAATTATTCTATGATATTAACGCAATCAACTATAATTCATGTATCCTTATGAACCTTGGGTGATTCAAGGATTCTAATGATAAAATCCCAAATTATGTTCCCACATTTCCATTCTCATATAAATTATGGTTTTAG
The DNA here is from genome assembly GCA_963277665.1 of Viscum album. NCBI lineage: Eukaryota > Viridiplantae > Streptophyta > Magnoliopsida > Santalales > Viscaceae > Viscum > Viscum album. The sequence goes on along the minus strand of OY728164.1, from coordinate 846,945,712 downwards.
AATCCCTTTAATCAATTTTCTATCACCGTTAAATTGATTTCATAGAAGGAACTGAGATACATACTAAAAAATATATTTCTTCCTATTTTCATACTAGTAATATTATTTCACTGAGGCCAGTGGTAATAGATATACCCTTATATACCTTTGGTTGTGGGTGTGTGCTAAACAACCTTACCAGATGTGAAACATTGTCACCTAGTATACGAGTTATAATTTCTTCCAAAACATTACTAATATAATTTCTATAACAATCTTGAATTGAAATAAGCTATAATTACCTCACCATAAAAGATATGTCAAACACTAATGGTAATTAATACCTTTAATCTTATGTCCATAAAATCTAATGGAATTATTCATCTAATAACATTTTGTCTACAACATAATCATACCTAAAGGGGTTTATTTCCATATATTTCACTCAAATTATCATTAATTCTTATAAAAATATACTATATATAACCTTATATGAGGTGTATATGACTCTAATTATATGATCAACCGTAAAATAATGATTGTATCCATAAATATTATGGTAATTTTACAAGAGGATATATATTTTTTCAAAAGATAGTTCACCCTTTATTAAATAAATATGATCTTGTCATAGTGAAATGATTTTCTTAGAATTATGGGATCATACCTATAATGATAGTATATCAAATCTGATTTTTATATTTAATATTTTATGAAAATTATGACATTCAATGCTAATAATCACATTAAATTTCACTAAAGGACAAACGATGCTATTTATACTTGGCCTATTCATACAAAATCCAACCTAAAACTTGAAACTCTATGGTGAAGGATATGTTTCTCCTTCCCCATTTTATTATATCTCCCCACGTCTAAAATATTTATCATATGATATTCATCCTTTTCCCTAAAAATCATGGTTACGAACGATTGAAATTGACATCAACCCTTAGATTCAAGAACATGTTAACATATTTCTTGAACACCATCAATTTTAAAAACTAATTTATGTGTAGTTAAATATATATATATATATATTTCTTTTTGTTCTTATAATTGGCTTAAATAATTCCATAACATCGACATTCATCCACTCAGTGACCATCCTTTTCAAACATAAAACATTCAATATTCACCAAAATACAATTTCACCTATGTTTCCTTCCACACATCCCAGAAAATGGATAGGTCATATTTTTTCTCTCCAAATTTTTTAGATATGACACTGAATTTATTTTTTATCTTCTTATTAAATTCATATTATTGATGGATCACTCTAATATCTATTTCCAAATTGATATAACAACAAACTATTTCTTCATAGCTACAGATATCCCTTTTAGGTAACATTGCTAAAAGACATTTTTTTAAGACACTAAATAATCTATCAACATTACATTTAGTTTGGATTATAATACTAAAATATTATCTCTCATAACTTCTAAAATTCTCTTCATAGGTACAAACATATTCATTATAGTTCTTCTTTATCTAAACAAATTCCTTCTCTATTTTTATATCAAGAATATGTGGGAAGTACTTATTGAAAAATAATTTACTAGACTCATCCAAGTCCATGGAATATATTTCTTCTAATATCATTATATTATAAATAAGAGACCACCACTGGTTTAATTCTCTATCTAAATGATAAACAACCAATATGAACCTTTCCGATTTGAATATAGTGGAATAAAAATGGTATTATTAGTGTTAATAATCCATTGATATGAAATTACTAGATCAACATAACCACTAAAATAATCGGGATGTTTACTTATGAATTAAACAACAAAACATCATTTCTTCCTTTTTTTAATCGTATCATTATTAATATATTGAGAATTTTATGTGGGCCTGGAAAAAATTATTTTTCATTTCAGATCCCATAACATATGGTTTCTCTCAAGGATAATATTTCATTTTCCATTGTAATTATCATTAAATTGGTTCCATATATCTCCATCTACTGACTAAAAACAAAAAATATTATGTTAGAAACACTATTCATTTTGGAAAACCAAATAATCATAAAAACACATATACGTTTTTAAAAACATGATTCTAACTTTTTGAACTATGACACCTTAGGTTTCACCTATTTCACTCCTATTAATTAATAAAAAAATTGTGATTGATGGTAATGAGTTTTTTTATTTAAAGAACATATCCCTTGGGATTGTAAAACTATGTGTGAAACATAAATTATCTTCATGCCCCATGTGATTATTTAGTCTATTTTAATGCAACCATTTCAAATTATTTACCCATATTCACTATAGTAAAATATCTACATCCATATGTAGTGTCTAGATATGGATATAATTTCATGGAAACCACTCTCTCAAAACATAAATAAATTTCCAAGAATTTTTTAATAAATTTACTAGACCATAGTTTTATACATTGAAATATCCAAATATATTTCTATAGAAATATAGTAGGTGTCACAACAATGTTCACTAATCCTAGTTTCTAATGGTCATTGAAAACATTATCTAATTAAAATAGAAACGACCTAATATTATCATTTATAAAGATGATATCGTAATTAATTAATATTTATTACATATCATAAAAATCCATTTGGTAATCATTTAGGTCTAATTCCATTTAAAACATGGATACATAACAATCAGACTCATAAGTGAACAGCCTCCCCACCCAAAATGTTTATCATAACTATCTCCCTTTTTAAACATACCATATATAATACATTTCATCATAACCAACAGAATTTAAACATATGAAATGGTGATTTTAGATTCTTAATAATGGTACCCTATGTATATTTCAATATATCATGAAAATAACAGTGTGATAACATTAGAAAAACCTTGGAAAACCTATATCTGGCATAGTGTAGATCTAAAATATGAGTCATGCCATAAATCATATCTCTTCACGAGACATGAAAAAAATAAATGAATATAGTCAATGGGAGGAAAACATTGGAATATTAAATTGTGTTTTGGAAAACACAAAAACATAGAAAACCTCATGTCTAGGATACCGACCAATATATTTATAACATGTTATCAGTGGGATAAACACTCATGTACCTAATTTCTTCATGGGGTAACCTCTAATATACCCTCTTTGTGGTATTTGAGTATACTCTTTTGTTTTCTCTGAGATCCAATAATATAAATAGTTACCCAATTAATTTCAGGGATATATGGGACACTCCCATTACATAATTAAAATCATACATAAGTATGACACAAGATCATAATACATTCATCATATCTTAACCCATGAATGGAAATGGGATTCATAAAAATTTCATTGTTATATAACCTATATGAAAGAAACATGTTTTATCATCACTTCATCCTTTCATCATAATATAACATGTGGAAAAATAAGTTCATTTTTTCAGCATCATATCATCATAAACATAAACCATTGTAGGAAAATTAGTACTCTATATCTGAATCATAGCCCCATTAGTGAATAAGTAATATAAAAGGATGTCATCTTCGATGGAAAATTATTTTGAATGTTCAATTGGAAATTTGGTTGATGAAAAAGGAATGTTCATATTGAAATACACATTTAAAAACATTATACTTTATCAAAAACCCTTTATTTGAAAATAACAGTATAAAAATTTAATGGATGATATTAAAATAATTGAAAACAATTCCTGACCAGAATATAAAATCCGTATTGAAAAACAATTTTTAGGACATAAAACATTATCAAAATATTTTTCTTTGAAAACATCATTTGAAACTTATAATGTAATCATTAAAAATAATTATAAAGATTTCCTGAGGAAAATAAAAATTCATTAAAAATAACCTTTTTATAATTATAAATTCATGAAAAATTAGAAATGTAATTTTTTTAATAACCAGGAATAATTATAGTGTAGTCTTGGAAGAAAATAATTTTCATGATGGTATGAAATCATATTCATGATTTAGATAAATAGATCAGATTACTTCAAAAATTTTGAAATAAATAAATCGGTATTTAAAGAATATGACATGAATATTCCAATTAAATTAATGTTAAAAAAATTAAACCATGGAAAAATGTATTAAATAAATACTTTTTCAGAATTCAAAAGAATTTTTCAAAACATTTAAAATAACAAATATGGAAAAATGTGTATCTAAATTTAGAGATATATAATGATTGTATTTATTATAAAGTTATTTTCATATATTATGTAAATGAATAGAGGAAAAATTAGGGCAAACAAATATTCACATAAAATTGGAAAATTCATGATTTTATTGGGAGATTAATCATAATATTTCATCACCATAATCATAAACATTAAGAACCCAAATAAATGATGATATTGAATCATAATAACATCGCAACTTTAAAAACATTTAATCACAATCCATTTGAAATAATATAAATGATTAAAACATAAAATATCAATAGAATAAAAAATTAAATTATATTACATGTAAAACTATTTATATACACACATCATAAAATAATATAGGTTCATAACATAACATATTTCTCATTGAAAGAAAATAGAGGCAACAAAACCTTACTAGTTGGTGTCTTTTGAACTGTAACCCCCAAAAAATGATGATCCTCTAATAGATATTTAAATCAAAATAATGTTTTTATATGAATTATAAATGAAATTAATAGTCATTATACACACAAAATATAATATATAAGTTCCAAATATCTCATATATCACACATATATAAAATATCGATAAACAATTCCTTACCATAAGTCTCAACTTTTTTGACACACATTGAATCCTCGTGTTTAATCATTATAAATTCCTTATAAATATAATATAGATAAGTATGTAAATATATATATATATATATATTGTCATATAATATTTAATTATGGAATTTTATAATAAATTTATTTATAATTTATTATAGAAAATATCTTTCATGCAATAATTACATTATTGTCTTAGTATGTATTGATTTTTTATTTTTAGTCCTATTACATTTATAATAGTTACATAATATCTAGAATGTATACAATGATATAAATATCATATATATTGATTATATATGTATTTATTATAATCAATAATATATAGAGATATAAAGAAAATGTATAATTAATTGGGGTGATAGGTAGTATGTACGCATTAATGTTGTTTCCATTTTTTACATTTTTGCATAAGCATGAATATTGTGTTGAATGTTCATACTATTTTTCTGGTAGAAACAAGTTTTATTATACTGTACCTTCAGGATAAATTGTTCCAAGTTGAGTATCATAAATCCAAGGCCCTTTCTGTTAGCCTAGTAGTATCGATATTTTTCATGGGCTGCCATGGGCCCCCAGATCAGGGGTGGCCTAGGTGGGCTCCAAATAATTACTTAATTAATGAATATTAAAAAATAATTATATATTAAAAAATTATTTCTTTTTCCATAATTGATGAATTTTGTTTTTTTAATCTGATTATAGTCATTAAAAGTCTATTTTTTCAATATTTAATGATGCTTATGATAAAATTGAGTTGAGGTTAAATAAATTACTACTCTGTATATTAATGTTTTTGGTTATAAAAAATTGATAAATTAGAATAAGTAATCTAATTCTAAAATTATAATTTTTAAGACATAATAATTTCCTAAAAATTGAATCATATTTATTTATATTTATGAAACTAAAATACCATTTAGAATGGGTGAATGACACTTTTTATGAATACAAAATCTTAAAAAAGAATTATTATATGTTGATTAATGTATAAAGAATCACTACAAAAGTAAAATAAATTAGATATAAGTGTCAATTTAATAAAATTACTCTAAATTTGATTTTTAATAATACTAATATAATTATCTCTTTGGTAACCACATTTTACATTTTAATGATACCACATCATTCCTGTGAATTTTCAATATGGAATTATCAATGATTGGGTCACACAAAATGTATTTATCTAATTAATAGTATACTAAATACTTTTATAATTAAATTATTAAATTTTTATTGGTACATATATAAATTAAAAGTAATCTAGTTGTAACCAAAGAACTATCTGTATGAAAATAAAAAATTCATTGTTTAACATAGAATAAATTACTTATAAGTCTGAAAAATTTATTATGGAACATGGATTGTGGGTTTTGATGTAATGTGATAGGAGTACCAATATTTAAAAAATCATAATAGAGGGCATGTTACATTTAGAGATAATTCAAAAGGTAAAATAAAAATAATAAAAAGCACTAATAATGATTTAAATCTATTTCTAGGGTAACAAACATATACCTTATGGACATATTAAAACAAAAACTAAGATAACCACAAATAATACACATTCTTCAAAAAGATTATATATGTCATATTAATATTGATGCACACTAATGAAAAAAATTGATTTAGGTATTCATAAATTAAATATCTATTCTTTATATCCAATGATTACTATTTTAGATTATTTATTATTTTTAATCTTTATAATTATAGTTCACATTTTAAATTTTTTAGGATTTTATATTTTTTATTAGTATCCTTAAAATTAATTTTTTATGGGGGATTTTTTTGAATACTGTGTAATATATGATTTAGAGTTAGCAAATTAATAATTTATTTTTTTATCAATAATACTATGATAATTATAGTTAATGTATAATATGATGAATATTGTGTATCCATGGTATATAAAAAATGATGTTTAAAGATTATTTTGTGATGTTTTGGGATTTAATCAAGGAAAATTAGTATTTGTAGGTCATGATTAGTGTGTGGATATTTAAGTTAGTGACTAGTATTAAATGTGGAGCGAATAATCCAAAATATTTTACATTAGTGCCATAATGTCTGCCTAATTGGGAAGTCATGTTTTACAAGTCAGTTTTTAATGAATGTGGTGTTTCTTTTAGGATTTTTGTTAATTCATAACTGTTTTGAGATTTTTTTATTAATGTTTTTGAAATGATGAGATGTTTTTTTAATACCTATAACTTGTAAAAAATATTCTGAAACACATAATTATAGAAAATTTTGTCTATTTTATATTTATCTAAAAGGATTATCACATAAATGAATGTACAATATACTGATACAAATAAAATAATTCCTACCCAATCATATCCAATATATGAAAACCCATTAAATGGAATTCTCTAAATGAGCCACTATGTAATGGGATCGTGTAGATGAAGATCTACATAAAGGTATAATAAACTTGAGTGAATATATAAAGGGATTATAAATATAATGATACATGTAAGTGGGATCACATGATTATCATCATTATATGTTTTTTCATCAAATAAGGGAATATATAGCTTATATTTATATAAAGATATTCATTCATCAAATTTAAAAATATATAATCTATATAAATATATATAAAATTATGGTTGAACCAATCCTTAAAGATTCAAAAATCAATATATGATCTAAATTATTATGATCAAAGATGTGATTAATGTAAGAACATCTAAGGGAGATTGGTCTATACAAACCTATTTATAGACATGGAATATTTTAACTCCATAAATTTCATTAAATTGACGAGGTTCTATATTTTAATATATCTTTATGAAATAAATTAATAAACAAATGGATATTCAAATGATGAATAATCATAAGGATTTATAGAGGAAAACATGGCATAGTTATTCATTTACCACAAGTGATTAAATTTATTTTATCCTATAGAAGATATTTTATGAAAAATTAATATATTATTTTAATTATTCGAAATAAATTTATTTAAGGGAGAGTAAAATTTTCTGATCATAAAATTATACTTGATTATAAAATATAATAATTTAGGATATGATATTTAGAAAGATAATTTTGAGAGTTAACTCACAATTACTGAGTATGAGAATATTGAGAATATGATATTTCTCTTTATTTAATAATAGAGAAGAAGACTATTAAAATCTAAGTAACATTAAAGGAATAAGATACTTTCATGCATGTGTAATTAATGCATTGTAGACAAACCAAATTAGACAATGATATATAAATGTTGATAAAGTTATATGTTCATTTTTTTAAATTATACCCAAATATATATATTAATTTATAGTCTTCTTGTATATAAATTTTGATCTATCATGATAAAGGAGTAAGATCATATTTCAATGTTGAGGAATAAATAATGGGAATGAAGAGATATTTCATAAATTGTATTATAAATTATACTATGGGATGTGTGAATATACATGAATCTATAGTGACCCTAAATCTAAAATGTAATGTGTATTTTTGTTGAATGGTTTTGGGAGGTCTATGGTTGTTACAACTTGTTCACATAGTGTATAATTTGTTATTAAGGTGTCTAAACAATAATAATAAGGAGAAATATATTATGTTGGACCTTGTAAACCCTTATATTCTATGTTTTATTTAAATTATATTTTATATGAGGTAAGATTTATAGATTAGTGTGAGTTGATATGAAGATTAGTTAATTTAATATTTTACATTAAACAATTGGGAATTTAAAAAATAATTTCACTGATTAACCCACACCCCCACCCCCACCTCAATGGTCAATATATATTGGTGATTTTTATGTGGTATAATTGAAAGGTGTGGTTTTTTTGAAATCCAAGAATTTAATAAATATTGGGAGTTAATAGATTATGAGCAACTAATGTGACCCTACATTTAATGAAATTTATTTCCATATTTTGAGAAGTATAATGATATTTTACCTCTTAGATCTCGGCCAAATAGTAAGAGGTGATGAAATTGAGGGGTTTCCATCCTTTAATAATATAGATTCTATGACCCTCTTTAAAAAGAAAAATACGGATACCAATGGAAAAGAAAAAATTTCAACATTTATGTCACTTCTTCAAAAAGATTACACCATGTTTATAGGGATTTAAAATTATTTTGTTTTGAAAATACAAAGATTCAGTTATGAGGGTAGTATCAATGTCATAGAGGAAAAACAATATGGATGAAAAAAATTTAGTACTTAATGATAGATTATTATGATACCATTGATGATTACTTTACATGTATTTATGATATTGTATCAAATATTCTGGAATTTGGGTAGAGGTTGAACGACCCCACTTTAGTCCCAAATATAATGAAAAACATTAAATAAATGATCACAATAATTATGACTTTGTTTAAAAGTAATATTATTCATTTATGATTTTAAAAACATTATCACATTTTATTAAATTGTAGTGGATTCATCTACCAAAAATAAATAAAATATGATATATATCTTGTCGTTGAAAAGTCAAGTGAATCAAATAATGATGAATATGATAATGACATAAAAAAATGGTTTCCCTTATTTCAAAGTGGTAATATAATGGAATGTGGAAAAGAAATGGAAATAAATTACCTAGTTTCTACACCTATAATTTCATTTTTCATTTTGATAAATACTTCTCAAATAATAAATATGCGGATTCAAAATCGAATGATCTTAATTATAAAAGTCAAAAAGAAGATAAAAGATAAGTACAAGAAAAATCATACAATTATAAATAAGAGTATTTTTAGGTGTAAAAAGAACCAAGACTACTGAATATGTTCCTAATATGGTGATGTCAATTTCATTAACTATGATTACAATGGATTTTATTCATCATGGAGCAATGATGAGAGAGAACAAACTAATGAACATGAGTTGTACCAAAATGGTGTGATATAAGATGGTCGTGATCCAATTACACAACTTATAAAAGAGAGTAGAAACATGGGGACAAATAAATGAATTTTTATTATGAAAAGGAAGAATTGACCAAACTATAAACAACAAATATTTATGAGATCAAGTCAAACTAGAGGATGTGGGCTAAGAAATAAAAGATTTTTGTAGATCCTAAAAATAATATATATTTAATGGAAAAATTGTTAGTCAAGAGACAATCAATATTTATTTGTTCCCAAAGTGAGTTAAATAATGTCATTAAAGAGTTAACCATTTGAGGATAAAGGAAAATTTTCTCAATTTAGTGAAATGTGGTCTTCAATAATAGAAGAAAAATACCCACCAATTTTTAACAATGATAAATCTAATATTTTTAATATTTTCTGTGTTAAATAAAATGAATAACATATTTATACATTGAATATATGTTATAATACATCTTCCATGCTAAATAAAAAACTAATGAACCAAATAACACAATACTTACTTGGGAAAATAATGATCGGTATGAAAGAATATAGCCTCAAAAAAAATTCTACAAAAATTTATATTCAATATCAAACATTAATATTTAGTGTTTTTTTTGTTTTTTTGAATTTATGGACATGAATACTATTATTATTTGTCTAATATGTCTTTTCCATTAAATATTAAAGAACCAAGGAAGTATTATAGATCATATTATGATATATTTAAAAAAAAGAATCTTGGTTTCGAGAATTCATCAAATCCATGCAACCAAAAAAAATTGAGATTCATAATGATGGATATAGAAGATGTTATGAAGATTGAATATAATATAGTTAATACATGACAATTATGCCAGAATTGGATAAATATATTTTAAAATAAAAGTTGAATTAAAATAAAAAAAGTATTATATTGTTGATACTGTTAAATATTATTATACAAAACACAAGTAATTTGGGATTGTTAAGAAATAATCTCTAATATAATATTCTAATCAAATGATTTTATAAAAAACTGAGAATATAAAATTAATTTCTATTTCTGACTAAAAAATGGGGTTTTATAATATAATGCCAATTATATCAACAAGGAATCCTCAATTGCAATCAAAAGATTCATGTAATGTTATGTAAATTATGGGGATATACTACGAATGTTAAAAAGTATTGTATGGCCATTTTATGATACTAATATAATTCTATAGAAAGATTATGAAATTATAAGGAAATGTGTTTTCCATGACATATGTGGTATATATTTCTACCATATATATTGTCATTAATCATTAAATTATGATTAGTAAAAAACAAATAATGTTTAGTGATAAAGTAATAATTTGAGAACATGGAATAAATGATAATCCTAATATGAGATAGACTCAAATCCTTAATGATAAATCAAAGAATCAAAGATATCCCTCTTAATTATTTATTATTAATATTTATTTTTTCTATAATTAAAGTAATTAAAGGGGAAATATAAAACTATCATGTCAATGTAAAAAAATAATATAATATTCTAGATCTATTCCAATACACATGATGAAATAGAATTTTTTTCTTCCCTTTAAGGGGTAATTAATGTTGATCTTTTATAAAATGAATTTTTGATATTCTATATAGTAATGGAAATTTAATAATTTGGGAAGATATATTAAGAATATAATCCTTTTTAGATTTTATGTCAATTATATTTATGAAGGTGGAGTTTTTTTATGAAGATATATGATATAAGGGGTAGAAAAACTGTTTTTTACAATAAATTTATTTTTTATTATTTAATATGAGTTCATGTTATAAATTGTTGTTAAATTATTAATATGGAGTACAAGAAATTGATAATATGTGATTTTATCTCTTTTCAATGATTTTATAGACAAAATTGACAACGTTGTTTCAATTCCTCTTGTTTTCTAGAACAAGTAACCTAAATTTGACTTAGAGTGCCCTAAAAAGGATATTTTATAAAGTAAATCATGTTGTGTCATTCTACTCTGACATGTGATGTGGTATGTCGACTTAACTGGAATGTAGAAAGGAATATATCATGATTGAATTTTTAGAATATGGTGATATTAAAATACCCTGATACTCAATTTTTATTTATTACTATATGGCAGAGATATATTTATTTATCATTTTAGATGATAAAAGTGGTATTGATTAACAAATAAATATTATGATATTATATTATTACTATGTATATTTTTTATTTTATTCTAAATAATGTTGTGATAAATAAGTCAAATTGTGATGACATGATAAAGATTCTACAATGATAAATAGAAAAGTAAGTTTTACTTATTATACTTTATGTTAATATATTGATATATTCAGTATGAGGAAAAATTTATATTTAGAGACTTAAATTCTAATATTCATGTTATACACTAGTGTCTATGGCTGAAATAAATATCCATAATAGTTTAAAATGGTTTTGGGAGCCACATAAGTGCCTGTATGGCATATTAAACAAGGATTTTTATTCATAAAATTATTTTATTTTAAAATATACAAAACATTGAAAATTATGACTTGTGGAGAAAATATAAGAATTAATTAAGAAAATAAATTAGGTACTAATAATGAAGGACCACCACATAATTATTGGTAATTAATTTAAGAAATTGAATAATTTCAATGATAAGAATAATTTTTTTATTGATTGATCTGAAATCCCTGTGTCATTTTGTCACTAAAATAATGTGTATATTACCTCATGTAGTGATCCACTTGTCAACCATGAACGTACAAGTGATGTGGGATGAATATTCAAGTGCCATCATAGAAGATCTCAATTCATCATTCATATTTGATCTCCATGAGAATGACCTGAATAAACTACTCTTCTTGTTCAATCTAATATCAATAGGGGTGTTAGAGAAGGATAAATGGTCATACATGATAAAAATATATTATATCAGTCGTTTATATCATGAGGAAATTATACAAAATTCATTATATAAAACAGAACTAACGGATGGCCTTAGATTTCAAAAAAATATAGATTTTTTAGATAGGGATAGGGTTTTAAAATAAACATTGCATATAAGAATATATTATTTTTTGAATCCCTAGTGAATCCCACATATTAATAAATATTTAATTATTATTATTTACATTATAATTATAAATAATCCTGAAATAATTATATATTATTCATTTAATAAGTTTTTTAAAATGTAGTTAAATAATATTTAATATATTATTTATCCTCAGACCCTTTAAACATGATCTTCCATTCCTCTAAAATATTTCTTGGTCCTTGAGTAATGATAATATGTTTAATAAATAAATATAAATGAATTATTATTTAATAAATAAATAAATATTTATAAAATATTCTACTAATACATATTCAATAGAATAACATGTAACTAAATATGTTATATAAAAAGTACATGAATAATTTTTATACTAAATATTGGATTAATATTTATTTCACATGTAAAATAAAAAATATATTAAACTAATCTTCTCAACACACTTATTGTGTGTCTATCTGGGCCTCATTCTCAGTGGCATAAGGAAGAGCTACCAAATTTCCTAGATAAGCTTCTCAGAATATTCTATTCAACCTATAAAGAATTAAATTAATATCTCATTGATATACATCCTCATTTTATTTCATAAAATGTATTATAATACCTTTATCATGTTTTCTATTTTCATGAATTTTTCATGCTCAGGTCATCTACCTATAAACATGATATGTCATTCATTGACTTCTGATAAATGAATATTTCAATATAGCATCAAGGATATTTATTTATTAAGGTACTTCCATTAAAATAAAATTTCTTGAGATATCTACTAATATTAAATAATATCATGTAAAAGGTCTTGAATTATTAACTATATAATATCACTCATGAAGAACACACCACATCCTAATTAACTAAGAAAATATTTCACCATTATTTTCAACAATACATCAAATTACATGAATATTGATATACATTTATAATAATCACAAATTCTACGGATCAATAAACAATTTCATAGAGGGTAAAATCCAGTGATTTATATAAATGTTGATTTCTTACTAGAAATTGGTGATCTTATAATATCCTATGATTAAATTAAAAAATGAATTCACTATGATTATGTGAATAAAAACCCAATGAGGGTCCACCTTTTATAGACAATATCATTTTCCCTAGAAAATGATAACATCATGATATAGAGGAAATCTGTGTGTGTGTTTGTGTCTAGTAAAATCAATGAACATATATGTTATAAACATAGAGATGAACAGTTATGACCTTTTTGTGAAACAATTACACTAATGACATTATCATTTAATATGAAAAACAATATCACTCATGATTTCATAATAAGTTTATTTATATTAAAATTAATGAATATAAGTAATCATAAAGTACATGAAAGTTAGTTCAAGGTCCCTAACTCCAATAGTTCCCATTTTTGTTAAATTAGCTAGCCTATATGGAATTTATGTTTGAAAAGTAAAATATTAATTAAATATTAGTCACTTGAAAGATTTTAATAGATTTATATTGTTTCTAATATTTCATGCATTAATGTTATTGTGGTGATTATATGTTCTTATGAAAACATTGAACATTCAGAAGATTATCTAAAATTTAGAATTGTTAAAAAATTGGTTGTCCCTATAATGATTGAACGAGATTTACATGAATGGGAAAATGGAATATGAATATCTAAAAAAATGAATTCATATATAATTTAGTTTAAAATAAACAAAACATTGTAATTTGATTCCCAAAATGAGCCACCATATAAAGGGATTTTTCCGATAATGAATCATATTAGGGGATCCATATTGTCAACTACTACAGAATGGGGTCTGTAATATAATGATCTATATAAGTGTTTTTCATGAGAATAATATATGTATGAGGATAATATTTTGATGGTATATATAACTAAAAATCACATAAACGGTTTCATGATTCTAATTTAAGAATGATTTTATAATGAAATGTAAATCTGAAAATGAATGAGTCAATATTCAATGATTAAATAATCATAATCAAATTTAAATTATTTTATTCAATGGTTATACTAAAGAGATGACTACTGAGGTTGATAGGTGTCTAAATAAATATATGTCATTGTCTAATATTTTAAATAAATAGATTTTATAAAATAGATGAGGTGTGATATTTAAATATTTCCCAAAGAAATAAATTCTGTAACATATATCTATTCGAATAAATAATAAATATAAAATGTTTATGGTTTATAATATCACATAGTTATTTAAATACTAAATGAGATTAAATTTATCTTGGTTAGTATGAAATAGTATAATAATTGATAATATATAGTTTAAACTAATTTAAATGACTGGATTATATGGATAATTTAATACATTGATCATTAGACCATACATTAGTATAAATGTGAATAATGATTATGATGATGATTAGGAGGGGGAGGATGATGATGAAAAATCATTATTATAGAGACTGAATATTTAGTTTTAACTCCATAATAATGAGGTTGAAAATAGTAAGAACCTGATACTTCACTATATCATATAAGAGATTAGAAGTTGTGTTGAAGTGTCAAAACATTCAACGTGGTGGGGACATTTGAGATCAAGTATTCTATTTTTCTTGGATGAACCATATATTTTAAATACCATATAAATCTAAGAAATTCAGATGTTCATTATATAATGATGACTTCTGCATATATACATAAAAATTTTCATGTGTATAACTATTGATATATCATTTTCACAGAGAGAGATCATTTTTATAATTTTTTCAGCAGCCCGACGTTGAATAAACACACCCACACACATATTTATATATCTTACATTGGTATATAAATGATAGTGGATATATATGACGGTTCAAGACTCTCCTATGAGAAATTAGAGTTATAACATAGGGTAATCTTACATTGGTCATACTGGGAAGGACTATGGTTATAAATTCATGTGTTGATTAGGAAGATTATATAATTTGAGAGGATAACCAATAGAAGTGGAGAATTCATTTATACTAAAACGTCTAAATACATATGTTTTGTAACATCATTATATTTTGTTGTATATAATATGAGATTGGGTTATTATATTGAGTGCATTATTACCTTAACATGTTTAGGAACTTTAATTTGAAAGGGTAATTAAAAAAAGAACAATGATTCACTCCAATCTTAACTGTCAATCTTACCTAGCGCATCGAATGAATAAGAAATAAAATTTGATTATAGAAATGACTAAAAAATAAATATTATGATAATGAATATTTTATATTGTTTTCAAGTAAACAATATTTTCTATTTCTTATTATTATCAAATTGGATATAAATTTAAATCATAATTTTAAATAATTGATATTATTTAGTAAATATATTTTCCCATAAAAAATATATATAAATTATATATCTGAGTTTTTTAATGATAATTTTATTCTTCAATGTGTGTATAATATATTTATTAATGTGTTGATATCCATTTATATGGATTGAGGTATTCATTATCATTATTGTAAATATTATTATGAGAAATGTTGACTGATAAATATATGGACATATATATATATTTTACTCATATTTTTATGATAATATAAACTAAAAATTATTATTATTAACTAATGTGAAAATGTGTTTGTGTGTCGTTGATTGGTATTTATTAATTTTTATATAGTAATTATTAATTTATATGTAAATTAAATGCTAATTTTATTATATTTATGATATTTCATTAAAATTTCATTTTCATTTTCATTATATATGGGAAATCAATCTAATATCTTGGTCACTATTACAGAGAATTTGGTTGAGTTGCTTAGTATTTATATTTTGTATAGAATTGGAAAAATTATTCCTCATCATTACGGATTTTATATTTATTTTTCTATTCTTTATAAATTCATTCTCTAGGTGGTACGTTTTTCAAAAAACATTACATTTCCAAAATGTGTATAATAGAAAATTAAAAAACCCAAAGGATTGGATAGGCTTAGATGGCATGAATGGGGGAGTCAATAAAAGGGAATTTATATGTATCTCCTCTTACATTAACAACTTAATTCCATATCCACTAGTATATCTTTTTGTTAGGATGCTATTTCTTATTTTCATTTCCATAATCAAAAAAAAAATTATTATAACAATCACACAAGACTCTCATGATTTCAAATAATATGATGCCTCTTGATCAACTATTGTGGTGATTATAACTACATTTTTAGAGGCTTGGATGGGATCACATGTCATATATTAATGGGACAATTTGAATGTTCTAGGACTCTAATAGAGATTTATGATTTTTCATAAATCCTATCCATTTACAATACTAGTGAAATATTATTTAAATTGAATGATAAAAAATATACATTTAAGAGGAAACTGCACGTTGATATTTTTGAATCACTTATTTTATCGAAGCATGTTATTACAATATGAATTAAATAATTATTACCATAAAGGGAGGTATTATACTTATATGAATAGAGATAGAAGGTGTTCTGTGTGGGTACCAAGACCATGAAAATGGCTTCATATATATACATATAATTGGAAAAGGAACAGAAGTAGTTTGATTTCACTTATTGGAATAAGTCACACATTTTAAGCTCAAGTTATAATGACTATGTTGGTTTGGTTTAATATTATGCTTCTATATAATCTTCTAAGAATCATAATGTTAAAAAACATATGATTTTAGTTGAATGGTACTTATAAATGGGATGGTGTTAGACTTATACATGGTAATCCATTTTTAATAATTATGAAATCTAATATAAGTGGAGGTATTTTTATAGTAAAGCATGAAGATTATTTCAACTCAACGAATTTAAGGCAGTGACTATGACAATATCCATTCATTTTTTGGAAATAACATAAGGATTATATTGAATCATGGTTTATGTAGAATATAGTAGGAGAATATAGACTCAAGACATAAGAGGAAACAATGTAGACAATCATGATTCAAGGAACCAGTTGAAACAAAGAGGAATTTATTTTCTCAAGTCATTTTGGTAATTAAGATTAGTTTCAAAAATCATTGTGTGGTATGAGTATTGGTGGGAAATAGAATTATCATGAAACAAATAAATTTTAACCCATATTAACAATATTGAAGTTCAAATATCAATTTTCCATGGGGATCAACTATAAGGACCTAGCCTAAAATCATCCCATAATATTGAATTTAATGAATATTTCACATTGAGGATCTTTTCCGGATTTGACTTTTAGAGAATTAGGACATATCTATTACAATTGAAAAGATTAAAAAGTAGACACTTCTACACAGATTCCATTTCTTCATAAAATAAAAACTCTTGAAAAAAGAGTCATGTCTAATTCTGTTTTTTAGACAGCATAACTTTTCATTGATCCCATTAATGACCCTATTAGTATTTAAGTCATGTGAAAACATTTAAAAACATGGGTTGAGCATAAAAATCTGAGTAAGGGTTATAAAACAATGAGAGAAACCATTTTTTCATTAATATATTCAAAACATAAGCTCTTTTATATACCTCATGAAGACATAAGATTTATGAATAACACATAGAAATCATAAATCACAACAGTAACTTATGGCATTCATATCATACTTATATTATATCTATAACAACTACATAGGGAGTTACTTTAGAATAACCATCATGGTATATTCCATAAATATCATACAAGAAAAATTCACATTTACCTCTGTCATGTTACCCAATGCATTGGAGATAAATATCAGGCTCACCCACCCAAGGTTTATCATGGAATCACCTGACAATGTGAATAATTCCCAAGAACCATAACATGATCATAACACATAACATAATCATAAAGGAAAGATAAAATTTCCACATTGCAATAACAAAATATCATTTCAAGATATTGAAATAATTAATCCATTTTCAAATTCATTTTTAACACCAAAATACATAACAAGTGTATATGGTATGTTTAGTCTTTTTAAAAACATTATGGATTCTTAAAGAAGCCAAAGATCAAATAATACTCACGACAGCAGAAAGGTCATTGTCACCACTTTTGTAAAAAAGCATTCATTTTTGTCAGATAGTAAAACTCTTTGTATAAAAAGATTCACTTTGAATGAAATTAATATTCAGAGGTGTTTAAACAGCATATAAATGAGTTTCGTGTGTTAGAACAAAATATGCATTAATGAAAAGAGATTGAGACAAAGTCCCTTACCTCGTGTCAGAGATGACTCGATCTTTCTTTAATCTCATAAATAATAATCTAATGTTAATTTATACTACATTAAGAACGTTTTCCATGTTTTTAATTCCTTTGATATCACTTATTACGATGTTATAAACATTATGTAATCATTTATGTTAATAATGTTCATTTTTTCATCATTTTGTACTTTAGTAAAAAATGAACACATTATATTTACAAGATTCCCATGTGGCCAAGAGTTCATTATATCCATAATGATATTCATGATTTAGAAATCATATATATCATATATATTTCTAGTATATACATGTATTTATAATTGTACATAATATTTGGAGGTATGAAATGAAATACACCGTTCATGGAGACGGTAATCCGTGCGTACACATGAACGCTACTTTCATTTCTATTTCTTATTTTAATGGAATTAAATCATAATGATAAATAGGTATTTTATAATTCAATAATAATTTCATATATAATATAATATATAATATCATTTACTCCATCTTTTATATGTCCCACATATGGCATTAATGAGTCATATCACTTTTTGGGGGTGGTAGTCTGCACTTCCTCAAATGTAATTATCGTGTTTACACATAATAGAAACCATAAAGGTATGTTATAAAGAAATAAATAAGAAAAAAGAAAACATAAAAATAATATATATCATATATAAATACGGTTCCATCTTAATGGACACCGTGAGAGGCGGGATGAGATAATCGAACAGTCATCGCTTCGTGATGCGTTAGTTTTCCATCCACAGAAACATTCTGTTCTCCACTAATTAGATGGATGTGTGTGTAAGTGTCGGTCGAATCCTTCTCATAACATCATCTTAGTATATTTACGATACTGGTGTTGTTATAAAATTAAGGAATAAAAAGAGTTTAGAGTTTGGAGAAGTAAAATAAAAGAGAACAATTTAAAAGAAACTTTTACCTTTAATTTGGTTAACTCCCTTTTGTTTGTACCAATGAACTTTTTGAAGTGCCTTCTGCCTAAGGTAATAATTATAAGAGGAGGATTTGAACATAGAGAGCTTTATTGGGTAGAGTTTGGATGATAAAAAAGTCTTGGTAGATATGAGTAATTGGTTATAAGTGGTCTCCTTTTATAAGGGGGGGGGGGCGCTTTAGGAAAGTGTGAAAATAATATTTTATTATATAATGATATTTGGTTTCTAAAGGTCTGTAAATCATTAATAATGAGGATAAGACGACTCATGGTCGAAATAAAATCATCCAATAATAATTGGACAGTTTTTTTTTGTTATTTTAAATTTATAATCTTATTTAATTAATTGATTTGTTAATTAGGTAAACACTACATCATTATTGTGTCATAAATAATTTAATTTATGTAATGTCTAAGAATTAAAAAAAATACAATGATGTAGGAAATATTTTTATCTTTCCAATTAATATTTATAGTCGAATATATAACTTAGATAACACAATTTAAAAAATAATTTAAAAAGAGTTATTTGTTTTCGTCATTTTTGTCTTTACTTTAAATTAATTAACCAAAATTGTTATTATCACTCCCAAGTGACTCAATGGTCTCTCAAAATCGACCCAAAGATTCCCATGGTCATAATTGACTCAACCTATATGGTTTGGAAATGTTTTAAGGTAATTATGAATTATTATAATATACTTTTTACCTTGAATTATCTTATTTAACTTTAACCGCGGTAAATAAAAGTTAGAAGTTACTATTCACAAAAAAGTTATTTTCATCTTATTGAGACACATTTTACATATTTATAAAAACCATATATGTCATATTTTAAAAATTCAATTCACAAAAGAGCTAAATTTTTATTTAAATGAAAAACTTAGTTTTTTAACAACTACTATGTGGTGTTACTATTCCTAAAAAAATGATGTTTTTCAGAAAAATACCAAAAATTCATCCTAATAAATATTTGATATTAAAAATTAAAAAAATGATGTATATTTTTTAAAATTCCAAACATAGAAGTGGAATTAATTAATTATAAAATTAGATCCTGCTATCAAAACAAATATCATGTTTTTAATAAATAATAACTATCAAAAGATTGACACTTGTTCATGTCCAATTTCAAAGTGAAATTAACTCCAATGACCTACATTGGATTAAATAATCAAAAGTTATTTTAATTACACTTTAAATCCAATTAAAAATATAATCTAACTATATAAATAATTTACATTAAATCGTAGTTTTTATTTCAAATAGAATATTTTCACTATTCATTAATAAATGAACTTTATCAGAAAAATTCAATAAATTTACACAAAGTAAATTTTGATGTCCAAATTATAAAGAAGGATTTTATTGTGCCAATTAAAATGTATTAAATTGACAAAAAATAAATTTAAAGAGTTTTCTCCATTAAAAGGTGGTAAATCGACCATTTTAGTGTAAATTATGCTTAAAATTCACTTCATTTACATTTTAAGCCTCAATATTTTATTGGATAAAAGAAAATACATTTAATAATCATGTATAATCATATTTTAGTTAGTTTTTTTCATTCCTTACAATACAAAGGCTTGGATTTAACTACCATTTCAAATAATAATATTATATTATTATTGTGCAATGTAAAATTTTAAAGAAACCTATTTTTGCGTATCGAGTACGCTATCAAACATAGAAACCACTTTAAAGTAATATTAATATTTAACACACAAATATTAATAAATATGATATATGTCTTATTATTTATTTACCTAGGATGTTTCATCTTTCCCCACTTTTAGGAATTCCATCCTTGAAATTTTACTTATCAAAATAAGTGGGGATATTTATCTCTCATAGCATTTTCAGATTCCCACGTTGCCTCTTCAACCATATGGTTTTTCCACAAAACCATTACTTGGTGAATTACCTTATTCCGTAACACTTTCCTTATATGTTCAAGAATCTGAATTGGTTGTTCATTATAAGAGAGATTATCTTTCAACAGATCTACCTATGTGCTCAAAACATGAGATGGATCTCATATATACTTTCTCAACATCAAGAATGAAAAAAAACTATGTACCTGGGATAAAATAAAGGTAAAGGAACTCTGTACTCAACTGATCAAACATTATTTTGGATTTAATAAGGTCCAATGAACATGAGACCCAACTTTCCATTCTTACTAAAACATATCACACTTTTCCATGGAGAAACTTTGAGAATGGCATGATCACCTACCTCAAATTCAATATCCATCCTCTGGTTATCTGAATAAATTTTTTGTCTAATCTTTGCTATTATCAGGGGATTTGGAATCAACTGAACTTTCTCGGCCATCTCTTCTACTAATTCTAGTCCCATCAACTCCCTTTCACCCACTTCATCCCAAAAACCTGGAAGTTTGTAATTCTTTCCATATAATTCCTCAAATGGATGCATCTGTATAGTAGAATAAAAAGTATTATTATATTTAAATTCAACAAAATAAATATGTTGGTTCCAAAATCCCTCATAATCCATTGACCAAGCATGTAACATATCCTCCAATGTCTGAATTTTTCATTCTAATTGTCCATCAGATTGAGGATGTAAAGCTGTACTAAAATTTAATTAGGTACCCAACGTCTTCTGAAGGATTTTCCAAAAGATAGAAGTAAACCTGGGATCATGATCAGATACAATGGAGAGGGGAACTCCTTGCAAAATGACTATCTCTTTAGCATACTACCGATAATGTTGATCTGGAGACAAAGTAATTCTAATATGGAAGAAATGAGGAGATTTAGTCAATCAATCAACAATAACCCATATTGCATTATTACATGGAGATGTCTTTGGTAATCCCACAACGAAGTCAATGAATATATTTTCCCCTTTCCACTCTTTCAGCAGTAAAGGCCAAAGCATCCCTTTAAGTAACTTACATTCTACATTAACATGGTTAATAGTCAAACACTTCATAGTAAAATCAATAATATATATTTTTATTCCATCACACTAGTAATAATTCAGAAGTTCTCTGTACATCTTTGTACAATGAGGATGAACTAAAAATAAAGAACTGTGAACTTCACATAACAACTTTTTCTTTAACTGTGAATCACAAGGCACAAATAATCTCTTCAAAATCCTCAAAACAGAATCATTATCAACTATAAAATTAGGCCACTTACCCTTAAAAACCAACTATACCTTTTTCTGTAACTCACTGTCTTCTTTTTACGCTTGCCTCGTTCTGTCCAATAGATATGATTTCACTAGGACCAGAAACAAAACAGAAGAATTTCTTTCACCAACAACATCTTTTCCAAAAGTAATCAAATCAAAAACTAAAGTATCTCATTCTAAACGCAGCATGGTTAATGAGACATTACTTTTTTAACTCAAGGCATCATCCACTTTATTTGCTTTTCCCAGATGGAATGGATTGTTCCATCATAATCCTTGATTAATTATAGCCATCTCCTCTGTCGCATGATCAATTCATTCTAAGTGAATATATACATTAAAATTTGTGGTCAGTATATATTTCACATTTTACTCCATACAAATGATGCCTCCAAATTTTTAAAGCAAAAAAAAAAGCTAATTCCAAATCATGTGTAGGGTAATTTAACTCATGTGGTTTCAACTGACAAGAAGCATAATAAATTACCTAATTATTCAACATTAGGAAATAACTAAATCCTTTAAACGATGAATCACTCTAGATAACAAACTCACAATTAATGGATGGCAGTGCCAAAACTAGAGCATTCATCAATCCTCTTTTCAATTCCAAAAAACATTAATCTCATTATTTTTTCCAAATGAACTGAACACATTTACGAGTTAACTTAGTCATTGGACTAGATAACCATGCAAAATTTTCATAAAACCTCCTATAATAACCTACCAAATGAATCAAACTATGGATCTTAGTTATATTTGTGGGTCTTGGCCATTCTTCAACAACTTATGTTTTAGATAGATCTACAGTTATGCCATTTTTTGCAACAATGTGAAGAAGGAATGAAATTTATTATAACCAAAACTCACACTTTCTGAATTTCCCATAAATTTTATTTTCTTTTAAGATTTTCAAAATTCCCCAGAAATCACTTCCATGTTCCACATTACATTTTTAATAAAGCAAAATATCATTAATGAACACAACCACAAAATTATCCAAGAACTCACAGTAAATTCTATTCATAAGATACATGAATAGAACAGGTGCATTGGATAAACCAAAAGACATAACTACAAATCAATAATGGCCATATCTAGTATGAAATGTGGTCTTCAGAATGTTTGTGTCCTTTACTTTCAACTGATGGTACCCCGACCTCAAATCAATCTTCGAAAAATACTATTCTCCCAGGAGCTGATCAAACAAATCATCGATATGAGGAAAAGGATACTTATTCTTAATAGTGATGTTATTCAATGCTATATAATCAATTCAAAGTCTCATTAAACCATATTTATTTTTATCAATCAAGACTGGAGCACCCCATGGGGATGTGCTAGGTCGAATTAAACCTTTATCTAATGTAAGGAACCAACCCCAATTACCCAGGGTTGGTGCTTATTTGATTACATTGGCATACTGACAAGGAATACGAACCGCAAAAGACTGAGTAGTTTAATATTATTGGAAAAAATTTACATAAATAAGTTTAACATTACAACATTAAGGGAATAAAAACACTAATTTATACCACTAGAGTCATCACGTCTCCAAGATTATGTTTGCAATTCATTCATAAATTACTTCTTCATGTCCTGAGAAAATGAAACATAAGAAAGGGGTGAGATCAAACACTCTGTAAGAGTATGATGTAATTTAGAAGATAATATTAACATTAGACATGGTGAATAATTGAAAACGCATGCCTTTAATAATAAACATGAAACACATTATGGCAGGAATATAAGCTGAGTAAATAATTCCATAATAAAACATCATCATGGGTATTCTAATAGTAGAATAACCACATGATCATTCAATTAATAAGTTTATAATGAGGTAAGTTCATATTCCGAACATCATAACCATATCATACAAGCCTCATGCTAGGACCATAAAATAATCATTTTGTCAAGGTCTCGTGGAAAAACCATTGTTTGTCTCATGAGACCAATAGATGCATCGAAGGGAAATAATGCACCCCACCCATCACATAATATGTCTAATGCATTTCTTATATGAGCAGGGATAAATATAGACAACATATAAATTCATATTGAAACTATCATATGGATTGTAACTAACTTTCCGCAATCACTGAACATCAAACACTAACTATTCCTAGTAATATGGTTAATGGTTTTAGGATAGATCATCCAAAATAGGGTTAGTCATTAATCATTAAATATAATATGTTAGATGAAATCATAAATTATTAAACCCAATAAAACCATGGGACCAACAAGAGTGTTGAATTAGATGAAAAAACTCTTATAAAATGATTAAGCAATTCTTGAGATAAATACTCATTTATTTTGAAAAGAAGCCTTCCTTTGGAAAAATCTTTGAATAAAACCAGAAGTAAAGTAAAATAGTATTTCCTGATAAAATAAGTGTTTTTATAAGGATAATGGTTTCTGAAAACAGATTATATATTACCCTTTAACATAGATATGATTTTGAGAAATTTCATTGTATCAAGATCATATTTTAGGAAACGGTTTTGAGAGTTTCTTTTAAAACATGTAACAATCAATAAAATAAAGACTGATTATGGTTTGTAAACATATATATGATACTCACACGGAACATATGAGTATTACATAATAATACATAAGAAACACATCGAGGTAATTAGATAGTGAAACTATGTTGAATAAAAGTTGAATTTTGGGTGGAAAACAAATACATTAACTGCAAACGTGTCCCGCTCTTATACTTAGGCTCATGGAATATGAATTTATACATGTTAATAACTTATTTATGACCTATTAGACATGTATTTATTTTACCATAATTCTGTTTAGATCATTTATGTCTTTATTGATAAGTTATTGTATTGAATTTCGTCGTTTTTTGAGTTTTTGTTTCCTTTATTTTCATATTCGTTTCACTTGTTTTTAAGTAATGAAGATCATGTGGAAAGGTTATAAATCCTTATTATTGGAATTTTATATTATTAATGAACATAAATAATTTATAATGGTCATTTATATCATTTTGTTACATGGAATGAGGATGAATCATTAGATGACAACCACGTCGATTATTCGGCGGTATTTGGAAAATTATGAACTAGTTTTCTCATATAACATAATTATATGTACATATTATAGTTCATGGTTATTAATTAGGTTATAAAAAAATATTATATTCTCTTTGAACCATGAATATGTTTTCATGACCAGTAATTGAGAATAAATTGATGAATGAAACTTCGTCGTCCATGAAGGTTTTAAATCGGAACCTCATGGACATCGATTTCGTTTAAATAAATAAAAGGGAAAGAGTAAGCATGTTTATGATGGTTATTCCTTTTACATGATATAAATATGGTATATACATGTTATTTTATTTATCATGGTCATTTGGATAGAGGATGTGGGGTGAGAATATAAAATGAAGAAAAATTCAAATGAAACGAAATGAAAAAGAAGGATGCTTTACCTCTTGAAATAACCACCTTGAGAATCTCCTTAAGGGAAAGGATTTTGGTCTTTTAGAAATAATAATAGCTTCATGGTAATGAATAGTGACTAGGGAAGGGTAAATGGGCAGAAAAATGTGGACCTTCAAGGCTTCTATTAGTGAAGAGAATAGGTAGTGGGGGGGGGGGTTTATAGTGGAGGAGAGGAGTAAATTTCGAATATTTAATTTCATTATTATATTATTTCAATAATGACAACCAGTATTATTTTTTCATGGGACCCATAATATTAATAAGATCATTTGATTTCTAATAAAGTGTCCTTAAATAACTTATCATGTCATAAATAGTGTATTTAATAGATAAAGTTATTATATGGTATTTTACCATATTTCACTATTCATAATAAATTTATGAATTTCAGAAAAATACCAAAAAATCACCACTACCATTTTTCAACGTGTAGAATTAAATAATAAATTCCATTTTTTAAAAATAATTTTCTAAATATTATTAATTTAATTTTTATATAAGGTCATAGTTAATTAGAAAAATAACAATCTTGAAGTGCATTTAGTTTTCTATGACATTGAAAAATTAATAAAGATCCCATTATCATATTGCCTTTATAAAATAAAATAATATCATTATTTTATATTAATGGGTCATATTAATATTCATAAGGGTATTTTACTATTCAGAAAATATCAGGTTTGTTCTACCAAACTCTTAATGACTTACTGAACACAACTCTAGATGACCATTTCGTGATATTCAAAACATTGAAAAGGAAAAATTGCATTCTATATTTATTTTCAAAACCATGGAGAGATATATTCTCAAAGTTTTATGATAATTGTTTCCTCTAAATTCATAGAATATTACTTAAAAATATTTTGGTATGTATTTTACATAAGATCCTCAGGAACCCATGTTTCTTCCTACATCTTATGGTTCCTCCAAAGAAACATCACTATACACGTTGTCCAATTTCTCAATACATGTTCTCTAGTATCAAGAATATTTATAGGATCTTCACAGTAAGATAGATCAGTCTCAAGTTCCACTTCTTCATAAGTGAGTACATGTGTTGTGTTTGGCATGTACTTTCATAACATCGATACATATAACACATTGTAAACCTTGGAGAGACTAGGTGTCATTGCCAAATGGTAAGCTACGACTCCAATTCGGTCCAGAATTTCAAACGTTCTGATTTACCTGGGACATAATTTTCCCTTCATACTGAATCATTTAATACCCTTCAATAAAGATACCTTTATGAAAACAATATCACCTTTTTGAAATTCCAAATCATCACTTTGGTTATCTATATAGCTCTTTTGCCTACATTGAGATATTTTGATATGGTTGTGGATAATCTTCACCTTTTCTATTGTTTCTTAAACATGTTCTAGGCCCACAAGCATTCTTTCCCAAACATCATCCCACCAAGTTGGTGTACGACATTGCCTCTCATATAATGCTTCATAAGGTGTCATCTGTATACTTGAATGGAAGCTATTGTTTTAGGAAAATTCTACGAGGGGTAAATATTGATCCCTCATTCCTTGAAAATCAAGTGAACAAGACTTCAACATGTCTTCCAATGTTTAAATAGTCTGTTATGATTTTCCATCAGTTTCTAGGTGTTAGGCAGTGCTCAAACCATGAACAGTATCTAGGGCCTTCTAACAACTTCTCCAAAATCATGATTTAAAACATGGATCATGCCATCTCCTTTGATATGGGCCTTGAACCAGGAATTAAATCAATGGAAAACTCAATTTATCATTCTGAAGGATGTCCAGGTAAATCTTCCTAAAACACATCAACATATCCCCACAAAAGAGGAACATCCTCTATTTGAACATTCTTTTTCTCACCCACAATTATTTCATCTCTTCCTGAAAATAATTGAATTTAGTTTAGCTAATGTGGGTGATCTAGATAAGAATATGGTGGTGACAGTTTTTCTATAAAGATAAGGTGTTCTTTATCATCATAATCAAAAATCATAACCTCCTTCTTCTTATAATACAATTTTGCATCATAGTCCGAAACCAATCCATACCAAGGATTATATGAAATTCAATCATGGTTATGACGATGAGATCAACAGATAAAGAACATTTATATTCCCTAATGTGAACTGATTCAAAGAACATTGTAGGAATGATACTTCCCTTATGAGTTTTTACTGAAAACTCCCTTGATAAATAAAATTTGAAATATATAATTTTCTTAGAAAACTGGGAATATTTGAAACAATTCGATAATCTAGAATCAAATAAAGCATTGGATAAGATGGATGAAATGATCAAAGTTCATGACACCAATTCATGTGGAACTTCAACCTCTGCAGTTGTGATTGCATATTCTTGTCCCTTCTCCCTAGGCCTATTTTATTGAATATTTCATTGAAATTTTGGACAATCATTATCATAGTGCCCCATAACTTGATAATTATATCATCGAACATCATTGGGTTTTTTCTTTCCTTTGCAATCATAAGAAATATGGCATTTCTATCCACATTTGTAGTAAAATTGTTTATCTTTTAAGCATGCACCAGGGTGTTTCCTTCAACAATTGTCACATGGTGGAAATTCAACTCTTCCCTTCTTCCTTGTTCTTTTATTTTTATTCCCAGGGTTTTCTGCAACCCTCTTATTTTTTTACTTTCCTTTAAAGTCATAAGACATAGAGAATTATTTTTCTGTCTTGGTTGCACATGAAACTATATCTTCATATAATGAAAAACATTGGGAGACCAGTGACCACCAGAGGAATGGATTTAGGCCATCAAAGAATCGACCAATTTTTCTCTTTCGATTACTTATATAGTCTACAACATGTCTTGCTAATCTTGTGAAGTTAGATTCATGCCTTGAAACATTATAATCATCCTTCTGCCTCAGATTCACGAATTGTCTCTCCTTATCTGCTAATTTCTCACAAGGGAAATATTTTTTCAAAGAATATTTCCTTAAAATCCCCCATTCCATATCATTTATCTCTTCCTCCCCCTTTTTGATTTGGATTAATGACAACCACTGATCCGCATCTCCCAATAGATGATATGCTGCCATGAAAACCTTCTCTCTTGCATTACATCCAAATGTGATAAATATATTCTCAAGGGAATATATCCATTGCTCTGCTACAAATGGGTTTATAGTCCTGTTGAATGATATATGCTATTGTCACATAAAGCGATCTATCATGGATCATCCACATGGTGGATCCAGATGCTCCATATAGGTAAGGTTATTATTCATAACCTGAGTATGTAGTCCCATTGTAGTTATGAGCTACTCAGCACCAGTCACAACACCAGAGCCAACATCATTATCTTCCATCAGAGGAAAATCCCTACAGGGGACAGGTGCATTCGTGTAATTTCCATTCTGTCCACTAGGCACCATATCTAGATAATGTCATAAATTATATTAGGTTATGAATCATAATTTATAATATTAACTTAAAAATACTCAGAAAAATTGAGATCCTACACATAGCTAATCTCATATTCACAAAAATGGTTTCTTTGAGAAATATTTTACATTTCAATCCTTCTTAATGCCTATTAAAGTTATTGTGAATTATCCTATGAATATACCCCATTAGTGTCATAACCAATAGTTCAGTAAGGCCCGTTGTCGTGCACCAGTTTTCGTTCGAGTCTAGCTCAAAGCGGTGTTTTCAGGTTTTACCCCAAGATATATCAATTCCAGAGCCGCCTCTACCTTCTCCAATCTAGACAGGGATGTATTACTTGAATGATTCACATAATCTATTCCTTACCAAAATACCAGGACGTTTATTTATGTATATCCTCAAAGACTAACATAGGGACTCTTTCCTAATTCTAGGTTTTCTAAATCTAGTTTCCATTTATTCTATTAAATGTCCTCTGATACCAACTGTAAGGACCCAACCCCATTTTCCCAAAGCTGCTGCCTTATTTGATTACGTTGGAATACATACATGGAATATGAATCCAAAGAGACCGAGTAGTTTTGTATTATTAGAAACAAGTTAAATACATAAGTTTAACATTACAACATGAAGGTAATCATAACACTAATTTATTCAACTAGAGTAAACATGTATCCTAGATTATGCTAGAAATTCATTCATAAATTACATCTTAATGTCCTGAGAAAATGAATCATAATAAAGGGGTGAGCTCAAACACACATTAAGAGTAAGAAATAAAGTGAAGGATAATATAAACATTAGACATGCTGAATATGTGAAAACACATTCCTTTAATAATAAACCTGAAACACATTATGGCAGAAATATGATATGAGTAAATAATTCCATAATAAAATATAATCATGGTTATTCTAATAGTTGAATAACCACATGAACATTCAATTACAAGCTTCATAATGAGGGAAGTTTATATTCTTGACATCATAACAATATCTTACAAGCTTTGTGGTACGGCCATAATATAATAATTTTGTCAAGGCCTCGTGCCAAGACCATAATGTGTCTCATGAGACCTACCGATGCATTGAAGGGCTATAGCGGGCACCAACCGTCACATAATAAGTCCAACGCATTCCTCATATGAGCAGGGATAAAAATAAACAACATATACATTCATATTGAATCTATCATATGAAATGTAACTAACCTTCCCCAATCATTAAACATCAAACACTATACCTTCCGAGTAATATGGTGAATGGTTTTAGGATATATCATCCACAATAGAGTTAGTCATAAACCATTAAATAAAATATGTTATATTAATTCATAAATGATTAAACCCAATAATACCATGGGATCAACAAGAGTTTATAATTTTTCGAAAACACTATTATAAAACCATTAAGCAATTCTTGAGATAAATACTCTTTTATTTTGAAAAGAAGATTTAATTTGGAAAATTCTTTGAATAAAACCAGAAGTGAAGTAAAAATATTTTTCGTGATAAAATAAGTGTTTTTATAATTATAATGGTTTCCAAAAACATATTATTGATTTCCCATAAAAATAGATATGAGTTTGAGAAATTCCATTGTATTGGAATCATATTTTTGGAAATAGTTTTGAGAGTTTCTTTTAAAACATGTAACAATCCATAAAATAAAAAAGGATTATGGTTTGTTAACATATATATGATAATAACATAAAACATATGATGAGTACATAAAAATAAATAAGAACTGTATAGAGTTAATCAAACAATCAAAGTGTCTCGAATGAAAGTGGAAGTTCGGGTGGAAAAACCCCTACCTTAACTCCAAACATGTTCCACTCATGTACTTAAGATCCTATAATTTGAATTAATACTTTATAATAACTTATTTTAGACCCTATTATACATATATTTAGTTTCCATAATTCTTGTTAGTTAATTTATGTCATTATTGACAAGCTATTGTATTGAATTTCGTCGTTCTGGAGTGTTTGTTTCCTTGATTTTCATATTCTGATCACTTGTTTTTAAGTAATAAAGTTCATGTTGAATGGTTATAAATCGCAAAGATTGGAATTATATATTATTATTCAACATAAATATATGATAATGATCATTTCTATATTTTCGTTACATGGAATGAGGATGAATCAATAGATGACAACAACTTTGATTATTCAGGTGTATTTGGAATATTATGAACTAATATTGTCATATAACGTAATTATATGTATATATTATGGTTCCTGAATATTAATTAGGTTGTAACACATATATTATAGTCCGGTTCAATCCTTAATATGGTTTCCTGGCCCAAAATGAAGAATAAATTGAAGAATGAAACATTGTTGTCCATGAAGGTTATAAATCATAACCTCATGGACGTCGATTTCATTTATAAAAATAAAAAGGTAGTGAGTACGCATATTTATGATGGTTCTACCATTAACATGATATAAACTCAGTATAAA
This sequence comes from Viscum album, assembly GCA_963277665.1. Classification (NCBI taxonomy): domain Eukaryota; kingdom Viridiplantae; phylum Streptophyta; class Magnoliopsida; order Santalales; family Viscaceae; genus Viscum; species Viscum album. Next base: position 846,913,520 of record OY728164.1, on the reverse strand, counting down.
CATTTTACTGTGGTTATCATGGACATTTGGATAGAGGAGGTGAGCTGAGGATAGAAAATGAAGATAAATTGAAATGAAACCAAAAGAAAAAGATGGATCATTTACCTCTTGAAAAAACCTCCTTGAGAATCTCATTAAGGGATGGGATTTTGGTGTTTTAGAAAGACTAGGAGCTTCATGGTCGTGGGAAGTGACTAGATAAGGGTAATTGGGCAGAACATTATGGAGCTTCAAGGCCTAGAGGAGTGATGAGAAGAGGTAGTGGTGGGGGGTTTTATAGTGAAGGAGAGGAGTAAATTTAGAATATTTAATTTCATTATTTTATTATTTCCATAAAGAAAACCAATAATATTGTTTCATGATAATCCCAATAGTAATAATATCATGTGAGTTCGAATAAAGTGTACATACATCACTTTTGATGTCATTAAGAGTGTATTTAAATGATAAATTAAATATAAAAATATTTTACCATATTTTAATATTCATAAAAAATTAACGAATTTCAGAAAAATCCCAAAAATTCTCTCCTACCAATTTTCGATGTGTACAATTCAAAAGTGAAATCCAATTTTCAAAAATAATTTTCAAAATAATATTTATTTAATTTTTAAATAAGGTCACAGTTAATTCTAAAAATAACAATCTTGAAGTGCATTTTTTTAATGTGACATTGAAAAATTAATTAATATCTCATTATCATATTTACTTAAAAAAATCAAAGGTCTTGAGATATATACTAATATTAAATAATATCAGGTAAAAGTACTTGAATTATTAACTATGTAATATCACTCATTAAGAACACACCACATCCTAATTCACTATGAAAATATGTCACTATGCTTTTCAACAATACATAAAATTACATGAATATTGATATACATTAATAATAATTACAAATTCTAGGGATCAATAAACAATTTCATAGAGAGTAAAATCTAATGATTTATATAGAGCATCAAGGAAATTTATTTATTATGGTACTTCCATTCAAATAAATGCTCTTGATATATCTACTAATATTAAATAATATCATGTAAAAGGTCGTCAATTATTAAATACGTAATATCACTCATGAAGAACACACCGCGTCCTAATTCAGTAAGAAAATATGTCACAATGCTATTAAACAATAAATAAAATTACATGAATATTGATATACATTAATAATAATCACAAATTCTAGGGATCAATAAACAATTTCATAGAGTGTAAAATCCAATGATTTATATAAATTTTGATTACTTACAAGAAATTGGTGATCTTATAATTTCCTCTGATATAAATTAAAAATTTAATTCACTATGATTATGTGAATAAAATCCCAATGAGGGTCAAAATTTGATTGACAATATAATTTTCCCCAAAAAATTATATCATCTTGATATAGAGGATATCTGTGTGAGAGTTTGTGTCTAGTACTATCATTGAACATATATGTTATAAACATAGAGATGAACAATTATGACCTTTTAGTGAAATAATTACACTTATGACATTATCATGTAATATGAAAAATAAAATATGATTCATGATTTCATAATTAGTTTATTAATATTAAAATTAATGAATATAAGTAATCATAAATTACATGAAATTTAGTTCAAGGTCCCTAACTCTAATAGTTCCCATATTTGTTAAATTAGCGAGCCTATATAGAATTTAAGTTTGAAAAGTAAAATATTAAATAAATATCAGTCACTTGAATGATTTTAATAGATTTATATTTGTTCTAATATTTCATGGATTAATGTTTTTGTTGTTATTATATGTTCTTATGAAAACAATGAACATTCATGAGATTATCTAAAATATTGAATTGTAAAAAATGTGGTTTTCCCTTTAGTGATTGAAATGGATTTACATGAATGGGAAAATAGAATATGAAGATCTAAAAAAAATGAATTCATATATAATTCAATTTAAAATAAACTAAACAATGTAATGCAATTCCCAAAATGAGCCACCATATAAAGGGATTTTTCTGATAATGATTCATATTAAGGTATCCATATTGCCGACTACTACATAATGGGGTCTGTAATATAATGATCTATATAAGTTTTTTTTCATGAGAATAATTTATGTATAAGGATAATATTGTGATGGTATCTATGACAAAGAATCACAAAAATGGTTTCATGATTATAATTTAAGAATGATTTTAAAATGAAATGTAAATCTGAAAAATTAATGAGTCAATATTCAATGATTAAAACATCATAATAAAATTTAAATTATTTTAATCAATGGTTATTTTAAAGAGATGACTACTGAGGTTGACAGGTTTCTAAAAACATATATGTCATTGTCAACTATATTAAATATATAGATTTTATAGAATAGATGAGGTGTGATATATAAATATTTCCCACAGAAATAAATTCTGTAACATATATCGATTCAAATAAATAATAAATATACAATGTTTATGGTTTATAATATCACATAGATATTTAAATACTAAATGATATTAAATTTATCTTGGTTAGTATGAAATATTATATTAATTTATAATATATAGTTTAAACTAATTTAAATGATTGGATTATATGGATAATTTAATACATTGATCATCGGACCATACATTAGTATAAATGTGAATAATGATTATGATAATGATGAGAAGGGGGAGGATGATGATGAAATATCATTATTATAGAAACAGAATATTGAGATTTAACTCTAGAATAATGAGGTTGAAAATAGTAATAACATGATACTTCACTATATCATATAAGAGATTAGAAGTTGTGTTGAAGTGTCAAATCATTCAATGTGGTGGGGACATTTGAGACCAGGTATTCTATTCTTTTTGGAGGAACATTATTTTGTGAATACCTAAGAAATCAAAGAAAGTTAGATGTTTATTTTATAATGATGACTTATACATATAGACATAAAAATTTTCATGTGTATAACTATTTATATATCATTTTCATTGAGAGAGATCATTTTTACAATTTGTTCAGCAGCTCCAAGAAGAATAGACACAACCACACATATATTTATATATCTTTCTTTGGTATATAAATTATAGTGGCTATATATGATGGTGCAGGACTCTCCTATGAGACTGTAGAGTTATAACAAAGGGTAAGCTTACATTGGTCATACTGGGAAGGACTATGGTTATAACTACTTGTGTTGATTAGGTAGATTATATAATTTGAGAGGCTGACCAATAGAAATAGAGAATTATTTTATACTAAAACATCTAAATACATATGTTTTGTAACATCATTATATTTTGTTGTATATAATATGAGATTGTGTTATTATATTTTCTGCATTGTTACCTTATCATGTTTAGTAACATTAATTTTATAGGGTAATTCAAAAAAATAACAATGATTCACTTCAATCTCAACTATCAATCATACCTAGCGCATCGAATGATTAAGAAATAAAATTTCATTATAGATATGACTAAAAAATAAATATTATGGTAATGAATATTTTTTATTGTTTTCATGTAAACAATCATTTCTATTTTTATTATTATTGGATTGTCTATACATTTAAATCATAATGTTAAATTATTGATATTATTTTGAAATGATATTTTAACATAAAAAATATATATAAATTATATATATGAGTTTTTTTATTGATAATGTTATTCTTTAATGTGTGTATAATATATTTATACAAGTGTTGATATACATGTATATGGATTGAGGTATACATTATCATTATTTTAAATATTATTATGAGAAATATGGACTGATAAATATATGCACATATATATATTTTACTCATAATTTTATGATAATATAAATTAAACATTTTTATTATTATTAACTAATGTGAAAATGTGTTTGTGTGTCATTGATATGTATTTATTTAGTGTTATATTCTAATTATTAATTTATATGTAAATTAAATGCTAATTTTATTATATTAATGATATAACATTAAAATTTCATTTTAATTTTCATTATATATGGGAAATCAATCTAATATCTTGGTCACTCTTACAGAGAATTAGGTTGAGTTGCTTAGTATTTATATTTTATATAGAATTGGAAAAATTATTCCTCATCATTACTGATTTTAAATTAATTTTTCTATTCTTTATAGATTCATTCTCTAAGGGGTACATTTTTCAAAAATCATTACATTTCAAAAACATGTCTAAAATAAAATTAATAAACACAAAGGATTAGATAGGCTTAGATGGAATGAATGGGGGAGTCAATAAAAAGGAATTTACATGTATCTCCTCTTAAATTAACAACTTCATTCCCTATCCTCTAGTATATCTTTTTTTCAGGAGGCTATTTTTAATTTTCCTTTCCATTATCAAAAATTAATTTTTTTTAAATCAATCACACTAGACTCTCATGATTTCAAAAGATATGATGCCTCTTGATCACCTATTTTGGTGATTAAAACAACTTTCATAGAGGTTATGATGGGATCACATGTCATATATTAAGGGGAAATTTTGAATGTTCAATGACTCTACTTGAGATTTAGGATTTTCCATAAATCCTATCCATTTAAAATACTAGTGATATATTATTTAAATTTAATGATCAGAAATATACATTTTAGAGGAAACTGCACGTTGAAATTATTAAATCACTTATTTTATCTAAGCATGTTGTTACTATATATTTTAGATGCATATATCTAATAATTCAATAATTATTACCATAAAGGGAGAACTGGACTTCTATGAAAGGAGATAGAAGGTGTTTTGTGGGGGTACCTAGACCATGAAAATGGCTTCCTATATATCTATAAACCGACCTCTGATACCAACTATAAGTACCCAACCTTAAAACATTTTATTATAATGAATTAAATGAATAATTCAAATTGAGGATATTTTCATGTTTAGAGTTTTAGAGAATTAGGAAATAACTATTACATCTCAAAATATTACAATGTAGACACTTCTAAACAGATTCCATTTTTTTCATAAAATAAAAAATCTTGAAAAAAAAGTCATTTAAAAAAACATAAGATTTATGAATAACAAATACAATTCATAAATCATAAAGGTAACTTATAGAATCCATATCATACTTACATTGTAGTTATCATAGCTACATAAGGAGGAACTTTAGAATACCCATAACATTATATTCCCTCAATCTCAAAGAAGAAAGATTAAAATTTACCTCCTTCATGTTACCCAATGCATTGGAGAGATATATCAGGCTCACCCACCCTAGGTATAACACGGAACCACCCATATACGTGAATAATTCCCAAGAACCATAACATGATCATAACACATAAATTATGAATAATTCAAAGATAACATTTCCACATTACAACAACAAAATATCATTTCATGATATTGTGGATAAAATCCATTCGCAAAATCATTTTCAATACCAAAATACATAAAAAGAGTATATGTTATTTATTTATTTTCCTTTTAAAAGCATTGTGGCTTGGTAAAGGAGCCAAAGATCAAATAATACTCACATCGGTAGAAAGGTCGTTGTTACAGATTACGTAAAAAAGAATTTATTTTTTCTTATAGTAAAACACATCATATAAAAATTTACCCTTTCAATGAATTGAAATGTAAAAGTTTTTTTTACAATGTATAAAATAAAGTCATGTATTAGAACAAAATAACCCTCAAAGAAATGAGATTGAGACGAAGTCCCTTACCTCATGTCCGACGTGAAACGATCATTCTTTAATCTCCTAAATAAAAAACTAAAGATAATATCTACTTACTTAAGAACCTTTTTGAAGTTTAAAATTCATTATATATCACTTATTACCATGATATAATCATTATGTAGTAATTCATGTTAATAATGTTCATTTTGTCGATATTTGGTACTCGAGTCAAAAAAAGAAGACCTTATATTTTCAAGTTGTCCATATGGTCAATAGTCCCTTATATCCAGAATGATATTAATAATTTAGAGGTTATATATATCATATATATCCTGTATATACATGTATTTATAATAGTATATAATATTTGGAGGTAATAAATGAATTGCACCATTCATGGAGACGGTAAGTCGTACGTATGCATGAACGCTACTTTCATTTCTATTTCTTATTTTAATGAAATTAAAAAATAATGATAAATTGGTATATTATAATTCCAGTATAATTTCATATATAATATCATATATTATATCCTTAACTCCATCCTTTATACATCCCACATATGGCATTAACGAGTCATATCACTTTGATGGGGTGGTAGTCTGCACATCCTCAAATTAAATTATCGTGTTTACACATAATTGAAACATAAAGGTATGATATAAAAAATACAGAAAAATAAAAAAAAAAATACATAATATATATCATATATAAATACAGTTCCACATTAATGGCCACCATGAGAGTATGTTGGAGATAATCAAACAATAATCGCTTCGCGAGGCGTTAGTTTTCCATCCACAGAAACATTATGTTCTTCACCCTTTAGATGGAGGTGTGTGTAAGTCTAGTTCTAATAATTCTCATAAAAATATACTGGTATATTTATGATACTGGTGTTATTATTAGATAAAGGAATAAAAATAGTTTAGGGGGTGGAGAAGTAAAATAAAATAAAACAATTTAAAAGAATCTATAACCATTAATTTGGGTAACAACCTTTGGTTTGAAAAAAAGTACATATTGAAGTGCCTTATGCCTAAGGTAAGGCTTCTTAGAGGAGGGGAGGGATGTAGGGAGCTTAATTGGGTAGAGTTTGGATGAGCAAAAAGGCTTTATAGGTGTGAGGAATTGGTTATAAATTGTCTCCTTTTATAAGGGGGAGGAGGGGCTTTTTAGGAAAGTGTGAAAATATTATTTTATTCTATAATGATATTTGGTTTCTAAAGGTCCATAAATAATTAAAGTCAAAGATCAGATAACTCATGGTCTAAATAAAATCATCCAATAATAATTGGACTGCTTTTTGTTGTTATTTTAATATTTATAATTTTATTTAATTAAATGATTTGTTAATGAGGAAAACACTGCATCATTATTGTGTTATAAATAATTTAATTTATAGAATTTCTAAAAATTATAAAATAATACTTTGATGTATGAAATATTTTTATCTTTACAAAAAATATTTATAGTAAAAAATATATCTTTTACAACAACATGTAAAAATTAACTTACAAAGAGATATTTGTTTATGTAATTTTTTTCTTTAATTTAAATTAATTAATCTAAATTGTCAATATCACTCCCAAGTGACTAAATGCGGTCCCAAAATCGAAAAAAATATGCCAATGGTTGTAAATGACTCAACCATAAAGGTTTTTACAATTTTTATGGTCCTTTTTAATTATTGTAATATTCATTTTTACCTTGAAATAACATATTTACCATTAACCGCTGTAAATAAAAGTCAAAGTTACTATTCACCAAAAGTTATTTTCATCTTATTGAAAAAAATTTTAGTTCTTAATAACAACCATGTATATCGGATTTTTGAAATTAAATTCACAAAAGCGGTAGAATTTCATATAAATGAAAAAGTCAGTTTTTTTAACTACTTCTATGTGGTTTCACTATTCATCAAAAATTAACATTTTTCATAAAAATACAAAAAATTCAGCCTAAGATATATTTGATATTTGGAATTCAAAAATTATGTCTATTTTTTCAAATTAAAAAAATATAATTGGAATTAATCAATTTTATAATTAATTCCCATTTTCAAAACAAATATCGTGTTTTTAAGAAACAATAACTATCAAAAGATTGAAATTTGTTATTGTCAAATTTCAAAGTGAAATTAACTCCAATGACCAAAATTGGATAAAAAAGTAAAAATATATTTTAATTAAAATTTAAAACTAATTAAAAATATAATCTTACTATATAAATAAATTAGATTAAAACACAGTTTTGAATTAAAGTACAATATTTTCACTATTCATTAAAAAATTATCTTTATCGTAAATAAATTTCAAAAAATTACAAAAAGTAAATTTTGATGTCCCCATTCTGAAGATAGATAATATTTGGTCAATTAGTTTGTATTAAAGTTACCAAACTATATTTAAAGAGGGTTCCTTATTAAAAGGTGGTAAATCGACCTTTTTAATGTAAATTATGATTAAAATTATATTCATTCACACTTTAAGCCTCCAACTTTTATTGATAAATGTAAATTCATTTAAAAATCATGTATAATCATATTTTAGTTAGTTTTGTTCATTCTCTTCAATATAAATGCTAGGAGTTAACTACCATTTTAAATAATAATATTATATTATTATTGTGCAACATATGATTTCTAATAATCCCATTGTTGAGTATGAGTTACGCTATCGAACATAGAACCCCCGTTAAAGTAAAATTAATATTTAATTCAATGATATTAATAAATATTAAATATTTCTTATTATTTATTTACCTAGGATTTTAGATCAACAATATAAGAGATTGGATCGAGTTGATATCCAAATAATGTATCATGTATGTGATTGAAAACCACAGTATAGGGGTGGATCTCCATTAGTATAGGCTAATGGGAACCCAATTAATTATCTCAGTTGTAGACATAATTGAGGTATATAAATTATCTATTTTAGAAACCTAATTGTGTGACCTCTGAGAATATACTCTCAATCATTAAACATAGTTAAATTTGTGTCTTAGTAAGTGAACATCGAATTTTGGATCCCATGTAGGTGTCTTGGTGTTTACGGTTCCCAATAAATATGTATAAGAGATTACACACCTAGGAATAAGCCCTAGGTGAATGGGGTATCCAATAATTATTCTCAGGAAAAGGGGTTCTTAGGTAGAATACAATGGTTAATGGAGAACCAAAACAGGAGTCCCCATATAATGGTTCCTTAGTAGTATGTGTGGTAAAATGGGATTATTATATAGGAGAATTATGTTATGTGAAAACTAATGAAGGGTAGAATGGTTAATATAGAACTAACGAAAATGGTCTATGTTAATGATACAAAATTATGAGGTTTTCAAAAATAGGGAACTCAACTGGGAGCCTTAGGTGATGTGGGAACCAAGTTTGTTTGCATTTGGTAATAAGCCTCCATGATAGGAGGCCTAATAAAGGTTCAAACCTCATAAAGAGACTCATGTTATGTTTTCTTAGGTAAAAATCACCTAGGGGGGTCAATTTCCAATTACATTTGTGCCCATGTACTTCGAACGCTATGTTCTTCGATTCATATGTTTTCATTACCTAGGTGATCATGACATCACATATTATGATAATCCTGTTTTTTATACCCATGTGGTCAAGAACCCAGGTTGTAGGTACTTATATTCTATAATCACCATGTATTTGGATCCCATATAGCTACCTCCAAGGGAAGGATTCTATATAGGATGACCTAGTCATGAATTTTTTTCTCCACTGATCTTAGATTTCAGTTCAATAAACATATGAAGGTGGGTTTTTAATTTTTATATACTAATCCACATCAATTTTCATATGGTGTTTAATCATAGTTAAAAAGAATTGGTAGGGGAATCCTTTTATACTCAATTTCTTTCTATGGGACCCTATTGTGGATCTTGGAATGCATGGATGGGAACAAGGAAGGGATCTCAAATATTTGTTTGTAAGGATAAGTACTGATATAGGGCATGAGAGGTTATGGTTTAGTTGGAATGGAACATGTGAATGGGAAACTAAAAATGGAATGTGAGTATATAGAATAGAAGTCATGGGTGTGATAGATTATAGATCATAGAATCACTTCTTGGAAATAACTATCTGAAATTCTTACAAACACCTAACTTCAAATGAGAATAAATTTTGAAATATGATTCCATTTTGGATCTATGATATGCCAATTAAAGCTTCCAAGATATTTACATGGATATTGGGTTCCCTTGTAAAAGGTTTTTCATGTGGTTAAAAAGATTCTAAGAGACACTCAATAATTGTTTTTATTTTTTCCAAAAACCATTTCTTCAGAAATGGATGGAATCTACAGATTACTCTCAATTATTAGTTCTCAACCCTACATCTCCAAATTGGTGAAAATTTAATAATGAATCTCTACACTTAGGGAGTTTGGAATTATTCAATGCCTGGAGATACTATTATTGTCATCTTTATGTGGAGACATAATTTTATGCTATATTTTAATTCTAATATCTATGTGAATAATTTATCATTTCATATAGGGAATGAGTCTCACACATTTTTACGTCTGCAAAAAATAAACCCCTGAATTTGATTTATGTATAATAAAAAAATAAATTTTTGAGGTATTATACTATTCATTTTGGTTTTAGACGACCAATTTTCTTGGATTCTAGAACTAGAAATCCAATAAAATGGTGTTGACTATTAGTAGAATATAAACTGAAAGGTTTTTTCACACAATGAGTTTAATCTCCTCTCAAGGTTTTTGGGTATGCAAAGAGAGAATATTAAAAAAACAAAATTATATTTTGTAGAGAATTTATTGAAAAAACTCTTCTTTTAACCAAGAGAAAGAATAATCTCATGTATTTTCAAATCGTATCATAGAGATCACTGAGGAAAACGTTTTCTAAATTTCAAAGGACAAATATTGTGATTATAATAGGAATGAATTAAATGACGAGTTCTAGGTGGATCTAAGAAACAAGGCCTTCATGTGACAACATATTCAATGAGAATAGAAATAAATCAATATTTATATCCCATGGGAGGTTGTTTTATTATGTTATGGGATTTTAAATATAAGAACATAAATTATTTTAAACATGATATTGGGTTGGGGAAACTATATTTTTTTTTATTAAATTACTAGTGTGGAAGACTTTACTTAAATAATTAGATAATGAACATGGTATTTTTGAATAAAAGTAAATTTCCAGGTTGTTTTTCGATAATTGATCTAGATTAAAATATTTATATTATAAAATTATATTAAAATCCATAAATAGTTCTTATATGATAGTTTATATGCTGATCATGATCATTCATAGGTGATAACAGAAAAAATATTTCTGGTGTTACATTTATTTTAAATATTAAGTGAAGTACTAAATCAATACACTTTAAAATTTTATATATATCAACCTCATACATAAATGATTTATTTTATACTGAATAAACCACTATTATATGTTTACATCCTTATAGGATGGACATTTTTTTCGACCAATGAGGAGTATGTACCAAATGTGAATTTTCCAACATTAAAATATAGAATTGATTCTTTTAGGATTTCAAGAGGATTATCTCAAGTCATTTAATTGTGAGAACATTTAGTATTATCAATACAATAGACATATTGTTTATTAGGAGGGGTATCTCAACTTTTTTTATTTTCTCCTCATAAGAAAATACATAAAATATATTAATTGGTAAAAATGTATTGTGTAATAATATTACATAAAAAATGGGTATGATGAAGGAATGTGTAACATCAAGAGAATTTGGATCCACTTGAATATCTAGGTTATAAGCTCTGAAAATCATAACATACAGTGTCCAATTTTATTGGAAATGTGGTTAGGTTCGAATAATTTGACTATTTCAAATGGAGACGCAACCCCTTCACCATTGGAAAATAATATATGCAGCAAAATTATCCAATCATATAGATGAAAACATACCACTACTTGGTAGGCTTTAGACACATAAAAAAATTTATTACGATGAAGATGAGTACTCTTTATAATTTGATTTGATCAATATTGATTTCTAAAAAAGTTGAAACGGAGAGGATATAGTCATGTTTTTTGGATTCTATGAAATTAAATTTAACTAAAGGATGTGGTCAATGGAGACACATGTGTTAATGATATAAAGTAGGTGTCATGGAGTTAATTTTCTTCAGGAAGGGTTTGGGACACAAAAAATATATCAGTATTGTAACATTTTTAGTGTGAATTGATGTGAGATAAGATATTATGGGTAAATAATTTATTGACTAGCTCTTGTCCAAATTCTCTATATTTTTATGTTTGTATATTTTCAAAACACTCACAAAATATTTTAATTATTTATTTTTTCTTTATAAAAACTCATAATAGAGGGTATAAATGTTTTTATGTTTGATGCCTTCACTTATTTTAAATGAAAATAATAATTCAACATTTCTTAATTTTATTATTCACTGTAATTTATTTTTGATATTTCTTTTTTTATAATTAAATATTTAATAATATTTTCAGGAAATATATCCACATATTATTTTGGATATGAAAAAATAGTGGATTTCGTTTTTCAACAACAACCATTATAGAATAAAACCTGAAAAAATATATTATATATTGAGTGAATAAGATTTATGCATTAAAAATTCTATTAAGAAGAAAAAATTACATTTAATCAGAATTTACATGAATATATTATTTATCATTGTTTTGTTTAAATCAAATATCTTATGCATTAACAACGCATATTATGTATCCTATTAAATTTCATATGTATAGTGAAAAATCAAATTAAAATATTTTATGTATCCTTTTTGGTTCTTAAACATATATTATGTAATGTAGTGAAGTGTTTATTTCCTTAAATATTCGAAATGTGACTATGTTTTTTATATTGAATATTATTTATAATATGGATGAAATCATACATTTGAGGTTAGTTGTAAGATTTTTATATTTTTCATTATTATTTATCAGATGTTGGAATTATATTACATATCTAGTATATGTTTAGGGTAATATGTTATATATTGATTAATAGAAAAAAAAATATTATATATCATAATATATATTTTGCACTTCTATTAATCATAATGATGATATTTATTCAATTATATAACATCATGATGCAATTCAACAAACTATATATAATTATTTATATTATTTTACTACATGAATCAATTTTTATGAACCATTTATCAATAATATTATATAATGGGTTCTTCAGGATTATGATATTTAAATTAAAATCATTGGAAATTCAAAGTGGCCAATTTTTTGATTTTCTCATGGGAATATTATAGAGATTAATTTATTTTTTGAAATCATTTAACATTATTTTAATATATTATTATCTTGGAGTATTATAGGTTATTTATTATTTGGATTCTGTAATAGACTTAATATTAGGATTTTTCAATATTCATTATTATTATTCTATAAATTTTTTAGTAGGGTTGATTCTAGGTGGAATCCTTGTAAATATTATTTTTATAAAATTAAGTATGAGGATTAATAAAATTTAACAAGAAAGTATGATATGTTGTTTTCTCTTTTTATTTATGAATAAATCAGACATAAGTGCACTATTTCATTTAACACCATACACACAAGATGATAAAAGTTATCTAATAAATATAAAATTTATATTTAAATTATTTTTCAAAATAATTACTTTTTATCCGTGCTCTGTTATTTCAACATGATGATTTACATGTCACATTTCAATTCAATAAATTTTATCTAAGACTCCTATGGTTTCCCTGTTATTTTTTAATTTCATGTACATGGAATTTCTATGACATATTGTTTCACTATATAGGTTATACCACCCAGAAAAGGATCCAAGTTATTTCATTCCTCCTATTCAAATTAAAATTTCAATTATTATTTATATTGTTGTTAATATTAATTAGATTAAGGATTCAATAAATTGAAATATAGGTTTTATCAAAGTCTTATAAAAGTAAGTTTTATTATTGTGGTCTCTCCTTTGAATAACAAAGGTTATGTTATATCTCATGTAAAATATTAGTTTAGATAAATTCATTTTCTAATTGATTGGGTTTTTTATATACCATTAAAATGTTATACCAATAGGGCATATCCATACTCTATATTGTGAAATTTAATAGTATAATTTGTATCATTTGGATATAGACTATGATAAAAATTTTATTCATACTTTTTTGATTTATAATATCACTCTTCGAATATCTACTACATAATATAGATTATGGTTTAGTGGTTGAAATTATTATTCCACTATATTCTACATCTTAATATATGTAAATATAATTATAAAATAATGCCAAATTCTCCCAAAAATTCACAATTATATTAATATAGAAAACTAATATGAGTATATACTTTTATGTTTCTTATTTTTCCTAAATTTTTATGTCTCTTGTATTCTTTTAAAATATTTGTAATTCAATCAAATATGTTTTTTAGATATTATTGATATATTTTTAATAAAAATTGAGTCATCAACCACATTCAATGATGTACGAAGATGAAAATTAAATTAATATTTTTAAAAGGATCAACTCATATACTTTCACCTAGCCATGATTTTTAATTCTCCTTAATCATAGATTCTTCACTGTAATTTTTTTTTACTAGAATGTTTTATTTTCCCACACCTCCAGTAGGTTTCTTAATTTATTTAATATCATGATTCTCAGTAGAATTACATAAAAATGTACTCACTGTAGTTAATGAGTGAAACTATGATCCCTCTATATAGCCTCAGTCTCATAGTTTATAGGGCTTCACAGAATGTATAAACAAGTGTTTCCTTTCATACCTTATTCGAATTTCATCACAATTTCTACACATGGTGAATATGTTTCATCTAAAATTTATATCCTCGAATATCAGTATAGGATTTCCAAATTATTTTTATTCTCTATTTTTTTGAAATCAAACTCATATTTTAATCATATCTAGGATCCATATGCATCAATATAATATAATAATCTAGTTTCATCACTAATTATAATTTCTCTTGGGTTCTTATTTATCAATAAACATAAAATAGTTTAAATCTATCAAATGAAAAAAATATAAGAAATTGCAGATTAAATCACCCCTCATTATTTACTTTCTTTCTTCTTATCAAATTTGAATAATTGATCTAATCACTATATTCATTTCATCCTAATATTCCTCTTCATATTCAACATCAAAATGATCTTAAACATTATTATAGACTCTTTTTGCACGTATTATACTTTGATAACCCTTTAGAATATAGAAACCAAATTTAGTCATTAGATTGTCAATCACAATACCCCCATTTCAATTTCATTTTATCTGTAGCTCACCTATAATATATTTTTCTTTAATAAAAATATAGAGTACATTAACAAATATTAGAGTTCCTATAATTCTAAAATGTTTTCAAAAGTTCAAGTACATGGGTTCTCTTTTATGATATGATTTCATTATTATACAAAAATAATGTGGATTTTCCTTAATCTTTCTAATTATTCATTTTTCCCAAAAATTATCTCTTATAGAATATCGATAGACCCTGTACTTTTTTTATTTTCATATATCTCATTTCATTCAATCAAAATTATCTCTTAAAAATCCTTTTATTATCCTAAATATACTTATTTCTATCTCAAAATCATCCCATTATACATATATTATCTTTATCTATATAGAAACCCCCCATATTAAATCTTATCACACATATCAAGATATAAAAATATGTCCTTCTAAATAGTGTACACCACATTAACCTTCTTTTATCTAAAAATTATCTCATGAATATAAATATAGTGTAGTCTATTCTATTTTGATCCTCAGCATTAAGGAATAAAATTCCAATTTAATATGTATAAATCAATATAGCATCAAAACTCACATGTATATTCACTCAAAACAACACTTCATATCAAACCTCTTATTCACATATTTAATAATATTCTATTATGATAGTTTACATATGGAATACTATCTTCATCGTCAATATATTTATATTCATTTTGATTATAATAATGGATTATAAATTTTTCTCATTTTAATGTATTCAAACAAATAAAATAGTGATCATATCATATGATTCATCCATTAATTTTTCTAAAATACGTATTTTATGATGGACCTCATAAGAATAATGATGTTAAAATCAATAGATAATAACTTACTAATCTCATAAATTTCATTATCTATTAATTTATAATTTATATCATTAAAACAGTCTTCAAATTCATAAAACATTCTTTTATATAGCTCCTGGATTATTATTGTGACCTATATATGGGTTGTATTGATATCCATTTCATAACTCAAAACCCATCAATGGTAAAATTATATATTTCATTGAGTTCCTACTTGACCATAGTGTAGATGTACATTGCCTTTATATATATATATATATATATATATATATATATATCCAAATAACCCTTGTGTAGAACCAGAACTCATAGATAACATTATGTAGTTTTTTCAATGTGTCCTTTTTTTACTTCGTTTTAGTATTTTCTTGATTATGTATTCTAAATGTGTTACACAGAGATTCAAATGACTTACACTCAGTACATCAAATGCTTATCCTATGAATCAAATGAATAAAAATCATGATAAACATATTATGATTAGTACATTATATGAATTATGATAATATAAAGCTTTATATTGTGTTTAAAATGTCTTGTTCTAAACTTTAAATGACTAACACTAAGTACATCAAGGACTTACACTAGAGATATTTTCAGTTTTTAGTAAAACCCTAAAATTCCATTTTTATTCAAATAAATTAAAAACATCTTAAAACAACCCCAATCCATATTAAAACACTAAAAAATACTTGAAATAACATTTTGGTATTTATCAACCATTCATAATCAACTTATATATATTCAGATGGACATATAGTAACCGAATTACATAAAATAGATTATAATAATGATCAACCACTACACTTCATTTCATCATTATTACTCATAATTTTTGAACTATCATTCAATATATATATATAATACTAATTTTATATGTAAATCACAACATGACAAATAAATATATTATTCCCACTCATGGTTGATAAAATCCCCTAATCATCTTTCTATTTAAAAATAATTCTAACATATTCCTTAATATATTAATGTTAATTTAATTTCAATTATCCATTATATTAGATATTCTCTCTACGTTAATTATAAAGATAATAATTAACAATATAAGGGATAATAGAGTGGCTATCATACCTCAACCATTCATATTTCTTAGGTCTATTCAATATTCAAATTACAAGAAAATAAAAATTATATGATAGCCATGAATACAATACTCTTTTTCCCTAAAAAGACTATTTCAAAACATTATCACCATGGATATCTTCTTCAAAAAATAACATTATAGTGGTTATGAAACGAACTGAAACATGATACCAATTTTAATGGGAACACCATCTAATATTTCCACCACGGTGTATGCCTTTCATCTAGTTTTACCAACTATTCACTCATCAATGAAAAACATTAAAGGAATGTTAATAATCATAGTCTTCTAGTAATATTTATTTTTATAATTAGGATCATTACTTCTTCCACAACCTAGTGGAAATTTCCATTTAATATCCAAAAAAATCAACTTATTAATTCCTAATCCTCTTTTTTCATCCAATACTGTTAACTGTATAGAGTTATGCCATTCGTTTCATTCATTACATTATTCTTATCAAAATTATGCTTTTTTATGTTATCATATCACATTAACTAATTGTTGGTTTATATAACCTTATATGTTCTACTGAATAATATATGTATATTACTAAACCTTATATATGAACATGTGATTACATTATATATTTTTTTGTTTATTGGTTCTTTTTAAAAAAATATTAAGTTGATAAATCTACATTTTTATTCCTCATGTATCTTTTTATATTCTGTTTACAAAAATTAATATTCAAACATCTCATAAAATATTTCCATGTTTGGTTATTACTTCTAAAAACTTTTTTAATCCCCTCTGAGATACCTTTTTTGGTAGTCTCTAAACCTCTTCACATGTAGTTCCAACCAATAATATGATAATGATATCACTCCTGAGAATTAATTCTATCTTAGTATCGGTATTTCTCAATTACATCATAACAGTCATGGATATTTAATAATGGTCTATGATGTAGTGTATCTTTAAATAATTATATGTATCCCTTCTCTATAGGTTAAACAACCTCGTTAACTTCGTTCATCAGTGTATTTAATTGATTTAAATTAGAATAATTCTTTATTGAATTATCTTCCCAGAAAGATATATATTCTTATTTCTCATTCTGTGTAGTCTATGGTGGTTCTATATTATCATCATTAAATGAATGATATATAGATGAATTATAGTATAATTCAACATGAATCTGACTAACAATGTTGTGGAACTCATAGAAATTATAAAAAAACTCAAATATAAACTTCATGGATTAATTTTCATTTTATATATTGTTTTTTTTTCATTTATAAGGCTTCTTATAATAATTATATTTTCTCAATTTATCAATAATACGTAAATTTTTACATAATGAAATAATATAATAGGAATCTATCTCTAGATGTCCAAAAACTAGAAACATGAACATCATCCAATGAATCGCTTTCTTTTATCATTGGAATAATGTTATCTAGATGTTCTATATTCAAATGACTGTATATTTGTTTTTCTAGAATATATATATATTTTTTCAAAATATTGTTGGATTCAATTCTGTGATATTTTTACATCCACCATTGATATATTTTTTGTTTACTATTATTTTTATTCATCGGAATTTTCTATGAATTTAATATTTTCAATGACATTAATATAATATATTTTTCATAAACAATTCTTTTTTTGGAAAGTGGGACACCTTTCTATATAATGATGAGGTGGAGGCTAATTAATATATCATAACAATAATTTTACAACAAATTTTTTTCCTTTAATGTGTACATATCCTATCTAAATCATTAGTGGTTGTAGTATATAAATTAAAGATTTGAAATGTTCGAGGTTTTATCTTATCCAAATTCTCAAATTTTTCTTCCAGCATTACACATATAAAACTAAGAGTTTTTTTCATACTCAGAATTGATTTTTTATTTCACTACTATTGAATCATCACCTTTTACATAAAAAATTAATACATATTTACTTCATCAATTATGGTATAATAAATATCCATAATTATTTTGGCCATATATTTCAATTTCACTTCATTATAATCATTTAATTTTTATTTAAATTCATGTATCATCTAATTATTGATCTTAATCATATAATAATTATAGTTAATATATAATTTCTAGCTGTATTCATCCGCTATGATTTTATCACTCCTAATTTTTTGGAATTTTGCCTTAGGATTAATTTCCATGATAAGAGAGTTACATTTTTTAACATTACATGAAATCATTTTGAATGGATTAACCATCAATAATCATATGTGAATTTTCATCATCTAGTTCATTAATATACCCAAATATATGAGTAAAATATTAAAATAGAATGTTTTACAGATAAATATCAAGCTCATAATAGAGGTTTTCATTGTATTTTAAACATATAATATCATCACAACATCACCTATTATGAATAATCTAATTTCCTTCAACTATGTTTGATTATTTATTTTTTGAATTTATTTCAAATTGTTTAGCTCTTTCAATTTCCCAATTTTTATAGTCTTTATTGAAACTTCAAAATGAATAATAATTAGAGTTTAATTTATTTCCTCCATTAGAGGATTTACTCCTAAAATATGAATTTATTAATTTATTAATCCATATAAAATTATATTTGATATACAAAATAGATCCAATAATATGAATCATTTTCTTTGATACCATTTAAAATTCTATATAATATTACTTTAGGCACCTGATGATTTGGTTGATCATGTGTTACCTTTTTTTTAACAAATTAAAATATATCCTATAAATTTTTACCCCTATATGTAATTAAAAATCTATAATTAGATTTGTAATATGGAACTATTTTTATTTATAAAAAAAATTCATTCTTGTAAAGATGTCACAGCGATTTAAATATTTTAATAAGGTCAATTCAATGACCAACACCTCATCATAATTTTTTGTTATCCCCAATGATGGATTCTACACTATAATAAAATTTTAAATACAAGTGTTAGTCTTTTATAAACATACAATGTGTCTCGTAGTGTATAATATTTCATACATCCCAAATTAATTACTTCACTAAATTCTCACTATAGTCATAGTGTAACTCTTTGATCTCCCTACATATTATAATTCCCAAAGATGCAACGGTTTTGTGTCATTTATATTTAATGGGTTCATTTTAGACATATTTGTATTTTCATTACCAATTATATATGATAGATAGTTGTATCATATACCATCCATATAATAGGATCTCTGAACTCCTTGTGTTCTTCATGTGAAAACGGATCAAATTAATACCCACTCACAACTTAGATTTTCATGATTCGATTGAATCTAATGATCTAGATTTCTCTCCCAATATATTATTTTCTATAATATAATATATTTGTAGGTTATTCATACACTATAACTCTTAATACAAACAAATACTAGCATAAATTCTAGTGTTAGTATTTAATTTGTCTTCTAATTTCATTATCATCATACTTCATTTTACTAATATGATCACTAAATGTGGGTTTTAATATTATTCATCATTAAATTAATAACTATATAATAATAATAATTAATAATACATCAATATAGAATTTTTTTCAAAGAATTCATCAGAATATAAAACACTGATTCATCTCCTAGATCCTCACACTCACAAACACTCCCACACTAACTATCATTTCCCATTTATATACAGGTCACCAAGAATATATTTTTCCACATTATATAATTATAATATTGAATAAAATATTCCAGTTCCAATGATCCTCATCAGTTTTTTTAATATATTGTTCTTAGGTGTTTACCATTCATATCATTTCCTTTCTTATGAACAAACAACATTGATATGTCTTTATGTTTGAAATTGATATTTTTTCCTCATATAGTTTCCCCTTGTAGAATATATAGATTACTCTATCATTTTATTCTTATCTCATTTGACATTTCCTTCATCCATCAACATCTGTTATATATATCCTTCCATTAGGAAAAGATATCTATTTCACATCCAAGTTATTCTCTATATTACCTCTCAATTTAATCATAGATTAATATCACCACATTAAATATGATCATAGAACATAATATTTCATGATATATTGAATGGGGTGTATTAAACTATGTTGAAACATTAGAATATAAAAATATCATGAAAAAATAACAACAACATGGTCTACAGTGTTTTTATCTCTTTCTTTGTGGAACATCAATCCTAATTATGGTCCAATAGTCTGCCGAACACCCAAAATCCCATGTACATTAATCATAGACTTTATCATAAATCCAACATCACATTGACATTTTATATCACATTCTATTGAGATATTTTATTCACTGATGATTAATTTTAGAATTTTCATATTTATCTTCACTTTTATTATTGTAATATATTTTTACATTTTACCATTTGGAAATCAGAAAAAAATTAATAATGTTATCTCCTCATACTCCACTTAAGTAAATATTTCATAGAATTTTTTTTATAATCTCAAATAATATTATTATGATGTTTATATTAATAGTAAATAGATATATCCTTATTTAAATTTTATTTTCAAATACCTTATAATTACTATTATCGAAACACACATCATATTTTAAAAAATTGAAACCTTTACATTGCACCTAGTTTTTCATTGAGACCTTTACATGGGTCCTCATTTTTTTATTTTACATTATAACATAAATTATTCATTTATGATGTTCAGGTTTGTATTGATGACTGATAAATATATTTCTTTAAATTATTAATAATAAATTTTCTAGAAGAACTAGATACATTTACATAGTACTTTCTCTACGATGGCATTTAAATAGGTTCCATCCCAATTATTTAGATCTTCAATTCCCCAAGGTTTATTCATATTTTATTAATACTTATTTTTATAACCATAAATAATAATGCTATATAAATTATTATATTAGGAATAAAAAGAGTTAAACAAATGTTAAAATACATATCCATAGTCCCATAAATTAATTAAACCAAACAAAAGTATTAAATTTTGTTTTCCAAGTCGTATGATGTACATTAGAATACAAATTATTAGTAGATAAAAATATTTAAAAACATAATCCCTAATTATATTTTGAGTATATTTATTTAATGGACCTATCATTCTATCAATTCACTTTTATTGTGATTATTTTATAATAACAAAGTTCACATTAAATTTACCAAGATCACCTCTCAAATCAGGTTTTTCAATCCTTGGTGTGATATTGAAGTAAATGTGATCATATGACACAATAGTAAAAATAAATGTATTATAGAGAGTTTGTTTTATCCAATGAAAAAACATTACAAGTTTTAAAAAAATATTAATTCATCCCACATGATTTTATTGATTCCCAAATGTTATTTATTCAAGAATTTAGATCGTTGTCAAGTGGTTCATGTGATTATTTATCATATTCATCCACTTCTACCATTTCAAAAATAAAAATGTATCATTTTGACATTTTTTATACTAGAATATGGGAAACTATCTTATTAATGTACTAATTATACCTACAAAGGGTAAAGTCACCCCCTATTCTTGATTTCATAATGTATGAACTATTTCATATAGTTATTCTTTCACCATGAATATAGTTCTTAAAAATTGTAGTAGCATTGAAATTTTCTATTATTAAAAATTTAGTCCTTAACAATAAGGACTCTCTTTCCACATAATCCCCATATTATTTTAATTGAATCTTATAATGTATGTGACAAGAGTGTTATTAGTTCTTCTATATATACTAATAATAGGATCTATAAAATTGATATAGTCAAACTAGTTTCTTTTAACTTCTTCTTCTCGATATTCATATTTATATACTAAATTTATTTAATGAATATTATTTACTTAAATTTATATAATATAATCCCATGATCATTATAATTTTAAACATCAAAAAATATTTTTAATGAAAAACTCGTAATCTTAGATTTTCATATATTGTTATGTTTCCATTCTTATTAAATGTCTGATGACATGGAATCAATGTCATGTTATTTATAATTTTCCTAACCTTCTATAATTAATTTTTATCAAACAAACTATTACACATCATTCTTATACCACTTATGAAAACATTCATGAATATGTCTTACGTTGTCGATATTCCCTTTACAGTGTAACTCTATCATGGGTCTTATTTTTCTTCTATTAGTTATAAAATATCTAAAATCATGGATTATGTGAAAAAACATGATATTTATTATTTTTGAAATAATATTTATCCTTTAGATCTAATTATTATTAATATATTATTTCATATCATCTTATTGCAACATTATAATATGAATATAATGTGTCCAATTTCATTATTTAGAATATAATTCTTAATAACCTCAAAAAGTGTTGAAATCTACATAGATTATTATCATTGTACTGATAGTAATCCAACCATATAATGATCTTATCTCTATTATGAACTTCTTCTTCCTTTTTTATGAAATCTTGTACTCATCCATAAATCAACAAATCATCGATAAAATTTTTCTCAGAATAACTTTTATAATGTTATGTTTTGTTCCTCCTCATAGTGGAATTACAACATAATATTTTTTTGGAATGTTTTGTTACATTACCATGGTATTAACCAACTAAAATTTATGGAAAAATCATGAATAGAACATGGGAATTTGTATATTAATAAAAAAGCATGTAGAAATATAATATGATCTTCATAAACTCCCACATATATTGTGGGACCATAACATGAGTTTCCCCCCTATAATGTTGCAACATGAAATGTGAAATTCTATTTTGGAATGTAAAAATCATATAGAGAAGTGGTTGTTTGATAATGTATTTTTATAACTCAAAATCATGTGTATATTTTAATTACTAAATATTCCATGCAAAAAAATGTCCAACATTAGAATGGAATTATAGAGTGCTTGGGCTTATAATCCAAAGAGGAACTGTGGGCTTCCATTGAATTCCTTTGGTAGAGACCTTATAAATTATTCACAGCAATTATTCTACCACACACAATGCAATATCACTATTTCAACACTAAAAAATCGTCATTCTAGTGTCAAATAACACTGGTTCTATGAATTCCCATACAGATGAACTATTGAGGGTCATAACGTTAATCTTAATTAGCATTCACTATGTTATCTGGTTTCTCGTGTGTGTGGAAAAACATGAGAGAATTAATATTTCTTTCAAATATAGACTATAATAATATAGATATCTTGAAATAGATTATTTCACTCTTATATATACTATATGGAGACTAGTCATTTTTAGAAAATAAAATAAAAATTTCTAGACAGACACAGTACACACCTATGAAAAGAATTAGAAAACATAAAACAATTTTACAATAGATTTCTCATTAATATTATTTATAATGAAAAATTTCCTGAAAATACAAATATAACATAAAAAACATCTCATTGTATCTAATATTCCACGATCATTTTTCTTGATTTTGTAACACTATGATGGAACTCCATATATTTATCTCAAAATTTAATTATAGAGTTATAATGATCCACAATATTAAAACTCCATGATACTCAAAATCCACTCTCAAATTAAATTTCAACTAATTTCAATCATAAAATATTAATAAGTGGAATCTTAAGTTATCTATTCAAATAAGATATTTTACATGAAATAAAAATCATGGAATAACAAAAATAACATCATTTAGGTTTTCATGTGAATTAATATCTACATTTTAATATTATGGTATTCCATTAACATGTTATTAATGAGATGAAATTGATATATTCTTCTTTCAAGATTTTTCTTCATATTTTATTCACTTAATTTGAATTATCATATTTCATGAGAACAGTCATCATATCATCATTCATGGGTTCTTCAACCCACATCCATGCCACTATAAATTAACATATCCCAAAAAATCATCACCAAAATATATATTTTTATTTTAAAAGATATCTTTTAGGGTTAATGGTGGAAACTCAAATAATACACCAACACAAAAACCGAACCAATATTCCATAAAAATTTAAAATATACATATTCACACATTAACCATAACACCTCAAATCCCAATAAATATCATAAAACCATTAAATTGTAGATTAATCCAATTTGAATATTTAGCTCTATATAATTTATAGGTCAAGACACTATCCCTTTTTTGTATGGTTACTCTTTTATCAGATCGTCAAAGAGAAAATTCAACTTGACCAATGTTTGAAAAAATTCATCCAATTTTTTTTCTTTCATTCAAGCATGTTATAAAAACATTTACATACTTATTAAACCACCCCCTCAACTAGTTATCTTTTCCACAAAAAGTTCTCTATCAAATATTCTATTAGTATCACATATGTAGGAATTGATCATCATGGATTCTTCCAACATTTCTTCCGGAGAGTTAATAATTAGATCCCCCAACATGCAATTGTTTCTAATTCATAATAAATTTCCTTGTGTTTAACTTGTTAAATGATCTTGTCTTCAAGGTCTGATGAAATTAAGATTAATCCTTCCTCCATTTTATTTCTTCTCTTTGGTCAATATACACATATTTTTATCATGACTTCATATTTTCCCTTCCCTTTCCTATATATGGTAATTTCACTATTTTATCTCTCCCCTACACTATCTCCAGTGAAAAAAATAGCACATTCCTCATCCTCTTCGGACCCATAATCAATAATCTCCACATTGGGATTATCCAACTATGTAGAATCACCTTTCTATAGAGGGTAAACCTCTATTTACAACACTATAAATAAATTTACAAGATTGCTATTGTTTTCACACCATGTTAAACTACTTTTCCCTTGATTGTATGATTATTTCAGTATAGAAGACCCTGATAAGTAGTTTTATAGACATCCAATACACTATATTAACTATAGTATGGGATCATGTTGCTGTGATAGATGACTGCGAGTTCCCCCTCAGAACCCCCTCAACCAGCATTCTCCTGACATGAAATAATATTGGTACACAAATCCCGATTTAAAAAATAAATAATGTCCACGATCTTCAGCTAAGGATCAATGATTTTATCCTCCTTCTCAAAAATAGTTGAAAAGTACTTCTCAAAAATACCCTTCAATAACTCGCCAGGGATCATGAATAGCAGATCAAAATTTGGGGGGTTTCATAAATACTTCCTTTCAAACCTGCGTGGGATGACTATCCCCCACAGTATCTCGTGGGAGGTTCCCTAGATTTTCTTATAAAAAGATACCAACTTCATGACCAAGAAAAATGAACACAGAACCAAAAAATGCACATGATTCGTAACAAATATTCTACATCCATCGCAACTCACCTTCTATCTTGATGCTGATTCAATTTATTGGTCTCTTATATAAATTATCATCAATATAGATTATAACATCACATGATTTCACGGTAGGTATCCTCTTCAATAAATTAAACTAATTCACTATCTCACGTTATAAAAAAGTACTTATAGTGTAAATCATATAAAATAACATAGAGAACCCAAAAAATTATATAATGAATAATCAATGAAATATGTGACTTTCACTAGAAATTAAGAGCATATACAAATGAAATACTAACATGACCTTTGGAATTGTAATGTTACACTTTTAAATAGTAATTAAACTAAAAAAATCAAAACCCCTCCTAATAAATTATAAGAAAAATTTGGTAAACTTATTAGTGGTAAAATGATATAATTATATTATTGTTTAAGTAACTAGATGTTTAAAAAATAGTAATTAATTATTGATATTTTTATGAAACATAAATTTTCATTTACAATTTTATAATCATATTACTGATATAAAATTTAATTTCATTTATTAATATAATAATAAATTAAATTTTTTTAATTACGATAAAAATATAATTTTATATGACCATATATAATTTTTTAATGTGTTATAAAATCAGTTATAATTTTTAAACTGTTTATTTAGCAGATTGTGATTTTATATAAAAAATTATTCAACATATTTAGAATGATATTTCCTTAAAATGGAGTTCATTTTTGTATTCTATAGATTTAAAAAGGGTTAGGGTGAATTGTTTTGGATTTTTCTAAAATTGATGATTTATTTGTGCATAGTGATATACGAAAATTTACAATATAACCTAAATAAATGAATTACTTATTAATAGTTGATTTATAGATAATTTAATCCCATAATACCATACCATAATTCATTAATATAATATATGTATTGATAATATTCAATTTATTAATATTCTTTGGAAAAAAATGACGATATAATGAATAAAATAATGAAATCTCCCTCTCATCCACTATAATAACCACCCATCACCCCTTATTCTCCTAACTCCTACTAAGCATTGATCATTGAAAACGTTCAACCCAATACACATCCCATGAATCTCCCCACTACGTGGATCCTTTGAACCCACCAAAATGCAAATCATAAGATCACTTAAAAGGTTCTCAAGGATGATATTTATAGAGGTATATTCCTCATTCTTTTTAATTTATTTTTATTTCAATTTCATTTTTTTCTTACGTTCTTCTCATATACCCTTATCCAAGTAGAATTATAACTCCATTATAAAATATATACAAGATTATTTTTATGTTAATGGAATAATATGTCCTCATTTCTCTATCGCTGTCCATTTTACTAAAAATGAAAACATCATCTATGAGTAGTCGATTCACCACCATTGTAGATGATGATTGTTTATTTTCTGATTTTTCATTCATTTTTAGTCATAAAACCATTTTAATTAATAAAAATACTATTATATATAAATATATTATAACATATTAAATACTCTATAACATATATATATATATAATGATATAAATTAATAACAAAAAACTATATTGTGATGATCGAATAAATGCCAAAATAATCTAAAATATTAGATCTACTGTTTTATATAAGTGATTCATCATAATACTATATAACTGAATGAAATATATAAACATTATATATTATTTAATTTCAATAATCAAATATAATATCAATTATGGAGAACTACTATCATTTTACCTGATTTAATATACATATATACATGTAAAAAGATCGTGAAAACCATTGAAATTAACACTATCGAATGGTAAAATTGTACTTTATAAATCATAAAAAAATTCAATAAATAAACATATTAAAATAATAAAAAATAAAAAATATGTATGAAGGGTTGTGAATTAATTAATTAATTAAATTAATTTGATTAACTAGGATGTTACGATCAAGGGGATATCACATTCAGATATTAGGTAAGGGAGATGGTCTCAATTTCTATTCCACTGAGACATAATATGTATTATGCACCTAATAACATTTATGTGGTGAATATACACCCCCTTTGAGACAATTATTAATTTATCATTATATTTATAATAAATATCTATATTCTTCTATAACAGAAAATATTATTTCCTTTGATATATACCATTTTACATACATTGTTTATTTTGAAGGTTATTTAAACTAGGGAAGTTTTGATGAATTTTTATTCTATACTAAATATGGATATTGATAAGGCATATGTTTTTTTAATAAAATATATGAATGATGAATGGTTTGGATATGAAGTGACAGGTGGTTCCCATTATATCCCCATGATTCATCGACAAGTCTCACGAGACAAAATAGTTAGCGACTAACCCTTCAAGTTTGACACCAAACAGAGTTAGATAGATATCTACCCACATACATAAAAACAAATGATGAAATGATGGTTCTTGTTCTTGATAAATGACAAAAAAATAATATCATTTTATTTATTTATTATTCATGTATTACAATCCATGAGGTTTTCCCTATAATAAAATCTATGGATGCATTATTATTCACATTTTATTAAAGGAATGTGTTTTAAAGTAAATAATCACGTCATATTGA
Source organism: Viscum album (assembly GCA_963277665.1). Lineage (NCBI taxonomy): Eukaryota > Viridiplantae > Streptophyta > Magnoliopsida > Santalales > Viscaceae > Viscum > Viscum album. Next base: position 846,884,987 of record OY728164.1, on the reverse strand, counting down.
ATGAGAATATAATTTTTGTAATTAAAATATTATTCATTCATGCATCACCTTTAAGTTACCCTTACTATTAATTTTATCTCACCCTTATATTTATTTACAAACCCATGTTCTTGATGATGATATCATCGAGTTTGTGAAAAGTATGTTATTATTATTTTTTATAATTTAATATCATTCTTTGGTGATTTGGTATATCATATCTATGAAATTGTAATAAAATGACCACTAAATATAGGATATAGGGGCCAGTGCTGTTACAGTTGGTATCATATCAAATTTACATGTGACCATGGGAGCTATATTTTGAAAACATAGTTTAGGGAACATATCCATAAGGTAGAAATTGATGATATAAATAGAATAAAATAAAATAATTTTGTTAAGGTAGATATTGTGGGGGTATTACTCAAAATATATCCTTGTGTCAATGTTGGTTAGAGTAGATTACTAAAGAGGGGTGGGTGAATTGATTACCTATAAAAATTTCTGTAAAAATTATTTCTAAAGCTGTTTCCACAAAATTATATAAATCCTAGTTAATCAAGAATAAACTATTATAAGTGTTTGGATTTATAAATAACTTCATGTAATATTGATTAGTTCTCAGTAATCTCTATATTAGTTATTAATATTACTTTTGACGTTTTTATTATAAGATAATACAATTATTACTTCTTTCCAATACTAACTATCAAAGTGAATTTGGTGACTTCCAAGTTATAAAAAAGGTAGTAAAAAAGAGAAGAATAAATTAAGATGCCCAACAGATATGAAACAAGTATTTCAATTAAAAAAACAAGACCTAATCCACTCTACATGGTGATCAGCTTCCACTAAGTAGTATATTTAAATAAACGTGATCCACACCATGGACCAGGGTTAAACAATAATACACAGAACAATCAAGGCCACTCAAGGACCTCTTCTATAGTTCTTCATGGGTAAAAATAACAAAGCCAAATATGGACCACTTCCACAGTTCTCCATGGTTATATACAAGTGTAAATATTTGTTTGAGTAAGGATATCATGTATCCTTTAGTTTGATGCATGAGGAAGAGTTTTTTATATATAGAAACACACACTGCTCGAAAGTTAAAAAATGATTCACAACAGATCGGAAATATTTAGAATGGTTTATAAATGCTCTGAGTGTTAATATTTAATGCTCTGGACAGATGCGTAGCTCAAGTCCTCTTCTGAAAAAATAGAGTGTTGTAAGGTTGAAAACGTGGTGTGTGTTCTTCATGACGTTTGACAGTGATAATATGTCCTCGATTACTAGTTTTAAATATGATTCGTGTGTTATTAGGCAGTTTCGAGTTTCTTGCAATAGGCCTTTATTTAAAAAATTTATCTATTTGTGTTCTTCATTATGGATCCCATGCCCATTTGGTTTTTTTATTTCGTCTCTTATTTTTTGGTGGAACATTACTTTTATCTTGAAGTGCATGTGTTGAGGCCGACATGTTGTATGTATTATGTACCTCATACCTCGTACTATTAGATGATGTTTCTACAGAGAAACAGTAATTATGTCAGTGCTATAAAATATTCAAATATTACTGATAGAAATTAAATATAAAAACAAGAAAAAATATTTGGAAACGGTGTCACAGTATGTCATGGAAAACGGTGTCTCTTTTACACGGTGTTTGGATTGGTCGTGACATATTCTTGTTCACGGTGTCTCAGGGTTATGGTTTCTCAAGGTTATAGTGTTTCATTGTTATGGTGTCTCAAGGATACGGTGTCTCAAGGATACGATGTCTCATAGTCACATTGTCTTCTTCATGGTGTCTAATTATTCAATGTGTTTGATTGTTCATGGTGTCTGATTGTCATGATGTCTGATTTATGGTCCCGGATTTACGGTGTCTTCTTCACGGTGTCTGCTTCACAGTGTCTGCTTCACAGTGTCTCGAAGACATGGTTTCTGGTTTATCTTGCCAGATATACATAACCAGTGGCCGACTCACGGTGTCTCAGACACTTTAAAATAACAATATTTAGTATTAAAAAATGAATATCATAGAATGGATTAGACTTCTTCATTTTTTGAATAAGGTATTTCAAAATTAAAACAAGGATATTATAAAGTAATTAAACTAAATGTAGATAAATTATGATATTGAATGGATATTCATAAATCATGAGAATAATTAACAAATAATACACAAGATTTCTTATAAATTACAGATTTAATTTTGTTGAATAGGATTTGTGATCATGAAAACATGATTATTACATGAGGAGTACAATAATCTCCCCATTTATGATGATCAAAAATCTTATAGATTTAAATCGTAATTTTGATTCAACCACAGATATTGATATAAATTTCTGACATAGAGAGATTAATGTCTAACATATATAGATATCTCCCCCTTTTGGGATTATGAAAAAGATAAAATAAGAGAAGTCATGAAAAGTGCTCAAGTCCTTAAATAATAGATGTTTTAGTACAAATAGAAAGAAGATAAACAGCTTCAATATCATTCATATCAAATAAGAGTAATCACTATTGTTTTTCTGGGCTTTCCTTCTCTTTTCCTTTATTAGTAGTAGCATAAGAGGAAGCCATAGGAGCAGATGTCGAGTTATAAGAAGGGAGTGAGGTGGTTGACAGAGTGGGTAAAGGTATACCTTCAAAACTCAATGGATCTCGAGTAGGAATAGTTTAAGATCAAGGATTATTTTGATTAGGGATCATAGGCATGATCTGACTTAGTGCTTGGATAACAGACATAGTAGTAGAGGATAGGGAAGAGGTCAATGCAGGCAACCCGGGTGTTAGAGGTGCAGCCGTAGGAGAAACAATGGATGTACACTTTGAAATAAGGTAAAGCCTCAAAAGCTTTATGAAATCTACAATGATCTATCCTCCATACTGCATAGCATTCTCAAAATCATCCTTTTTTCCATAAACATATCCTACAATAAAGTAAACGCTATGGGATTTTGGACTTGGCCCTTGAATGATTGAGTAAACAGAGGAAACCACATATTTTTTACAAGATACATGAAATTATTTGTCATATCACTCTTTGAGAAGATTAAATTGAATTATAAATCCACTTTCATGGAATTATCTTGTGGAGAATCATTAGAAATATATTAGAGTATTTGGACTAGTTAGAGAACTAGGTCAGTAATATTGATAACATTAGAGAGAGAAGCTGAGTTGAAACCACCAAGTATAGTCTGAAGCTCTTCTTTGACCACTTTTCTAAGAATATCAAAAACAAAAGAGGTTTTAAGGGATTGAATAGAGGCTTTAGAAGCATTGATTATGGTGGTGAGATATTTTAGTTGATTCACCAATTTCTGAATACACCGAGAATGTTTATAAGTCAGATTGTTAATGTTAAAAACAAGATCCCTCATCTCCATAACAGTCTGTTTGTTCCTTTCAGTGACCATTTCATCTAGTGATGATAAATAAGGTTCACTATGAGACACAAAAACCTATGGGGTTTGAGGAACAGTAGGTGATACAGGAGGAGAAACATTCTCTGATATCTTATGCATCTCCTTTTGCATTTTATCAATCATACCTCTCAGAGTTTTCACATCAGCACGAATCAGCCTGTTCTCAACCCTTACATCCTGGATCTCATGGAGCATTTTGGTTTGTATTTTCCAAATAAAATTCTCCAACAAAAATGAGGCATCTCTCTCACATAGATGTGTCACAAGATCAGGATGGGAATTCAGTACATTTTCTACACTAAAGAAAAGGGTAGCATAAAATTACTTTAGATCATATTTAGTCACAAAGGATGGTTGTTCTGATGATGGTTCATAAATAGGGATTGATATAGTTTCATGTTTCTTTACTAAGGCAATATTATTGACTAATTTCAACTGGAACAAAGAGGAAAAGTCAAGGAATTTTGTTTGGACTTTCTGAGAGTCATCCACATCATAGAAATTGGGGAACTTATATATAGTGGCTGGAGGATTTGAATCAATCAGATTTGGTACATCAGCAAATTCTAGACTTGGGGATTTCTCACCCTCAATATTTTCATCCTTATTAGGACTAAGAGACATAGGGTCTTGATATAATTCTACAAAATCATCTCATAGTTCTTATCTCATTTCCTGCCTATCCAGCTGAAATGCCTACCATATCCTTTCTGCAGCTAAAGAAATGACCTCAGGAAAAGATTGTTCCACTGAGAGTTTATCAAGATCACATTATTGAATAACAGGTAATTATTCCCATGTTGGTTGTCCCATGGCATTATTTTCAGTTACATTGGCAATAGATTTTATTTTAGTCTCGGGTTGACCATCCAGAGTAACAACTTCTATATGTGTATAGACTTCTTTTTCACTTACCACAAGAAGGATTGGAGTACTATCTTCCTCAATAGAAATAGTTTCCCTATGGGCCACAACAGCCACTTCTTCTTCTTTAACATAATATTCATCAAACTCATCTAGTTCCAAACCAAGAGGATAAATATCTTTTGGTCTTAAGGGAAGTTCCATTGGATTTAATTTCTTATAGTTTTTGTCATTGTCTTCCCCCAATTCCTTTTTCCAAGGACTCCAATTTATATTCATTCTTTTAATAATGTATTTTAAAATGAATAATTCACAGTAATTAATTACTACATCGTTAGGTCCAACCATACCTCTGGAATGAAGCATGGCTGAGATAAGATGAGAGTAAAATAGGGAAGTTGACTTGGATGTGGCTTTGATCTGCTCCCACAAATGGTGTATGATACACATTTACATGTTAATCATATGCAAAATTTTCATTAGGTGGATCAGAAACACATACTGATATTCAAAATAGAAATATTGAATTTTCTAGGGCTAACCAGAATCTATATAAACTTAAACAGAATTCTTGATTCTATATCTAGTATAGAAGAAACATCTCTCCTCTTGGTGCCATTTCTAGTTAAGGCTTTTCAAAGCATCCTCTAAATTAATGAATTCGGTTGAATGTGTGAGTCCCCTCTAATAATCCTCCAAGATGCTTTTATGAGCCTTCATAATGAATGTAGCCTATAACCTCAATGAAAATGATCATTTCTACCCATTGATATATCTTCTCATGACATAACTATGAAAATAATAAAATGGAGACATTACATACTGATAAAACTGATCCACTAAATTTGAATAGATATGTCTATCTTCCTTAGAAATCCACTCTATCCAGCCTTGTTCATTTAAAACGTTTAGAACCATAGACTTACATGAATGATTCCATTTAGGGAAAACATATTTTTCATAAAAAAATAACTCAGTTTACCATATTTGGGTTTAAAGGACCTTCAGGTGTGAGCTTAGGTGTGATTTTATTCTTCTTTGTGCTAAATTTCTCAGGAGTCGACGATGAAGGGTTCTATATCTTGGGCATCTACTGAAGGTTCAAGAGAGAGAGAAAAGGGTTTCAGGGTTAAAGAAGGATTCAAAATGTTTGAATATAAGAAATCCTGAGTGAGGAATCTAGTCATTTTTTCTTTCTTTTGTAATTTATGTATACCAAACATCATAAAAGTAGAAGCATGATGAATTAAAGAGGGGAAAAGAATAATCTCCGTGATACATGTTTTTACATTGTAAATAAATAATCATATAGAATTTTTATGGTGAGACCATGTTTATGTGTTATAGTGAGACAGTGATTATGAACATTACGGTGAGACATTTATTTTCATACAGTAATCACGAAACTGTAACTGTGAGACTGTAAACATGAAACAGTAAGATATAAAATAGTAAAACATGAAACAGTAAGATATTGAATAAGTAATACCTGAAATAATAAGATATCTATTTGAGGTTTATCATTCCTAGTTTAGGTATGATGTAGTATATTCTCTCAGAATTTGGAGTTTTGGTGAATATATCATCAAAAAGATACTTTGTACCAATGAATTCTAAAGTTATTTCACATTTTTGATAATGATCTCTCAAAAAATTGATGTTTTACATCAATATGCATTTTCCTATAAAGTGAAAAATTATTTTTAGATATGTTAATAGCACTTGTGTTGTTGCATTTTATAGGTTCATGCCTGAATAGATATACATAATCTTGTAATGCACGTTTGATCCACCAAAATTGTCCTCAACTATTACCAGTAGCTATGTGTTAATCTTCTGTAGTTGATAATGCCACAAAACTTTTTTTCTAACTACACCATGATATTAGTGACTTGACTAAAAAGTGACATGTTTTAGATTTCTTTTCCTATCTATCTTAAATCCACTGAAGATAGCATCAGAATAACTCTCTAATTCAAATGATTGTCCTCTAGGATAGAACAGACCAAGATTGGGTGTATTCTTGAGGTATTTTAAAATTCTCTTCATAATATTTAAATGACACTCTTTAGAATTTTCAGGAAAATGATCAAACATACACACACTAAACATAATGTTAAGATGAATAACTGTTATGTGAAGTAAAATTCAAATCATTCTTCTATAAGTTGTCTGATCAACAAATTTTCCATCCTCATATATATCCAACATACAAGTGGTAATCATGGGAGTGTCACTAATTTTTTTGTTATCCAGTCAATAATGTTATAGAATATCTCAATTATATTTTCTTTGAGTTTAAATAATTCCATCATTATTTTGAAATATTTGAAATCCAAGAAAGAATTTTAGATCACCCATTAAAATAATTTTAAATTCATTTATCATCATTTTAGAAAAATCAACACATAAATAATTTCTTGAAAATCCAAATATATTGTCATCTACATCGATTTTAACAACTAAAACATCCTTAGAAATGCATTTTATAAACATGGTTGGATCAGATATTCCTTTTGTAAAACCACTGGAAAAAAGAAATGTACTTAACCTATCAAACCAAGCTCTTGAAGCCTATTTCAAACCAAATAATGCATGTTATAATTTGAAGACATGATTTGGAAAATGAGGGTTTATAAATCCAGGGGTTGTTCAAAAAAACATCATCAAATATATTCGCATTTAAGAATGAACTCTTAACATCCATTTGAAGTAGATTGAAATTCAGATGTGCATCATAAGAAAGAAAGATTTTGATAGCCTCAATTCCATATACTGGTGAAAATGTCTCTTCATAATCAATTCCATCTTCTTGACTGTAGCCTTCTGAAACTAATCTAGCCTTTTTTCTAACTATGTTACCATCTTCATATACCTTTTTTATGAACACCCATTTAGTGCCTATGGTGAATGTGTCTTTTGGTCTTTCAACATGTTTCCAAACATTGTTTCCATCATACTGATTAAGTTTTTATTGCATAGACATCACCCAAAATTCACCATTGATAGAATCATTAATTTTTTTAGGTTCATCTGGTGACAAAAATACATGGTGTTTGACATGATTTCTAAGACAAACTCTAGTTTGAGTTCCTTTTTCTTGGTATACTACAACAACAACTGAGAGATGGTTCTTAAGAGTTATAATAGCTCTAGAAAATGATGTATTAGTGATTTTAGGTTCATCAACAGGTTCAGGTTCACTATGACTTGTTTCTATGGAATTTATAGAAGTAAAATTTTTCACATATTCTTTCACCGAATGGTTTGAGGATTTTGGATTAATGTTCAAATTTGATGCATCATCCTCTAGGTTCTATAGATTGGTATTAGGCTCATGTGGATCTATTTAATCAAATATGACTTGAATAGTTTCTTCTACACATTTATTTATTTATTTTTGAACACTATATATGCTTTACTAGACAAGTAATATCCTAAAAAGATACCTTCATCACTTTTGGATGCAAATTCGTCCGGATTGTCCTTAGTATTAATAATATAGACTTTACGTCCAAAAACAGTAAATTAGTTAACCATGGTTTTCTATTGTTACGAAACTAATAAGGAATCCTTTTAAGAATAGGTCATATCAATACTCTATTGATTATGTAGAATCCTTTATTGAAAGCTTCAACCCAAAAATAAATAGGTAGGTCATATTCCCTGAGCATTGTTCTAGAAATTTCATACAGGGTTCTATTTCTTCTATCTACAACTCCATTTTGTTTAGGTGTTCTAGGGGTAGAGATACTATTATTATAAATATTTTGTTAGAAAACGGATTCAAACTCTTTATTTTCAAACTCATGGCCATCATCACTTCTTCAGGATTTAATTCTAAGTCCACATTGATTTTTTAAAAACATGGCATCTTTAGTAAAATAAAATCATTCTTGACTATTGTGTACCATAAAGAAGGTCCAAGTATATCTAAATATCCATCTACATGAACATAAACATAGTGCTTCCACTAAAAACTTGAAACTCTTGATGTTCCAAACAAATCCATGTGAACCAGTTCGAGAGGCTGAGAAGTTAACACTTCATTCTTTGGTTTGAAGGAAACATTCAGTTGTTTTCCATTTTCATAGGTATTACACACTTTGTTATCCTGAAACTCATGTTTGGGTAGGTCGTTAACTATGATTTTTCTAGTTACCATTATAAGGGAATGAATTTTATAGTGTCCTAGTCTCCTAGGATAGAGCCAAGAATATTTATGAAATACACTTAAGCATGAAGCATTTTGAGAGGCTAACGAATCTAAGTTAATAGAGTAGAAATTTTCATTTCTTAATGCATAAAATACTAACTCATCTTTAGAATTAATGATATTGAATGAATCATTTTTAAATCTAACATGAAATCCATCATAATATAATTGTGAGATAATAAGTAGATCATATTTTAATCAATCAACAAACTGTACTTTAGAAATTCATACTGAATTAGAGCTGCCGACATGGACGAGGCCAATAATATTTCCTTTTTCATTGTAACCAAATGTGACATGTACTCCATATATTTTGATTTTGTTCTTGATGAATGAGTAATCTCCTATCATGTGTCTGAAATATTTACTGTCCATGTACCACATACATTTACAAGAGCTCTTTAAGAATCTTTCCTACAAAAATGATTGAGAAAAAACTTGTTTTAGTACCTATACTTTTTTGGGACCAATAATATTAGTAATAATTGTTTTATGAACTCATATATGCCTCATAGGTTTCATATAATCATTAAGTAATGTATTTGAAAAATATAAAATATTTAGTCCTGAAAATCATGAAACAATAGAATATGTATCATGAATTTAATTAGTATATTTGTGTCTAGAACTAGGAGTAAAACTGTATATCCTAGATTTAGAGAAAAAATCATTCTTCCAAGGTTTCTTTTACTAGGTTGATAACCAATGACTGTGTTGAATTTAGGGGAAAATTGTTTTCCTTTCATTTGGGAAAGAGTATTTTTCCCATTAGTAAACTTTTCTAGGTCATTCATCAATTTATCATTAGACCTTTTTAATTCATTGTTCTATTTGAGCAGTTGAGAATTTTTTTTCCTTTTCAGTTGTGAGTTCAGATTTAATAGTCATAGTAAAAGCATGTTGTTTCATCAATGATTTATAATTTCCTTTTAGTTCATTTCGTGTTTCTTCACGAATGTTACAGTATTCAAACATTTCTTTATTAGTCATATTTTAAGAGTCACTTTAATCTCTAGAATAGTAGGAATTAAGTTCAAGAGAATCTAGTGTTTCCTCAGTTGTTTTTGTCATAAAACACATATTTTCCTTTTTTTCCTGTTCATCATTTGAATTTTCTGAGTCACTTGATCCATCCATAGAAGCACTGCAGGTTTCTTTTATTTCCTTTTTATACTTTCAATCTTTTTCCTCATATTTCTTTTTTGTACTTGTGCTTTGGATAATCAGCCTTGATATGTACTATGTTCTTACACTCTTAGTATAAAATTTCATCAATCTTGTCACATCTTTTCTAGTCCTTCTTCAAAATTTATTTTTCATCATATTTTTCCTTGATGTTAGGATTTCTGATAAAGTTATTCTTCTTGTAGAATCTCTAGAATTGTCTAGTTAATTGATTCATCTTCTCATCAATGTCGGGTGATGACTTTTCCCTTGTGGAGCTTTCTACAGAGGGTTACAGTTTCCCTTTTTCTTTGTGTTTAGAGGTCTTGGTCTTGAATACAACAAATTTTGTTTGGTTCATCCTCATCTTCCCTATTGACTTTCAACTCTTCCTCATACATCATCAGTTTCCCAATGAGTTCTCTTACAAGTAGCTTTCTGATGTCGCATGATTCTATAATAGAGATAGAGGTTCCCCTCCATCTGCCTAGAAGACATAATATAAGCCTCATGTTTTGTTCCGTGGAAGTGACTTCTCATCCAAGAGAAATCATTCTATTCACAATCACATTTAACCTAAGATAAATGTTATAAATAAGCTCATTGGATTTCATTTTAAAATTATCATATTTAATAGTATATGTATTAAGTCTTATTTCTATTACACCATATGTTCCTTCATGTGAGACAAACAGTATAAGGAACCGGCCTTAGAACATCACATAATATTGAGTTATTTCAAGAATACCCAATGAGGATCTTTTCAGGTTTAGATTTTTATAAAATTAGAACATAACTATTAAACTTCCATGATTACAATGTAGACAAATCTACTCAAATTCTATTATTTCACAAAAAAAATAAACTCTTGAACAAAAGAGTCATGTATAGTTCCGTGTTTTAGACATCATGTAATTTCCCTGATCCCAACCTTGACTCTAATCCACTTTATTTCATGTGAAAAAAAACATTTCAAAAACATGGGATGAGCATAAAAAGCTTAGTAAGGGTTATAAAACAAGGAAAGAAAACATTAGTCCATGTATATATAAGAATCAATGATATAATACTTTACACATAAAACATTTGCACTTGAACATACAACTTGAAATCATAATGATTATGAATAACTCATAGAAATCATAACACTTAATGTTAACTTGAGGCATTCATAACATTTGTACGTAGGGATTAACCCTCAAGGTTATGTTTATAATACCCATCACGGCATATTCCCTAAATCTCTTTAGAGAAACCATAGAATTTAACTCCATCGTGTTACCCAATGCATTTTAGATCTATCATGGGCTCACCCACAATTAGTTTATCATGGAACCCCCCCGTCTTCATAAACAATGCCCATGAACCATAACATAATCGTATCACATAAAACATGCATAAAGGAAACCTATAATTTCTACATTTCAATAACAAGGTATCAATACAACACATTCATATAATCGAAACATTATCAAAACCATTTTCAATATCAAAATAAAATAAAAGTAAAACATGGTATTTATTTTTCATTTAAAAAAAGTTATGGCTTGTAGAGGAATCCGAAACATAAATAATGGTCACAGCAGTGGAGAAGTTGTTGTCGGCGCATACATAAGACAAAAACATTCCCTGTTGTCGTTTAGTAAAATTCTTTGTATAAAAAGATTAATTTTGAATAAAAGTAAAATTAAAAGGGGATTATACGCCGTATAAAATAAATTTGTGTATCGAAAATACACCTCAATGAAAGGATATTGAGACGAAGTCCCTTACAATGTTTGTATCCTTAGATTAATGATAAATCAATTGCATACTTTTGTGTCAAAAATAAGAATAAACACAATATAAGTGGATATTATGTATAAATAAATCATAGTAATTCAAACATATTTATATAATTACATATTCATGGAGTACAAGTTTAACCCAAAGAATTTATATTGAGTTAAGAAGTTCCCTTGCAACCATTCGACAGCCTAATGACTTCACATTAAAATTCCAAACATGAGTTTATGAGATAAAAAATGGTATCTCATCACATGGACATAAAATTTACATGAATAAGGATATAGAAGAAGTTATCCCAACATAATAAGATGTATATTAAAAGACATAACAGAATAATTATTTTAAAAAGAGGTGGGTGAATGGTTCCCTTACCGAATTGGGTAACTTCTGAAATGTACACCACATGAAAGAACGGTAAATAATGAAGATGCAAATAAAAATAAATTAAATTATATTACACAAATAATACAATAATTTGAAGAATATACACCAAAAAAAGTAAATATTGGAAAATGTAGCATGAATCTCTCGGGAACAAAAAGTGAGATAAAAACTCATTACCTCGTGGTAATCAATCGAGTCGTACGACCAAAAGATAATAAGAACCAAATGAATCACAAAATACCATGAATATTATGATAATATATATATCAAATTTTTGTAAAAAATACACCACATTCAATAAATAATTGGCTCACAATAGAAATATCACAGAATTAATAGTGAGATAAGAAATCCCTTACAAAAATTCAGCATCCTAACAGCGCCACTTAAAATTTACAAAAAAGGATTGATGAGATCAAATAGGTACTATCATAAAATGAAAATAAAAATTATATTAAGAGGAATATAAAATAAAATCCCCCATCATAATAAAGTGGAGCTTAAAAGGAATGACATAAAAGAGAGTACTTTAAAAAAGAGAGAGGTAGGATCCATTACCTCAAGTCTAACTTTTCTTGTTTGTTTCTTTATATTCATGAATAATAAACCATGTTCAATTTACAATTGCTTAAGTACCTCCTTTAAATTTTATTATTCCATTAATATCACATATATAATGTTATAATAATTAATTAATTATGTGAGTTCATATCAGACATTTTTGTCGATGTTCGGTATATGAGTAAAAATGAACTTTTTTGAAAAGAATTGTTGATGTAGTTATAATTACTCCATATCCAGAATAGTATTCATGATTTAAATATCATATATATCCAGTATATTTTAATTTTATACTATTCCATAACATTTTGAGATAAAAAAATGAAATGCACCGTCGATAGAGACGGTAGGCCGTACGTAGGCATTAACACTACATTCATTTCTTTGTCGTATTAATGGAATTAAAAATAAATGAGATATATATATATATATGTTAATTACTGAATGATATTAATAAAATTTATGTAATATATATCATATATATCCATAATATATAAGTACTTAAAATAGTACTTAAAATTTGGAGATAAGAAATGAAATGTACCGTTCATGGAGGCGGTAAGCCGTACATACGCATGAACGCTACTTTCATTTCTATTTCATACTTTAATGGAATGAAAACATAATGATACATATTCATATTATAATTAAAGTATAATATAATATATAATATCATTAACTACATCCTTTACACATCCCACATATGGCATTAATGATTCAAATTGCTTGGAGGGGGCAGTAGTCCACACTTCATAAAATGACATTATCGCGTTTACCCATTATGGAAACCATAAAGGTATGAAATAAATGAAAAATACAAAAGCTTAAAGAAAACATAAAAATAATATATATATCATATATAAATATAGTTATATCTTAATGGCTGCCATGAGAGGTGTTAAAAGAAGATTGATCAATCATCATTTCGTGAGGTAGTAATTCGCCACCCACAGAAACAATATGTTTTTTATCCATTATATGGAGGTGCGTGTAAGAGTATCAAGAATAATTCTCATAAAAACATCATATTATATTGGAGATAATTTTTTTGTTACAAAAAAAAGGAATAAAAAAATTTCAGTGGGTTGGAGAAGCAAAATAAAAAAAAACAACATAAGAGAAGACATTACCTTTAAATTGGGAAACTCTTTTTGATTTGTGCCCAATGGCAGCCTTGGAAATACTTCTGCCCAATGTGAGGATTATAAGAGTACGAGAGGGATGTGGGGGGACAATACGAGTAGATTTTGGATGAACCATGGGTCTGAGAGGTGTGGCTAAGCGGGTAGAAGTGGGGGCCTTTTATAAGAGGGAGGAGGGTCACTTTTGGAAAGTCTTGGAAAGTTACGTTCTTATAAAATGAGTTTTGGATTTCAAAAGTCCCAAAAAAATATATTTCTAGGATAAGGTGATAGTGGTTCTATATACACACATACAATAGGTTTTTGGCAAGTGAATGTCTTATATTTTACATTATCGTTTCATTTTATTTAAATCGTTCATTAATGAGGTAATCACTACATCATCATGGTGTCATAAATAAATTTATTTATATAATGTCTAAAAATTATAAAAAAATACCATGATGTAGGAAATATTATTATATTTCCAATGAATATTTATAGTGTAATAGATCATTTATTTAGAGAAAATAAATATTGTTTTACTTAGGTGTTATATACTGTAGTTTTATTTTCTATTCTTTAAAAAATAAATTGATAAAATGTCACTATCACCCAAAAATGTTTACATGGGGTCACAAGGTTGGGAGAAGGCATACCATAGTTGTCCATGAAACCACCAATAGCATTGAGACACATTTTTGGGTCATTTTGTATTTTAATGATAATAATTTATTACCCTTAACTACCCAATTACTAATTAAACACGATAATTAATGATAATTATCGCAGTTACTATTCATAATGTCCAAAAACAAAAGAGTCTTAATTAAATAATTTGGACCTTCTGATTCCAAATATGAAATCCATTTTATCAAATTATGAACAAATAAATTTTAGTAATTAATTTAAAATAATTCATGTTGTCAAAACCAAAGACGGGTTTTTAAGATGTAAAATCTATCAATAGATTGATTTGTTTTTACATCCAATATAAAAGTAAACTTTCATCCAATTACAAACATTTTATTAAATGATAATAAAAAAAATTAAATTACACCTTAAAACCAATTAAAATAACAATATAACTATATAAATAAATTGGATGAAAAGGTAGTTTTGAATTAAAATGTAGTATTTTTCACTATTCATTTAAAATGAACATTTGTCAGAAAAATACCAAAAATTCACCCTATGATATATTTGGTATTCAAAATTCAAAAATGATATCAATTTTTCAAAATTAAAAAAAATTCAATTTCATTAAATAAATTTATAATAAATTTCCGTTGTCAAAACAAATAGTATGTATTTAAGAAATAATATCTTTTAAAAGATTGACGCTTGCTTATGTCCAATTTCAAAGTGAAATTAAATCAAATTACCACCATTGGATTATATGGTAAAAATATATTTTAATTATACTTTAAATCCAATTAAAAATATTATCTATCAATATAAATAAATTAGATTAAATGTAGGTTTTGAATTAAAATACCGTATTTTTCAGTAATAATGATCTTTATCAAAAAATAACAAAAATTTACACAATGTAAATATTGATGTCTTGATTCTAACGAAAAATATTATTTTGTCAAATATAACATATAAATGTGAAAAAATGTGGATTTAAAAAGGGTTCTCAATCAAAAGGCGGTTAATCGTCCTTTTAAAGAATATTAGAATATGTATTCTTAAAATTGGATTCATTTTCATATCAAGCCTATAAAATTTATTATATAAATGAAAAATATTTAACAAACATATTTAATCACTTTTCATATAGTTCTATTCATTCCTGCCATTACACTGGCTAGGAGTTTACTACCATTTACAATAATATTATAATATTATTAGTGTGCGTCATAAAATTTCAAAGAAACTCGTTGTTGCGTATTGGGTACGACATCGATCATATCATCCCCTTCAAATGAATATTAATAATTTATTAGCAAATATCAAGAAATATTAAAATGTAATATTATTTATATAATTGGGATGTTATATCATTCCCCCTTTTGCTAATTGCGTCCTCGCAATTTTTAAATTGTGCTCGGAAACTTCATTGGAAGCCCCACATTGGAAAAGGAGTCAATTAAACTATCACTTTATAAGGAAGAAAGAAGTTTACAAAGGTTACGTGAAATAATCCACACTATGATTACATGAAAACATGAATGTGGAGGAGAAAAAAACCATCAAATTCTGATGGAGAGTGATAGAAAACATGTTTAAGAGAAAGTTAACTACCAGAAAATCACAAACATGTGATGGGTTAACAGTATTTGATTCCCAAGTTAGAAATGTTAATATACAATGTTTTTTTAAGTTACATTTCATTGAAGAATTTATTTATGATATTAACTAAAACATAAGGAAGAATACTTTTCATTTAGGCTTTCAACTTTTACTAAATATCTAACAAAAATTCATATTTTCTCCAAACAATGAGTATTTAGGATGACTTTTTCATGTTAAGATCGCATTAAAAAAACATTGGAGAATCACCTAAACAAAAAAGCGAACTATGTATTTTCCATGTCTTTGGACCTTAACCAAAACCCAAAATTTTAGTACAAGATCATTTAATCTCCAAAAAGTCTAATCTTTTACCAAGAAGAAAACTACTCTTAATCTCCAAAATTTTTCCAACAAAACCATTAGTTCATCAAAGACCAATCAATAATAAGTTATCAATAAAATTCTTTAAAGTAATCCAAACTATGATTGAAACCCAAATCCCTAAAGGATTTAATCTCATAGTCTTCCAAGGTAAATATTTACATTTATCTCCAAATAACATCTGTTGCTCTTAACATCTCATATTGAAATGTAATTAACATAATCACATATCGTCCATGATCTGTCAATCAATTCCATAGATAACCCAAAATATATATATTCATGATTCATAAAATCATTTATCTAAAAATAAAATTTCATACTAACTAGGGACTTCACATAGTTCAGTAGTAGGTTATAAATACAAGTCTCACTTTGGGTGTGGGTTTGATTCCCACAACATTGTCCGACGTGACAGGTTGTCACACGGTCTGCATGTTGTCATTTTTCCAAAATTAAATAATTCTTAAAACATTCCCCCAAAGAGAAAAAATCTTCAAAAATAACTATAACATAATTTAACCTCAAATTTATCTCATGCATTTCATTTTCCATCATAACATATAGAAACCCATAATTACCTCAAAAGTAAGGATCATCTAAAACCAAATGGTTATCTTTATAATTATTAAATGAACTTCCACATAGATCTGGTTTTCTTATATATGATGCCTTAGAGAACTCACTAAGGTTCAAGTGGTTAATGATGAATCCTGATAGTTTTTTTGAATAACCACAATATTTTTCATTGAATCACCCATTTCATCCAGTCTCTTAATCAGAGAACCACCTCAGTTTCCTTCAAACCCATTATCACTTTCGTTCCTACTAGATAAATCCTTTTAATAAACAAAAAATTATAGTGTGATTATATCAACAAAATCATCATGTACTAATGAGGAAGATAAACACTAAGATGTACTTACTCATTTACATTATCATAAAACTATGACTCTTTCTGAAATCCTAACCATTATGGTAATGTCACTTATTCTTAATGAATAACCTAACCTCTAAATTTGTCTAAACCGGCCTAGGATACCCACTATAAGGACCCTTCCTTAGAACATCTCATAATCTTGAGTTTTTTCAAGAATATGCATTGAGGATCTTTTCAGGTTTAGAGTTTTTGGGAATTAGGACATAACTATTACATCTCAAAGATTACAAAGTAGACACATCTATTGAGTTTCCATTTTTTTCACAAATAAATAAACTATGGAAAAAAGAGTAATGTCTAGTTCCATGTTTTAGACATCACGACCTTTCCATGATCCCATACATGACCCTATTCTACTTTATGTCCTATAAAAAAACATTTCAAAAATTGGGATGAGCATGAAAAGCTCAGTAAGGGTTATAATACAAGGAAAGAAAACATTAGTCCATGTATACATAAGAATCAATGAAATCATATGTTACTCATAAAACATAAGTTCTTGAACATAACTCTTTAAATCATAAGGTTTATGACAAAATCATAGAAATCACATGACATAAAGGTAACATGAGGAATTCATAACAATCTTACCTAGGGTGTAACCCTCATAGTTACGTTTGGAATACCCATCACAATATATTCCCTAAATTTCTTTGGAGAATCCTTAGGGTTTAACTCCTTCGTGTTACCCAATGAATTGGAGAGCTATCACGGGCTCACCCACCCTTAGTTTATCACAGAGCAACCCTTCTTCATAAACAATGTCCAAGAACCTTAACATAATCATATCAAAAAAAAACATGCATAAAGGGAACATAACGTTTAAATATTTCAATGATAAGGTATCAATACAACACATTGATATAATCAAAACATTTTCAAAATCATTTTCAATACCAAAATAAAAGAAAAGTAAAACATTGTATTTATTTTTTCAATTAAAAAAAAGTTATGGCATGTAGAGGAAGCCAAAACATAAATAATGGTCACGGCGGTAGAGATGTCATTATCGCCGCATACGTAAGACAAAAACATTCTATTTTTTTATTTAGTAAAACACTTCATATAAAATAGTACATTTGAATAAATTTAAAAATAAAAGGGGTTTATACACCACATAAATGAAAGTTGTCTATAAAACAAAATATGCATCAATGAAAATAGATTGAGATGAAGTCCCTTACAAATTCAGTGTCCTTAGATTAAGGATAAATCTATTACATTCTTATGTGTGAAAAATATGAATACACCAAATATAAGTGGATATTATGTCTAAAAAAATATGAGGAATTCAAACATATTCATAGAATGACATATTCTTGGAGTACATGTTTAACCCAAAGAATTGAAATTGATTTATGAAGTTCCCTTTCAAAAATTCAATAACCTAACGACGACCCTTTAAAATTCAAGAAATGCGTTTATGAGAGAGAAAATGGTATCTCACCACTTTTACATAAAATTTACATGAATTGGGATATATAAGAACATATCCCAACAGAATAAGATGTAAATTAAAAGTAATAACATAAGAAGTATTTTAAAAAGAGGTGGGTGAAAGGTTCCCTTACCGAATTGGATAACTTCTGAAATGTACAACCCATGAAAGAAGGGTCATAAAATGAAGATGTAAATACCAATAAATTAAATTTTATTACACAAAGAATACAATCATGGGTATAACATACACCACACAATAAATAACAGTGTATGATGTAGCATGAATACCACGAGAACAAAAAGTGAGATAAAAACACCTTAACTTGTGGTATTCAATATAGTCGTATGATCAAAAGATAAAAAGAACCAAATGAATCACAGAATAATATGAATAGAATTAAAATATATATATATATATATCAAAATTTAGTAAACAATAAACCACATGCAATAAATAAGTGGCGAACAATAGAAATCTCATGTAATTAAAAGTGAGAAAAAAATCCCTTACGAAAATTCGACTGTATAACGACGCCACTTAAAAATTTCAAAAATGGATTGATGAGATAAAATAGGGTATCTCATCATATGAACAATAGTAATATAAAAGAACATCCCCCAACATAATAAATAGGAGCATAAAATTAGTGACATATAAGAGAGTACTTAAAAAGACAGAGAGATGTAGGATCCCTTACCTCAAGTCTGACTTGTCCTGTTCGTTTCTTTATATTCCTGAATAATAAACATTGATCAATTTTCAATTTCATAAGTCCCTCATTTAAATTTTATTATTCAATTAATATGAAATATTATAATTTTATAACAATTAGTTAATTATATGAGTTCATATCAGATGTTTTTATCGATGATCGGTAAATGAGTCAAAAATGAACATGTTTGAAAAGAATAATCCATGTTGTTATAATTGCACCATATAAAGAATATTATTAATGATTTAAATATAATATATACCCAGTATAAGTTCATTTTATACTATTCCAAAACATTTGGAGATAAAAAGAAATTAAATGCATTGTTCATGGAGACGGTAGGTCGTACGTACACATGAACGCTAATTTCATTTCTTTGTCGTATTAATGGAATTAAAAATAAATGAGAGATATATATATATATTATAATTAAATAATTATATTAATAATTTTTATGTAATATATATCATATATCTCCATTATATATATGTACTTATAATAGTACAGAACATTTGGAGATAAGAAATGAAATGTACCATTCCTGGAGGCAGTAAGCTGTACGTACACATGAACACTACTTTCATTTCTATTTTATAATTTAATGGAATTATAACATAATGATACATAGGTATATTATAATTAAAGTATAATATCATATATAATATCATTAACACAATCCTTTATACATCCATCATATGGAATTAACAATTCAAATCACTTTGAGGGGGCAGTAGTATGCACTTCCTAAAATAAAATTATCACATTTACCCATTATGGAAACCATAATGATATGTCATAAACGAAAAATAAAAAAGATTGAGGAAAGAATATAAATAATATATATATTATATATAAATATAGTGAAACATTAATGGCAACCATTATAGATGTTAAAATAATATTGAACAATAATCGATTCATGAGGCAGTAATTCGCCACCCCCAAAAACAGTATATTCATTAAACATAAGATGTTGGTACGTGTAAGTGTTTCTCGAATCCTTCACATAAAAACATCATAATGTATTTAGTATACTAGTTTTGTTACAAACTAAAGGAATTAAATGATTTAATGGGGTTGGATAAGCAAAATAAAACAAAAGAACATAAGAGAATACATTACCATTAAACCAGGTATCTATTTTTGATTTGAGCCCAAAGTTATCCTTGGAAATACTTCTACACAATGTGAGGATTATATGAGTAATAGAGGGATGTTGAGAGACAATATGAGCAGATATTGGACGATCCAAGGTCTTGAGAGGTGTGGGTAAGTGTGTTGAGTTTGGGGCCTTTTATAAGAGGGAGGACTGTCACTTTTGGAAAGTCTTGGAATGTTACTTTATTAGAAAATTGGTTTCAGATATTAAAAGTCCCAAAATGATACATTTAGAGGATAAGGTGATAAGTGTTTGAAATAAACCTATAAAATATGTTTTTTATAAGTTTAAGTCTTAGATTTGACATTATCTTTTCATTTTATTAGAATCATTCATTAATGAGGTAATCATTGCATCATCATGGTGTAATAAATAAATTTCTTTATTTAATGTCTAAAAATTAAAAAAAAACCATGATTTAATAAATCTTATTAGGTTTCCAATAATAATTTATAGTATAAGTGATCATTTATGTAGACAAAATTAAAATTGATTTAATTAGGGGTTACATCCTTTTGTTATATTTTCCTTTCTTTAAAAAAATAAAATGATAAAATGTCACTATCACCAAAAAGTGATTACATGGGGTCCCAAGGTTGGAAAAAGGCATCCCATGTTCGGCCATTACACCACAGATATCATTAGGACACATTCTTGGGTAATTTTATATTTTTATGATATTATTTTTTTACCCTTAACTAACCAATTACAAATTAAACACGATAATTAAAGATAATTATTGTCATAACTATTCATATGGTCCAAAAACAAAAGATTCTTAATTAAATAATTTGGAACATCTGATTCCAAATATGGAATCCATTTTATCAAATTACAAACACAGAAATTGCAGTAATTAATTTAAAATAATTCATGTTGTCAAAACAATAGATGAGGTTTTAAGATGTAAAATATATCAAATGATTGATGTGTTTTTTCATCCAATTTATAAGTAAAATTACATCCAATGACCAAAATTGTAATAAAAAAATAAAAAAATAATTAAATTACACCTTAAAACCAACTAAAATGACAATATAACTATATAAATCAAATGGATTAAATGGCATTTTGGAATTAAAATGTAGTATTATTCACTATTCATTAAAAATGAACATTTGTATGAAAAATACCATAAACTCACAGTATGATATATTTGATATTCAAAATTCAAAAATGATATCAATTTTACCAAATTAAAAACATATAACTTTCATTAATAAATTTTACAATCAATTCCCACTGTCAAAACAAATAGAGTGTTTTTAAGAAACAATATCTTTTAAAATATTGACGCTTGTTTATGTCCAATTTCACAGTGAAATTAATTCAAATTACCACCATTAGATTATATGGTAAAAATAAATTTTAATTATACATTAAAACCAATTAAAAATATAATCTAACAATATAAATAAATTAGATTAAAAGGAGGTTTTGAATTAAAATCCCGCATTTTTTTCACTAAAAATGATCTATATTGGAAAATAACAAAAAATTACACAAAGTAAATTTTGATGTATTCATTCTAAAGAAGGATTTTATTTTGTAAAATATCACATAAAAATGTTACAAAAATAATATTTAAAAAGGGTTCGCCATCAAATGGTTGTTAATTGGCCTTTTAAAGAATATTAGAATATTTATTCTTAAAATTGGATTCATTTTCATTTGAAGCCTCTAAAATTAATTGGATAAATTTAAAATATTTAACTAACATATATAATCATTGTTTAGTCAGTTCTGTTCATTCCCACCATTACATCAGCTAGGAGTTTACTAGCATTTACAATAATATTATTATATTATTTGTCTACATCGTATGATTTCAAAAAATCTCGCTGTTGTGTATTGGGTAAGCCATTTAACATAGCATCCCATTTAAAGTAATAGTAATATTTTATTCAAAAATATTAGTAAATATTAAAATGGAAAATTATTTATTTACTTGGGATGTTAAAAACATGGTATCTGAAATTTCATGGGCAGTTTTACCAGAAGAAATTGTATTGAATTGCACATCTCCTAAAGAGAAGTATGAAGCATTCATTGCTTTGAAATAGTTATTATTGGAAGTTTTGGTAAGTTCATCCCATGTGATTCTATAAGTAATAGGAATCTCATATTCATCTATAATATATGAGCAAATCTCAAATCCAATACTTTCTACGTGCACTTCCATTTTAAATTTCCATTGAGCCTAGTTGGTTTCATTAATGAACAATGGTCTGTTTGATGCATCACCTTCTAATATATTATCTATAATAAACTATTACTTCAAAAGAACTAGAAATTTATAATTTATATAAATTTTCAGATCCTTAAATTAGAACTACAATCACAGTTGAATGATATTAAAAAAAGGCAGAACAACCACCATTGATAGCAAATGTATGTAGGAGTAGATTACTCAATAGGGGAGGGGTGAATTTAGTAACTATAAAAATTTCTGTAAAAATTATTTCTAAAAATGATTCCCCATAATTCAATAAATCCCAGTTGATCGAGGTTATAATGATATAAGAGTTTTAATGTTTAAATAATTTCTTAAAAGATTGATTAGTTCCCATTAATCATAATATCAATTATTAGTATTACTTTTGAATCTATTCTACTAAGACAAGATAGTTATAAATTCATTCCATGGTTAACTATCAAAGTGAATTTCGGGACTCATGAGTTATAAACAATGTCAATAAAATAGATAAGACTGAATTTAGCAGCACAATGGTTATGAAATAAGTGTTTTAGTCTCAGTCCAAGACCTAATCCACTCCACATGGTGATCACCTGCAACCAAGTATTTTATATAAATAAACATGATCCACACCCTGGATCGGGGTTAAAAAATACTACACAAGACTATCCAGGCCACAAATGGATCTCTTTCACAGTTCATTGTGGGTAAAATTAACCAAGACACACAGTGTCCTCATCCACATTTTTTTGTGGTTATACACAAGTGTGAATAGATGTCTGCGTAAGGAAGTCTTGTATCATTCGGTTTGATTGAAGAGACAAAATGCGTTATATACAGAAACACACAATGCTAAAAAGTTAATAAAAATGATACACAACAGAGATACATTATTAAGATAGGATTGGAAAATCTCTATGAGTTATTCTTTGCAGCTATGGAATTCTGAGATGAGGTATATGTAGAGATCAAGTCCTCATCTAAAAAAAAGTGTCTCATAAGACCAAAAATGTGGCATGTATTCTTCATGATGTTTGGCAGTCTTAGGATATCCTTGATTCCGGGTTTCAAATATGCTTTGTGTGTTCCTCAATAGTGTCATGTTTCATGCAATATTCCTTTCCTATAAAAATTACCTAAGTGTGTTCTTTGTTATGGTTATCACGCCCGCTTGGTTCTCTTTTTCTTTCATCTCTTATTCATGGGCAGCACTTTTCATTTATCTTGGAGTGCATGTTTTGAGGTCGAAAGGATGCATGTATTCTACACCTCTTACCTTGTACAGTCAGATGATGTGTCTAAAAAGAAATATTAATTATGGTAGTGCATTAAAATATTTATATATGACCATTAGAGATTAAATTGAAAAAATTAAAAAACATAGTTAGAAATAGTGTCACAGTGTGTTATCAAAATAGTCTCTTCTTCACATGGTGTTAGGATTGGTCATAGCGTCTGGTTTTTCATGGTTTCTCAAGGTTATGGTGTCTCTAGGTTATGAAGTCTCCAGGTTATTGTGTCTCAAGGTTAGAGTGTCGCGTTGTCACATTGTCTTATACACGGTGTCTGATTGTTCACAGTGTCTTATTGTTCACAGTGTCTGATTATTCACGATGTCTGATTGTTCACACTATTTGATTTTCATGGTGTCTACTTCACGGTGATTGATGTATGGTGTTGACATCATGGTGCCTCGATGTGATGGTGTCAAGTTTACTTGGATAGAAAGACATAACCAGTGGTAGACTCACGGTGTCATAGACTCTTCAAAATAATTGTACTCAGTCTTTTGAAATGATGAACATACAATGGATTAGACTTAAGAATATGTCAAAGAAGGTATTTCAAACGTAAGTCATGTATAGTATAAAGTAATTAAAATGAATTTATAGAAATATATATCTTTAATGGATCTTCATAAAGCAAGATAATACATAACCAATAATACACATGATTTGATATAATTTTCAAGATTTAACCTTTTTGAATAAGATTTCTGATCATTAAAACATGATTAGTACATGAGGAGTCCAATATTCTATATTACAAGTGGATTTGATTTGGTATAGATGTTCCTAGAAGAAAAAACACTAACAAGGTGTCCATGAAATGACTCAAGGAAACTAGGTACATGAAGATGAGCCCTATATTTCACTTGGTTTGGCACTAATGTCGGATATTCTTAAGATAATTCACTTTTCCTTTACAAGCCATTATGAAGGATTAACAAGTAAATATGTCTTTGAAGAATTATTTCAATGATTATGAGATTATCTATGTGGTTAATTATTTTATAATTAGAATTTATGAATTATTATTATTGACCTAATTTACTATATTGTATTTTATAGAAATGTGATCTAATTAATGGAAACGAATCAATGCCAGTAGACAATGTTGGTATTTCCCACAGATAAATTCAACACTGTTAGGGTTTGTGCTGAGTAGATCATGACCATTTTGGGAAAACATACATAGTTTTTGATGGAAAATCACACTAAACCTATGTTGGAGCATTTTATATAGAAATCCTCTTAAATTTTTTTAGGACATCTAATCTAGTGGTAGTCGAGTAGTGGATCAAGTACCTTGAAAAGATATTTCTGCCATTGCGATTAAATTGAAACAAAAAGGTAGTAATTGAAGTATATTATCTCCAGGTCAATGATGATCAATGGTTGTATTTGCTCCACAATACTAATAAGGAAGATGAAATTGAAGACATGAAATGAATAAATTTCAAGGAAATAGTCATTGATAGATACTTACATTGTGAGAAACAATCTAAAATGAAGGTAAAATTCCTTATCTTAATAAAAATGGTTAATGGGAGTGTTGTGAATTGTGAGTATTACTTTATAGTACTATCCATGTATGATATAGATTACATATATGATTTAGATGACAAGATATGTAATTTTTTTAATGGTCATAAAACCATTCTCTGAAGGGCACTGGCTTCAGAAACACATTCATCATATGAGGAAATATTATTAATTTATATCAAAATGGAGAAGAAATATTTTAGATATTATGTGTTAAATGTAAATAATTATAAGAATAATAATTCTAACAGTAATGGAATTGGATAATTTCCAATAATGAAAAATGGAAAGGTTCAATTTCAATCATATGAACGTTATTGAATGAATCACAATTATAAATTCCCTAAAAAAGGATGTATTCTATATGTGTGTAAAGACCCGTAAAATTCATGGGAAATTTTTGCTTAATTTTTTTTGGAATTTTACAAGAGCGCGGTTTCTGACGGCACATGATTCCGAGGCCCGGAGTGCCCGGAATCATTTTCCGAAGTTTGGCTCGGGTACGTTCAGTGAACGAACGAGCGGGAATTTCTAACTTTTGATCTGGTGCTTGGAATTGTAATCTGAGGGCACCGATGAACTCGCAGCGCCGATATTATCTTAAGGAGACCTTTTCGGAAGTTGCGTTTGTTGCTGGACGAAAGTTAGTTTTTGGGAGAATTATAAAAAGTTTAATAAAAAAATGTGGAATTCTTTTTATTTTTACTTTTGTAGGTTAACTCCTCTCAAAGGGAGTTAGGGGTGGGACCCACACCCACTTAACCTCCCTTGAGAGGATTATGTGTGGTGGGACCCACACGAACCTAAACCTCTCATCTTCTCCCTTAAACTCCCCTTTTTAATTTAAGATGGCAAGTTGGTTAATTAATGGCTTGAGTTGTCTTAATTCAAACCTTTGAAATTCAAATGGTTGGATTGACTGAATTAAATAAGCTCTTAGCTTATTTTGTTGGGTTAGAACTCATTAGCCAACTTGTGA
The DNA here is from genome assembly GCA_963277665.1 of Viscum album. Lineage (NCBI taxonomy): Eukaryota > Viridiplantae > Streptophyta > Magnoliopsida > Santalales > Viscaceae > Viscum > Viscum album. The sequence goes on along the minus strand of OY728164.1, from coordinate 846,858,583 downwards.
GGATTTTTGAGAGCTCCTCCTCCTTCTTCATCAACTCCGACGAAGAACACTCAAGCTCCGACGAAGAATGCTCAAACTCCGATGAAGAATGCCGCTCCTCTCTTCTTCGTCTTCTCTGTCAACGAGAGGGAACACCGCTTCCTCCTCGGACTCCCTTCTTCGTCATAAGAAGATTCGCCAAAGACGTATCTCTTCGAACGTACCTCATCGTCATCGGATTTGACGAACGACTACCGCGACGCCCGACCTCCGCGATGTTGTCTTCCGCGGGACGTTGACAAATCTTCGAACCTATACCCAAGGTAGGGGTTGTTGTATTTTGTTTATTTATTTATCCTTGTTCGTGGTTCATGCATGATTAACGTATGGATTTTAAGTTGTGTTATCATTTAACGTGAGGGGACCGGACCGCATGAACACGGCCGAACCCCCTCCATCGTTCTTGTTGATTTATCTTGCGGGTGGAAGCAAGGTGGCGTGGTGCCGTCGCACCACGCGGATAATTGTATGTTTATCTTGCGCGGTGCCGTCGCGCCGCGCCGTGGAAGAATCATCAAGAACGCGGCGCTGTCGCGCCGCGTCAAGAGGAATCGGAGGCACGGTGGAGGGGCGCGGTGCCGTCGCACCGCGCCGGACGACGAACACCACGGCCGGTTCCGGGCCGCGGCGGGACGAGAAGACCGGCGGCCGGGCCGCCGGCGTCGGAAGCCTGAAAGGGGACCGGATTTTCCGGTCCCGTTGGAGAAAACCGGCCGGCCAGCTGGCCGGCTGGATGGTCAAATCCGGGGGAAATTAATCCCCCAGCCAGCAATAAATCCCCCCCATTTAATTGGGGGAGGCGGTTTCTTGAGGGGGGGCAGGCGGCCCCCCGGTTTCCGCACATGCAGGCCCCCCATGTGGGGGTGGAATTTTTTTAAAACAAAGGGGCGCGACATAAGGCCGCGCCGTCATCCCAATCAAGCGGGGGGCTTTGCCTCCCCCGCGTGCTGCCTCCGTGCGGCGCCAGGCCGCCGCGCAACCGTGTCGCTGCGCCGCCGCGCCGCCGGCCCGCCGGCCGGCCGGGCCGGGTCGGCCCGGACCCGGACACCCCGTTTCGAATCAGTTTCGGTCTTTTGGCCATAACGTGAGCCACGAACCTCCGATCGACGAACCGTCTGTGGAAACGCGATCCTTGGATCGAGACGGTCATTTCGGTATATCGCACTCAAGGTTTCAGAACACTTTGAGTTCGGCCGGGTTGGTTCGTTCACAAAACCAACCGGGCCTTCGGAGCGGAAACACTCATATCTTGAGCTACGGACGTCCGATTGATGTACCGTCAGCTTTTTTGTGTTACTCTTAGTGAGACGGTTCTTTTGGCATGCTCCACCCGAGGTTTGGACGTAGGTGGAGTACGGTCGGGTTGGTTTTTCCTTAAAAACCAACCGGGCCCTGGGGACAAAAATGCCAATAACTCTCAGACCGGGCGTCCGATCGACGCGCCGTCTATTGCGTTGAGTTCCTGTTGACGATATGGAACTTTTGGATACATCAACTTTGGACTTTGTGACAGTTGATGTATCAGCCTCTCGGCTCGTGGAGCGGACCCTCCGAACGAGCTTGTTGTGTGCGGGAACCCTAGTGCTGGCTGCGACTGCTTCTCCGACAGCGACGATTGTGCAGAGATCCTCCGTGGACTCCGACGACGACCATGCAGAGATCCTCAGTGGACTGCGGCGACGACTGTGCAGAGATCCGCAGTGGACTGCGACGACTACTTCACTCAGCGATCCTACGTGGATCAGTTCTACAGGTCCTGCGTGGGCCCGATCCTGTGTGGGTCCGATCCTGTATAGGTCACTGCGGGGGTTAGTACCTATCGATCCTTCGTGGGTCCGACGACTTAGATGGTTCAGTGATCATCTTTATCGTCATCCGAAGAAGTATACCTGTGTGAGCTGAATCTTCTGTTTTACTCGATAGAGGTGGTGCGCTTGGTTGTAGCGGCAGACCCGTGATACTGGAGACGAGTGTACGGTGTACGGAGATCGTGTAGTCGGCTGAGACCTGAAGACTGCTCGACCGACTCGACTTGAAGTGAGTCGACTAGCCCAGTGGACAGAGCGCCCGGTATTTGGCAGCAGACCCACGGCGGACGGAGCGCCTGGTAGTTGGCAGCAGACCCGCGGTACTCGACTGGAGGAGTACCTCTGTAGGATATTTGGATGAGCGCCCGATATTTGGCAGCAGACCCTCAGCGGACGGAGCGCCCGGTAGTTGGCGGCAGACCCGCGATACTCGACAGGAGGAGTACCTCAGCTGTCTTAGGTTAGTGAGAAGTATCTCAGAGTCGTGACAGGACACTGTACACTTCAGAGATGGGGCTCTTCAGTAGTTACGTTTTGATAATGAAAATCTTGTGTGAGCTGAATCCTGTTGCTTTCCTGTGTGGATTGTGTTGTGCAATCCTGTGTGGATTATGTTTTGCTTTCCTGTGTGGAATACGTTTACTTTCTTGTGTGGACTGAGTTTTACTTGGGCTCGGAGGTTGGAGCATATTTGAAATTGGAGACTTAGGTATATGTATGGGCATATACCTAAGCAATGTCGGTTGTTACTTCGTATTTATTCCCTTTCTTTGTGGTTTATCCTTTGTGGATTTTGGGAGACCTTCAGGGGTCTCGGGGTCCCTACTGAGTAGCTTATACTCACCCCTGCACGGGCTTTGCCCGCACTACGTTGTGTTGGTTGCAGACGACAGACAGTGTTGATCTTAGCTGAGGCTTGCAGATCAGGACGGTACCTGGAGGAGGATCACTGGGCGAGACGTGCTCGGAGTGGACGGCGGGACCCGTGGAGCAGTGGAGCTATCTGTACCCACCCTTCAGGTGGGATTTCCAGTGGAAAGCTCGGTGTAGCGGCTTTTACTTTTCAGTTGCTGTTTTCCCTTTCGATTTGTACTTTACTTTCAGTTTGGGTTTGTATACTGGCCCATTTACTTTTTCGCACTTTCAGTTGTACTCTGCTTTTTCTTAGTATTTACTTTCTGCTTGCTTACTCTGTGGTGTTTGTTTAATTTACAAAGGCAATGCCTTCCCTTTTTACCGGGATTTACGCCTTGGTGCTAGTCGCCAGCCCCTGGCCTATGGAAGGCGGGCTTGGGGTAGTCACGGCACGGACCCCGAGGGCGGGTCGTGACAAATTGGTATCAGAGGAGTTCGGTTCTACCGCGAACTCTGATCTTTTCTATGTAAAGAAATAATGTTTAGCGTATTGAGTGTGATTATCAGTCCAGGGAGTCCAGTGTTGGTGCGGTGGCCGACGTATCCGTACACCAGGACCCTGACTTATCATTTCCGACTTAATGCACGAAAACATTGATTGCGTGTGTGTTTCAATGTTTTCTTTGTGATTACTTATTTCAGCTCACCTTGTATACTGTTTGACCGTGGCGCACCTGTTTCCTATTCAGGATGGACCCACGACGGCAGCCAGCTAGGGTTCCGAGAGTCGAGTGTGATGACAACCCACCGAGCGACGAGGCCTCAGTGCAGGGCCCTTTGTCAGCAGTGGCACCGGCGGTAGCATTACCCGCCGAGCCCCCGATGCTTCCAGTGCCAGCCGCTGACGATGCACGTCGCCTCAGCGCACTGCATGAGTTTCAGCGCCAGCGACCACCCAGGTTTCGCAGGGAGATGGATCCCCAGGCAGCAGAGGACTGGCTGGAGGCAGTGGTATGAGTGTTTAAGCTAGTGAGGACACCAGCAGACCTCATGGTGATCCTCGCTGCGAGCCTACTACACGCACCAGCAGGACGATGGTGGAGCTTGATGCTCCAGGTGCATGATGAGGCATCTCTACTTTGGATGGACTTTGAGAGCCTTTTTCGCTCAGAGTTCGTCCCAGCCACCCTTCGTGCAGTGCGTATCCAGGAGCTTCTTCAGCTGCGGCAGGGCAGCATTACGGTCACTCAGTACTCGACGAGATTTACCTATCTCTCGCGCTACTCGACCGACATGGAACGTGACCCATTCTTCCGGGCCCGGACCTTCGAGCAGGGTTTGAGACACGAGATCAGGGCATCGCTGATCTCCCACAGCATACTGACTCAGACAGGAGTACTGGAGAGAGCCCTCCTGATCGAGATTTTCCTGGCTGAGTCCACAGCGAGACCTACCGCAGGGCGGCAGATAGAGGATTCTTCGGCAACAGGTAGCCGACGGATAACTCAGGGTTCCAGGCAGACCAGACCTACCGGTGGCCGACTGCACGACTCATGCTCAGTTGTACGGGGAATCCGGGGTGGAGTCAGAGCCCGGTGTGCCGAGAGTGGGCAGTGTTACTCCTGTGGAGGGATTGGTCAATGGCTCGTGACTGTCCGACCCGCCATGCTGATGATCAGCAGTTAAGTGAAGAACCTCCCAGGTAGAGGCAGAGGTTCGACCGTGGCGGTCTGCAGGGAGGAGGCGGACGAGGCAGAGGAGCTGGACGAGCAGCCGGTGGTGGGAAACGCTTTGAGGCTCTTCCACCAAAACCACCAGAAGGTCCACCCCGACCACAGGGAGTAGGTGAACATGCGAGAGATCAACTTCAGACAACCGAGGCCTTTGATCATGGAGCTCTGGGAGCCGATGGACAGGAGCAGAACTAGTGGATACATCCTTTGTACTTCTGGTTCCTTTTTGCATTTGTGTAGCTTCTTGTAATATGAGCTTCAATAATAAAAGACGCATACCTTTGTGATATTTTCGTTCCTGTCCTCTTTCGTGATGTTACTAAGAGGTTCCAGTTTTAGCTGTTGACTTGACCCTCACTTGTGAGACATCTACTGGAGAAGACCCAGTTACCACACACTGATGCCGACAGTGTGACTCAACCCTTGGAGTCGAGAGTAACGATTGAATCTCTTAGTAGTAGCGTCGAGGCCTTACGACGTCATCCTTGGTATGGATTAGTATCATCCATGTTAGGATTGACTGTTTTAGGCAAAGAATGTGGTTCATCCAGGGGATGAGACCAGATTTCTCTTATCGGAAAAGCAGAAATCTTACAGCTCTTGTGGGACCTGAGATGGTCCAAGTCATTTAGGGGCGGATGAGTACAGCTCAGAGCCGGCAGAAGCCTTACGCTGACAGGAGGCGAAGGCCACTAGAGTTCGAGGATGGCGACAACGTCTTCTTGAGGGTCTCACCTCGACGTGGTATTCGGAGATTTGGTCGAGGTAGCAAGTTATCTCCGCGCTTCATCGGACCCTTTCAGGTCCTCAGTAGGGTTGGCGAAGTGGCTTATCGCCTGGCTCTGCCACCTCAGTTGCATCGGGTGCACGACGTCTTCCACGTATCTCAGCTGAGGAGATTCATGCACGACCCGACGCACATCATTGACCATGGGGAGCTTGAAGTTGACGATGGGGCGACTTTTACGGAGGTCCCGGTGGAGATAGAGGATCGACAAGAGCGGGTCCTGCGTGGGCGATCGATTCATTTTGTGCGCATCAGATGGCAGCACGGGAATCTCCAGGAGAGCACATGGGAGCGGGAGGCTCAGATACGTGCTCAGTACCCTCATTTGTTTCCCTAGTTTTTGATGTATCTTTACGGGGACGTAAAGACCTGAGGTGGGAGTAATGAAAAGACCCGTAAAATTCAAGGGAAATTTTTTCTTAATTTTTTCTGGAATTTTACAAGAGCGCGGTTTCTGACGGCACCTGATTCCGAGGCCCAGAGTGCCCGGAATCATTTTCCGAAGTTTGGCTTGGGTACGTTCAGTGAACGAACGAGCGGGAATTTCTAACTTTTTATCCGGTGCTCGGAATTGAAATCCGAGGGCACCGATGAACTCGCAGCACCGATATTCGCTTAAGGAGACCTTTTCGGAAGTTGCGTTTGTTGCGGGACAAAAGTTAGTTTTTGGGAGAATTATAAAAAGTTGAATAAAAAAATGTGGAATTCTTTTTATTTTTACTTTTGTAGGTTAACTCCTCTAAAAGGGATTTAGGGGTGGGACCCACACCCACTTAACCTCCCTTGATAGGATTAAGTGTGGTGGGACCCACACGAACCTAAACCTCTCATCTTCTCCCTTAAACTCCCCTTTTTAATTTAAGATGGCAAGTTGGTTAATTAATGGCTTGAGTTGTCTTAATTCAAACCTTTGAAATTCAAATGGTTGGATTGACTTAATAAAATAAGCTCTTAGCTTATTTTGTTGGGTTAGAACTCTTTAGCCAACTTGTGAGGATTTTTGAGAGCTCCTCCTCCTTCTTCTTCAACTTCGAAGAAGAACGCTCAAGCTCCGACGAAGAACGCTCAAACTCCGACGAAGAACGCCGCTCCTCTCTTCTTCGTCTTCTGTGTCAATGAGAGGGAACGCCGCTTCCTCCTCGGACTCCCTTCATCGTCATAAGAAGATTCGCCAACGACGTATCTCTTCGGACGTACCTCTTCGTCATCGGATTTGACGAACGACTACCGCGACGCCCGACCTCCGCGATGTTGTCTTCCGCGGGACGTTGACAAATCTTCGAACCTATACCCAAGGTAGGGGTTGTTGTTTTTTGTTTATTTATTTATCCTTGTTCGTGGTTCATGCATGATTAACGTAAGGATTTTAAGTTGTGTTATCATTTAACGTGAGGGGCCGGACCGCATGAACACGGCTGAACCCCCTCCATCGTTCTTGTTGATTTATCATGCGGGTGGAAGCAAGGTGGCGTGGTGCCGTCACACCACGCGGATAATTGTATGTTTATCTTTCACGGTGCCGCCGCGCCGCGCCGTGGAAGAATAATAAACAACGCGACGCCGTCGCGCCGTGTTAAGAGGAATCGGAGGCGCGGTGGAGGGGCGCGGTGCCGTCGCAACGCGCCGGACGACGAACACCGCGGCCGGTTCCGGGCCGTGGCGGGACGAGAAGACCGGCGGCCGGGCCGCTGGCGTCGGAAGCCGGAAAGGGGACCGGATGTTCCGGTCCCGTTGGAGAAAACCGGCCGGCCAGCTGGCCGGCCGGATGGTCAAATCCGGGGGAAATTAATCCCCCGTCCAGTAATAAATCCCCCCCCACTTAATTGGGGGAGGTGGTTTCTTGAGGGGGGGCAGGCGGCCCCCCGGTTTCCGCACATGCAGGCCCCCCACGTGGGGAGGGGGGGGGGGCGTTTTTTTAAAACAAAGGGGCGCGGCATAAGGTCGCGCCGTCATCCCAATCAAGCAGGGGGCTTTGCCTCCCCCGCATGCTGCCTCCGTGCGGCGCCAGGCCGCTGCGCCACCGCGCCTCCGCGCCGCCGGCCGGCCGGCAGGCCAGGCCGGGTCGGCCCGAACCCGGACCCCCCGTTTCGAATCAGTTTCGGTCTTTTGTCCATAACATGAGCCACGAACCTCCGATCGACGAACCGTCTATGGCAACGCGATCCTTGGATCGAGACAATCGTTTCGGTATATCTCACACAAGGTTTTGGAACACTTTGAGTTCGGCCGGGTTGGTTCGTTCACAAAACCAACCGGGCCTTCGGAGCGGAAACGCTCATATCTTGAGCTACGGACGTCTGATTGACGTACCGTCAGCTTTGTTGTGTTCCTCTTAGTGAGACGATTCTTTTGGCATGCTCCGCCCGAGGTTTGGACGCAGGTGGAGTACGGTCGGGTTGGTTTTTCCTTAAAAACCAACCGGGCCCTGGGGACGAAAATGCCAATAACTCTCAGACCGGGCGTCCGATCGACGCGCCGTATGTTGCGTTGAGTTCCTGTTGACGATACAGAACTTTTGGATACATCAACTCTGGACTTTGTGACAGTTGATGTATCAGCCTCTCGGCTCGTGGAGCGGACCCTCCGAACGAGCTTGCTGTGTGCGGGAACCCTAGTGCTGGCTGCGACTGCTTCTCCGACAGCGACGATTGTGCGGAGATCCTCCGTGGACTCCGACGACGACCATGCAGAGATCCTCAGTGGACTGCGGCGACGACTGTGCAGAGATCTGCAGTGGACTGCGACGACTACTGCACTCAGCGATCCTACGTGGATCAGTGCTACAGGTCCTGCGTGGGCCCGATCATGTGTGGGTCTGATCCTGTATAGGTCACTGCGGGGGTTAGTACCTATCGATCCTTCGTGGGGTCGACGACTTAGATGGTTCAGTGATCATCTTTATCGTCATCCGAAGAAGTATACCTGTGTGAGCTAAATCTTCTGTTTTACTCGATAGAGGTGGTGCGCTTGGTTGTAGCGGCAGACCCGCGATACTGGAGACGAGCGTACGGAGTACGGAGACCGTGTAGCCGGCTGAGACCTGAAGACTGCTCGACCGACTCGACTTGGAGTTAGTCGACTAGCCCAGTGGACGGAGCACCCAATATTTGACGGCAGACCCACGGTGGACGGAGCGTCTGGTAGTTGGCTGCAGACCCGCAGTACTCGACTGGAGGAGTAACTCTGTAGGCTATTTTGGTGAGCGCCCGGTATTTGGCAGCAAACCCTTAGCTGACGGAGCGCAGACCCGTGGTACTCGACAGGAGGAGTACCTCAGCAGTCTTAGGTTAGTGAGAAGTATCTCAGAGTCGTGACAGGACACTGTACACTTCAGAGATGGGGCTCTTCAGTAGTTACGTTTTGATAATGAAAATCTTGTGTGAGCTGAATCCTGTTGCTTTCCTATGTGGATTGTGTTATTCAATCTTGTGTGGATTATGTTTTGCTTTCCTGTGTGGAATGCGTTTACTTTCTTGTGTGGACTGAGTTGTACTTGGGCTCGGAGGTTGGAGCGTATTTGAAATTGGAGACTTAGGTATATGTATGGGCATATACCTAAGCAGTGTCGGTTCTTACTTCGTGTTTGTACCCTTTCTTTGTGGTTTATCCTTTGTGGATTTTGGGAGACCTTCAGGGGTCTCGGGGTCCCTACTGAGTAGCTTATACTCACCCCTGCACGGGCTTTTCCCGCACTACGTTGTGTTGGTTGCAGACGATGGACAGCGTTGATCTTAGCTGAGGCTTGCAGAGCAGGACGGTACCTGGAGGAGGATCACTGGGCGAGACGTGCTCGGAGTGGACGGCGGGACCCGTGGTGCAATGGAGCTATCTGTACCCACCCTTCAGGTGGGATTTCTAGTGGACAGCTCGGTGTAGCGGCTTTTACTTTTCAGTTGCTATTTTCCCTTTCGAGTTGTACTTTACTTTCAGTTTGGGTTTGTATACTGGCCCGTTTACTTTTCCGCACTTTTAGTTGAACTCTGCTTTTGCTTAGTATTTACTTTCCGCTTGCTTACTCTGTGGCGTTTGTTTACTTTACAAAGGCAATGCCTTCCCTTTTTACCGGGATTTACGCCTTGGTGCTAGTCGCCAGCCCCTGGCCTATGGAAGGCGGGCTTGGGGTAGTCACGGCACGGACCCCGAGGGCGGGTCGTGACAATGTGTGGATAAAAGGATCATCAATCTAATAGATGTAAGGAGAATAAATAATAAATGATTATCCATGATTCAACTATAAGTAAATGGGGCATTGGTCAATTTAATTTCACAAGCATCATGGAGAATCTACTGTAGAAGTAACCAAGGGGCGATAGCCAAGCTTATGTGATCACCACTACTGAGGTTGAAGTTACCAATGATGTGGTAGTAGGTAATTTTATAATTTCATCATGAATATAATGTAATTTATTGGATTTTATTTTATCTCATTCTTCTATATCTTCCCATTTTTCCCTAAAAATTACACATTTATCTTTTTATATAAAGGATTTTTATGTCAAAACTCTTATGGGAAGTTTCATTGAAACATGTATGTGTTAGTCAGTCCTCTTTATGACACATAATCACACTTTATTTTAAAATAATATTATCATACCTATAGTTTATTTTTATATAATACATGGCATTACTAACATTCAAAATATGATATAAAAATATATTGCAAGAATAAGGAAGTTACAATTTGTGATTTTGATATTGAATCCCATATCTTTAGAGTAGAATCTCCATCATATGGTTCTAATCTAGATCATCCTCTAACAGCTCTTCTAAATGAAATTAATAGTGGGGAAGAGAAAAAATACCCAGGGATGTGGAATTTAATAATTCAATTTATGATGTTCCAATTGGGCTAATATATATTTATATATTTCTAGATTATTTTCCAAGACATCATGTAGATAGAGAAGACGATTTCACTTTTGATTTAATTCCCAGTTCAATAACTATATCAATGATTCTCTATAGAATGTAAACTATGTAATTAGTGTAGCTGAAGAAACAACTATAGTAATTCAGTGATAAGTTATTTACTCTCCTAGTGTTTCTCCATGGGGATCCCATGTTCACTTTATGAAGAAGAACGATAGATCCATGTGGTTGTACATTGATTATAATGAAATCAATGCTAGTGAAATAATGAACAAGTATCATCTACCTAAAATTGATTATTTATTTTGTCAACATCATAGAGCTCAATATTTTTCATATATTGACCAATGATCTAGATATCTTCAATTGTGTTTGAATAAGGAAGATATTTAGAAGAATATATTCCATATCCTTTTTTGATATTATGAGTTTAGAGTACATCCAATTGTACTGAATACTGCACCCTCTTTTTCTTTGGATATAATGAATATATTATTCAAGGAATATGATGAATATTTTGATATGTTATTTATTGATGATATTTTGATATTTTCTAAAGGTTATGATGAACATCAGAACTACTTGGAAGTTTTTATCAAGACTCATTGAAAAAGAGTTATATGGGATCTCAAATATGTGTGAACTCTGGCCTCAAAATTTTTCATTTCATGGCCATATTATCTATATGGATAGAATCATAGTAGATCCTCTAAAGATAAATGAAATCCAAGAATGTATTATTACATTGAACATAACTGATGTACATAATTTTATTTTCTTATTATGTTAATATGGATATTTCTATTTTAATTTTCCCAATTGGAGAACCCGCTAACCAGCACACATGTAAATTTTTTTTGTTCATATAGAAAAAATAATGTATGAAATATTTTAAATAATTGATGTGTATATTGGTTAATGATCCAATTTTTAATCTCCCATATGATAATTACGGGTTTGTTATATACAGTAATGAATAAATTAATAGAATGGTCAGTGTATTATGAAAAAATTATATTGTTATTTGTGTTGCATGAATGTAGTATAAGAAACCTGAAAAAAATTATCCAACTAATTATCATGAGTTAGGAACCATAATATTTTCACTAAAAATATTGAGACCATATCACTATGGTTAATGATGGGAGATATATAAGGAACAAATGAGTTTGAAATAATTTTTCTAAAAATGTATAACTCAACATTAGGTAAATGAGATGGCTCGAGTTTCTAAAATATTATAATTATTCAATACACTACCACTCTAAGAAGGAAAATACGATAGATGATGTATTTTTTAGAAAATATCATGGACATTATACACAAATGTGGATTGAAAAAGATAAAATATTCATGAATTTTTTAAATATGGATGTAGTAATTTTTGAAGATGGGGAAACATCATTACATTATCAAATTAGTGTTAAACCATATTTATTAGTGAAGATAAAAAACACTCAATCTGATGATGAAAATTTTCAAAAGAAATTTAAATCCATTAAGGATTAAAGATTGGAAGACCTCATTTATGGGTTTGGTTTTATGAAATATGGAAATATGTTATGTGTTCCATCAATACCATAGATAAATAAGAAACTATAATATGATCCACATAGCTAAAATATCTCTATAATCATAGGTAGTGACAATATGTAAAAATATTTAATGGAACATTTTTTGTGGGATTATTTGATGCGACAAATTGATGAATATGTGTCGAGGTATCAAGTATTTTAAAAATCAAAGGCTTATAAACAATATACTAGAGGATTAATGCATCTTATACATATTTATATGTTAATTTGATATGAAATTAAGAAGGAATTTTTTAGAGGACTACCAAGGACACCTATAAAGAATGATGCAATATTGTTAATTATTGATTGATTTACTAAATTTTTACATTTCTTTTCTATAACGAAGGATTAACCACTTCAGATACTAGAGATACTCTATATTAATGAATTTATATGACTTAATGGTGCACCTCAATGGATTTTTTCTAATTGATATCCCTATATTACTTAAAATTTCTAGAATAACTCTTTGAAGGGTTTGGATACTGAGCTTCATATGAGAACTTATTATAACCCTAAAACTGACAGACAGTATGAAAGGACTATTAAAACATTATATAATATGTTATGATCATTTTCATGTGACATTCAAGGTAAGTGGGATTAGTAATTACCTTTTATGGAATTTCCCAACAATAATATTTTCCATTATAGTATTCAAATGGAACCATATAAAGCATTATATTGAAAGGGATTTCAAACTCCAACATTTGGGGATGAAGTTGGCGATAGGAAACATATAAGCCCAAAAAATTTGAATATACAAAGTTAAAGTTAAATAAAATTCATACTCATATTAAAGAGTATCATAGTAGAGAAAAGAGTTATGTTGATAACTAGAGAATATATTTGGAATTCCATGAGGGAGATTATGTATTTCTAAAAGTATTTCCATTTAAGGTAGTCTTATTTTTTAGATTGAAATGTAATATTATACCTTAATACATTAGACTACATTAAATTATTTAAATAATTTGTTTTTTACTTACGATGTATATATGTTGAAAAGTCTCTCTAAAGATCTTCATGTCCTCAAGAATCATTTTTATTAAAGTACATTGCAGTCCAAAATAATGTTCTCACCTATAATGAAATAGAATTGGAACATGATTTATCTTTCGATGAAGAGCCTATAAAGATTATTGACTCTATAGTGGTATAATAGAGAAGTCGTATGACTGAACTGGAAAAATCTATTTGGAGAAACCGTAAAATGGAAGATGAATTTTGGATATCAAAGGATGTTATGAAGAAGAACCATTGTCATCTATTTGGAAGAAAATATTCCTTAATTTTTTTTGGGACATAATTTTTATAGGATGGAATAATATAACACCCCATGATTTTATGTTAAGTATCCTCTTAACTAAATTCAATTCATTCAATAACATACTTTTCATATAAAATTATCTCATATATTATAAATCTTATAAAATCACATAGATAACACACAATAAACAATATAATGAATAATTAATAAAATATAAGGTTGTTTCTTGAAATTAATAACATATGCAAAAAATTACTAACTCGACCGTTATAAAAGATATTTGACCCTTATGAATATTAATTCGACCAATGGAATAGTAACCTCACCTATGAAAATATATATATTATCTAGGTAAATTAAAAATTGCAATATAATACAATAATATCAGTGCATATGTAAATTTATTTTTTTGAAATTATTTATTATGTATTTATATTTTTATAAAACATAAATGTTTATTTCTAAAATTTTCATCAATATAAAAATTTTTCTAAAAAAATTTAAATTGAATACAAAATTAATATTTATTTTTCTTATGATAATAATATAATTTTATGAGAACATTGTTAATTTTTCAAAATGTCATAAAATCAATTATAATATTATAATTGGTATATTTTGTTAAGATGATTATTTTAATTAATAATTGAATTTATAATATGTAGAAAATTATTTTCATAATACTGAGTTCAATTTGTTTCAACATTTTCAAAAACATTTGGGTCACATTTTTTTTATTTTTCTAAAATAGATGATTTTTTTATTAATAGTGAAACATAGAAATTTACGGTGTACGCTAAATAAATTAATTAGTTATTCATTAGTGTCATATAGATGATGTAATAACATTATATCAAAAAATACATAATTAGTTAAAAATATATAGTGATAATTAAAAATATATTCATAGTGATGAGAAAAAATAATAAAGCAATGAATAAAATAATGAGAAAACAACCCCCTCCCTCACTATAAATACCAATCCTCACCACCTCTTCATCTTACACCTTCCATGATTTGATCCTTTCCCTATTCTACCTAATAAAATTCCCAAGCCCCTCCCCAATATCCAGTATCATTTAGTCTCACCAAAAGACCAATCCAAAGATCCTCAATTAGGTTCTCATGGAGGATAATTCAATAGGTATATTCATATTTATTTTTCATTTATTTTCTATTCAATGTAATTTATACTCTTAATAATTCCTCATATACCCTTTTCCAAGTGGAATTATAATTCGATTATAACATATATACTATATTTTCATTATGTCAAGGGTTAATCTATCAAAATTTTTCATCTTTTACACATTTTTAATAAAAATGAAAACACTGTCCTTGAGGGGCCGATTGACCACCTTTGTTGACGATGAATGGTCATTTTATAATTTCTTCATCAACGATGATCATAAATCAATTTTTTTTATTAATTAGAATATATAATATGCATTTTAACATATATAATATTTTTTACCACTATATATATACATAATATGAATTAAAAAAACAAATCTAGTTTGTGATGGTCAAAAAAGAATAAAATAATATAAACGATTATCACTACAGTTTTATCTAAATGATTCATCCTCATACCATATAACTGAATGAAATATATAACCATTAAATATTAATTAATTTCAATAAAAACACATAATTTAAATTTTTGACAAATATTGTCATATTATATTATATTTTTATACATATATACAAGTGAACGTATCATGGAAACCATGGAAATGAACATTCTCGAATGATAAAATAAAAAATTATAACTCATAAAAAATGTAACAAATGAACATAATAAAATTATAATAAATCATATAATTGTATATAAATTTATTAATTAATTAATGATAAAATTTAATATGATTATAAAGAAAATTAATATCAAGTGCATAAATCATTCAAACATAAGGTATGTGACTTTTTCTCAATTTCTATTACATTAAGACTTACTTGTCTTTATGAACCTGGTCATTTCTATGTGGTGTATATAAATCCTTTATAAGATCAAATTTTATTTGAAATAATATTTATATTAAATATCCATATTATCTTATCAAGGATATGATTATTTTAACATATGTATATCATTTTACATATGGTTTTTTTTTGAATTTTGTTTTTTCTTGGGAAATATTGAAGAATATGTATCCTCCACTCTATACGAATATTGGTAAGGCTTATTTTTCTTGATTTAAATATATGTATGAAAAAATATATGGGATTTCAGATATAGTAAGGATTCTGTTTTATCCCATTGATTCCTCAATATGTCTCATGAGACAAAATAGTTGGTGGAAAGCCCATCTTGTTAGTTCTTAAATAGTAACAGATGGTTATCTACAAACAGACTTAAACCGTCTAGTCTGTCTGATGGTCCATGTTACAAATAAATGTACTCCAAATATTTTTCATTTTCTTATTTTATATTTAGTTACTATATTCTCTAATTTATTCACAATGAAAAAAAAATCTATGGATTAATTTTCATTCACAGTGTATGGATTAGTTCTGTTTAATAGTTAATCACAATTCCATATTTTTCATGTATAATAGTTTATGACTCACTCATTATTGATTCATGATTTCAATATATGAATTAATTATTAATAATTTGATCTCACCATTTAAATTTTTTTTTCATTCAAATGTTGCGAAGATGATATCCCTGAATAAGTGACAGAAATTAGATTATTTTGTTTCATGATGAACTTTGATAAATTTACAATGTAATACTGGAACCATGATTGTATATTTTTTCTTCAATACTACTATACGAATCATTCCATGGTAATTTTTTATCTTATATATTTACCTTTATAATAATATGATTACTAAATATATACTAACAGGTTCAATATTTTCACATAGATCCTTGGAGAAATTGTTTGGGAAGTTTCACCGGTGCTCTAGTCAAAACAAAGGTACCCTCCCACCATGTTTCCAATCGAATAATGTATTTCCCCATTTTAAAATTCTATAGAGATGTTAGGAAGGGAGATCTATAATTCCATAATATGTTAATAAAGATTCATATGGAAATATAATTACCACAACAATAGTGGAAATAATATAACCCAAAATAACACAAGGATTGTTTTCCATATAGAATATTAAGTCATCATCATACATGAATCTGATTCTGAAATTCCATATATCCAAGATCCCTATAATATCCCATTATTGTATCATTTAAGAATAAATAAGGATTTTATTGAAGGCATACAAAAAGTTTCATTACATTTTGAAGAATTCCAAAATTGTGAGATCCAAAATCACAGTGGCTTGTGTGAACTACAATTAAGATATTCGAAGTAAGGGGACTCCATCTTCTCACAATTGAACACTGGGGAGCATGTCAATTTTGAGTAAGATAGGGATGAGTGAAGGGTCTATGAAATGTATTATATATTAATAATGCGGAGAGTCATAAAATGGGGAGTGACCCTCCTCCACCACTAGTTGGGAAGGGATAGGAAGGGTCGGTAAAAGCACAACCACGCACATGGCCATCATTAAGAGAGTACATTGGGAGAATCATGACTCCAGTAATCCTTTTTTAATAAATATATAAAAAATTATTCATTAATATATTTCCATAAAAATAATTGGTAATTATTTTTATTGAAAAAATATATAATAAAAACATCATGTGGGATTAACAATAATTTAATTTTTTTTAATAAAAATGATATGACATTTTGTGTTACACAATTTATTATTTAATTGCTCATATATCCCTTTTAATTATCTCTCCATTTATCATTAACCTTTAATATTATTGAATACCCCTAGTTGATATTAAATTTAATATATAAGAGATAGGATAATATTAATTAAATATTGATAAATGTTCTAATAATAATTACACTCTGAGCATATATGAGAAACAATTCGTGTATAAAACAGAAGTATTTAGAGAAAAAAATGATACCTTGTTATATCGGAATAGGAAAAAAAATGAAACACATTACCTCATGTAATTCAAATAATATTTAAATATCATTTTTTAGAAATTAATTGATTCCAACTGACCCAATTATTCCCATTAGAATTTAATCACTATATAATTTACTCATCACAAAAAAAATATCAGAAACATTCGTATATATAAATAGATGGTTTTAGCTCCAAAAAACATCCATGAATACCCTCCAAACATTCATATTCTTTTAATTAATTGACTCAATTTCTACCTCATTGATTTTAGGATTTTATTCTAAAATTCATGTTTTGTAGAATATAAAACAATAAATTTTCAATTACACATCATTAATCACCTTCTAGAAAATCATATTTTTTTTAAATTTCTAATCAATTTCGAAAATCGTATTCACATGTATCCACCACTATGTTACAATCTGTATTATCATAAATATATTATATCCATTAATCTTGAAGGATTTAATATATCAACTAATAAATCCTAATAAGATGTTTTATTCTTAATTTTGGATTCCATTTTTAATATCATGCACATCCACATATGTAATCCCTATAAGTCCATCTTAACTTACATTACCTATATATTAATCATACAAACCCGAGAAAAAGGATAATGAAATAAGATATAAATATTTTTACTATAATGTGAATAGATAATTAGAAAATTTCCTATCAACTATATTAATTAATTCTCTCTAATGTTTATTTTTTTTTTCATTAACTTTTTTTCTCAAAATTTGCACTATGGGAACATTAAATTATTAAATATTTCAACTAAATTATGTATGATGTTACTATTTTATTAGTTTATCAATGTGAATTCATCTCATAGAAAAAATACCCATATTTTTATGTTTTTTTATTAAACTACTAGGATAGTTATGAAATATTAATATATATGAATTACTATATTTCATATTTCACACAACTCTTGTGAAATTATTGTGTCATCATCTATTTAAAAACCTCTCTTAATATAAAAATTTATCATGAGGGATGTAATATTTAACTTTAAAACTTCTCTATAATTGTGTCTTATATTTCATTAATTCTTTTAAAAATTCATTTATCTAAATAATAAAATAATCATAGGTAATAGAAATAGGTTGTATGGAATATCCACATAGCTTCTTGTGAGTTATTTTTAGAGAAAGAATCCACTTATTCTTCACTAGGGATATTATATCATTTTTATTACTTCCTTCCATTAATACAAACATTAGTGTCTTGTTTTAATGATTTCATTGAATGTCTCATAATCTATAATTGAAATAATTTTCCATTCTATATTGCATATAGATTTGACTTCATAAATATATTTTTATCTGATTTCCCTTCAACATACTGTGTAATAATAATGTGAGTAGTCTACTTTGAAGGAATATTGGGAATTTTCTAGTTATAATTATTATTTTCTTATTTTCTATGATTGAATAAACATATATTAATTGTTTATATGGTCTTACTTTTTCATTTATTTAATACACATGATTAGTTCAGTAAGATAATTAGGCATCAATCCTTTGATCATATTGTTTTTATGTTTTTCAATGGTCTTTGAAATTTATGTATCTATTTTTGGATTGATTGTTATTCCCTTTCATATTTGGAAATTTTATTATCTTGAGATTTCTCTACCATAACATAGGACATCAAATAATTTTGAAAATTGGTTTATTTATGTCAAAACCATTTATAGAAATAAAAATACCTTATAAATATTAATTTTACTATTTAGACTATATGTGATCAGTAATTTCTATAATTGAAAGAATACTATATTCATGATTTTTTCTTATTTTATTTTGATTTTGTTTGGGAAATATCACTTTAACAGATTATTTTGTTACCCTTTGACATAATGGTATGATTATAACCTTTTTTTTGATACCCCATTGTAATAATTTTCAATTTAAACATATATTATTCATAGAAATATTTTTTTTACTAGAATTCGATTTTGAGTAGGGTGGTGGGTTTTTTGGGGCTTCATGAGAATGGTCACTTGATGATACCAATTTCTCCATGATACAAAATATAAGTATTTTTTAGTAATGATTCAAATTTGAACAATGAATAGTTGTGAATTGTTTTATATATATTGCAAAGAATTAATATGTATCGTCACTTGGTTATCACATTTATCATATAATTAAAAACAAATCATGTTAAATGTGGAAATATAATCATATACTAATATCAATATTTATTCACAATTTAATATTGTGTTCAAAATATTATCTCCATGCATCACATATTTCACTTTAATAAAAATTTTAATAACCTCTATCTTATTATCATTTACATAATGTTGATAAACGGAATACTTTTAAAATTTCTATAATTCATTGATCATTTATTCATGTAAAATCATGGTTTTATAATTTTAATTGATTTTATTGAGATTTAAATACTAAAATGATAATAATATAATCTTAGTAATCACTTTTATATATTATTTTTCTTTAAATTATGTGGACAGTTTTTTAAATAATTAAAATCATTTCATATAAGCCTGCGAAAATATTTTTAAATCTTCATAGAATAAGTTGATCTATTTTTATTATCATTCAAAAATACCACAATTAATATTACTATTTCTTTGTGAAAAAATAATAAATTCATTTAGTTTTAAATTTATTATATATTATGAATATAAAGATATTTTATCACTGCTATTAATTCATTGTTTATCTAAAAGAAGATTCTAACAATAATTTTCAGTTACAACTTGATCAAGTACATTTTTTTGATTCATCTGATATAGAAAGAATATACATCATCACCGTTGTTGATTCAACCCACATTTCTTATTATTTTTTTAAAATTGAACTATATCATTCCATATTATGTCACAGTGAACCTGAAAAATCTTTTTCTATACACTAGGGGGATAAATTTTTTATATTATCATATACATCCTTTTTTAAAATCATTTGTTTCTGAGAATATATATGATTTTAATCAAAAATAGACATTAATTATAAAATAAATAATTTAATGAAATTTTATGAAAGATATATCTAATTTTTTTAAAAAAATTTAACATTGGTATTATAGTCATATGTGTTGTCAGATCAGCTTCCTACAATATACATAATTTATTATATGTTTATCACTAATAGCTGGTGAATTAGTGTTGGTGTCTTTTTATTAAATTTGACCTATTTTTTCATTCCATTTACCTATGTATTTATTCTTTGAATGAAACTATCCTTCAATAAACATATATTTTATGGAAAAGTTTTACACCAATATAGAGTACATTATATTTAAAATTTATCCTCTCAAAATGAGATGACTAATCCATGTTGTGATTCAGACTTACTCATGATCAACTATCCGACTAGAATTATCCTACATATTAAAAAAAATTAGTTTTTATCTACTGAACTCATATTTCACATCTGAAACTATGTTATTTTATCTCATAACTCATTTTTATACCATTCAAATTATTATAATATGAATAATACATAGAACAATACAGTCGAAAACAGATTTCAAATATTATTGAGTTTATATTGTGCTTTATCATCTTCCCATACTAATACTTCATGAATGTCAGTGATAAATTATCCCTTATACTTATCATTCTACCATTATAGAGGAAATTATATATTTCTCCTTCTTCATCTAGAAAGACTGGTTCATGTAACATATTTTCATCCATTCAAAGAACATGAAATTTTTCATATTATTTATTATTCTCCCTTTAATAAGGTTCTTCAAAAATATTGTTGTATTGACTTACTGTATTCCAAAAAAATACAAAAATAATTTCTATCTTGAATCATAATATCACATTCTTTATTTACTCTAAAAATTTATCTGATAATAGCTTTAATACATATGCCCTCTTTTTGAATTTATGGATCTACAACTATAAAAGTGTTTAACCCCTATCTTTTACTTAATACTTCTACATTTTTTTATTTATAAATTAATTGTATTTCATCAATATTATATTAATAAACTTATTTATGAGAATATAAATATTTAGAACATTCATAACATTCATAATTCTATCACTTCAAAAAATAATAATCCTCATGCTTCGTATTGCACCATGTTTTCCTTTTTTTAATCCTCATAGAGACTCAAAATTATCTTCATGATATTTAGAAATATCGTAACCTTGTATCAATGATTTTTTTATTAACACCATAGAACATAAAAATAATTTCACTTCTGTAAACTTGTATACATTGGAAATGAAATATGACACCAAACATAACAACAAAAAGCTCTCATAAAAATTAATTTTCATCTATCACCATGATGGTATTTTTAATCATGGAATAAACCATGTCAATAAGTAGTATAATATTTTGAAAATATCATAAAATATTTATATCATATTATTTATAATATATTATACTAAATAACCATATTTCTACATTATGATATGAATATCATATATTCCAATTCTTTTCTTTATAACTCATTTCAACAAAATATCAAGACATTTTGAACGATATGGATATTATAATCCAAATAGAGATAGTTTTCCAACCATAATAATTTTTAATCATCCTTAAAAACTAATCATTATATCCTTATTAAGTCTCACATTAATCTATATTTTCTAAAACCATCTTTACTAAGTTTTATGGAAGAAAATTATGAGCATCACTAAGATGAATATTTATAGTGACAATATTACTCAACATATTATCCTAGAGATATTTATTAGCATGTACTGGTATTCACCATATCAAATTCATTGATCACTATTTTAGTATATTATATATCTTTTTATTGTTATATCTCATCAATTTAGGAACTTTGTGTGATCTTTTTGGACTCATATATGTATTATAACATGGTATCTCAGGTTTCTCTCACATATAATGGTGAGAAATGACATGATAAATACAACAAAAGCCTATAACTAGTCACATGAGCAAGGAAATGATGGAAAAAATAAATTTATAAGATACAATAATTCATATTGTTTAATCATTGAACAATACAAGATTTATGTGAGTCTTACGTCATAATATAATTATAGAGTGCACTGGTATATCATCTAAAGGGAATTGTGGTCCTGTCACGGAATTCCCATGGTAAATACATAATTCCATGATGTCTGTAACATCCCAAATAAATAAATAATAATATATTTTTATACTTATTAATATTTGTGAATTAAATAATAATTTTTCTTTAAAATGGATTCCATTTTTGATTGTTTACATGATAAAAAACAATGGGTTTCTTTGAAATCTGACGTTGCACACAACGTTGGGTCATACTAAAATATAATAATATAATTTTATTTTAAATGGTAGTTAACGCCTAGCTATTGTATTGTTGTAAATTTATAAAACTAACCATATTATGATTAAACATGTTTCATAAAAGGTTTTATATTTATCCAATAAAATATAGAGGCTTAAAATGTGAATGAATCTAATTTTAAGAATGAATACAATAATATACTTTAAAAGGTCGATTTACCATATTTTAATGGATAACCTAAATTAAATCTAGTATTGGTCACTTTTATATGTTATATTTGAAAAAATAAAATTCTTATTTAGAATTGGGACATCAAAATTTACTTTGGGTAAATTTTTGGTATTTTTCTGATAAGATACATTTTTAATGAAATTTGAGTATTTTTCGGGAAAACATAATTTTTTTTTGAATAGTGAAAACACTGTGTAGTAGTTAAAAACCTAACTTTTCAATTAAATAAAATTATACCACTTTTGTGAATTTATTTTCTAAAATAAAAAATTAATGTTTATTATTAGGAAGAAAACTTTTCTTCAATAAGATGAAAATTATTTTTGGTAAATTGTATCTTTTGACTTTTAATTACCGCGGTTAAAGGTTAAAAGAAAAATTCCAGGTTAAAATAATACTATAATTATTTTAAATTACCCATAAATATCTATTAATCCAATTGGAAGATAAATTTTAGACCATTTTCATCATTGTGTCTATTTTGTGACCCCATAGAGCCACTTAAGAGTTATAATGACACTTTATACTAATTAATTTAATATAATGATA
Organism: Viscum album; assembly: GCA_963277665.1. Taxonomy (NCBI): domain Eukaryota; kingdom Viridiplantae; phylum Streptophyta; class Magnoliopsida; order Santalales; family Viscaceae; genus Viscum; species Viscum album. The sequence continues at coordinate 846,835,673 of OY728164.1, read as the reverse complement.
AAAAATGACATAAACATATATCTTTTACTAAATCAATTCATAAATGGGGTTATATAAGATATAAATTTGACTATAAATATTAACTTTAATTATTAAATGATTTTATATATCATGGTATTTTTTAAATTTTTATTCCTTATATAAAATAATTATTTATGACACAATAATGATGTAGTGTTAATAACATTAAAGAATGATTTCAATAAATAATACTTTAATGTTCAAAAAAATATCCCAAAACTCTCTATTTATAAATGATTGTTTTTATTTCTAAAAATAGTCACCTTATATTTTAATTTAAAATGTTTTTGACCTTTATTAACCTAAAATAAATATATTATAAAAAAATATTTTCAAACTTTCCTAAAGAGAAACTTGTCTCTCTTATAAGAAGCCCTCACCTCTAACTCATTACTCACAACTCTCAATCCCATTGTTTCATCTAAACACTGTCAAAATAATCTAAAAATTCCCTCTCTTGAACGTATAATCATTACCTTAGACGGAAGTCATGTCTATATATCCTTTTGTTTCAAACCAAAGGGAGTTACCTGATTTAAAGGTAACATCTTCTCTTTTGTAATTTTATTTTATTTTACATATCTATCCCCATAAACTCTTCTTATTCCTTTATTTTAAAGAAACACCAGTATCATTAATACACTATGTTTTGTATTTGGATAGTATTAGAACTACACTTACAAACACCTCTGTCTAATGGGTAAATAACATATAGTTTTTGTGGACAGCGAATAACTATCACATGAAATGATGATTGTTCAATCCTCTTCTACTATATTTTATGGTGGACATTAAGATAGAAATGTATTTACATGTTAAATATATTATATTTATATTTCCATTATAGTTATTTATTTTTCATTTATATCATATCATTATGGTTTCAACAATGAGTAAATAGGATAATTTTATTCGATGAAAAGCGGACTACCACTCCCTCAAAGTGATATGACTCATTCATGAAACACGTGGAATGTATAAAGTATGGATTTAATTAAATTAAATAACATAAATATTAAAATGGAATTATAATACACCTATATATTATTATTTTTTCATTTCTTTAAATATATAATAGATAAGATAGTAGCGTTCATGCAAACTTACGTCTTACCGTCTCTATGAAAAATTTGTTTCATTTTATAACTTTAAATGATATGGAATATTATAAATAAATATACACTAGATATATATTAAGTATATGATATATAAATCATTAATATCACTCTGGAGAAAATGGAATTTTGACCACATGTAAAACTTTTAATTATAACAAGTTCATTTCTGACTAATATACCAAACATCACAAAATGTCCCATATAAAATCAAATAATTAACTAATTGTTATTTAAAGGTAATATGTGATATAAAATGAATAATAAAATAGAAAATTATTATTAATGAATTATAAAATAACATAATTTTATTATTATTTAATAAAACAGAACATATGAGTCATGTCGGACACAAGGTAAGAGGTTTTCATCTCACTTTTTATTCATGTGAGATTCATTCAATATTTGACACTATTTATTTTTTAAGTGTATTTACATCATATGGTTGTATTATTTGAGTAATATTAATTAATTTTTTGGTATTCACATCATCATTGTATGATCCTTCCTTCATGGGATGTATGTTTCGTATGATACCAAATCGGTAAGGGAACCTTTAACCATACTCTTTTAGAAAAAGACTTTTTTTCTGTCATGTATATTTATTTAATATTTCTTATGTTGGGATGTGTTATTATAAATCATTATTGTTTTATGTTTTATTTCTAGTTTAGGTGAGACCCCTTTCTCTCTCAAAAACTCAATTTCTAAATTTTAAAGCGACGACGTTATGATTTCAAATTTCTATAAGAGAACTTCTAAATCCAATTCCAATTCTTGGGGTTAAATTTATTCTTCTTGATTATGTCATGATATGTATATGTTTTAATGGCCTTCTATTGTTTTATAGTTAATATCCACTTATATTGTGTGTATTATTATTTTTCACACAAAATTGTTTCATTTACTTAAAATAAATTAAAGGATTCTATATTTATAAGGGATTTCATCTCAATTTACATTAGATTAAGACTTCATTCTAGTTATGTTCCAATTAAAATTAATATGGTTTATATAATGTCCTTTTTTTAATTTTATATCATGAATACCTTTATTTTCATGATGTTATAATGTTTTGATTAATATTATTCCTCAATTATTTTTATTCATGCGTCTCTAATTTGGTTAGGAACACTATAACTAAAATATTATCTGAAATGTTTTAATGATTTAGTCTTATAAATCTTTCTCATTAATTTCATTGTATTAATTTTTTTTAAAATATTTATTTATATGTCCATGAATGTATTTAAATTAAAATTTCAGTAAAAATCTTTAATGTTTTATAGAACTCTTTTATTCAAAATTCTTTTTTTTAACTATTTTAGATGGTTTTGAAAATGGTTTGATAAAGCATTGACTATGTCAATATCCTGATAACATATATTGTGATTGTAATGTGGAAATGTTAACTTTACATTATGATTGTTTTATGGGTTATGAATATGTAACGTTTCTCCAAAAAGATTTAGGGAATATACTGTGATGGGTATTCCAAATGTAACTCCAATCATAGGTGTGAAAACTATAATGTATGTTTGATATGGATTCCACAAGTTAACATTATTATTTATGATTTCTATGTGTTATTAATAAATCTTATGATTTAATGAGGTATGTTAAAGAGAATATGTTTTGTATGTATTGATGAACTAATTTTTTTTCATTATTTTATATCCCTTATTGATCTTTTTATGCTCATCCCATGTTTTTAAAGAAAATTTCACGTCTTATAATATAAGGTATGAGAAAGGAAGAAATAAAAGATATTTATATCAAGAAAAAAATTATTTTTTTATTTTAAGAATTCTTAATTAATAAAAAATGGATACTATGTAAAAGTGTCTACTTTGTAATTTTTTAGATGTAATGTAATAGTTATGAGATAATTCTCAAAAACTCTAAACTTGAATATATCCGCAATGTGAATTATCAACTAAAGTCAAGATTATGTAATGGTTATGTATAGGGCCTTATAGTTGTTATCAGAGGATAGACTAGAAAAATTTAGTGATTATCAGTTTTTATTAGACACATGTTTAGTCTCTATGTTTAGCATTTAAGTTAAATAATAGTTTTATAAAGTTTTCAGATCTAGGAAAGTCATTTACAATTATAAATAGGAGGATAATATACAAAATTTCTATCTATTCATGATGACTAGCATACAATAATTAATCCAAAGTCATGTTCAGATGATTTTGAATATTTCTCTATGATACAACTCACTTTTAATATGTTGTTTAACAAATAAAACACATACACTATACCTCTATATCATCGTGAATCATAGGATGTATTTTATCAAATATTATTTTCACAATATTCTCATATTTTTATAAAATGTGAATTTTATCAAGGTATTTAAAAATATTTTACTTTATCACATGATATTGAAGCATATTATGAATTCGAAAAATGTGTTCATGAAGGTGACCCTTATAAAACCTATTTATATTTTCTTTTAAACTATATTATTTCAAGACATTATTATGGTATTTTAAAGGGGCCATTGATTGAATGTCTCAACTCAAACTCAGTCCAACTATCATATAAAAAACATGTTTTATCCGATGGTTTGAAATTATATTTTATACATGATTATTTTCTAAAACTATTTTTTATGATCACCCATATGACCCAGGTTGTTCAAGGTGTATTTTGATGATGGAAGTAAATGATTTTGAATGATATCTAAATCATTTTTGCAATGCATGGACCTTTTACCTACATTAATAAGATGACAATGAAACCATCTAGATACCATTATCAAGGTATGATGATTTTTGTTTGGGGAATAATTTTACTTTTTCTTATGGTGGTGAAATAAAAAAATGAAAATATATATAAGAATTATTTATGATGTTGAGGTCTCAATGAGATAGGATGAAAATTCTATATATAAAAAACCATTTAGGTAAAAATATGTTTGGGTTATATATTTGTTATATAAAAAGGACAACCCGTAATATGGGTGACAACCACTATAGGAAATAAACCATTTTGCGGCGGTTTTTTAGGAAATGGGGGTAGTTTAATCCACTGCCATATGAAGTTGCACCATTTTTTAAAACCTCCACTAATGTCTATGTCAGCTTTCAATTGAAAGTGGTTACTAGATTTAGCAGTGGATTATGGTAACAATCATAGTGGGTGCATTTCTTGGATGTTTTAATGGTTAGAGCCACAATTTCCCCCGGTGAAACATGTTTTTAGAGTTGTTTTATCCGCCACAAAAAACATGTTTACACAGTTAGAAAATGCCATGATATAATAAAGGATTATGAAAAATATTTTTATTTTGTTAAAACCACCGCTAAAAAATATCATTTTCGAAAGGGAAAACAACCACTAAAACTATTAAAACTGCTGTGATATAATAACGGAATAAGAAAAAATGATAAGTTGTGGATTTAACTACCACAAAATTATTATGCGTAGCGGGGGATTTATCTACCGCTGATAGACAAATAAAATAATTATATAAGTGGTTAAAATGTATGCTAAATATATTATATTTATATTATAGAAGTTAAAACTTCCTCTAAAGAGAGATTTACAAAAAAAATTGCAAATAATACAGTAGGCCCATTACCAATGTGCTGAAAAAAACCATTCAAATACATATAACATATAACACATCATAACCAGAAAATATCACAACCACCCTATATCACAACCACCCCACATCACCACCACCTTGTATAATTTAGATTCAATAAATATTTTTATCATAATTACTAAATTATTAAGAAATGTATTAACATAGAAATAAAATATTTCATGGGAATCAAATATAACAGTTCGATAAATATACTTATTCATTTTCATATATGGGTAGGTTATAAATGAATACATATAAAGTATTAAAAAAACCCATACAACACACTATCTCAAAATATGTCATAATTGGAAATCCATGTTATTGTGTACATATAAGAATAAATAACAAGAATAATTAAAAACCACTCAAATGTACATATAAAGAAGGGGAGATAATGGATCCCTAAAATAGACTGAATCATCCATGAGAAATGAACATGAACCAAAGATAATCCTCCACTGATCTCAATTGAGTCACTATTCATTCCATTAAATAATAAGACTCCATCAGATACACCCCAAAAAAGAAAGGAATTATAACCACAATGAAATCTTGAATATAATATAAAAATAATAAAGGAGTAATAGGTAAAGAGAGGACTACCATGAATCAAATAACATCAATATAAAAGATCCTATATGATAAAAGTGGTTTAGATCACCATGGGAGGTGACTGGGGAAGGGGAGGATGAGGAGGTGAAAAATATGAATTGAGGGAATGTCTAACATTCAAAACAAGGAGGTAATAAAACTCAAATTTATAAGTGAATCACACTCGCCTCTACCAAAACATGGTTGATATCCAAAACTAATGTGGTGGGTTTGGTAAAAGTTTTATCTAGAACTCTCATTATCATTTTATATTTTTCCCATTTTAAAATGCTTTTTGGCCACCCAAAAATCATATATTATGGAGTTGTTTAATCCATATTGGTTCTTATATATAATTTTATGTATTGAATCCATGTCCTAGTTCCAATTTCTCAAAATTTCACCCTCACTATGCTTAAGGCTACAATGTGGTGAGCTGGGGTTTCTTATTATAGATAGGTGTTTCTCTGATATTCCACCCCCATGGTTATTTCAAAATTCTCATGGTGCATAAGAAAACCACTATGAAATCATGCATACCCCCATGTCATCCCAATGTCATGGTTATACATCCCATTATACATAAGAGCATTCCCAACATAAAACCACCTCCTTCAAATAAAGAAAATCCGTTGCACAATCAGTGGTCACCTCAAAAGGCTAAAACACCACCTTAAACAATGAAATCATAAAAATCTATTCTTAAACATCCCCAAGACATGATAATGAATAATGAAATGTTAATGAAGTGTATGTACCATTACACTAATTCTATTTATTTCTGTTTCCCATATATTTCATGTCTTCTATGACAAGGAGATCATATTTTCCCCAAAATTAAATGAACTATGTGTGGATTGATTCAAATATTCGTTGGATACATAGTGAATTCTAGATCTCCTATCTCAAACCCAAAAAAAACCAATATAAAATACCCCACATTCTCTTAGTGGAAGAGATTATTCATTAAAATTGGTTTTCCATCCATAGGTTTGGCATCAAAACAAGTTCATTTCATTATAAACTTCAATTTGTAGTAAATTAATACTCATATAATATGGAATTTTCAATATTATATTAAACCATAGATTATTTTAGTCATTTTTACATGATGTTAAACTATGTGATGTGTGGTCTATAATGTATGACTTGATACTTCTTAGTTATATAAACCTAGTAATACCAATTATCCCCTACATATTATCCAAATCTACAAAAGGATCATTAGCAAGTGGTTCTTTATACATAAACCTATGTTATGAAAAAAAATTAATCTTAACCTATGAAAAATGATAATTTGTATATGGGTGTTATTTGAAAATTATATGAGGACTAATTTATTATGTTTCAAAACATGTAATGATGTCGGGATCTTCTATAATAGGCCTTGGTGAAAATTACAATCACATTGGTTATAACTTAAAAGAGATAACCTTCCTCATTCACATCAAATTGTTTATTTCTTTCTCACATAATTTTTCCCATACATCTCATCATTCTCCTACAATACAAGACATTTTTTTATAGTGGACCTTTTCCAAGAACATTGAATGGATTGATTCCAGTTATTATAGGATACATTTTTGATCGTTTAACATTGGGTAACAAACCTATTAATTTTTTGAAAAATTAATCATAAAATTGTATTCATGAAAAAAATTGTTAGCTCCCCAAGGATGAATACCCTGAAAGGGGGGGTGAATCAGGGTATGACTAATTTAAAATTAACGCCCTTTCTAATCTTGTTTCACTATTAAGAGAAGCACTCTTCTCTTTCTTTCCTATTACACAAAGTAAATAGAAAGTAAAGTATGAACATGACACACCAATTTTACTTGGTTCACCGCAAAGGGCTACGTCAAAGGATCATACGCCGACAAGTTGTCGGTCATACCAAATTCCACTAATATTCACTAGCATCGGATTACAAGGTTCGTGCTAGATCACTCCTAAGCCCAGGATCACTGCCTATACATGTTTAGGGTCAGCTCACTACTTTCCCAAGGGTCACTCCCTGTTTCTCTCTATGGCTCACTGCCGGTGGAGAGGATCACCTTCTTTCTCTTCCATTACTCACTACTTCGGAATGGATCCACTCATAGTTTATAGACCTATAGGTCTCTTAATTTGTATGAAGGAATGCATCTTCCTCTATAAGTAGATGCTCTGTTGAAGCCCAATATTCACCCATAGATGAATCTCTCTTTGCACTGAAGGTATTGAGCAAACTTCCAACTTCTATGCAGCCCAAAAATCACTACTGGAAATAAACCTTACTTGGCGCGCAAGTTAATATCAGTGCGCAAGTATCGGCACACATGTCACAACGGGCACGCAAGTCATCCTCAGACACTTGCATGACTCAAACTTCCTCAATTCTAAACATGCGCCACTCACTTCCATTTATTCCAAATCCAATATTGGCGTGAAAATCCACGATAGCGCGTAGCTTCAAACACTGGAATGCATCTATCAACTTGGCGTGCAAGTACCACCTACACGACCACACACACCACTTGCGCGACCACCACACCTACTCGACGGGAGATCTGATTTCTCAATGTGTTAATCTCCGATAAATAATGTGGAGGGGTGGTCTAGTATTTATAGGCAAATTGACCACCCTGCACGATGGCATGCAAGTCAACCCTCGGCGTGCAAGTCTCAACGCGCATGTCTCTTCCCCTGCAAGTCACTTGTGCGACCTATTTCTAAACATGCGCGAACCTCTTTACATTTCCATATTTTGATTTTCGGATCATGAAAAACCATACGTGCGCAAGTTCTCAAACATCCAAGGCATCGACACGCATGTCTCTTTCACAGCACACAAGTCACCTACACGACCTCAACAAAACATGGGCGCACCTTATCCCTTTTCCATGTTTTGATGATCTGATCTGGAAAAACATATGATGTGCATGTTTCCAAGCCATCATGTTGACGAAACGTAACTCCCTTTTCCAAAATCTACTTTTCTTCATTTGTACTGCCTCCAGATCATCCATTCGTTTTGTCAACGTTCTTGAATCAAACATGGATTGTTGACTTCAGCTCTTGAACTCGACATTCCATCATGAAATCATCTTTATCAACAATTTTGTATGTTATTGTTTTTCTTTGTCAACAATCACTACTCAGATGTCCACTTTGTCAACAAACAGAATCACCTCATAAATACTTCAATGATGCCTTGAGGGATTTTTTCCCAAAAAAATTAATCTACATATATGGTGCATCCCACACGCGATAAATCAATTCATTAATGGAAAAATTAGAAACCAATAAAATACATAAAATGAAACGTTAGAAATCAAGAAACTTTTAGACCATGAAAATGTTTGGCGGCAACTACGTTCCAAAAATTATACATGTACAAACCGACTGTTACCATATTTTTCCAACAAATCAAGAAAACAACTAATCACGGTCCAATGATGAATAATTCAAATCACACTCTCCACATCTATCTCTAATTCCTTCTAAAACATAAAAGAACATTATATTGAAAATTAAATACTATTTTATGTTATATTTAAACAAAAAACAAATAAATGATTCAAAAACTATATGATTCTGATTTTTTTTAATTGCCTGCTCACCACCAGTTGATGAAATACCACCGGGGGATGATCCGGTGATCTACTGATATAAATCAATCAATGCTTTCTTTGAAGTTGATATCTGAGCCCCCTGGTCGTAAAATATGTTTCATAAAAAACAACCCCTCTCTGATTATCTTGGGGTATAGAATGAATACAAATAGATGTTGATGCAACCAAAATCCCATGATTCCTACCAAAGACCATATATTATATGGGTCCAACACCCATTCCATGCACTCTATCATGATTCTCCATCTAAAAGACCTTAGCAATAGGGCCATCCTTGTAGACTGAGTATGCCTATGTAGGATTAGCATCCCATAGTTCTTTATTTTTAACTATAAATGAAATAGTAGTCATATTAGATGAAAAATATATACACATAACAACAAATTATAATAAATTAATATAATGAAAATTGAGTTCATACCCCATCATATTTGGAAGACTCATTAAAAAAACACCCATTTTATTTTTGGTGAACATTCAACCACACTCTTGTTAAAAATGATTTGTGCGCTAAACTCTATGACTGCATTAAACAAACATAAATCAATAATATAATATATTAAACAAATAATATTGTCTAATAAATATTTAAACTAATGAAAAGATAACTAGATCATTTCATCATATAGAAAAACTCATTGACCACGCACTGAGAGGGATGGCATGCTAAGCCCAGCTTGATGCATTCCTTCATGAATGATCCTAAAATAAATAAAATTCAATTTAATATTAATGTATTAAATGTCATCTCTTCTTAATATACAAGCATAAATGTAAAATGATATTATTATTGTAATATATATTTAAATACAATCTGATTCTCATCAAGATTTCTATCAACAAAAACATTCCATTTCCCTCTGGGTACACCATTGGGTAGCTTGTAAATCGTCTATTGGGTGGTCAAAGATGTATCATTTACATTTCGCCATAGTCTCCATTTAATGTCTCTCCATTTTTCCCATGATTTTTTAATGACCACTTTAATGTTATAAAAATCAGCAACCGTAAATTAAAATAATATCTGTACACAGAAATTCAATTTGAAAATATTAATACCCTGACATTCAATTACAAAATAATGTATTTAAATTACCTTTATTTTTCAATAAAAACATCATTTTTCTATCATTCAGGCATATGTATCCGATCATCATAAGAAATATGAATGGAAATGGGATTTATGGCCATATTCCCTAAAATATGGCCTGGTAATCCTATGGAATCATCTATATGGGCCTTATATGTATAAAATGGGACAATTATCTTATCTCTGTTCAGATTCCTTACATATGATATTTTTATATTTTTCTAAACTATTCATTGTTTTTATATTTCATAAACAAACATTTAGTATATAAAAAGTGCAATAATGTTTTTCATATTAAAATTTTTACCTATGTTAGTCACCCTCTAGTATCCCTGTGAAGATATAGAAGTGGTGCACCACTCCCCCACTAATGAGGCTCCTGAAGCGGGAGGTGATGACTGAGCTACTGAAGGGCCACTCATAGAGGGTGTGAAAGATGGTGCAGGGGGAGATGGTGCCGGGGGCTAGCAGATGATGTCTCAGAAGTCATAGGGTGGGATATAAATGGATCTTTATCTGTCATCGTGGTCGATGAAGTATTATATAGCATCATCCATGGAATTATTGTCATTTAATCAATTGAAATTAATTTCAGAACATATATTTCAAAAAAATATGCAGAGAAAACTATAAAAAAAATATGCACAGTAATAGCAAAAACAATATACATAAAAATTATAATAAATGATTGCACAAATGATATAAGTGGCTACTAAATGAATGCATAACTGTACATACAATCATTATATCCATCAATCATGTTGATTTCCTAATCCATTACATCATACTCTTCATTCACCCTTTATAGACTAATACTTTCAACAAAAAGGTGGATAAATTTTTTTGATTCTTGTCGTGGATGATATTCAATTTCAGAGGTCAAATCTTCCACTTCATTACTGATATCATACAAATATTTTTGTTTTAGATGAACAACTACACTCCACCCTTCATCCACAACATCATTCACATAATATACAATTTTTTTCATGTGAATATAAGTCATATGGATCATTCCATTCATGATCACCAACATCCCTTAAGAAAAAGATATTCACTGAAGTAAATTACAAGGAATATCTTTTAACACCTCTGATAAAATCGAACCAATATCATTTGAATAAAACAAATTAAAAATGCTTGTGGTAGTTTAATTAAATAATATTGGTCTGATGTCAATACTATCCCACTTCAGAAAATGTCAATATACAACTATTTTGTATTCTTAAACACTATTCTTGATTGACTGTATGAAATCTAAAATCAATCATGTTGTTTGCGTCGAACGTTCTGACTTGTTGTAGAGGACCTCAAACAAGAAACATCAATTCATTTGATAACTCTGCTCAAGAATCAATATTCATGATCAGGAAAAATAAATATACATTATAAAAATTAAAAAATATGCATGTTAGCCTAATATTCATATTTATCGCATTATTTATGAACTTATGAATCCTGAATCCATTCTACAAGCTCTTTATTAACAACTTTTCTTATATCATTCTCATTTAATATTCAGGATCTCATTCATCTCTTTCTATTATCCTCAAAACTTCAATAAATGGATCTGAAATTTTATTATTTAGTAGCACAAATCTATGTGCCTGTAACAATTTTATTTCTGTCAGTGTAACATTTGAGGTCCTCTCAATAGATATTAAAATAGCTAGAAATATTTTTTATTTCCCATGTATTTGATATTGATTGAAGTATTTTTCAACACATCCCACTCGATTAAATCTTCTTTCAATATAAACCATGTATCTAGAATAAAAGGTAAGACACTCTTCTACCAAATATACTTCAACAATATAGCCTTCTGGTTGAGCATTATTTCTCTTGTATGATTTCAAATGACCTTGATATCTATGAAATGAAAAAAAATTATATTTATGTATTTAATTATGTTCCAAAAAATGTTTATATAATCGAAAAACATATATATAAAGTACCTATCAATTGGATACATCCATTGATAATGAACAGGGCCTCCTAATTAGGCTTCCTCTACCAAATACATAGTTAAGTGCCTCATGATAGTAAAAAAAGGCAGAGGAAAGATCATCTCCAATGCACAAAGTGTCAATACAAACCACGCTTGTAGGGTTTCAAGATCAAATTTATGTAGATATTTGTCATAACACTGCCTAAAAATGAATAGAATTGGAGTACTATAGTAGTAATGTTTTCAGTTAATAATGTATGCAATGAAACTGATAGTAACTACTATAACAAAATATGTGAATTGTGACTTTTAAATACAATTATTTAAGCCAACACACCTCGATATGTTAATTTAATACCACCAAGATACATTCCCATGATTTAAAATTAAACATAATTCAACTTTATCCCTATTTTTCATTGAAAATAAATTCAGAGCATACTTTTCAATTTCATCTGGACAGAGATCACGTTTTATGTTCATTAATTGTAAGTCTCTTCGAGAGTTGAGACGATCCTTAATTATTCCATGATCATCAAGCAATGTGAATATCTAATTGTCACAGATAATCTTCTCAACATGCATCACATCAAGATTATTCCTCAATATGTTAAATTTACAATAAGGAAGTTTGAAGAATATACTTTTTTCATCCACTTTGGCATTCCGATTACACTTGACGATGCACATGGAAACCGTTTCCAGCTATCATTCAAATTATAAACCATCCCAAATTTTGTTTCAACCTTTTCAAGTTGTTGAAATATTTCAGAACTTGTTAACAACATCGGAGGTGGTCTACGATCAATGAAACCATTAAATTTTGATATGTTCTTCCAAAATCTATGATATGCATTGAGAAATATTTAATGGCACAACAAACACCTTTTTATACTATGAGGTAGCTGTTTGGGTATAAAATATTTGTCACAAATAGAAAAATCCATACCCGTGTATGTTTCCCAACCAGATAAATTCCAAAGTCCCAAGATGTCAATAATGATCCACATTAAATAAATAAGAATTTCGAACATTGTTAAAAAATAATCCTCAAATGTATCAACACCGCTGCTTTATAACTCTAGTAAATATTCTATAAATGGTTTCATGTATACATAAATATCATTTCAATGTAATTTGTATCTAGGAATAATCATCAAAATGATAAAATATATTTTTTTCATACACATCACTAGAGGAAAATTGTAAGGGATCAAAACGACTAGCAAAATGATATAACTAGTACTCAATGTCCCAAATGGGTTTAATCAACCAGAAACAGTTCCAAATAAAACAATACAAGTATCAGATGGGAAATATGGATGTAAGGAATCAAATTTCATCCATTATTGTGAATCTCAGGGATGTCGCATTAACGCATCAATTTTATTATCTACAGAATGAAACTTCATGTGTTCAACGGTTTTCAATGACATGAATAATCATTTCAATCCAGTATTTAAAGGAATGTAATAAACAAAATTGTAGGTTTGTTCCTTTTATTCTTCTTTAAGGTAGTATGTTGATTTAGACTTAAAACATCACCCATTGATCACCATCTAGAAGGAGAAATTTTTTCAATCCTGTCTACTTGAATCTTCTTTCCAAAAAATAATACAATCATTGGGACCCACCTATATTTTTGTATAATTAAAACCACCCTTGTTAACAACTTTCTTCAAATCATAAAAACACTCATGGATTTTTCCATCACGAAACACATCATGCAGCAATTCCAGTATCATATATATTGCTTTTTTTTTAATTTCACAGAAATTTTATATGGTACAACTTCAGAAAAAAAGAATGTTTTGAACATTTCAAACATCCACTATAGAACACTTTATTTCCATCGTCAACTAAATCATGAAACATATTTTCCTCAGTGAAGTCTTCTCATATATTTGTCTCCACATAATAAAGTGGAGGATCCACTGATATGTAACAATATTTATCTGGTTATAAAAAAATCTAAAAAAAATCACTTGTCATGATGTTATTTGTATCTCTCTCAAATGGTTGTTCTAATATGCTTTGATTTGGATGTTGGTGTCTTGTAGTGCCATATTCATCATTTATAAGGTTATTCATTTTATTTCCCATTGTCGACGAAGTTGGGAACACATTTTGTGGATTGAAATCAGTGCTAAACCTTTTTGTAACACTTGATTCTCCATGAAAAATTCAAAACAAATAATAACTTATGAATTATTTCAATATAAAATGTTAAAAAACATCAACTCTCTTAAACCATCTTCTGAAAATTCATTTAAGACATGTACATCTTATTCTCCCTTCAACGGATTAATTGGAAATTACAAAGTCTAATAACTCCCACAAACCCTTAACATACTGAGGTGTGTTTCTCAGTAATGGGATCCAATTTTTATCCATATATATCACAATGTTCCAACAAAATAGTAAAAAATTTAAAACACATAAATATTAATAAATAGGGTTAGAGATTCATATATACTAGTTGAAATGATATATAAATGTGTTAATGATTTTGAAAATTTATAGGATTAGATCAAAAAAATCCACAAAGACACTTTTTCCTAATATCCCATGATGGTTATTATTTAGAAATAATAAGATAGAGGAATAGAAAAACTAATAAAATTTAATGATCCAAACAACACAAAATAAGAAATGAGTTTAAATCTCCATAAAATCTATGATATACAATGAATTTAAAATTTTATGATGAACCTCATCATATATAGTGAAAAGCTCCACAATCCTATTGAAGAGAGGTTTGTCTGATAATTGCCTCTACTGAGTCTATGCACAGGAAATAGGATGTGATATCTCCAAATTACTACAAAAAATTTTATTAACACACCTCACAAAAAATTAAAACAAATATAAAATTAATATTTATGTGGTTCAGATAATTCTATACATCTATGGGAGAATACTTAAAACATTATCATTGTAAAAGATAAAATCATGTAAAAACACATCACTCACATCCAATATGTTATAAATTCTCAAAAAAATTATTCTAGAAACTTACAGTATTCAGCATAATCATACATATATAATAATTTGGACGGAGTAATTTGATAAACATTTTTTGATCAGAAAACAACCATAAATAAGAATATCTATATTTAAATCCTTATATCAAAAATTTAAATTAAAAATACCTTAATTAATTACTATAATTTTTTGATATATAATAAGAGGTAAGGATATTAATCCAATGTATATTATTGATTAAGGTAGAAGTAGAAAACCCCACCTCCATGATTCAAGATATTATGTATGAAGAAAAGTACATTTGGTGAACTAACAATGACCGAGAAACCTAAACATTACTAGGATATAGTACTATATGACATCATTTCCACCTCTCAATCACCAAAGGCTAGAGAATATAATCGGGGATCTAATAAGTCATGTGGTATCTGGTTTACCCAATTTTATTAAAAACAAAAATAAAATAAAACTAACATGTTCTAAATAGAGTGAATTTTGTATAATAAATATTTACAAATCATATAATGGCCAAAAGTATAAAATGACCCTAGAAACCTAATCCTAAATGAAGAAAATCAATCTCATGTCTAAATTTACAACACGAAATAAAACATGAGTAATACAAAAATCAACTAGTGATAGAAAAAACAATTCATCTGAACATGTACTTCTACCTATAGGTTCCCAAAATTAGACCATGAAAATTCATGTCACCCCAAAGTGTGTATGCTATGTGTGAGCATATAATACCCATTAATAAACAACCTAGCATCAAAATTATATGGAATATAACTATATATGTTATTTATATGAATATAAACATTTTTATATTTTTATATAAAAATGAAATTAAATATGGTTATCAATTAAAATATGGAAGCATCAGGTAAAGGAAAACTTTATAAAATATAATCAATAATATAAAATAAATCCATAAAATGGGAGGGTTTATACCTAACATAATTACATTGATCCTAGACATTGATATGAGATATCATTTCAAAGAATCCATGATTCCAATCCCATTGATATATGATCATAGCAGTACATCTCATGGTTGAGCCATTGGAAAACAATAGTAATTTTGAATATGGAAGGTGTATATAATAATCAAGGAACTATTATCACATGAATAAAGGGATATGTTAAAGGGGTATTACAAATTGAAGTCATTGTGATCCCATCCCATTCATCAATATATATATAACACATACCAACACTCATGTTATACAAATAGAAAAATACCCATTCTAACAAACACATTTTTTATCAAAACAATATCCATGTTCAAGGTAGTATTAGTATTTTTAAGAATCAACATTCTTAGTATAAAAACTGAAAACAAGCTCAAAAAATTCAATGCAATTGTCATTATTTAGATATAACTCTCTTATGATGAATCAAATGCTCAAAAAAAGGTAAATATGCATGAATATGATACTTTAACTATAATAACATAAAAAAAACATAATTCCATGTCACAAATGATCACAACATAAAACATGAATTTATAGTGAATATTATACTATGGAATCCAAACAGTTATAAAAATATCAATCCAAACATAAATCTTTTTATAAGGATACATTATCTTTATGCTACTCTAAATGACAATTATACTATTTATAAATTATTTTATGGGGAGTAATTCATAATTCACTAAAATATATACAAGAAAAATCTAGAATTATCATGGGAAGTAACAAGTATAAACTATTAAAATACTACCTCAGATCATATGTGGGATTTTTTATAACAAATTTGATAAACTACCTATGAAATTGGCGAGGCAGCACGATAGGGAGGTGGAAGGGGGGTGAGGCTTGATTTGGTGGTGAAACAGTGTGGATAAGAGAGGTGAAGATGTGGTGAGGCTGTTGAGCGGCATGGCGTTGAGGTATGGGGAGGAGGAAAGGGTTTAGGGGGTCTCTAAGGTGGGGGGTGGTCTTGGGGGTCAGGGAGAGAAGGGGGTCTTGTTGGGTTGGAGGAAGTGTTGGGGCTGAAATAAATTTAGTGACAGTTTTTGAAAAACATATTCTAAAACATTAATAAAAAATTTAGCAACGGTTTAGTTATACATAACTAAACAACCACCACAGATAGCTATTAATGCTGAAGTGAACCTGTCACATCTGGAAAGACCATGGGAATCAAACCCACAACTCAAGGGTGACAAGGGTGCATCACCTACAACTATTCTACATGATATTCATATTTAGTATGAGTTATTCATTTTGTTAAATGATTTTATGGATAAAGAATAAGTTGATTTTGGGACCCTATGTTTTATCAAATGGAAATACTTACTATAAAAAATTATTTTACAATTAAGTGATAAAGTTATTTTGGAATAGATGGTATTTTTTTAGGAAACACTGTATACCTAATGAAAATCGAATACTATGGGATTTCATTTGTGGAATAATGGATGAAATATATTTTCGATGAATTTATGTTTTTTGGATATTAGGGTTATTTATTTAAATTATTATCCTACTATATAGGATATGTTATTGGGTTAATTACACGTTAGTATGAGACATGAGGTGTAGTCGATGTTATTTGAAGATACCTGTTAAAATTAAATATGGAGAACTATGGGATTAAATCCTTTTGTGTTTTGGGTGTCAATCTTAGTTTGGTTTACATTGAAATTTTTTTATGGAAAGCTGTTTATTGAATGGTATTTGTTCATCTGTGGGTATTGTTTGTCAAATATTGATAATTAGGAATAACATTTCTTTTTCTAATAATTATTATTTTTTGGTTTATCTGATATTTTACAAACAATTTTGATTTTTGGTAATTTCTAAAGACATGAAAAATATATATTTCAACTATTGCAGATTAAGTGATTCTCTAGAAGTTGATTATATCACTTCAGATGTGATTAAGTCATCTTTTGTACTCATTTTTTTGATAAAATTTGATTTCTTGGATGAAACTTATTAAAGGATGAAACTATACATGAAATGTAAGTATATTTCCTTATGTACATAGTCAATATAAAAAATATATATATCCAACATTAAGTAAAGAATCATAAAAAATTGTTGTTTGTTTACTTTTACTATGGGGAAACTAAGGACCACTTAACCTATCACATGTTTGTGATTTTCTAGTGGTTATCATTCCCCTAATTATGTTTTCTGTCACTCTCTATCTAGACATGACACATAATTTCTCATCCATATCCATGTTTTCATAGAATCCTAGTATGGGTTATCTTGAGTGACCTTTTTACTTCTCATTCATTATATTAAATTAATAGTTTTTTGACTCTTTTTCTGATGTGGGATATTTAATGATGTTTCCAAGCACAATTTTGAAATTGTGAGAACACAATTTATAAAGGGGGGAAGGATGTAAAATCTAAAGTTAATAAAGAATAATAAATTTTCATATTTATTAATATTATTTATTGAATTATTGATTTTACTTTAAAGGGGATTCTATGATCGATGGCATACTCAATACGTAACAACGAGTTTCTTTGAAATCATACATTGCACACATTGTTGGGTCATACTAAAAAAAATAATATTATATTATTTTAAATGGAGGTTAATACATAATAATTGTATTGGTGAGAATGAATATAACTAACCATTTTAGAATTAAACATGTTTCGTAAATGTTTTTACATTTATCCAACAAAAAATAAGGGCTTAAAATGTTAATAAATCTAATTTTACGCATAAATACTCTAATATTCTTTAAAAGGACAATTTTATTAATTTTGATGGTGAAACCTTTTTAAATATAGTTTGTTTCAATATTATATGTTTTATTTGACATAATAAAATTCTTTATTAAAATCTAGATATCAAAATATACTTTGGGTAATTTTTTTGTATTTTTTGATAAATTTAATTTTTAAAGAATAGTAAAAAATACTATATTTTAATTCAAAACAGCTTTTTAATATAATTTATTTACATTGTTAGATTATCTTTTAAATTGGTTTCAATGTGTAATTAGATAATATTTTTACCATTTAATCCAATTTTTTTTCATTGGAAATAATTTCACTTTGAAATTGGACATAAACAAGTGTCAATATTTTGAAAGTTATTATTTCATAAAAAACCCAATTATTGTTTTGACAAATAGATTTAATATTACATTTATTAATGCGGCGTTTATGTTTTTAATTTGGTAAAATAGTCATCATTTTATAATTTGAAATATCAAATATATATTAGGCTGATTTTTTGGAATTGTTTAGAAAAACAACAATTTTGGATGAATAGTGAAAACACTACGTAGCTGTTAAAAAACCAAAATTTTCATTCAAATGAAATTTTACAACTTCTATGATTTGAATTTTGAAAAATGACATACATGGATATTATTTGTTTGTAATATGTGGTTCAATAATATAAATGTTTTTGGTGAATAGTAACTATTGCCTTTTATTTTTTGGTGGTTAAAGGTAAATAGGCTAATTCAATGAACATTTTATATTATTATAATATTAAATAACCCTAATATGTATCCTAATAATATTGGATGAATCATTTCCAACCATGGGAATCTTTGGGTCGATTTTGGGACACGATGGAGCCACTGATGAGTGATAATGACCCTTTATATTAATTAATTTTAAAAAATGACAAAATGACATAAAATATATCTTTTACTAAATAAATTCTAACATGGGATTATATAAGTTATCTATTTTCATATAAATATTCATTTTAAATAATAAAATATTTACTATATCATGGAGTTTTTTTATTTTTATACATCATATAAATATAATTTTCTATGACACAATAATTATTGAATGTTTACCTCATTAATGAATGATTTAAGTAAATAAATTTTAAATATTAAAAAAATATCCAAAAACTTCCAACTATTATTGGATAATTTTATTTCAAACAAGAATAATCTTATATTTTACATTAATAAGTCTTGGATCATTAAAAATCGAAAATCATTATATAATAAAATAATATTTTCAAACATTCCTAAAGATCACCACCTCCCCATTATAAAATTCCCTCACCTTTAACCCATTACATACACCGCTCAAGACCAATGGATCATCCAAAATATTCTCAAATAATATCTCAATATCACTATCTTGCACTTAGATTTATTATCTTAGGCAGAAGGCACTTCATGAAATCTATTTGGTTCAAACAAAATGAAGTTTACCGGTTTAAAGGCAAACGTCTTCTCTTAAGTTCTTTTCTTTTATATATATATTCTCCAACCAACTAAAATCTTTTTATAAAATTATATAATAAAAATACAAGTATCCTCAATATTCTTGGTTTTTTATTTTAGAAATATTAGAACTACAATTACACACACGTCCGTCTAATGGTTAATGTATATAATATTTCTATTGACGGTGAATTACTACCTCATGAAAAGATGATTGATCAATATACTCCTAACACCCCTTATGGGGGTAATTAAGATGTAAATGTATTTAAATTGAATATATAATATATCTATATTGTCTCTATAATTCTTTATTTTTTATTCATATCCTACCTTCGTGGTTTCCATAATGGTTACATACGATAATTTCATTTAAGGAATTGGGAACAACCACCCCCTCAAATTCATATGACTTGTTCATGATATATCTGGATCATATAATGGTTGGAGTTAATTAAATTACCTAAAATAGATATTATTATGGAATTATAATATACCTATATATTATTAACATTTCATTCCTTTAAATTTAAAATATAAATTCAATTACTGTTCATGTGTACATACGACTTACAGTCTCTATGAAAGGTGTGTTTAATTTCATGACTCCAAATGATATGGAATATTATAAATATATATACACTAGATATATATAATTTATATGATATCTAAATCATGAATATCTTTATAAATATAATTTAATTTTTACCACACGGATAATTTGTAATTATAATAAGTTCATTTTTTAATATAGTTCCGAACATCGAAAAAATATCTGATATGAAGTGATGCAATTGAATAATTGTTATAGAAAGGTAATAAGTGATATAAAATATATAATAAACAAGGAATTTTTTCTCAAGGAAGTAGAAATTAACAGAAAATTATTATTCATGAAGAACACAGAACATACGAGTCAAGTTATACAAGATGTAAGCAATTTTCATCTCAATTTTTATTCTCCTCAGATGCATGCTATATTTTCCACTATTTCTTTTTGTGTTTTCAATGTACTAACCATGATTATACTCTTTTTGTTATATAATATAATTTATGGGTATTACCTTATTCATTGTATGACCCTTTCTTTATTGGGTGTATGGTTCATAAGTTACCAAATTGTTAAGGTAACCATTCAACATACACTCATAGTCAAAGAATTATTTTATGAAATGTATTTTAATTAAATTTTTATTATGTTGGGATATGTTATTCTATATCCATATTGTTGTAAATTTTATGTCTATGTGATGAGTTACCCATTCCTCTCTCTATAACTCATTTTTTGATCTTCAAAGCGACGTTGTTAGGCTGTCGAATTTCTATAAGCGAACATCTTAAACCAATTTCAATTATTTGGGTAAAATTTATACTTCTAGATTTTTCCATGCTATGGATATGTTTGAATGACCACTTATTGTTTTAAACATAATATCCACATATATTCGTTTTATTATTATTTTTCTCACATAATTATGTCATTGATTTACCTTAACTTAAGGATACCACCATCACAATGGATTTCATCCCTTTTTACATTCCTTTGAGACTTCATTATTGTTATACACCAAATCACTTTAATATGGTCTATATATATTCGTTTGGAATGTTATATCCCCAATTCCTTTTTTCACATGATTTAATAATGTTTTGATTAATATTATTCATCAATTTTTTGTCTTCAATAGTCCTTCATTTGGTTAGAAACCCTTTAACTAAAATATCCACTATAATGTTTTGAAGATTTATTCTTAGAAATCGTTCTCATTAACGTCCATGTTTTAAAAATGGTTTTAAGTGTTTATCTATATGGACATGAGTGTTTTAAAATTAAAATATCTTTCAAAATATTCAATGTTTTATGGGACAATTTGATTCAAAAATCTCTTTTTTAAATATTTTAGATGATTTTGGAAATGGTTTGATAAAGCATTCATTATATCAATATCTCTAAATGATATATTGTGATTGCAATGTGTAAATGTTATCATTACATTATTCTTTTTTATGGGTTATAAATATTTTATGCTTCTTGGGAATTATTTATGTATAAGGGTGGTTCTGTGACAAAATCAGGGAGGGTGAGCCCAGGATAACTCTTTAATGCATTTGCTAAAATGATGAAGGTAAAAGCTAAAGTTTCTCCTAATAGATTTAGAGAATATAATATTATTGGTATTCCAAATGTAACTCCATAAGTAGCTATGAATTCAACAATGTATGTTTGATATGGATTCCACAAGTTACCTTTATGATTTATGATTTCTATTTGTTATTAAAAAATCATTTGATTTCATGAGGTATGTTAAAGAGCATATGTTTTGTATGTTTTGATGAACTAATGTTTTCTTTCGTTATTTTATAACCCTTACGTAGCTATTTATGCTCATCCCATGTTTTTGAATGTTTTTTCACATGGTATAAGGAAGGTTAAGAGTAAGGAAGAACTCAATAATATTTATATCAAGAAAAGAATTACTATTTTCTTTTAAGAAGTTTAATTTTATGAAAACAGGTATACATAGTAGGACTATCTACATTATATATTATTAGTTGTAATGTAATAGTTATGGCTTAATTCTCTAAAACTATATACCTGAGAAGATCATTTGTAAGAATTATAAACATAATTCAATATTATGTAATGTTTTTGGTTGGGTCCTTATAACTACAACTGACATGCTTCCTCATACAATGGTGTTATACTGATATAAATCCATGTACTCTTCTTTGAAATTCCCACCCAAATGTACTCTATGCATCTTCATACATGTCTCTCTAGGTAGATCATAAAATTGATGTTTTTGATATTTCTATAATGGTTCCTTTCTGAAGTATAGGGTTTTCCAATATATTTTTTCCATCTTAGTCATAAAATTAATTTATTTAACTCTTTCATTGTCCTAGAATAGATCAATACTATTCTAAAACAATAACTATAAACTCATTGTTCTCACCTAGGAAATGATTTCAAAAACTCACTAAAGTTTTAGGACATAATTCTTAAACATAATAGAGAAAATATAGAAGTATTTAAATCAATGTTTTATCCATAATCATCCATGTGTAACTAAGACATAACCATTATTTTTATTTCTTTTCATATGTTATAATGTAACTCTATACATCATTTTAAAAATTTCTTCATAGTGTTAAAATATTTTTAAATATGAATAATCAATGAATCTCAACTACCTTTATTTCATGAAATCATTTTTGAATTATTATACTCATAATAATTAATTTAAAATCATATTCAATAATATTTTCCAACACAATATTCTAAATGAAACACAATGCTCGGTAGAACTTCAAGCACATCTTTTTGTTGTTCATTTGAATGACTATCCAAGTAATCTATGTAGGGTATTATTTTTTCATAAATTAATGATCATTAATTCAGAAATATAATAAAAAATATGTATCTTTAGTATTTGTTAAATAAATAAAAATTTACACCATGAATTAGGACACTCTTTATCATATCATTATTCTTTAATTCAAATCACTTATGATTAATTATTCATCAACATATGTATAAAAATTTAAATATAATATTGGCATAAATTATATTGAAACTTATTTTTTATATATCATGTTTGTTAAATTCACAAAATGTGGTATCAATTTATATTTCCCTTATTATTTTGTATAGATAAAAAAATTATAGGCAGTGTCTATTTAAACATTGATGTTGTTATTTTTCATTGTTTCTATTGATTTTTTTCAGGTTTTTACAAAAGTATGATGTTATGAGTGATATTTTTATTCAACTCTATTACTCTTGTCCAAAGGTAAAATGAATGTTTTTGTGTGTGTTTCCTTATGAATTATTCATGTCCGAAAAGTATCATGAACATGTGTCTGACTTTTTTTCTATGTGAAATCATTTTCAAAAGGTGAATGGTTTTGGAAAATTTTAAATAAATTAATTATTTTGAGAAAAGAGACTATAATTATTTGAAGCATCAATTATAGATTATTCTATTTTTTTCCAAAATAACATACTAGATGACCATTAATTAATTGAGATGACTATTGTAATTCTATATTATTAATTATTTATATTATTAATTAAATTATTATCATGATAGAAAATATTATTAGAGTGTATAGGTTGGGGTATGGTGATCTTATTGTTAGACGTGATATTAAGTACACAAGTATTTATATATATATATATAGAATTTGGATGATAATACTACCTTTGGATGGTGGATATGATTAGTTTTATTTCTATATGATAGTGGGATGTGACTCTTGGTATGTTTTATTTAGTAATTTATTGAATTGATGTTATGGTTTAACCTATTTGGATGGGTTATTCTGGTAAGATATTATAGGTTAGTTGAAACTCAATTAGTATAGAGACTAAATAAAGAGTTTCTTATGTTGATCATAGTGTGCGGGAGATGTGTCCTTGGATAATAGGGTTACTACTGAATAATATATGTGTACATTTATTATTTTTAATAGTGTGGGATCAGTTATTCAATTTAGTCATGAATTTTCTATGGTATTTTTGGGACAACATCACTATTTATCCCTTGAAAATGTTTAGTTATCTTCTTTGATAATTGGGTAGATTGTGATTCGAATGTTTTTTTAGTTTTCAAAATAGAGTGAAGTTATGGATATAAAAAATGTTTATTAAAATCAAACTAACTCAGGGTAATATTTTGGAGTTTGGTGTTGTAATATTCTTCGAAAATATTATTTTGAAATGATTATGGGTTTTTTTCTATGAGTTCATTGTGTATCAATGGGATCTTATATAAATTATTTTATAAGGTGGGAATCATTTTATAAGGTTAAAAACACTATCTTTTATCTTAGAATCAATGAAGAATCTGTATTGTTAGTTTCTCTGAGAAAATTAATTTTAGTACAAGAACATATCTATTGGGTAGTGAAATAGTGAAACAACATTAGAAATACGCATGTGTTGACACTATATAAATCATAGCGGGTTTTTATTAAAGAGATAGAGGTATGTGTGTTGTTCATGTCTTGATGGATAGCTAACCATGTTCTTAGAAGACTGTTTAATGACTATGTATAATTTTGGAAAACCTATAATGGGGTAAGTTTGATTTGGTTACATGTAGTTGTAATAGTGTTGTTTGAAAAATGTAATGTGGGGATTCCATGTGGGAGAGTATTAATAGTTGATTATGGATGATGTGAACTCTAATATTTAGATAGTTTGTACCTTGGTGGGTTTTCTATGATCTCTGGCTAAGAGACTTCTATAGAATCAGGTGTTGTTAAAAAATGTAGTATTTTGGAAAGAGGATGTTTTGAAGGATTATGATCGATATCTTGAGAAAAGATGACATACACATATGGGATTTAACATGTTTCTAGAAATCAATGTTAACTTATGGTTATCCAGTACATGATATATATTTTTAGAATATATTGAGATTTTGGAACTCAGGAGTGTGGTCTATGGGTCATGATTTTTTGGTTTTATGAGAATGAATCATATGAGGAAAATATTTATAATATATTGGAGTATTCATATTCTTTTATCAGTTGAATAAATATGTGAGTTATCTTATATTTTTTAGATTCCCAATGATCATTTTTCTATAACCCGCACATCATCTAGGTGGAGGTGGATTTCAAGCTCCCAATACCTGTGAAAGGAGCGTAGGTCGATGAATTTATTGATGATTGGTATAGAGGTATGTTAAAATATATTTGGACTCATGAAGGCATAATAGGTCAAAGAAAACAATTTTTACCATTAATACATTCAGTTATTGTCTTTGGACTTGTTTCGGTTAAAAATGTAAGTGGATCTTAGGGGTTTCTAGATGTATTTTGGGGGAGGAATCACATTATAGATTGTTGTTTCCAAAGTTTCTATTCAGAGAATATTCTAGCAATGAAATGTGAGGACGATATGAAAAGTTTTTATTTAAAAAATTGACTTTCAATATGTGTTTTTGGAATTTGGAAACATTGTTAAGACTAGGATATATGTACCTTCAGAAATGATCCATGTTTTTTGGAGGAAGATCGAGTTGTTTTTGATCAGGCAATATGTAGGGGGTCATACCTAGACAAAATATTTCACTTATTGTGTAATTGGATTCTAAATATTGGATCATGTGAAAAGAGATTAGTCTAGATTCATCTCATATACTATAAGTTATATGGTTGGGAGTTTCTAGTAACCCACATCATTATGGGTTTTAAAATTTATAAGATATTTAAAATCACAGATCGAGTCTAAGTGAATTTTTATAATTCAAAATCTATATGTAATATTTAATGTTATTACATATCAAAGAGGGTTATTACTCATGTATGGTGGTTTGCGGAGCTAGTAGTGAATTTTGAATGTGATTATGGTCGCCCCATAATAGTTTTTAGTAACAGAGTACCACTAGGTTCCCTATCAATGATCTATTTGTATTGGTCCTATGAGATGGTGATTCATCCATATATTTTCATATATTAAATATATATTTTATTATAATTAATATAATAATATTACATTAGAATATTTTAAATAAATAAAATTTCTTTTTAGAGATTAAATAATGATATTGATGAGAAAATGATCTAATATTGGATTTTTAGTCATATAAATATAATTCATAGATTAATTGATTAGATTATCTAACAATAAAAGTAAAATTATTATTTTTTAAATAAGAACACGTTATTATTGAATTGAGGATTTCTCACAGGAGATGGGAGTTGGTTTTTTCCATTTAAGTAGGATTAGAGGAGAAACACAACCATTGTATGTGAGTAATATGTCAAAACAACCCTCCATGAGAAAACAATGTACTGAGATTGTGGAATATAATAATTTCCCCACCAAAGATTCACATTGTTATAGTAACTCCAATCTCTAAGAGGATATATAATAATCACTTGATGTAAGACCTATCTACATTATATTAAAATCTATTTCTCGAGCACTACAAATATTACCATTATGTATGAGTATATTTGATCGCGTCCCCACTATATATAAACTAATATATACAATAGAATAATATATAAAAATATTTCAAAGAAAAAGAAGATTATATTGGTTGTCCATAGACAATGAAATATTAACTGGATATAAGTTATTCTATGTATTAATAAATGAAAGGAATTATACTTTGGGGAAAAAATTTATTTATATAATTTTTATTCTCTTAATACCATTTATTACACATGTAATCATTTATCCATTCAGGTCCTATTTGTAAAAAACAAAAAACTCCATTTGTGTAGGTTAATAATAATAAAAGTTTTTAGCCAAATTATAAAATAAATAAATAAAAACGTTATTTCATTATCATATATAAAAGCCTTTTACTTGAGGAGATAATGAAATAACAATATAAAAGATGGAGAATATTAAATGTTTAATTATTAGAAAATGTATTCCATTTATATTGACAGGAAAATGGATTCTTATTGGTATGATTTATTTGGGGGATTAATTGAATGTGGAATTTGAATTGAATGGAAAGGGTATATCACATGGTAACTCCTAGTGCATATGATAGAATACTAATAATAGTGTTTATAGGCATGTTATTCCCATTCTAGACTTTTTAATACACAAAAAAAAATAAACTTATAAAATACTAATGTTGTAAAATGGTTTGGTGACACTACTCTACTTGGAACATGATGATTTCCCATCATTAAGGTATATCTTCCTGGACTGTGTTGGATATATCATTGAGAATATAAGAAAACTAGGATAATACCCTGGACATTTTTACATTTGGGTTATACCATGGTTCGTAGACATGTTATTGTTATTATAACTCAGTATATCTTAAATGTAAACTAAATGCTTCAATTTAAAAAAAAATATTTCTATAATTCTTATTATTTTATAAAAACAGTCATTCTTGAAAATAATGGTGGGATATTAATTGGATAACATTCTCATACACTATAAGAACCTAATATGTTTAGGTGTAATTTGTTCTTCCAAACATGGGTAAATAAAATTTGTCACTTGGAGGTGGTGGGTACTCTTATTTGTGGGTCATGGGTGATGGAGTTGACATAATGGTATTTTAAACCATGTTTTACCTATATATGGGTAGGTTTATATTTATTATTTATAACTACAAATTTTTCCACCTAGAAATATTTTATGTAATAATTGGGACTCAAATGTCAAACTTTAAATTTTATTATTAATTTTATTTTAATACTTTTAATGTGATTAATTTTTTTCATTCAATCAGTAAATGTTTTATTAATATTTTAGTTGACGGATCTATAGGTAAATCCATTATCAATGTACTTTCTTGATGACCTATTACTAGTTTCCAAGTAGTAGGGATCAAGAACACCATTTTAATATTCTATGAAACATATCAAGTGGCCAATTAAATTGTATCCTATGTGGGATAATGTAATATGATATTAGAACTAGGATTTGATGTTATCTTTTTTAGGTAGATTGGATTGATATGAGATACGACTCTTCAGACATAAGTCGTAGGTTTTGAGGGGGTTTGTGGTCAAATCTCATCAGGAAGAGCATTCGGTCTCCATGGGATGTTTGGATCTTTGTAAAATTTAATAATTCTATATTGGATTTTACTATTAAATAAGTAAAGGTGCATTGGTTACAAATAGTATATTCATTATTAGTATGATATAAATGTGTAATTAATGTATACTCCTCATTGTGATTTAATCAAAATTATTTATTAATTATATCAGTTTCATTCATTTTTCATTTATTTTTTTTCCTCAAATAAATTTCTTGTTCTTTTTCATAACCCCCAGAAGTCCCCCAGGGAACCAATTGTATGAGGGTATAGATAACATTATTTGGTCAAATCTACATGTTGTTCATAAAATTATTCATGTAGTGGTCTAGATTATTTATTCAATGGAATTGGGTAAAGCATCAGTGTAAATATAGTTAAAGATTATTATGAATATATTAATAATTAATATTCTAAAAAATTTCTCATTTATAAAACTACCCTTTTCTCTAGATGAAATTATCATGAATTTTTTTTGTATTTTTTATAGAAAACTGAGAAGATCTTCGAATTTGGTAGAACTCCTAACTCCATTATTGTAAAGTGTACTAACACCATGCTTTAAGTCCTTGTGCATTTGTGGTGGGAGTTGCTATTTAACAAAATTAACATGAGAATCTGGATTGTAATAATATCATGGGGATCATCACTTGAAATATTTACCCTTACACCTTGTATTTCCTCTAAATATTCATAATAATTATGCCTTTGATAAGTAAAAAACCCATCCATGAATTATGAATACTGATTTACTGATTTGGTGAATTTTTCAACTGATATAATTTATAATGAAGAGATGAATTCTTGATTCTTTGAGATAGTTATATGGCCCAATAATCATTTTTTTCTTCTTTTTTAGACTTATGACTTATACTAAATATTAGGATTGATCCATCATAGTATAGATCATCAATGTAGTAATTTACAAGATTATTTTAATACCTTTCCTGAATAATAAAGATTGGGATGCTTCCTTATAGAATAAAATGAAGTTGAAAGAATCGTATAAAGCTAATAGAAATATTTCTTGACATACAATGCATTATTCAATGATAAAAAATATTAATTATGTTATCATTTTTTCACCAATGTTGTATGGTGTCGAATATGCAGCCATTATGAATGGTGGAAGCAATATATATTTAATATGTATTTCTAATATATATCCAAGTAATTTTATGATTCCCCTTCCCCTTTTGTAGTTTTTAATGATCTTCAGAGCCCCACTATGGATCCATGATGTATTATAATGCATCCCATGAATCA
This sequence comes from Viscum album, assembly GCA_963277665.1. Lineage (NCBI taxonomy): Eukaryota > Viridiplantae > Streptophyta > Magnoliopsida > Santalales > Viscaceae > Viscum > Viscum album. The sequence continues at coordinate 846,805,727 of OY728164.1, read as the reverse complement.
AGTCCCCAACATCATTGTAACAGAGGTAAGAACTGTTCATTATATAGGAGGATGAAAATTAAAAATACTACCGAGAGTAGTGGAAAGCCTTATTCTCATTTAAAGTTAAAGAAGATTTATATAATGGATTTTGAATCTATGGAATTAGAGGATCATCCTACAATATTGTGAAATACTATTCCCATTATATTTTAATGGAAAAAAAATTCATTTGATACATCTTTTTAGAGCTTATTTATATCATTCTAAACTATGGAATTGTTCAAACTCCCTACCAAACACATGTCCTATTTTATGATGATAGTCATGTTTCTTGGAATAATGAATGAAAAAGTAATATGGTTTCTAAAGAGTGGAATATTTTTGTAAAAATTCAAGATTTTATTGGAATTTATAATCCTTAAAAAGAATCTTTTAAATATGATATAATGAATAAATTAGTTGCAAGAACGTACATATCATATTAGAGTGAATTTCAACATCCCTGATGGGATCACACATGTATTCCAGGGATAATAAGATTGATATTCTAGTTGGGAAAGAACTATTCATTGAAAACTAGTATATATTATTTATTATGTTTCTTCTCTTCTTTTTATAGTTGATTTTAGGAATTCCAAAAGTGACTCACCTCATGTTTTTTAGAAGGCCTTATAGTGTTACTAGGTGGATTCTAAAGCATTGCATTGTAGAGGTAAGTTGAGTTCATTATTTATATATTGTTCGAAATAGAGAACATATCTCTCCATTTAAATATTATGGGTCTCTTAGAGTTCAAAAAATTAAATATTACATTATATGTATTATATGATAAAGGATTCATTAAATATTTCATTAACCAATGGGAAAATCAATACATCAAAGAAAAAATAGTGATATGATCTTCCATTTTTGTATCAAATATGAGAAGCTGAACTAGGTCATGATCATATATAAATACAGATTCCCTATACTGATGAAATATTTGATCCCATTAATGGGAAATGGATTGTTTCAAATATTGAACTCCATTTATGTTAAAAATAACAATCAATGATAGAGGTTTATTTTACTATGATTTATTTCCAATTAAGATATCACTATTTTATGTAACCAGTGATTCCATTATGGTTGTCCAATTCTATTAAATTTTTCATGGATGTTATGAATTTGATATTTCATCGATTCCTTATCAACTTCATCATGGTATTTATGGATGACATTTTGGTTTACTCTAATATTAAAGTGGAGTATGAAAGTCATTTGAGAATTTTTTTTAAAATCATATATTGTCACATCAACTTTATTAATTTGTCTATTTATATAATCTATATACTAGAGATCATGATTCATAGACTTGTGGTATTATAATATGGTATCTTAGTTAATCATAAGATGTTTATGGCCATGATATCTTGGTAGGATGAAAAAAAATTTAAAAAGTGTTATGTGATTCATAGGGCTATTAGAAAACAATAAACAATTTGAAAAAGAAATATCTTGTATTTAAATCTCCCTGAAATTAATGTATTTTCTTACACTAAATTAATTTGATTATTTTGATATCTTACACCAAATAAATCACTAAACATAACGAATACCATTATATATTTATATGACATATAAATATTTAATTATGCTCATAAAAACATAGTCATATAAACATAGGGAATGAATTAGAGTACCCTCTTTATTAATTAAATATATACAATTTAAATGATTCTTTTAATAGAAATGAAAATCAATTAGTTTAACAAAAATTACTTTTACTATCACATTTAATTTAGAATCATATTTTACAAAATAAATATAATATTTCTTACATGAATATATATTTAAATAAAAATATGATTGAAAATAAATTATATTTTATATTAAATATTTCGTACAATTGTTTTTGATAAATTATGTGAAATAAGAATAATTATTGTTAATATTTGAAATTTTCATTTTCCAATAAAAAATTGTTTTCAAATATATTATGATTTTATTTAAAAGAATAATTTAGAAATTTACTAATATTAAATTAATAAAAATTAACATCATTTATAATTTATCATTTAAAAATTTAATAATTATGAATTTTGAAATTTCTTCTAAAAAGATTGGGTTTTTGTCAATAAATACAGCTTTTAAGAAACATGCAATTATCATCACATCACATTTACAGAACAATTACCTAAAAATTTATAATACCATTTCTGTAATCAAATTTAAATTTTACTGATAACCTTAACCATTTTAAAATATACATTAATCTTAGAAAACCATTGGATATTTTTTTAAAATATAACGGAAATGTTATTTTAATATAATAAAAATTTAATCATCTCATTGAATTAAGTATTTTTTTAAGAAATATTCAGTATTATATTTCCGTGGAATATTGATATCATTTTTTATAATAAATCCTTTTATTTCATTAAAATAATTAACCAATATAGTATTACCTTATATACAAATTTTAATAATAAATAGAATTATTTCTCTAGGAACTGTTTTTACATGATTAAAGGTTTTTATTTTAAATAATTATTTTTAATAATTTAAAAATATTATTTTATATATTATATTAAAAATTAAATTTAAATTATTGAATTAGATAAAAAAAAATAAATCTTATTATTTTTCATTAAAATCAGTAACAATGATTAGAAATCATTTACAAATTAATATGGTCAATTTGGGTAGAATACAAAAAGTTTCAGAAATCCCAAACAAATGAAGGATGTATCAAAAAGGAGTTTTTTAACTCCTTTTTGACCGATACTCACTTTACAATCATATTTTTCTCTTTATAGGACATTTATATTTTAATAGTAAACTTTAATTGTTAAAAATCAACAGGTTACTCCCAAAAATTACTCTTCCCATCACTTATAAAAGTGTATGATGTATTCCACTTCAAGACACACCATTTCGAAAAAGATACCATTTAAGGCTCTATAAATATTCTCCTCATGTAAGTATATCTAATTTTTAAAATAGTTTTTCATCAATTATTTGTCACATGGACTTCGTTTCAAATGAGCCTTACAAGGAGAATTCAAGTCCCTGACATGATTATTATCCACTACATAGTTGTACATAAAAATTACCATTTTTATAAATTATTCTAAAATAAATAATGTAGTGCTATTAGAATCCTATATCTAAATTATTTTTACTATATTAATAGTATCATTTCTTATTCATATTCATCATTCAGTATTAAAAAAATCATAGGTCATGTGTTGTGAAAACAACAACCTCCAGGATACAACATGTTTCGTTTTCCATCACTTCCTAACATTGATGGATATAAGGTTGGTATTAGAGGACAAATATAATTTTTATGACGTAATTATGGTTATTTATGACAAATTTAACACCCGATTAACTATATAATCAATAAACCACCTTCATTAATAATGAAATGAAAAATTATAGTTAGAGGATAATATTTTATTCTGATTCAGAAATGTTTTTATATAAATTATTTATTATTATAATTTATAAGAATTTTTATATATCAAAAACCCAATAGATAAATATTTTCATTATTCTTTTTCGAAATTATATTACAAAAAAACACCCTACAATAATTCATTAAATTATGGTAAATTCTTGTTTATTTCTATTTAAGTACCAAAATAAATTATGATATAAAATATCATGAATAACTTAGGGAACATTACTTTTCTTTAATATGAATTAATTTTTATATAAATATATTTTTACATTAGAAATTTTATATAAATAATAATTTCATTAATTACAAAAACAATTATTTATCTCTATGAACCACTAAAACATGATTTTTATCGATTTAATTATCAAGGATATAGACCAAGACACACATGAAATTTTTTTTAAACATAGAAAATATATTTAAATAACCCTTATGAGTAATTTTAATGATTTATTAATTATTAAAAATGAAATAATAATGAACTCAAATATACTTTTTTTGTAACAAATACAAACGATCAATACTATAGACACCCATTATAGAAAATAGTTTAAATTTATACAGAAAAAGTATATTTATAAAGTGTTTAAATAAAAATTTAGTTGATTAAGAATATAAATTATCTTATTAATATAGAATTGTTTTTGACATTTGAGGATAATGCATGTTCATGGAAAATAAATTAGAGGTAAGGGTTTTTCATCTCAAAATTCATTCATGGAGACAAATTTTGTATTATGTACCTAATTAATTAATATAGTTTATATAATACCTATTTGAGAAATGATATTGTGAATCATATTTTTATAATGGTATTTGATTATCAATTATAGGGTATCTATTTAAAGTGGATTTTAATGTTTCTAAAGACATTAGGGTTTTCTTGGTTTCATTTATAATTCATTGAGAAATAAAATATTTTTTGCACCAAGTTCTCTTATATGGGGTATTGATGACCATGGGATGTGTATTTACCATTATCCTTGTACATAAATATATTATATTGTCCAATAATATTCCCTTATTCAAACTTATTTGGAATCAGTTATTTCCCTATTTGTAAGAGTTTTGGAGATATTATTTTCATTCATTATTTTATGATTATTCCCTTGATATTATTTCCCAAATGATGAGTACATTTTTTGAATTAATTTTTTTGTTATAATATATTCTTTGGAATAATATACATTTATACATCATTACCCCTATTAAAATATAATTTTTTTTAAAACCACCCACCTTAATTCATAAAATATATTATGATAAATTTATTTTTATTATTGGATTTTCAATATATTCATTTTTATATAGGACATGATAAATAATTTTAAAGAATATATATTGAATGATATTCACATAAAAATTATTACATTCTAATTAAGGAAAAAATGGTTCGTTTATTTTATATTTTTATTCAAATGAAAATGAATAATTGAATGTTGGGTATTTATTATTATATTATACACCTTCTTTATCATAATTAGTTATAATCATTTTCCTTTTATTTAAATAGGGAAAATAAATAAAATTATGGATGATTAATTGTTTATAATAAATTTTTTTTATGAATCGATAATTCATATTCTTCATTATATAGATATCAATGTTTTATAATGAGCCATATGTTTATTCAAGAATGGAATGCATGGTATTCTTTAATCTTGCAGTGAAGAAATTCAAATGAATCATGTGAAGGGTGGAGCCCATAATTATTTACACCTTTGATGCATCTATTGGTTAGATGAGGAAAAATAGTTTTCTTTATTTTTTATATATCTTACCAATTCCATAGTATGTCCTATTTGTTGTCTCAGAGATATGTAAGGTGTTTCATAAAATTTCCATGATAGAAGGTTTCTAAAATCTAAAATTATCCATTCCATCCTTTTTTAAATAGTATTATTCATATCCATTTTTTATTTATTTTCACGACTATATAAAGCTCTATATTTTTTTTGATAATATCTTTATGTTTTCTAATAATTCATAATATAATATTTATTTCATGTGTATTCCATGATTTCATCAACGATATATTCCCCATACAGAGTGTTTGAGATCAACTGTTTATTAAATTTACATTTCAGGGTTTGTGAATAAAATTTTATTTGTTACGTTTTATAAAGTGTAGAACATGTGGTAGAATTTATGGAATATTATGTTTAGTTATATTGAATTTATTTGTCTCTTATTTATATAAAAAAATCAATTTTATTATAGATACATGGGAATAATTAGTTGATAATGTGTCATGATTTTATAAAGATCTATATCAAAAAAATATCTTTTAGATTTAAGAAATTCAGTTATTATTATTGATTTATTAATTATTGGGGTGGTTATAACCGTGATATTACTGTTGTTATCAAAGAAATTATGTAATGTATGTTTTTATCGACCAGGATAGGGAGTGCCGACATGATGTGTGATAGTTGATATCAAAAGAATAGTTTAGATAAATATATTGAGTATAATTCATGTTGGGGATAAATTATGGGTTTATATGTTATGTTAGAAAAAAAATTCAATGGCATAGATAATAATTTAGATTTGTATATGATTTAATACTAAAGAAACCATTAAAATTATATTAATGGATTTTTATGTGTGTAATTTAGTGAAAATACTTTTTATATTTTTATATATAGGGTGATATCCACATGTTTTAATTTTTTATTTACTATATGGTTTTCTATGAAACACCACTACATCTAGATATTAAAAATTAGATGTAGCTACGGAATAAATAGACATATGGTTAATCATCCCATAAAGGGATGGTTGTGCATTGTATCAATCAACACTCTAAAGCATGATGAGTGGGCCTAAGACTGATCACCCTGAAAGACACTACCAGTGTTTATTTTTATGTTATTCACATTATATTTATTAACAATTACATAGGATTTCATAATAATATAAACTATTATTTTTAGAAAAACTAATCAAAAGTAAAAAATGGAAAACTAATAATTGATCAAAGAGATTTAGAGTTTATTATAAAAGAATCATTTTTTAATAAAAATAGAGAAATAAGGTAATAACTCTTTAGATTGATGATAAAATATACATATTTAATATATTATATTTACTATTTTAGTTTTAGTATTTTTTTACACATGATCATAGAAATCAAGTTGTGAAATGTATGTACCAGGAAACTACAATCAATTATATCAAAATGAATAAGAATAATAAATGGTTTCGAATAATATTATATGATTTTTATAAATGAAATTGTTAGTTTTAGTTTCTTAACATAGGTAATGGGATTTCTATTTTCTTAAAACTAATATTTATTTGTAAGGTGTTTAATACTTGTTAATGACATTCTATAGACACTAAATGTTATAGGGATTATGTGAAACATATATGGAATGTTATTCGTTAGTATTACTATAATGGTTTGATGACATATATTAAAAGGTATTTATAATCTTAAATTTTGTTTATTATATTTTTATTATTTTAGGGAAAACTTTTGGAGTACATATGACTGTGTTTTGGATAATAGTTATGATTATTATATATCTGATAGTTAGGTAATAACATGGTTGATTGATTTTGAGAAAATTGATTTAGATATTATTGATAGACTAATAATTTATTATTGTTTTTATAGAAATGTAATCCATGATATATTTGGTGAATTAATAAAATTTTTGGTATTTAGAGATATATTGGCCATTCAGTGACATTTTGATGTTGTGGAAGGTACAATTTTTAGTTAATGATAATATGAATTTTTTAAGGAATATATAATCTCACTGAAATTTAATGTCATGGATATTGAAATAGATTTTGGTAAATAAATTTTATTGAGATTATATGATAGAGGTTCATCAATAGTTGGGTATATCATTGTAGGAATCATTAATGTTATTTGATCAAGGTTATGTTCGATTTTGATATCATATATGTAATTATTATTTTTAGAATATATTATTAATGTTCAAGGATATTTTTGATATATATTTTTTTATTAGGTTAAAAACGTATGGGGGAAATAAACTCAATGTCACATTTTTCTAACCACGAATTTTATATGTTAAACATTCATTGATGTAGGTTGAACAACTTTAATTAGAATATAATGTGATGATAATGGTAATATGTTTTATTGTAGTAGTACTAAACACCCCATTAATGAAAACGACATAGAATCATGAGGGTTCAAGGGATAAAGTTCATCATAATCACAAATGTAAGGGGAAAAGGATGCTATAAAAATATATTGCTTCAACTAAAGGAGTATTTAGAAATATTTTGCCCATCATCCCAATCCAATGGACAAAAAAGAAGATACACATCAATGACTATGAGAAAGTCAAAAATCATATGAATATAAAACTAATGGATTAGATATTGAGCTTTTATATTATATTTTATATATTTCTATGAAATGTATGTTTTCAGCAACTACTGTATATTGGGTTACAAATAAAAACCCCAAATAGTATGGTTGTCAGTTAAATTAATCAGGTTTTATTAAAAGATGTTAAATTGGGGTCTAGATCATAGTATAATTTAATATGAAATTAGTAATTTATTAAATATATTTATAATGAAAAAATAATAATTTATTATATACATATATATCGTTAAACATCAAAAATAATCCCAAGATCATCAAGTTATGTATGGTTAATTATGAGTTCCCTATAGAAGATAATTTAATTAATTATGTCAAATTGAGGAATATTAAATTGTTTAAATAATTTAATTGTAACATATCAATTTCATAATGTTATATTACATTTAATTAAGTCAAATTTATTTATATCATGCTTGGAACGTAGCACAAATCTAAAACGAAAACATAATATTTTAAGATAAATTATAAATATTTATGTATAAACATTAAAAACCTTGACATTAAACTAATAGGACTAAATAACAATAATCAATTAATGAATTATATATATATATATATAATTAATAAATATTTTAATATGAATTATTTTAAATTAGTTTACCTAAATTGACTAATATGATCTTTTATTGTTTAGAATGATATTATGGGAAAATATTTTTTATTATTCAATATGAATTAATATTTTATTAAAAATATTATTAATAAAAAAATATTTTTGATTTTAGTGATTTTTTAACATTAAATTTTTATGTGATATGAAAAAATAATAACAGCAATAAATATTTGAAATTTTCTTTTGATAATTAAAAAAATTTATATTTTATGTTTTTGGATTTCGTAAAAAAATTATATATAGATAATTTATTTTTAAACTAATAAAGATAAACAAAATTTTTTAATTCTTCATATAAAAATTTAATAACTTTGTATTTTTTAGATTTTTAAAAGGGTTGGTTTTTAGTAAAAAAGACGGTTATCATGGACCATGCAATTTTTATTACATTTCCATTTTATAAAAAAATACCAAAAAATTTATATAAAAATTATGATAAAAAATATCATTTTTAGAAACACCATTATTTAATTTATAATATTTTTTAAATTTATAAAATCTTTTTAAACATTTTTTATAATTAATTAAAAATTCTCAATAATATAAATACCATGTTTAGTCTTATCTATGAATACAATTTTTTTTAAAGTGATATCTGGTTATGTCATCCATGGAAGGAAGATATAAATTATTTTATTTGTATTCTATCATTTTTATATTATTAAAATCAGTATCCAAGAAAATTCTACCATATATATAAATTTAATGATTTAAAATGTTATTTCTAAAAAATATATTTTTATGCGATGAAGTTTACTTATTTCAAATTTAACTTCTGAAAAAAGTATAAGTTTTATTTGAAACATTTATTCCATCATTTAAAATTATTAGTTTCAAATTAGTTAAAAATTTAATATAATAAATTTTCATTAAAATCAATTCTTATGTTCAGAAATTAATTATTAAGGAAAAATTAAATATGTGTAACAGACAGTAATTTAAAAAAATAACATAAATACTAAAATTTTTCTCAAAAAATAGTGTTTTAGGTTATATTAAAAACAGAATCATTTTCCAATCTAAATATTTCCATTTTTCTCCTTTAACACTTCATTAGTAAAAGATTATTATTGAAAATTTAAGGGAATCATCAAAAACTACAATTCACAGCACTTAAAAAATGGTAACATATTATCAAATTAAAAACACACATTTACAAGAATTTATTCTTTAAAATATTCCAATATCATCTTTCTAGTACAAAATACCATGTTAAAAATCATATTTACACACTTACATAGAAAACGACCATCATTTTCAAGGAAACATTCAATGAATATTCTAGTCCTCAACATGAGTATTATCAACTATTCAGTTTTTCATTATTATTATATTAATTACACTTTATTATAACCAGATTAATATAATCATATTTTTGTCATATATGTTGGCTAATGTTACAATATTAACTTTTTTGAGTCATTAATCATATACCACGTCTGTTAAGAAAAAAAAATGTTATTCACGTATAGTGTGAACTACCGCATCCAAAACGTAATGTGGTTTATCTTCCTTCACCACCATAAAAAATAGATATATGGATTATATTAAAGTATAAATAAAATATTTATGATGAAATTATAATTTTTTATATAAATTTAATTAACTTATTCATGATATTATCAATAAAAGATCATAATTAATTTAATCATTTAAAATATTCATACTAAGAGGATAATATTTTATTGAAATTGTGTAATGTTTTCATATACATTATTTACTCATATAATACAATAAAAGTTTAGTATATAACACTAATATAACTAAATAATATCATTATTCTCTTTTTATTATCATATTCTAATAAATGCTCCTCATAATAATTTTTTAAATCCAGGTATATTCAGTTTTTGGCCTGTTTATCCAAATATTTGAACAATATTATATATTTTTATCTTAATTTACTTTTGGTACAATATATAGTTAATATTTTTAGGTTCTATTATACCACTGATTTTTTATCATGATTTAGTTTGGTCTTTATTATGGGTTATTCAGGTAAAATTCATAAATATTTTTGAAGGCTCTCGAGTTTTGCACCATTGGTACATAGTATTCCCAAAACATGAAACCTACTAGTAAGAACCGTACAAAATGAGGTTGTGATGGTTTGTATGGTTGGGGAACATTTGGTAAAACTAGGATATAAACTCGTATAATCTATTCACATCTTTATACGATTACATGGTTAGGGGAAGAGTTTCACAAACCATGTGATCCCCTCAATGAAATTGTAACTGCAGATTTATTTTATCTTGAAAATTAAACTAAGATTTTTTAAATATTTATTCCATCACCCACTCAACCATCAATCAGGTATGGATATCCTCTAAGGTCATTGGATCTTTTAATGACTCATTTTGGATCCTACAAACCCATTCCTAGGTGGATCAATGCTAGGAAAATGTAATTTTACCACTTACCGGTAAGAGTTATTCTTACAATCTCTATCTCCCACTCTATTCTACTATTCTATTTAGGGATTTTTAGATGACCAGTTTGTTAGGGTGTCTAATATTGATTTTTTTAAATATCTTGAATCTAGGATTGATTCTTTTATCTTCATTCTTATGTTCATCTTTGGAGTTACTCATTAAAGGCACTGTGTTTTGTGATCACATTATGTTTATGTTAATTTAGGTGGTTCTATTTATGTTTTGACATTTAGTTTAACATATTATTTGTTTATTAATTTAAATGTTCTTTCATTTTTTTATAAAGAACAAAATTCTCTGAGAATTTCAATTTTTATTAATTTGGAATGAAACTTGTAGAAAACACCCAAATTTAGTGAATTGGTGTGTGGTTTTAAATTGATGTAATTATAATATTTCATTAATAAATTTGATTTTTTGAAATGGTTTTATGAATTTTATCTAAGAATTTGACATAATTTTTTTTGATAACAAATAATTTGGTCGTATCCTAGAATAATATATAAATGGATTAAAAATCTATTATTAATATTCAATGAGACATTGGAATACTGATAAAGTAAATGGAAAAAATTTATTTTTAAAAATTATTAAATGAATTTCCCCTTATTAATTATTACTTGAGTACATTTAATCCTAGGATGTTAGTGAGTTATTACAGAAAAACACACTAGTTTGGAATTTCTCAAGATATTCATTGACTCTTTACAACTCTAAAATAATCTTATTGTTAGATCATATCCTCATTAGGATGTTGGTTAGTCCACATTGACTAGTGTTGAAGGGATACATGTGAACATTACCCTAATCTACCTATGAGAGTGAGGAACCCATAACATGGATCTGTCACCCCGCTTTATAAATTTACATGCTTCTACTTTTTAGTTATTTTTATATATATTCTATTTTTAATAGTAGTTTACACATGACTTGAAAATTTATAAAAACTATTTTATATAAAATGTTTTTAAGGACCTATTCTAAATTTTTCCATCAATTTAAATAAATAACTTGTTTTATTTAATGTGAAACTATATTTTTATGCATGTTTTATTTAATATTTAATGTGTGCACTTTTTTATGCTATTGGAATATTATTATGCAATCCATGGAGATACCCCACCAGGATTTTATGTCACATGATACATGTTTATTCAGGTTATTGTAGATTATCTTCTTCTAGGTTTGAGGAAGGGGAAAGAGACCCTTGGATGTTGTTCTTATTGTTGATCCCCGGGACTTGGATATTTGTGTCTTTTGAGACTTTGGGAGTTTATCATTCAGTTTCTAGTGCATTGTATTTATTTTTTTGGGATTATATACCTTTTTAACATTCAATAATTTTATCTATGTGTAGGTTTATTATTATCATACTAACTTGTATATATTTCATCCACTTTTTTGTGAAAAAAATATTCACTCTATAATCATTTATGATGTCAGGTTCTAGTCATCGACCCATGGGGAACATGAACTCCGTTGAGGATATATTAGTTCTGATGTATGTATTCATTTATAAGGATTATTAGGATTATTCATGAAAAATTGGTATCATATTTGTAGGTTGTGAATTGTTCATTGATCTATGTATGAATTTATGTAATATTTTCATGACATATGAGGCGGTTACCACTGATTTACAGGAAATCCATCAACGTAATGAGCCTTAATTCACTAGGGGTGGTTTGGAAAATATGTCTTTAGGATTGGTTATGTTATTTGTTATTATTTATATTGAGATATGTTGAAATTAAATTTATTTATAATATTCTGGGATTAATATCCTTGTTTCTATTTTGAGTGTTGATATGATATCTTCAAAATGGTCTGATGATGTTTTTTAGCATCATTCCTCCATGAACACTTGCCAATTGGATCCAAGAAGATGCTTCTTAATAACCATGATGAGAAAAACATTTTTTTGACTAGATTCTATTTGAGGATATCATTTATTTTCTTTAAACTCTATGATATCCACATTCACTCATTTCTTTTCAAGATCCACTGATAGAACCTCAAAGGGATGAATTCAGGTATTGTCATCAAGAAATACATTTACAGAAGTATCCAATATTAAAATACTAAAATAAACCATAATAGGATGAGGATTGGTTGGGTATTTTCGATATTTTGCTTGATTTATTGGAAACCCTTGATGAAAACAATGTGGAATGGGCCACCATTTATCTAGAGAGACCAAGACAGAGACGTTGGGACAAAATTGTGATGGTAAATAAGCATGGTGGATTTTAGTGTAAATAATTTAATGATATTTTCATTGAACTATTTTATTTATAGTTGGTGGTGTTGGCTAAGTCTATGGTGTTTCTGAAACATCAGCGAGCTAACAAGATCATTACTGAATATGAAAATCACTTCGATAAACTAGTAATATTTTCATATGCCATTATATCGAATGAGAACATGATGACTTGAAAATTTAAAATTGTAATTCAATTTGATATTGTTTATTAGGTTTTCTTTATAAAGCAGCATTCTAATATAGATGTGATGGATAGAGAATTTGTGGTTGAGATGGAAATGGATGGTAAGGTTTAACGAAGAATCCTTTTTATCATAGTGGAATATCTATGATTTACTCAGTGGAAATAGAAAATATGATGATTCATGTGTTGCTTCAAAATAAAAGGGTTCTTCTAGATTTCATATATTTTATAAAGATGCCCCTTAAATTGCCACCAATTTGGAAATTCTAGGAACTCAAACAGGATTGCATTGAGCCACCCATGTTATATGGATCATGTTGTTGTTGTGGTCACTTGTAGAAGATTTTTCATAACTATTATTCTCCACATAGTGTCATGGAATCATTAGTTTCTAAATTATTATGGTTTAATCTGATGCTTTATGATGTAATGGGTTTCACCCATAGGCATCTTTAATGAAACATCATCAAACAAAATAAGATTCTCAAGTGGAAGAAGATATCTGTCCAACAACTATTATAGTATCCATACCTATATCTTCATCACCAGTGATTGTCTTGTTTGATACTAGTGCATACAATTTGTTAATTTTGACTAGTATTGTGAGTCTACTAAATCTTCATATGTGTAGTTTATGCTACCTTGGTGACATTACTAATCACCTTGTAACCTTGAGAGATATGGGTCTTAATTTTAATACTTTTTTTCCTATTAATCATAAATGTAGTGTGTATAATATGTTCTAGTACCTAACAAGAATCCTCTTGATGTCATATTTACGATGAATTGGATAATTTGTACAAAATCCCTAATTGATAGTTATCTTTAGTGGGTGTAGAGACCCCAAACATTACGTACATGGAAATTAAATTACTTTTGTGGAATATCTATTACATAATAAAAATAGACACCAAAGGACCGGAATAGTTTAGTATCTTTGGAAACTCGAAATATAATATTCTAATCTTAGTGAAAGATATTCAACATCTCTCATAAAGATCGTCATTTTTTCTTACCTAAAACTTTTCTTTTATATCCTCAAGAGAAGAAAACATATAAAGGGTGAGTTCAAATGCTCAGTAAGGGTATGCATGGTGAAAATAAAACAAACCATATACATTTGAACTTGAAGACATGAACATAATATTTAAACTTCAAAATCATGAGAAATGACATAAAACATGGTATTACGTAAGGCATAGATCATAATGGAACATAATTCATGATAAAATAGCTTGTAAATAAAACTTTTAATTGTGGAAAAACATTAATCACATGATATTATTTCAATAGTATCCAATGCATTGCTACCAAGACCATCTTAGTGGACAATGTCCCTTTCTAAATCGAGTTCACTCCTCGTTTCAGTCATGTAACACTGAACCAGATTAACATATCATTCCAGCCATGTATATATCATGAGATATAAATATTTACCTAATGAATTGGAGGGATATATATATCCCACACATATTATAATGAAATCATTATTACTTGTTCCACAAAATAAAAATAAATCATTCATCAAAACCTAAAGAATAAAATGGGTTTCATAAAAATCATCCCATCATAACGTGATGCATATAAAACAAATGGATATCATTTGATCATAAGAAGAATAAATACAAGTAAATAATATAGACATTATACTTGAAACATTTACATTCTAAATAATTTCATCTTAGATTGAAAATAGTTTTTATAAAACACTTGAAGTGAATTTTTTGAGGGAAATATCCTTTCTCCTTAAAAAAAATTTTCTTATCAAAAAATGCCCCAAAATTTAAAATTAAATGAATTATATTGTAATTAACCATGAAATAATGTATATAAATCTTCTTGAAAATTAGGGGATGTGAAAACGTAAAAATCCGTTCAAATCATATAAGTTAAAAAAACAATCTTCGCGTACTTTTTCCGGTAAAGTCAAAAAGTACCGCGTATGGTAAACAAAAAAAAGATTCCTTCCATACAATGTGGTAAAAGTAAAAAGGGTAAAAATGACTTTAAACATACATGGAAGAAAATTAAACATTTTATGAAAACATTTTCAGAACATATGGACATGGATAATAAACATATCCCCGGTAAATACTTACAAATATACAATATCAGATAAGAATGAGATTGGAATAATTTTCCATTACCATAGGTATGATATGCTTCGTACATATCCAAACATCTTGTATAATGATTTAAATAATGTCATTGACTTATTACAGAATCATATATATTGTTATTATATCATATATGGTTCAATTATGACATTATAATACCCGTTCATTTGTAAATTCCATGTTAAAATAGCATTTTGGGTAAAATCATTTCATTTATCGTACGTGATTCAATTTGTTGTGCATGATATTAATTTTATTTATATCATGAATTAATTTCTTCCACAATGTAAATAGTGATTTATATATCATATATATTCAGTTTATACATATATATAATAGATATACGAATGAAATGAAATACAACATTAATTGAGATGGTAGGTCGTACGTATGCATTAATGTTGTTTTCCTTTCCATATTGACTTAAATGGAAGTAAGTATATGTTATATATATATATATATGTACATAAATCTAGCATCATTTTTATGTCATATATATAACTATTATTTATTATATACACTTTATAATTATTCTTAAATAGTTAACATGGAGAATGATTCTCATCACGTCGTGGACACGGTAATCCGTACGTACGCACAAGCGATGATATAGTTCCCATAATAATAAGAATGGAATTGGAGTTGATGATATAATATATCAGAATCAGTATCATGTTATAATAATATTATATTGTTATTATTTACACCATTATACCCATCCTTGTAAGGTGGTGGTGGAAAAACAGATTACACCACGGTGTGGTGACGGTATTCTGTACGTATGCACGGGAAGTGATTTAATTTTTCATAGGATGGATAAAAGGTGAAATATAGTTGTTTAATATTTATAATAACATATTGGTATACGAGTGATACTTATTTATTTAATTTATGATGAAAAAAATAAATATGAACATGTTGAAGAAGAAATACACTTGAAAGAATCAATAGAAGAGATTACCTCTTCTTCGACGCACCTCTTTTAAGTTTCCTCTTGAGGCACTACAGATGGTATTTTTGAGGAGACCATAAACTCTATAATATTTCTAGGGAAGTTTAAAAGGTAAATTGGCATGGGTTTGACGAGCATAGAGGCACAATAGGGTGTGAATAGAAGAGGGAAGGGGTGCCCTTTTTATAAGGGAGGAGAGGGGTTCCTTAGGAAAACTTAAAATATTATTTTATAATAAAGTCATATTCTGTTTTTAATAGCTCAAAATTGATTTATTTCGAATATAATGTGTTTATGGGTCGAAATACTCTCAACCAATAGGTTTTAGACAAGTTTAGGTTATTATTTAATCCTTATCATTTAGATTTGAATCTAAGTTAAATAATTTAACTTTTAACCTGTCTTTTTGTTTTATTACACTATATAGTTAATAAACATACAATGACAAGCCAAACTTACCCAAGTGGTTAATTATTAATATATATATCAATATCTAAGTAATTTGTTTGAACCATAGATTTTTAGGAATAAAATAACAATTATTAATATAATATTTGTCTTAGAAACTATTTTATGTCAATTTTGACACTGTTTGGTACATCATTTTTGTAAAAATAATAACATGATGATTAGTTTGAAAAAAATTAATTAAATAAATACTAACATGTCATAGTAACCTAATAAATTATTATAATTCATTAAAATTATAAAATTACATTTATTTTTGTATTTATAACATCAATTATGTTAATATATCATTAATAAGGTAATTACTGCATCATCATTATGTCATAAATAAATTAAATTATATAATATCTAAAAACTATAAATAAAATACCATTATGTAAGAAATATTTTTTTATTTATAATTAATATTTATAGTCGAATTTACCTTATGTATAACCCTATATTAAAAATGATTTAGTTATTAAGCTTTGATTTTAACTATTTAAATTCTTTATTAAATAAAATAATAATAAATGTCCTAATCTAATCCAAGTGGACCGAAAGGGAAATATTTTATCCCTAAGGTTGTTTTTGGTCGAACTAAACTTATCCAATAGAATTAGAACATTTGTTAGGGTAATAATAATATCATTTTTACCCTTAATTACCCAATTTACTTTTAATCGTGGTAAATAAAAGTAAAAAGATACTATTCACCAAAAATTATTTTTCTCTTATTGAACCACATTTTACTACTTGATATTAACTGTGTCTCTCGGATTTTTGAATTTCCACTCACAAAAGCGGTAAAATTATGTTTTATGTAAATTTTCAAATTCTCATAGTAGTTGGGTAAAAGACGGTGAAAAGTTTAATAAAAATTTTATATATATAAAATTATTAAAAAATGACTCAAATAAATTAAATTGGATTTATATAGGTATTATGTATCAATTTTGACCTAAAATAAATTTTAAAAAAAAATTATTTAAATAAAAATTTGGTTTTTAAATAGTAACCCAGTGTTTTCACTATTCATCAAAAATTGATTGTTTTTAGAAAAAATACCAAAAATTCCCCATAGGATAATTTCAATATTTAGAATCCAAAAATGAAGTCCATTTTGAAACAAAAAAAATTTATAAAATCTAAACAAGTGGGTATTACTATTCATAACGGCTAGTTTATATAACATACCGTTGTTTAGTGAAACTCGGTATTGCATAAAACACATGCTATCGTGGAATTTCATGATTGCGTGTAATGCAAGAAAAGTCAAGGATGTGTCTAGTGAAATATCCTTTTGGTGTAGCATACAACACAAGATATCAATGAAATTAAAAATAATATATTTTTCATAAAATCATGGGGTGTTACATTCTACCCCCCCCCTAAAATGAATTTTTCCATCAAAACTTGTTGGGGTTATAAATGGTTTACTACTCAAAGGTTTCATCAATAGAAACCCACATCGTAAAAAGTAATACAAAAACTTATCTTTGAAAAATAAAGTATGAAACGTAACAGTTGCCCAAATTAACTAATCAATGGGTTTCCACATATGACAACATAGGTGAAAATATGGATATGGAAGAGAAATCTAACCATCATGTTATAATGGAAAGTGGTAGAGAACATGGATATGAAAAATCCAACAATCAGAATGCCATAAATTTTCGATGGTCTAAGGTACCATCTTATTCATCAGATATAAGGGAATTAGGACAACATTTTTTGTTTTCAAGATCATTTCCCTAAAGTTGATGAATTTGAATTAGAAGAAGTACTTACTTTATTTTGGTATAATGTCAACGCTTGTTGTTCCTTGAACAATTTTCACTTCATCTCTTAAAGAAATTAAGTTTAATTTTTTATTCGTGAGGTATTAGAAAATCATGTGATAGAATGATGGGTCATTCTATATCTCTCAAACAAAAGGATTGAAAACGCTATCAAATATACATAAGTCCATCTATAGTAAGATTAATAGTACATGGTTTCTAAAATGGACTTATAATTTCTCTTATCATACCTATTAATAAAATAAAACTAGTTTTTACTAAACATGGACTTCATGTACGCTAGTGGTAGGCGATAAAGGCATGTTGCACTTCGGTTGTGGGTTCAATTCCCCCAACCTTGTCTGGCGCGACAGGTTGTCTCCCATCCTACAGGTTGTCCATTTTCTAAAATGACTTTAGTATAAAATTCCATAAATAATATCAAAAAAGTTCTACTCTTAAAAAATACTGACTAATGTCCAACATAATCCATTCTAATATTTAGTCTTATCCAAAATACTCTTTTCCATTCTCATAGCATAAAGAAAATAATTACTAGAAATGTCATTTGTCGAGCATGTGAATACCCTCATTTATCCCCCATATATCATATGATATATCTTGTTGGTCAAATTACAAACATATTAATACCTTAATCATTTATTCTATTGAAAAATGAATACCCATTGAACCTTAGTTAAAATATGAATGTTGACATAAGTTAACACTTTCCACATACCAAAATCCCAAAAATTCTATATACTCAAACAATAATATCACTTAGTCCTTATATCAGTCATGAGCTCATGAATATTATCAAACGATTTATTTTCTCCTTATCGATTCATTATTCACATATCATTTCCTTTCTAAAATATTTGAATCACTTATCATGGTTACCGGTACCATATTCATAAATAAAACCACAGTGGACCAATACACATATATTTCAATATACTATAAATGTACCCCAACAACGTTATTATTGAATTCCAATACATAAGACCTTCAATCCATTCTCTTCAATGACTTGCATAGAATAGGTACTTCCTAGATTTAGAAGTAACATCTTAGGTTAGGGCATTGATTTTGGTAATGCCCATGTTCTCCGCATACAAGACATTGGACTCTATAACAATCTGTCACTCTATGACCTTTTTCTCCACATATATAACATCTTTCCCTCCATTTGATTTTGTAACGCCCCGACCCCAGCTACCCAGAGTCGGTGCATTATTACGTAATATTGGCATGATCACAAGAAAGATCAAATATCGAAAGACCGATTGGATTAGTAGCCTTGGAAACACTAGATATATTCATAAGTTTTACATTACATCATAAAATGAAAAACTACTACAACAACATAATGTTTCCACAATCCACACTATTAACCCCTCAGAAAATCCCTGCAGGTCATTCATAACTTACTTCTTCACATCCTGGGAAAAATAAAACATAGAAAAGGGGTGAGCTCAAATGCCCAGTAAGGATAACAATATAGCGGAAACTTTCATAAATAAGAATAAACATTTAAGGCATTGAATTACTAAAACAAAATCCTTTTAAAATTTAACTTCGACATAGTATGGCAAAAGTAAAATGAAATAATTCCATTTACTTATTCACATGGATATTCTACTAATCGAATAATCACATGCAAAAATCAATAACCACTTTCATAATGTTGGAATGCATAATGCCAGACTATCATAACCACATAGCCAAGGCCTTGTGCCAAGACTACAAATAAGATTTTGTCAAGGCCTTGTGCCAAGACACTAGTTTGTCTCATGAGACCTACTGATGCATCGAGGAGCCATAGCGGGCTCCACCCGTCACATATTAAGTCCAATGCATTCCCATATGAAAAGGTTTAAACATAACATAAACATTCGTATTAAACTAGAATACGAAATGTCAATACGTTCACCATAAACCATGAATGGTATAAAAAAATAGCACATCCACAGTCAAACATATCACAAAACCTTCAATACAATATAAAAGTTTTGTATCATATTATATCATCCTCAAATAAGCATAAAATCTATTAAAGGATATTGACATAGATGAAATCAAAACTCTTTTTAAAGAAATATCTCTTTCTATTTTGAAATCATTTAAGAGACATATATTTATAAAATAAAACATTTTCTTTTAAAATATTCTTATAGGCTTGTAAGGGAAGCTTTGACGATTTTATAACGGCGGAAAATAACTGCACCCGCCGTATAAGTTAAAAAAACATTCTTATCTTAATTCTGTCGAAAAGGTTAAAAAGCACCTTGTTTGGAAAATGACAGAAAGATTCCTCTTATAAAAAGTAAAAAAAAGGTATAAATGACTTTAACCCATATTCTTGTAAAAATGCTTTGAAATACATTTTGAAGAAACATGGATGTGGATGATAACGAGATCCCAGTAGATTATTACGTATAAACAACCTCGGATAATGAAGAGATTGTGAAATAACCCTTACCTTGTACTTTTCCTTTGTTGGGGTCGGTTAACCTCCTGTATAATGGTGAAATAATTGTTCTTAAATTATACAAGAATCATATACATTAATATGATATCATATATGATCTTTTAACATTGCTTTATTAATAATATCTTAGTATTATCGTCGTTTCTGGTGATAATCGATTCGTTCTTCTTAAATTTTTGGATACGTAAGACATGTTTGTAATGGATAGATTAAATCTTATTCATAATCAGAATGATATTAACATTATTTTTAACCCTAAAATGAGAATAATACTTGAATGGATACGATGGAGGATGGATCTCACCGCGTTCGTGGAGACGGTAGTCCGTACGTACGCACGAACGCTACTTCCATTTAATTTTTATTTTAAAAGAATTGAATCCAAATGATACATAGGTATATTAATATTCCAGTATAATATAATATTTTATATATGTTACTTAAGTTCATTAACACCATCCTTTATACGTTCCATGTGTGGTATGAATGAGTCATATCATTTTAAGGGGGCGGTAGTCCGCACTTCCTCAAATGAAATTATCGTATGTATATACAACATGAAATGATTAATGATATGAAATAAAATGGAATTATAGAAGCTTATATATAAAATATATATCATTAATATCATATTTAATTACAGTGCCATCATAATGGCCACCATGAGAGGCGGTAAGATGTATTTGAACAATCATCGTTTCGTGAGGCGTTAGTTTTCCATCCACAGAAACATTATGTTCATCATCCATTAGATGGAGTTGTGTGTATGTGTAGTTTGAATACTTCTTATAACAACATCCTAGTATATTGAGGATACTGGTGTTGTTACAAAAGAAAGGAAATAAATAGATTTTGGGGGTTGGAGAAGCAAAATAAATGAAAATAATTTAAGGGAAATCGTTACCTTTAATTTAGGTAACTCACTTTGGTTGGAACCAAAGGACTTCTTGAAATTCTTTTTGCCTAAGGGGAAGCTTCAAGGAGTAGGAGAGGGTTGTGGGGATCTTACTTGGGCAGAGTTTGGACGAGCCAAGTGGCTTGAGAGGTGTGAGGAATGAGTAGAAGTGGTCTCCTTTTATAAGGGAGAAGAGGGGATCTTTAGGAAAGAGTGAAAGTATTACTTTATAATATAATTATATTCGGTTTATAATGGTCCAAAAATCATTGAGGTCGAAGATAAGATGACTAATATTTTAAATAACATCAACCAATAAGAATTGGACAGGTTTTAGATAATATTTTAATCATTATAATCTTATTTATTTAAATGATTTATTAATGAGGTAAACATTGCATCATTATTGTGTCATTAATAATTTAAATTATTTGATGTCTAAAAATTATAAATAAAATATCATTATGTAGGAAATATTTTTGTCTTTCTAATTAGTATTTATAATCGAAAATCCAACATGTATAACCCTATGTAAAAATTGTTCTTCTAAAAGATGCAAGCTTATGCCATTTTTATTTTTATTTTAACTTTATTAATATAAGGTGTCCCTACCACATACAAGTGGCTCCAAGGGGTCCCCAAATTGACCCAAGGATGCTCATGGTCGGGTATATGTCCACCAATAAGGTTAGGACACGTTTTAGGGTAATTTTGTATTATTATAATATTATTTTTTAACCCTTATTTACCGGATTTACCCTTAATCATGGTAAATAAAATATTTACCACAGTAATTATTCAAAATGTCTAAAAAAAAGTTACCTATTTACACAATTTGGACATCCTGATTCCAAATATGGAATCCATTTTTCTAAATTCAAAACACAGATGTGGCAGAAAATAATTTAAAATTAATTTCCGCTGTCAAAACAAAAAACATGTTTTTAAGAGGTAATAACTATCAAAAGATTGACACTTGTTTATGTTCGGTTTAATTGTAAAATTATGTCCAATGACCAACATTATATTAAATGGTAAAAATATATTCTAAATATACCTTAAAACCACTCAAATTCACAATTTATCACTATTAATTATTTTAATTAAAAAAGCTGTTTTTAATTAAAATTTAGTAATTTTCACTATTCATCAAAATATGAAAGTTATCCGAAAAGTACCAAAATTTCACCTTAGGCTAAATTAGATATTCCGAATCCAAAAATGAAGTCTATTTTGAAATATAAAATATATAGGATTTCAAAAAGTAGGTATTACTATTCACAACGGCTAGTTTAATTAGTTGTGGTGTGTGTTAGAACTCGAGGTTGCGTACAACACACGCTATTGCATTATTCGAAGGGAAACGTACCATGGAAGCTTGGGGTGTTACATTCTCCCCTCCTTCAAATAATTGAGTCCTCGCAATTTCTAGGGTATTACTACATAAAAAGACTCGGGTGGTTCTTCATCATAAGTTCTTCGGGTTCCCACGTTGCCTCTTCCATCTTATGATTTCTCCACAAAACTTTTACCAGACGTGTCGTCCGGTTTCTCAGTACTTGTTCTCTTGTATCAAGAATCTTGACGGGCTCTTCACAATAAGACAGATCGGGTTCCAGTTCTAATTCCTCATAGGTGAGTACATGCGTTGGGTCAGGCATGTATTTTCTCAACAGAGATACTTGGAACACATCGTGAACTTTGGAGAGACTTGGCGGTATTGCCAATCGGTAAGCTACAGCCCCAATTCGTTCTAGAATTTCGAAAGGTCCGATGTACCTGGGACTCAATTTACCTTTCTTACCAAAACGTATGACTCCCTTCCATGGAGATACCTTTAGGAAAACATGATCACCGACCTGAAATTCCAAATCCTTCCTTCGATTATCGGCATAGCTCTTCTGCCTACTTTGAGCTGCTTTGATGTGATTTTGGATTACCTTCACCTTTTCCACCGTTTCCTCCACCAGTTCTGGGCCTACAAGTTTTCTTTCACCAAAGTCATCCCAAAAGGTTGGTGTACGACATCTCTTTCCGTATAACGCTTCATATGGTGCCATCTGAATACTTGAATGGAAGCTATTGTTATAGTAAAATTCTACCAATGGTAAATATTGATCCCACATACCCTGAAAGTCAAGTGAGCAAGATCTCAACATGTCTTATAAGGTTTGAATAGTCCGTTCTGATTGTCCATCTGTCTGAGGGTGGTAAGCAGTGCTCAAATGAAGTTCAGTATCCAGGGATTTCTGAAGACTTTTCCAAAATCTTGAAGTAAAACGGGGATCACGATCAGAAACAATCGATAGGGGTACTCCATGAAGTCTCACAACTTCATTAATATATAGTCTTGCTAGACGTTCCAGGGGTAGATCTTCTATTATAGCAAGAAAATGTGCTGTCTTGGTAAGACGATCAACAATAACCCATATTGCATCGTTCCTTCTAGGAGTCTTTGGTAGCCCCATGACAAAGTCCATCGTAACATTTTCCCATTTCCACTCCGGTATGGGAAGAGGTTGCATGAATCCTCCAGGATGTTGCCTTCCAGCTTTCACTTGTTGACAAACCATACATCTTGACACAAAATCAACAATCTCCCTCTTCATGTTGTCCCACCAAAAATGTTCCTTCAAATCTCTATACATTTTGGTGCTCCCAGGGTGTATAGAGAAATTGGAACTATGAGCATCATCTAGCAATTCCCTTTTCAGATCAGGTAAATCGGAAACACAAAGTCTCTTCCAGAATTTCAAAATTCCATCTTCATACACAAAGTCTCTCAATCTCCCATCATTCATAGCTTTAATCTTCTTCTGAAATTCTTCATCATCGGTCTGAGAACTCTTAATCCTTTCTCGTAAAGATGGTTTGGCAACCATTTGAAAAAGCATTGATGTTTCACCTTCCCTGGTTATTCCCATGTCCATCTTCACTAGATCCATGAAAATTGGATCCCTTTCAATTCTCATCATGTTCAGAACTCCAAGGTCTTTTCTGCTCAAAGCATCTGCTACTTTCTTTGCTTTCCCCGGGTGGTAGTGTATCGTACAATCATAATCCTTGAGTAATTCAAGCTATCTCCTTTGCCTCATGTTGAGTTCTTTTTGTGAGAAAATATACTTCAAACTCTTGTGATCAGTATAAATCTCAAATTTTTCACCATAGAGGTAGTGCCTCCATATATTCAAAGCAAAGATTACAGCTGCTAACTCAAGATCATGAGTAGGATAGTTTTGTTCATGAATTTTCAACTGTCGTGATGCATAGGCAATAACTCTATCATTCTGCATAAGGACACAACCAAGTCCTTTCTTCGATGCATCATTATAAATAACGAACCCATCATTCCCCGATGGTAGAGTCAATACAGGAGCATTGACTAATCTTCTCTTCAGTTCTTCGAAAAATTCTTCACACTCTTTTGTCCAAACAAATTTAACCCCTTTACGTGTGAGCTTCGTTAATGGGTTAGCCAATCGGGCAAAATTCTGGACGAAACGTCGATAATAACCTGCCAAGCCAATAAAACTACGTACCTCAGTTATACTCATAGGTGATGGCCATTCTTGGATTGCATTGGTCTTAGAAGGATCAACAGAGATTCCATCTTTAGAGACAATATGGCCAAGAAAAGAAATCTCTTGAAGCCAGAATTCACACTTGCTAAACTTCCCATATAATTCATGCCTCCTCAGAGTCTTCAACATAATGCGCAAGTGATTTTCATGATCTTCGTAGGTTTTGGATTATACCAAGATATCATCAACAAATACCACCACAAATTCATCGAGATACTCCTTGAAAACTCTATTCATCAGATCCATGAATACAGAGGGTGCATTAGTCAATCCAAACGGCATTACAGTAAACTCGTAATGCCCGTACCTGGTTCAAAATGCTGTCTTCGGAATGTCTTCCTTCTTCACACACAACTGATGGTATCCAGATCGAAGTTCAATCTTTGAAAAGTATTGAGCTCCATGCAGTTGGTCAAATAAATCATCAATGCGAGGTAGGGGATACTTGTTCTTTATCGTTATAGCATTGATCTCCATGTAGTCGATACATAACCTCATAGATCCATCTTTCTTTTTAACAAAAAGAACAGGGGCTCCCCATGGAGAAACACTAGGGCGAATAAATCCGTTATTACTCAATTCCTCTAGTTGTTTCTTTAGTTCGACTAACTCTACAGTGGCCATTCTATAAGGGGTCTTCGATATAGGCCTTGATCGAGGAATCAAATCAATGGAAAACTCAACTTCTCGTTCTGGAGGATGTCCAGGTAAATATTCCGGAAATACATCTACAAATTCTTTCACAACAGGTACATCCTCTATTTGAACATTCCTTTCCTCACCGATAGTTACTTCATTCTCTTCCTCCCCAATAATTGAATTTAGTTGAGCTACTGGGGGTGGATCTAAATAAGAATTAGGTGGTGACGATTCTTCTCTAAAAATAAGGTGTTCCTTATCATTATCATCAAGAATCGTAACCTCTTTCTTCTTACAATAAATCTTCGCATCATAGTCCGAAAGCCAGTCCATACCGAGGATTATATCAAACTCAATCATAGGTATGACGATGAGATCAGCAGATAAGGATAATTTATGTGCTCTAATGGGGACTGATTCACAAAACTTTGTTGCAACGATACTTCCCTTAGGAGTTTTAACTGACAACTCCCTTATTAAATCAAAATGGAAATATCTAATTTTCTTAGCAAACTGGGAAGATATGAAACAATGCGATGATCCAGAATCAAATAATGCATTTGCTAAACTTGAGGAAACCATTAAATTACCTGCCACCACGTCTTTCGGAGCTTCTACCTCAGCAGTAGTGATAGCATAAGCTTGGCCTTGATCCCTGGGCCTTTTCTGAGGTAAGTTCTCCTGACGCTTAGGACATGAATTTGCATAATGCCCCATCTCCCTGCAATTGTAGCACTGAACGTTGGTAGCTTCCTTCTTACCCTTGCAATCATGAGCTTGGTGGCCTTTTTCACCACACTTGTAACAAACTCCCATTCCCTTCAAGCAAGTACCAGGATGTTTCTTCCCACATTTACCACAAGATGGATATTCAACCTTTCCCTTCTTCCCCTTATTTCCATTCCCAGATTGATCAGCAGGACTCTTCTTCTCTTGATTTGCTTTAAAGTCATAAGACTTAGAGAATTCTGTTTTGGTCTTGATAGCACATGAGACAATGTCTTCGTACGTTGAAAAGGATTGTGAGACTAATGATCGACGGATAAATGGTTTTAACCCATCAAAGAAATGATCAATCTTACATCTTGGGTTGCGAATATAATCTCCAGCATACCTCGCTAACCTTGTAAAGTTAGCCTCATACTTTGTGACATTCTCATCCTCCTTTTGTCTCAGACTCAGAAATTGTCTTTCCATATCTGCTCGATGGTCGCGAGGAAAGTATTTTTCTAAAAACAGATCTTTGAACTCCCTCCAATCCATATTTAATACTTCATCATCTTCCTTAATGTTTTGAATCAATGACCACCATTGATCAGCATCTCCAGTGAGGCGGTAAACTGCCATGATAACTTTTTCCCTTTCACTGCTCCCCAAAGCCTGAAATATTTTCTCTAGGGAATTTATCCATTGCTCAGCTACTAAGGGATTTGTACTCCCATTGAACGTTGGTGGTTGTTGCCTCATGAATCGATCTAACATTGATCCTCCACGCTGCGGATCAGGCTGCTCCATACGGGTAAGGTTATTATTCATAACCTGAGTAAGTTGTCCAAGTATGGTGATTAGTTGATCGGCACCAGTTGCATCACCAGCCCCACTATAATTATCTTGAGCAGGAGGGCAATCCCTACATGGAGTGCATGCATTGATACGATTTCCATTTCTTCCACTAGGCGCCATTTCTAAACAATGGCATAAACTAGATCAGTTTATGAATCAAAATACATAATCCCGTACTTATAAAACACTTAACATAAATTGAACTATTTATGGATATAATCCATACTCATAAAAATGTTTTCTTTGAGGATGTATATACTCATAAACCCTTCATAATGATTTGTAAAGATAGTGAGAGTTATCCTAAGCATATCCCCCGGGAGTGTCGTAACCAAGAGTGCAGCAAGGCCCGTTGTCGTGCACCAGTTCCCGTTCGAGTCTAGCTCAAAGCGGTGTTTTCGGGTTTTACCCCTAGGTACATCTGTGCCAGAGCCACCTCTACCTGCTCGTATCCAGACAGGGATATATTGCTCAGAAAACTCACAAAATCTCTACAATACCAAAATTCTAGGAAGTTCTTCTATACTAATCCTCAAAGTTCATCTTAGGTCTACGTGCTCTAATCAGAGTTTATCTAAATCTAGCTTCCAAGGTTTGTACTAAACTTCCTCTGATTCCAACTGTAACGCTCCGACCCCAGCTACCCAGAGTCGGTGCATTATTACATAACATTGGCATGATCACAAGAAAGATCAAATCTCGAAATACCGATTGGTTTAGTAGCCTTGGAAACACTAGATATATTCATAAGTTTTACATTACATCATAAAATGAAAAACTACTACAACAACATAATGTTTCCACAATCCAAACTATTAACCCCTCATAAAATCCCTGCAGGTCATTCATAACTTACTTCTTCACATCCTGGGAAAAATAAAACATAGAAAAGGGGTGAGCTCAAATGCCCAGTAAGGTTAACAATATAGCGGAAACTTTCATAAATAAGAATAATCATTTAAGGCATTGCATTACTAAAACAAAAGCCTTTTAAACTTTAACTTCGACATAGTATGGCAAAAGTAAAATGAAATAATGCCATTTACTTATTCACATGGATATTCTACTAATCGAATAATCACATGCAAAAATCAATAACCACTTTCATAATGTTGGAATGCATAATGCCAGACTATCATAACCACATAGCCAAGGCCTCTTGCCAAGAATAAAAATAATATTTTGTCAAGGCCTTGTGCCAAGACACTAGTTTGTCTCATGAGACCTACCGATGCATCGAGGAGCTATAGCGGGCTCCACCCATCACATATTAAGTCCAATGCATTCCCATATGAAAAGGTTTAAACATAACATAAACATTCGAATTAAACTAGCATAAGAAATGTCAATACTTTCACCATAAACCATGAATGGTATAAAAATAAATAGCACATCCACAGTCAAACATATCACAAAACCTTCAATACAATATAAATGTTTTGTATCATATTATATCATCCTCAAATAAGCATAAAATCCATTAAAGGATGTTGACATAGATGAAATCAAAACTCTTTTTAAAGAAATATCTCTTTCTATTTTAAATCATTTAAGAGACATATATTTATAAAATAAAACATTTTCTTTTAAAATATTCTTATAGGCTTGTAAGGGAAGCTTTGACGATTTTATAACGGCGGAAAATAACCGCACCGGCCGTATAAGTTAAAAAAAACATTCTTATCTTAATTCTGTCGAAAAGGTTAAAAAGCACCTTGTTTGGAAAACGACGGAAAGATTCCTCTTATAAAAAGTCAAAAAAAGGTATAAATGACTTTAACCAATATTCTTGTAAAAATGCTTTGAAATACATTTTGAAGAAACATGGATGTGGATGATAACGAGATCCCAGTAGATTATTACGTATAAACAACCTCGGATAATGAAGAGATTGTGAAATAAACCTTACCTTGTACTTTTCCTTTGTTGGGGTCGGTTAACCTCCTGTATAATGGTGAAATAATTGTTATTAAATTATTCAAGAATCATATACATTAATAAGATATCATATATGATCTTTTAACATTGCTTTATTAATAATATCTTAGTATTATCGTCGTTTCAGGTGATAATCGATTCGTTCTTCTTAAATTTTTGGATACGTAAGACATGTTTGTAATGGATAGATTAAATCTTATTCATAATCAGAATGATATTAACATTATTTTTAACCCTAAAATGAGAATAATACTTGAATGGATACGATGGAGGATGGATCTCACCGCGTTCGTGGAGACGGTAGTCCGTACGTACGCACGAACGCTACTTCCATTTAATTTTTATTTTAAAAGAATTGAATCCAAATGATACATAGGTATATTACTATTCCAGTATAATATAATATTTTATATATGTTACTTAAGTTCATTAACACCATCCTTTATACGTTCCATGTGTGGTATGAACGAGTCATATCATTTTAAGGGGGCGGTAGTCCGCACTTCCTCAAATGAAATTATCGTATGTATATACAACATGAAACGATTAATGATATGAAATAAAATGGAATTAGAGAAGCTTATATATAAAATATCTATCATTAATATCATATTTAATTACAGTTCCATCATAATGGCCACCATGAGAGGCGGTAAGATGTATTTGAACAATCATCGTTTCGTGAGGCGTTAGTTTGCCATCCACAGAATCATTATGTTCATCATCCATTAGATGGAGTTGTGTGTATGTGTAGTTTGAATCCTTCTTATAACAACATCCTAGTATATTGAGGATACTGGTGTTGTTACAAAAGAATGGAAATAAAAAGATTTTGGGGGTTGGAGAAGCAAAATAAATGAAAATAATTTAAGAGAAATCGTTACCTTTAATTTAGGTAACTCACTTTGGTTGGAACCAAAGGACTTCTTGAAATGCTTTCTGCCTAAGGGGAAGCTTCAAGGAGGAGGAGAGGGATGTGGGGAGCTTAGTTGGGAAGAGTTTGGACGAGCCAAGTGGCTTGAGAGGTGTGAGGAATGAGTAGAAGTGGTCTCCTTTTATAAGGGAGAAGAGGGGCTCTTTAGGAAAGAGTGAAAGTATTACTTTATAATATAATTATATTCGGTTTATAATGGTCCAAAAATCATTGAGGTCGAATATAAGATGACTAATATTCTAAATAACATCAACCAATAAGAATTGGACAGGTGTAAGATAATATTTTAATCATTATAATCTTATTTATTTAAATGATTTATTAATGAGGTAAACATTGCATCATTATTGTGTCATTAATAATTTAAATTATTTGATGTCTAAAAATTATAAATAAAATATAATTATGTAGGAAATCTTTTTATCTTTCTAATTAATATTTATAATCGAAAATCCAACATGTATAACCCTATGTAAAAATTGATCTTCTATAAGATGTAAGCTTATGCCATTTTTATTTTTATTTTAACTTTATTAATATAAAGTGTCCCTACCACATACAAGTGGCTCCAAGGGGTCCCCAAATTGACCCAAGGATGCTCATGGTCGGGTATGTGTCCACCAATAAGGTTAGGACACGTTTTAGGGTAATTTTGTATTATTATAATATTATTTTTTAACCCTTATTTACCGGATTTACCCTTAACCATGGTAAATAAAATATTTACCACAGTAATTATTCAAAATGTCTAAAAATAAAAGTTACCTATTTACACAATTTGGACATCCTGATTCCAAATATTGAATCAATTTTTCTAAATTCAAAACACAGAAGTGGCAAGAAATTAATTTAAAATTAATTCCCGCTGTCAAAACAAAAAACGTGTTTTTAAGAGGTAATAACTATCAAAAGATTGACACTTTTTTATGTTCGGTTTAATTGTAAAATTATGTCCAATGACCAACATTATATTAAATGGTAAAAATATATTCTAAATATTCTTTAAAACCACTCAAATTCACAATTTATCACTATGAATTATTTTGATTAAAAAAGTTGTTTTTAATTAAAATTTAGTAATTTTCACTATTCATCAAAATATGAAAGTTATCCGAAAAGTACCAAAATTTCACCTTAGGCTAAATTAGATATTCCGAATCCAAAAATGAAGTCTATTTTGAAATATAAAATATATATGATTTCAAAAAGTAGGTATTACTATTCACAACGGCTAGTTTAATTAGTTGTGGTGTGTGTTAGAACTCGAGGTTGCGTACAACACACGCTATCGCATTACTCGAAGGGAAACGTACCATGGAATCTTGGGGTGTTATAGAGTTATTCTTCAAGGTTCTTATTCCATTCATTAGAAATCTCAATCTTCCTTTCTATATACTCCTAACTATGAGAACATGAATAAAATTTCATCTTCCTCCTATTTGATGACTTGGGTATACACCTAAAGTTCACCTTGTTAATCATATATCGAGATGACTGATTTGGCATAATCAAGATATCTTTCTCTCTAGGTCTTACATTATTTCTTTGATCATAGTCACCAATTATTCCATTGGAATCAATGTTAACTGAATTCCTTCTTGTTCCCTCCATTGAGCAAGACTAGAAAACATAGTGTAAGAATCATTTAAAATAACAAGGAACCACATAATCATAAAAAGTCACTTATGGGATGTGTAACATATAAAAAATTCATTAATACATGAAACCTTAGGTTCAACCTAGGATATTCATGATCGTCAACATAATTCTAACCTCTAACCTATATGTATACTTAACAATAAGGACATCCCTAGACATTCCTTAGAAATATCTCCAGGGATTTCACTAATGTTTTCGCATCATAGTTTCCAAAAAATTAACTAAACCATTCCTACGATACCAACTATAGTAGTCTGGAATTACTTCCATTGGATTATAATTGATACCTATAAGGGAAATACATGGGTGGCTACACCCCTTGGGTGGGGCACACCACCATCCCCAATGGTATCTATTTCCTCATGAAGTCCTTGGACGGAGATCCATACTTCGTCCAACACTCACAAGTGGGAGTTCCCAAGGATCATATTCATTCCTAGCTCTTTTTCCACTGATACCAACTGTAGAGACCACAAACTTGACATACATGGACATTAAATTGATTTTGTGGAATATGTAATACATAACAAAAATAGACACCAATGGATCGTAATAGTTTAGTGTCTTTGGAAAATTGAAATATAATATTCAAATCTTAGTGAAAGATGTTCTACATCTCTCATAAAGATCTTACTTTTTTTCATACCTAAAACAATTATTTATATCCCAGGGAAAAAACATATAAAGGGTGAGTTTAAATTCTCATTAAGGTTAAACATGGTGAAAATAAAACAAACCATATAGATTTGAACTTGAAAACATGAACATAATATTTAAACATTAAAATCATGAGCGACGAAATAAAATATGGCAGTACGTAAGGCATAAATCATAATAGAACATCAATCATGATAAAATAGCTTTGAAATAAAATTTGAAATTCTCTAAAAACATTAAGCACATGATATGATTTTCATAGTAGCCAAGGCATTGCTGCCAAGACCATCTTAGTGGACAAAGTCCCTTTCTGAATCGTGTTCACTCTGCGTTTCAGTCCTGTAACACTGAACCGGATTAACGTACGATTTCATCCTGGTCTATATCATTAGATATAAGTCTTTACCCAATGCATTTGTGGGAGATATAGGTCCCACCGATCTCATAATGAAATCATTCTTACGTTTTCCACAAAATAAACATAAATCATTCATCATAACATAAAAAATAAAATGGGTATCATAAAAAACACCCCATCATAACATAATCCATTAAAAAAATTGATATCATTTCATAATAAAAAGAGTAAAACCTTGTAAATAATAGATACATTATTCATGAAACATAAACATTCTAAATAATTTCATCTTAGATGGAAAATAGTTTTAATAAAACACTTGAATTGAATTTTTTTAGGAAAATATCCTTTCTCCTTAAAAATCTTATTCTTTTCAAAAAATGCCAGAAAATTTTAAAATATAAGGAATTTATTGAAAATTGCCATGAAGAAGTGTGGATTAAATATTCTTGAAAATTAGGTGATATGAAACTGTAAAATCCATTCATGCCGTATAAGTTAAAATAAAATTTGTCTCGTACTTTTTCTAGAAAAGTCAAAAAGTACCTCGTATGGTAAACAAAAAAAAGATTCCATCCCTATGATGTGGTAAAAGTAAAAAGGGGAAAAATTGCTTTTAACAGAAATGGAAGAAAATTAAACATTTTATGAGAACATTTTGAGAAAATATGGACATGGATAATAAACATAACCCTAGTAAATACTTAAGAATATACATTATCACATAAGAATAATATTGGAATAATTATCCCTTACCATAGGTCCGATATGCATCATATGTATCTGAAACTCCTATATAATTATTTAAAACATTTCATTGAGTTAATAAATAATCATATTTATTGTTTTGATATCATATATTGTTCAATTTTGACTTTATAATACATGTTCTTTTATAAATTCCATCTTAAAGCAGCGTTTTGGGTAAAATCATTTCATTTATCGTACGTGGTTTGATTTGTTGTTCTTGATATTATTATTACTTATATCATGATTTACTTACTTCCAGAATTTAAATCATGATTTATATATCATATATATTCAGTATATACATATATATAATAGATAGATGAATGAAATGAAATACACCGTTCATGGAGATGGAAGGCCATACGTACGCATGGACACATTTTTCATTTCCTTGTTTACTTGAATGGAAGTAAGTATATGTCATATATATATATATTTATCCAGAAGAATTATTATGTCATATATATCATTATTATTTTTTATATATACTTTATAATTATTATTACATGTTTAACATAGAAAAAGAATCTCATCGCGTCATGGAGATAGTAATCCGTAAGTACGCACGAGCGATGATATCATTCCCATAATTATATGAATGGAATTGGAGTTGATAATATAATATCCCAGAATCAGTATCATGTTATAATAATCATATATTGTTATTATTTACACCATTATACCCCTCGAAGTAAGGTGGTGGTGGAAAAACAGATTACCCCACGGCGTGGAGATGGTATTCCCTACGTACGCACGCCCAGTGATTTCGTTTTTCGTAGGATGGATAGAAGGTGAAATAGGGTTGTTTCATATTTATAATGACATATCAGTATATTAGTGATACTGATGTTATTTATTTATTATTATGAAAATAAATAAGAAAAAGTTGAAGAAGAAAGAAACTTGAATGAATTGGTAGAATAGATTATCTCTACCTCGACGCACCTCTTTTATGTTTCCTCTAAAGGCACTAGAGTTTGTATTTTTAAGAGACCAGAACCTATATAATATTTATATGGAAGTTTAGAAGGTAAAAGGACAGGGTTTAGCTGAGATTCATGGCTCAAAATGGTGTGGAATGAAGAGGGAAGGGATGCCCTTTTTATAAGGGAGGAGAGGGGCACTATAAGAAAACCTACAATATTATTTTATAATAAAGTCATCTTCAGATTTTAATAGCTCCAAATTGATATATTTCTTATTTATGGTGGGTATGGGTCTAAAAAATCTCAACAAATATGTTTTAGACAAGTTTTGGTCAATATTTTTTCATTATCATTTATATTTATCTATAATTTAAATAATTTAACTTTTACCAAGTCTTTTTTTACACTATATGGTTAATAAATATACTATAACAAGCCAAAAGAACCCAGGTGGTTCATTATTAATATATATATATCCTTATCTAAGTCATTTAGATGAACCTTATATTTTTATGATTAAAATACAAATTAATAATATAATATTTTTTTTAAAACTATTTTATGTCAATTTTGACACTGTTTGATACTTCATTTTTATGAAAATCATAACAGCATGATTAGTTTGAAAGAGATAATTAATTCAATACTAACATGTCATAGTATCCTATAAAATTAGTTTAATTCCTAAAAATTATAAAATTGCATTTATTTGTGTATTTATAACATCAATTAAGTGAATATTTTATTAATATATAAGGTACCATCATGTTCTGATGGAGAGTGGTAGAGAACATTTCTATGAAAAATGCCAACAATCACAAAGCCATAAATTTGAGATGATCTAAGGTACCATCTGATTCATCATATATAAGGGAATTGGGACAACATTTTTTATTTTCAAGATCATTTCCCTAATGATGATGAATTTCAATTAGAAGAAATATTTACATTATTTCGGTATAATCTCACTTTTGTTCGTGACATGAAAAATTTCCACTTCATATCATAATGAAATGATGTTGAAATTTTAATTGCTGAGGTATTAGCGAATCAAGTGATAGAATGACGGGTCATTCTTTATGTCTCAAACAAAAGGTTAGAAAAAGTTATCAAATATACATAAGTTCATCTATAGTGATATTAATCGTCTATGGTTCCTAAAATGGACTTATACTTCATCTATCATACCTATTAATAAAATAAAACAAGTTTTTACTAACCAGGGACTTCATGTAGGATAGTGGTAGGTGATAAAGGCATGTCACACTTTAGTTGGGGGTTCGATTCCCACATCCTTCTCTGACGCGATGGGTTGTCGCCCATCCTGCATGTTGTCCTTTTTCTAAAACTACATTATTATAAAATTCCATAAATAATATCGAAAAAAGTTCTAGTCTTAAACAATACTGACTTATGTATAACATAATCAATTCCAATCTTTAGTCTTATCCAAAATACTCTTGTCCAAGCTCATAGCATAATGAAAACAATTACTAGAAATGTCATCTGCTGAGAATGTGAATACCATCATTTATCCCCAATATAAAATTTGATTTATCATGTAGGTAAAACTACAAACATGTGAATACATTAATCATGTATTTTCTAGAAAAATGAAAACC
This sequence comes from Viscum album, assembly GCA_963277665.1. Classification (NCBI taxonomy): domain Eukaryota; kingdom Viridiplantae; phylum Streptophyta; class Magnoliopsida; order Santalales; family Viscaceae; genus Viscum; species Viscum album. The sequence goes on along the minus strand of OY728164.1, from coordinate 846,769,117 downwards.
CATTAACCCTTAGTGAAAACATGAATGTTGTCAAAAGTTAACTCTTTCCACATACCAAAATCCCAAATATTCTATATACTCAAACCATATTATCAGTTAGAACTTATATAAGTCATGAGCTCATGAATACAATCAAACAATTTATTTTCTCCTTATCCTGTCATTATGTTCATATCTTTTTTTTTCCAAAATATTTGAATCACTTTTCAGGGTTACCGGTACCATATTCTTATAGAAAACCACAATGGACCAATACAAAGATATTTCAATATACTATAAAAGTACCTCAACAACATTATTATTTAATTCCAATATATAATCCCTTAAATCCATCCTCTTCAATGATTTGCATGAAATATTTCCTTCCTCAATTTAGAAGTAACTTCTTTGGTAAGTGAATTGAGTTGGGTAATGCCCATGTTCACTGCAGATAAGACATTTGACTCTATAACAGTCTGTCATTCTATTATCCTCTTCTCTACATAGATAACATCTTTCCCTCCATTTGAGGTATTCCTCATGGTAATTCTTCCCTTATTTAGAAATCTCAGTCTTCCTATCTCTATGGTCCTCACTATGAGATCATGCATAAAATTCCATCTTCTTCTAATCTGATGACTTATGAATACAACTAAAGTTCACCTAGTTAATCATATATTGAGATGACTGATTCAGCATAATCACAATAAAATTTCACCAGGAGTTAAATAATTTTTTTGATCACAGTCACCAATTTTTCCATTGGAATTAATGTTAACTAAATTCCTCCTCGAAACCTCCATTGACTAAGACTAGAAACCATGGTGTTAAGAACATTTAAAATAATGAGGAACCACATAATCTTAAAAAGTCACTTATGGGATGTGGAACATATAATAAATTCATTAATACATGACACCTTAGGTTCACCCAAGGATATACATGATTGTCAACATAATTCTAGGACTCTAACCTATGTGTATAATTAACCTTAGGGATATCCCTAGACATACCTTAGAAATATCTCTAGGCATTTCACTAACGTTTCTGCATCCTAGTTTCCAAAAATTAACTATATCATTCCTTTGATACCAATAATAGCAGTGTGGAATTACATCTAGTGGACTTAATTGATACCTATCAGGGCACTCCATGGGTGGATACACCCCCTGGGATGGACACACCACCATCCCCAGTGTCAGCCATTTCCTCATGAAGCCCTTGGGCGGAGAGCCATGCTTCATCCAATACTCACATGTGAGAGTTCCCAAGGATCGAATTCATTACTACCACCTTTTCCTCTAATACCAATTGTAGAGACCCAAAACTTGACAAACATGGACATTATATTCCTTTTTCGGAATATCTAATACATATCAAAAATAGACACCAAATGACAGTAATAGTTTAGTGTCTTTGGAAACACAGAATATAATCTTCTAATCTTAGTGAAAGATCATCAACATCTCTCAAAAAGATCATCCTTTTTTTTCTTACCTAAAACCTTTATTTATATCTTGGGGTAATGAAAACATATAAAGGGTGAACTCAAATTCTTAGTAAGTTTAATCATGGAGGAAATAAAACAAACCATATACATTTGAACTTCAAAACCTGAACATAATATTTAAACATCAAAATCTTGAGCAATGACATAAACATGGTAGTATGTAAGGCATAGATAATAGGGGAACATCATTCATGATAAAATACCATGGAAATAAAACTTGTAATTTTGGAAAAACATTAAGCACATGATATGATTTTTATAGTAGCCATGGAATTGCTTCCAAGACCATCTTACTGGAAAACGTCCCTATCTGAATCAAGTTAACTCCTCATTTCATTCCAGTAACACTAAACCAGATTATCTTACCATTCTAACCATGTCTATCTCATGTGATATAAATCATTAACCAATGCATTGGAGGGAGATATAGGTCACACCCATCTCATAATGAAATCATTCTTACTTGTGCCACTAAATAAACATAAATCATTCAACAGAACCTAAAGAATTAAATGGGTTTCATAAGAATCATACCATCATAACATAATCCATATAAAACAAATGGATATCATTTCATAACAAGAATAATCAAACCATGTAATAATAGTGACATTATACATGAATCATAAACATGATAAATCATGCCATCTTATATGTAAAATAGTTTTAATAAAATAGTTGAAATGAATTTCTTGAGCAAAATATCCATTCTCATTAAAAATCATTTTCTTTTCACAAAATTCCAAAAAAAATTTAAAGAAAATGATTTTATCAAAAATGAAAATGAAAACATGTAGATGAATCTTCATGAAAATTAGGTGATATGAAACCGTAAAAATACATTCATGTCGTATAAGTTAAAAAAACATTCTTCTCGTAATTTTGCTTGAAAAGTAAAAATGTACCTCGTATGGTAAACAAAAAAAAGATTCCTTCCATACGATGTGGTAAAAGTAAAAAGGGTAAAAATGAAATTAAAAATACATGGAAGAAAATTATACATTTTATGAAAAAATTATGAGAAAAAATGGACATGGATAACAAACATAACCCCAGTAAATACTTTGAAATAAACAATCTCGGATAGGAATGAGATTGGAATAATTATCCTTTACTATAGGTCCGATATGATTTGTACATATCTGAAAATCCATTATAATGATTTAAATAATGTTATTCACTTATTAGAGAATCATATTAATTATTATGATATCATATATGTTTCAATTAGGACTTTATAATACCTATTCTTTTTTAAATTCTATGTTAAAGCAGCGTTTTGGGTAAAATTGTTTCATTTACCGTACATGTTTCGATTTAATGATCATGATATTATTATTAAATATATAATTATTTACTTACTTCAGGAATGTAAATCATGATTTATATATCATATATATTCAGTATATACATATATATAATAGATTAATAAATGAAATGAAATACACTGTTCATGGAGATGGTAGGTCGTACGTATGTATGAATGTTGTTTTCCTTTCCTTATTGACTTGAATGGAAGTAATTATATGTCATATATATATATAAACATAAATCTAGTAGAATTATTATGACATATATATCATTATTATTTATTATATATACATTATAATTATTCCTAAATAGTTAACATGGAGAATGAATCTCATCGTGTCGTGGAGAAGGTAATCTGTACGTACGCATGAGCGATGATATCATTCCCAAAATTATATGAATGTAATTGTAGATTGATGATATAATATCTCAGAATCAGTATCATGTTATAATAATAATATATTGTTATTATTTACACCATTATACCCATCCATGTATGGTGGTGGTGGAAAAAACAGATTACACCACGGCGTGGAGATGGTATTCCGTACATACGCACGCGCGGTGATTTCATTTTTCATAGGATGAATAGAAGGTGAAATAGGGTTGTTTCATATTTATAATAACATATCAGTATATTAGTGATACTTATGTTATTAATTAATGATGAAAAAAAAATAAGAACAAGTTGAAGAAGAAATAAATTTGAAAGAATCAGTAGAAGAGATTATCTCTTCTTCGACACACCTCTTTTAAGATTCCTCTCAAGGAACTAGAGTTGGTATTTTAATGAGACCAGAACGTCAATAATATTTCTAGGGAAGTTTATAAGGTAAATAGGAAGGGTTTTTCAGAGCATAAAGGCTCAAAATTGTGTGATGAGAAAATGGATGGGGTTCCCTTTTTATAAGGGAGGAGAGGGGCACCGTAGGAAAACATATAATATTATTTTATAATGAAGTCATAATCGGTTTTTAATAGATAAAAATTGATTAATTTGTAAGCTAAAGTGGGGATGGGTCGAAATACTCTCATTCAATAGGTTTTATACAAGTTTAGGTTACTATTTTATCCTTATCATTTAGATTTAACTCTATGTTAAATAATTTATCTTTTACCATGTCTTTTTGTTTTCTTACACTATATGGTTAATAAACATACTATAACAAGACAATATAACCCCAAGTGGTTCCTTATTAATATATATATCATTATCTATATAATTTGGAAGAACCTTATATTTTTAGAAATAAAATAACAATTAATAGACAATATTTTCTTTAAAAACAATTTTATGTCAATTTTGACACAATTTGGTACTTGTTTTTTTGAAAATCATAACAGCATGATTAGTTCTAAAAAAGATAATAACATAAATTATAACATATCATTTTAAACTATAAAATTAGTTTAATTCATTAAAAGTCTAAAATTACATTTATTTGGGTATTTATAACATCAATTATGTTAATATTTCATTAATAAAGTAATTACTCCATCATCATTGTGTCATAAATAAATTACATTATATAATGTCTAAAATTGATAAATAAAATACGATTATGTAGGAAATATTTTTATATTTTAAATTAATATTTATAGTATAATTTATCATCTGTATAACCCTATATTAAAAATGTTATAGTTATTAAACATTGATTTTAACTATTTTAATTATTCTTTAAATAAAATAATAATAAATGTCCTAATCTAATACCAGTGGACCTAAAGGGTAATATTTTATTCCTATGGTTGTTTTTAGTCGAACTAAACATATCCAATAGAATTATAATATCTTTTAGGGTAATAATAATATCATTTTAACCCTTAATTACCCTATTTACTTTCATCTGTTGTAAATAAAATTAAAAAGTTACTATTCACCAAAAATTATTTTTCTCTTATTGACCCACATTTTACTCCTTGATATTAAGCATTTCTCCCATATTTTCAAAATTCCACTCATAGAAGTAGTAAAAGTATGTTTTATGTAAATTTTCAAATTCACATAGGAGGTGGGTAAAAGAGGGTGAAAAGTTCAATAAAATTTCTATATATCTAAAATTATTATAAAATTACTAAAATGAACTAAATTGAAAATATATAGGTATTATGTATCAATTTTTACCTAAAATAAATTTAAATAATATAATTATATATATAAAAAGTCGGTTTTTAAATAGTAACCCAGTATTTTCACTATTCATCAAAAAATGAAAATTTTCAGAAAAATACCAAAAATTCAGCCTAGGCTAATATTGATATTCCGAATCCAAAACTGAAGTCCATTTTGAATGTTAAAATTTATGAAATCTCAAAAAGTGGGTATTACTATTCATAACGGCTTGTTTATATAAATATCGTTGTTTAGTGATACTCGGTATTGCGTACAACACACGCTATCATGGAAGGTTGCAATGCGTGTAATGCAAGACAAGTCACATATACGTGTAGTGCAATCTCCTTTTGGTGTAGCGTACAACACAAGACACCTATAAAATTTAAAATAATAATTTTCATAAAATCAGGGGGTGTTATAGTGGGTCTCCTTTACTACACTTAATGGTATGATCTATATCACGTAGGGGGAGTGGAACCTGGGAACATATAGGGTCTTTCCATCATATAAAAATTTAGGGAAGGAAATATTAGTTTTCTTTATTTATCTAGAGCATAAATACTTGAGCTATGATCTCCCTCCAGTTTGCATCTTGTTTCACTATTTTTTAATCTAAAGTATCTAGGTTTCTAATGATAAGGGAAATTTTTTATCGATTTAGTGTTTGAGACTCAACCAATGTCAATTAATTCTTACCCCAAGGAACCATCTTAAATTAATGATTTTATGACTCATTTTGATGTTCTTTTTGTGAAAGGCTCCATACGCCAGACTGTGTCACCATGGATGGTGCTAGTTCTCTTTTCTAACAAAAATGATTGGTTTCTTCAGCTTCGTGTTGATTTCCGAAACCCCAATTGAATAATGGTAAATAAAAGTTATCTATTTCCATGGGATAATGATCTATTTAATTCTTTTAATGTTCAATTTTTTTAAAATATTTTTCTTACATTTGGTTAACCTTAAATTAAAATAAAAGAATCTAACATTCTAAAAACCACCTTTAATTAAAGGTATGTCTATTATGAGTAAAATTATGTCCATTTATTCTAACTAATTATCATTTTTTATTTATGAAATTAACATAAAGGAACTGATAGACTATCATTATACTTTCACTGTGGTCTTTGTGGATGGCATCATTTTTTACTCCATGTAAAAGGAGGGTTATGTGCATCATTTAAGAGTAGTTCTAGAATTGTTATGAAGTCCTTGAATTATGATAGGGTATTGAAATGTGATTTATGTGTTAGGGTTTTAAATTTTGTTGGAAATTTGGTGTTAAAACAAGGTATCATAGTATATCCTTAGATGTTCAAATCATTAATGACATGTGAACAACCTCATATTTTTTTTGATATTTAGATCTACTTCAATTTAGCTAGATATTATATCTAGATTGCAAGGGATTATCTATGTTTTCTTATATTATGAATTCCATAACATTAAAATGACTTAATCTTTCTTTGGATGATAAATTTCATAATTCATCATATTTTCCTAAAATGCCTTTTGACTTCTCAGTTCACGTTACAACTTCTAGAAGCTATTTAGGGTAATGTTTTATTCCATTACCCATCAGCATTATATTTGTGATTTATTGTTATATAGGGTGATCACATCATATAAAATGTCCCTCGGAAGCCTAGACCACATGATAATAGATATCCAACCAATTTCCATTGTCTATTAGTTTTGATGCATGTTCGTAACGAATTACGTATTACCATTTTGGTGAAATTTTTACAGTGTTTTATGACCCCAATATAAAGAGTTATGTCTTCTCTCAATAATATTTAAATATCCACCATAGGCGTTGGGTGGAGAAATTTTTTATTACATTTCACCAACTATACACCGGTTAAAGGAAATTTCTTTTTAGATTCATTGAGGAGGAATCTTCCAACCCACACCCTGAATGAGTCATTATAAGAGTAAATATTGATTGTTCTTTTTTCAAAGTTTCATATTATAGTTTAAAAAATTGGGAGGGTGGTTTTTTCCAATTATCAATTGACCATTTTTATTCCTAAGTTAAATCGTCTATAAAACAAGCTTAATGATAAATTCTATAACATTATAGGCCCTCCTTAATTTTGGGGGACTATTTCCAAGTTCTTATTCTCCACAAAGGGAATATAATGTTTTTAGAATTTTTTTACCATTATCTATCAGAAAACATGTGATGATGTAGTTTCATATAATTCCTAATGGTTTGTGCACCGGGAAACCATGATGATGTTATATAACATGTGGAAATGAATATAGTGGTTATTTATGTGGGGGGTAATTTCTAATTATCTTTCTCATTATTATAATTTCCACAGCTCAAGTCAAATCACCAAATACCTTTTGGATTTGTTTTGTCGCCTCTAGTTTCGAAATGGAAGTGGGATGAGATCTCTACTGAATTTGTGTTTTTGTTTTCTCATTTCCAAAGAAATAATATTGTGATGTTGGTTATGATTTATGGTCTGATCGAATTGTCCCACATTGTACACATTTGGATATAAAAAATATAGAGAATTTCTAAAACCACTATGTGAAAGATATTTTTCATTTTCATAAGGTTTAATCTACAATTGTCTCTTATAGGTATCCTCAAATAACATCACACTTATGGATATGACTTCACGAGGTTCTAGGATCTCGGGTCCATTTGAGTATAACATAATATCAATAGTTGTATGGCTAGAAAAAATGAACTATAAAAATTATTGAGGATATTGTTCATGTTACTATTGATGGATTTAGAGTATCTTTAAATGACCATTTCAAGATGTTTGAATTTTATAATAAGAAAAGTTACTTTTCCATGATTATGATGGCTTCATTTATGTCCATGAATTAATGGAATTGTAATCATATGTTAACTTGGTGGGATGCCATTGAAGTTCAATGGATGTAATGAGTATGTTTCAATATTTTAAATTAATTATTCGGTTGATTCATTAGATAATTTTGATGAAATATAGAGAGTGTAAGTGTTATTATAATAATCACCATACACCATTAGAGTTTTCATTTGGTTATAAATTTTTCCTTGATGTTTCACCTCATTTGGGTCATGAACATCTTGGGAGGAAGGAAAATATTTATACTCATTTTGTGGTACCATTTTAGGTATTTGAGTGGGTGGGTAAATTGGCTTATCATTTATCACTTCTACAATAGTTTAAATTGATACATAATGGGTTTCATGTATCACAGCTATTAATGTATCTTTATGATCCATCTTATAGTCTAAGATATAGTTGTCTAGATGTAAAGCCTAATTTACCAAGGACAATGAATCTGGTGGGGATAGTGGATTATGAAAACAAGGTAATTTTTGGGGGGGATTATACATTTGTTTCATGTTCTATGGAATAAAAATTATGATTTTTAAGATATTTGTGATAGAGATAGACTGATGAGAGAGAAGGGGCCACGTATTTTTTATAGGGAGGCTTCTTGATGGGATTTCTGTGTATAAAAAGTTTCAATGGTGGGGAGTTTGCAACATCTAATTCATTTTTTGGTACAACTCATCCCCTTATTTTTATTAGGATTTTATGGTTCTGGATTAGTGGTTCTTTGAGTAAAATTTTTAAAAATATTAAAGGCTCTTTGGATTTTCATGATTTTCACACGAGTTTCCCAAACTGCGAACCTTACTAGTGTAATCCTTGAAAATCCAAGAAGTGAGGGTTTTCATAGTTGAAACATGATTTGAAAAAAGATTCACCCAACTTGTAGGAACAATGTTCCCCTTTAGAGGTTTTCAAAATTAGGCCACACAGTTTGAAAAAACATGTACCCCCCTACAAGAAAATGATTTTATGGATTTTCATTTCCAAAATTTAATTTTAAAAAACCCAAACCCCTATTTATTCCCCATCTCAACCCTTAAATGGGATTGTACAATCTAATAGGTCACTTGGGATATGAATGAACAAATTTTGACACCTCAAATCCCCTTTCATGGTCGTTCAAAACAAGGATAACATCCGCTTGACCTTTTTTTGTTAAGATTTTTTCTTTTGTTCTCTATCTACCACTATCTTTTTCACTACAATTTTTTTTTTCACATACATGTTGTTTAATGATATAATATTCATTATCTTAGATATAAAAGCCATTTTTTATCAGATCATTGTTACTGGAATTATTAATTGGAGTTTCCCAATGTGGGCTTTCTATTTTATCATCTCATGACCTCAAGGGAAATGTAGGAGGTTCTATCTATGTTTGTTCAATTGATTTATAATATAATTTCTTGATTTCAGTTAAATTCCTTGATTTAAAATAAATATAAATAAATTTTATTATGAGAAAAAAATTCAATGAAAATTGGGATTTGAATTAATTTAGATTTAAATTTAGAGAAAACTGTCAATTTCAGTGAGTAAGGGTGTGGTTAGAAATTGATGGAACTATGAAATTTAATTATAAAATTGAATTGCAAAATTAAATTGTTTATTTTTTGAAATTTATATCTTAAAATGGTTTAAAATATTTTTTATAAGAACCATTTTGGGATTATCTTTAAAAAATAAATAAATTTACTAAAACCCCTTGTTTGGTTCTTAAAAATAATATGGAATATTGAAATGGGAAATGTGATAATTCTATTTTTATCATTTTTGAAATAAATTAACCAATATTTTTTATTTCATTATAACATAAAATACTAGGTAGTTAGTGAATAATTATGTGAAAACATTCTAGATTGGAGTTTCTATACAAATTCATTTACACTTTAAAATGCTAATATAAACTTATTTTAAGATCTTATCCTTAGTGTGATGTTCGTTATTCTCTTTATCCAATCTCGAATGGAAGTTTGTTCACAATACCACTGTATTAATATAATGGTATTGGGATCCCATAACCTAGGATTACCATACCTTTTAGTAGATGGCCATTCTTTTACTTTTGGATGTTTATATATTTTTTTACCATTATCTACAAACTGTTTTACACTTTCCTTATGAATTTTATATTAATGTTTTTACATAAAATGTTTATTAATTCATTTTTATAATTTTTTAGATCAATTTAAATGAATATATTTATTTATTATAAACCTTTTACCATGAATTTTAATTTAATATTCAAAGCATTTATTAGTTTATATTATTAGAAACTTATTAAGGAATCCTTGCTGTAAACCTTCATGGCTTCTAGATCACACCCTATATGTTCTTTTAGGTGTGCGTGATTATCTTATAATGGGATAGGGAATTGGTAATTTTCCATGTAGAGGTATTTATTATTTGTGATTATTGGGAAATGGAGAGCCACTTCTATTGGGACACGAGTTTTTTATCTTTTAGTTACATATACATTATGGTTTTATATAGTGTTAGTATACCAGTTTGATATCTGGAACTATACTCCCTATATATATTTCTATTAAGTGTACAAACTCATATCTTCATCTGTCATTTTTTGTATAAAATTTGATTCCAACTATATCATGTGTGATTCCATGTGCTAGTCACCAAATTGTAAGGATAGAGAATAGCCTTTCAGAAATGTCAATGACATCCATCATATCTGGGTATTAGGTGGTCTATGTTGATTCATGGAAATTGGAACGTAATTACTAGTGTGATATAACAGAACAGTGTCAATAATGGATTCCTTCAATAATTCTTCTATTAATATCGAATTCATCAATTAATAAAACACGAATTTGTTGTAAAGAGTTATTAAACGAAGATTTTTATCGATTTCATATTAAAGGATAAAGAATAAGAAACTCAAGAAAATGGTTTGAAAAATAATAAATAAATATCAATAATCCTTAAAAATAATTTTAATGATCTATTAATTATGAAATTTGAATGAATAATAGACAATGAAATCATTATTATGAAGCCTATGTAAATGTTTAAAACAATAAATATATGATCTGATAAATATTTATAATTCATATAGGTACTGAACATTTATAATGTGTGTAAATGAAAATAGATCTAAGTAATTTTCTTCATTTAGTGTTGTAGATGGATATGTTTTTTTATACAGTACATTTAATTGCATTCAAGGATTATGGACAACATGAAATGGGTTTTCAAATAAAATTCATCTCTTTGAGACATGAATAGTATTATGCACCTAATTATATATATATGGGGTGTTTACTCACTATTTTATATATAATATCATGAATTATCTCTTAATTATGGTGTTTTTAGTTATATTTGAATCTGTAAATTATTGGTATTTTTTTCTCATGTTTCTAAATCTATTAGTGTTTTCTTTGTATCAATTGTTATTAATTTATTAATAACACATTTTGGGAACAATGTTTTATTTGGATGGTGTATTAACTACCTAGGTATATATTTTTATCAATTAACTTCTTTATTGGTTTTAATATCCAAATCATTTTTCCTTTTCTAGGTATCTTTGGATTATGTTTCTTCTCATGTAGATAGATTTTTTAGTTACTCAAAATTTTCACATTTAGTTAAAGAAATTATATTGAACTTTATTGAAAATCTATAGTTAAATTTAACAATTTATTATATTATTTATTATTCCATCATTTTTTATTAGAATATAATCTTATTCCACAAAAATACATTGAAAAATATTTCTCACTTCCTCCTATATATTATTTTAAAACAATCCACATTTTTTATCTAGATATATTATGATCATGTTCATATTTTATTGAATTAGTAATATACTCATTTTTCTATTAACATTGAAGATTAATTTTTACACTAATTAAATTTGAATATGTACAACTGGAATTTATGATTTTCAAATAACATAATAAAAGTATTATCATAAAACATAATTTTATTCCAGTATAGATGATTATTAGTAGGATTGATGTCCACATTCATTCATATGATGGGTTAGGATAATATCATAAAATTATTGGAATGGGTAAATGTATTGAAATTATTTATTATTATTATTGTGTTCTAGCGTATGCGGATAATGATTTTTTATTCATCATTATTCATTATATGGAATCTCATGTTTTTATTAAATAACTGGTTCCTTTTAGAATTTTATTAAAATTATTATATATTCATTTAGTGAATTCATTAGAATTAACTAGGTGATAGGTGTGGCTTAAAATTATATTTCCTCCCAATGAATTAGTAGGTCGCATAAATAAAAATAGGATTCAGTATTTGGGGAATACCTCTCCAATATTATAAGATGCCATGACTTCTATTTCGATAACAATTAAAGTGTCTTGGAACAAATCCTTGACATCATGTTTTTAATTTAAATCATTATGAAATCCATTATTATAAGATTATTATTATTGATATCTATGATATAATTTACAATTAAGGATATAAAATTCTTCAATTTTCTGGTTGATTAAGTCTTAATGATGTAAACATATTCCTACCATAAAATTTCTACCATTTTCATCCATAATTTTATCAATAATATATTTCTCTTATTGAGTATTTTAGACAAAAATTTTCAACATTCCATTGCCGAGGAGGTGAATAATGTCATTATATATTACGTGTTTAGAAGATAGAATGTGTTTAATAATTTTTCAGTTTTTTTGACGTGTTATTATTAATTAAGTAGTTTCTTATATAAAATCAAAAAAATCCATTTTTGGATAAAAATGTTGGATTTACTTTTAGATGATGTATTATAGTTTTCTAAATATATAAAATTAGAAACATCCACTGGGTATAAGAGATTTAATAATTTTTGTTGACATTTTAAATTTGAATATTTTTATCAAGGATTAAAATATAGGTGTCAAATAAATTATGTGAAGTATGCATTTATAACATAATATCTAGAAGTGTGCATCCGAGGAATCATATCTTGTATCACCCCTGAAAAATATCACATTAACATGGGTGATGTAATTTTGTAATCTAAAGTATTAAAAGTATTAATGTGATTTAAATAAATATATTACATCATATCATATTATTATTATTATTACCTAGGTCTTATTAAGTTTATCTGGTTTACTATGATGCATCTAGTACAAGTCCGGGTTATATTTATTTTCATTGAAATTATGTAGCGGTATATGTATTTCAGAAAATCAAAACACATGAATATAACTACACATAATTTTACTGAAACTCATATAATTAATGGATTCTCTTTTGTTTTATTCTGAATATCATTTTGTAGAGAGACTTGTGGTCTTTTGGGCAATAGAATATTGATCTTTATATTCTTCAATATGTAACTAAATCTATTAAATCAGTTATGAGTGTAATATATTAATAGATCTAATATCATGGTAAACTGTATTCCAACAAATTGGATGTTTATTTAGAGACCTCATCATGAATTTTCCCAATCAAACCCTCAAGAAGTATACAGATGAAAGGGATTTTATCAGACTATTTCCTCATGTGAGTCTGGATGAAAAAATGAAGAATGAAGTGTGGCCCTTTTTAACATTCAATTAGAAACTTCACATATCATATTTATCGAAAATGATTTGTAGGGGGTGATATGTTTTCACAAATTATAGAAGTTATATAAGGTGAGGAGATCAAAAATTAGTGGTCTCATCCCAAAAGGAAACATTTTAATTAAAGACCAATGTGTGGTTTTTAGGTCAATTAAAAAGGTTTTGATAGAGTAATAACATATATCATAGTTGGATATTAATCTAGGAACCAACAATATATAAATTCATATGAAATGTTATTATTTGATTCCATGAAATAGCCATGATGTTGTAGATTTGGTATCTTGAGGAAATATTTTCCAATATATAAAGGTAATGAACCAAAACCCGTAGGTTTTATTTAGCATCTCTGTATACCTAACAATATGTTTAATGGGTAAACTATGTAATTTATCACTATGAAATCTCGTAATCCTTAGGGAATGAATACTATAGCTTTCATAGTTGATAAACTAACCATGTAAGATTAATCAATTCCAACCAAGAACACAATTAAGATGGAAGATAATGGTAAGTAATATGTATAGAATATCATGAGGCTAAAATATATACATTTTTCTATTATTGATAATAGCTATAATGGTATTTACTCGACATTTTGGAAAGGCCCCTAGTATGTGATGGCTTCCAATGTATGTTTTATTGAAGCATATTATCCATCGATAGATGTATAAATAGTACAATAAATATTTATCAAAGAGGATATCATATTTTATGAATATTTGACTCAGAAAGTCCATGAAAATCTTGTATTTATCTAGTTGAATTTACATATAATAATATAAGTTGATATATAATTAATATGGATCTATTCAAGTATTTATTTCATCAATAATATAGTAATTCTAATAGATGGTATGTTATAGGTTGGACTCTTCTTATAAGGTTGAGTGTCATATATGGCATGAAAATCATGATTCAGACTATATGAATATATTAAAAATCACTCTAAGTCATCATTTGTCTTGTAATGATCACCAATACCATCACTTGGGATTCTCAGTTAGTGAATGATTGTTTTTAAAAATCACACCTTGGTAAGGATACTATTAATATCAAGTCTAAAATATCAAATACCCTAAGAGGGGAGTAAATCAAGGCTTTACATATTAAAAATACTTCTTCTTTTAATCTTTTTTAATCCTTAAACAAAACAAAATTATATCTTTCTCCCATCGAATTATATGAACAAAAATTAAATCATGCATGGGGCATGGTGATTTTACTTGGTTCACCATCCCTATGCTACATCTAAATGAAAATAATGACAATTTGATGATGTATAAAATCCACTAAAGTGCACTACTATTTACAATTATCGGGCTACATAACTTCTATTCCCATGACAACTTCCTTTATAAGGACCAGGGCCTTATAAATATGTTCCAAAAGGTTACAATCTATATCTCTTTCTCTAGATCACTTTAGGTGGAAATGATCACCTTCTCCATCTTCACTTCCTCACTATACATGATAGGTATCCAAACAATTTTATGGAATTGTAGGTTCATTAATTTTCATAAATTATGCATCCTCAACTATAGTAATATTTTTTTTATGTTCCACATTCATCAACTAATAAATACATCATTACAACAGATATTATATGAAACATCCTCCTTTCTCACAACCTAAGGGCGACATGCATGTGACGTTAAGCATGGTTCCCAAGTGTTAACATTTTCATTGGAAAATAAACTTGTGTGATTCTAAAAACATTCATGACACATACTACTTATACTGAAAATTTTCAGGGCATTCTCCATTTTATTGCTAACTCACTATTGGAATGCAACTACCATCAGGCGTGCAACATATGAGTAACTCACTACTCTCCCTAACCTCTAGTGTGACCAAATAACTGATTTTATATAATTTTTGATCTTCTATAGAAGATGGTCACATCCCATTATTTATAGGGATTTTGAAAACCTTGTGCGCAAGGTAAGAAAATTCTTCATAATCGCGCTAGTCTCACATTTACATAACCACATATTTCATAAAGCTTAATAACATGTGAACCACTTGTTCCATCACTACTTTTTTTTCTTGATTGTGATTCATTCCTAGTGTGAAACATTCCAATGCTTTGTGATACTAGCACACAACTCTCTTTTCAAATAACACTTTACTCTAATCTCTAATTTTTCAAACCCAATTTTATTCGAAACAATGCCACCTTGAATAGGTTATTTTTTTCAACCTCCAGATCATCCATTCCTTTTCCATGATTCATTATCAAAATAGATTCTATAAAATATCTATGGAACTAGGAATGTAACCGTAGAATCTCTATTTTTCATAAAATTCAATCAAACCAAAAATGATTCAATGTTTCCTTGAGGTATTATTTCTAACAATTAAATAGGGAAGCTATTGAATCTTAGTCCATGGAATATCGACCCCTTCAATATTTTTGAGAGAATTCATAATATATCTTAGAGATTAGTGTATCCACATTAACTAACATAAATTAACGATGTCATCCACATTTAACAACTAAAAATGGATATTATAGACATACTCATATTTTAAATTGAAATTAACTATAATTGAAACATGATATGTTAGTGATTGAGAAATTGATTCAGATTTTTTAGTAATAGGAAAATTTTTACATGGTTTATATAAAAATTTGGTCTATGTATTATGGTAACACAGAAGTAAATCATATGATAAATTTTATGGTGAATGAATTTTTAAAGAGTACGAGACTCATCTATTTATTAATCATGCTTAGGATTGACTTTTTGTGGAAATAATGTTGTATGATGTGATGAATTATCACCCCCACAATGGTATTTTTAGGTATATATTTTTAATTTATTGACATTTAATTTTTAATCATTCTTTATATGTTTCTTTTATATAAAAATTTGAAATTTTGGAATAATAGGCTATTACACAGTTAGTGCATGGTTTGGAGTATGTTTGTTTTAATCAATCATCATGTTCCAATATTTGGAAATTTAAATTTCTATAGTTAGTGAACTATTTCAAAAACTATGTATCTCATTCATATAGGTTCTGAGGTGAAGTCATAATGATTCCCACAGTTAGAACAGTGTTTTCCAATCCATGAAATCTTATTAGAATTAAAAATATGTGGTATTACTATATTTGGATAACACTAACTAACCCATATTTACCCCATTTATCCCACCACATATCCCATGTACCACTCTAACTCACATGAATCCCGCCTATTATCCTTCATGTTGTTGATTTTGGGTTTATATCATCAATTTACATCAAGAAAAAATTAATTTAGTTGTTCCTACTTCTTTATTTGTTTGTTATAACTCCCATTACATAGTTTTCTATTATCACCAATTGAAATGGTAGGCTCGAGATTTCTGTATTTCAATTTAATAGTATCTTCCTTAGTGTGCAGATCCACTTCTATGTTCAATAGTGTCTCTCCACTATATTTATTATGTACTCACAAGATTTCCAAGTTGTTTAGTTTTATTACAAAAGTTGTATTCCAGATTATTCAATTATCGATGAACTAAATGATCTTAACTAAATTTATAAATAATTATATAATTATATTTATATATAAAAAGATATTTTTTTTCGTAAATTTCTTTTATGATCGGTAGATTGAATAATTATTTTCATTTGTATTGTGGTGGAATTGGATTTAGGATGGTATATTTTGTTTATGGGTTGAATTTAAATCGGAATTGGAATGGAGATGAATGGTAATAATACATGGTCACCTCAGGTACCTAGGTGGGAAGACTAGAAAAACAACCTATTAGATTGGTATCTCATCACATTTTTTATAATACATTAAAACACAAACTAAATATATAGCTATTTTTTTGATAAATGGTTGAGTGACCACATACTACTAGGTACATGAAAATATTCTCTGATTTAGTCATATATTAATCTATTGTGATGGATAGATCACCAAGATTATGATTATCCCAAGATAAGGACTTCAACATAGTTACGATATTGTTGGACATGGTTTTTTATTTTATTTTATTTTTATCATCAATTTGTTTATTTATAATATTAATATAATTTTTAGACATAAACTATTTAAAAACACGCACAATTATTATTTTTTCTAATATTTGATATTCTTGAAAAACATGGCTAAAAAATATTGGAATTTATGTACTCACAGCGTACACAATCCCAATGGGTGTATATAGACATTCTGTTGATGGAAATAGAAGAAAATTGAATTTCTAGGAGGTGGTAGGTAGTTTTTTAGTAGATTATTTTTGATTGAGATAAAATACTATGAGGTTAACCCTCATTTCACATGGATATAGTTAGAAATATTATTTTTTATTTTAGGTCTCTATTGTATCGCTCAATCCATGTTTTTATTTTTGTCAGAATTATCATCCCATACTTTCATATGAATTAGTTGTA
Organism: Viscum album; assembly: GCA_963277665.1. NCBI lineage: Eukaryota > Viridiplantae > Streptophyta > Magnoliopsida > Santalales > Viscaceae > Viscum > Viscum album. The sequence continues at coordinate 846,751,381 of OY728164.1, read as the reverse complement.
TTTCTGTAACATGTTTGTGTGTTTATTTTGTATTTAGATAATTATGATTTATCAAAAGGTGTCATTTATATTTTTTGATGGGCATAATAAACAGTCTATTCTTAATGTATTTCTTTAATGTATAGGCACTTTTTTTCATCCCATGGGGATCAGGAATTACTTATATGCCATCCATAAATATGTTCGAGTTCCTGGTTAAATGGTATCATGGATTACATTCTATCATTAACATGGTAAATTTATTTGAGATATAAGATTAGTCAGGTTGGGGATATGCTATATAATATTAACTGGTTATTAAAATGTCAGTATATGAATACTACCAATGTATTTCATCAAGAACTTCACTCATCATCCTCCACCTCACTATACTCTTTAGACCATATAGGACACCAAAAACCATTAATCCAATCCTAGTCCATGTTATTACATGCATACAATTCAATTAAGGGAGAATATTAAGATTTATTTATTTTAAAAATCTAGAAATACACAAAAAAATTCCATATATTTTCCAATCATTAAAATATTTGATAAATATGTATTGAGGTATATCATTCATGTAGAGGAAGAATTGATAGTGTTCACATAGTTAATCATCTTCTTGGTGGATCGTCTATGTATTATCTGACCATTTATTCTCTATATCTCTCAAATGGATAACAAAACATCTTATATCCTACCCTATAGTGGAATCAAAACTCTAGCCTCATTGAATCTGATATATAGTGAAATATGTTTTCTATTTTTATTGAAATTTCATTAAAAATATTATTCTTTATTCTTATTCCATTTCAATTCTTCCACCTCTCTTAGATTCTTCATTCACATGGTTTTTGGAAATAAATTGAGGCCACGATCAATGAGAATATTGGATCAATAATTTTTTTCTTTAACGTAGTAATGGTTTTATTTTTTTGACATAATGTAATTTTTTTGTCATTTCTAGATTCAAGGTTTAGATTATGTTAGAGATTTCTTAATGTCTCATTCACAACAACTATTTATTTCATTATCTCTCACAATACTCAGGTTGGTCAAAAAATAGTATAGTTATTAAATCCAAGGAATGATTTATAGGTGGTTGACATGACATGATTGGGAAATAATTTTAGAAGAGGTTTATAAACAATTTAAGAATAGATTTGTTATTATGAAATGATTTATTAACTATTAGAAAATTTGATATATTTGAAAATAGATAATTAAATACATATATTTACCTATTTAATTTTTCAATTTTCCACTAAACCATATTTTTAACTTATTTTTTTCATTATATTCATTTACCCACACAAATAAACAACACATTATTCGTTTAATAAAAATATGACAATAAAAATATGTGAAAAAATAATTGTGAGTACTTTGTAATTCTATTTATGACATGACCATGGAAAAACATTTCATATACATGGATTTCTATAAAATACAATTGTCTATGACCTCATGATAGGCCCCATTGAAGGGCCACCATTTGGAATGTATTCTTATCTTTGGTGGCCAATAGCTATCATGTACTCAGTACATATTGGTAAGAAACCAATTTGATGGGCCTAGTGTTCAATTTTTTTGTTAATAATGTGTCCATATGTGTTTTGTGTGCTAATTATGAGGTGGTGATTCATGGAAAATATACATTTATTCATGAAATACAATATATTATCAGGCATGCACAATTCCTCATGCAATAACTATGACGATATTTAACAATGATATATAAATATAAAAGATAGGTTACTAAGAGAAAACATTACATACATAATTTGGAAGACCATAAAAATGATTACTTTCATTAAGTTAAAAATATTATATAATTTTTCTATATAAAAAATAAAATATTTATTTCATGATGAATTAATAGAAGTAAATGAAATGTTATATTATTTCATGAAGAATTAATATAAGGTCATGTAAAATGTATAAACATTTTATTATAATACTAAGAGAGGATGAAGTGTAGATTGTTAAGAAGTTGTTTTTAGGTTTATATTAATATATTTTTTAATAATGTATTTTTTATATACCTTAAAAAAATTCAAATCATTTTTTAATGGAATCTAGGTAAAAATATTGTGTCCAACCATAGAATCCCCTTAGTGAACCCCCTAAATCATACATAGGGGAGCCCAAGGTTCAACAATAATGGGGGAGCTTTCCAAATGAGGCCATGTATGTTGGAAGAGATGTGGGAGGACCTATTTAAAATAAAAATATAATATCTTTCCAATGGGTCTCATGGGTCATGTATTGTCCCATAGATTGTAGCCGCATAGTGTGCCTATATGTTTTCTGGGCCACGTTGATGAGGCGCATCTCATGAGGTGTGTGTTCACGTGTATATAGGTGTTGATCCCCTATTACCATCTCAAAAAACATGTGGAATAGATTGAATAATATTCCAAATCCTTGGTATATAACATTTCTAATATTGGACATCTATGTTTTCAGGTTGTTTTTCATCCACAATATACATTCTCATATATGTGTGTATATCTTATTTGTTTCCTCACATCTATCTGATTGAAGGTGAAATGATTATTTCATCCATGGACACCGGAGATATTTATTCCCACATAGATATTCCAATATTGAGGAGCCCAAAAACTCATTGATTAATGTACAAAGATAAATTTGATTCCATATAACATTTATTTCGGCTGTATTGAACTCCAATGATCATGGAGAATCAGAATAATTTCATTCACATGATATTCATATATAGACATGAATTAATATAAAGAACCTAAATTGTGTTGCCACCCAAAGAAAACGAATACCTAGAAGAAGTAAATTCTGATATTATTTCATATCTATGATAAAAATTTTAATTCATTCATTTTTTCATTCCACTAATGAAAATTTATTGAATATATAAAAACTGTGATGTTTATCCAAGATTCCACCACTATTTACATACTAAATGAAGAAAACAAGAAGCCAATTCTCTATGATGAAAGTGATGAGGCCACATGATGTTATGAGATCCAAATAATTTTTCAAAAAATTGAGTGATAAAAAGTGAGTGAATATGAATACAAAAAACCTTTAGGTTTTTAAATGAGTAAATGTGGCTTTTTTATAGTGTATTGAAAAAAGAGACGAGGAGTGGAATTTGTGATACTACATAATGAATAGATTTTTATCTTAGCATTTGATTAATTCAGTAACTAGTTAAAGAAATATATGACCTAATACATTCATGTATTCAAAATAATGTTATTCCATGTACATGTGATCTATAGGTAATATTGAAATTTTGTGATAAGTAAATACTCAAACCCATGGGTATTTGAGATACTACATTTAATTAAAGATATAAGTTATAGGCCATGTTTGAGATGTATCCCTAAAACAATTATCTTTCTAGGTTCATCCACATTATGATAAGTGATCCCCATTCCATCATAGTTTTATAATGAAATCCATGAAGTAATGTTATACAAAAACATTTCATGGGTATTAACATGGGAATTCCAAAGAAATATAACACCCATAAATTAATGGGTACTAAAAATAATAAATGTAATATCATTGAGTTTATGGGTGTTAATTATTCACAGAGGAAAAATTTATGTGATAATTTATCAACACCTTTAAATGAGGATTATAATTAAGGATTTTAAATCTAATAATAATTGAGACACTATGTAAAAAAAAATTTCTATAAAATATGAATTCTGGTAGTGAGTAATGTGTGAAAACATACAAGACTCCATTACTACACTATGAGAGAAGAATTTTAGAATGAGAAAAAGATGAGTAATTATTGGATAATTTCATTACATGTTCCAGATAATTCAATAATATAATTAGGATATTTCATGATCTAAATGGATTCATGAGACAAGCATTGTTTTTATTGTTTAATAGGTTAAAAATGAAGGGATATAAATATTTATGTTGGGGGAATACTATAAGTGAAGAATACATTTCTATAACTGAATCATCACCGAAGAGGATGCATGTATCTTGTATGTTTAACCACATACTATAGGCTTCATATTGGGGTTTCTATATTATCAGAGTTGAATAGAATTTGTGTTGTCTAACCAATGGTAGATATATTTCAATTGAGGTGTCTAACCGATTGTGGAGAATTTGTAAATCAGTTTCAAACTAGTTGTATTTAATTTTGGTTATTTTAAACAGAATCCTTATTTGGGTGTCTTTCCGAAATAACAAGGAGTATGTTTTTCATTTCCAAACATTGTAAATACTATGTATTACCCTCTCTTATATTTCATACTACACACGAGGTGATTTTGAGTGGTTTTGTTGACTAGATCAATAAGCTTAACAATTTGAAGAGTTTGAATTCAAAATAAGTTATTTGTAAAATGTAAACCACTGATAACCCCCCATAATAATGGTACATCCATCCTGGGGATCTACACATGTTATTAATGTAAAGGAAACATCTAAATATCAATTCATTTTTTAAGATATAATCTGATATGGACTTTAATGAGGTTAAAATTCCTAATGACATTAGGTTTAAAGAAAAAAAAATAAAAATGAATTACCATATAATGAAGGATGTTCATTGAAAATTTTTATCCTAATTAAAATATGAAATTAATATTTATTCCTTTTACAAGAATAAATAGAATATATTTTCCCAAAATGATTTCTCCCTTTTAGAGATAAAATCAAAATATAGTGTTATTTCTAAATATAACCATCCTATATGGAAATGTTGTAAAATTTCATTCTACCACTTATAACTAAAAATGAAATGATATTCTATTGTTGATGAGTTATAACCAACGATATATTATTCCAAGAAATTTTCATGTAATTAAAAAAATCATAAAAGTATATCTATCATGATGTTTATTATTAAATACTGAGGGATTTTACCACTAAAAAAAATTATATGAGAAGAAGATTCCTTGATTCTCAAATCGATGAAAATGTGAACTAATATTACCGAGAAAAGTGATATGATTGATGATCTATCCAATGATTATTAAATGGAAATATCCATGGAAATGTGTTCAAGGATAGAGTAATATCCCTTGCTACCCATCATGATGAAAATACAAAATCAGATATGGATAATAATTTAAATATTAATGTAATGGTTTCACAGTTAAATGCTAAAAACATAAAATTAAAAAACTATGAAGTGAAATTAAATACATATAGAGATAAAATGAAGATATAGTGAAAATATGACTCAACATGTGTAGAAATAAATAGAAACCCATATTAAATATATATGTAATGTTTTATAACCTAAAAAATATGGAATATTGGCTCCCAAAATGGTGAATGAACCAAATCTACTTTATTATTGAATATTTGGATACAACATTAGTAGATTTTTTCTATCAATAAGCCTATATTTGTAAGAAGTAATTTTTCAATTCCAACATCTCAATTGAAGAATGGAATATAGTGTTATAAATTGTTTGGTAAATTTCAATTGGTTATAACCTTAGACAAATAGAGAAAAATTACACATGGAGTAATTTGTGGATGCGTAAAGAATGCATAAAGAGACACTCCACTCCTATATCTTATAAATAAAGTATTTATCATAGTAAATGATGTATTAAGATATGATATATATATTCTATGTTTTAGAGAATAATTATGAGCTTCAATAAAGGGTGTTTAACAAATAATGTATGGGATATAGAGACCCTATATTTTTACACATATAATTAATTGATTATAAGAATAAATAGTCATCATATTAAAAACAATGGATCGTTAATATTTCTATCTTAAACACTACCTATATAAAATAGAAAACACGGGACTAAATGAAACATTTCATTATTTAATCGTTAAAGAGATCTTACCTTCCTTTGAGACCCTATATCAAAATATAATAACCTATGGATAAAATGAACAATGGGATGAGATAAAATCCTTATAAGGGAATAAACATAAGATTAAATCTTTATCACATGGGTTAGAAGTGATGAAATAATGATATAAATGGCATTGAACAAGATTGAACAAATGGAATCATAACATGTAAAACATGGGATAATATAAGCCTAGAATCATTGTAAATTTTAATTAACATAAAACATGAATTTATAATGAATCAAGGTTAATTTCAAATATATTATCTCATGGTAAGGCTAACTACTAAGATCGTTGAAAATGGAGCATTAGTCAAGGCTAACTTCAAAGACTGTCATATATAATGTCTCATGAGACTTAAAATTACACAAAGCATTAGAGAGATATATATGAGCACCCGCAATAACATTTTCATGAATATATGTTCCCAAATAATAATCATACATAAGTAATCAAGCATAAACATAAGGTTCCCCCATGGTAACAATTAGGTATCATAATCTAGTCAAAAGGAATAACATAAGGGAATATAATAATAGTGACCATCAACGAAATTATTTAAATATTAAAGGGACATTATTAATGGAATATAGGAATATATAAATTATAAGATATATAAAATTTATGTGAAAACATAAAAAAATATAATTTAAGATATATTACTGTTAAAACATTTTAGTATAGTATAAGGAAAATATTAAAGACATTTTAAAATAGAGAATGACATACTCTATTATATAAATACAAAATTTAAATAAGTATGATTTCATAAAATAAATTGTGATTACATAAAAATAATTGTGACTTAAAATAGATTATATATAGAACTTGAAATGGGGTAAGTATTTTAGAGGTTTTCAAAAATCAGGCTAGCTAATCAAGAGAAATTGTGTAGGGAACCTTTAAAAACCATGTATATCCCCAAAGAGAAGGAGGTAAAGATATATCAATGTAATTTTTTTATCATATAAAAATCATTTATGATATTCTAAGAAAAATAAAATATAATTTCATTTATGAAAAAAAGAGAGATAGTAACCCGAAGGAGTAATGGTGGTTCATGTAATATCCCTTACCTTAAGTCGGAAGCTGTTCTTCAAATGATATTAATGCCATGGATAATAAAATCTTATTCATTAATTAAAAATTATAGAACCAATTAATCAAGTAATTTAATCGTATTAACCTTATTACATTCATCCGGGTAATTTTTTATTATTAAAGAGGTTCAATATCATTGTTTGGTGGAGTTAGTTTCCTTGGATTCCCTAATTGATTTACTTATATACATATATATAAACATATATAATGACAATGGTTGTCTAGAATTGATTTTATAAGTTAATAGTTATCATCTATATTATTACATATTTAATAAATCATTTTTTATTTGGATTTAGGATGAAACATTATTTAAAACATTAATGATAACCTTATGGATTAATTTGTAGTTTTTTGATCACAACGAACACATTTTTCCTTATAGATTAATATCACTTGTAAAATTAAATTCCAGAACCATATATAATATATTATATATATATTATTGTCTGGTTCAACCATAAACATGGTTTTATGATAATAATTTATGAAAATAATAGAAATTGAAAACATGTTATCCTTGAATGTGATAAATTAACACATCTCAGTTAGTGTTATCATCTAGTGTAAAAGTAGGTTAATGGAGGGATTATATTGAATAGTTATATTATCATAACAAAATTCTAGTACATGTATGGTAAGGGAGTTATCATAAAATTTTTATGAGGTCATGTGTGGGTGGAAAAAAATAATAGAAGTTAAAAATAAATTCAATGAAAATTGGAGAGGGGATTACCTCTTGATTCCTTCCACTGAGAAACTCCTTAGGGATTTTTTTCAGTATTATGTTAATAATCAATACTCCTAGTCTTGGGGGAAGGTCATGGGAGGATATTTGAGCAGAATTTAGAAAAGATACAAGGCTTTAGAGGTCTGAGGAGAATTGGATATGAGGGTGGTATTTATAGTGGAGGAGAGGGGTGTTGTCTCATTATTTTACTCAATATTTTATTTATTTTTTCAAAATAGGTAATAGTGATAATTATTGAGATTAAATATTTTAATGTGTGCAAGTGAATTAAGAACAAAGGTATCTTACATCATATATGACTCAAGCAGGAGTCTAAAATTAATTTATCTACTAATAACATAATGTACTGTAAAAATTTATATATTTCATAAAAATCCAAAAAAATACACCTAACCATTTTTAGATATTTAGAATTAAAAAATGATTTCCATAATATGAAAATAATTTTATCAATATGTGAAATTAAATTTTTAATTAGAATTAATTTATATTTGAAAATTAAAAATTATAAAATAAAAACTGATTTAATAATATGGTGAAAAATTAATCAATTCAATGTAAAATTCTCTTAAAACCATAATAAAATAATTTATCAATAAATTTTATCAAAATAATTTTTCATTTAAATTTTAAAACCATTGATAAAAATATAATTAAATATTTATGACTATAAAAATACCAAACCTATGATATAATTAACCCATAACTTAACCTATAAGATGGATAAATTTTATTTATAATCTCAATGGTATAGTTACTATTTACTTGGCCAATTTATTATTCATAAGGGTAATATAACTATACATAAGGGTAGGTTACTATTGACCAAAATTATGTTTGTATTATCACACTCCAAACATCTTACTGATCACAACTATGTTAATTTTTCGAGATTTAACTCACAGATGTGAAAAAATTATGTTTAATGGTCATATATTATTTAGTAGTTCATTTATGCATGATGTGGACTTGTGTTTCCAAATTTATTTATGTGATTATATTATATGACATAATTATTAGAAGATAATTTCCCTTGATAAAATTTTGGGGTGTTACATTATTCTTCCTTATGAAAGTTCACCCTAGAAATTTTATTTTACACTCTAGGATAAAAACTGGTGTGGGGACTTCTCCTTCATCTCTTCCTTGGTTCTTTTGTTGCCTCTTCATACTTATGGTTTCATTATAGTACCATGACCAGGTGAGTATTCTTGTTTCCTAGTACATTATTCCTATGATCTATTATCTTCAATAGATTCTCCTCATAAGAAATAAAATTATCTACGTATACCACCTTAAAATATTGTATATATGAAGGATCTGCTATGTAATTCCTTAATAAGGAAATGTGGAATACATCATTTACTTTAGACAGGGTACGTGGATGTGCTAGTCAATCTGTCATAGGTCTGACATGATCATGGATCTCAAAGGGGCCAATGTACCTGTGATATATTTTTACTCTATTCTAGACGATAATAATCTTAATCCATGGAGATATGTGGAGGAATACCATGTGTCAAAATTTGAACCCAAGGTCTCGTCAATGATTATCTTAATAACTCTTTTGTCAACATTGGGATACCTTGATATGAAGCTAATTGGTTTTTACCATTTTCACCATTCCTACCACCATTTTAGTTCCTAAAAGGTTACACTTAAAAATTACATCCCAACACTTCAGTGTTCTATATCATTTCCAATAAATTGATTCTTATGGATTCAGTTGGATTTCTATGTGGAAAGTATTGTTGTAGGATAATTCGTCCGTGGATGATTTGTGTCCCATAATTCATTGATTTCAATAGAACTTGATCTCAAATTTAGCTCACTATATGAATAGTTTTATCATATTGTTCATCATTTTGAGGTTGATAGATGGTACAGAAGTTCAGCTAGATTCTTAAAGAATATTGGAGACTTTTCTAGAACATCAAACTGAATATCTGATCTTGATTATATAGAATCTATAGTTGTACATCATACATCCTTACCAATTATCTTATATATGTCCATATAATTTGATTCAATAAGAAGTCCTATTAAATTATTATAAATTGAATTGCCTTTTTAATATGGTCTATAATAACTCATGTAGCATTATTTCCTCTGGATGTCCTTGGAAGTAGAGTGACAAATCCTATCATTATTTTCTTCAAATTCCAGGTTGGAATGTGTTGTGGTCCAATCATCCCATTAGATTTTTTCCTTCCATCCTTCACTCACTAACGTATGATGAAGTTTTATTTATATTTAGGGATATCATTTTTCATATATCCCACCAATAGTTCACCTTGATATTTTGATACATATTTTTTCTCACTAGGCGAATATAAAATGTTGAGCTATGTGCGATAGTTAAAAGATCCTTATTTTATATTGATCATACGGTACACATAATAATGTACTAAATCATGTTACTCCATCATAATTGATCTTGAACTTAGAGGAATTCTAATTCTTGATATCTTTAACCTTTTTTGAATTTCCACATAAATTTTTAAGCATCCAAAATTTTTTCCACAAAAGAAATTTGAGAAATATTTTGTGAAAAGATTTATCATGTTCCTTCCATAATTATTACTAGGCCCATCATTTAAAATTATATGAATATTCGAATATTTTAAATTCTCATCGATGACAAAGATGTAGGATAATTTCTTATTAGAGCATCTCTCACCTTATTTTCCTTTCCAAGATGGTAGTAGAGTGATGAGTCATAATCCTCGATGAGCACTAACCATATTAATTCAAGAATATTAATCTCCTTCTATGTGAATATATATTTGAGAATATTGTGATCATTATATATCTCAATATTTCCCCATATGTATAATGCTACTATATTTTCATTACCAAGATCACAACATTAGACTCCAGATAATGCATGGGATTGTTTTTCTCATGTATTTTCATCTCCCATGAGGTATAGGCTATCAATTAATCATTATTCATTGATACACATCCTTATACATTCATTTAATCATAGATTTACACCACAAAGTGTCCTCCACTTGTCGGTAGTGACTGTATAGGCACAATGATAATCATTTTTTGAGCTCCTTAAACCACTCCTCGCATTCTTGAGTCTATAAAAACATCCTTCCAATCTATTTCATTGTGGTAATTTGGATTAAAAATAATTATTTTTTCTTCATAAATCATTTATTAAACCTAGATAGACATAGAATGTTGCAAATATTTATTATATATTTTGTCCGAGGCCACTATTCCTTAACCATTGACATATAAGGGTCCACATATATCCCATTATTGGTGATAACATTCCCCATGAATGATACTTCCGCCATCTAGAACTAACATTTATTGTACATTGATAATAACTTCTCCCTCTTTATATTCCTTAGCACAATATTCATATTATCCATGTGTTACTCCAATCTCTTAGAGTATATCACAATATCATCAATAAATACTACCACAAATTAGTTGATAAAATCTCTAAAAACTATATTCATTAAATTTATAAATATTTTAGGATAAATTGTGAGTAAAAATGGAATCACTAGGAACATATAGTGACCATACCCCATTCGAAAGGAAATATATGGAATATCTTCCTTCCTTGCCATTAATTGTTGACATCCCAATTAAACATCCACATTAGAGAACTTACTATCCCCACATATATGATCAAACAAGTTATCTATCCATGTAAGTGGATTATTTTTCTTTATCTTGATGTGATTAAGTTCACAATAGTGGATACAAACGCACATTGATCCATCATTCTTTTTTATTATGGGGATAGATGCACCCCATGTTGAAGAACTCAATCATATAAAACCCTTGTCCAGATTCTCCTATAATTGCTTCTTCTATTCTTCTATCTCTATGGTGTCCATTATATAAGGTTTCTTTGATAAAGGAAGAGATCAAATAATTATTTCAATTGACAAATAAACATCTCAAAGGGCGAAAGTCCAAAAAACTCTTTAGGTAATACATTAGTGTAACCCCTCATGATGGGCATGTCATCGAGCATGATTCTCTACATTGCCTTAATCATTTTAGTAAAATGTGCTTTCTCATAAGGTAGTAACATCAACACATGAGATAATGACTCAAAATGAGATCTGTCTTCATACATACACTTTTAAATAATTTTATGATCCTATAGAATGTGGAGAGTGATCTCCCTTTCTGGACAGTTGATGTTGTCTTTGTGTAAAGATAGCCTATCGATGCCCAGTATTGAATCAAACCCCACTGAAGGAAATGTGAAAATATTTTCTTATAGATTTAATCCATAAACAATAAACAAAGAGGAGTTATGTACATCAGATTCTATAATTCCCCCAATAGCTTTTGTTACAGATAACTCAATCTCCAAATTAGGAGGTGGTGTTTGAATTGTTTTACTAAACTTGAATGATATGAAGTAGTGCGTAGAACTAGAATAGAATAGTAAATTAGCAATTCATGAATGAATTACTAGAATACCTATAACCAATAAATTTTTCCATTCTTTCATAGTAGTAGTGATTATATAATCCTTTTTTATTTACTTTGATTTTGTAGTTGATTCCCTCCAAAATCCATTGGCTTAGGTGAATTGTTTACAAAATCCCCATATTCCTTGCAGTTGTAACACTACACAATAAGATGAACATTGACTTGAACATTCATTTATTCTTCCACATTACTATGATTCTTCATATCACTTCTACAGTTCTTATCCATATGTCACATTCTTCTATATTTTATGTATTTTTAGGTTCACTTTATATAGTTCTCAGGATACTTCTTCCCATATTATTGACACATGGGGTGTTTTGTCTTCTTTCCTTCATGGGATTTCTTTTGCTGATACACCCATGATAAACTCCATTTTTTAATTTTTTTACTAGCCCTATGAGAACATTAAGAGTATCTAATCTCCTTTTCAATATTGAGGGTGTAACTAACAATCTCTTCATATCTTTCGATGTCAAAACTTCCAATTCATTTCATAAACCAACATTTATTCTGCTAAATAACAGATCAAACATGATTTCCATGTTCCTGACAAATCAAAAGGCATATATTGCAAGCATTTTTATGTTTTATTTATACGTCCTGAGAGACCCATATTCTTTATTCTTAATTATGACTAATTGTAATTCCATCTTGAGACAGAGGGTTCATGGAAAATATTTATTGAAAAAAATTTGCCTAAATTTCTCTTTATCTAGGGAACCAATACCCCCTTGGATTTCATATAATTGATCAGTGTCCACCACGGATCAGCTTCCACATCAAAACAATATATTTTCAGTAAGAAATTTTCTACTTCTTGGCACTAGAGGATAAAGAATATATTCTCAATGGAGTTGATATAATATTTTATGATTAGGGGATCAGGATATCTAATAAATATGTGAGTCCTTTTCCACATGATGTATTAGATATAAACATTATTTTTCCATTAAGTAAGAGTATGTTCTACATGATTCATGTTGTTATTAATAATATGAACCAACTAATAAAGAACATTCATAATGTATTGAGCATCTTTACCAATCATATTTGGAATATAATATGGGAAATTATAAAAATCTCAATCAAATTGATTTTTGGAACATTTTGGTCTATATCCACCGATCAACTATAAATGAGAAAGTCAAATTATTTCTCTTGAATACATAACTAATCATAACAAAAAATAAATCATTAAACATAAATGTATACACTATTAATGGAAATGTATATCATAACTAGTGATTTCTAAAGTTTATTTCTTGGTTATCCATTCTTTGTTTACTAATATATATTCTTATGGGATTATTTTTTGTTAAATTAAAAATATTTCATAGTGAGGTTATGAATTTACCAAAGCATATCCCACCAAAGTGTCAAACCAGGTGAACAGTAATCCAAGTTTTCGTGAACTAGGTTACCCAGAGACAGGCTCGAGATACCTTTTTAGAGTTGTTACTCTAAGGTAAATCTATGGAGGATAAATTTCTATAATTAGTATCCCGATGGGGATATATATTATTGATAAACCACTTACTCTATACTTACTAAAATTTACGGATGTTTTCTTGTACTTATTATTATCCATACTCTTCTTACAAAATTTCCATATTTATAGTCTAAAAAATTAAGTAGACCAAACTATATAACAAACTTTAGTGACCCTATACATTTACATGAATCATTACATGATTTTAGAAGTAATTAACCATCATATTACAAACCAAGGATCATAATTTCTTGATTTTTGGATGACAATATACAAAATACTAAAAACATTAGACTAAATAACACATTTGTACATTTAATATTCATAAAGTGATCATAACATCCTTTGAACCCTTACATCATAATATGTTAACCAATGGATAACATGAAGTATTGGATGAGCTAAAAATCCCAGTAATGGAATAATTGTAAGGATAAATCTTTAGCACATTGGTTGGAAGGAATGACATATTGATTTAAAAGGCATTAAACAAGATTGAACACATGGAATCATAATATATAAAACATGGAATTATGTAAAAATTTAACCATATTAATATGGGGGAAACAAAAAACAAAATTATTCATGATTCAAGATTTGTTTCACATTGAGTAGCATGATTCAAGGATAACCACACAGACCGTTGCACATAGACCACTTGTCACGGCTAACCACTAAATCCGCTGCACATAACGTCTCATGAGACAAAACATTAACTAATCCAATAGAAATCTATCTAGGTTTACATATCATAACATGTTCATCAATATTTTATCACAATAATAATCATACATAAAGAATTAATCATAAACATAACTATTACAAAAACATAGATTCGGGTATCATAATTTTGTCAAAAAGTCATAATAGAAGGGAATATCTGAATGGTATTCCTAGAAGAAATGAATTAAAATTATAATAGGAAATTTATATGATTAAATAGGAATATATAATGATAATATAATCAAATTTTAATTTACAACATGAAAACGGTGTATTTATGAATGTGTATAATTAAAACCATTTACTGTAGTATAATGATAATAGTAAAGTGATTTTATATCAAAAAATGGAATATTATTTTATATAAAACAAAAATAGAACTAATAATGTTTTAATAATTAAAAAATTTATTTTATAAATATAATGGTGACTTAAAAAAGAATATATAGTGCACTTAAAGCTGGGTCATAATTCAAGATGTTCTTTAAGGTTGGGCTAGCTTATCGGGAAGAATTGATTAGAGAAAATTTTAAAAACAAGAATAGCCCCAAAAGGAATAAGAGGAAGATATTAATACATGAATATAGTAAATACAAATAACATTTCTAAGATTCACTTATAAGAAAATGATATTTTCATTTGGTTAAAGTGAGATAGAGAGAGATAGTAACCTAAAAGAGTAATAGAGGTTTAGGTAGAATCTCTTACACTAAATCTGAAGGTGTTCATTACATGATCATATTGTCTTATATAATCAATTTGTATTCATTAATTAATAATTAAAAAACTATGAATAAATTTAGTTGATTTATTATAACCTTATTATGTGAATTTATTTTCTTCTAGAAGGTTTAAGAGGATCAATTTCATTATTTTGGAGTATTGAATTCAATTGTTTTCATGATCGATTTAGTAATATACATGTATGAATAAACATATAAAATGATAATGTATGTGCAAAATTTAAGTTATATGTTATTAGTAAAAATACATAATATTACATGATTGTAAAATTCATTTGATTATTTTTAATGAGGATTAATCATTATTTAAAACATTAATGATAACATTTTGGGATAAATGGTGATTCTTTATCCCAATGAACTCATTTTTAATTATGAAATAATATCATGTGTTAAAATATACTACATAACCCTGTATAATATATAATACTTATATTATATTCTATTTCGACCATGAAAATTTTTTCATGAGAATAATTGAATATGGTAATAGAAATTGAATACTCATCTCCATAGACAGTGAAACATTTACACACCTTGGTGGGTGTTTTCATTTAGTATAAAAGGAGTGGAAATGAGAGATGATGATGAATTAATACATTAGAATAAACACTCAAATACATGAAATTTTCTAGAGATATCATACCATTTTTATGAGCGTAGGTGATTATACAAAAGAAAACAAGAGAACTTGAAAATAAATTGATTGAAAAAGGAATAGGGTTTTACCCATTGATTACTACTTCTGGAGAACCTCAATAGTGGTTTGTCATTGTCTATTCCTAAGACCAAAATATAATGGTTGTGGGGGAGGGGATTGGGAAGTTATTTGAGCAGAATTTATACAAGAAATAAGGATTTAGAGGTGTGAGTATAAGAGGTTGTTATGAGAGGCATTTATAGTTTTTGAGAGTGGTTTTTTCTCATTATTTTACTTAATTTTGTATAATTTTTATCAAGATAAGTTATATTTCTGATTATTGAGAATAGATATTGTAATTTGTGCATTTTAATTTTAACCAAGGGTTAGACACATCATCCCTAACTCAATAATGACTCAACAATTCATTTATTTACTTATAATGTAAATTATAGTATTTTACTATTAAACAAATTCAAGTATTTCAGAAAAATCCCAAAAATTCCCCCTGAACATTTTTAATGATTATAATTCTATAACTATTTCTATTTTACGAAAAAAAAAATTTATAATTTTAAATTTTAATTGGAAATTAATATTAATATTTATTTGAAAAATAAAAATATTAGAACTATAAATTATTTTTAACACATTGAAAAGTTATTAAATGTTACATAAATATATATTATAACTATAAGACAATAATTTATGAATAAATTTTATAAAAAATAATTTTTATTTAAATTATTAATTTAATCATAAAATTGTAATTAAATAGTTATGATGTATAAAAACACTAACACTTTGATTTAATTATTTCATATAGTTACTTATAAGATGGATAAAGTATACTTATACTTTCATTGATAAAGTTTAAATTCACATAGAAATTTTACTATTAATATGGGTTTTATTACTATTTAAAAGTTATCATTAATATTCCTAAGGGTATGTAACTATAAAACAAAAATTATTTTTGTCATATTGGACTCCAATCATCTTAATGATCATAATAATGTATGACATTTTTTTTAAATTAAAATCACAAAAAAGGAAAAATTCTGTTTAATGGTCACGTAGTTTTTATTAGTTGATTTAACAATGATTTGGATTTATGTTTCCAGATGTGATTTTATGTGATTAAAATATTTTAAATAATTATTATAATTTAATTTCAATTTCTAAAACATTGGCTCATTACACGATAACGCGCAAAATCATGTTTGGATGAAAAAATATGATGTTGTACTAGCTATAAAAATTGAAGAAACCCATATTACACAAAAATAGGAAATTCATGCGATGAATTTAAGTGTTCATTACTTGATGCAATTAAATAAGAAACTAAAAACATTCCATTATGATTTTGGAATGTAGAAAAAGGTAAGAATGATAGAAAACTCACACAGTGAATATTTCCACTAAAGAAATCAGAAAACCCACTTTATTAAAAATTATTTTATTTTTTATGATCTATCATGAAGTGAATTGAAGTATAAGATTTTTTATTTATGGACTTCATTAATTTATAAGATGATAAATCTGAGTGCCACCCATTAGCGACTATTTTATGATATATAATTCATTTTGATCACTTTCTCATCCCATTTTCCATAATTGAACAAACAAGGGGGACTGTTTAGTTGATGGGAAATGTGGAAAATTGGATATTTTAATTTTCACCTAAATATTATAACATGTTCAGATATGTGTATGGATGATTTATCAATTCATTGATAAATATAATTATTCAAACCCTTAAAATACAATGGATAATTTTAAATCAAGATTTCAAATGAAGGGTTATTTATAAAAAGCATATAAAAATGTCATTGTATCACTCTTGTTTTCTAAAATGGGTTATCTCAAGTGTACATAATGTGGATTAAATGAATTCTCCATGCCATAAAAATCATGTGTGATCATATATTTCTTGGAAGTGAATAGTAAGTTTTCATTTAAAGTCGAAGAGCGTGATTCAATAAGAAATAATGACATGAGAAAACACACACCTAAGAATTTCATTAGATTGTCAGGGTAATTTTATATAAAATGTATTAACATTTAAATATGATAAGATATATTAAAAATACAATAAAAAGGATGATAATTGTTGGGCCAGTGTTTCATTTATTTTTGAAGATGTGTTAATATGTGTTTGGTGTGCTCCGTAAGAAGTGGTGATTCAGGGAAAATTATTTTGGATTCATGAAATTTAATTTTATTATATTCTTGGAAAATTATACATGAAACAATACCAAAACGTTTTGAATCTAATAATTAAATTTCAATGACATGTGGTTAGGATATAACATTGCAATAAACAAGTTGAATACTGTGAAAATGAGTATATTCCTTAATTTGAGAAGATGATCAAAGGATTCCATGAAAAAAAATCATGAATATAGAAGTGAAGGCCGTGAAATTATTTATTATATCACGAAGAATTAATATAATTCCACATAAAACTGATTTTCACTTTACATGATGAATAAGTGAGTGGGGATAAGAGATGGTTATGAAGTGGTGTTGAACTTTAGTTTGAAATGAATTTTAATAAAGTTATGGATTCATATATTCTATATATATATATATATAATTGTTCAAATTATTTATTAAGGGACTCTGTGTAAACATATTGTGGCCAACCATTAAAGCCCCTAAGGTCTAGTCCTCATCTATAAATAGGGAACTTGAGGGTAACCCTCATGAGAGAGCATTTTAAATGAGTCCACACACTGTGGAAAAAATGTGTGTAAGTCCATTTATAAGGAATTCATGACCACACTACCATATTAGTGGATGTGGTATATATATTCCAACAAATAGTGGGTAAATATTGTCTCTTCATGTGTCATGGGCCACGCGGGAGAGGCGTAGACCTTGAGGGAATGATGGTATTGTGTACGGGTGATGATCCCCCATCACCAAAAATAATCAGTAGTATTGAAGATTTTATGATATATCAATGCTATGACATAGGTAATATCTTATTTTGGATGTATAAACATGTCGGGTACTATTCCTACACTAAAAAGGTACACATATTAGTGTTTTCATCCAATCAAAAGAATCTCATCTATTTAATCAAAGGAGGGATGTTTACTACAACATCAGTCACTTGAGGATTTTCTCTCAAGAATATTTCACCATTTATGAGTTTTTGAACTCATAACCAAACATTTAAATCTCAATATATGTCCACATACAAGATTTAGTTATCCTTATTGAACTCCTATGATATAATAGAATCAGAAGCATTTTTCACACATGTTATTCCTTCATGAAATGCATGAAAAGAAGAAACACGATTAGTGGTGTCTCTTAATGATGATTACCTATTTGAAGAATTAAATTTCAATATTACTACACAAAAATGTTAAAAATATTCATTCATGAAGCTTCTCATTTCATGCATGAAAATAAAATAAAATTAATAGCACTTCAATGTTCATCCATGAACTCACTCGTATTTACTTTCTGTGTAAAGAATCTATGAAAACAATTCTCCTAGGTTAATATGATGATGTTTCATGATTTTAGTAGATACGAAATTTATTACAAAAATATCACATGATGAAATGTGATGATACATGAAGATCCAAAAGATTTCGTTTTTTAAATGAGGTTTGGTGATTTAATTCTATTATGAAGATCCGAAGATTTGGTAAGTCATTTTTGATACTACATGATGAAAGTATTTTTGTCTTATTTATTATAAATTTTAGTATTTGGATTATGAAATAGGAAACCACATAGCTTCAGGTTTTCAATATAAAGTCAATTCATGTATAGGTTAACTTCATGTTATCTTGATTCTACCTAAGATGTAAATACCCAAAACCCTAGGTATTTGAGATACTGTATTAAAATATAAATTTATGATACATTAATTATTTATGATTCATGTATGTGGATAGTGGGTTGTGTAGATTCATTTATTTGATGATAATTGAACCTCAATCCCTTATGTTCTACTCATGAACTCCATGTACAAATAGAAAACCTAGCACAATTCATGGTTATTCAAATAATAATATATGATAAAAAAATTCCCACAAATTATGTGGTATTAAAAATATAAAATATAATACAATTGAGTATTTGGGGTTTAATACATAAAAAGGGAAAACAATTGTTTATTTGTTATAAAACCTAAAATGTGTATTTTAATTATGTATATTAAGTCATGTAATAATTGAGACACAAGAACTCTATTAATTTTTCATGAAGGTACTAATACTTTTTGGAAAAATTCATATTATGGGTTCCCATTGTACATGAATTATTCTAAGAGTGAGAAAAATATAAGAAATTCTTAAAGAAGGTGATTATATTTACCCAATAATTTGAATAAAAGAACACAAATCATTCTTGGTCAAAAAGGAGTATTAAGACTAGTATATAAAATGCCATTGATGAATTACATAAGGAATGGACATCAATCTTAATTATGGTGGGAATACTATCTACAATGAAGATATTTCTTGAAATGTATTTATACTGATGAGGAAACATGTAGATGTGGTTCTTAACCAGGTACCAAATTCTTGTTATTGGGGTGTCTAACAAATAACAGAATAAAAGTTTTTAGGGGTGTATAATGAACTATAGAGAGATTGAAATTGGGGTATCTGATGAATTTTACAAAAAATGAAATTGGGGTGTCTAAAAGTTAAATTAACTTATGGATATAGTGAGTAGAATCCATATGGGGATGTATTGCTAATATGAAAAATAATAGGCTGTTAATTATTAAACCTTGTATATACGATATGTTTCCCTCTCTTATTTTACTACTTCATATGAGGTGATTTTGATAGATTCTATTGAGTGCAAAAAAACATAACAAGTTGAAAAGGATTAATTCAAAAGAATTATTTTTAAATATTAAACCACTAATATAATTCCCTGACTCTATAATCATGTGTATTGTGCATTATATAATTATATTGACACTATTACAAGGTATAAAATCTCAATGGAAATCAATTTATCCATTTTAAATCATGATTAAATACATGATAACTATAAAACATTATGAAATAAAAAAACAAGATACATAAGAAAATTAAACATAATAGAATCCCTAAATCTCATTCAACGTATTCCGAATCATAACTAGTGGTGATGAAACTAAAAAGGTTCATATCAAATGCACAATAAGTGAATGTTATAAAGAAGAAATAATCTATCGATTTGTTTAAATCAACAATATAAGGAAATTAATATATATCACATTCCATTAAAATTATATAGATAAGTAGTAACATAAAATGGAGAGGTGAGAAACTGAAAACATTCCATTTAGAAAGAAAAATGAGAATTAAATGCCTCAATATATAAGTCAAGACAATAATATCAGGGATGATAATAATAAATTAATTTTCAATAAAGTAAATTCATAAATATCAGACATCACGTTTCCAAGGAAAATTACAAATTTAACCACAAGTGATAGTTTAAAATATTATTTTTTGGTCAATTAATTATTCTAATGATACTACAAATTCATCATAAGATTAAATTAAATGGTCCCCAACCCATAGTGTTTACCCTAAATGGTCCCAAGCCCACAGAATGTGAATTTAGATGAAACCCATACCTTGAGTCTAACTTCTCATGTGTGTATTTATATTCATTGTTAATAAATATATATAAATTATTTAATTCCTTCAGAAACTTTTTAATGTTAATTACTAATTTTAGATCACTTATTAAAATATCTTAAAAAATCTTTAACAATTATGTTTTAATTGGGTTGTTAGACCATATTTAGAATATGTGTCAGAAATGATTTACTAGGTCTACTATGGTCAAAGGGTTCATTATATGAAAATATAAAAAATAATAATCATGATAAAATTATCATATTTATACCTAAATTATAATTTTATAACCAATCATGAAATATTGTTAGTGAAAATGAACCAACATTACAATCGTGGAGATAGTAGGCTGCATGTATCCCTGAGTAACGTTCCTATTTTTTAGTGACCATTATGGACAGAAGGTAAGTGACAATATAAATTTAGAGAAAGATAATTATATAATAAATACCATGTTATTTAATCATATATATTTATATATAATATTATTGGGATGTAAAAAATAATCATATCATGTAGAGGTAGTGAAAATCCACTCATACATGAGTGACGCTATCATATTTTAGTGTGTGAAATTGGTATTAAATAATATGATATAAAATATTTCAAGAAATTTATTTATGTCATTAATTTCAGGTATATGAAATTTATTTTACATATTTTAAATTGAAAACAACTTTAATTAGTTCCAAGTATAGTTTGAGAAAATCACATTGCTTGGATGTGTAAGCAGTCCACGTATGAAAAAATAATGTTATCCTATTTACAAAAAATGGAAACAATAATAGTATGTGTTATGAAAAAATTAAATAAGAATAAATAAAAATTAAATACCATATATAATATATATATATATATATAAATATATTTGTGGTTTCCATCACATTTCCCAAACATAAATGGTGGTAAATGGAAAAGGAAAATAATTATTTTGTAAGGAGGTAGTTTGTTGTACACATAGAAAGAATGTATGTTACTCATTAAATTGATCTGTGTGTGATTTTAGGTAAAACCCAAAGCTTAAAAACAACCTAGTATATTTAAGAAATATTTTTTAATATACAATACTGGAATTATAGTAGTTTATTGGTTGTATATTTAAAATAAATCTAAATACCTTCAAGAAATATGTCAACTATTTTTGGGTAACTCATTTTGGTTTCAGTAAAGGACTTACAATGATGGATTTCTGTATAATGGGAGGATATTTCTATAAGATGAGTAATATTTTGGAGCATTTTATGCTAATATTAGTATAACCAATGTTTCTTAAGTGGTGTGAGGAAGGGGAAGAGTGAATTACTTCTTATAGTGGAGGATGAATGACACTCTTGTAAATATAAAAAGGTATAAATTAATTGGAGGTCACCATTACCTAATGTTACTACAAAATAGGAAAATAATTTTTTAAAAGGGGACAATGGTTAAAAAAACTCCATCACATTGAAAACAATTTCATTTTAATAATTTGGTTACATAACTATTATGTTAAACTAATTATATCATTATAATTTTTTTAATGGAACTTGTTATATAAAAATGTTAATTTAATCATTTATAATAAATTATAGTGAGATTTATTATAAAATATTTACCTATTTAATTGTAAATATTATATTTAATTTACAAAAATATAAACCCGTATTTGTTGAAAATTAATTTTAAAATATGAGCATGCAGCACACTGAAACAACACATTAACCATGATTTTTCATACGATGTTTTTATAAAAAATGGGTGAATAAGTTAATTATAAAATTGAAACTGGTCAATTAATAGAATTTAATTAATATTTAGTAAAATATAAAAAATAATTTGAAGAATATATAATCTTTATTATTTCTAAATCATTTAATAAAATATAATTTATTATAAAATAACACTGATATCTATTTTTAAATTATTTATTTAATATTAACTCAAAAATATCAAAAATATATTAGAAAAAAATTATAATAATGTTAAATATGTGTAATATTATATATTCTTATACAAAAAATTTTAAACAGTAATGATGTCACGAACCGTCCTCGGGGCCCGTGTCGTGACTTCCCCTTGCCCGCCTTCCATAGGCCAGGGGCTGGCGACTAGCACCAAAGACATAAATGCTGATAAAAAAAGAAACACATTGCCTCTATGAAACGTAAACATACACAACCAGAGTACAAGGGGAAGAAAACACTAAGTTAAACTAAAAGCAAAAGTATTGTTGAATGTAAGGGGACTGAAATACAAGCTCAACTGTAAAGTACAAGGTAAAAGAAAAAGCAACATGAAGGTGACAAGAATCTCTTGGATCATGCACCATGGACCCTACCTGAAGGGTAGGTATAGATAGCGCAACTCCTAGATCGTCCACCACAGATCCTACCTGAAGGGTAGGTACAGATAGCCTCCTCAGCACCCTCTTTCGTAAATCCTCCTCTGGGTACTGACTTATCATGAGTTCCACCTCTGGGTACCGAATCGCCATGAGGTCCGCCTCCTGGTACCATCCAGTCCTCGTACACTCGGCCTCTGTCTGCATTGTCAGTGGTCTGCATCTAACACAATGAGTTTTGGGCATAGATCGTGCAGGGATAAGTATAACGATACTCAGTAGGGACCCCGAGACCATCAAGGTCTCAATAAATCCAACAAGGATAAACTACAATGAAACATCTCAATAGATAACCATCACTTACATATATGCCCATACATATACCTATGTTATCCAGTAACCCATCTCAATAGTGATGAAAACACAAAGGTCATTGACTCTGCTCAAATTAGGATTTTTATCCATGATGAATAAAAGACGGCTGCTGGAAAACTCCTCCACTGTCGAGGGCAATAGTCATGTCACGACTCCAAGGTGCCACTCACTAACCTTAGACTATTGAGGTACTCTTCCTGTCGAGTACCATGGGTCGGCCACCTCACAAAGTAGTGCTCCCCCACCATGGGTCTGCCACCTCACACAGTAGTGCTCCCCCCTCATAGCCAACAGAGGTACTCCTCCTATCGAGTACCGTGGGTCTGCCACCTCACCAAGCAGTGCTCCTCTACCATGGGTCTGCCACCTCACAATGTAGTACACCCCACTACGCTATTCATGTCACTCCGAATCGGATTGGACAAGAAATCATCAGGTCTCAGCCAACAACAAGGTCATCGTACTTCATATACTCGTCTCCAGGAGGATCCGTTCCACGATCTAGTAGTCGACACTTCCAAGTGTTACGTAATCTCATGTGGGAGTATCTCAAATGACCTCCTAGTCATAGTGGTCTCAACGCAAAAGACGGTGCATCAATCGGACCCCAGTTTGTGATTTTTTATCATTACAGTTCCATGGGCCCAGTTGGATTTCATGTACAATCTAATCCGACCATACTCCAACTGCGTCAAACATTAGGTGACGTATGCCAAAAGAGCCGCCTTATCAAGATGAATCCAACATAGTCGACCGAATATCAATCAGACGTCTGGTCCTTATGATATAAGAGTTACTGCTCTGAGGGCCCAATTGAATTTATGTTCGTTCCAAAACCGAACATTTTCCAAAGACATCTGAAACTCAAATAGAGTATCACAAAAATACTGCCTCGTCAAAAGGGTCTCAGTGCCATAGATGGTGCGTTGATAGGACACAAGGTCTTCATGTTATACATGTTTAAGTGAAAATGAGCCCGGTCTATTAGACCCGATGGTTGACGGGTCGGGTCCACTCGGTTTTGGCGGGTTCGACCCGTCAAAGGGGGTCAGACCGATCCCATGAGTTGTGTGGCCTGGCCCAAGGGGTGTGGCCCATACTGATGTGGCGCATCCCGGCTTAGAGAAGTGTGGCAGAAAATGACCATTCTCGCTCAACCAGTCGGCCGAGAAGTCCGAGGGGTGCGGCCCCTCAGCAGTCCGAACTAGCGGAGCCAGGTGGTGCCGCCGTTCCCAAACCGGCCGGCTACACCGACCGACCTTCTAGAACAATAGGCCCGCGTGGTGGGATGTGGATCATCCGGTGTGGCACCCTCCTGGTGCCACAACTCCCCTACGCCTGGCCGGTCGATGGGCCGGACGGTCCTTCCAATGAAGCGGCCCACAAAGCGGACCTCAGTTCCCTCTTCACAACCGACGTGACGACGCTGGCTTCCTCAACCACAGCTCGCTTGGCCATGGCTTTTCCTAGATTATGCGACGGTGGCTCTTGTGCCGCCTGTCTCTTTCGTGTTCCACCTCCGATCATCAGTTCCAAAAAGATCAAGTCTAGCGGAGGGTCATCGTACTGTGTTCGTTTGGCCTGCGCCCTCCAAGTTGAGTGATAGCAATAGACCAAGACAATCAAAACTATACAACGATGAATCAAGGAACATTTTTAATCCATCAAAAAAATTGAACATAACCCCTACCTCGAATATGGTTTGTTCGTTGTAGACATGAAATGCGCTGTCGCTCCATCAACATTAGGAAAGAACCGTAGTCGTTAGCGAGTTCCCCACGATTATATTTCCTCCCATGATGTGGAGGAAGAAAAGTCTGTGTATCATCAATCATCATGGTACCAATGCTCTTCATTGAAGAGGAGTCATTATTCGACGAATGTGGAATTCTCGTCTTCATCTTATTCGCAAGGTCTCTCTCAAAATACCCCCTACCCAGAAAGTGCCAATGTAAAATAATAGGCCAGTCCTATTATTTTATTAACACTAGAAATTTAAATTTCAAAATTTAAATCACTTAATTAATTTTTTGAATAAGTTCAAATTATTAATTAATGTGTGTTAGAAAGGGTTAAAGAGATAGAGATAGGAGAGGATGAATTACAAAATTAAAGAGGTGTTATCAAAATAAAGAAGGGGGTTTAAGGGTGTTGTGGGAAAATGAAAGGTTGGGGCTTATGTGGGCCCTACCTCTCTTATAACAACACATGGGAAGTTCGGTGGTTGGGGGCTCCACCAAAAACTTTCCATGGGAGGTTTTAACTTCCAAGGATACAAAATAAAATTTTTCTAAAATTTTATTTATTTTAAAATAATTCCCCAAATAATAATTTTAACCCACTTAAAATGCTACTATGGTAAAGGGCAACTTTAGCATTTACCGGCATTGTGAGTTCATCGGTGCCCTTAGATTTCTATTCCGACCACATTTTCAAATGATAGAAAACCCCACTCGTCTGTTTACTATAAGTACCCGAGATAATCTTCGGAAATTTAATTTTGGATCACCGGGCCTCAGAATCAAGTACCGTCTAAAGCCAAAATCTCTTTAAAATTATATAGTATTTATGAAATAAAAATCTGTGAAATTTCAGGGTCTTTAAATTACTCCCACCTCAAGTATTTACGTCCCTATAAAGCAACAACACAAACTAGGGAATCTAATGGGGTACCGAGCATGCATCTAAGCCTCCTACTCTCATATGGTCTCCTAGATGTTTCTGTCCTACCAGCGAAAGCGCACAAGAGAGATCGACCATCCTCGTATAACCCGATCATGTCGATCCTCAACCTCTATTGGAACCCCTGGAATGTCACCCCATCATCGATGTCCAGCTCTCAGAGGTAAATGATGACAGATAGGTCGTGCAGACATCTCCTCAGCTAAGATATGTGGATGTTGTTGTCCACCCAGTGCAACTGAGGTGGGAAGGCCAACGGTAAGTCACCATTCCCTCCCTTCTGATGGCCTGGAAAGGTCATATGAACCTCTAAGATAACTTATAGCCTCGGCCACATATTTTTAGACTTCGTCGAGGTGAGACCCGTATAAAGACATGGTTGCAATCCTTGAACTCCAGTTGTCTCATCTCCTATCAGCATAGGTCTTATGTCTGCTCTGTGTAGTCTTCATCTGCTCCTAGATGATTTTCAACTTCTCTAATGTAACCTGAACCATCTTTGGTTCTACACGTGCTAACTCCAACACTATCCACAAAGGATATCTCAAATGCATCCAGTTGTTGTCTCACCACTCCTAACATCTGAATGCGTGATCTCCTACTAAGAGCATCTGCTACAACATTCCACTCCCATGTAATATAAACTATCTCGAAGTCATAGTCCTATAGTAATTGAAGCCATCACTTCTATCTCAAGATCATGTCCTTTTGAGAGAAGATACACCTGATATTATTGTGTTGGAGAGAACTGTAAATCGTTCCCTCAAAGAACAATGGGTGAGACTAGAGAATTGTAAGAACTCATCTTCAACCTTCTTCATCTATGTTCTACAAGAGCTGTTGAGATCTCTCCTCTTCTGAAAAGATAAATCTGGTTTCATCCCCTGGATGATCCAAGTTCTTCACCTAATACAGTCAATCATGACATGAACTGTACAATTCATGTCTTGAATGACATCTTAAGGACGTGACACTACTACTAAAAGATCCAATCAGTACTCTCTCCTCCAAGGGCGAGTCACACTATCATCATCAGTGCGTGGTTATTGGGTCTCCTCCAGAAGGAATCTCACATGTGAGGGTCAAGTCAATAGTTTTATCTAGATCCTCGTAGTATCAACCATTAAAAAAGGACATGAAAGTATATGTCACAAAGCCAAATGACATTTATTGCTGCAGCTCAAGTACAAAGATACACAACAACCACAAACAACAACAACAACATGAAACTAGAAGCACCAAGAACAATGGCCTTCATGCCTGGAACTAGTCCCGCTCCTGTCTACCTGCGTTCAGAGCTCCATAGTCATATGCTTCAGCTTCTTGAAGTTGTGCTCTCCCATATCCACCTATTCCCTATGGTCAGGGTCATCCTACTGGTGGGGGTGTTGGCAACACCTTGAAGCGTCGTGCACCACCAGCTGCATGGAAAGCTCTTCTGCCACGGTCGCCTCCTCCTTACAGTCCGCGTTGATTGAACCTATGCCTCTGCCTGGGAGGTCCTTCATCTATCTACTGATCATCCGAGCGGTGGGACATATGGTCACGATCCATGTGACCATGTCCGCCGCATGTGTAACACAACATGGATGGTCTGGATCTGTCTCTACCCTTGGTGCCTCGCACTATCGATCCCGAGTCATGCGGTCAACCACCTATAGGTCTGGACCACTTGGACCTCTATGGCATCTGTCTACTACCAACTACAGACGACTCCACTACATGCTGGCTATTAGTGGGTCCTGCAATTGGAGAATGATCAGTTAAGTAACTCTCCACTAAGAGGGCTCGCTCCAACACCCCCGTCTGCATTGGGATGCTGTGGGAAAGAACTGATGCTCTAATCTCTCGCCTAATCCCATGCTCGATAGTCCGGGCCCTGAAGAACGGGTCACATACCATGTCTGTGGAGTATTGTGAGATGTCTCTGAACCTCGTTGTGTATTGTGCTACTGTCATATGGCCCTACTGCAGATGTAGTAGCTAAGGTATCCGCACCGCTCGAAGGGTGGCTGTTTCAATCTCCACCTAGAATAGGCTCTCAAAGTCTCCACATAAGAGTGTCGCCTCATCATACATCTGGAGCATCAGGCTCCAAAATCATCCTGCTGCTGCCTGTACGTTGCTCGCAGCAAGGATCACCATGAAGTGGGATGGTGTCCCTACTAGTCAAAAGAATCTCTCCCCAGCCTCCGGCCAATCCTCAGCCTCCTGTGGGTCTGTCTCTCCCTAGAACCTACGTGGCCTCTAGCACTGGAACGTGTGCAGTGCGCTCAAGCGGAGTGCATCGCCTGCTGCTAGGGCTGGTGGAATCAGTGTCCCAATGGGTGGTAGTACCGCTGGTGCCTCTGCTAGTGCCTCAACTAGATGAAGGCCTTTTACTGAGGACTCTTCGATCAACAGCTTGTTAGTACGTACAACTCTCAAGGCTCTATCTTGTCGTCTATGGGGAGGCATACTGAAAGAACAGATGCGACATAGTCAAAAGACTCTACCTGGTGAGCTGACCTGGATTGATCTGATTTAAATGAAACTTTTGAGAACACACACAACAATTATTGTTTTCATGCACTGAGTCAGAAATTAGATGTCAGGGTCCTAGTGTATGGATACATCAGCCGCCCACTCCAACACTGGACTCCCTGAACCAAAGACCACACATAGTACCCTTAACACTATTTCTTAACAGAAAAGAAAAATATCAGAGTCATATGTTCTATGGTAAAACCAACTCCTCTGAAACCAATTTGTCCCGACCCATCCTTTGGGACCATTCCATTACTACCCCAAGCCCGCATTCTATAGGCCAGGGGCTGGCGACTATCACCATAGACATAAATACCGATAAAAAGGGAAGGCATTGTATTTATGAAATGTAAACATACACAACCAGAGTACATGGGGAAGAAGAAACTAAGTCAAACTGAAAACAAAATTAGTGTTGAAAGTAAGGGGACAGAAATACAAGCCCAATAGTAAAGTACAAGGTAAAAGAAAAAACATCTAGAAGGTGATAATAAGTTCCTGGATCGTCCACCACGGATCTAACCTGAAGGGTAGGTATAGATATTGCAGCCCTTAGATCATCCAAAACGGATCATACTTGAAGGGTAGGTATAGATGGCCTCCTCATCGCCCTCATCCATCAATCCTTTTTCGAGTACAGACTCGACGTGAGGTCCACCTATGGGAACCAACTCGTCGTGAGGTCCAACTCCAATTAACATCTAGTCCTCATACACTCGATCTCCGTTAGAGCTATCTATCATCTACATCCAACACAACGAGGTGCGGGATAACCCGTGCAGGGGTGAGTATAACAATACTCAGTAGGGACCCCGAGACCCTCAAGGTCTCAATAAATCGAAAAATGATAAACAAAAACAAAAGATCTCAACAAATAACCTTTATATAGGTATATTACCATATATATACCTATGTTATCATGTACCCCATCTCAATCATGAGGAAGACAAAAAGGTCATTGACTCAGCTTAAACAATGATTTTTATTCACGATGACGAAAACACGACTACTAGAGAACTCCTCCTCTGTCGAGCATAGTAGTCCTATCACGACTCCGAGGAGCCACTCACTAACCTTAAAATACTGAGGTAATCCTCTTGTCGAGTACCGTGGGTCGGCCACCTCACAAAGTAGTGCTCCCCACAATGGGTCTATCACCTCACACAGTAGTGCTCCCCCTCATAGCCTACAGAGGTACTCCTCCTTTTGAGTACCGCGGGTTTGCCACCTCACAAAGTAGTGCTTCTATGCCATGGTTCTGCCACCTCAAAAAATAGTGCTCCCCACTGGGCTATTCAAGTCACTCTGAAACGAATTAGACAAGAAGTCTTCTGGTATCACCTATCTACAAGGTCATCGTAATCTATATGCTTGTCTTCGGGAGGATCCACTCCACCAACCACTGGTTGATACTTCAAAGTGTTACGTAATCTCACGTGGGAGTATCTCAAGGGACCACCTTGTCATAGGGGTCTCAACACAATAGATAGCGAGTCAATCGGACACCAGGTCTATGATTTATATGGATTCCCGTTATAGGGGCCCGGTTGGAATACGGGTACAATCCAACCTAGCCATACACCAACTGCATCAAAACCATAGGTGAAATATGCCAAAATAACTGTCTCATCAATCGGAATCCAACATAGTTGATGACAGATCATTCGGATGTCTGGTCCTTAAGATATAAGCGCTATTGCTCCGAGGGCCCGGTTGAAATTATGTTCGTTCCAAACCTGGACATTTTCCAAAGTCATCCAAAACTCACTTAGAGTATCGAAAAACGTCTGACTCGTCATAAGGGTCCATGTGCCGTAGAAAGCGCATCGATCAGACGTGTGGTCTTCATGTTATTCACAATTAAGTCAAAATGGGCTCGATCTGTTAGACCCGGTGGATGAAGGGTCGGGTCGACTCAGTTTTGGCAGGTCCAACTAGACAAAGGGGGTAGGACTGGCCCGGTGAGTCACGTGGCCTAGCTTGAGTGGTGCGGCCCAGCCCGATGGGGTTTGGCCTGGACCAGTGTGGCCTGGCTCGGCCCGGCCCGACGTGGCTCTGTTGGGTGCAACCCAGTTGAGAGTGCGGCCCCTCGGTTGTTCTAACCGGAAGCGCCAAGTGGCGGCACCCTTCCCAAACTGGACGACTATGTCGGTCGGCCTTTTGGTGCAGGCAGCCCGCACGGCGGGCCGCTGCTCTTCCAGTACAACACCCTCTTGGCGTAAAATATCTGCTCCACCTGGACGGCCGATAGGCAGGCAGGTTTTCCAGCACTGTGACATCATGTCACCGTGGCTCCCCTTCGCCCGGCCGGTCGGTCCTTCTGCCGAAGTGGCCCACAAAGCAGGTCGCGATAACAGCTACAAATCCGGTGTGACGGTACCAGCTTCCTCCATAGCAGCCTATCCCAGCTACGATTCCGCATCACTGGCACAACATGACAGTGACATGATTCCTCCACTACGGTCCTCTTGGTCAATGCCTTTCCTAGCTTATGCTACGGTGGCTCTTGCAACACCGATCTCTTCTGTGTTCTGCCTCAGATCATCTGTTCCAAAAAGATCAATTTATAACAGAGGGTCTTTAGAACGTCTTCTTTCACCATTCGCCCACTGCGTTAAGCGATATCAATAGGGTGAGACAATAAAAAATATACAATGATGAATTGAGGCACAATTTTAATCCATCAAAAAAATTAAACATATCCCATACCTCGTATATGGTTTGTTCATTGTCGACGCGGAAATCATTGTCACTCCATCAACATCAAGAAAGAACCATCGTCGTTGGCATGTTCCCCTTGATTATATTTCCTCTCTTGATGCAGAGGACGAAAAGGAAGTGCGTCTTCGATCTTCGTGGAACCATAGTTCTTCATTGAATATGCGTTTTTCTTCAACGAAAGTGGAATTCTCTTCGTTTTCTTCTTCTTCACAAGATCTCTCTCAAAATCCCCCTACCCAAAAATTGCCAAAGTAATATAATAGGCCACTCTTATTATTTTATTAACACTATAAATATAAATTTTAAAAATTAAATAACATAATTAATTATTGTAATAGGTTAAAATTATTAATTATGGTGTGTTGGAAAGAGTTAAAGAGGCAGAGAGAAGAGAGGAAGAGTTACACAATTAAAGAGGAGTTAACAAAATAAAGAAGGGGGTTTAAGGGTGATTGGGGAAAATGAAAGGTTGGGGCTCGTGTTGGCCCCACCTCCCATATAACAACACATAGGAAGTTGTGTGGTTATGGGATCCACCAATAACATCCCATGGGAGTGTTTAACTTCAATGGTTACAAAATAAAATTGTTCAAAAATTTTATTTATTTATTACTAATTCCCAAAATAACAACCCACTTAAAATGAAACTACGGTAAAGATCCCCATAATAAATTACCAGTGCTTTGAGTTCATCGGTGCCCTTATATTTCAATTTCGAGCACCAGTTCAAAAGATAGAAAAACCCGATCATTAATTTACTGAATGTACCCGAGATAAACATCGTAAATTGATTACGGGCACACTAGGACTCATAATCAAGTGTCTTCAGAAGCCACATACTCGTAAAAATTACAAATTATTTATGAAAAAAATTTCCTTGAAATTTATGGGTCTTTACAAATGAAATCAATTTCAATCACTATAAATATTTATAATGTATCATTTATTTATTTTGATTATCAACTAAATAATCACTGTGTTGGTGTTTCTTATGAATTTTTAGAAAGTAATTCAGGTTTAAAATTTATTGATAATTTATTATGATAAAATATCATATTTGAAATTAAAAATCATATGTATAACTAAACTTTTGATGTTACTTTATTATCTCAATAGTTTTTAAATGTTAAATGTAATGATGGTTCCCTTTTTTTCTTTTTCATAATTTAACTTATCATATATAGATATTTTAGGAAATAATATCATTATTAATAATAAAATTTTGATCCAATAAGTTGTACGACCGACATATTGGTATCCAATTGATTTTAGATAGGTTTGTAGTTCTTTTTGACCTTAATATTAATGTTTTGTTACTTGTTAAGATTAATTATACCATATACACTGTAATCTATTTTAATTACATACACTATAATTTTTCCCTAAAATTTAGTTGATTTAATAAGACCAAAAATATTATACTGATTAAAACTATGTACTACTTTTTAAAAAATATTAAATCACAGGGGTGAAAAAATTATCTTTAAGGCTAATCCCACAGATGTGGTGAGAAAATAGGTTGTTAAAGTTTAAACATTCAAAGGATCAATACTTTTTATCAAACAAATTAATATAATGTTATTAAAATGTCACAAATTGGATTAATATATGTTTAATTGATATGTTTTTACTTCTAACCCAAATTTATATAATAATTTAACATTAATAATTATCTAAACGAACATGAATTTTTAAACTAAAATTAAATATTTTTCAAAATTAATCCTTAATTGAAACTTATAAAAACAAAAACCAAAAATGAAAACTATGATAATTATGAAATTATGATTTCAACAATGATATTTATTTTAGAAAATATAATTTTGAAATTTGTAAAAACATTATTTAATATAGGTTTTTCATTAAAATGTAGTGAATCTCAATCCTGCGCTTAACGCAAGCCACCACAATGTCGTGTGTAGAATATTCTCAATATGGTATTGATAATAAATAAAGTTAAAAAATAAAAACTTTACTCCAAAATTATTATATATAAAATGGTTTCTATGGTAAATTCTACTCCACATTAATAAAATTGTGTAGATGAAATTTAAGATTGATCTCAATAATCCAGTGATTGATATAAATTATTATTGAATACCCCACATCATAAATAGGGTTAATATCACATAATTTTAATATAGAGAAAATAAATTAAAATGGTTGGGTAAATATGATACCATGTAGGATATCATTAGTGGGAAATTAAAACTTTTATTTGGAAGAAAAATATAACAATCATGTTTTGATGGTTAGTGATAGAGAACATCATTTAGGGAAATTTAACAATCAGAAATCTGTAAATCATAAATGATCTATATATCCTATTAATTCATCAAAAATCAAATTAAAAGGATTTTTTTGGTTTCATGACAAATTTACATAGAGATGTGGAATTATAATAGTCTCTAAGAATATTAGTAAATATACATATTTGGTATTTTATCATAAATTCAATTTTATTCTTTATTTATGCCATCAACTTGTTCTACTTAATTTCAAAACACAAGTTTAATCATAGGGTGATGGATTACATTATCCTCTAACACCATATCTAAAGATAAAAATAATTTGTAAAAACATAATATATAGTGAAATTTATCCTTTTAAATAAATTTAATTTTATCTATAACATACATTTCACACAATTACAGGCCCAAATGAGCCCTGATATACTATTAAATATTATTATTTTAACACTAGCCATTATGTTGGATAGAATAAATAGTATTAAAAAATGTGAAATTTATATGTTATATATTAAATCATATGATTTTACAATCATATATATAATTCTATAGGCATTAGATAATAATGAATCCAATTTTACAAATTAAAAATCTATATTTTTATAAAGGCGGTGTTACAGCCTTTCAATAGAGAACCTACAATAAATCCATTTTATGGAACATTTATATACATTATAGGAAGAATAAAATTATTATATTAAATTTTAATTTAAAATTTTAATTTTTTTTACCAGTACTATAGTAGTATTGTAGTGGGAATTGTGTGGCACTATAGCAGTTACTATAGCGGAACTGTACCAGGTACTGTTTTGCGCTATAGAAGCTAGAAATATGATGTCGTTTGGGCCTTCAGGCCACCAATTAGGTCCCTGAGTCCTTGAAGGCCGTCGAAATACCCAGGCCTTCAGGTCAGTAAGGCCTTCGAGCGACCTCAATTCCTTTAAGACACCTTAATGTGCTGATGAAAACCAGAAGACCTATAAATAACATGCTCTACAAAGAGGATGAGAAATGAGATTTCACCATCGCAAATGCTAAACGGATTGCAATAATGAAAGGGTATGGAACCTTCCATCGAGACAAGCCTTTGTATGCATGGGAATGCCTAGCCGAACAACCATGCTAAGGTGGAGAGTTGATTTCCCAATGAAGATGCCGGAGAGGAGCAGTTCCAAGTAGCTATTCTGGGTTGTATGTAATTTTTAAAGCCTACGAGAAAATGAATTCCTCAAAGGCCTACGGGCCATGTAATACTTACACCTATGGGCCTTGTAGGGGTTCCTTCTCACCCCTGGAAAGGTGGATTATCAAAATCAATAAAAATTAAGGCCCTCAGGCCGTTGGAATAAAGTTTATCATCATGTCTATGCGATTAACATTATAAATCATTTTAACACTTATGTGAATTGATTAATTTTTTAAAAAAAGACATACATGGTTGTAATTATTGTGATATTTAGAGTCTAATAGTATCTCCTTGGTTTTTTAATTATGAATATTAACTTTAGTAAATTTTATATTTACTACGGTTAAAGATATATTGAGTAATTAAATGTAATAATTATATTATTAATATTATAAAATTACCCTAACACATTCCCTATATTCATTTTATGAGTTAATTGTTTACAAAATTGTCTTTATGATGAAATTATAACCATTTTAATCTAGTTATGTGAGAATATGATATTTATTATAATTTATTTACAGATAAATTAAAAATTATGGACTCTTATTTTCAATAACTCATCCATTTTTAATAAAGGGATATACAGAATAAATATTAGACAATAAAAAATATATTAGAATATAAAACATTTACCTATATGATGATTATTTATTTATATTTTTAAATAAAAAAATAATTAACCTATGTGGTGACACAATGACGATGTAGTAATTGTTAAAATAATTGAAGAATCAAGAAAAAGATAATAAAAATATTAAAATAAATATAATTTTCTTTATTTAATGTAATAATTTAATTTTATTGATTATTTTGACATGTTATTAATGTTTTAGAATTCCTATTTAGAATATATCTTGTTTTTTGGTTTCTAATAAGACAAAATAATGGAGTGTCAAAATTTTAATTATAGATATTTTAAAATAAATAATAATTTATTAAAGGATATAATATATCTTAAAAGATAATATTCTCTAAAATGAATTTTAAAAGACTCAAAATGTATTAAATTACACATTTTTTGGTCATTTGGACATTAATTGTAAAAAATATAACCGTTAATATATAAATTACATGATATTATGGTAAGAGTTAATGTCGTTAAATTAGGGATAACAGAAAATTTAAGGATTAAAAACCTAGTAAAAACATAGAAAAAAATATTTTATATTGTTTTTTCGACTATTATCACCTTATAATATAATTGGAGTTGTATAATAGACAATTTTACCAAAATATTAACTTATATATTACAAAAAGACAGAGATAGTTATAAAATATCATTCTCTTGTATTTAAAATCTTTTATGTATCCACATTGGGTAAAAATGAATATATGAACTAATACAATTTTATATTTTGATAATAAACAAATAGAATTTATTATTTTATTTTATTTTAATTTTATAAATTATATAATTAACATAAATTCTTATTCAATGTAAAAACAATGTTTATTTAATTAATAAAAAATAAAATAATTGAAATTATATATATTTATTATAATATATTTTGTATGAATTAAATTTTATAAATAATTTATAGATATTTAATATTTATTATTGTTTTATGGACTAATTAAATTCATATTCCCACATTTTATTGATGTATTTAAGGTCAAATTAACTGAATAGTTTTAAATTTGACAATTATGATATTTTATTAAATTAATATATTATTAGATTATTTTTTTGAAAAAAATATAAAATAATGAAAAAAGGGATACTATATTGTCTAAAATTTATTCCCACATTATTTTATATTTCATTTAGAGGTTTATGGGTATATAATATCCTTATTATGTTTTCATATTTTGAGGACTTCCAAAACTGCCCCTCTCCTCAATTATTTAAGCGTACCTCCTCCCTCAATTATTTACACAACATTGGGCCTTCTAGATCAACCAGAAAATGACTATTTCTCCTCCCAAAATATTTATACATGTTATCGATAACTTATATATCCAAAAATACAGACTCTATATACATTGAAAAGAGATATTAATGGAGTCCAGCGAAGAAGAAGTAATTGTATTACCAACACATTTAAGTTCATTTCTTCATCTACTTATAATTCATATGTTGTGTACATAATAAAATAAAAAATCTAGTATCATATATATTATGATATTTTATTGTTTTCACAGGACAACCATATTCCTCTTTTTAACCATCCTATGAAAAATAAATGCAACGCGAATGTATATGTACGGCTTATCATCCCCATGAAAATGTGTAATTTTTTTTAAAACATCATTATTTTTATTGGTGTAATGATGGAAATATTGGATATAAATAAAATATATTACATGATATTTATTCATTATAATTAATATACCATCATATTTTATACCCTTTTACCATTAATGTATTCATATCGTCGCTCGTGCGTATGTACTGCTTACCGTCTCTATTGTGAGATGTGATTCATTTTTTCATGATAACAATATATTAATGATTATAAAACTGTATATAATATATAAATTTTACATATATGAACATAATATCATTTTTTATATGAACTAAATATATGGTATTCATAATAAATAGAACTTTCATGAAAAAACATGCATAGAAAAATGAAGTAGTTATCAACTGATATATTGGTAATAACAAAAAATTATTAACAAAATGATATAAGAATATCATAATGGATATCATGAATATGTAAATGGAAATATAAAATTTAATATCTTATTTAAAACCATTATAAAATAAATTAAAGAACATTCAACTAAAGAAATATAAAATGTAAGGTTTATTTCACAATATCATTCCTATAAAGGATTGTTTATATGTAAGTATCCATAGGGGAACATTTATCATCCATGTCAATGTTTCATTTGAATACTTTCAATAAGTATTTTAACATTTTAAAATGAGTTATTAATGTTTTTACCCATGTTTTACTTTTTATAAAAAATTTAGGAAGTAAAATTTTTTTCATTATCTTACTGATGTACGTTATTAATTTTTTGAAAAAAATAGGGAATGAATGTTTATTTTTCTCTTATACGGGAAGATAGGATTTTACATACATCGTGACTCATTCATGATTTGAATAATCCTTCACAATTTTAATGTTTTCTTTTTAAATGATTTTTTTTCATTTGTAAATGTAATGACTTTAAATAAATTATTTTATATTAAAATGGTATTTTTCTCATGTTATTTTATAACAATTTTGTTAGAGTATATTCATTATTGTGAATATCCTTTTGATGAATCTTATGTTTGATTGAGGTTGATCTCATATAATAAAATATAACGTTTTTATTGAATTTTATATGTTCTGTTTCGATGTGGAATTTCTATTTAGATACAATTCATGTTTTATGGTTAATGTGTTCACATTTTGTATCCTAGTTTTTCAATACAACGGTTTATGTTGTTTTTTTCATATGTTGAATACATTTGACATAATAATTGATGAGAGGGGAATGATATTTCCCCTTGATGAATTGGTAGGTCTCATGGGATGATATTAGATAGAGATAAACCCTTCACATTTTATTCTAAGCATCTTAAATGTGTAATGTTGATAGATATTGACAAAAATCAGAAGGGTTTCTACCTATAAACATAAACGATGATGTGGATAGACCCTAATAGTATATATCATGATGACAGGTCATGAAAATGGATATCTACAACATTATTTATTCCCTCATTATTGTAATTACATGATATTATTTCATTAGTTATGATATTTATATTTATGTTTCCTTTCTCACATGATTATTTACATCGTGTTTGTATTAGTTATTTTACTTTTGATATTATTTATGCGTTATTTACTCATAGATTCTTCTATAATCATACCCTTATTGAGAAACTAATCCCAACCATTTATTTTGTTTTATTTTTCCTATAGTTATATGATCTTTTATTACTTATATTCAAAGTTAAACTCATACAATTAATGAAATGAAAAATTATAAAATTCTTAATTTTATGTTTTAAAATGTAATGTGGTATCGAAATATGTATCTAGTTCACAAACACATAAAAACTAATCATCCAATTGATATTTGATTCATTTTAATCATGATAATGTAATAAAGTAATGCATTGGCTCGAGTCATCTGGAGTTAAAGCATTATCGTTTGTATTAAAGGATGTTTAGTATGAACATTATAAACATGATTTAGGAAATCACGGATTAGAAAACCGAACCCAATCACTGAATTTGAGCATAATACTAATTATAGGATATCTTATTATTGATTTGGTAATAACACCGTATATCCTAGATTAATCCTTTCGACTCTTTGAGTATGAAAAATATGTCATGATTTAGAAATCCAATAAATTAATAATACTGACTATATCACTTTTAATATTATTTCACACTTTTCACCTTTGGTGTTAGTAAAATTTTTAGAATCAATAAGTTTATAAAATTAGTGGTTCTTCTAGTGATGGTGAAAAGACTAATAATGAAAAATAAAATGAATGATATAGTAAGTAATAATATGATGAAGCATTATTAATGGTTTAAAAAATATTTATATTGATTAAATTTCTTGTGAATTTAGATTAAATAATTATCTCATAAATGGTGATTTAATTATAATAATTGTGAGATATATAAGGATTGTATTGCAAAAATTATTCTCTAATGATTTAGAATTATAAACATTTTCATGATATTTTTTTAGGTTATATTATATTTGGTATGTGTAAATATGTTCAACATTATGTTGTTTAGGGAATCTAATGTTAAGATTGTTTATGGAAATTTAAGGACCATTATGGACAGTGAAATTGAATAGAATTATTTTTATTGAGTCTTATTCATTGAATGAATTATGTTAATAATTGGATATTATTGTTTGGGGTTAATGTATGATAAATTGGATAACCTCTACTACACATTTTGGTTTTGATAATATTTAATTGTCGATAAAATGGCGTATAGATCCTTTTATAAAGGTTCTTCAATCATAAAATTTATCTTGAATGTCCATATATTGGTTTCATAAATGAAGTGGAAATAGATCGATTCACAACCAAAGGATGAGATTATGCTTATAACATAGAAATTAATCAATAATAATTTTTTTAACTACATTATTCAAATAGTAAAATAATAAATTAACTCTATGAATGGAAATTTGAACAAAAAATACTATTTATTTAATTTTCTTACAAATATATCAATGGTCTCTATAACCCATCTCGAATATATGTTTTTTTGATTTTATTCTTTCTGATGACAGTTTTATTTGTCACTATTTATCGAAACATAATCATTTTATTTCTCTTACATGTCACTGTTTTTACTTCCCACTAAAGTTTCCTATTAGAAATCCTACTTTTGTAGTGGCACTAACATTTCTCATGCCCTCTAATTAAGATAATTTTTTATTAACCGTATTTCAAATTTGAGGTTCCTATATTGGAATTTTCATCTATTATCCTTTGATTTTCAATGAGAAATTTCAACTTGTGAGGACAAAATTTATTTAATGAGGGGAGAATTTAACCGGTGAATATTTTATTATATGACTCCTTTTAAATAATTTTAATTTCATCAATAGATTACATTGGACACAACAACAGGTCTAAACGAACTATGATATTCTTGTAAATATTATTATTTTAATAGTAGTAGTTATGTTAGAGGGATTCAAAAGTATTAACCAAATTATAAAATATATATATTATATATTTTAAAGAATTAATTTAAATTCATCAAAATTATTTTATAGATTAATGATAAGAATGAATCCCATTTTACGCATTAAAAATTAATGTTTTTTAGAAGGAAGTTTTACCGCTTTTTAATAGAGAACGTATTTTAAATCCTATTTTGAAACTTTGATATAATTTTTTTGAAAAAAATAATTTTATTTAAAATTCAAATATAAATGATTTATTTTTTTTTGAATTTTTTTTATTTTTATATGGCATTTTATTTTTTGGATAAATAGGTAAAAATACTACATTTTAGTTCAAATATACATAATCATCTATTTCATTTATATAGTTATATTATGTTTATATTTGGTTTTAAAGTATTATTATACCAATTTAACGTCATTTAAAACAATTTATTGCTTTTAAAAATTTCAAAATATATTTTTATCTAAACACATACAACACATTTGGATGTTTTTACTTTAACTCACTTTGTCATCTTGTCTACGGGATTAGTATTAATCATAAATTTTTTCACTTTTATGAATTGATTTTACATAATAAGAAATATATATTTCTAATTAATTATGATATTTATATTGTAATAGTATAAACATATTTTTTATATTGTTAATAGTGACATTAGTAAAAAAAATTTACCACGGTTAAGGGTAAATTTGGTAATTAAAAGTAAAATAATATTATAAATATTATAAAATGACCCTAAAACATGTACTAATTTCATTTAATGAGTGGTTTTCAACCAAAATAATCATTTTTATAAAGTTATAACATCATTATTCCACATGAGTAACAATTGAAAATTTATTAGATTTTATTTAATTATATGTTAAAAATTCCATAATCATATTTTTAATAAATATAAAATTTTTAATGGTGGCTTAAGAAAATGATAAATTAAACTATAAATGGAACTTTTAATGTTAAAATGTTTATAAATCATTATAAATTAATTATTATTTTTAATTATAAAATAATTAACTTAAATGGTTACATATTGATGATGAGATAATTTTTTAAAGAATGGAATATTCAAATAAATGATATTTAAAATATTAAAATAAATATAATTTGAGAGATTCAATTTCATAATATAATTTAATTGATAAAATTAACATTTTATTAATATTTTATAATTATGGGGTAAAATATATCTTTTTTTAATTTTTTATCCAAGAAAAAATTATGAATACTGTCCAAATTTTTGATATAGATATTCTAAAATAATTATTATTTTATTAAATAATATAATATATACACAAATATAAAATTTTTCCAACTTATTTTAAAAATTAACAAAAATTCATCA
Organism: Viscum album; assembly: GCA_963277665.1. NCBI lineage: Eukaryota > Viridiplantae > Streptophyta > Magnoliopsida > Santalales > Viscaceae > Viscum > Viscum album. Next base: position 846,708,993 of record OY728164.1, on the reverse strand, counting down.
ATAACTCATTTATTTGTTTTCTTAATTTTATAGTAAAAATATTAATCCATAATGTATAAATTTCATTATATATCAGTTATTGTTAAATGAGTCCAATAACGGTTAAAAAAATTTTAGGATTAGAAAAATTATAAACAAAATGTCCAATTTTTTTAGATCGATTGTATATTAACCTTATCACCTTAATATCTAATTATTTGTTCTTTAATAGACACTATTCCATGAAAATAAATTCTATATTATTTCAAAAAAAAGATAGATATAAAATATAACTCTCATGCATTTAATATTTTTATGTATCCCCATTGTGAAAAAATTTAACCATATAAAGAATATAAATGTATATTTTTGTAATAAAAAATAAAAAAAGTTATTAAATATTATTTTAAATTTTTTTAAATTATAAAATTACCTTAAATTCTTCTTCAATTTTAAAACAACATTTATTTAATTAATGAAAGAAATTATTGATTAATAATATAAATTTCTACATATTTTGGATGTATAAATGTATATAATAAATTTAGTAGATCTATAAGATATATTTGATATTATATAAACAATTAGATTTAAATTTCTACATTTTCATGATTCATTTAGTGTCAAAATAAATTGGTATTAACAAATATGACAATAATGATAATTTATTGAATCAATATGTTATTAATTATTTTAAAAATAAATAAAAAATAAAAAATAATGAAAATGGAATAATATATGGTTTGAAATGTCTTCCCAAATTCATTTTTATATCATTCAATTTTTTTTGTCTCTATAGTGTAATTATGATCTATTAATATTTCTGGGATTTCCAGAAGTGCCCCTCACCACAATTATAAAAAAACACCTACTCATTCACATCCTCACCCAACATTGATCCCTATAGATCAAACAAAATCTTCCCATTTCATCTAAAAACATCCTTATTAATGTTATTGGGGTCATTTTCTTCCAAAAAATCTTTTAGACATCCTTTCAAATAGATCTAAAGGTAGTCCACCAAAGAAGAGGTAATTATCTTACCTATTCATTCAAGACCATTTTGTATTATAATTCCAAATAATTTTGGTTTTGATAATATAGTAAAAATGATGTATCATCTATATTCTGAGATATTTTTAATTATTATTGAACAACTATATTCCTCATTTTATTAATCCTACGAAAAATAAAATCATTATGTTTGTGTGTAAGTACTCATTATCGTCTCCACGTTTTTAGGTAAATTGTTTTTCATCACCACATTATTTGGATGGGTATAATGATAGATGTACTGGATATAAATAATAATTTGAACTTTATATTTTTTATTTATGATTAATATAACATCCAATTTTTAACTCTTTTACCATTAAGGTAATGATATCGTCGCTCGTGTCTATGTTTAGTCTATCATCTCCAAGAAGCAATGTGATTCATTATTCATTTTAACCATTTAGGGAAGATTATGAATATTTATATATTGAGTAATTATAACATCTATGAACTTAATATAATTCTGGATATTAAATAAATATATCATATTTATTATAATCATTATTTACACAATAAAACATGCATAAAAAATGTAGTTGTTAACACATGAAACAAAGGAAATAATGAAATATTATTAACAAAATGACATAAAAAGATCATATATAAAATTATTAACATAGATAAGGTTCGATATTAATTTAATTACATGTTTTAAAACATTATATATGAGTTTATAAAATATTAAAGTTAATAAAGGTAAAAGGTAAGGGTTATTTTAAAATCTCATTTTTATTAACGAGTGTATACACATAAGTATCCATATGGGAAAATTTATATACCCTATCCATTTTTGTAATAAATATTTTCCAAATATTTATATTATTATCCTATTACTCTTTAATTTCCTTTTTACACATGTTTAATGTTTTATAAATATGATAGAAATGAATATTTTTGTCATTTTACAAACATGGTAGTTTATTATTTTTTAGAAAAATATGCTGAAAGACTATTAATTTTTGACTTATATGACATGAGAGGATTTTACCATAATCCTTACTCATTGATGTTATGAATACTCCCTTAAAAGATAAAAATTAAATTCTATATAAAAAATGCTGTTTTTTTAAATTACCAACATTTAAATAAATTATTTCAATGTAAAAGGGTATTTTTACTAAGATATTACAACTTATTCATTTGGATTATTTTCCTCTATTAAAACATAATTTGTTGAATATTATATTTTATTGAGTTTGATATCATATTATTCAATATAATCAGTTTATTTTAGGTTTTATGATTAGTTTGATTGTGTATGTACTATTTTGATTCCATTAATTGGTTATAGTTATAGTATTCACATTATGTTATATTTTTTCAATAATAATATTTATATTGCTTGTTTCATCATATGAGGAATGAATTGGACTTAGTATGTGATATAAGGGCTATATTATAGCCCCTTTCTAAATCAATTGGTCTCATGAGATGAACATTGTTGGAGAAAATCCATTTAGATATACTTCAAAGCAATTTTAGATTTTTAGGACGATAGATCTTGAAAAAAATCATATGTGTTTCAACACATAGAATTAAATATTAATAAGGATAGATCATGATATTAACAATCATGATGATATATATTAATAGTGAATATTTCCAAAATTATACATTCCATCATTATTATTATTCCCTATGATAAATTTATTAGTTAGAATATTCAAGGTTATGTATCCTACAGAATGTGATTATTTAAATGGAATTTTTAACACTTATTTACAATTATATATATTTTATGTCATGATTACTCATATAATCCATTATACTGTTACCATTACGGAGAATTTACGATCACCCCTTTCATTATTTTTTCAAGTATTTTAAAATGTGTATTATGACAGATATGTAGGGATAAACTAAGTGGGTTAGTGGCACGCTCGAAAAAAAATATTGGTGCATTTTATGTTTTAAAATTTATTCTTTATTTCAAGTATATATCTATAATACATAGACTGATAATCTAATTAGTCCTTCTGTATTTAATTCCTTGTAATCTAGAAAATGTAATAATATAAGGCATCATTTTTGGGCATATATGGTTGGGCATTACATAATCCATTTTAAAAATGGTTAACTTTTAAAAAATATTATGATCCAAAACATTGGAAGTAATGTCACTATATTTCCAAAATGAACATATTATTAGCCCTAAAAAAACATGAGTTACATCTTTAACTATCACAAAAGGGACATGTGAACACCTTTATCATGTATTATCCTAAAATATGTTAATAAAATGAATTACCATAATAATTTATTAGAAACATGAATTATTCCTTATTCCATATGTAAAAAATGTTTCATGATATATTATATAAAAAAAATGTTGTAAACACAATCAATGATAGCATAAAACACATTTAAAACAAACCATTAATTAGTACCAATGTAGATTGTACTATCTAATGTAATTTATCTGAATAACTCATCTCATTATTCAACATATTATCTCATTACAAAGAAAATATTAAGGGCTATATTTCTATTTACATTGGGTGTTTTAAATATATTATCATTCTACCAATTCAATTTTTTTGGTATCATTCATCATTTAATCAAAAATCTCTATTGAAATGGTACTTTTGTAAAATAGTCAAATATTATAAAATTCATATAACTAGTATATAATTGAAAAAATACTCTAATGAAATAATTTTTAAATCTAATCCTATGTTCATCAGTTATTCATCTTCATAAGTGGTTGTATCATAATCATGAACATAATCTATTAGCCTATTTTTGCTTACATTCATCTTGTCTTATATTCATTTTTTTCTTGAAACAATGACTTGGATAGTGTCCCACCTCATTTATAAGGATGCATATATTGTTTGAATTTTCTTTATTTCCCATAATATCATGAATATGGTTGCCTTTATCACCATAACAACAATAAAATACCAATCCATTTAAGTAACAATGTGTTTCATTCAACAATTATCACATCTGGGAAATTACATCAATCCCTTTTTACCTATATCTATATTTTATCTCTATCATCCCCTTTTTATATTTCTAAGGAGAAATCGTTAGCACATGGTATTGTTTCCTCATGTGATGAGAATACATGGAAGATAATATCCCTTTAAAATATTTTCTTATGATCATAATATATAAGATACTTATTAATCATTGAATCACATCCATTATAGAAGTTCACATTCTTTATGTTATGTTACATTTCTAAATGGTGACATAATGTAAATTAGATTAAATCATTATGAAGCATATCATATAATCCCAAAACAATTAAGACAATTACCATAAATTGAAATTTTTTTCCATAAATAATCTCATTATAATAAACATTGTTTTTTGGGGATGTAATTACATCCAAATTCATTATAATGGCTAGTAAAGAAAACATGAATTATCCTAAATGTATCCACAAAGAATGTCAAAGAATATGCACATTAAGTACTGTTAATGTATTCCAAGTTATTTCAAGTCAGGCCTGACACACCTTTTAATATTTTTTAGTCACTGGTATATCAGTTTCATAACCATGTCCACTTATAGTATATAGGTAAGTTTATATTTTTAAGAATTCCCACATAATCTTTACATTAAAAATTATAATATTTTGTTCTATAATTATTCTCAAATTCATTCTTAACGTTATGTTCATGAATATATGTTTTCTTAATATATTTTCCATGGCTGTTAGTACAATTCCTCAAGTACCAAATATAATTTCTAGACCCCATAATCTTAGAGATGGTGCATTATTTTATTACATTGTTATGATTATATGGAATGAAATCTTAAAAGACCAATCAATTTAATAGTATTGGAAATCTTGATTACATACATGATACCCATAAACATAAGCATTTTACATAATAAAATAAAATAAATTCGATACATGAATCTCATTCAAATGATTCCTCTTCATAACCTGGGGAAAAGAAATAAAAACCCATGAGGAAAAATTCTTAGTAAAGGAATGTAACACATAATAAATAATGAAATGATGAGTGTAAATCAACCATAAAATATAAATAATTGAAAAAAATTTCCATTAAATTAAACAAGATAAGGAATAATAAAATATGTAATTGTAAATAACCGAACTCAATTCCTTTTAATCAATAAAAAGAGAATTAAATGAAAAAATAGACATGTCAACGCAATAATATTTGGTATAATAATATTAGATGAATCCTCAATAATTTATATTATTAATTATCAGATTTATTATTCCATGTTACATGATAAATTCACCTATCAAGCGGATGATTAAACACCTATTATTTTAAAATCGAATTCTTCTCGTGAGACTATAGACTCATCGAGGGTCTTGTATTAACTAGTCTCCATCTCATAGGACTTTCCTTAAATAGTCCCCAACCTATGTATTACACGTCTAAAGAATTCATAATATATATAATAAACACCAACCCTCATTAAAAATCCATATTAAATAAAGAATAATGATTTATAAATAATACATAATAGGAGGATAATTAACAACAAGGGTTGTTAACATTAAAACATTCTTGTGGAAAAATAATCATTAAATATTCCAAGGATTCTCATACCACATTAAACAAATAAATCATAATTCCTAGTGAATTAAATGAAACATAAAATCTTATGATAATAAGGATATTCATGATATGACATCTAATTGGATTAATATACACTATATAAAATGTATTTTCTACGTAATGAAAATAAGTCTCAATAAAATGTAAATTGAGACGAAATCCCTTACCTTAAGTCTGACATTTCACATTTGCCTTTATATTTCTGAATAATAAAATAAGGTAATTATTTAATATATTTAAAAAAAATTTCCTTTTTATTATTAATTTCAATTCCCTTATTATTATTTGTTAAACAACTATATAAAAAATATATTTATATTGGTTGTTTTGACCATGTTTGATTTAGGTGTCAAAAATGATATTGGTAGGTAAAATATAATCAATGGTTTAATTATATAAATATATATAGAATCATAATCATGAAATAACTATTCTATTTATACCCAAATTATTATTTTAAAGCCAATACAAATATATTTTTATGAAAAATGAACAAACCTTACAATAATGATGACGATAGGCCACATATATGCAATAGTAACACTCCCATCTTTCAGTTCTCATTATGTAGAAAAGGTAAGTAAAACAATATCATTACATAATGATAATTATAACATAAATAAATTTTTTATTTTATCACATATACTTATACATATTATTATTGTGATGTTAAAAGAATCAAATTGTGTTGAGGGGGTGTAATTCAACTCATTCACAATCTATATTATAACTTATTAGTGTGTGAAAAGGGTAATAATGTAAATGATATATTATATTTATAGGAGGGAAGTTATTTAAATTATATCATATATATTTAATTAATTGTGAATGTTTTTAATTAAAAATATATTTTATATATTCTATGTCTATTGTGAATGAATCACATTTCTTTGAGGAGGGGTCGGTTTACACTTCAAAAAACAAAGTAATTGTATTTACTCAAAATGGAAATTACAAGGGTGCCTGTTAAAAAGATTTAAATAATAATAAATACATACATAATATCATATATAACATACTTAAATATATTGTGCAACATAGTTCCCTACCATGAAAGTGGTATATAAAAAATGAACAATATTCGTTTCGTGAAGAGGTAGTTCCCCTTACACATAAATAATATGTTCATTTCATATTTAATTGGAGAGTGAGTGATTGTAGGTATAAAATTAATAAAAAAAATCTAGTATATTTAGGATGCTTGTGTTGTTATTTAATTGTTTAATATTATTAGTTTATGGGGTGGACAATGAAAATAAATCTAATTAGATTAAGGAAAAATGTTACAACCTCTTTAGGTAAGTCCTTTTGTTTTTCATCAAAAGGCTTCTGTGGGTTTATTTTATTCTAGGTTGAGGATTATATGATGACTTGGATTATTTTTATGAGATATTTTGGCCTATATTTTATGATACACTACATATTGAGAGGTATGATAATGTGGAAGAGTGAATTCATTTTTATAGTTGGGGAGCGGTGTCACTATTATAAATTCCAAAAGGTTAATATCAATGGGAAGTCTTTTTTACCCAATGCACCTCTGATATGTAAAAATAATTTTATAAATAGTCATAATGTCCTAAAAAACATCTATAATAAAACAATATGTGAATTGTTAATATTCTATTCGTTAACATCTTTGACTTCCCTATTTTACCATTTTAGTTTTTATTAATGAAATTATTTTTATGACCTATGTAATGTATCAATCAAGAATTAATTAAAATTCAATTGATTATAAAATATATAGAAAATGAATTATAAATTCTAAATCTGATATAAAAAATAAAAATATATTGTGTGTTGAAAATTAATTTTAAAACAGGCACAAAACACTTCTTTAAACTAGACCGTGCAAAAAATATTTTTGAAAACTCTGGGTAGGATAATTATAAAAGATCAATTGGTATTTTAGTACACCAAAAATTTTATTTTTTAACACTTTTAAATTATTTGGTATAATATAGGTTATATATTAAATTTAAATCATTAATAGAATATAATTTATTGAAAAAATAACGTTTATTTCAATTATGCCATTAATTTTTTTAAATTTATAAATATAATAACAGAATTGGAATTAATATATATAAAGTTACCATATCATTAGAAATATATATTATTCATGAAAAATAATAATAGGCCTTAATTCAATCAATTATTATTAATTTTAATATTTATAGCATCATTTATTTACATTCATTATTGACTAAATAATCACTCTCTTAGTGTTTCTTATGTTTTCTAAATAACTTATTATTCACTAAATACTATATATAAATTATTATTATATTAATAACATTTTTATAATTTGAAATTATATGTATAAATTAAAATATGATGTTTTTTACAAGTAAAAATGTTTTATAATTTTTAAAAGTATGGAAGGTTCCCTTTTTTTATCCTTACTTTGCTAATCATATTTGAAAAAATCATGAAATATTATCACAATAAGCCATGAAATTAAAAAGAGAAGGGTATAAGGTCTAAATATTAGCATCCAATGAATTTTGGATAGGTTTATAGGTCGTTTTATACATCAAAATTATAATTTTTCCCCTCGTTAAACTTATTTTTACCTTAATCACCGTAATTAATTATAATTACTATCACTAATACATTTTGTCAAAAAAATTATCTTGTCAGCCCATAGTAATTCTAATAATTAAAATGGTTTATTTCTTGTTTTCCAAATTTTAAATCAAATATTATGTAAAATTAAGTTAGTCACTAATCCCGTAGACGTGGTGAGAAAATGAGTTTTTAAAATATAAACGTTTAAAAGTATAAAACATTTTTATATCAAATTTTACTATAAAATTTTTACAATTACCTAAATTAGGATAATAAATGTATACATGAAATATTTTAAGTTTAAAACCAAATTTATAATATAATTTACCATTACTAAATATTTAAACGAACATGAATTGTTTAACTAAAATGTAGTATTTTCACTATTCGTTAGAAAATTGAAAAATATCATAAAAACACCAATAAAATACCCAATGATAATTTTTACATTACAAATACAAATATTATTTTCATTTTGAAAATTAAAATTTATAATGAGTTCAAATTTTTTAATTTAAGTTCTATTTTAAAAGGTAGGAAAACTCAATCTTCCATGTAACAAAAGTCTACTTGGGTTGCAGTGTAGTATAATTACAACATTGTGTTACATATAAATCAAGCTATAAATAATAATTTTATTCTAAAATAAAAATATTTCAAATTATGGGGGTGTTACAACTAATTCAACTGCCCCCACCTCAGTGGTCAATCTGGTATGTGGCTCTTCACCAATAATGTTGGGGTTGAATTATTTTTTTGTTCCATGGTGATGTAATATTTCCCCACTTCCTTTTAAAAGCCATTTGGGGGTATAATTTAGTGTATTAAAAACCAAGGGGAGGGATTTATTATCCTCCTCTCATATTCTATAATTTTCTCCCTTAGATCCATGGGAATTAGTTTGGTGTTTTTTCATCAATTGAGGTAAGACCCTTCCCACTTCTCCAATATTGAAAATTTATTCTTATTTACCCTAGATTTTATTAGTCATTGTTATGATATTCTAAATTAATCATCAGATGTATGGTGAAATCAACCCTATAAAATGGTTTCATATAGTTTAGTATCATATGAACATTAAATGAGTTGTAATTCTACTTTTCAATCACAGACTCAATAGAGTTACATAACCAAATACAATTTTAGGTTTCATCTTGATTTTGATATGATTGGTAAAATATTGAGTATAATATTATGGAAAGTGTTTTTATGTACTTTTAATAAAAAATGCATAGTAAATTAGTGCATTATTTATCACGTTTCCAATCATGGAAGGATTCTTGGGGAGAACTTTGTTTGTTATTACTCTTTTGATTATGTTGAGTAGTAAATTATAAATGTTTATTATTGAAATTTAATGATTTTTTATGAGAAATAGTATAAAAAGAACTAAAATGATCAATGTAGTATTGTTTTTGGTTTGGTAAACCATGTAATGAGGTAATAATTCCATTTTAGAGGGTTTTTGTATCTTTATTACTTAACCATGTGCATGTCCTCATGTGCATCGCATAGGTATTAAACATGATTTCTTATGATACAAGTAATGATGGGTATGGTGTAATATATAATGATATTGGGTGACTATTTACTGATAAACCATAATGAATGGACCCTTTAGTGTCCACATTAGTATGTATATTGGAGAAATTATGGGAATTATCTTATTACATTGGGAATCCTTAAGAAAGATGTCTGGGATGGTGGGGAAGATTTATGTAGTCATGGTAATAAATTGGTCTTAGAATAACATCATTTTTGGATTTTAGAAGAGGTTTTTAATTCTATTTGGTCATTCCTAGTGGAACATGATGATTATAAAAATAGTAAATTCTCTCCCATTGGAATTAGGCTCCTATGGTAGTTAAGATAGAATTTGATATTGGTATGGATAGCTAGAGTGGAGTCATTTGAGGCTCACCCGATGTTGATTATAGTATAGAACCTAATTTATTGATGATATTTCTTAAGTATATATATGTAAATAGATCATTAATGTTAAAGGGAAGTTGATTGAGTTTCAAGTGAGACACTTTTGGGATTGGTTGGGAACATGTTGTGTTATTATAATAAAATAGTTATTTGTTAGTGTTTTTATTTGTCCCTATGAAGAGGATTATATGGAGATTAAGATTCAATACCCTATTGTGGACAACTATGGTGAATGGATTGTTCTTATGAGGAGGGTATGTGTAAGGGTGTCATGATACACAAATGTTGTGTAATTGGTAAATAATGTGTGAATTTGGACGATTTTATTGTTAAGGTAATTTTGGGTTGTGTTGTATAATTTATCATCATGTTGAGTTATATTTAGATATCTATGGAATGATAATAACTAGGATATGATATTTCTTAACATTTATTATTTTTTATTGTAAATATTAATCATGTTTTTCACCAATAATGGAGGAGACTATGTCCTAGAGACCGAAGTATTAGGGTTTGATGTTATACTATCCAAGTTTTCATGATTCTATACTTCTAGGAGGATCATGTTCACATTGAGATAATCCCCAATTTCTATAAGACATGAGACTGTCTACGTTACACCTTTTCCCACATGAATTAATAATATTTTGTATTGATAATGATATGTATTTAATGATTTTTATTGGAATTAGGAATGGTAATTTGGTGTCGATATTACACAACCCAAATAAAAATAATTCTTTATTATAATAGTGGTAGGATCCCTAATTATATATAGTCCAAATTCTTTATAGGTTACACATTATCCCTAAATGGTTTCATATTCATAGTTTATGGTAATGTAAAAAAATGTAATTTATAGATCAATCCTTTCACATATAAATTGAATATAAATTTTTAATAAATATCATTCATATTTTAATGCTCTTAAAAAATTATAAATATAAAAAAAATCAAAGGAAAAAATATCATTAATAAAATTATTTTAAGAACATGTAATTAGAAAAAAAATCTATAGGGAGGTATATAAACAAATTATGTTTATATAATTAAATAAAATTACCAAATTAGAAATGTAACAGGATATCGAGAAAATATTATCTTCCCACCTTCAAAATTAGTAAAAAGTCCTTCTAAATTTACACTAATCCCCCATGTAAATAGATAAGGTAATTTAGAAACTGTCCATGAAATTCCATGCTAAAAATGGAAATTTACGGGAAAGAGAAATAATGAAAATTTTCCCATACATACATCATAATGGGTGAAGTACGAATAAATTAGATAAAAATAATAAAAGGCTTATAAATCTCTAAAATGAAAGGAAGAGATTTAATATATGAATTTAAACTAAAATATCAATAAAATTGTTTTAATGAATATTAAATAGATATAATCTCAAGGAAGATGTAATTTTAAGAAAGAACATGTTACCTCGAGTCCAAACTTACTTCATATATCCCCTAACTACAATAATAATCTTCATTATTTATTAATTTATTATTTTATTACCTTGTAATATATTTTCAACAATATTATTAATATTAATTAATTTATTATTCATAAGTTTGTTTCATATTTTTATATATATAGTTCAAATATATTCATCACAAAGATCTAAATCTATTTTGGTAGAGTGTTAATGGTAAAAATAGACATGTAAAATAGTTTACTAATATAAAAAAGTATCTTTTTATTTTGTTAATATCATAAAAAATTAAAAAATATATATAGTTAAATATATATTATAAAATAGTTCAACATCAATAAAAAATTATTTTGTATGTTTGATTTTGGTGGAAAAGTATATTCTGATTTTTTATATATTAATATCATTATTTATAAGGTAATAATATTTTTTAGGAATATTAAAATTAATTTAATTTGATAATTAATACTATAATTAGACATTGAAATTATTTTAAAAATCATAAATGATAGTCGTTATGTAAAAAAATCATAAAGAATATATGTGTTTTAAACCTACTATGGTGTGATTGGTTTTTTTAAGTATATTATTAATATAGTGATAAAATTAATGATTTTTTTATAATAAAATTAATATATAAAATTACTATTTTTTCTTCTTAATTGATGGAATACCTTTGATTCTACCTATTTTTACTCTTTACTTGGTCTCTATGAGGATAAATAAAATTTAAATACAACTAATTGTAGTATTGTGTAATATAGATGTCCCCTTAATTAATGGCGATGCTTTATTTTTTTCACAATGTAATATTTTATTCTGGTGGATCTGTGTTTTTATTATGTGTAATTAATTGAACCATAAAAATTGTACGAATTTAGTTATAGGTAGATATAATACTAATTGGTCTAATATTTGGAGTACTAGTGTATTTCAATCATAGTCCCCAATGTTGAATCCTCATTTAACTGTTATTCAATGCAAGGTAAAAATCTTGCATCTATAACCTTTGGTTTCTAATAATGTTGAGTTCTCATAAAGAATAACAATTTTCAATTATAACACCTTCTTATGTGCATGGGATAGTTTTTGGAAATCATTCAATTATCAGGAATTAGAATCACATTATACATTAAAGGTACCTCCAAATAAATATCTGTAGATACAAATCATCTAAAGATGAGAGTATTTATTCTATATACATTTTATCATTCACTAAAACATCACTACTCAATCACCCTTTTTCCATTTAATAAAAGATTCATAGATTGAAGGGATACAGAAAAATTCAATCCCACGAAAAAATAAAATTAATGAAATAAATATTATAATTGATCATTGTAAAACTCTATTATTTATATGATATATATCATTATTTTTTTTCTATATCATGTCATACATGAAATATCAAGTTTAGATAGACATTATAAAATTATTAATTTATTATATGTTTGTTATCATCAATTCATTAGATTGGAAGGTATGAATAGTGATACAAAATTAATCAAAATATATGGTTTACAAATATATAATATAAATTCAATATTTATCAATAAATTATAAATGATTATTAAAAATTAAAAATAAAGATATTTGTTTTTTTAAATGTATACACCCAATGTATTTTTATTTCGATAAATAAAATTAATCTCTATTAGATAATTATTCTTATTATATATATATATATATTATTTATATTGTAATATTTTTTAATCATATAAAAAATACTTTTCTAGGAATTAGATAAGGAAAAATAATTTTTTATGCTTAAAATGTAGTTTTTTAAAACAATTGCCACATTCTGTGCACATACACTTAAATTAAATACATTCATTAATAACTATTGAATAAGAAAAATAGAACTGGATATTTAGAAATATAAGGTTCAAATTTTTCAAATTTCCCCTTTCTTTTTTTCTATATAAATTTTAACTATGATAATATTTATTACCTCATTAACAGGTAAAATAGAATATTATAGATTAGAAATATTTAATATGGCTATAAATTTCCATATTAGTTATTATTATATGAATGTAAATATACAATACATAACGTATAATATAAATTTATTTTTAAAAAATTTATTTTTTAAATAAAAATTACTTATATATATTTTAAATCATATAAATATTCAATATATCACACTTTTAGTCTTAAATATCATTTATGTGTTCACATATAAGAAAACATGATAGGAAAAAATATTAATTGTAGTGTGTTAATAATTAAATTATATTAATGAAGTTATTTTATTTATAGTTATTATTAAATTTGAAATTTCATTAAATACTTAAATAGCACAAAAATTATACATACTAGATTAATTGAAATTTTAAATAAATGATTTTCAAAATAATAAACATCATATAATATGAGTAATTTATAGTGTTAAAAATTTATATTTAAATATGAAATATTATTAATTGGTTAAAGTATTATATTTTTATTTTAATTTTTAATTTTATTCCATAAATAAAACATAATTTAATAGTGTCAAAAGTTACAATAATGGTACTACATCAAAATAATATATTATAAAATTCTATATAATTATTAAATAACATAAAAATAACATAATTTGTAACTATATGGTTAAAAATTTCATAAAGTGGCCATTTATCAGCCATTTTGTCACCTTATAATTAAAATTTGGTACCCTTTATTATTAAAAAATTACGGATTTTAAAATTAAAGGTAGCTAAATAACGGTTAATCCAAATGATTATGTTTAAAATAAGACTATAACTTATCTAAATTATAATTTTAAAGTTGTTACAACCTTATCATGCCTTATATTGAAATAAATATCCATTTTGAGGCATCTTTCCTGCGAATTAATTTATTATAATTTTATACATTGATAAACTCCAAAAGATCCCATAATCACAAATATTAATGAGAAGTTCCTCCCTAACTTAATTAAAACAAATTCATCCTTTTAGATCTACCAAAATTTTCCAATTAATCTTATGAAAACATATATCTATATTCTATAGGATGAATTCTTCAATAAATACCAACCAAATATACCTTTTGAGATGATCTAAAGCGGTGTTTCAATAAAGAGGTAATTTACAAAAACAATTTTTTTCTACTAAACCATACCTATGAAAAATATATGGAAAATATAATATAATATAATATTTATTATCATAAATATTCTAAAATTTTATTATGAATATTAAAACACCATTATGAACAATTATTCCCATCAAATGGGGAGTGAACGTATTTCTTGTGCATACTTATGGCATACCTGTCCACATAGAGATACAATTCAAATTCCCTCACCATATTTTAAGGATGAGTATTAAAAAGTGATTAACATTTATATATGATATTTATGAAATAATTATTCTTCTTGAATGATGATATAATTTTTACCATTTTCCAATCCAATCCTTTAGGAAACGAAAATTTGGCTCGTTGTAAGAGTGATGTGCAACCTCTACAAAGTGATGTGATTATTATTTAATATATATACTACATTTATTGTAATTAGGATTAATTTTTTGGAATATATTTATATTTTTTATGATACAATAATTACATTAAAAGGTAAATTAATTTTTACATTTATTTCATTCCATCGGTTGAAAATTGAAAGTCATTGATGTCTATATATAACATACCATCACTATAAATTGTGTAATTAAATTTTCCATAACATAATATTATGGAGGAAAATATATATATATATATAATAAATATACATGATATTTATATGACGAATGATATTTCTGCATTAGTTATACAATGTTAAATACACAAGTACTATAAATACTGAATTGAAATACTCATGATAAACGACTTAAGTAACACCTGAAATTAATGGTTTTAATAAAGAATTATTATTTAATTTGGTGTTAAAATTTTATTAATGGATAATATTTGATATTATAAGTAAGAACATGATTATTTTATAAAATTTCAAAAATATTAAATTTATTATTACATATTTTATAATGTTTTTTATTCATGGGGAACATGGGGTAAGGGATTCTTGTCTCACTTTTATTTTTGTGGTACACATTCCATAATCCCCACATCATATATTATGTAGTTTACAAAAATCCCCTTCATTTATTATATTATTAATCTAATGAATTTAATGGGTGATTAAATTTCTATTTATGTTTTTAATTTTCTAGAAATTTTGTTCTATATTTCGTCAAAATGCTGTGAGTTGTTTGTGTTATACTCTCATTGTTTATCAAAATTGTCTATGATTGAGTTATAATGATGAAAAATTAATGTCAACCACAAAAAAACTTATGAATTTTAACTTCTTCTTAGTATTTTTAGAAACTATATGTTTTCCTTTTATTTCCCTCAACATAACTATTCCTGAGACTAAATGTTTTTTTATAAAAAAAGATGTCATTTCTTTCTTCGGTCAAATTTTTTAATTCCATAAACTATTTTTCCAAAAATTTATTATAGAAGGTCTCTTGTATTCTATTGTAATTTTTCAAATTCATTTTAACAATAATATTCTTTTTATAAAATGGGTTTTGAAGAATATTCTTTTTGATTCTAATATGAGGTATATTGTATCCTTTCCAAAAAAAAGTATATATGGGATGGTTTTAACTTATATTGAATGAATATATTTTTATAAGTCATAAAAAATATTTTTATTGAAGTTTATATTAAATATTTATAAGGTTATTTCCTAAAAAATGATCTCATATAAAATTTCTAATTTTATTTCAATAATTGATTTCAAGAATAGGAATTTTATTTTTCAGAAGAATGTTTTAATGAACATTTAATGGTATATCTTTTCATAAATGTCAAAACACTTGTTTTCACTTATGATTTTTTAGGGATATCATCCAACGTTAACAAATATTATTCATTCACTTGATAGTTTATGTTTCTGATGGTAATATTTTTATGATACACATTTCTTTTACTAGGTTGATTCTACGTTGAAATGATTATGAAACTTATTCTTTTCATAGTTTTGGAAATGATTAATTCATTATGCCCTTTTGGAACAAATATGTATGAGATTAATTATGTGAAATATGGGAACTATATATCCCTCAAATGCATTGGGTAAATTTTAATATCTCATGAGGTAAAAAGGACTGAAATGGAGAGGGAACCCAACTCATTAAGAAACTATATACACTATGATTATATTGCGAGTGATCCACGAATATTAGCATTTTTGGGTATTGAATTTTATACACTATATATTTTTTGGAAATCATCATTTAACAATATGTAAATTTATTTCTATTCCAATTTTTATTACACAATTAATTTTTTAAATCATCTATTATGATTTCATAGTTCAAGATCATTGATTCCATTACAATTCATGTCTTCTCAACTACAAATATTTATTTCATGATATATGATATTGATATTTTTGAGGAGGGGTATGGGTTTTTAATTATAATAACATGTTTGTATATCCTTGTACTCATGTTATTCTAATGTGATCATTGATATCTCTATTTTTTACCCAAAATGAACATATGACATCATCCTTTTCTTATTCATTTTTTCCTTGGGCTGTGATGAAAGTTATTATGCATTATATATCTAGAATAAGTATTATTTATGAAACAATAAGTCTGAGATGATGTTGATAATTTATGAACTAGTTGTTTATATTTCCATGATTCTAAGGATAATAAACCTAAATGATTTTGGTGTTGATAAATGTTTAATGTAAATAATATTCATTGATAAATATATTATATCTATGTTATAAAAGTTTGGTTCAATATAATTTGTGTATGATAAATGTTTAGTTAAATTTATGTATGTAGGATGAGAAAACATAAGTAAAAATCATATAGATAAGTTCAAGTATTATGTAAAATCATAATTTTTTAAAATGAACAGGAATGGCCTAAGTAAAATCTAATGTTTCATTGAAGATGGATCCATCATTTAGACATCCTATATATCTTCTTTTATTATTAATAATTTCTTACCAAGATTATTATTACTCACACTATTATTTTTGATTCTATTCTATGGTGGGATCCCAAAGGAATTGTGTTGACACTGACTGAAATGGAAATTTATTTATTTTCTACCTAAAAACTAAATATTATATGAGATTGATTGAAAAATATTGTTTCTATGCTCAAAATATATACTAATGCTATGAATTATGATAAACATCCGAATGAATTTTTTATATAAACATCCTTTGGAGTCATTTATGAGAATATGAAAACCTTTTTTAGTTGGACCACTAATTAACTAGTCACTAGGTAATGGATTTGTACCAATGAAATTTTATTTTTTGTTCTCATTTTTTAGGAACTTGATGATGTTATTATAGTTGTTTTTTTTAGAATGATGAAGTAGATAATTGTTATACTCATATCATGATCATTAAATAACAATAAAAAATTAAATCTATATAGAAGATGAATATAAAAACATTTTTTCAATTTGTACTTTCCCCGTATTATACATCCAAAGATGAATTAATTATTCCATGATTTAAAGTAGAAGGATAATGAATATATTGGTACTTATGTGGAAAATTTCACAAGACATGTAAGGTAGCTATTATTTTTTTTACCCAACCTAAAATTATGGTTTATTGATTACTAATTGGCATAAAAATAAATCATTAAATTTAATTATAAATAATGGACTTCAGTAACAATGAAGAAATTTTTTGGAATTCTCTTAAGATTGTTATGAAGATTTAATTTACCTATAAATCACATGGTTTTGATAAAAAATAAAAACATATTTCAAATGAAATTTGAAAAATCAAGGATAGAATAATATAATCTCTCCACTATACTCATAATGTGGAAGGAAACATGGGGTAAATATAATAAGGGAAATAGTTAATGTTTCAGTTGTGTAATGTATGTCCGATTGGAAATAAAATTTAAATGTTATGGGAATAAGTTATTTAATGTTGTTTGTTGAGTGGAACCTCCAAAGAATACAACTACCCCACTCCAGTGATTTAAATATAATTAGTATGAGAATTATGATAACTAGTTCAAAATAATGATGTAAAATGAGGATGATAGAAATAAAAAACCTCTAAAGACAATATAAAAATTAAAATCATATATGGTAAATATATCTAATGAAGGGTATGATAAATAAATTTTAAAAGGTTCAAATAATATCCACTCCAAAACAGCTAATGTTTTATTTGATTCTGTATCTAAGAACTCTTTTATATCTAACTAATTTTTTAAATATTATCACAGTATGTCCTCAAAAATTTGATGATGAAATAGAAATAAAAACCCCTAATGGTATGATTTTCACATCCCATTTTAATGATTAATCTGTAGTTGAATATTGTTGGAATTTTTTTCCTAAATATCATTAAATTATTATTATATTATAATTAAATGTTATTGTGGTAATGGATTGTATTTATATACATAAATCCAACATAAATTGTTGTGTAATGGAAGTAACAATTTTTAATAAAAAACAACATTTGACCATCTATTAGTGTGAAAAAAATTCTTATTGAAGTTAAAACCATTAAAAGTTCAATGAATCCTATTAAAAATTAAACATTATTTCATATGGTTTATAGAAACTAAACATCAATGATATGATTTTTATGTGTGAGTATATTTATGTATTTCTTGAAAAATTTCCTAGTCTTCCATTGAATCAGGAAGTTCATAATTCAGTAGAATTCAATCCTAGAGTTACAGCTATTACTAAGACTCCAATAAATAATTTCCCCAATTGAGTTTCAAGAATTTATGAAGCTTCTCTATGAGAATATTAATAGGGTATTCTTTCATTCAAGATGAAACATTATGGCTTATTTCATTTAAATTTTAAGAATAAAGATATATCAATGTGTTCATATATTATTTAATAATAAATTAACAATATCATTATCAAGAACCATAATATTTTACCCCTATTGATGAATTTTTTGTTCAAAAACATTAAGATCGATAATTTTACATAATTTATCTTTGTTATGGACATATGTAATTCCTAGTCATTATGTATGTTTTACCCAATAAAACATCCTATACAATATAATGAATGTTATAAATTTATATTTATTCCATTAGGTTTTAATATCACCTCTATTATCATCATGTATTTAATAAATATAGTCTTTAGAGGTTACATTGATCAGTTTGGGGTAGAATTTATATAATATATTATTACTTATTCAATGTGTGAAGAAGAGAATGAAGGTAATGGGGTAATTGTTTATAATTCCATAAAGAAAGAGGATCCTTATGAAAAATTTACTGAGATAGAATATTTAATTCATAGTTATTAATTCTTGGGTAACATTATCTCAAGTGTGGGTATACCAGTTGAATCAAAAATGATTGAATTTATTGAAAATTAGATGATCTTAACCACTAGGTCTTATCTTCAATGTCTTCATTTTTAACAAAGAAAATATAAGTACTCTTTTGATAAATTATCGCATATATAAAATACACTCGGCAAATTAACTCATATGCGAAACAAGTTCCTCTTGACTGATGAGTGTGAGGAATACTTTAAAAAAATAGAGAGAATCATTGTAAGTGCAACTATTATCAATATCTAGTAGTGGATAATGGTTAGTAAAATATAATGATTCCTTAAAAAAATTTATGGTATGTGTCCTCCTAGAGAACACTATGGTTGTATATTATTCCTTATGACATTGATGGTCCATGAGAAAAATTAATCCACCCATGATTTAATGTTAGATTGGGTAATTTTTTTCATTATATATATAAAGGTATTATATCCATGGAGAAATGTATTAAATATATACTAATCAAAGAATACTAAATATCATTTTCACTCAAAAATATAAAAACATGAACCTAAGATTATGGTTGATGATAATATAAGAAAATAGAATCTCAATACATTGTCACATCAAGAATAAAAACAATGTAGAATATGCTCTTAGTTGAAAGAATCACCCTAGAGAATCTATGATGTGGTTTAAAAAAGGTAAAAAAATTTGTACTTTAAATGTATATATATTGAAATATTGAGAGAATGGTAGAAATATTATATTTATCTAATGAGGGTCAATTATCTATCCTATTTATGATTAAAGTGGCCCAAAAAGAAGATTTATAACTGAAAAATTAGGTTAAAATGTTCCCAATGTCATCCATGATTGTGATCGAATAATAATGTATAAGAACCGTGTATTATTCCCCCTTACAAAATATTTTAAGAAGTATTTATTGGATTATTCTCACAGTTCATCATTATCAATTCTTCAGGAAAGTATGAATATATATACACATTGAAAAGAGTAGTACATGTGGGATAACATGAAGAGATATATTGCAAAGTTTATTTTGTGGTTTTTGGTATGTTATCATTTCAACGTGGGGATAAAAATTTTAAGGGGAAGTTAAAAATATTTCCCATTCCATAATAGAAATGGGAAAATTTAGTATGTATTATTACATAAAACTCCCCAAAACATCCAAAAGGAGTAATAAAATCTGGGATATAGTCAATCACCTTATGAATTTAACACACATTATTGAAATTAGAGAGTATTTATCTATTGGTCAACATAATTAGTAATATATTTTGTATGTGGTAATATTTCATGTTATTACACTATCAATTTTAAAGGAAAATGTTCCACGTTTTACTGTAACGTTTTGGATAAGTGTTCAGAGGAATCTAGATAAAACCATAAGTTTCAAAAATCCTAATAATCCTTATACAGGTTTTCAGTTTAAGAGGAAAAATAAAAATATATAATACATGATGATAATTTTCTCTAAATATTTCAATGAAGGTTTCTATCAACACCTTTCTTTTTTGGAATTTTCTTACAATAATAGATTTCACTCTAGTATTCAGATGGCTCTTTAGGAATCCCTATATGGAAGAATGTATAGATTCCCAACATTAAATAATTACATTTTATAATTAAAGATATTAGAATGTGGTATATATTATGAAATAGAATATTTGGTTAGGTACATTCAATTGAATGTAATAGTTTCTCTATGATGGAAATATGTTATGTCAAGAGTCATCAAAATGACCTAGAGTTTGAAGATAGTGACAAGGTGTTTCTATGAATATATCCCTGTAAGAGGATGATTACATGTAGATATAAGGGAATGAAAAGACCTAGGTATATCAATATTTTAGAAATAATTGATCACATTGTTCTGGCATTTTATGTAGTATTAATTTCACTCAATCAATCTCAAGTTCATTATGTGTTTTATATATATCTCTTGAGTATGTATATACCTAATCATTCACTGTTACTAAATTCTTATTCCCTTCGATTGAAGAAAAGTGTTTATTATAACAAATAATTGATTGATATTTTGGATCATAGATATAACTTATATGGAAACAATGCTCACCAGTTCAATGTATTTGGGCGAAACCATCAATTTGAGGAACCTACGTGGGAATCTAATGATTTTAGGAGGAATAAGGATCATTATATATTTAAATAAAAGTGAAATTTTCGGATGGAAAATAATTTTATGTGGGATAGAATGTGAAACTAAAATATTTTTATGAAATTTTTCCCTTTAAATTATTTTATTTCTTATATAACTCGTACATCAAGAAAAATAATGTTTAGACGAACCGTATGACATATTTAAAATTGTATGTTTCCATTATATCTATGTTGTTGGATTGTAATTTATTAATATTTATAACTAAATAAGGAAAACAATACAGGTTACAAATGAATAAAATTAATTCAATAGATAGTGATTAAATATAAATAAAAATAAATATCATTTTAAAATAATGTGATTTTTTTTATAAAATTTTTTTACTCACAATATATCTTCAAATTAATATATTAAATTAATATATATTTTCGATACATTTTATTGTATTTTACAAATTATTTAGTTGATAAAATATTTCAAAAAATTAGTCGATGTTTTTCTATGCAAAGGGTAAAAATAAATCATGTTTTGTTTTTAAAATGCAACGTTCTAAAAAGAGGATTTTATTATATTCATTTTCTTTAATTATTAAATTTATATATATAGGTATTAAACTAGTAAAAATAAATATCATATTATAGAATAATATGGTTTAAATTTTGTAATTAGACCCCTTTTATTGTCTATATAAATAGAAACCATTGTAAAACATATCTCCTCAGTAAATGGTAAATGAGGTTAATCAATATTATAAATAAGATATAAGGCCATATATTTTCATCCAAATTCTTATTGAATTAATTTGATTATAACACTAACAACTTATTCTCGAGATTGAGTTATTTAATGGACAATATTCATTGAATATGAAATATATTTTACATAAATAATATAAAGTTATAAAATTACACTCTATTAATTGTAAATGTCATTTATGGTATCACATAAAGAAAATCTATTAATTAGAAAATATTTGTATTAATTTTATAAAAATTGAAATTATATTCATGATAGTATTATATTTCTGATTTTTAGGTTCTGTATAAATACTATAAATTCATACAAAATGCTGGAATAATATTTATTTAATTAATTGAAAAATTATATAAATAATTCTGAAAAAATTTAATGTGATATAATTTTAAAATGTGATTTTGTTCCATTAATTTATTTAATAAATAGAAATTATTAATGATTTTTTTTAATGTTATTAGAATTTATACTTTTCTATTATGAATGTTAAGGCCGTATAAATTAATAGGTTCAAAATTGATAAAAATGTTATTTTATGCGAATAATTTTTTAAAAATTATTTAAAAATCACAATATCATGAAATAAGACAAGTTGGTTGTTATTTGGTTTAAAATGTCATAAAAGTACCATTTTTGGGCCAATTTACATATTTTATAAAAAATTTAAAACCCTTTATATTAAAAAAATTGTTACCATAAAAACAAAAATAAATTTGGATACTAATGTATTAATCAAAGTGATAGGTTTTAAAATGACACCAACACATATATAGATTCAATTGGTTGATTAATTAATACCCTATACTACCTCATATCATAATACCTATCCAATTATATGAATTTTTAATGATAATGAATTAATTATAATTTAATATTTTTAGAAATTATAAAAGTTGTCCTCACATAAATTATAAGAGGATGAACCATACCTCACATATCATGAACACATTGATACATATATCTAAACCATAATAATCTTATTAATATTATAAACTTCCCCAACCACATTATAGTGGTTTTAGTCTTTCCAAAACACCAAAAATATATCCCTTTAGAGGATATCTAATAGAGTTGTTTCAAATAATTGGAAATATTAGTAACCAATGAATTTATTTTCTACCCTTATTTACCACTTATTAATATATGGAATTTAGAATAAAACAATTAATTTAGTATCCCAAATATTCTTAAATTTTTTTATAAAGATTAAATAAACATTATCCACTATATCTTCCATCAAATTATACGTGAAAGTATCACTCTTGTGTACATAATGATTTTCATCTCCACAAAGTTATACTATTTATTTTTGATTACTGTATTTTATAGATAAATATTAAAAATGATATCATATTTAAATATTATATTTCTGATACAATTATACTTATGTAATGATAATAAAAAGAGATGTGATTTTTTCATTTATATTTTAATATATTGTTAATAATGATTAATTTGATGAATATTGTAACACCCCATGCTTCCACAGTACGTTTCCCTTTTTATAATGCAATGGAATGCATTTTACGCAACTTCGAGATTCTAACACACCACAACCAATCAAACTAGCCATTATGAATAGTATTACCTACTTTTTGAAATTTTATAAATTATATCTCTCAAAATGGACTTCATTTTTGGATTATGAATATCGAAATTAGGCTAGGGTGAAATTTTGGTACTTTTCAGATAACATTCATATTTTGATGAATAATGAAAATTACTAAATTTTGATTAAAAACAACTTTTTTATTCGAAATAATTAATATTGATAAATTATGAATTTTAGTGGTTTTAAAGTATATTTAGAATATATTTTTACCATTTAATTAATTGATTGTCATTTGACATAATTTCACAATTAAACCAGACATAAACAAGTGTCAATCTTTTGATAGTTATTATCTCTTAAAAACACGCATTTTGTTTTAACAACGGGAATTAATTATAAATAAATTTCTGCCACTTCTCTGTTTCGAATTTGGAAAAATGGATTCCAAATTTGGAATCAGGATGGTCAAATTTTGTAAATACTAATCTATTATTTTTAGATATTTTGAATAATTATTTCGGTAAATATTTTATTTACCATGGTTAAAGGGTGAATCCTGTAAATAAGGGTTAAAAATAATATTATAATAATAATAAATTACCCTAAAACGTGTCCTAAACTTATTGGATGATACATTTCCGAGCATGGACATCTTTGGGTCGATTTTGGGACCCCATGGAGCAACTTGTAAGTGATAGGGACACTTTATTTTAATTAAGATAAAATGAATACAAAAATGACACAAGCATATATCTTTTATCAATACAATTGTTACCTAGGGTTATATATGTTGTATTTTTTACTATAAATATTAATTAGAAAGATAAAAATATTTCCTATATAATTATATTTTATTTATAATTTTTAGACATTATATAATTTAATTTATTTATGACACAATGGTGATGCAGTAATTACTAAATTAATGAAAAATTAAAATAATTGATATTATAAATACCCAAATAAATGTAATTTGAAACTTTTTATAAATACCAATAATTTTATAGGATAATATGACATGTTATTATTGATTTAATTAACTTTTTTCTAAGTAATAATTCTGTTATGAGTATTACAAAAATCAATTATTCAATAGTGTCCAAATTGACATAAAAGAGTTTTTAAAGAAAATATTATATTATTAAATAATATTAAATTTCAAAAAATCTAAGGCTTGGCCAAGAGACTTATATCATGATAGGTGTATCATCAATGTATCACTTGGGGGTCTCTTGGATGTAAATAGTAAATTTATTAACCATTTAATATAAAAATACAAAGAGACAGTGTAAAAGTGAAACTAATTAACTAAGAGTTAATACTTAAAGATAAAGTTAATATAATGACCCAAACCTATCTAAATTATATTGAATGAGTGGTTTTAGACCTATACCAACCTTAAAATTTAAATAATCCACTTTGGATCCATTAAAAACCGAATAATAATTTATTATAAAATAATATTTCAAGCTTTTCCAAAGGTTCCCCTCAACCCTCTTATAAAAGGGCACTCCCCCTTCTCATTACATCACTCCTTAATGGCATTTTGGTTTGGCCAAAACCTGCCAAAATAATATCTCAGATTCCCTCAATACATCCTAGAGGCCATAGTTTGATCAGAAAGCCAACCTATGGAGCCCTTTTAATCAAATCAAAATGAAGAATCTGAAGAAGAGGTAATGTTTTTACCACCCTTTTTCAAATTCTTATATTCTTAAACTTTTTCTTTCTTTGATCTTCCCATTCAAAAATATTGAATCCAGTATCTCCTATATACTATTATATTATTATAAATATGGTACAATCATATTCAGTATTCTGTCAATCATTTGAATGACATGTCACCATACGTGTGTACGTACGGCTTACCGTCTCCATGTCGTGGTGTAATTGTCATTCAATAAATTATTATTTTTATGGGTATAATAATGATGTGTAATTCATGTAAATAATTAATATAACATGATAATTATTCTTTCTATATGATATACCGTCCAATTATATATTATTTTAACATCAAAACAATGATATTGTCGCTCGTGCGTAGGTACGGACTACCGTCTCCACGAAAGCGATGTGATTCATTCTCCATCATATCCATTCAAGTATAATTTTCATTTTATGATTTAATAATAATGTTCAAGGACTCAATATAATTCTAGATATTAATAAGTTACAAACCTTTCCAAAATAATAACGAATTACGTAGCAAAGAATATAAAGGAAAACGAGTAAGTTAACACCCGAAATGACGATAGTACTAAGACATTATTAACAAATCAATGTTACCTGATCATATATGATATCATATTAATGTAAATGATTCTTGAATAATTCAATAACAATTATTTCACCATTATATAGGTGGTTAATCTATCATCGACCAAGGAAAAAGTACAAAGTAAGGGGTTTCTAATCTCACTTTTAATTCAGTGAGATTTCCATTGTTCACCACTTATTTATTGCATGTGGTGTGTGTACTGCCCATGATTATACTCATTGTGTAATATAAATTAATTTGTGTGTATTTAAATCATCATTTTATGATACTCATTTCATGGGTGCATGTTTCATAAGTTACCAAATTGATAAGGGAATTTGAAATTTCAATTTACACTCAATCAGCTTTACACATAATTCATTGATTATATTACTCCAAGATTATGTGTGGAATCACTATTCATTTGATTATGTCTTAATTTCCACTCCCCTTTCTGTGAATATACTTTTTATACACATAATCACTCCATTGATAAATTCTCAAGTCATCGGTATGAACTTGATAAGAGTAATTTTTACTCAATCTCGATTTGTTGAGACAAAGATCCAATTCATTTGTGTTTTTTTACTAGAATATGTGTGAATGTCCTTTGATTTTTTTACACGGAATATCCAATAATATTTAGTGTATTTATATTTTTCACACATAATTATGTCGTTGATTTATCCTTAACCTAAGGATACGACCTTTATGAGAGATTTCATCTCAATTTACATTCAATTGAGACTTCTTTGTTGGTATACACCAAATCAATTTTATGTGGTGTATATAATGAATGTTGAAATGGAATATCATTAATACCGTTATTCTGATGATATATCAATGTAATGATTACCTTAATTATTTGTATTCAAGTGTTTCTCTTTTAGATAGAAACTCTAACTAAAATACCATTTTTAAATGTTTTAATGACTTATTCTTCTAAATCATGCTCATTAATGTACATGTTTTAAAATTGGTTTTAAGGAATTATTTATATGGACAATAGAGTTTTAAAAATAAAACTCCTTTTAAAAGTTTCAAAGTGGTATGGGACACTTTGATTCAAAAATCTATTTTTAAATGGCTTCTTGATAAATAGTGTAACATTTAGATGATTTCAAGAAAAAGGGTGACATTTCTCTCAAATAGTTTTGAAGATTATTTTCATCTATGTCAATATCCTTCATTATTCTCGATTGAGATTAATATAAAATAATACAATCTTCCATATTGTATCGAGTGAGTTATGTTTGACTGTGGATGTTCTATTTTTATACCATTCATGGTTTGTTGATAAAGTACTGGCATTTCGAATGCAGGTTTGAATACGAATGTTTATGTTATGTTTAAAGCTTTTCATATGAGGAATGCATTGGACTTAGTAAGTGACAGGTGGAGCCCACTATATCTCCTCGATGCATCAGTAGGTCTCATGAGACAAACTAGTGTCTTGGAACAAGGCCTTGACAAAATCTTATTTTGTAGTCTTGGCACGAGGCCTGGCTATGTGGTTATGATATTCTGGCATTATGCATTCCATCATTATGAAAGTGGTTATTGATATCTCATGTGATTTTTCGTTTAATAGAATATCCATGAGAAATAGTAAATGACATTGTTTCATTTTATTTTTTCCATACTATGTTGAAGATGAAGTTTAAAAGGCTTTTGTTTTAGTTATACATTGCCTTAAGTGTTTTTGCTTATCTATTAAAGCTTCTACTATATTGTTATCTTTAATGAACATCTAAGCTCACCCCTTTCAAAGTTTTATTTTACCAATGATTGTGAAGAAGTAAATTATGAATGACCTACAGGGATAGTATGAGTGTGGACTATGGAGACTATGTTGTTGTAGTTTTCATTTTATGATGAAATGTAAACATTATTAATGTATCTAGTTATTCCAAGTATACTAAACTAATCGGTCATTCAAGACTATCTTCTTTGTGATCATGCCATTGTTATGTAATAATGCACTGACTCTGGGTAACTGGGGTCGGGGCATTACAATTGGTATTAGAGGAAGTTTAGTACAAACCATGGAAGCTAGATTTAGATAAACATTGATTATAGCACGTAGACCTAAGATGATCTTTGAGGATTATTATAGAAGAACTACATAGAATTTTTGTATTGTAGATATTTTGTGAGTTTTCCAAGAAATACATCGTTGTCTGGATACGAGCAGGTAGAGGCGGATCTGGTACAGATGTACCTATGGGTAAAACTTAAAGACACCGCTTTGTGCTAGACTCAAATGGGAACTGGTGCACGACAACGGGCCCTGCTGCACTCTTGTTTACGACACTCCCGGGGGATATGCATAGGAAAATTTACATTTTCTTTACATACTGATTTGAAGTATTAAATATATATGTTGAGAGTAAATGACCTTCGTTAATCCAAATGTGTTTCAAATTGAGAATATGGTGACATGTAAATCTCTAAAGGATTTTATGACTACTGTTACTCACACAATGTTTTCTGGTGTTAGTCAATGGATGGATTCCAAAGAAGTAACAGTGACATTGAAAATGATGTACAAGGTGGGAATGGTGGTGGCAATAACCAACAAAATGGAATGTTCATAGGCGTAAAAGATATCATCTTTATGCCAAATAAATTTTCCAAAATTATGACCAACAATATATATATTAACCAATTCTCAGACTCAACAAAGAAGAGAAATTTGATGAATGATAAGAGATCTAGTAGTGGATATCATGGAGAAGGAAATACTCAATTTCCATCATGCAGGAAATGTGGAAGGAGACACCCAAGAAAGTGCCTCAATGGGAAAAAGAAATGCTTTACGTGTGGGAAGAAAGGACATGAAGTGAAGAATTTCTGAAGAAAAATGAAGAGTACTATGGAAGAAGATAAAAAATGGTCACAAGAATCCATTTACAGTCATTTTCCATAAATATAGGGGACCTGGCCATTACCTGGTTTAATGCCCTATTCTATAGGATATTTTCCTGGTCAAAGAAAAAGATATGTGGAAATAAATGGTTGGTGAAATGTTTGAAAACTATTAGTGATCCTTGTTGATGGGTTTACTTTGGAATAATTTTCTCTTTTATTTCTAACCCTGTAGTTTTCCATGTGAGAATGATTTTTGAGGAAGAATTGTCTTTTCTCATGTGGATGTAGTTATAAATAACCATTTCATTGATCATTGGTTTTGAGGAAATTATAAGTTATCATAATTTTGGATGAAAATGCATGGTATGAGATACGATTTGTGGTTAAATTATTTTATGGTTATTTTGAGGAATTTATCTCAATTTTGTAATGTTATAAAATATAGTTTTTGAAAAAGGACAACACACAGACCATGTGACAACCCTTCGCGTCAGAAAAAGCTGTGGGAATAGAACCCACAACCAAAGTGCGATTGGGATTTATCGCCTACCACTGGACTACGTGAGGTCCCTGGTCAGTGTGACTATTATTTTTAGTTAAATGATTTTATTGATCAATAATAAATTGATTTGGGATCTTATGTCTTATCTAATGAATACCCTTAGTATAAGAAAATGATTTGGTGATTATGTGATAAATGTTATTTTAGAAGTTGTTCTCTTTTTTGTGAACACTATATTCCCAAGAAAAATAGAATAGTATGGGATTTCATTTGAGGAGTAATGGTGGATTTTTATCTATATTTTTATTCTGGATTTATACTGATTTGGGTTGTTTATGGAAATGATTAGGTTAATTATGTTTAATTATGTGACATTAAGATTAATTAATTTCATTTGGAGACACAATATAACGTGGAAGACTACATTCTTATAAGTTTTGAGTTTCGATATTAGTTTGTATTATATTGAAGGATTTTATGGAAAATTGATTATTGAATGATATTTATTTAACATTGGGGTATTGATGGTTTAATTTTAGAAATTAAGATTAGTGTTTTATTTTCTCTAATGGAATATCCATTTGGGGGGTCATCAGATATTATAATAACCATTTTAGTTTTTGTTAATCTTTAAAGACAAGGTAAATATATAGTATATCCTATGTGGATCATGTATTTCTATAGAAGTTTATTCTAGCTCTTCCATTGTGACCAAGTCTTCTAGAATACTCATTGTTCAAAAAGAAATATTTAGTGGTAAAAAGATATTAAAGAATGAAACTCTACTTAAAAAGTAAGTATATCTCTTTATGTACTTATTCAATATCATAAATGAATTCTTCATCCTTATGTAATGTAACTTAAAACAAAATAATGTTGTTCGTTTACTTTTCCTACTGGGAGACTAAGGACCATTTATCCCAACAAAAGTTTGTGATTTTCTTATTGTTAAATTTCTCCTGATCATGTTTTCTATCGCTCTCCATCCTAACTGAACACTTAGTTTATCGTCTATATCTATGTTTTCCTACATGGAATCCTAGTATGGGTTATCTTGTGTGACCATTATACCTCTCTTCCTTTCTCTTAAAGTGATAGTTTTATTGACTCTTTTATCGATGTGGGACATTCCATTATATTATCAAGACCAATATTAACAAACTGCGAGGACGCAATTTATTGAAGGATGGGAGAATGTAACACCCCATGATTCCACAGTACGTTTCCCTTTGAATAATGCAATGGCGTGCATGATACGCAACTTCGAGATTCTAACACACCACAACCAATCAAACTAGCCATTATGAATTGTAATACCTACGTTTTGAAATTTTATAAATTCTATCTCTCAAAATAGACTTCATTTTTGGATTCTGAATATCTAAATTATCCTAGGGTGAAATTTTGGTACTATTTGGATAACTTTCATATTTTGATGAATAGTGAAAATTACTAAATTTTAATTAAAAACAAATTTTTTAATTGAAATAATTAATATTGAAAAATTATGAATTTCAGTGCTTTTAATGTATATTTAGAATATAGTTTTACCATTTAATTAAATGTTTGTCATTGTACATAATTTTACAATTAAATCAGACATAAACAAGTGTCAATCTTTTGATAGTTATTATCTCTTAAAAACAGGCTTTTTGTTTTAACAACGGGAATTAATTTTCAATTAATTTCTGCCACTTCTGTGTTTTGAATTTGGAAAAATGGATTCTATATTTGGAATCAGAATTTTCAAATTTTGATGATAGGTAACTTTTATTTTTAGACATTTTGAATAATTATTTGGGTAAATATTTTATTTACCATGGTTAAAGGGTAAATCTGGTAACTAAGGGTTAAGAAATTATATTATAATAATACAAATTACAATAAAACGTGTCCTAACCTTATTTTGAGATACATTTATGACCATGGGAATCTTTGGGTCGATTTTGGGACCCCATGGATCCACTTGTAAGTGATAGGGACACTTTATTTTAATTAAGTTAAAATGAATACAAAAAAGACACGAGCATATATCTTTTAGAAAAACAATTGTTACATAGGGTTATATATGTTGGAGTTATGACTATAAATATATTAATTAGAAAGATAAAAAGTTTTCCTACATAATTATATTTTTTTAATAATTTTTAGACATTTTATAATTTAATATATTTATTACACAATGGTGATTTGTAATTACAAAATTAATGAAAAATTAGAATAATTTATATTATAAATACCCAAATAAATGTAATTTGAGACTTTTTATAAATACCTATAATTTTATAGGATAATATGAAATGTTTTTATTTATGTAATTAAATTTTTTTGAAGTAATCATGCTGTTATGATTTTTATAAAAATAAATTATTCAATATTTTCAAAATTGACATAAAAGAGTTTTTAAACAAATATTATATTATTAATTTATATTAAATTCATAAAAATCTGAGGTTTTTTCAAGAGACTTATATCATGATAGGTGTATCATTAATGGACCACTTGGGGGTCTCTTGGATGTATATAGTAATTTTATTTACCATATAATATAAAAATACAAAGAGACATTGTAAAAGTGAAACTAATTAACAAAGAGTTAATACTTAAAGATAAGGTTAATATAATGTCCAAAACCTATATAAATTCTATTTGTTGAGTGGTTTTAGACCTATACCCACCTTAAAAGATAAATAATTCACTTCTAAGCCATTATAAACTGAATATAAATTTATTATAAAATAATATTTCTAGCTTTTCCAAAGGTGCCCCTCACCCCTCTTATAAAAGGGCACTCCCCTTATCCTTACTTCACACCATCAAATCCATTTGGATCGGCCAACCACTGCCCAGATACTCTCTCAGATTCCCTAACTACAACCTAGAGGCCTTATTTTTATTAGAAATCCATCTTATGGAGCCCTTTTGATCAAATAAAAAGGAAGAACCTGAAGAAGAGGTAATGTTTTTACCACCATTTCTCAAATTCTTTTCTTCTTGAACATCTTCTTTCTTGGTTATTCCCATTCTAAAATAATGAATCCAGTATCTCCTATATACTAATATATTAATATAAATATGGTAAAACCATATTCAGTATTCTATCCATCCTTTGAATGACTTGTCAGCATACATGTGTACGTACGGCTTACCGTCTCCACCTCGTGGTGTAATTGTCATTCAATAAATTTTTATTTGGATGGGTATAATAATGATGTTTAATTCATGTAAATAATAAATATAACATGATAATTATTCTGTCTGTATGATATACCATCCAATTATATATTATTTTAGCATAAAAAATGATATTGTCGCTCGTGCATACGTACGGACTACCGTCTCCATGAAAGCGATAAGATTCATTCTTCATCGTATCCATTCAAGTATAATTATCGTTTGATGTATTAAAAATAATTTTAAAGGTTTTGATATAATTCGGGATATGAATAAGATACATCCAATCCATAAGAAACACGGATTACTTAACAATGAATATAAAGGAAAATGAGAAAGTTAACACCCAAAATGACTATAATACTAAGATATTATTAAAAAATCAATGTTAAAAGATCATATATGATATGATATTAATGTAAATGATTCTTTTATAATTCAATAAAAATTATTTCACCATTATATAGGAGGTTAATCTACCATAAACAAAGGAAAATGTACAAAGGGGTTTCTTATCTCACTTTTAATTCAGTGAGATTTCCATTGTTCACCACTTATTTATTGCATGTGGTGTGTGTACTACCCATGATTGTATTCATTGTGTAATATAAATTAATTTATGGGTATTTAAATCATCATTTTATGATACTTATTTCATGGTTGCTTGTTTCATATGTAACCATCTTGATTAGGGAATTTGAAATTTCAATTTCCACTCATTCAGCTTTACGCATAATTCATTGATTATTTTACTCCAAGATTATGTGTGGAATAAATATTCATTTTATTGTGTCATTTTTTCCACTCCCATTTCATTGGATATAATTTCTATACATATAATCACTCCATTGATAAATTCTCAAGTCATCATTATGAACTTGATAAGAGTAATTTTTACTCAATCTTGATTTGTTGAGATAAACATCCAATTCATTAGTGTTGTTTTTACTAGAATATGTGTGAAAGTCCATTGATTTTTTTTCACTGAATATCCAATAATATTTAGTTTATTTATATTTTTCACACATAATTATGTTGTTTATTTATCCTTAACCTAAGGATACAACCTTTATGAGATATTTCATCTCAATTTACATTCAATTGAGACTTCTTTGTTGTTATACGCCAAATCACTTTTATGTGGTGTATATAATGTACTTTGACATTGTTTATCATGAATCACTTTATTATAATGATATTAAAAAGTTTTGATTACCTTAATTATTTTTATTCATGTGTCTCTTTTTTGGTTAGAAACTTTAACTAAAATACCATTTTTAAATGTTTTAATGACTTATTCTTCTAAATCTTTCTCATTAATGTACATGATTTAAAAATGGTTTTATGGATTTATTTATATGGACATTAATGTTTTAAAATTAAAACTCATTTTAAAAGTTTCAAAGTGTTATGGGACACTTTGATTCAAAAATCTATTTTTAAATGGCTTCTTGATAAATAGTGTGACTTTTAAATGATTTCAAGAAAAATGGGGATATTTCTCTCAAATAGTTTTGAGGATTATTTTCATCTATGTCAATATCCTTCATTATTCTTGATTTAGGTTAATATGAAACTATACAATCTTCTATATTTTGTCGAATGAGTTATGTTTGACTCTGGATGTGCTATTTTTATACCATTAATTGTTTTTGGATAAAGTACTGGCATTTCGTATGCTAGTTTTAATACAAATGTTTATATTTTGTTTAAAACTATTCATATGTGGAATGCATTGGACTTAGTAAGTAACGGGTGGGGCCCGCTATAGCTCCTCGATGCATCGGTAGGTCTCATGAGATAAACTAGTGTCTTGGTACAAGGCCTTGACAAAATCTTATTTGTAGTATTGGCACAAGTCCTGGCTATGTGGTTATGATAGTCTGGCATTATGCATTCCATCATTATAAAAGTGGTTATTGATATTTCATGTGATTATTTGTTTAGTAGAATATCCATGAGAATATGTAAATGAAATTATTTCATTTTATTTTATCCATACTATGTTGAAGTTTAAGTTTAAAAGGCTTTTGTTGTAGTTATACATTTCCTTAAGTGTTAATGCTTATATATTAATGCTTCTACTATATTATTATCCTTACTGTGCATCTAAGATCACCCCTTTCAAGGTTTTATTTTTCCTAGGATTTTAAAGAAGTAAATTATGAATGACCTACAGGGATAGTATGAGTGTGGACTTTGGAGACTATTTTGTTGTGGTTTTTATTTTATGTTGTAATGTAAACTTTATTAATGTATCTAGTTATTCCATGGATACTAAACTAATCGGTCTTTCGAGACTTGATATTTCTAGTGATCATGTCAATGTTATATAATAATGAACCGACTCTGGGTAACTGGGGTCGGGGCCTTAAAAATATATATGATACTTATGATATAATAATGATATTCAAAATTATAATGATTATTCACATTTATTTTAATTCATCATTATGAAATGAAATCATCATTCACGCTTATTTACAGCCCACCATCTCCATGAATGGTGTAAATCACTTTTCACTCTATTACATTTACATGTGACTCTAAATATTTTTATAATTAATATTTATGATATTTATATCATGATTGATATTTTTGTTTTTATTAAACCAATAAAAAAATTAATGGTCCAAAATAAATAAATTTAAATACTTATAACAATATAAATAAATAACTTCTAATAATGATGGATTTGATAAGATGTTTTTTATTAATGGGCATGTTAAATGTTATAAAGGCATAATATATGATATATTAATTATTAATAGAACACTAGTAATAAACATTAATAAATTTGAGTATATTATATAATAGTATTGAGTGATTTTGAAGCATGTATAACTAATGTAATGAGATTTTCATCTCACTTTAATTTTTATGGGACACATGCCTTACATGACACATGTTTATTATATGGGGTATACATTTACCATAAATATATTCTATGATAATTCTTTTGATTTTTATGGGGATTTACATTTCATATGACATTATTTATATCATAGGAATTATCATTCAACTGTTATCATTGATGTAATGATTTTATGTTACAATCACATTATTAATCAGGGTTATATACGATTAAGTTTTGATGATGAAATATTATGATCATCCTATTAAGATAATCATGAAATTTCTTATCTTTTTATTTTCCTATAGAAAATAAATGTTTTCCATTTATTTCCATCTCATTAAGCACTAAATAGAATAAACATATGTTTTTAAGGAAAATTGACTTTATTTACTTACTTATAAAAAAACCTTTTTGATTCATATTAATGTCTCATAAAAAAATAAAATAACTATTTTTACCATTATCCTATAATTGTTAAAATTAATTTTTACCCATGTTTGAATTTATATTTAATACCTTGAAAGGTATCATATTTTCTTATTCCTTATGACATACTTTGTGACATTTTATTTAATAATAAATAAGGAATGTTTATTTTTAACTTAAATGGAATGAATATATTTTCCCTCCATCATGTCTCATATTTCCTTTTAAGATATCATTAATATTTTCTATATTCGTTTCAAATAAACTATTTACATTTATAATTAAATTGATTTTTAATGTATTTTTTGAAAAAAGAATGATAATTTTCCTCAATAATGTATTAATGATATATTTAATGGAATTTTAATTCCATAAAGTTAAGAACCTATGATTTAACTATTGATTTACTAGGGACCTTATCCAATGATACTATACATATTATATTTATTAATTGTTTATGTTTATGATAACAATATATTTATGAATCATATTTCATTTAATTGGGTTATTCTATAATTACATGTTTATGAAACCAATTTCCATTCATGGGTTAAGATATGATGAATGATTTATGAATTGTGGTTCACATATGTAACAGATTAATTATGGTATAGTTTGGACATGTATCCACCAATGATTCAATGGGTAAATATTAATATCTCAAACAAAAAATACTACGATGGGGAGTGAACCCAGTTCTACAAGGTACCCTACCCACTATGATAATATGGAGAGTGATCCATGAATAATATGTTCGTATGGGGAGGGATCCCATTCCACTATTATGGTTTTATAAAATTTCCAATAATAGCATAGAAATTATTTTATATTATGTTTTATATGCAAGAAATAATTATATTTGGATTATGTTATGCTTTCATTGTTCATGTTCTTTAAATATATTATGATTCATGTCTTATAATCATCCAATATTTATATCATGATTGAATATTATGATCTTTTATATATTGGGAATGATTTATATGTTAATATAATTTTTGAATACCATTTTTTTCATTTTTTTGTCATTTCATTATTAATATCACAATTTTTACACATAATAAGAATTTGATATCACTATTTTCATATGTTCCATTTCCCTAAGAAATGATTAAAGGTATTATGTATGTTATTTATAAAAATGGGTCTTTTTATAATATATTAAGTGGGTAATGATATGGATATTTTATGGAAAACTATTTATGTTTACATATTTACAAAGATGCTAAATGTAAATGATTTTTTTGTGGTTTGAAGGTTCATGTAATAAATATTCATTTATTAGGAAACATTATCAATTTATGAAAAGTGTGGGTAACTATAATTACATTTAACCTAGTATAATATTTTATGAGATATATATAAATGATATAATCAAACATTAGAAATGTAATTTAAATTGAATAAAATAAAATGCTTTACCCCCATATGAAAAAATAAATGGTAAGTGGTTTATCCCACCAATTGATGGATCATATCCATTTATATCATGTTAATTATAAGTAAACTATTAAATTTAAAATAATAATAAATGAAAAAAACTCCCAAAAAATATCATTTATTGAGTATTTCCATCCTAAATTATTAATCTTATTTTTATCCAAAATCATCCTTTGTGTGATAGAGATACTGAATATTAGCTCAATGTAACTTGTATTACTCTACCATAATTTATTTTGTGAATTCCACACTCATATGAATTAAATAAAATAACTTATCCAATAGTGTATATGTCACATGACTACTTTATTTTGTTATTTGAAAATTTCATTTGAATGGATGAATGAAATATTTCATCGATCCATCCACATCATTCATGACTTCATCATACCCATTTCCCTGAACAATGTCTCCTAATACATTATATAAATTTACCCCATATATAGTGATCATTTAATATGATCCTAGTTTTTTTATTGTCACATGAAATTTCATAGATATATTTTTTTGTTTTCCCTCGAACTCAATATTTTTTTAATTTTTATCCCTATGCATTTTTTACATACACAATGTTGGGTCTTGTGTTTTCATTAGTATAGAAATTTAATCCAAATAGGAATTCTGTTGTGTTTTGATTTAGGGGGAATGGGTCACATCTTATTACATCATACTATTCTCGGGAAAAATAACTCTCTCTGAAGGTGAAACAATTTATGATATCTCAGATATAAAATTGGCGTGTGACATGGTTCCAATTGTCTGGTGAATGAATTTTTACTTTTCCTATCTTCTTAGATTTCATGAATTATAGAATTAAAATGATATTTTAATTTAACTATAACACCCACAAGGTTTAAAAAACAAATTAAAATGAAAGAATATATTTTTAAGTATGTATTTATAACTATCCTTTCTATATATTTTTTCCACTTCAATGATTTTAATTTCAATGAACAGACATCTACAGTTGTTATCAGTAAGTTATTCGGAGTCTGATAGAACCAACTATAATTTTTAATGGATAGTAACCTACCCTTATGAATTTTATTATGACCCTAATGAATTTTATGTTTTATTGTAATTTTATTTTCTTATTTTTATAAGATAATGATATTTTTGATTATTTTTTCAAGGTATTAAAAAATGAGTTATAGATTTAAAATTTTTTTTTCGAATAAATTTAGATTTTAGATAAAAATAAAAATAAAAATACTTATTAAGATATTTTCCCAAAATAGTGTTCATTTATGAAATTTTCACATCAAAAAATGGTTAGGTGTATTTTTTTGATTTTTCATTAATTCTTATATTTTTTATGAATAGTGAAATATTGTAAATACAATATATTAAAATTATAAATTATATGCCCTACTTTTTAAATTTATTACTGATGTAAGACCACTTGTTTCAAACTCACATGAAATTATTACTAGTTGGTGTCAATTGAATAAATAGTATTTATAGTCTTTAAGGAAAATATTAATCAATGGACTAAAATAATTTAAAACCTATCCTCTTATATACAATAAATATAACTCTCATTATCCTCTTACTCTAACCCATATCAATCGTTATCATTGACTATGTTTGGTATAATTACCTCCCCAAGTCTATTCCCCACATCCCAGACCTTCTGGTCTCACCAAAAGTCCAAAACCAAAGGCCTTAAGGAGGATCATGAGGGGAAGAGATCAAGATGTAAAAATCCTCTTCCTTTCTATTGTGTTTTGTTTCCAATTTATTTATTTGAATATACTATCATCCAATCCAATTATACAAGAGTTATTAAATCCTTATAATATTATATATTTTTTATGTTATCAGGTTAATGTAAAGTATTCATAATATTTCTATCTCTTCTCCCATGTTTTCTAAAAATAAAAAACCCATCTGCAAATTTCCAATTTATAAAAAACATAGATTATTTGTCTCAAATTAACATTACATCCTTCAAAGATGATCATAAATCAATTTTAATGGTTAAATAAGAATGTAATTATTATTTTTATGCTATTTTATTTTCTATAATTATATACAATGAAAGAAATTATAATATATATTCAAACAAGTTCGTGATTATCGAGGAACTGCAAAATATGATCTGAACAAACATCATTAATGTTTTATCCAATTATCCATCATAATATATTATTAAAAAATGATATATGTTGTTATTAAATATTCTTAAATCATATGGATAGTATTTATTTATACTTATTGAATTTCATATAAATATGATAATAAAATAAAATACATTCAGGCAATGGAAATCAAGTAAATAACACCCACAATGAAATTGAAGGAATACAATACTAATAATTAAGTGGTGAAATTATGTTATTAAGTGATCATATTACATTAATAAACATGAATTTATTTATTTAAGATATTAGTAACACATATTTGACAATTATTCATGAGATTTAAACAATATTCAATTAAGACAAACCTGATGTAATGGAATTCTTAAACTATTTTCCATTTATTGGGTAATATTATACGTTATTATTTTTGTGGTATTAATTTTTTTGTGATGAATTTTTTATATATTATGATGAATTAATTTCATTTACAGTGTATATACTTATTTTATACACTCTATTATGTCTAACATCAATTATATAATATTAGTTTGGGGCATTTCTTTTAAAATCATCTTTTAAAAATTCTATTTTATGAAATTCAAAATAAATGTTT
This sequence comes from Viscum album, assembly GCA_963277665.1. Classification (NCBI taxonomy): domain Eukaryota; kingdom Viridiplantae; phylum Streptophyta; class Magnoliopsida; order Santalales; family Viscaceae; genus Viscum; species Viscum album. Next base: position 846,668,541 of record OY728164.1, on the reverse strand, counting down.
TTATTGAATTATTCATGTTTTATGATTATGTAATTGTTCATTGTAATTGTATATGATGAATTATGAGACATATATCTCCCTATAATTTATTGGGAATGTGTATGTCTAAGGTAATTCATATGGTTTCCTCAAATGTAATTATGATGGTTACACAATAAGGTAGTTGTAAGGGTTACATTGTAAGGTATCCATGAGGGTTAAAAATTATTAAGTATCTAAGAGGGTTAACATATTATGTAATTAATTCCCAAGGATACCATTATAGTTATATTTATGTTATATATATATATATATATATATTGGGAAGTTATAGGAAAATATCATGTTTCAATAAGTATCTTTATATGGGTGACAATTCTATCTTTTTGGAAATGATTACATACGTTACAAGTATTTATTGACTAATGATTTCTTTCCTTCTATTTATATTCCTCGCTGAGATTTTTGTGATTATCCCACGTTTTTAATTAATTTTCACTGGTAATATAGATTGGTAAGACAATTAAATTATCCATATTAAATATTTTGAATATTTTTCATAGAAAACATGTTTTATTTGAAAGTATTTATATTTTATAAGAAATGGATATTGTTTTTCTGGTATCTTGTCTCTATGAATTTGTAATGATTTTTATGGTTTATATTCTAATTCTCAAAAACTCTAAACATGAAATGACCATTAATATAAAAGGAATTGACTTTATGAGTAAATTTAATGATTATGTAATTTAATAAGGCCGACTCATTATATTTGTTATTAGAGAATGGTATAAAAACATTAAGGGATTGGAAAATGTGAATAGAAAACCATAAAGAAATTTTAATCTATGGTTAATTTGAAATGATACAGAATTTAAATAATTACATGTTTCTTCGACTAATATATTTTGTTCAGAATGTTTTTCCTTAGATGAAACAATTATTCTGAAGAGTATAGTCACCGATAGAATGATATCTATCCGAATTTGAATCCTAGAATGGTTGGGATTGGAAATGAATTTTTTTTTGTAGTAATGTCTCAGAAAAATCATGAAATAAATCGTAGATTAATCCTTGTAAGTGAACAACTGGAGGTTCCACAATAGAACATGATGATATTATAACATTTTATGAGATAATACCCTCTAAAATTCAATGGATTATCTATCCCAATAGTAGCTGAAGGATGGATTAAGTCCCCTAAAAAGATATTTAATGTAAAGGTATATTGAGATAATCAAAACATAAGTCTTTCATTTTAGTTTTAAAGGTGAAGCTAATAATTGGTCATCAATGGTCAAGAATATCATGGATAGAGAGGATGTTGATGCAATAGAGTCGGATGAATTTAAATGTATTTTCTGTGAAAAATATATTTCTAAATTTGGGGTGACTTTGGTTAGGGAAGAAATTACTTGAATTGGATAAAAAAGAATAAGATTCAGTGGTTTTGTGTGAAGAAAACATCACCCACCTGGTGAGTTATGCTCCAAATCTTATTCAAGATATTGATTGCAAAATCATCCACATTTCATACGGATCAAATCCAAGGTATTGATGGACGTTATCCTCAAATGAATTGAAATGTTATGAGAAAATTGTCTCATATTCCGAGAGGGTAGAGATGGAGTTTGTTGATAATCACTTTCACTTGGAAAACAAGGAGAAGATGTGGTCCATATGGAATGTGATGGGTAAGAATAAACCAAATATATCTAATGGTATGAAATACAAATTTGAATTTATTGAAAAGTGTGGTAAAAAATACCATGGAAAATGCATTACAAAAACTGGGAAATGTTTTCTATGAGGTATGTTTGGACATATGGTCTGAGATTGTAATGAATATGATCTTAAGACTATTCATGATAATAAAACTGTTAATTATTTTAAATGCGGATAGAAGGGTATTTATGCTAATTGATTTCAAAAGATAGATCTGAATGATAAAAAAGAAGATAGACTATAAACAAAAAGGTGTATTGAGTTCTTTTCTGACTACGCCAGTAGACGTAGGGCTATCCAGTGGAGTTGTATCGTGTACTGTATTTATTTACTCATATTTTTCTAATGTTTTGTTCAACATGGGTTTTATAAATTGTTTTATTTATATGGAATTTTTTGGTAAATTGTATATATCATCTCAAAAAATGATATAGGAAAATATTTTTAAATCAACATCGGGAAATATTATAACATTGAAGAATTATAATAACCCTTCTATTATGGTATGTGGAAAGGCTTTACCCGATAACATTGTGGTTATTCCCATAGTATAGTTTGATATAATTATGGTAATGGATTGTATTTATATTTATCATTCTATGAATGACTATAGATCTAAATAATTTTTACTTCGAACAGTGTTTCTGTTTGTACAGAAGATCATACCCATACAATTAGTAACACATCAAAAAGCTAAAAAACTGTTGAAATGTGGAAATGAAATTTATCTTTCTCACATTATTGAAAACTAGAGAATTTAATAGATTAATAATCTTCCAGTGGTAAATTAATATGTTGATGTTTTTTCTGATGAGTTACCTGGTTCCATACCTGTTCTGGAAGTCGAATTAATAATTGACATTGTTTTTTATGATAAGACAATTTCAAAACCCCTATATCAAATGGCTCAAATTGAACTTATTAAGTTGAAAAATTAGTTTGTAGGAGTTACTTAATAAAGGTTTCATATATACTATAACTTCACCATGGTGTTCATCAAATTTTTTTAATTAAAAGAAATATGGTTTCATGAAAATATTTATTGATTATTGAGCCTTGAATAACATAACTGTTAAAAAATGTATCATTTTCCCCACATCAATGACTTATTTGATCATATCCAAGGAGCGCAGTACATTTCCAAAATTTACATTAGAACTAGATACCATCATTTTATGTTGACAATGGATAACATCCCGGCAATATTTTTTCATACTAGATATGGGCATTATGAATTTTTTATCATCTCATTTGGATTATTTAATGCACCTAATGTATTCATGAATCTTATAAATAGAATACTTCAGGAGTTATTAGATAAATTTGTGGTTGTGTTTATTAATGTAATTATGGTAATTTTTAAAATTAAAGAGGATCATTAATAAAATAATATGGCTGTTTGGAATACATTAAAGTAAATGAAACTGTATGTAAAATTAAACAAGTGTGATTTTTGGTTGCAATAGATTTATTTTCTTAAGCAAATTGTAATTAATGAAATGAATAATATTTGATCCTACCAAAACAATAGAGGATGATGAATTCACATGATCTTAAAATGATTCTAATATATGTAGCTTTATTGGATTATAAGGTTATTACTGAAGGTTTTTTAAAAGCATTCCATGGTTATCTAGCCCTCTAACTAAATTTACACAAAAATGTGTTAATTTTTTTTGATAGAATAATATGATATTTAGTTTCAGGAATTGAAGAAGAAATTGGTGAATCATCCATTTTTTACATTCCTTCCTGAGATGGTGGGTTTTTTATCTATTGTGATTCTTCATTTATGATAAATTCTTTTTTATGAATAATGATCATGTAATTGCTTATGCTGAAAGACAACAAAAACATAATGTGTTAAATAATCCCACATATGATATGGAATTTTCATCTAGGGTTTTTTATATGAATATTTTCAAGAATCATTTATACAGATCCAAATGAAAAATATATACTGGCCATAAAATTCTGAAGTATATATTCACTCATTATGAATTATACAAGAGGCATAGAAGATGGATTGAACTGTTAAAGGATTTTTATTGCATGATAAAACAACATTAAGGAAAATCTAGAATAGTTATAGATTCCTTGAGTCTAAAACATCATATATCATTAACCATGTTACGTTTCAAACACAATCCCTTGATTAATGAAATGATGAATTTTGGCTTCAATATTTGATGTGATGGAAATAACACTGTTCTGTTTTATGTTATAGTTATATCATCATTATCAGATGAAATTGAGCAAGCTCAAAAAGAAGTCCATGAGCTACAGAAAAAGTTATAACTTGTTAATATGTGTAAGCATCATAAATTTAACATTGATAAATAATGTGTTTTAGAATTTGGTAAATGGTTGTGTGTGTCTTGTGATTCCTAGTTGAAATGACCATTATTGTGTGAAACTCGTAGTTCTCCATTTTTAGTTCATCCAGGATGTACTAAGATGTGAAAATACCATCATGATTATTGTTTGTGGGATGGAATTGAAATGATATATTTCATATATTACAATGAAATTTTTCACATTTCAAAATTTTTAATTAGAGTTTCTGTTATTAATGAGGATTCTCCATCCACTGCCACTGCCATATGGGACACGGGTGAATATATACATGGACTTTTTTGTGGGATTACCTAAGACATCATGATGTACCGATGTGATTTAGTTTTTATTCAGTAGTTAACAAGATCTATACATTTCTTTCTATTTTAGGTACATTGTATTTGGATTATCATTCCCAACTATACCTCAAAATTATTGTCAGGTTAATGGATTTCCCCATTACATTTTATCCGATAAAGATCCCAGATTCACTTCAATATTTTTTATGGGCCATCAGATTCCATTTTGAACATAGTTAAATTCCATTTTATTCTTCAATCCTTAATCAAATGGAAAGTTAGAATGAATTATTCGGATTTAAGAGGATATTCTTTGATCTTATTCAATGGAATAAAAGGGAAGTTGGGATTAACATCATTCGTTAGTTCAATTATCTAATAATTAAATTTATCCTTCCACTATTAATATGGAACCTTTTGAGGCATCTTATAGGATGTACTGTCGAACTCCATCTTTTTGGGATGATTTTATGGAAAGAATGTCAATGGGACAAGAATTAGTGGAGGAAGTGGCTGAGAAAATTAAGATGATCCAATAGCACATGAGGACAACTAAGAGCTAAAAGAAATGTTATTCAAACAACATGAATAAAGAATTTTATTTTTATGTAGTTGATCATTTTTTCCTTATAAACTAACCATGGAAAAGTGTTAAGGGATTCAGTAAAAAAGAAAAGCTAAATCCACAGTTTATTAGATTGTATGAAATCAATGGGAATGCTGGACCAGTCGCCTACTAAGTAGCTTTTCCTCCATGTTTATCTAAGGTATACAATGTTTTTCATGTTTCGATGGTGAGAAAGCATGTTCCTGATTCATCAAATGTCTTGAACCCAGATGTAGTTCAGGTGGAATATAACCTCTCTTATGTTGAGAAACCAGTTCATTTTCTTGATTGAAGTGAACATGTATTGCGGAATATAGAAATCCACCAAGAAAATGTTTTTTAGAGAATCCACATTGTCGAAGAAGAAACATGGAAGTCCAAAACTTCTATGAGGGAAAGGTACCCTCACATGTTTAATAAGAAAATAAAATTGCGAGGATGAAATTATTAAACGGTAGGAAAAATGTAACACCCCATGCTTTTAAAAAAAGCCGAAATGCATGAATAGTTTTTTAAGTATATATTTATAACTAGCCTTAATCAAAAAAATTTCACCTATATTATTTTAATTTCAAAAAATTGTCATATACAGTTTTGATTAATATATTATTTGGAGTCTGATTCAACCGGAATTTTTTTAGATAATATCAATCTTCACTTATTAATATTAATAATAATAGTAATATGACCATAATGAATAGTAAATTTTATTATTATTATAGTTTCCTTAGGTTATAAGTAAATGAGATGTTGATAATTTTTTCAATGTATTAAAAAGTATTTATATATTAAAAATTGTTATTTTTTAATAAATTATAATTTTATTTAATAATTAATTTAATAATATTTATAAAATACACTATATATACTAAAGTAGGGTTACTCCAGCCTGACATGTCACCATTACATGTAGCTATGTTTCCTAAAAAAAATTCCTCCCGCAAATACCCCCCACACTATCGGGCTTCCCTATCTAGATTTCTTCTTCGAGATCAAGACCAACCATTCACATTGATCTGTTGACTTACTCCTCATTCCGTTCTTAGGGTTTTGACTGAACTATGTTCAATCGCGAAGTTCATCCTAAAGCATTTCTACAAGCTTGACATCATCCATTATGCTGGCTTAGTACACCTAGTTTTCCAGTGGGGGTTATAGTTTCCAGGTATCTCAGTTCAATACACCGCTGGCTGATTCCTCTAATCTCCCCCCGTATACCTTCTACCGATTCATCTCCATTACCATCCTATACCTCGACGCCCGTTATATCAGTCAATTATCCCAGCTCGAGGCATTCTTATCAGATCTAATTCTGTACCAGGTTGTCAGGGTGCTATTAGGGTTTTGATAAATCATGAATCAAAACACCACTCGATGATTCTTCTCTTCTCCTCTCGTATACCATCCTCGTAAGCATCGTTGTTACCATTCGTGCCATGGAAAACTGCCTCGGGCATACCATCACAGACATCCCAAACCTCGTTGCCTATTTCATAGCCGACCTTGTGACTAGTGTTTCTGTGTATTCCATAAAGATCTGTTGTCTACTGTCAATGTAACATTTTTTCTATCACTCCAAACTGCATATTTTACATGTTTATTGCAAATGAAATAGGACTATATCCATTTTATTCTATCATTGGGTCTCTGTTTTTTAGCCCGGTTTTGGATTTCTACAACCTTATCAATGCATGACCTCTCCATTTAATAATATATAATTACACATACCAACGTCAGACATTTTGATACTTGTATAGAAGATTCGGTGAAATAGTTTCTTATTTATTATGCACTCACCATTCTTTGCGTACTTATTTTCCTTTCAAGTATATAGAAATAGTAATTCCACAAGACATTGAATGTTAAATTTATTAGATATATATTTTTTGCATTACTGTTTAGTAATATTCCATTGACATATATTATCTTTGGATATGTGGCATATTCGATTTCTCTATTCCATCGTTGATATATAACACATAAAGCTGCAGTCTTGTCGGTGATAATATACAATGACGTTGACAACAACATTTTGTGTCTTTCATCTGAGGGGTATCAAATAATTTCACAAAGGTATCGCTTCATAAATTTTCTTTATAACCAATCTTTGTAAATTATCTTTACCGTTACATAATCATTGTTTTAAATACATTTACTTTAAATTATAGATTCTCTAGTTAACATTTTCAAGTCTATTATGTTAATATTAAACATTAAAACTGATCGACAAATTTAAATAGTAAAATAGTTGTCTTCCTATTTATAAAAATATTATATTCAATCATCAACTGTTCATCAAATATTTTTTCCATTCCACCTAGATAATTTTGTACAATGAAAACCAACAAAACCATGCATACCCCTTCCCACTCTAGAGAATCAAGGATCCACAGATGACTATTCATGCAGTAATGTTAAGAATATATCAAATACTGTCTTAGTTTTAGATTAACATAATTTCTAACTCTACATATATCATTATATGAATTTCATGTCAATTGTTTTACTAACAATATTGTTGTGTACTGTAGGTTATCTAATGCTTTCTACTGTTTTCACCGTGAGTCCAATTATTCAGCCACTATCAGCAAAATGCCACAAACATATAGTACGAAAATTACCACGGTCACATCTATCTGTTAATGGTATGTTCATTTGATAAATTCTATGCAATGCTTACTTTTTCCAACTAACTGATACTATTCATCATTTTTTACTTCTTCATTCATAGTACCAAGTGCAAGTCGTATAGATTCAACAATGAATTCTGGAAAAAACAAAGGAAAACAGATTCATCACACCCTCTCTCATGTTCATTTTAGTAAGTCTTCTATCTATGAACTTTTATGACCATAATATGGGTTAAATGTTAATTACAGACCATCTAACACTTATATCACTTATTTCCTTTAGGTTTGCTGAATGAGGACAAAAATATCACCCAATATACAGTAATCAACTAGACAGAGTATGCACGACTAATACACTTAAATATGACATGTCCATAAAATTTTAGTTCTTAGTCTATCCTCTGTGTATCCATTCTGCCTTCCAAATATTAATGTACCACCGTACACTACTACATCATTGATAGGTATGCTATAAGTTTTTTACACATTAATATCGATTTCATTATTTTTATATTAAAACTACTTAATGTTTATATAACATGATATTCAATTCAACAATATTTCCCTTCACATATTTCACCAACTTCTTTAGACAATACAGATTTCGTCAGAACCACTGCAAAATCCATAGGTTTTTTTACTAACAAATTGATCTTAAAATATTATTACATTCTATACCGGATAGCACACATCATATTTACATTTCATCAACTTCTGTAGGAAACTCATTAGAAATGATCATTGCAGAGAACACAAGTTATTGATTTTAGTACTCCAGCATTATTAATGTTATAAATCAAATACTATTCGATTACAGTATCTATAAACTGAATATTTTTTTATTAAGTATTCCCCAACTTTTATGATACTCAGATATCGGAGACCCCACATATGTTTTCCAGTACTGTCACTCTACTATGTGGTATGATGAGAGAAATAGGAAATAAAGAAACCAAGAAACCCCACAATTTTCATTTTGCTGCACTATTGGAATGATTGCATTGAATTTTCTCCGGTCACCTCCTTCATACACACTGATGTTGTTTATCAATTGAACTTCATCCCAAGCACGAGCTTTCCAAGAGCATATTAATCTTTATAATTCTGTGTTTTCATTCACATCTATGGGTGTGAAGGATGATAGGTATTTGAACAACGGTAGAGCCCAAACTATATTTAGACTAAATCGATAGAGCTATCATGGCATAGGTAGTTTGTGTCCGCTAGAAGGACATCCCCAAAGGATTTCCCAACTGTATGTTTTTGACATAGAACATGAGTGCCAAAATAGAGTTAGTTGTATGAGGTATTTATGAAATTCATTTCTTTGAATATCAATCTGATGCATTTCATTGTATTTTTGTAACACAAATATCTCATCTAGATATGATGGAAAAAATCTTCAATCATTTATGAACATCAATATTATTGATAAGTTGTAAAATTTTCTACATGAGATCAATTCTTTAGATCAACAGTTCATATCAGCAAAATATTTCCTTAATCGTGATGATGTTCCCAACATTATTCTATGCCTAAATAAGAAAATAAAAACAAATGAGGCAACACATAACATACCGACTACATCTAAAATTTCCATGATTATTGTTGGAGATGTTGAAGATCTAAACCAAGAACGTGACATCATCATTCAAACCAAATGTGTTGCATTGCAATGAATTGATGACCTTCACCCTTTGTATCTTCCATTACAGTATCCATTTATTTTCCCTGGTGGCCAGGATAGATATGTTGACAACGTAATGCATCGCGCTACAACGTTCACTACCAGCGCTAAGCTATAAAAGGTTAGAATGAGAGAATATTTTTCTTTTCACTTGTAATTCCATGAAATTGAACCATCGACATTGCTACATTTTAGAAGACTACTGCAACAATTTTTCATCAATTCATTGACAATGATTGAGTCTTAGAGACTCTCGTATATTCGTTTCAACCAGAAGAGGTTGCGGGTCCAACTATTCAATGGATTGCAAGATTCATTCCTTCGAGGTGACTGATAAGGCTTCTCTTGTGGGAAGAAAATCATTTTTCCCTCTTCATTTCCTGGTTGTCCAAGATATATTATTCAAAATTATCAGGGCACAATGTCAATTTTTAATTGGGCAGGGTATCTAGATTTGTTCTTTACATTTACATGTAACAGAATGTTCCCGGAAATCAGTTGATTTGTTACACAAAAGAATCATTATCCAGCTGACTATCCACAATTACTATCTCGAGATTTCAAAAAAATTGTTGACCATATTCTAAACTATTTAAGGGAGCATTGTATATTTGGATAATCAAGGGCATGTAAGATAATCTTTTACAGTTCTTTATGTTTACCAAATAAGATCTATTATTATAGTTTATTATGTTTACCTTATTCTTTCATATCACATCACATAATACTAACCAGACGTAATCTATTTTTGTTTTTCCATTACAGTTGTTCGAACCATTGAATTCCAGAAATAAATTTTTCAACATGTCCATATTTTATTGTTTCTTTATCTTGAAAAAAAACTTATCACTCCACCAGATGTTAATAGAGTGGTGTTCGCTGAGATTCTAGATAAAATTTCCTACCCAACACTACATGAATCTGTTAAAAACTATATGCTCCATGGCCCTTGTAGAGATGCCAGATGTTCTTCACCTTGTAGGAAAAATGGAAATTTCCCTATGTTCTTTCCTAAATTGTTTTTGGACAAACAATGGTAGATAAAAACAGTCATGTGATATATCGTAGAAGGGATGAAGGCAGATCAATCCATCAAAATGCTGTTGAGTTGGATAATCATTTTTTTGTTCCATATAATCTAGTTTTGCTACTCAGGAATCAATCACATCTAAATATTGAATATTGCATCCAGCCATCCTCCATCAAGTATCTCTATAAATATATAATCAAGGCAAATTATTGTGTAATGATAGCACTATATGAAACCAACAACAAAGACATAGTAGAAAATACTATTGATGAAATAAATATGTATTATGATTATCGATACATATCACTTTGTGAGGTGTCCTCGAAGATCTTCTCATACGATATACATTACAGATATCCACTTATCGACATGATACATTATCATATACCGAGGAAAAATACTATGAAATATAGAGAAAATGACAGAATTGAAGATGTCTTAACTGGCATAAATGTTGCTGAAACACTATTCACATCTTGGTTTAAATAAAATGTGGCATTCCTAGAAGGTAGAAGTTTAACGTTCATAGAATACAATACTTGGTTCGTCTACCGTATGCAAGAAAAGAATTGGCATCACCGAATATAAGGTTTCTGTACTGGTCGACTCTACTATGTGCCTCCTAATACTGGAGAGATATACTACCTGTAGATCCTTCTAACAAAAATCAGAGGTTCCATATCTTATGAGTATTTGAAAACTGTCAACGACATTATTTATGGAACTTTTTGGGAGGAATGTTCTTTTATGGGTCTAATAGCTGATGACCGGTAATTCATTGATTCCATTAAAGAGGTCTTTGCATGGGGAATGGACCACTATCTAGAGAAAATATATTTAAGAATCAAAATCTCAAATAACATTTATTTGCCGAAATATAGTTTGGAATGAGACTTGAAATATTATCTCTGAAGATATCTGTTATTTTGCAAGACAAAGGCTTCAAATTCAAGGTACGTTTCATATTAGCAACAACCTTTTCCAACTGCATCATTACTTTAATGTTTTGTTTTTGAATTTTATACAATTTTTTTTACTCTTCCAACAACCTATTAACATCACTATCACTATCATTTCATTTATGAGTTGTTACCTTAAAAAATCCATTTAGATATTTTTTTAACAATTATTATATTGTTAACTACGTCAATCTGGGAAAAAATTTTCCTAGGTGAAAAAATAGAAAACTGTCGACACTTCCGTATACTTGTAATTGACATGGTTATAGTTGGATTATATAATTACACTCAGGTGTTTTGCGTAGTATCTGTCATTTTTAAATAACATAATTTTATATAGCATCTATAAGAATTTGATATGTATTCATACTTTACCATTTACATATGTTTCTATACTGATATCAATACAGTCTACCAAAGACATTATAATACAACAAAAAACTGCATGTATTTTCACAAATCTAAATGACATGGTTCTTCATGCATGTTTCTACAAACTTTAAATTTTCCATTAGTCCATGTTATATTCTGTACATGTTTTTTCATTGTTCTATGAAATAACTACTTGTCTATAATGCATTTTTCGTTGCCCTATCTTGTACTGTCAATGATTCTGTGAATTTCTATGATACAACTACATGGTTCTACTGCTTTTGTATGTATACTGTTCTTTATATATCTGCATAGTTCTGTGATTTATTTAAAAGTATTTTTTATTGTATGTAATGTTGTTAGAACTAATGTCTAAAATATTACTCCAAATTTTAATTATAGTGTCGGTAAAAAAATATGTGACTTCTATCTTTCATTATATTGATAACACATCACGCATTATAATGTTGAGCATTTTATTGACAGATTATGAAGGTAATACAAATTAATTCTCCAAATTAAATTTACCTTATCATTTCATGCTATTCTGTAATGGTATTTATTTACTCAACATTTTGTAATTCAGTTTATACTATTTCATTCGAACATCTCTTTACATGTTTAAAATAATCTATAGATCTAACTCTCACTAATTAAAAGAGGCACATGATTGTTCTGAATGAAATTGACAGCATTTTACGAAGCACTGTAAGATCTCATCAGAGGGTTCCCCCAATGCCTGTTTCAGAATCTATAATTGACACTCTTAAAAATCATTCAATTGGGGAGGAACTGAACTACAATAGATAGGGTCTTCGAAATGATTACATTACTTTAGAGGGTATGCTTACCATTGAACAAAAAAATGTGATCAATGTCATTTTTCCTTCAATATCAACTATGTGTGGTGGTTTATTCTTCTTTCATGGATATGGAGGGACTGGTACAACATTTATTTGGAGTGTACTTATATCTATTCTACGATCGGATGTCAGTATTGTTCTGGTAGTAGATTCAAGTGGAATAGCATCACAACTTCCTGGTGGAAGGACTACACATTCTAAATTTTTTATTCCATTCTATGTTAATGAGAAATCTGTTTTCAATATTCAACAAGGTAATTAATTATCCAATATATTACATGTTATGAAACATATTATTTGGGATGTGGCATCCATGGTTCACAAGTACTGTTTTGAGGCTCTGGACCGTACTCTAAGAGATATAATGAAAAATAAAAATCTCAATGCAACATCTTTACCGTTTGGAGTTATCCCAGTTGTATTGGGTGGATATTTCTGTCAGATATTACAAGTTATTGCAGGTGGAAACAAAAATGACATTGTTCTTTCATGAATAAAATCATTGTATCCTTGGAAAGAATATAGAGTCTTAACTCTAACAAAAAAACATGTGACTACAATCAGGGACTACCAATAATGATTTTGATGAATTACAGACCTTTTCAATGTGGGTTTTAGATATTGGTGATGGTAATACAGGACAGCCTGATGACGGTGAATCGATATTTCATATACCAGAAAATTATCTTCTGAAATAAACCAATAATGCATTGGCCGAAATGGTTGACATCGAATATCATGCTTTCATAGACCATTACAATGACGTCTGCTATCTAAAGGAAAAAAGAGATTCTAGATCCAACAAGTGATGTTGTTCAAGAAATCAATGACTACATGTTATCTCTCACAAACGAATAAATCATCGACTACTTTAGCTCCGACAGTGTTTGCAATGCCAGTTTTGATTTGGATAGGCCTGAAAATATATACACATTTGATTTTTTAAATGGTTTTATTATCTCTAGATTGACAATTCATTAAATTATTCTGATGATTTGTTTTAATGTAATGTTGTTAAGAAACTTGGGTCAATTAGTTGGTCTGTGTAATGGCACTCGCATGATTGTTACACACATGGGAGGCCATGTCAATGGAGCCAAAATTTTAACTGGCTATCTTTCAGGGTACTCTGAATTTATTCCAATATTAACTATGACACAATCTGATCTTAGATGTCCTTTCAAATTACAAATATGGCAATATCATTTGTTATTATTTTATGATATGACTATTAATAAGAGTCAAGGACAATATTTCTCTTTAGTTGGGTTATTTCTATGCAGTCCTATGTTCTCGCATGGTCAATTATATGTTGATGTTTCTAGGGTCCACTCACCGAATGGTTTGAAAATAATAGTAGTAGATAACCATAACATAGCTGCTGATTTCACACGCAAATATTTTTTATAACGAAATATTTGCTAACCTATATTAGGTATCATTTAAATTTAACTGTTCATCTTTTCATTTTTCTATACAGTGCATTCTGTATAATTATGTTTCTTCTTTATCTTATGATTTAGTTATCTCTCTATACTAATTGTGAATGTACATAATAAAAAAATGATGTCTAGATCAATAACCCCATTCTGTGATATTTCACCAGAGTCAAATGAAACTCTAAAGATACATGTACGTGTGGTGAACATTCGGTGAAATTATATATCCAAAAACTCCAATATTGTCATTGCTATCACTTTTTCACTTAGAGATATAGAGTCTCGTGTTTCTAATAAAAAAACCTTATTTTTTTATGACACTACAGTGCAATAAATTAATTTATATCTATGTTTTTTGTCAAATATTATATCTCTATTACAACCACCAATATATTTACAGTTTTTGGGGAATGAAGGTACAATGTTAAATTACTAATCATAATATTATCTGTATGCTCAAAGCTCTCGTGCATGAAGGATTATGCTATTATAATCAAAACATTCAAATTTCTCCAAATCAACGATGTTACATGGAAACTTGACATGCATGCTAATTCATTTTCACGTCAACAATGTTTCTTCATCCTTCTGATGCATACCTCCCTGTATTGAGTTTTATTTTCAATTCATTTAATGACATTGCTCAAGGGATTGTACCAGAAGATAATCAAATAGGTATATTTCTATTGTGGTGTATTGATATAATTCTGTATTCAATGTTTTCATAGTTATCAAGATATTGTTTTCAAAATCAATCTAATTCCCCTTAATTTTATTCCTTTCTGTGTTTTGTGGTTTTAAAATCATTTGGCTTCTGCGATACTCTCATACAGGGAAATCAATGGGAAATTCGATCATTAGGATGCAAATTATTCTTGAGAATGACATGTGCTTTAGAATTTGTATTACTGTATTAATGTGACATGGAAAATTTATGTGACATTTACAGATAATTATATTTTTTTCTTACAGAGGTTTGGAAAATCACTGATGCTTATGGGGAAATTATACTACAAAAAACTGAGCTTATTTGGATCAACATAAGGACTCACCTATCATTTTGATATTACAACTTTTCTAGGTTTAAAAAATAAGTACTATAGTATCTATCCACTATTAACTAGTTTATTGTTTGTACATTGATTTTTTATATATATCTTAAATCGTATCTTGAGTAAAATTGTTTTCAAATATTTTATAAGAATTGTTATTATGACAACTACTATTCAAGCAGCCAATATTTTGTAAAACATAGACATTCTAGAAGCTGACAATTTTAGAACCAAGTTTAGTATCTACTGTAAATATTTCAGTATATTTAATTCACTGATTTTTTTTGTTCATTGCTATAACTAATTATATGATGCCTATTTTTTTCCTATTATGGATGTTTGTAGGTTTGGGTTCATATTGACATCCCAGTAACATAGTCCACCATAAGTGAATTCAGACCCCTCTACAGAAGTACAATATTGGAGTAACAAAAAGTACATTGCTGATGTAAAAAACATTGAACATGTAAGTATTGTGTTCTTACTTATCAAATGTAAATATTCAGTTACTGTTACCTTGAACTTATTCTTTGTTTTCATAAATATTCTTTAATGTACCCAATTTACACTAGACTACAGGATACTTAATTTTAGCAAAAGTATTAAAAATTCTATGCACCCATAGCTAGTTTTATGGGTCTTGTGAACGTTGCATGAAAAAGGTCCACAGTTTAGATGGAATATTATGGTGCAGCAAATGCAATATATCTCCAAATACTACCACTACCAGGTCAGCAACTCTTTGGTTTTAACAACCAGATTGCTTAGTTAACAATTAAATTATGGACACATACTAACTGTGATGGTAACATTTTTATTCCAAACAACACAACAAAATATAAACTACAGAAATTTACTATTTATTTTGTTCTTATAAAGTTAGAATAATTTCAGAATCATGTCATACGAATCACTAATATAAATATCTAACAACTGATGTTTATTTTTCCTCCATCTTAGAACTATGGCATGCATGTATGGAGCATACTATAAATCCATGTATGAAGCGGGCCTTTTCATACAATGTGACATGGTGAGTGTCACTTGATTGAGGAGAATACACCATCATGGATGAAGGGATGTCTGTTTTATAGTATTCCAATCAACCCCTTCACTACAACCAACAATTTTACCATATATGTTAGCATGTTGTCTATGTGTTTACATTAAATTAAATTATGCCTAACATGGATATTTTTTGTAGGTTTTTTCAGAGAATTTTTTTTTAAACTTCTCATGGTATGAGTGAGATATAGTGGTAGTATGATGTTTTGGCGGACCTATGTCCCAAATCTTAGTTATTATTTCTATTATTGATTAATGTGATGAAAAATAGTTTCATATTATTTGATGTAGAGTATAGAATTAAGTAGATCATATAATTACGGAGGTGCATGAGGGATTCCTAGGCAAGGGTAAAGGAGTGGAAGAGGGATTAATTCTTCTTACTAGGTCAATTATGGTACATAATACATGGATGATATCAATTTTCCATTCTATACCTCTATAATTATTTTTTCCAATGCAGCCAGTGTGTTTTATCAATTGAATTATCACCCTCTATTAATTAAATGAATTTCCCATTTTTTAGAACATGTTTGTTTGAAACATATATGTGAAAACTTATGGCGTTATATTTGTTAATGCCTTTTTCTTGTGTATTGATCTTTTAAAACCTATTTTGTCACATGATAAGAATCCTAAATACTATTACTACACTAAAATCTAGTTTCTTTTCAGGGTTGTTAATTAGTTTTCCTCACATCCCATATGATTCTTATGTTCTATATTATATTTCTTGAGTTCTCATTATATGTAGTTATATTTTTATCTCATTTTTTTGGCATGTATCATATCCCAGTTAATCCAAAATTACCTTTATTAGCATTGCAACCAAAAAATATATAGTAGAGAATGTATTTTATTTCATTCCTTGATGTTTAAATTTTTTTTATACTAATGGGGACCAAATTTCTTCAGGGGGTTCGAGAGGATAAACTCACAGTATGAATGTTTGTCATTTTGAGTTGGTTCCTACTCGTGATCAGGTATAAAATTTCCACCAATCACCCTCTTTATGAGCTTCCTTTGGAATTGATGCCCTTTTATTGCCAGTAAGGATGAAATAAGATATTATGGATACTCCTGCGATGTCAAAGGTTTATTTTGGTTTGGTTTTCCATTTTTTGCTCAGTTGATATAATCCAGAAATTTGTATAATTCTATAGAGATCTTTGGGATTATTTTGGGTGTTTTGAATGAGATAGACTTCTGTTTGTTGCCTTTTATGCTGCTATATGGATGGACTATGTTCCACCTGATGTTTAGTTCTCTTTTTGAGCATTATCAATCCTTTCTATACCCACATTGATGATAAGAAGTATGAAACTCAAGTGTTTTGCTGTAAATTAAATGTTTTGGTTTACTCATTGTAACTAGATGTTTTGGATTGGTCTGACCTTATCTGTATAACTATTTTTTGCTATGTATTTGAGCCTATATCTCAAAAGTTGGGTGTTTTCTGATTGGAAAAAAGGTCATTTCTACCTTTTCTGCCTGGATTTTGTTCGGCTGGGAAGTCTTCCTATGGTGAGGGTTTTAGCTGCATTTTTTAAAGCTATGTTCGTTATTTGACACTTGTTCTGCTCTATACAGCTTGCTATTCTATATGAGCATTCATGAAGTAGTTTAGTGAATCTACTTTCCTGATCTGTGTAGATGGTAGTTCTGTTGTGATAAGACCCCTAAAGCAAATTTTCTCTCTTAAGGATGGATCATCCTCTCGAATGAAGGATGACACATTATCATCTATTTGTCTTTGATGATTATCTTTCTCTGCATGATAGAGGGATACCTCATTTTTTCAGGTCATATGTTTGATGGATTAATGTCATGGTCATTATTTTCATCCCTATCCTTATTTCCAGTAAAAGTGATTTTCCATTTTCTGATTTTCCAATTTTATCCCTACTACAGAGGTTGAGAGTAATGTGAAGCCAACAACCAGGTGTGGGCCACTACATTATCAAAAAATACCATTTATTCTTTTCATTTTGTAACATTTCATTATAAACATCATTAAACTTGTAGGATTATTTTAATCAAGATAGTACAAAACTTTATTCTTAAAAGTAGTGTTTTCATGTGATTGATGTTGATTTGCTGAATCTACTTTTATTTAATTTTCTCCATCATGACATCTTCATATTTTGACAATCATTATTCCAATATTAACTATCACTATTTTTTGAATTGAATATATTGAATATTCATGTTCATTATTATCATTGAAACATAGTACTATATTCTTAAAAATAAGCATTGAACCATATCATTGTGTGTACTCATAAATTAGGAATTTTGTTATTTCACCATGAAAATTCATGTGTGAGTACTAGTTATTTTCTAAAATTTTGTTTCATTTTTAAATTCTAAAAATTCAAAATTGGTTACAGTGAATTTTTTGGATTTTTCAAAAATTCATTAATTTTTGATGAATTGTGAAATACAGTCAATACCGTATATTCAAATTATCAATTAAATGATCTATTTATGAAAATTTCAATGATGTAAGACCACTTGTTTCGATCTTACATGTACTTATTACTATTTGGGGTCAAATTATTCAAGAATATTCATATGCATGAGCCAAAATATTAACCTAATGACTAAAATAATGTACAATCCCTTATCTCCTCCCCTCTAAATACCACCCTCATTCCCCTATTCCTATAACCCATCTCAAGCCTTGATAATTGACTATTTTATCAATAATTTCCTCCCTAAGTATCTTTCCCACTTCCAAGTCCTGCTGGTCTCATGAAAAGGCAAAAACCAAATGCCTTAAGGGGAATTTTAAGTAGAAGAGATCAATAGGTAAGAATCATCTTCATTTTTCATATGTTTTATTTCCAATTGAGTTTTTTTCTTCTACTCTCTTCCCCTAAATTTATCTAGGAGGTATGAAATATCAAAAATCATTTATATTATTTATGTTATCATGTTCATGTAATGTATTCATCAATTTTGTTTATATCATCTCACACTTGTTTTAAAAAATAAAAACACCATCATTGAGGTGTCGATTTACAAAAATCGTGGACGTTGTGTCATCAATTTCAATTACATATTTCATACATGATTGTAAATGTAGAGTCCCAAATCCTGACATACATGGAAATTACAATACTTTTTTAGAATACTTAATACATAACAAAAATCAACACTCGAGTACCGTAATAATTTAGTGTCTTTGGAAATAAGGAACATAATCTTCTAATCTTGGTGAAAGATCTTGAACTTCTCCCATAAAGATCTTCCCCATTTTTTCATACTAAAAAAATTTCTTTATATCATGGGGAAAATAAAATATAAAAAGGGTGAGCTCAAATTTTTAGTAAGTGTAAACATATATAACATTAAACAATCTATAAAAATTTGAATGTAATAACTTGAACATAAAATCTAAACATAAAAATCATGAGTAAAGACATAAATCTGGGAAGTATGTAAGGAATATATCATAAAGGAACATAAATCATGATAAAATATCCCGGGAAGAAAAAATATAATTGTGGAAAACCATTAAGAACTTGATATGATTTCCCTAGCAGCCAAGGCATTGCTGCCAAGACCATCTTAGTGGACAACGACCCTTTCTGAATCGAGTTCACTCCTCATTTCTGTCCTGTAACACTGAACCGAATTAACATACCATTCCAGCCATGTCTATCTCATGAGATAAAAATCTTTACCCAATTCATTGGAGAGAGATATATGTCCCACCCATCTCATAATGAAATCATTCTTACTTTTGCCATAAAATAAACATAAATCATTCATCATAACCTAGAGAATAAAATAGGTTTCATAAACATCATCCCATCATAACAAAATCCATATAAAACAAATCAATATAATTTCATCATAATAAAAGTGAAACCATGTAAATAATAGAGATATTATACTTGAAACATACACATATGAATTAATTTCATCTCAGATGGAAAATGGTTTTGATAAAACACTTGAAATGAATTCTTGATGAAAATATCCTTTCTTCATATGTATATAAAAATCCTGTATAATGATTTAAATAATGTCATTTACTTATTATAGAATCATATTCATTGTTATGATATCATATATGGTTTACTTATGACATTATATTACACTTTCTTTTGTAAATTCTATGTTAAAGCAACATTTTGGGTAAAATCGTTTCATTTATCATCCATGTTTTGACATGTAATTATTAATAGGTTTACATAGATCATGATTACGTAATTATAGAATATAAAATATGGTTTATATTTAATATATATTCAAAATATACATAGATATAATAGATCTATAAATGGAAAGAAATACATCGTTAATGGAGACGGTATGCATTACGTACGCATGAACATTGTTTTTCGTTTCCTTATTTAATTGAATGGAATTAAGTAGATGACATATATATATATATACAAAAATCCAGTAGAATTATTATTTCATGTATTTCATGATTACTTATCATATATACTTTATAATCATTCTTGAATTGTTAACATGGAAAATGAATCTCATCGCGTCATGGAGACGGTAATCCATACATACACACGAGCGATGACATCATTACCATGTTTATTGAATGGAATTGGAGTGAATTATATAATATCTTAGAATCAGTATTATGTTATAATGATCATATATAGTTATTATTTACACCATTATACCCATCCATGTAAGGTGGTGGTAGAAAAACTGATTACACTACGGCGTGGAGGCGGTATTCCGTACGTACGCACGCAGGGTGATTTCATTTTTCGTACGATGGATATAAGTTGAAATAGGGTTGTTTCATATTTATAATAACATATATGTATATAATAAATAATGATTTTATTACTTTATAATGAAACAACTAATGAAGAGAAAGAAGTATAAGAATGAAACTTGAAAGAATCGGTAGAAGACATTACCTCTTCCTTGACACACCTCCTCTAAACATCTACTTAAGGTACTACAATTGGTCTTTTGAGAAGACTAGAACATATATGATATAACTATAGAGGTTGAAAAGATTAATTTTCAGGGTATGGCCGAGTTTCAATGCCCAAAAAGGTGTGAAGAGAAGAGTGAAGGGGTTCCCTTTTTATAAGGGAGGAGAGATGCATCTTTGTAAAAACTTAAAATATTATTTTATAATAAAGTCATATTCAGTTTATAATACCTCAAAATTGATTTATTTATATGCTAAAGTAATTATGGGTCGAAATAATCTCAACCAATAGAATTTAGACAAGTTTAGGTTACTATTTTAACTTTATCATTTATATTTTACTTTAAGTTAAATAATTTTACTTTTACTGTGTCTTCTTGTATTCTTACATTATATGGTTAATAAACGTACAATAACAAGCGCAACGAACCCCAAGTTGTTAATTATTAATATATATAACCCTATCTATGTAATTTGGCAGAACCTTATATTTTTAAGAAGAAAATAAGAATTAATAATATAATATTTTTTCATAAACCTATTTTATATCAATTTTGACACTATTTGGTAATTTGTTTTTTTGAAGATCATAACAGCTTTATTAGTTCGAAAATTTTTATTAAATCAATAATAACATGTCATATGAACTTATTAAATTAGTTTAATTCATAAAAAGTCTCAAATTACATTTATTTGGGTATTTATAATATCGATTATGTTAATATATGATTAATAAGGTAGTTACTGCATCATAATTTGTCATAAATAAATTATAATATTTAATGCCTAAAAATTATAAATAAAATATTATTATGTAGGAAATACTTTTATCTTTCAAATTAATATTTATAGTCGAATTTATCTTATGTATATCCCTATATTAAAAATGTTTTTGTTATTAAACTTTGATTTTATCTATTTTAACTCTTCATTAAATAAAATAATAATAAATGTCCTAATCTAATCAAAGGGGACCTAAGGGGTCATATTTTATTCATAAGGTTTTTTTGTCTAATTAAACTTATCCAATAGAAATAGGACATTTGGTAGGGTAATTATAATAGCATTTTTACCCTTAATTGCCCTATTTACTTTTAACCGTGGTAAATAAAAGTAAAAAGATACTATTCACCAAAAAAAATTATCTTATTGAACCATATTCTAATCATTCATATTAACCGTGTATCTTGGATTTTCAAAATTCCACTCACTGAAGCGGTAAAATTAAATTTCATGTAAATTTTTAAATTCTCCTAGGAGGTGGGTAAAAGACGGTGAAAAGTTCAATAAAATTTTTATATATCTAAAATTATTATAAAATGACTCCAATGAATTACATTGAACATATATAGGTATTATGTATCAATTTTGACCTAAAATAAATTTAAATAAAATAAATGATTATTTAAATAAAAATTTTACTTTTAAATCGTATCCCAGAGTTTTCACTATTCATAAAAAATTGAAAGTTTTTAGAAAAATACCAAAAAATAACCCTAGGATAATTTCGATATTCCGAATCCAAAAATGAAGTCCATTTTGAAAAATAAAATTCATATAATTTCACAAAGTGGTTATTAGTATTCATAACGGCTAGTTCATAATAATATTATAATAATATCCCGTTTAGTGAAACTCGGTATTGCGTACTACACATGCTATCGAAGAAGGCCTTGATTGCATGTAACGAAAGCCGAGTCAGGGATGTGTGTAGTGAAAGCTCTGTTTGGTGATGTGTATAACATAATAAAAAGTTAATTCATTTATACATTAATAAAAAACTATACTTAATGTTGCATAAAATAATTTCCACAAAACAAACTTGAAATAGTGTGTAACACGAGCCAAGAATAGTTTTGTTTATACTGCAAGCTAATACAGTGTTGCGTATAGCGCCAGATAATCTTAGTGTAACATACAACACAAGACATCAAATAAATTAAAAATAATACATCTCATAAAATTTTGGGGTGTTACATTCTACCCCCCATAAAATGAATTTCACCCTCAAAATTTGGCGAGGTTATAAATCGTTTACTACTTGAAAGTTTCTTTAATAGAAGCACACATCTTAAAAAAGAATACTAAAACATAATTTTAAAAACTAATTTATGAAACATATAGGTTACCCAAATTAACTCTTCACTGGGATTCCACATAGGAGAATATAGGTGAAAATATGGATGTGGAAGAAAAATACAACCCTCAACATCTGATGAAAAGTGGTAGAGGACATGGCTATGAAAAATCTAAAAATCACAAAGCCATAAATTTGTGATGATCTAAGGTAACAATTGATTCATCAGATATGAGTTCACTAGGAAAAAAAATTTGGTTTTCATGATCATTTCCCAAATGTTGAAGAATATTTACATTAAAATAAATACTTACTTTATTTTGGTACCATCATACCGTTGCTCATGCCTTGAACAATTTCAACTCCACCTATTAAAAAAATGATGTTTAATTTTTCTTTTTCAAAGTGTCAGTAGATCATGTGGTAGAATGATAGGTCATTCCATCTATCTCAAACATAAGGTTAGCAGAAGTTATATACATAAGTCCATATATGGTGAGATTAATCATATATAGTTCCAAAAATTGACTTATACTTCAACTATCATACTTCTTAATAAAATAAAACTAATTTCTACTAACCAGGGACTTACTGTAGGCCAGAGATAGGTGATAAATGCATGTCATACTTTGGTTGTGGGTTCAATTCCCGCATCCTTGTCTGACGCGATAGGTTGTCACCCATCTTACAGTTTGTCCTTTTTCTAAAACTATACTATTACAACATTCCATAAATAATATATATAAAAATTTACAGACTTAAACAATACTCGCTGATGTCTGACATAATCCATTCCAATCTTTAGACTTATCTAAAATACATCTGTCCAATCTCATAGTATAATAAAAATGATTACTGGAAAGGTCAAATAATAAGGACTTAATTACCATCATTTATCCCCCATATATCATAAGTTATGTTTTTTTATCACATTCCAAACATGTTAATACCTTAATCATGTATTCTTTTGAAACATGAATAACCATATCAGCTTTATGAAAACATGAATACATTCAAAAGATAACACTTTCCACATACCAAAATCCCAAAATTTCTATATACTCAATCCATGATATCACTTTCTCCTTATATTAGTCATGAGCTCATGAATACTGTAATACATATTATTTTCTCCTTATACCTTCATTATGTGCATTTCATCTGCATTCCAAATATATTTCAATCACCTTTCATGTTTTCAAGTACCATAAAATTATTGTAACCCATAATGGACCAATATATAGATATGCCAATATACCATAAACATTACTCAACAACATTATTCTTGAATACCTATACATAAACACTGAAAACCATCCTCTTCAATGATTGTCATGGAATAATTCATTCCATGATTTAGAAGTAACCTCTTAGGTTAGGGCATTGAGTTGGGTAATGCCCATGTTCTCGACAAATAATACATTGAAATCCGTAATAGTTTTTCACTCTATGACACATCTCTCCACACAGATAACATTTTCCCCTCCATTTTATGTGTTTATCAAGGTTATTCTTCCCTTATTTATAAATCTCAATATTCCTTTATCTATGCTCGTCACCATGGAAATATGCATAAAAGTCCATCTTCCTCTTATTTGATGAATTAGTAATACAACTAAAGTTGACCTTGTTAATTATATATCACAATGATTGATTGGACAGAATCACAATATCGTTCTTTCTAGGAATTACGCAATTTCATTGCTCATAGTCCCCAATTTGTCAATTAGATTCAATTTTGACCCAATTCCTTCTAGTTCCATCCATTGAATAAAACCAAAAACCATGGTATAAAAACCGTTAAAATAACAAGGAACCATATAATCATAAAATGTCACTTATGGGATGTATAACATATCGCACATTCATTATTCCATGACACCCGAGTTTTACCCTATTTTATTCATGATCTTAAAAATAATTCTAGGACTGTAACCTATAGTTATAGTAAACCTCAGAGACATCCCAAGACATTCCTTAGAAATATCTATAGGGATCTCACTAAAGTTCTTGCATCCTAGTATCCAAAAGTTGACTAAAACATTCATCTGATACCAACTGTAGCGACCCAAATCATGACATACATGGATATTAAATTACTTTTGTGGAATAATTAATACATAAAAAAACCAACACTAAAGGACCGTAATAGTTTAGTGTCTTTGGAAACTCGAAACATAATCTTCTAATCATGGTGATAGATCTTCAACATCTCCCATAATGATCATCACCTTTTTTTCTTACCTATAACCTTTCTTTATATCATGGGGAAAATAAAACAAAAACGGTGATCTCAAATGCTCAGTAAGGGAAAACATAGATATCATTAAATAATCCATAAACATTTGAATGCAAAAACATGAACATAAACTCTAAACCTCAAAATCTTGAACAAAGACATAAATATTTGACATATGTAAGGCATATATCATAATGGAACATCAATCATGATAAAATAGCATGGGAATGAAACATGTAATTGTGGAAAAACATTAAGAAAATGACATTATTTCCATAGTATCCAAGGCATTGCGGCCAAGACCATCTAAGTGGACAAAGTCCCTTTCTGGATTGAGTTCACTCCTTGTTTTAGTCATGTAACACTGAACCGGATTAACATACCAATCTAGCCAATTCTATATCATGAAATGTAAATCTTTACCCAATACATTGGAAGGATATATTGGTCCCACTCATCTCATAATGAAATAATTCTTACTTTTTTCACATAATAAACATAAATCATTCATCATAATCCAAAGAATAAAATGGGGTTCATAAACATCATCCCATCAGAACATAAACCATATAAAACAAACGGATATAATTTCATCATAAGAAAATTAAAACCATGTAAATCATAGAGATATTATAATTAAATCATACACATATGAAATAATGTCATCTTTGATGGAAAATGGTTTTGATAAAACACTTGAAATGAATTCTTGATGAAAATATCCTTTCTTCTTCAAAATAATTTTATTTTCACAAAATTCCATGCAATTTTAAAAGAAACGGATTTTGTTGAAAATATTAATGAAATTATGTAGATTATTATTCATGAAAATGAGGCATTGTGAAAACATAAAAATCTATTCATGCCGTATAAGTGAAAAAAAACATTCTCCTTGTACATTTGTCGGAAAAGTCAAAAAGTACCGTCTATGGTTAACAAAAGAAATATTCCTTCTATAACATAAAGTAGAAGTCAAAGAGGGGTAAAATGAAATTAAACATACATGGAATAATATTAAACACTTTATGAAATGCATTTTTATGGACAAGGATGAAAAATATAACCCCAGTAAATAATTACGTATATGCAATCTCGAATAAAAATCAGATTACAAAATTATCACTTACCTTAAGTCTGATATGCTTTGAACATATCTGAACCTATAGTATAATTATTTATGTAATTTCATTTACCTATTAATGAATCATATTCATTGTTATGATATCATATATGGTTCACTTATTACTTTATATTACCCGTTCTTTTGTAAATTCGAAGTTAAAGCAACATTTTGTGTAAAATCGTTTCATTTATCTTTCATGGTTTCAATTGTCATTATTAATATGATTAATTAGATCTTGATTAATTAATTATAGAATATAAAACATGATTTATATATAACATATATTCAGAATATACATATATATTATAGATCAATAAATGGAATGAAATACTCTGTTCATTGAGATGGTAGGTCGTACATACACATGAACATTGTTTTTCGTTTCCTTATTTAATTAAATGGAATTAAGTAGATGAAATAAAGATATATATATATACACACAAAAACAGTAGCATTACTATGTCGTATATTTCATGATTACTTATTATATATACCTTATAATCATTCTTGAATTGTTAACATGGAAAATGAATCTCATCTCATTGTGGAGATGGTAATCCGTACGTATGCACAGGCGATGATATCATTCCCATATTTATTGAATGTAATTGGAGTGGATGATATAATATCTTAGAATTAGTATGATATTATGATAATCATATACAGTTATTGTTTACCCCATTATACCCATCAAAGTAAGGTGGTGGTAGAAAAACTGATTATACCCCGGCGTGGAGATGGTATTTCGTACGTACGCACATGCGGTGATTTCATTTTATGTAGGATGGATAGTATGTGAAATAGGGTTGTTTAATATTTATAATAACATATCAATATATAATTAATACTAATGTTATTACTTTATAATGAAACAACTAATGAAGAGAACGTACAATAAGAAAGAAACTTGGAAGAGTGGGTAGAAGAGATTACCTCTTCCTCGACACACCCCCTCTAAACTTCTTCTATGGGCACTAGAGTTGGTCTTTTGAGAAGACCATAACCCCTATGATATAACTAGAATGGTTTATAAGAGTAATTTTTAGGGTTTTGACTAGATTCAATGATCAAAATTGTGTGATGAGAAGAGTGAAGGGGTGCCCTTTTTATAAAGGAGGAGAGGGGCGCCTTTGAAAAAACATAAAATATTATTTTATAATAAAGTAATATTCGGTTTATAATTACTTCAAATTGATTTATTTCTAATATAAAGTGGGGATGGGTCGAAATAATCTCACCCAATATAATTTAGGCAAGTTTAGGTTACTATTGTATCCTTATCATTAGATTTAACTTTAAGTTAAATAATTTTACTTTTATCATGTTTTCTTGTTTTCTTACACTATATGGTTAATAAACGTACTCTATCAAGCAAAAAGAACCCCAAGTTGTTATTTATTAAGATATATATCCTTGTATATTTCATTTGGTATGAACTTATATTTTTAAAAATAAATTAACAATTAATAATATAATATTTGTTTTAAACACTATTTTATGTCAATTCTGACACTATTTGGTAATTTATTTTTGTGAAAATCATAACAAAATGATTAGTTAAAAAAAGATAATTAAATAAATTATAACATGTAATAGGATCCTATAAAATTAGTTTAATTCATAAAAAGTCTCAAATTACATTTATTTGGGTATTTATAATATCGATGATGTTAATATTTCATTAATAAGGTGATTACTACATCATCATTGTGTCATAAATAAAATAAATTATATAATGTCTAAAAATTACAAATAAAATACCATTATGTAGGAAATCATTATATATTTCAAATGAATATTTATAGTCGAATTTATCTTATGTATTACCCTATATTAAAAATGTTTTAGTTATTAATCATTGATTTTAACTATTTTTACTCTTCTTTAAATAAAATAATAATAAATGTTCTAATCTAATAGAAGTGGACCAAAGTGCTCATATTTTTCTTCCTATGGTTGTTTTATGTCAAACAAAACTTATAAAATAGAATTAGGACACGTGGTAGGGTAATAATAATATCATCTTAACCCTTAATTACCCTATTTACTTTTAACCGTGGTAAATAAAAATAAAAAGTTATTATTTGCCAAAAATTATTCTTATTTTATTCAACCAAATTTTACTCCTTTATATTAAATGTGTCTCTTGGATTTTTAAAATTCCACTTACAGAAGTGGTAAAATTATGTATTATGTTAATTTTTAAATTCTCATAAGAGGTGGGTAAAAGGCTGTGAAAAGTTCAATAAAATTTTTATATATCTAAAATTATTATAAAATGACTCAAATTAATTACATTGAACTTATATAGGAATTATGAAAAAAATTTAAATTTAAATAAATTTAAATAAAATAAATAATTATTTAAATAAAAAGTCGATTTTTAAATAGTAACCCAGTGTTTTTACTATTCATTAAAATTGAAAGTTTCCAGAAAAATACCAAAAATTCACCCAAGGGTAATTTCAATATTCCAAATCCAAAAATGAAGTCCATTTTGAAAAACAAAATTCATATAATTTTAAAAAGTGGGTAATACTATTCATAACGCCTAGTTCATAATAATATTATAATAATAACTCATTTAGTGAAACTTGATATTGCATACTACAAACGCTATCGAAGAAGTTCTTAATTGCATGTAATGCAAGCCAAGTCAGGGTTGCGTGTAGTGAAAGCTTCGTTTTGTGTTGCGTATAACATAATCAAAAGTTATTTCATTTATACATTAAAAGAATCTCTACTTAATATTGCATAAAATAATTTCAACCAAACGAACTTGAAATAGCGTGCAACACGAGCCAAAGAATAGTTTTTTGTATACTGCAAGCTAATGTGGTGTTGGGTATAGTGCAAGATAATTTTGTTGTAGCATACAACACGAGACATCAAAAAAATTAAAAATAATACTTCTCATAAAGTCTACGTGTGTTATTGTAAAGACCTTTTAATGGTTGAATAATATTGTAATGTGTATGTTGTAATCAGTTTTATGTTTTGGAATGATCTTTCTTCTGTGACTTAAAATTATATAATGACACAAGTTCACGATTATCAATGAACTGCCAAAAATGATTTTAACAAACATAATTATTGATTTATCCAACGATCCATCCTAATATATGACAAAAAAATGATACATGGTGTCATTGAATATTCTAGAAACATATCAATACTGTTTATTTTAACTTGTTGAATTTAATTTCCATACGATAAGAAAATCAAATGAAAACTAGATATGTATATAATGTAAAGAACACACCTAAAGAAATAGAAGGAACACAATATTATCAATTAAATGGTTATATAATGATTTTAAATGATCATATAATATGTTAGAAACATTAATATGTTTTTATATATTAAAACCACTATTTCAACCATTATATAGATGATTTAACCAATTTTTTGGTAAGACAAACATGAGGTAAGGGAATTCTTAACGAGATGTTCATTCATTGGGTTAACATTATACTTTATTTTTGATGTTGTATTGACATTGTTTTTGTGATTAATTTTGTTTATATTATGTTTTATTACAAGTATTTATAGTCTATATTCATATTACGTCCCCTCAATTAAGTGTCACAACAATTATATGATATCAGTATGGGGGTTTTCTTTTAAAATACTTTTTTCAATATTCTATTTTACAAAATTCAAAATAAAATATTTTTATTGAATTATTAAATTTGTATGATTGTGGTTTGGTCTTTTTTGAATTTCGTATGTTGAAGGGTGTGGCCTATATCTCCCTCTAATGAATTTGGAATGTGTATGTCGGCGATCGGTCGTATGGTTACTCCGAAAGTAACTGTGATGGTTACACAATAAGGTAGCCCAGAGGGTTGCATTTTGAGGTATCTGTGGGGGTTAAAAATTATAAGGTCCCCAAGAGGGTTACAAGATTATGTACAAAATGCTCCAATAAATATTTATGGTAATATTTTTTTATATATGTTGTCTGTAAATCTCTTGGATGTATCAATTATCACAAAGTACGTTTATTTGGATGACAATTATGTCTTTTTGAAAATGATTTCATAAGTTACAAGTATTCATGGACTAATGTTTTATTTTTATCTTTTTATATCCTCTAATGATATTTCAGTTCTCATCCTAATTTTTTAAATATTTTCACATGTTTTAAGGTTTTTTATGAAAATGAAAGAATCCATGTTACGTATTATGAAATGTTTTCAACGAAAACATGTTTTTTTAAATGATTTAGATTTTATAATAAATGGATTTAGTTATTGTGGTATTTTATCTATATGAATGTAGAATTTTATGTCTATTGTTTTTCAAAATTCTATAAAACTATAAAAATGAAAAGATCCCCAATTTTAATGGATATTATTTCTTGACTAAAATTATTTATTATGTAATATAATAAGGATAGTTCCTTATATTTATTGTTCTTTTGTAGTCAATCTATTCTGAACTTGCATCGTTTCATGAACACTTGATTTATTTTACTTGAAATATTTTGTTAGTGAGTATGGAATTCAATGTGATTCCGCAATGTTTCATTTTTTGACGGAATATACCGGGTAAGTTGGTGCATCATCCATTGAGGAAAGATATTTTTCATGATAGAGAATTTGAAATTATTATCGAGTTATAAATTACTTCCAGGATCTGATGTGAGGCTCTATTTTCATTGTAAAATCTTAATGTTACAACCTGAGATAGGGTTATCATAAGATATAATACTAAAAATTAGACATGAATTCATTTCAACTCTGTTTTACTCATTAATTGTAACATATATCTCATTTTTAATTAAAATTAAAATCAATGTTTAAATAATAAGAACAAAATTATTTCATGATGTATTTATATACACTGCTATGGACCACACTTTCTTATCAATGTATCATGTATTGGTTAGTTAAAATTCACTATCCTATGAAAAATATTCTTCTTTCTTTAAATTATAACACTTATAAAAAATATAATAAATATTTGAATATAAAAAATGAGGAATTATGATAATAAAATGTTTATTTTTTCCCCAAATATTGACCGATTAGTAACTTTATAAAATTTCGTTATTAAATAATATTAAACAAATATAATGAAATGATGTGATACACTAGAAATATCTCAAAATTATTCTTCCAATAATATCTGAGGGAATAAAATGATTGTATGATGTATACAATATTATTATATATTTTCATGAATCACATATCTAACTCTTGTATTATTAGGTTTCCTAAAGATTTTGGTTTCAAATTTATTCATAAATGTTCCCCTATAGTTATGTCAAATCCTTATGCCAATGAAGGTTATGTAAAAAAGAGACCAATGGAACCAAATTATCAATATCATGTACCTTTATAAAATCATATTTCTCGATATCTTCATAAACAACATTCTATCACAATCCCTTGAAACATATCATATTAAATTATTATACATCATCATCCCTATATTTACTTGAGTCCATAATACCCTATATTTTTTCACCCCATCTAAAACTAGGTACTTATTTTAATTTCATCCAACAATGAATGTTCACATAATATACTAAGTGAGTGTAGGTAATCTAGAACTTTGAAATTTTAAAATATAAAATATCTCATGAGGATATTTTTTATAACAGAGGCATGGGAGTAATATTTATAAAACTAGATTAGAAATTTCTAATTTAATATTAATGGATTTTACTCATAAACACCCTTCCTTGTTATCTCAAAAAGATTTATATATTATATATCGTATTATCTTTTTAATCAAATTTATAAAATGTGTCAGAATTTTATTTTGGGGTAATCTCAAAATAATTGAATTTTTTTATCATATAGGTTACCAAATATTACATTCATTTTTATTATTAGTACATGGCAAAGTTATATTAACTAGAATCATTTTTAGTTAGTCATCATAATACTTATTCTAAAAAGAATATTTAATTTATCTAATGTTTAACACCCACTATTTCATACAAGGGATTTTATTTTCCCTTAAATGGTTATTAAAAAAACAAATAACTTTAAAAAACAAAAAATGGAAAATAAAATGTAAACATTACAAAAGTATAGAATTTCACTCTCTCTCACACTTTTTCTATAAAACAAGCTCGGTTAATTTAAATACATATTATCTTGTTCAATATTTTTTAAAATAGTAAAAAATATATCTATAGAATTGAAAGAGAATAATTAGTGGGTATACTTATAGAATAGTTAGAGTTTAATCTACTCCAAGGGCTCAAATTAATAGGTCTAATATTACTTCTTTATTCTAATCCTACTCATGGGAAATTGTTTCTTTTCTCTTAATCTAGTTGCTTTTATAACACCAAAATGTAGAAAAGTAGTAGTAGTAAAAGGTATTTCTAATCTATAATGTGGCCTTCCAGATATCAGTTTTAGTCCCAAGTTATAAATTTGTACTTTTTATCGAAGATATTATTATCTCTTATATAACATAACATTATGTAAATACCATGATTTCACTTTAGAAATTCGATAATTCTATAACTATTCTATTTGAAACTCATCTAACTCTTTTATATGAATATTCTATTATTTTGCAACATTTTACATGTCCAAATTCTTTCTGTTGACTTATTAGAAGAATCTTTACTCAATTTCTATAGCAATGTGATTGTTTTTATTATAAATTTTTCAATTTGTATTTCATTTTATATTAAACATATAATTTATTCTTTAATAAATGGTGTCTCTTAACCTTTTGATTTGATCCTTTATAATTGATTAGGGATTATTTTTAAAAATTCATTTTACTTGTCTATTGTTTAACATAATATCCTATTATTCAATAGGTGATGTGTTATAAGAATTCTATTTTTTATACTGTATCTTCTCATAAAAACCTCTATAATTTTATTACATAAGTGATTACCCTATTCACAAATAATTTCCCTTGGTATTTTAAATTTTAATATTGTATTTTTTTTCTAAAAAATTCACAAACAGTAGATGAGTCATATGTTTTGGTGTCTTTGTCTACCCTTTTTTAGAAACATATCCAACAAAAATAAAAATATAATGACAGATAAAATACATTGTAAAGGGTTTCAAAAATGTATGTTCCTATACAACAATGATTAAAAAAATATAGTCTTTGTTGTTTTTTTCTAATTTTTGATATATCACTAGTGAATTTATAATTTTGACACATTTTTTAAAAATACATTGGAATATTAGATAGGAATTGGATGTATAACATGAATTTTAAAAATAACATAAAATTAATTTGAGGTCAATAGTGACATATATAAAAAAAATTATGTGATTAAATTTATTCTTATATAATACATCATATTAATGAAATAACATCATTATATTTTTTCAAAATATAATTCATAATGGTTTGAATCATCCCTTTCATAAACATTGATTCAGTTGTTTGTCCTATAATTGTATATGAATTTGGGTGTAAAGATATTTTGGTTGTAACAAAAATGTTTAACATATTAGTATACCATGGTATGTATCTTTTAATAAGAATGTTTTTCTCACCTAGCATGTTATCATTAATGGGTTTTTTAGATTAATACCTCAATAGTGTGGGGTAGTATATGCATGTGGAAATATACTTGGTTATCATTTCCTATTTAATAGTTAATTTCCATGATAAATTCTTAAAACAATATCATATGTCTGAGTAGCCTTTTCAAACAATAACATTTATCTATAGGTAACTAATAGTTACATGATCATAGAAAATAGTTACTCTGGTTATTATAATATATGATGAAAATATAACTAATAAAAAGATAATTACAAAAAAACTCCATTTTTTTGTTTTCTTTGTAATACCCCAAGATTTTAAAATGTTTTTATTTTTTAATAAATTTAATCTCTTCAAATATTTTTTTTTCATACAACACCTAGATTAAAAGAACAATAGTCTATTATTTAAATATTATTTCACCATTATATCAAAAAATTAATATTTTAAGGTTTTAATTAGAATAAAGAAATTAGAAAATTAACATTGTTAACCCACTTATAAAATAAATTCATTGGCTATAAATAAAAACAAAAATTAGTTTGTTGTAAAAGAAACATTTTTCTAAAAAAACTATTTTTTGTGCACATACTGTGTTTTTGTTTTAAAATTTTAAATAGATAAGTATTGGTGAATGATATTAAATAATTTCAAAAATTATATATTCATTAAAATATTTATACTTTAATAAAAAAAATTACTATGCATATGAGAATAATAAATAAAATTATATTCTTAAAAACTACATTTTTCTAAAAATTATTTTCATCTTGTTTTTCACACATATTTTAAAATTCATTTATGAAAATTATTAAATATGGATCCTGAAAAATGGATTCCATATTTAGAATATAGAGTTTAAAATTTATTAAACACGTTCCTTTTATTTTATTTCAATACAAATAGTAACTGTGGTAAAATTTATCACTTTAGTAAAAGGTAAATCTGTTTAATCTAGAATAAAAGTATCACTACTACAAAAAACGGGCAAGGGAAGCGCTACCATTTTATCAGCACTAAAAAAGCGATGATAAAGGCCCCCATTTATCAATGAATTTATTACTAGCGATGTTAGTAGGGCGATTTATCAGTGTTTTTTCTTCTGGTGAAAAATTTATTTTTCAGAAAAATCATGAAAAATAAATTTTTTTTTATATAAGTATATTTATATTGATAAAAATATAATATATATTTTTTAAATATGTTTTAGATACGTATAAATAGATTATTATATTTAATATATAATAAATTTTGTGAAATTGGCTTTAAAGTATTTACAATAATATTATTAATTAATAATTTTATAATTATTATTGAGTGGAAATCATTTAATAAAAATTTTAAGACACAAAAAAATCAAAATAAATAATAAAAGATCTAAAATGTGTTTAAAATGATACTCAAAATTCAAATGGAAGTAATTTTTGATCTGGGTGTCTGTTTGAGCTCTACAACATATCAAATCGAAGCATAAGACAATTTCTACGATCATGTGACGATAGAAAATCATTTTTCACATTTTTCAAGTCTAGAAAAGGCCCATAAAGCCTCCAAAATTTTGTTTTTATTCGGGATACCTCAATTTGTTAACATTAAAACAACTATTACTTATAACCTAGATGTTTGTGAGGCCAGTAACACATATCATATTGAATATTGTTTCATTTTATTCAATATAACTAGTCATGGAGTTGAAATGGGCTTCTGGATTATATGATATGGGAGTTTTAACATTCTATGGATTTTCAAATACACATATATATGTATTCATTTGTAAATTTATATGTGTCTCTGTGTGTGTGTGTTGTATATATGTATGTATGTATTTATTTATTTATTTATAAACACACATAAAAAACATATTTCATAAATGTATTTAAAACTAATCTTATAAGTATATATTAATATTGAAATAAATATATGGATAAAAAATTATAATTAATATATATATATATATTAATATACGAATGAATATATATATATATATACTAATATATAAATAAATATAAATATATTTATATGAATCAATATCAGTATATGAATATATATATATATATATATAAATACATATATCATTAAATAGAAGAAAATGAAATGGCTTACTGATAAATTTATAGCCGCGGGGGGGGGGGGGGAGGGAGGGGGTTGCGGGTTCATGTTCAGGAGAAAGCAAAGGGGTGTGCGCGTGTGAGGAATCACGGGAAGGGTATCACCTAAGAGAGTGTGAGGGGGTCCCACCTATCACTGTTAGGGGGGTCAAGTGTGGTTAAAATCCCACCCCCCCACATTATATAATTTGTTTTTATTTTTTTATTTTTTGACTTTTTTCAATGCTTTTTAAAAGAGGTGATAAAAGACCCTTTTAACAGTTCTAGAAAAAAGTGATGATAATGGGGTCTTTTGTCAGTTCTTTTATTAGAACTGATAAAATGATCATTTATCAACACTTTTTGGAGCACTGATAAAAGGTACCCCCATATCATCTCCTTGAATAACAGTGCTCTGTTTACCATCGTTAATCGACTTTTCTAGCGGTGATAATGACCATATTTGTAGTAGTGTACTGATAGGGTTTATTATTATGTTTAAATTATTATTACATGAATTTAATTCAACCCTTATCACCTTATTCATTAAATTAATATTTTAATCTATACTATAACATTAATAATACCAATTGAAAATTTATATCAATGAAATTTACAAAATGTCACTCTCTAAGATTATTTTGTCTATTATGTGTCAACATTGGGAAAAAGTAAGGTTTGTATGAATTTAAATTTAAATTTTTTGAATAATGATAATTTTATGAAGATATTAATTTATTTATAAATTTTATAGCCCACCTAATTACATAAAATTGTTGTATACAGATAAAAAAATATTTATTAAACTTGAAGATAAATGATATAATTTATATAAAAATATTAAAAGTCATATAATTTGAGTGATGTAACTTGTTATAATTTTTTTAATTTTAATATTAAATATCAGGGATTTTTAAAGTAATTATATTATCAATAAAACATGATCTTAATGGGTTAGGTGTCAAAATAAATCAATAGTGTTGAAATTGAAATGGATGATAATTTAATAAAATGGTATTTTATTTAATAATTTATTTTTTTAAAAATAGTGAATGGGGATAAGTTAGTGTTATACAGTATAAAAATTTATCTTCATTTAATTTTTGAATGAATAATTACCTTATATGTTAAATTATAAACCTTGGGCTGAGAAAATATTTTAACATGATTACTATTAAATTAGATTTAATATGGGGTAAAACCAAAATATAATGTTTAAAAGAAAACAATAACAAGTTCTAATTTTATTAGATGATAATTTTTCTAGCATATACTACCCTAAGTTATAATCGGTAACCATTTATCTGAATTTGGGTGGATAAAGAAATTATTAGAGTTTAATCTTTTAATAAATTCCAAATGTATCCCCAACATCAATTATAAATGTAAAACTCATCCCTCACTTAATTACACCACATTGATTCATATAGAATAAAAAAAACCGTACCCATTTATGTTCCCAATGGCATTATAAATTTTCTATTGGATAAGTTTCTTCAAAAATACCTATACTAGGTCCCTTAATAAGATAACTAAATGAAATCTACTATAGAAGAGGTAACTTTTCGTACCAAGCCCTTCAAGATTATTTTTCCTTCTACTACCAATTAAATTGATGTAATCATTCTAACAAAATAACTGTAGTATCAAAAAATTATTTTGATTTGTTTTAATTATGGTACAACTATATTTAATTTCTATTTCATTATATGAAAATTGAAAATATTAATTTTGCATACATGAGACACAACGTCTCCACGTTGCTGTGTATTTCATTTTTCATCTACATTTACATGTATGGTTTTACAGATCGACAAAACATGTATACATTTTATCAATGAAATAAAAAGTCTTCTATAAATATAATATTTTATATATATTTTTAAATTATAATCCTTTTGGAAATGCTTATGTTGATCGTTTGTATGTGTTGACTACTATCTCCACAAAGTGATGTGCTTTGTCTTCCATTTAAACATTAAACATATGGTAATAAACATGGATTTAATTAGTATATATGATATATTTGATATAATAATAATTTTTAGATGTTATATATTATTCACCCTTCATCTATTCCTCCTTCTAAAAGTGAAAACATAATTTGTTTGTGTATCCATGAACATTGTAATTAATTTTTCTATCACTATGATTTATGGATGAATCCATATATATATATATATATATATATATTATATATGATATTTAACTTATTAAAAATATACTTGAGATTGTTTAACAATAAAAAAAGTACATAGATTAAAACTAATCAATCAAATCATATACGAAAAAAACTTAAAACCCAAAATAATGATAATAATTAAATGATCATTAACAAATAGGTGATAAAATATTATTAATAGATATTATATTACATTATATATGTGATTATGGTTCTAGTATTTAATTATAATATATATAAATTTTCAATAAAGGTTATTAAACTCACATACAAGGAAATTTGAACATGGGGTATGAGTTTTCATCTGAATTTCCACTCCATTAAGACATATTTGGTATTATATACCTGTTTATTATAATGTGATGTATATACTGAAAATTTTAATTATTTAAAATGAATTTATATTTATTAATTATTATTAAATATTATATCATGTCTACTCAAACAAATATTTTCAATATTTTCTCCTAACATCTCTCATATTAAGAACTACAATCAAGCAATGACATGTTTAAAAGAAAAATCAATATTATTTCTATTTGGATCTGATATTTTTTTATTACATTACCATATTTTACATAATTATTTCCAAAAAATTTACACTTATATGATGATTTATCAAAATACTTTTTTACCAATTTTGTACTTTTTAAGAAACCATTAAAAATGAATATTATTATCATTTTTTAAATGGAGTATTATTCATCTAAAAGTGAGAATGGACGTTTCTAAACTTTTACATCATGTATATAATTTCATTAATCATGTCCATTCAATGTTTTTGTGACTAATAATCAATTTCAAAAAATTATTTTAAATGATATCTTTTTCCATTGTCTTTTTTAATTTTATAATTTTTAATATGTAATTTCAATGTTAAAAATAAAATTGGTAATTTATGTTAATATTCATCAACAATGATAAAAACAATTTATTTTACTTATTCACCACTATTTAAATGTTTTAATGATACCCTCTTTTAATACATTCACTTACTTGTGATCATTCGATATAACATTTTTCTTCAATATCCATATTATTTGAATCATATATATGATTGTCGTGAAAATCATATAGCATTTATATATAAAATTATATATGTGGAAATTATTTGATTATCTAGGTAATTATTGATAAATCAATTTTCATTACTCATTATATATTTTATATGATATGGTAGATTTTTTAGGAATTAAATAGATCATTTAGCAACAGAATAATTTATCAGAAATTCAATAATGGTGGGGGTGTAGAATTATATAGCCCCTGGATTCATTGATATTCCTCACAAGAAAAATCAGTCGGCCAAAATAATTGGTTCTTTACACATTTTTTAAAATATATCATTGTAAATTTTCATAGTTGAAGAGATATTATGATATATAGTAATATGACATCTAGTTGAATTAATTTCCTTCTATGAAAATTATGTTATTGTTATCCATTATATTTCGGTATTGATACACTCCATGGATTATATTGTGCACAATTTTTCGAGAAAATGTATTATGTTTTAAAAAATTTATAAAAAAATATTGAATATTCTTTATTTACTCATGATATATTTTATTTTACATTACCCATACAGGCTATTTGAGATGAAAATTATTTTTTTATCCATTCCCAATGTTTTAATTAATAAATTTTTATATGAGATTCAAGGATGTGGTATAATTACTTTTGGTATGTTTATATTTTTTTCCATTATAGAATGGGAATAATGTTTGTATTAGGTTCCCTAAGACTATTATATTACTTGGTAATGTTGGATGTGATCACTTATATCTGTTGCAAAGTAATAAAGTAGAAACGATGTCATCCTTATTATATTTTGGGTTATTAAGGTTAGTATAATATATTTTTAGTATAAACCTATGAAAAAAGATTTTAAATATGAATATGTAGCATGGTAAATATGATAATCCCTTAGTATTTCATAATTTTTAACATAACTAGAATTTATTTTATAGCCCAATATATTTGATGATTTTAACATGACATAGTGTGTTGCATTATTTAGTGATGGAACCTAAAGGAAGATTTAGAATCAATACATGTGGTCAATGTAGGTATTACTCCTTTTATAATCTAAGTTGTTTTAGTGTTGGATATGTGTATTTCGTGATCATATTAATGATATTATCCAAGGTAATATCTAATAACCTTGTAGATTTTCATGCAATGATGTTCAATGGAATGATACACCTATACTGGACCATTTGAAGTGATTGAACCCTCCAAAATTTGGTGGAACTACTAATCTAGTGTTATTTGAGAAATGGATCAAGTCTCGTGAAATGATATGTCTTACCTTAGGATGAATTAAATAAGAAAAGGTTATACGAGCAGTTTATTTTCATAAATGTAATGTTAATAAATATTTCTCATTATTCTGGAATACTAAGGAGGATAAAAAATAGAATATATAAAGTAGATATATTTTGAATTAATATTATTTTATAAATACTTCCCCCTTCAAAAAACGAACTAAAATACCTCATCTTAAAGGGAAATGATGAAGAATGTGTCAAAAATATAATCTATAAGTTTAAAAGGAATTCTAGATATGTTATAGATTATAAAATTATTCTTGAGATGATTATTGATCAATTCATTAAAGGACATAAGCCAAACCCACAAAGGTCACTAGTTTCTCAATATTTTTCATCTTATCATTAAATAGTATTATGTTCCATCAAAATAGATATGGATGTATCAATATCCTATATCTTTTTGAGAGATCTAGAAATAAATATATCAACATATATTTATAGATATGATCTAAATCATCATTAAGAATAGGGGAACAAAATTTTAACATATTCTGAAAATTGTGGGAAGAAATATCTTATAAAATGTGTTAATGACATGGAATTTTGTTACAAGTTTTGAGATAAGGGTTTTTTTAATAATTTATGTAAGGGATAGAAACAAACTCAAAGATTTTTAGTGATTAAATACTATTTAAAAGGGGAATTGTTCACAAATATTTTCCTAGAATCAAGGGAACATTGTATAGAACTTGCTAAAGGGGGATGTCAAGGCATATATGTTCACTGAATAGAATGTTTTAGTTACCAATGATTGGGTGGTAGGTACATTAATCATTGGACAATATTTACCCAATTCATAATTTTATTCTAGATCATCTCAGTATTTTATATTATATTTTTTTTGTAAATAGATTTGTTATTTCTCTAGAACTTTAATAAAGGGACTATAAGACAAAACACATGGTGAAAATATCAACCTATAAGGATATGATTATTATTTCTCATTATAACCAATTAACATGACTTATATGAATACATTAAAATTATACTTATGGTTGATTATGATATAATCCATGGAATTTGTTGGCATTAAAAATACGATTCAATAATTTTTTGTGAAGAGCATGAAGTTTTAATTCATGTTGAATATGTTTATT
The DNA here is from genome assembly GCA_963277665.1 of Viscum album. Classification (NCBI taxonomy): domain Eukaryota; kingdom Viridiplantae; phylum Streptophyta; class Magnoliopsida; order Santalales; family Viscaceae; genus Viscum; species Viscum album. The sequence continues at coordinate 846,626,950 of OY728164.1, read as the reverse complement.
TATTTATCATTATAGGGGAAACTTAATTTCCTAAATCATATCTACACTACATTTCAATATATATCTTTTTAATTAAATTCATGGACAATAAGAGAAGACACAAATTATTAATGGAAAAATAAAATTGTAAAGTAGTGTATGTTACCACTTTATATGAATAAATTGATATGTTTATTGAGAAATTACTTAGACATCTACTATAGCCTAATTTTTAGTCTTCTAGGGATTTAATATCTGATGAGATACATATTTCAATAAAAACCCTATAGAATTGACACTGTGGAACTATTGGAGTTAATGAAAAAATTAATGGAATTTTTTAGTATGGGGTTTATATGTCCTTGACGTTGATTTTAAGGAACACAATTATTATTATTAAGAAGAAATATGGATCTATGAGGTTGTACATTAATTGTAGGTAAATAAATTCTATTATAATATAGACTATGTATTCACTTCCTCAATTTTATGACTTATTTGAACAATTTAATTAATCACATTATTTTTAAAAAATGGATCATTATTTTGGGTATCAAAAATTCCTAGTAAATAAGTAAGATATTGAAAATACAACATTTTGAATGAGTTATAGACATTAATTGTTAGCTTTAGTTATATTTGGATTTTCTAATTACCCATATATCATTATGAATATAATTAATAGATTATTCCAGGAATATATTTATACTTTTCAAGGGTATTTAACTATAATATATTGTTGAATTCTAAAAGAAATAAGGACCATGATAACCAATTGTTGACCATTCTTGAAACTCATAGAAGAAATTTCTTGGATGAAAAATTTATCAAGAGTGAATTATAATATTATAAAGTGTATTTTTCAGAATATATTATAAACAAGGATAGAATCTATCCTGATTTTATGATGAAATGGGCTTTCTAATATGATCCTAAACCAATGAACATAATAGGGGTATATATTTTTATTTAGTTTCTGGGTTACCTACAGTGATTTTTTCAAAATATTTTCCTATTGGATGACCCGTTATCTAAGGTTACTCATAAATATTTTATGATTGAATGGAAATCGGAATACAAGATTTTTTTGAATAATTAATGAGATGATTAGTTAATGCTATGATTTCGACTGTACCATTAGAAAATTGTGGATTATTTATATATAGTGATACATCAGGGAATAAAGTTTATTATATCCTTATGAAGAATGGAAAAATAATTTTCTATGAATAAAGATTGCAAAATACTCATGAATAATATTATCTAGCCTATATTCTTGAATTTGAAATTGTAATCTATGCTCTGAAGATATGGAGTCAAAATTATGCTGGAGAAATATGTGAGATATAGATGGAACCAAAGAGCTTGAAATATATCATTTCACATAATGAACTCAATATAAGACAAAGATATTAGTTAATGTACTTATAGATTATGATTTCTAAATACACCACCTTTTAGTAAAGGCTTATAAGGTAGCAGATGCACCGTGTAGGATAGATCATTGAGTTATAACCAAAATGATGATTAACAAGTTTTTTATGTTAACAAAGTTAACGAATATAGTTCTAGTAATTATTAATGAAGGGGAATCATTATTAAATTTAAAAATTATTTCAAAGCCATATTTATTATAATAGATAAAAATTTATCTTCTAGATGGTTATTATATTCAATGGAAATTTAATATAGTAAATGATGTGAAATTATTAGATTTCTTATATAAATATTTATATTTTAAATTTGTAAAGTGGATATGTGTTTAATTGGTTCTTCAAATTAAAATGTGAATTATTATACAATTCTCAAAGCTCGAATATCTCTTTACACCATAGAAGTGGCAAAATGCGTATGGATTAGGAAGAATCTTTTATTAGGATAATATAATGAAGGAACTTTTTCACTATGTTCCATGATGATTTTCTTCAACAATTAAATGCCAACTGATAGAATCCTAGAGGATTCGTGAAACCTATACATTTTCTAAAATGTAATTTGGATGACATTACTATAGAATTTTACACAACATTAGAATATACTCATGTAATTAATAATGCATTATATTTTATTGTTGATCACCTTCTAATATCTACAAATTTTATTATTATAAGAGAAGATTTACGTCATGATTACATTGCATGAATCTATATTAATGAATTTTGTAGACTTTATAGAACACATTTTTAATTTTTTTGGTCTAGATTCATGATTTATATCAATATTCGGGAAAATTAATCAGTATGATTTTAATACCAAGCTTCATTTAAGCACAGATTATTATACTAAAACTAAAGGGAAGCCATAACAGAATATAAAAACATTATAATACAGGTATACATTAGTATAATAGGACAATCATGGTATGTGGTGTTAGTATTTATCTATTTTATAGTTTTTCATTAACTATAGCATGCATTCAAGTATTCAAATGTCACTCTATGAAGAATTATTTGAAAACAGATGTGGTAATCATACTTTTCTATTCTAAGTTGGTGAATAGGAATATTTTTTGCCTAAAAAATTCATGGTATACCACATAAAAGGACAATACTTCTCAAATAAATATTAAATGATCTATCAGTAGTAAAAATGATTATACTAATAAACGAGGAACATATTTGGAATATCAATTGGATATCATATTTTGGTAAATGTATCTCTATGGAAGGTTGTCATAATATTTAGTAAAAAATTAGAAATGATCCCCATGTGCATGAGTCATTTTCAATTAATTTAAATAATTGGATTTATCACTTGACATTTTGAAATTACACATATCCTCTCTTACATACAATCTATTTTCGATGTCTCGTTGTTAAGTAATCACATACTATTACAGATGTAACAACTATTCTTTTTGGAATAGGTAAAATTTCTGATTGTATTTAAATATTACCATTTCAAAGGTGTTAAAATCCTTAAGGTGAGTCTTATAATGTAATTATTATTTCATGACACTAATTTTTTTAAAGAATTTTTTTTATGAATGGGAGCTTTTATAGTATTTTTTTAAGTTTTAGTAGTATCAAGATCTAGAAACTAAAATCCAATAAAAAACTGGTAAGGCTGCTTGAATTTTCTGAAACTATGTGTCCTAACATGTGAAACAATATTGTTAATCCAATGTATCTAGAATATCACATTCTTTTCTCTGACTATATCAGATGGTTTAGAAGACTATAATGATCAAGCCTCAACATATATGTATATTACATTATTTTTAATAAATATTCATCACATTTCAAATGTACATGCCAAAGGACTAATATAATTTAGTGACATTGGGAATATGAAAAAACGCAACTAACTTGGTAAAAGATATTCAAGGTTGTCAAAAAATATTTTCCTATTTTGTAATTATACATAAAACCTTTCTTCATAAAATTGGGAAAGGAAACACCTAAAAATGGTGAGCATGAATACTTATTAAGGGTAAATTAAGGAAATAAATAAGCATAACATGAACATATGGGTATAAGAAAATGATCATAAAAATTTAAGATCAAACCCTGCATACAAAAGTTTGTAAACATTCAATATGACATAAATATTTGATCTTCATAATACAAGAATCATAAGATAATCATGAACATGAACCATTCGATCATATCATAGGAATAATACATAAAATATATGAAAAACACATAAACATGTAATTTATTTTTAAATAAGATATGTATCTATATCAAAAAATTATTAGGTAAATTCATCAAGACTACACGTACTGGGTGGTACACACCACCATCCCAAGCATCAATCCTTTCCTCGTAAGGGATCAAGTTTCCCCATCTTCACATAGTAGATTAGGTTTCACCATATTCCCATTGTGTAATGGGTCTCCCCATTTTTCATAGTGTATCATCCTCATCTATGTGATTTATATCATAATCTCATAATATATAAAAATATACACAATGCATTGGAGGTAGATATAGTTCTCACCCATTTGATAATTAAATCATACAAACATGTTCCAGAAATTCATAAACAATCATAAAATAACCCAAGAAATGAAATGGTTATTGTAAACATTTAATAATATCTTAACCACTATAAAATAATAGGTTACATAATAATTGCATCAAAAAATAAACCCTGAAAACATAAGGTTTCATAAATGAGTTTCACAAAAAATTCCCTCAAAACATAGACAATTCAATGAATTAAAATGAATATTCTTGTAGATGATATCCCTAGTATATCCTAAACTATATTTAAGGATATAATCATAAATGGAGAATAATTTTTAAATATCACATGGAATATAACTTTATAAAACATTTTCTAAATACTTTTCTTTGAAACCACTTTCATGCCATTTAAATGAATCATGGAAAACCATTTAAAAACATTTTATGATGGATGTAACCTTTTTACACAGAAAAAAATATTCTTTAATACAGAATTCATTTTAAAAACATTTTTCATTGAAAAAAATTTGAAACTATATAATTAATGTTTAAAAACCCACTGAAAATCTTTTTTCCTTTAAAATTTACAAATTATGATTTTAAAAATTTCAAAAAAATTTAAATAGAAATCATTTTGGAAAAAAATTTCTATAATAATTTATTTGAAAACTATAATGGATTTATGAAAAAATTAAGAAAACTGATTTTGTTGAAAAATTATAGAATAATATTGTAAAAATAAAGAAAATACATATGAATCTATTTTATGAAATTTTTTTCTTGAAAAATAGATTTAATGTATATTTTATATGTTTCGATAATAATTTAAAACACCTTTTGAACAAAAAAACATTTTTAAATCCTTTTTCAATGAAAACACTTTAAATCAAAGAATGTAAATATTAAAAAAAAATTTAAAAAAGTAAACGTGTAAAATTCCAAAGTTTGTTTTAAAAAAATTTGGTTGTGATGGTGGATAATTCCATACATGACATGAATTTCTTTTTCATCTTAAATGGTTTCAAAATGTGCCTTGGTTAGAAAACGAAAAGAAGATTACATTTTTAAAAAAGATTTTTTTAAAAGGTAAAACATTGTAAAAATTTATTTTATAAGTAATGGTATTATTCTATAACAGTTTTTAAAACAATTTTTGAAAACATGGTTTTGAGATAACACATATTTACGACGGACTAGATAAATAATATCATATTTTCATAAATAAATTTCATTTATTTTTCATATGTACCAAAGAGTATATAATTGTACTAATTAATGAAGATATCATGGATAATAAGAGGATAAGAATATTCATGATTTTTCTTGATATATGTATCATAATATTTCATTAATGGAATTATAATAATAAATAATCGTAATGAATGATAAGATTGTGTCAATAAACTATTACCACTACGGTAAATTTTGATCATAATCCCCAAGAAAGAATAATATTAGATGAATCTGAAAAATCATAAAAACATTCATATTCATGATATAAAAAGATAAATGGAATTATATAGACCTCATTGAAATATATAACTTCATAACATGGCATGCATCTCAAAAAAAGATCATTTAGACTAATTTAATTTACTGATTTGATAATATTTTATCCATTAACCCCTTGAAAGAGAGGCCATAAAATAGATATGTTAATAACCTAATATTTAATTATATGTATAATGAAATACATTTATGGTAATGATACACACAACAAAAGATAAATGAGTGGTGAATAAATCAGATGTCTCACATTAATATAAGTGAGACAAGAAAACACTTACATTATGTCTTGACTTTAATCATACACATTCAAACCTTCAGTATAATAAATAAAATTTTATTATAAAATTACCAAAGAAACAAATTATTATTCCTTATACCATATATAATTTTTTATGACTAATTTTAGTCTTCTACTATCAACTCCATGTTAATGTTAGTTTTGGGTAATGTCCACTTTGTTTTTCATATATGTTTTAGCATGTCATTCCTTAACATCTTACGTAGATACTTATATAATTAGGTCCATAATGAACTAATTAATATAAATATCATATATATTCATTATATATGTATTTATAAAAAAATATATATATAACTATTAAATGGAATAAATTGTTCATGGTGAAAGTAGGTCTTATGTACACATGAAAGTTGTTTCGGTTTTATTTTCGTATTGATAGAAAAAAAGTAAATGAAAATTATATACATACATAATACCATTAAATAATCATTATTATTTCATATATAACATAAATTTAATGAAATAATCAATTATACAATCAATTATATTTGTGAACAAATAACATCTTTTTAAGGAGGTGTTAGTCCATAAACCGAAAATGATGTAATAATATTTATTAAAGATAAAAATCATGAAGATATGTTTTTTAAAAATTACATAAGATTAAATAAATCATAAATATAATATATATAATATGAAAATATATTTCCCATCATAATTCCAAACCATGATATTTGGTATAAAGGAAAAATGAACAGCATTGTTTCATGAGGTAGTAATTTTCCGTACGTAAGAATGATAAGTTCCTCACCCATTAGATGAAAGTGTGTTTTAGTTTATATATAATAATTATAATAACAAAATAACATTATATTGGGGATAATTTTGTTTTTATATAAGAATGGAAGAATAGAAATTTATGTTGTGGAGATAGAAAATAAAATAATAGAGCTTGAGGAACAATATTACCTCTTCATTGGGTAACTCATTTTTGTTGGCCCCAACAGGATTCCTTGGTTAGATTTTTACCAAAGGGTTTCTTTAAGGATTAATAAATGTATTTTTCAGATTATTGTATCATTTTAATGGGATAGAACAGGATTTATATGTGTGTATAAGTGGGATGGTTTAATGCCTATTTATAGCGGATCAGTGGCCTTGTTGTATATTTTTTAAAATGGAATTTCACCCATGTTTTTTCCATTACTGACGTAACTAATAATGGTCTAAAATCAATTAAAGCAATTTTCAGTTTTAAATATTAACAAAAAATATATTTTGGGCAAGTTTCAAGGTTATTTTTGGCGTTTTGTTTAAGGTTTAGTTCTTTGTTAGATTAATATTTCTCTTAATCATTTTAATTAATTTTAATCACTTTCACAAATAGATTTCCTAAAAACTACATTTAAATTATTAGAAAATATAAATTGTTATTATTTAAAATATGGAGTCTATTTTTTCAAATTAATATAACATATGTACAGAAAAATAATTTAAAATTAATCTCACATACATTCCATGACATCGAGTATTTAAGAGAGAAAGTCATATAATTGAAATGATTTTAAATCCAAATTCATTGAAACATTTATTCCAATGAAATAAACTAGATTGATTTATATAAATATTATATAAATAATATTTTTAAAAAAACTCAAAAATAATTTATCTATATTAATAAATAAGATGGAAATACAATTTTTAATTTAAATTTATATTTTTTCTATTCATCAAAAAATAAAACATCTCAAAAAATAACAAAAATTCATCCAATGTGAATTTTGATATTATTATTTTAAAATTGAAATTTATTTTGGGAAAAAAAATAAATAGTTTCAAAATAATATTTAAAATTGGTTTAATATTAAAATGTGATAAAATTTCCTTCAACAAAATCATATTATTTTAATGATAATATTGTATTAATCCATGTATTAATTCAAAGAAACTTATTATATGACTATAAATAATATTTTTTGAATATATAAAATATAAATATATTAAAAAAATAATCAAATTTGGTTTGTTTAATTTATTTGGAAAAAATAATGTTTTTAAATAGAAAATAGTTTTCTTTGGAAAATAATTTCATTATTTTTAGATTGTTCATAAAATCACTTATACTAATTAATAACGAGTTGATTCATTTGACATACATTTTTAATTCATATTTTTACAATTTAATTAATCCTATTCATAACATAAATTCCAGTAGCTAGTTGGTAACTTTATTAATATTAAAAATTTTAGATAGTTCTTAAACCCCATCCATGAATTTAACAAAATATATCAATGTGTCTAAAAATACAATGTAATGCAATGAAAATATTAATATTCATGTTCCATAAGATAATATAATTGAAGTTTGTAGCATAATATTGACTTGGTGTTTCATATAACTCAAACCACACTTAGTTATTTCATATAAAAAATCTATATTATGTGTTTTTTGAAATAAAAAATATCAAAATATTAAATTAATTAAAATTATAATAATTAAAAAATATAATATTGTGTTACATTCTTCTGCCATTAACATGAATTTCATCCTTCACATTCATCTGGGTGATCAATGGTCTTTTACTATAAATTTCTATTCTTAAAAACCTACATCATAAAAATGAATACTAAAACATCCTTAAAAATGAAATTTTGGAAACATTATGGTAACCCAAAATATCACATAACTAGGTTTTCACATTGGATAACATAGGTTGGATGTGAAAACATTGATATGTCAGATAATTCTAACTATCATTTTTTGATGGAGAGTTGTAGAGGACATAGTAAGGATAATGGTATCAATCATAGAGCCATAAAATTAAAATGATCCAAGGGGGAATCTGAATCATTTTTAATGAAGGTACTACAATAAAACATTGTTTTTGAATATTTTTTTTAAAAAATAATTTGTTCTGAAGAAAATATATATAAACATTATTTCAAGAGAAAATTTTCCTTTTTGTATCTAAATCATCTTCCACTGCATATATCATTCTATGAAATGAAGGTGAATGTATAATTTGTAAATAATTAATAGATCATGACATCAATGAATATAATGAAAGGCCATTCCATATTTGTTTATCACAAAAAAAGCTCATCGAAATTTATCCAATATGAGAAAATCCTCATATGGTGAGATAATACATAAATCTCTAAAACCGTATCTTATGTTTAGTATATACCATTCAATAAACGGTTAACCAAATAATCCCTATATAAGAATAAATCACAAATAACGTGAAATCAAGTCAATAAATTACTAAAAATATTCTCAGCATTGATCCCCCATGTAAAATATATTATCTCAAATACTTCACATACCAAACATGTTAATACATTAATCTTGTATTTTCTTAAAACATGGAAATGATATGAATTACAAAAAATCCTTATCTAAAACATTCATTTTTCATTATTTAATTTATATTATACATATCCATAAAACCAAAAAAATTTAAATTTCATTAATGATATAATAAACCACTTTTAAGTAGGTCCTTAATGAGTTCAAAGGTAATAAATACCATCATATTTATTTATTCATGTCCAACATATATTTATCGATAAAAAAATATCATAAAATAAGGATCATATTAAAGTTTTTTCTTTCCATTAATCATTATTTTTCTATGAACATCACCATTCCATTAATTCAATTTTCTAGTCATTCAAAAAAAATTCAATTTTTTTATTTAAGTCCTTAGAGAAAGAACATAAAAATACAGTCCTTATATATTGAAAAATTCATAGTTCATGAATCAAAATACATAAAAAATTAAATTCTTCTACTTCATTCTTAATCCATTAACAAGTATGCATCATCCTATTACTTAATACCTTATCCATTCACATTTCATTAGTTGTATCATCATCATCAGTAATATTACCACTGCTAGAACCACATTTATGATTCTCTTCCTGAGCTTTCCATTTGAGAATTGATTTTCATAATGAACATTAATTCCACACAAGAATATATATTTCTTTGAGGCAAATATTCTCATTTAATACATTAACCTAACCCTTCATCTTATAATTTTAGTTACATGACTTTTGTTCTTACTTTCCACAGTCAAAACATCTTCTTTTTCTTCTAAGACATTTACTTATGAGATTATTTACACATTCCTGAAATAAAGGAAACATTATCCACTTTCCTCCATGTTCTGCATTAATCCATAACTTAGTGAAATCCGTCCATATCATATTTCGTGGGTCTAGAAGATGATTTATGTAGTCATTGTTAATCATGAATCAGGAAAACTGATTAGGCATGATCCAAAAATCCTTCACTCTAGTGATTATCCCATTACACAAATCATCATAATATTTTCCTTCACATTTAATGTGAATCTAATTCCTTATACATCCTTTCAATGACTAAATCAATAAATAATAGTTTTGACATCACTTATCATAGTAGAAAATAGCATAATCATGAAAAAACTACTTATAGGATGTCCAAATCCTTCAATCCACTTCTATAAATATGAAACCATAGGTTTATCATATGTAATGAAATGTAACTCTAATTTTAAATCCTCCAGGATGATTCATACAATGTTTTTTAATTCCCAAATCACATCCCCCAAGTGTTTCAAACTAGTTGTGGAGTAAGGTTCATGGTCCTGCACTATTTCACAATTTACTATAGCTTAATATGGTGTTTTAGTGCTGTTACGCCTCTATACATATGTTCCAGATCCACATACACTTGAATTATTTGAACAAGGATTTATTTTTATGGAACCAATCACTATGTCTCTTACCAAAAATCCAAGACAATTTCTTAAACCTTAGCTCATTCTTAGACTCATCTTTATATACATTCCTATACAAATACTTCAAAATATCCCTAGGGAAATAAAAAAAGTTATATCATCACAGTTTCCAATGTTGGACGAAAACATTCATTTGATGCCAAATATAGTGACACTAGATTAACATACATAGATGTTTCATAATTTTTATGAATATTCAGAATATTACTAAAGATCGTCCAATATGACCATAATAATATTGAACATTTTCAATCTGGACAAAAAATTATTCAAAAATTGTGAAATATCTTTGATGTTTCCCAGAAATGTCTTCCCTATTAGCAATTCTACTTAAAACCACTCTTCATAACCTTGGGAAAGGAAAATTAACATATGGGTGAGATTATATGTTTATAATGGATATATAGGTAAAATATGTATGAATAAAATCACCATAAGGTATATTAAAATGATAATAACATTTCAAGATCATAAACTACATATCAATGACTAAAAATATGATACATGGAAAAAATATATGCATATCATAATAAATGAATCTGGAGATAATCAAGAACACGAACTATATAAGAATATCAAATCCATATGACATATAATTTTTGGAAAACATATAAACATGTAGTGTTTTTTCCTATAAGTCAACTATTATTTCCGATAACATAGCATGATAATTCATGGGGAATACACTAAATAGGAGAAAAAAACCATCCATATTTTCAGTTCTTTCCTTGTAAGGGATCAGGTTTCCCAATCATCAAATAATGAATCAGGTTTTCCCATCTTCCCATAATGGATTAGTTTTTCCTGTATTCTATTGTCAATCAATCTGATCGATTTGATTCCCATCATTATCTCAAAATATAATGATATTAAACAAAACATTTGTAGTTATATATTGATCCCACCCATCTAATTATGAAATTATATATACATGTAGCATAGATTCATAAACAATCGTATTTTAACCCATGTAAATAAATGGGTGACATAAAAATTTAATCAGGTCTTAAACATTGTAAAAATAATGGTTTCATAATAATTTTATCAAAGGAAGGCCTGTGAAGAGAAGCATGATTAATAAGCACATTACCTCAGAAAGGGAAATAAGTATCAAAATATTAATTCATTCCAAACATAAATCATTTAGATGTGTAATATGAATGGTTTCATTAGATCATGTCTCTTTTATATCCAAAAATAACCAATGATTTCAACCTATATGGAGATGTATTTTGAAAAATCACTAGAAATAACATTTAAAATCATTTTTAAATCCATTTCATTGAAACCACATTGAAAACATATGATGGAATAAAAAAAATAAATATCAAAGTATTTCTTGTGGGAAATATGTTTCCACTTAAAATAATATTACATTGAAACATAATGTATTTTTAGAAAAAAAATTATTTAGAAATATCATGGAAACATGTAATGGAAGCATTAAAACATATTGACTGGAAGTTACTTTTTTATTTCACTTTATTAGAGGAAAATAAAAAAAGAGCATCCCTTCAAAGAGGGAAAAAGTAATGAAATCCAAGGGTATCCCCTTGCACCATGGTAAAACACTCATGGGGAAGAGAGTTCATACTATCATAGATATTAAGTGAATCGTCTTTTCAGATGAAGTAAGAAAGAGAATGTGCCTCAATGTTATATTCCCTCTAACTATGATCAATAATCCTTCCATGATTGGTCTCTGCCTTGTACCTCCGGATGAGATATATCAATTCCCAAGGTATCTTGTGGCTTCCCTGTAACATCATAACCAAAACCTTAGAATCTGAATCATCCTCTGTCACCTGCAACCCTCTCCACCTCCAAACCACCAAACTAGAGAGAAGAGCTTGAACCTCCACCCCCAAAGAGTTCCATGAACCATAAAAAGCACTAAAAGAAAGAATAACAGATCCCCAACAGTCCCAAAGAAGGCCAATACCCCTCATAACTCCCCCTGTAATGGAGCAATCAATTTTCAGCTTCAAACCCTGGCTCGGAGGGTGCCACCTCTCCCAACATCCTCTCCCTCTATGTTGAATGCAGGGGCGGTTAATCAGATTTCAAATTGTCACTGATGAGAGCCTGCCATTGACAAGCGAATCCAGTTCCACAATGAGAGATTTAAGCCAAAACTAAATAGACACCAAATACCTTATGGATCCATGCCTGACCTGATTCCTCGCCTCCCATATTACCCAACAAATAGAATCCCAAATTATAGTCCTTACAGTTCGTTCCAATGATCTGTTTTCAGTAACTGATAGCCAGACTGATATAAAATACTTGGTGAACCGGGACTCACCATCAGGAAATGGGGGGTGAGTGAAAAGAGACCAAATATAATAATCCCATTGACCAATAGAAAAAAGGTGGGTCGTCGGGTGCTCATAGCAGTATCATCTTGAAACCATGCAAAACCCTTTTTAAAACACATTATTAATATAAAATATTTTCTAGTCCCATTTTCATTTAAAATAGCTTTGAAATCTTATAATAGAAAATAAAAAATATCATGAAAACTTTTTTCAATGAGAAATTAAAATAGGATCTTGCGTGAATTTAAAAATAATGTTTTATCATAATGAACTTATTATAAAAAAATAATTTTAAAATAATTTTAAAAAACTATAATGGGTGCTTTAAAAATCAGTTAACAATCTTCTTTAACATAGAAAATTTAAAAAAATACTATTTTAAAATAATATTATAAATAATAAATTTCCATATATTGTAAAAAAATAATTAAATAAGTAATAAGTGAAACATTTAGAGGAATGTTAAATGAATAGTGATCGTGATATTGGATAAATCCATACATTTAAAACTTTCATTTAACACTGCAAAATGTTTATAAAAGCTCCTCGATTAAAAAATTATGAGTGGATTAATTTGAAAAAAATAGTTAAAAAGTTTAATAATGAGTAAAAATTTATTTTATAGGTCATATGAAAAAAATATAACATTTTTCAAATCATTCATTGAATAAAATGTTTTTAAGTGCCCAGATTTATGACCATAATGAAGAAATAAGTTCATGTTTTTGTAAAAACGTGTTTCTTAATTATCTTAGAAAATAAAGAGTATAAAATTTTACCAATACATGAAGATATATTTGGAAATCACATGATAAAAAATAAATTATTTTTCTTGAGAGATTGATTATATTATTTCATCAATGCAAGCATAATCATAAACAATCCTGATAAATGATGAGATTATAGCAAAAAACGGTGTCCACATTTGTAACATTGAATCATAATACCCATGAAAGAATGAAATTAGATGAATAATAATAAATAAGTAAACTAATTATATTCATGATATTAAATTTTAATAGGTAGTATATACAACTCATATAAAAATATATATGTGTAATGTGGAATGTATCTTAATGAAGGAAAATTGAGAAAAAAGTACCTTACAATTTTTGTAACATTGGAGCCATAAACCTCATAAAAGAGAAATAATAAAATTCATATGTAACTAAGAATAATATTAATTATAAGGATAATATATTAAATTCATTTTCATTATATACATGACTCAAAATAAATATGTGGTGAATAAGGCATAATCCTCACAGAAATAAAAGTGAGATGAGAAAACTCTTACATTAAATCTACACATTATCCACTCACATTTAAACTTCCTGTTTAATAAATATAAGTTTTCTTAATCAATTATAATACCATATTATTATATCTATTGCCTTATATGATTTTTTATATAATTATATAACTTTTTAATTAACTACTACATGTTGATGTTACGTTTTGGATAATATCTCATTTTTTTCTCATATATGTTTTGGCTTGTTAATATTGATCCTCTTTTATAGATCATGATTTAATTATTTAAATAATTTAAAAAATTATATAAATATCATATATATTCATTATATTTTTATTTATAATAATAAATAAAATATATAAATAATAAATGGAATACATTATTCATAGATTCTGTAAGTTGTACGTATGGATGAACACAGTTTTTGTTTTATTATCATATTAATTGAATGTATTTAAAACATATATTTTAATATAAATATATATTTATAATATAATTAAATAATCATTATTATGTCATATATATAAGATATATTTTTACAATTCCCATCCTTAATATATTTTACATAAAGTGTGAATGGATCACATCGCTTCGAGGAGGCGGTAGTTCTGATGTCTATACAAAAAGTTGAATTATTTACACAAAATTTAAATAAAGAACGTAAAAGTTTTAAAATACTTAAATAAGATAAAAAAATTCATATATATCATGTATAAAAATATTTTACATCATAACACTAAACCATTAATGTTTTTAAAAGAAAATGTTCAACATCGTTTCATGAGTCGGTAGTTCACAGTACAAAAGAACGGTATGTTCATTGATAATTAGAATGCATTTTTTGTAATTGTAAGTATAAATTGTGGTATAAAAAAATATTCAGGATGATAATAATAATATCTTATCATATAATAAGGAAAATTGAGGAAATTTATAATGAAAATAATGGAAATGGGCTTGACGAATGTTGATACCTCTTCTTTGGGAAACTCATTTTAGTTTGACCAAAGGTATTACATGGTGGGATTTTTTCTAAAATTGGGGATTAAATGTGTAATTTAGGTATTTTTTGAGCTTATTTAGTCAGATTATGTGATATCCAAATGGATTTATAGGGGTTTATAATTGGGAGGGTTAGTTCATTTTAATAGAGGATGATGAGGGGCATTATTGTAAATTTCTGAAAATGGGATTCCACTATCCTTTTGCCCATTCAATGTGTCTCCAATAATTTTAAAAACCATATAAAATGTATTATATGTTCTATATAATAATGTAAAATGTATTTATGACAAGTTTATATGTCCTTTTGGGCCTTCTGTTTATGGTTTAGTGCTTTAATTTGTTAATTTTTCTCTTAATCGATAAAAATAATTTTTAAACACTTTCACTAATATTGTTTTTCAAAAAAAATTACCATGTAATAAATTATAAATAATTTTTATTAAAAATTTCAAATACATTTTTCCAAATTGACATCAAATAATTTTCATAATTTCATTTTAAATGAATCTTATAGATGTTCCATGAGAGCGGGTTTTTATGAGAAAGGGTCCAAAAAATTGAAATGTTTTTACATACAATTTAAATGTGAAATTAGATTGTAAGTCAAAAATTTCATTAATTTATATAAAATTAATATAATTAATCATTTATAAAAAGTAATTTATTATTGAACTAAATAAATAAATTAGATGAAGGATGATTTTTTAAATAAAAGTCCGAGTTTTTTATTATTCACAGAAAAATAAATCATCTTAGTAAAATTCCAAAAAATCATCTAAAGTATTTTTGATATTATAAATCAAAAAAAAATGTTTTCTTATTAATAAAATATATATAAGATTCAAAAAAACCTTTTTTATACTATTTTCCACTAAAAGGTGGTAGAATTACAATTTCAGAAAATATATCAGTTTTTCATTAAATTGGATTTATTTTTATCATATATCTACCTAATATATTGGATAAGTAATCAAAATATTTATTTAAAATATAACAGATAAATTTTATTAAAAACATTTGTACAAATTTTTTTGTATAATTTATTGAAATAAATTTGGTTTAGTATATTGAAAATAGCTTTCTTAGAAAAGTAATTTCATTATTTCTTAATAGTTATCAGGTAAACTTATACTAATATAAATAAAAAAGATTACATTTAAATAAATTTATAACTAATATTTAATAATTTATTTAATATTATTTGAAACATTCATTATAATTTTCTTTTGGTAAATATAATAATATTTTAATAGTAAAATTAATAGTATCATTGTGTTCGATAAAACCCGACTATGGGTGTAACAAAATCTATTGAAGGGACTAATAATTGGGTGTAACACAAGAGAAACATAGTGTTGTGAGTACCCCTGGATAATATAAGTGTTTCATGTAGCATAATATTTATGTTTAGGTGCATAAAATGAAAACCACACATAGTGATTTTGTATAAAAAATCTATATTTAGTGTTGTGTGAAATGTACAATATCACAATATTAAATTAATTTGAAAAAATAAAATATCACGGTGCTACAGTGGTCATGAAGTTTCTTCATGTTTCCTTTCATATGGGATGTGCATATTTTTCATTTGGTTTCCCATATGCTTCTCTTAAACTGTTCAATCCACCTTTTTTGGAAGTGTCTCAAGTATGGTTAGCGAACATTTTGGCATATCGTGTGGTAAAACCATATGCCTCAATTAAAGGGGTGAAATCCACATTTTCCCCCAAACATTATATTAATTTTTCTTCACTTCTATACCACTCGTTTAACACCTCTATACCTCTCATGGATTTGTTCATCCTATACCTATAGGCATGTAATCATTTCCTTAATCAGGTGTTGGAATCAAGTGGCATCATTCTCATTGGATAACCCCTTAGTAAGATCATGAATCTTATTTATCATTTCATTAATTATCCTTTTATCATTAATTCAATCAATGTTGGACATATTTCACCATACTTTTCAGGTTTTTTAAGTTTCTTCCATTTCTATTAAACCAGACAATATAAACCCTCTAATTTGTATGACTGGTCTATCCGTGGTATAAGGAAGGTGATCTATATATTTCTTCCACAACGTTTTACCATTAATATAATATTCCATTTTTTTAACCTTGGTATTTCACTGATATTAATTTTAAATATAAAATTTAACTAATAAAACACTATACTTGAAAAGAATATCAATCTTAATTTAAAATCATACCATTGAGGTTCTTCGCCTCATCTTGAATCATTCTTGTGTGGTGATTTACTTTTATGTAATGACATTTTTCTCATCTAAGTAATATAATCACCCTTAATGGTAATTATTTTGAACGGTTATAATTAAAATGTATTTCCTCAATCTTTATCCACAAAATGTGTATGGAATTAAATCATATTTAATATAAATTTAAATTTTATTAAATTAGAGGACATTACAACCATACACCACATTCTAATAAAACCACATTTTGTTGTGTGATTTCTTATATAATCAAAAGAGTTAGTTAAATAGTGATGGTTTAAATGATGAATGGCATAATTATATATATGGACTAAATCTATTACAATTTGTATGATAAATGGTATGTGTAACATCCCTAGATTTTATGAGATAAATTATTTTTAATTTCATTGATTTCTTTTATTATACACTACAACAAGATTAACTTGTACTATACGCAACACTGTATTAGCTTTCAGTATATGAAACACTATTCTTGGCTCGTGTTACACATATTTTCAAGTTCATTTTGTGGAAATTATTTTACACAACATTAAGTGTAGATTTTGTTTAATTTATAAATGAAATAAGTTTTGATTATGTTATATGCAACACCAAGCAGAGATGTCACTACACACAGCCCTAACTTGGCTTGCATTACACGCAATCAGGACCTTCTTTGATAGCGTGTGTAGTATACAATACCACGTTTCACTAAACGAGATATTATTATAATATTATTATGAACTAGTAGTTTTGAATAGTAATACCCAATTTTTAAAATTTTATAAATTTTATCCTTGAAAATGGACTTCATTTTCAGATTTTGAATTTCGAAATTAGCCTAGGGTTATTTTTTGGTATTTTTCTGAAAACATTCATTTTTTGATGAATATTGAAAACACTAGGTTACTATTCAAAAACTGACTTTTTATTTAAATAATAATTTATTTTATTTAAATTTAATTTAGGTCAAAATTGATACATAATACCTATATAAGATCAATGTAATTCATTTGAGGCATTTTATAAAATTTTAGATATATAAAAATTTTATTGAAATTTTCACCGTCTTTTTCTCACCTCTTACGATAATTTGGAAATCTACATAAAACATAATTTTATCACTTTTGTGAGTGGAATTTCGAGAATACGAGAGAGAAAGTTAAAATAAAGGAGTAAAATGTGTTTCAATAAGATAAAAATAATTTTTGGTTAACAGTAACTGTTTACTTCTATTTACAATAGTTAAAAGTAAATAGGTTTATTAACTATAAAAATGATATTATTATTACCCTAACACATGTCGTAATTCTATTGGAAAAGTGTAATTCAACCAAAAACAACCTTAAGAATAAAATATTACCCTTTAGGTCCACCTGGATTAGATTAGGACAGTTATTATTATTTTATTTAAAGAAGAGTTAAAAAAGTTAAAATCCATGTTTAATAACTAAAACATTTTTAATTTAGGGTTATACATATGATAAATTCTAAGATAAATATTCATAAGAAATATACACCTATTTCCTATATAATTGTATTTTATTTATAATTTTTAGAGATTAAATAATTTAATTTATTAATGACACAATGATAATGCAGTAATTACATTATTAATGAAATATTAACATAATTGATGTTATAAATACCCAAATTAATTGAATTTGAGAGATTTTATGAATTAAAATAATTTAATAGGTTATTAGTACATGTTATTATTGATTCAAATAACTTGTTTCGAACTAATCATGTTGTTATGATTTTAAAAAAGATCAATTACCTAATAGTGTCAAAATTGACATAAAATAGTTTTTAAAACAAATATTATATTATAAATTGTTATTATATTCATGAAAATATAAAGTTCAGCAAAATTACATAGATAAGGTTATATATATTAATAATGAACCACTTGGGTTTCTTTTGGCTTGATATAGTAATTTTATTAACCATATAGTGCATGAAAAGAAGAAGACACGGTAAAAGTTAAGTTATTTAACACAGAGTTAAATCTAAATGATAAGGTAAAAATACTAACCTTAACATGTCTAAACCCTATTGTATGAGATTATTTCGACCCATACCTTCTCTATATTCTAAATAAATTAAATTGGAGATATTATAAAACAAATATGAATTTATTATAAAATAATATTTTATGTTTTTCCAAAGGTTCCCCTCTCCTCCCTTATAAAAAGGGCTCCCATTCCCTCTTCGCTTCACACCCTTTTGAGCCTTGAAGCTAAGAAAACCCCTAACCATTTCCCATATCATCTTCTATAGAAACATTATTGAGTTTCTCATCCCCTCAAAAGACCATCCTATGTGCCTTAAGAGGAGGTTAAGAAGAGGTGCGTCAAAGAATAGGTAAAATCCTTTAACAATTATTTCAAATTTATTTTTTATTCTACATATTCTTATTTATTTATTTAATAATAAATTAATAACATAAATATCACTCACATACTTATATGTTATTATAAATATGAAACAACCCAATTTCATCTTTTATCCATCCTACAGAAAATGAAATCATCTCGCGTTCGTATGGAATATCGTCTCCATGCCGTGGTGTAATATTTTTTCCGCCACTACCTTACAAGGATGGGTATAATGGTGTAAATAAATAACTATATATGATTATTTTAAAGTTATATAGATTCTTAAATATTATACATACACTTCAATACAATCCACGGTCATAGGAATGATATCATCGCTCAAGCGTACGTATGGACTATTGTCTCCACGAACACGATGAGATTCATTTTCCCTGATAAACCATTCATGTATGATTATAAATTATATATAAAAAATAATAATGAAATATATTACATAATAATGATACCAAATTAATGTACATATATGTTTCATTTAATTAATTCCATTTAAAATCAACAAGGAAAGGAAAACAACATTCATGCGTATGCACGGCCTACTGTCTCCATGAATGGTGTATTTCATTCCATTTATCGATCTATCATATATATTTATATAATGAATATATATTATATATAAATCAGGTTTTATATTATGTAATTAATTAAATCAGGATATATGTAATAATATCAAGAAAAACATGTTGAAACATGTACGATAAATGAAACGATTTTTCCCAAAAGGTTGCTTTAACATGGAATTAACAAAAGAAAGTGTACTATAAAGTCATAAGTGAACAATATATGATATAATAAAAATGAATATGATTCTGTAATAAGTCAATGAAATTATTTAAATCATTATACATGAGTTCTGGATATGTGATAAGCATATCAGACCTAAGGTAAGGGATAATTATTCCAATCTCATTCTTATCCTAGATTGTTTATTCGTAAGTATTTATTGGGGTGATGTTTATTATCCATGTCCATATTTTCTCAAAATGTTTTCATAAAATGTTTAATTTTATTCCATTTATGTTTAAAGTCATTTTTAAACTTTTTTTACTTTTACCACATTGTATGGAAGGAATCTTTCTTTTGTTTACCATATGAGGTACTTTTTGACTTTTCTAACAATGTACGAGAAGAATGTTTTTTAAATTATACGGAATGAATGGATTTTTATGGATTCATAACAACATTTTTTCATGAATCTTACTCTACAATATTTTATGAATATTTTCAAAAAAATATTTTTCTTCTAAATTTTCATGTCATTTTGTGAAAAGAACATGATTTTGAATAAGAAGGGATATTTTCCTCAAGAATTCATTTCAAGTGTTTTCTCAAAACTATTTTCCTTCTATGATGACTTTATTTCATATGTGTCTGTTTCAAGTATATTGTATCCATGATTTGCATGGTTTCACTTTTCATATGATGAAATGATATCCATTTGTTTTATATGAATTATGTGATGATGGGATGATGTTTATGAAACCCATTTTATTATTTCAGTTATGATGAATGAATTATGTTTATTTTGTGGCACAGGTAAGAATGATTTCATTATGAGAAGGGTGGGACCTATATCTCCCTCCATTGAATTGGGTAATGATTTTTATCTCATGAGATAGACATGGCTGGAATGGTAAGTTAATTCAGTTCAGTGTTACAGGACAGAAACGATAAGTGAACTCGATTTAGAAAGGGACATTGTCCACTAAGATGGTCTTGGCAGCAATGCCTTGGCTACTATGGAAATCATATCAAGTGCATAATGGTTTTCCACAATTACAATTTTTCTTCCCAAGCTATTTTATCAGTATTGATGTTCCATTATGATATATGCCTTATGTACTTCCAAGATTTATTTCTTTGCTCAGGATTTTGATGATTAGATTTTATGTTCATGTTTTTGAATTCAAATTTTTATGGATTGTTTTATGTTCTCTATGTTTACCCTTATTGAGAATTTGAGCTCACCCTTTTATGATTTATTTTCCCTAAGATATAAGGAATGTTTTTAGGTAAGAAAACCAAAATGGGAGATCGTTATGGGAGATGTTGAAGATCTTTCACCATGATTAGAAGATTACGTTCCGAGTTTCCAAAGACACAAAACTAATAAGGTCTTTGGGCATCTGTTTTTTTCTTGTATTAAGTATTCTGCAAAATTAATGTAATGTCTATGTATGTCAGGTTCGGGGTCTGTTAAAAATGGTATCAAAGCGAAGGTTTAGTTAACATTTGGAAACTAGGATGAAAAAACATTATTTAAATCCCTATGAACATTTCTAAGGTATGTCTAGGGATGTCTTTAAGGATAAGTACACGTATAGGTTATAGTCCTAGAATTACGGTAACGATCTTAGAGTTAAACCTATGATGTTAGATATTGAAGGTACTCCCCCTTCATTATATTGTTTTCCTAGTATTATTTTTTCCTCTCACACTATTCTTTTTGGGTTTTAGGAGATGTCTAGAAATGGGAAGATTCATGGTAATGAAGGATATGATAGAAAATAGAAAGATATTCTTCATGAGACGCCAAATGAAACGGGATATGGAAGTCCAGACATCGTTATTATTCCTAATTATACAGCTCATAACATGATCAATAATTTCAACGTTGGTATGTTTCTTGACTCGGCTAATAAAAGAATGTTGGAGTTTCATGGTGATCATAGAGGAAAGAATGTTCAATTCCCCTCATGTAAATCATGTGGGAAGAGGCATTAGGAAGAATGATTCAAAGGAACTGGAAGATGCGTTGGGTGTGGAAAAGAAGGACACAAATCCAGTAAGTACAAAGGAAAAGGATTAGTTAACACCATGGAGAAGGATAATGGTATTTCTACGACATCAACAATTATTAGATATTTTAAATGTGGAATGAGTAGGAATTATGTAAACCAATGCCCTAAGGGAAAATCTCATGAAGAGAATCATCATGGTCATATTGGTAGTATTTGTGTGGATGATTATGAGGAGACTATAAATGATATAAGAGATGAAAGATGTGCTGATGCTTGTCCAATTGTTTAAGAAGGTAGTGGAATGATTGTATGTTTATCAAGAGTTATGTTGTATAGGGAATTTAATTGTACTATGGAATAATGAAACATATAAGGATTGTTAAACTATTATTTTTCGTAATGTATTTAAAAGTATATGTTAAATGACACTGGTAGCCATGAAAGGTTATTTAGATATTTTTTAAAAGAAGATGATAGAATCATAATAAAGGGATAAAGAGAAAATGAAATGAGCTCATGGCTGATATCATGGTTTGAGTATATAGAAATTATGTTATTTTGGTATGTGGAAAGAGTAATCATTTGGCAGCATTTATGTTTTCACAAAAGTTTAATGGGTATTCATTTTTCAAGAGAATACATTATTAAGGTATTCACATATTTTGAATGTGACCAACAAGATATATTATATGATATATGGGGGATAAATGATGGTATACACATGCTTGTTTTATGAAATTTCTAGAAATCGTTTTCTTTATACTATAAGATTGGACATAATTATTTTAGAAAAGCCTAATGATTGTAATGGATAATATTGGACATAATTTAGTATTGTTTAAAGATTGAACTTTTTTTTGATATTATTGATGTGATGTTATAATAATGTAGTTTTAAAAAAAGGAGAACCTGCAGGATGGGCGACAACCTGTCGTGTCGGACAAGGCTGTGGGAATCGATCTTACAACTGATGTGTGATAGGCCTTTATCGCCTACCAATGGCCTACATGAATTCCCTGGTTAGTAGGAATGATTTTTATTTTATTAAGCGTTATAATAAATTATGTATAAGTCTATTGTTGGAATCATATACGATTAATCTCACCATAGATGGACTTATGTATATTTAATAACTTATGCTAACCTTCTTGTGATAGAAACTGATGGGATGACATGTCATTCTATCTCGTGATATGTTAACACTTATTGAATAAAAATTCAGCCTCATTTCTATAAATAGAGATGATGTAGAAATTGTTCATGGAATTACCAACGATAATATTACACTGACATCAAGTAAGTATTTCTCCTTATGTAAAATTTCATCAATGTTATGGAAATGATCTTGAAAAACAAAAATGTTGATCTATTACTCTCATATTTGATGAATCAGATGGTACCTTAGATCATCACAAATTTACGGCTTTGAAATTTTTGGCTTTTTAATAGCCATGTTCGCTACCACTCTCCATCAGAACATGACAGTTATATTTCTCTTCAATATCCATATTTTCTCCTATAAACTCCTATGTGGGAACCCAAGTGATGAGTTTTGTTGGATATCTGTTTTGTTTCTAACCTTCCTTTTTTATAATGATGATTTAATATTCATTTTTACGATGTGGGTTTCTATCAATGAAACATTCAAGTAGTAAACAATTTATAACCCCGACGAATTTCGAAGGCGAAATTCATTTTATGGGGAGTAGAATGTAACACCCTGAGATTTTATGAGATATATTATTTTTAATTTCTTTGATGACTTCTATTATACACTACACCAAGATTAACTTGTACTATACCTGACACCATATTAGCTTGCAGTATATGCAACACAATTCTTGGCTCATGTTACACACAATTTCATGTTCTTTTTGTTGAAATTATTTTACGCAACATTAAGTATAGATTTTGTTTAATGTATAAAACAAATAAGTTTTTATTATTTTATACGCAACACCAAACGTAGATTTAAATACACAAAGCCCTGACTTGGCTTGCATTACATGCAATAACGTCCTTCTTCGATAGCATGTGTAGTACGCAATATCACGTTTCACTAAACGAGATATTATTATAATATTTTTATGAACTAGCTGTTATGAATAGTAATACACACATTTTAAAATTTAATAAATTTTAACATTCAAAAGGGACTTCAATTTCGGATTCGTAATATCGAAATTATCCTAGGGTAAATTTTTTGTAATTTTCTAAAAACATTCAATTTTTGATGAATAGTGAAAAAACATGGTTACTATTTAAAAACCAACTTTTTATTTAAATAATTATTTATTTAATTTAAATTTATTTTAGGTCAAAATTAATACATAATACCTATATAATTTCAATGTAATTCATTTTAGTCATTTTATAATTATTTTAGATATATAAAAATTTTATTGAACTTTTCACTATCTTTTACCAACCTCCTAAGATGATTTGAAAAACTACATAAAACAATATTTTACCTCATTGTTGAGTGAAATTTTGAAAATTCTAGATACATAGTTAATATAAACGAGTAAAATGTGGTTCAATAAGATAAAAATAATTTTTGGTGAATAGTATCTTTTTACTTTTATTTACCATGGTTAAAAGTAATTACGTTAATTATAGGTAAAAATGATATTATTATTACCCTAAAACATGAACTATTTCTATTGGAAAAGCTTAATTCAACTAAAAACAACCATAGTAATTAAATATTACCCTTCAGGTCCACTTGTATTAGATTAGGACACTTATTATTATTTTATTTAAAGAAGAGTTCACATAGTAAAAATCTATGTTTAATAACTAAGACAATTTCAATATAGGGTTATGCATAATAAATATTCTACTATAAATATTAATTAGAAAGATAAAATAATTTCCTACATAATGGTATTTTATTGATAATTTTTATACATTATATAATTAAATTTATTTATGACACAATGATGATACAATAATTACCATATTATTGAAATATTAAAATAAATGATGTTATAAATACCCAAAATAATGGAATTTGAGACTTTTTATGAATTAAACTAATTTTCAAGGTTAATATGACTTATTAGTATTTATTCAGTTCACTTTTTTATAACTAATCATGTTGTTATGAGTTTTAGAAAAATTAATTACCTAATAGTGTCAAAATTGACATAAAATTATTTTTTTAACAAATATAATATTATTAATTGTTATTATATTTTTTAAAATATATGGTTCTGAAAAATAACATATATAAACTTATATATATTAATATTTAACATAGTGGGTGTTGTTTTGGCTTGTTATTGTACTTTTATTAACCATATAGTGTTAGAAAACAAGAAACCATGGTAAAAGTTAAATTATTTAACTTAGGGTTAAATCTAAATTATAAGGTTAAAATAGTAACCTAAACATGTCTAAAACATATTGGATCAGTGTATTTGGACCCATAACTATTTCATATTTTAAATAAATATATTTTTAGATATTATTAAATGAATATGACTTTATTATAAAATAATATTTTATGTTTTTCCAAATGTGCCCCTCTCCTCCCTTATAAATAGGGCACTCATTCCCTAATTTCTTCACACCATTTTCAGCCTTGAATCTTGGCCAAACCATGCCAATTTCCCTAATAATATTCCCTAGAAACACAATAGAGTCCTTGGTCTCCTCAAAAGTCCAATCCTAGTGCCTTAAGAGGAGGTTAAGAAGAGGTGTGTCAAAGAAGAGGTAATATCCTTTACTGATTCCTTCCAATTTATTTCATCTTCTACTTCTTCTTAATTATTTGTTTCATCAGTAATTAATAACATAAGTATCACTAATATACAGATATGTTATTATAAATACGAAACAACTCAATTTCATCTTCTATCCATCATATGGAAAACGAAATTACCACGCGTGCGTACGTACAATATACCTTCTCCACGCCATGGTGTAATCTGTTTTCTGCCGCCACCTTACTTGGATGGGTATAATGGTGTAAATAAATAACTATATGTGATTATTTTAAAGTTATATTTATTATGATATATTATACATACACATAAATACAATTTCACGATCATGGGAATGATATCATCGCTCGTGTGTACGTACGGACTACCATCTCCACGAACGCGATGATATTCATTTTCCAAGATTAACCATTCAAGTATGATTATAAAGTATACATAATAAATAATAATTAATGATATTACATAATAATGATACAGGATTTTTGTATATATATGTTTCATTTACTAAGTTACATTTAATTCAATAAGGAAACAAAAATAGCATTCATGCGTACGCCGGGCCAACTGGCTCAATGAACGGTGTATTTCATTCAATTTATCGATCTATCATATATATTTATATAATGAATATATATTATATATAAATAATTTTTTAAATTCTGGAATTATGTAAATTAGTATATAATTAATAATATCAAGAACAACATCTCGAAACACATACGATAAATGAAAATATTTTACCCAAAACGCTACTTTAACATAAAATTTACAAAAGAACATGTAATATAAAGTCATAAGTGAAACATATATAATATCCTAATAATGAATATGATTCTGTAATAATTCAATGAAATTATTTATATCATTATACAGGAGGTCCTGATATGTATGAATCATATCAGAACTAAGGTAAGGGATAATTATTCCAATCTCATTCTTATCCGATATTGTTTATTCATAAGTATTTATTGGGTTATGTTTATTATCCATTTCCATATGTTCTAAAAATATTTTTATAAAATGTTTACTTTTCTTCTATGTATGTTTAATGTCATTTTTACCATTTTTTTTACTTTTACCCCATCGTATGGATGGAATCTTTCTTTTTTTACCATACGAGGTACTTTTTTACTTTTCCAACAAAAGTACCACAAGAATTTTTTTAACTTATACGGAATGAATGGATTTTTACAGATTCATAACACAATATTTTCATGAATACTACTCTACAATATTTCATGAATATTTTCAAAAAAAATCTTATTCTTTTAAATTGGCATGGCATTTTGTGAAAAGAACTTGATTTTAAAAAATAAGGGATATTTTCCTCAAGAATTGATTTCAAGTGTTTTATCAAAACTATTTTCCATCTAAGATGACATTATTTAATATGTGTATGTTTCGAGTATAATTACCCTATTATTTACATGGTTTCACTTTTCTTATAATGAAATGATAATCATTTGTTTTATATGAATTATATGATGATGGAATGATGTTTATGAAACCCATTTTTTTCTTTATGTTATGATGAATGAATTATGTTTATTTTGTGGCACAAGTGAGAATGATTTCATTATGAGATGGGTGGGACCTATATCTCCCTCCAATGTTTAGGGTAATGATTTATATCTCATGAGATAGAAATGCATGAAATGGTAAGTTAATCTGGTTTAGTGTTACAGGACTGAAACTAGGAGTGAACTCGATTCAGAAAGGGACTTTGTCCACTAAGATGGTCTTGGCAGCAATTCCTTGGCTACTATCGAAATCATATCAAATTCTTAATAGTGTACTACAATTACATGTTTTCTTCCCAGGATATTTTATCAGTACTGATGTTCCATTGTGTTATTTGCCTTACGTACTTCCATGATTTATGACTTTGCTCATGATTTTACTGTTTAGATTTTATGTTCAATTTTTTACATTCAAAAGTTTATGGATTGTTTTATTTTCTCTATTATTAACCTTATTGAGAATTTGAGCTCACCCTTTTTATTTTTTTATTTCCCAAGTATATAAAGAAAGGATTTATGTAGGAAAACTAAAAGGGGAAGATCTTTATGGGAGATGTTGAATATCATTCACTATGATTAGAAGATTTCATTCTGAGTTTCCAAAGACACTAAACTAATATGATCTTTGGGAGTATTTTTTTGTCATGTATTAAGTATTCCTCAAAAGTAATGTAATTTCCATGTACATATGGTTTGTGGTGTCTATAGTATGGGCCCATATAATTAAAATAACATGAATTTTTACTTTTCATGTTTATTAACATAGCCCTTTTATTTTTAAACATAACTGAGGAAATGATTAATTAATGTTATATGGAATGATAAATACATGGGTTTCCCCTTAAAAAAATTCCAAGGACATGATAATGGGATTCTTGAATTATATTATCCCTATAATTTAACTCGGTTTACCTATTGGGAATTACTTAGACTGACCCTTAGGGAGAGATGGTTATTTTTTCATTGAGGGATTCTCAGATTACCAAGTTGTAATTCCATGGATGATATCATAAGTTAATTGTGATTATTATTACAATGAATGATGTCGGTACCCTATGAGAGATATCGTGGTTGGGTTAGTTACATGATGGTTATACCATACCACAAGAGATATAGTCCCCTAAATGTGATATCTAGGATTGGATTAGTGGATGATGCCTTATACCCTATAGAGAGTGATACATGTCATTTCTCTTTTTAGATCATCATGGGTAGAATCTTATGGTGATGGTTAATTACATTACACTTGGTGTAATACTTGAGATACCTTTTTATAGATAACATTTGATGGGCGTTGGATTCCTTTTTATTTAAAACATTAATTCCTCTTGTTAATTATCTATGTAATGTTATATTAATATATTAAAGGATGCATATGGAAATCCAAAGAACATTTTTGGGTGTGTTCCATGTTATTATTCATCCATTACGATAGATCCTTTTATAATCTATTGTGAAATATACTATTTTTATTTATAAATTTTATATAGCTTCATTGGCTGACTATATCTCAAAAATATTTCATCTTAGGATAATGATGGTAGTGTCAAAACGCTGTCAATGAGGAACCGAAGATGACATGTTTAATTTTATTTATTTATTTAAATATGTATCACACATGAACACTAGTGTATCTTATATTCCCAACTATAAAGATGTAGACACCATTAGTGGTGGCCAACTGAGTATATCTCACACCTTTTTTGAGCCTTGATTGAACTGTGGAACCTAAATAGAAAGAATTGGTTTTAGGATTATGATCCATGTATTATGACAGTATAATTGTTCCTGGTAATGGGAGTTAGAAGAATGGGACTGAGTCAGAGATCAAAATTCACATTGAGCTAGACATTGTGTATGTTTTTGTATAGTAGTGTAAAAACTACTATATATTTAATTATTATAATATATATCCATATTTGGACATTCATGAATTATGGTGTATTTTACATTATCCATATTATTATTATTATATCAGTTATTATTTCATTTAAGATTCTAATCCTTTTTTGAATTCAGATATTGGTGTATCATGATTATTTATTATCTATTATATAGTTGTGATACTATGACCATGCGTGTATTGTCTCCATATAGTAATATCATTAGACCAATGTTTCTAGTTGGATGATGCATGCATATGTGATGGCATGTTTGAAGCCATGCAGAAAACTGTCCAGTTATAGGTTTTATAGTTAGTAGGGACAAGTCATTAAAATGTGGTACATATAACTTTTTTTCATATGTCTTACTATTTAGGGCAAATAGATATGGTCATGATAATGTAACAGTGATTAGTAAATATATATGTTAGTGATTCATCAACACACATATGTGGAAATGTCCAGGTGGCTAGGGATGGTACTTTAGTTCATGTTTTTTTTGTTACAGTTGATTATGATTTCCCCATGAGTGATTGGAACCCATTTTCTTACACATTAATTTATGATTTTTTTAAAATATTATCCTTATCCTAGAATTAAAATTATTTATCATTAAATTCATCTTGATGGGAATGTTTAGATTCAAATTCAATACATATTTCATGCCATATATATTTTATTTCTAGTATGATTGAAATATGTTGATTTTTCATTCA
Source organism: Viscum album (assembly GCA_963277665.1). NCBI lineage: Eukaryota > Viridiplantae > Streptophyta > Magnoliopsida > Santalales > Viscaceae > Viscum > Viscum album. The sequence continues at coordinate 846,596,741 of OY728164.1, read as the reverse complement.
TATTTATTATAATTCTACTGATATACAATGTAATGTATTTTTATAACAATATTAGTGATATAACTGAAAAGTTATTTAATTATATTTATCATCTAATTAATGTGATTCAATGATTTATTTATCATGTTTTCTATATATCATTATGTGTAATTTAATTAGTACTCATTCTTATACATAATTTTTTTATTATTCCATGTTTATCATGTTTATCTATTTGCCATTTTGGGGTCTTATGTTTATGTAGTGCCTTATTATGCATAATTTCCATGTTTTGTTGTTATTTATTATATTTACCTATACTTATTACTAGTGATAACATGACTTGTTATAATTTTTAGGGAATGGATGATCAAATAAAATGTTCAAAATAAACTAAATGTTGTTTTCCAGCATAGATTGATAGTGGAATTCTATTCTCATAATCGTTCATGAAATGTTGAGCTATGAACTATTGTCACCATGGGATGAGATATAATGGATTTAATATATTGGGAACCAAATAAAAATATATAATGTAAATGTATGATTTAAATTTTTTAAAATGTAATCCCATGTTATTATAAAATTACGTACGAACTTATGATATTTTTAATTCCAAGGAAAAACATGGTTGTAGTCATATAAATGTCAATTTATAATTATATGGGTAAATAAATTTATAACATGAAATGTTTAAATCATCTAAATGAACCATAGTTCTTACATGTGTATGATAACATGTATAACATGTAAAAAATTGAAGCCTATATAAATGCTTGTAACTCCTCCACTTCGACATGATGTCCCACATGAAAAAATTCCCAAATGATCAATTGGACCCATGTAGGTTATTTGGGGAGTGTTTCATATGAGATAATCTAACTAAGGAGGTCTGAAAGTTTAGTAATTAAAAAAAAATTTTCCTCTTGTGGACCAATGATGGATATGACTAGACCCACTTGGGTCACCCTTATTATGATGTGCCTTAATGATTTACCCCATGGGGTATACTTATGATAAATATTTAAGGTCATTATTGTGTTATAATCCACCTATATAGGTACATGTGTAGATTAATGGTGGTATAATACTAGATGTGCCCCCTTTTTAGTCTATAAAAATGATATCTTCATTTGATCTATACTTATTTGAGATGTTAGTTAATTATGATTTCAATTTTAATTTAATGTGTGTTATCCTATATATGTTGGGATTGATTTTTTCATTAACTAAGATAATTATGAATCCATATTAAACACTATTTGATTATTAATAAAATATATATTATGTGATAAATTTTCCCAACTATGATAGGACATACATAAAATAAAAAATTTATTAATTTATGATTATCAAAATATTTTTGGGTTCAAATTAAAAATATCTAAATAAATGTGAAAACAATACTTTTCCTTAATACTTCTACTTGAAACTAAATTGAATAGTCAAAATACTAATGTGCTTAAATGGGAATTAACATAATCACTGAAAATGAAACCATAGGTTGATTCCATTGATTTAACTCTATAGTAAGATTCGTTTTAGTGTTCCCTGATCTTCCATTGGAACGAGAATGTAAAAAATGAACCATTTGCCTTTTATTGTATAGTTTGGACGTAAATAATAGGTTTTATATAATATTGAACTTTTTAGAAAGGTCATTCTATATGATGATGCTTTTTTCTTTTATAAGGGGATGTAAAATGTAGGTATAACCATCAGAACCACAAAACCCGACTAATTTCTTATGAGAAATTTTTTATGAATATTTTTTTCCGAGTTCCATTTCTCTCTAGTAGGATTATTGGTTTCTAAAATTTTAATTGAGTTTATTATAGGGCATTTGGGTTTTTATCAATGATTTTAGTGTAAATATTGTGAACATCCTTGTTATGGTGGGTTAGACATCCCTAAGGAAAGACATGCTTCATTCTAGGTGATTTCACCCTTACTCTTTATCCTTTTCATTGATGGATGACTTGATAATTCATTACCATGATTTTTAATCATATGGGATAATACAAATATGGACTAAATCTCTTATATTATCCATTAGATACTTGTATTCATAGGGTTAAAAATATTTCATATAGTATTTGGGACATTACAAAAAACTTTATTGATAATTGTAATAGTTAAGTGTTAATTGTTAAATCCAAGATTTATCATGCTTCGATCAAAGGTCATCTTTGTTGTTGAGTGACCTGATCAATAAATAAAATCTGACCCATCACAATTGTTGGTATGATATTATATAAAAGGATTCAGTGTTTTGACATTCTGGTCAATTAGTTTTTTAATTTATGCCTAGATATATGGAATGTTGATGTAACATGGGGGGAGTGTCACATGTGAATCTAATGAAAGTATTAACACAGTTCTCATGTAAGTGTATATTTTCCCCCTCTTTCTATTTTGGTGATGGATAAAAACTTATTATCCATGTCCATGACCCATGGTCAGTGGTTGATAGATTATGTCACATGGGATGAGTTCCCTTTTTTCATAAATCTTGTAATAAGGATGCTCTTATGGATGGGATCATTACATCAATCATAGGAAAGTGTGTCACAATAATTATATGGATCAAAATAGAGGAGGATCATTTTATGATTGGATTTAATCATTCTAAATTCTCTTAGTGATGGTATGTTTTGAATTTTGTTTGTTATTTCAAAGTATCATGTTGATCAACATGTTGGTTTTTTACACAACCCTTGGAAGACACCATTGGTAATGGATGGAATTTGTGGGTTGAGATTCTTCAATAATAGGATTCCCAAGTAATGGGGTAATAATCATCAAATTATAGTGATGCATCAGTATATTCACTTGAGATATTTTGAAAAAAAATTACTGAATAGTAGTTCAACTAGTCTTCTTGTTTATTAGTGGACATTTATGGTTTGTTGAAATCCATAATGATTACTTCATCTTGTTTATGATGAGTGTGTCTTTGGCCATGGTGGTAATCGTGATACACTATTACTGTTATCATTCCATAGTGATTATCATATTCCCAATATTGAAATAATTTGACATACATAGGAGAGTGTCAGTTATACACCAAGATAAATTATAAGTCCGTTTCTATTTTGATAAGTAGACTCAGTGAGATTCATGATCCAAATCATGATTTTTCTTATTGGAATTATTATTAATGAGGTATGAATAGGTTCCTATGTATGAATTGAGTTAGTGGAATCAAGGAGAGATTCCATTTTTTCATTTACATAACTGTTATTTGATTGAGCATGTCTGCAGATAGGTGGACTTTCAGTTGTTCACCGACATCTCACTAATGAGATTTGAAGTATAGATTATCATAGGAGATCTCATTAGACTCTATTTGACGGTTATGAAGTTACCCTCAGAAAATAGTATTATTCATATGGAATGCTTAAAGGGTCACTATATTTTTTTTTAATTAGGTTTATACCCAGATTTTTGCAAGGTTACTACCAAATAAATGAATGAAAAGTATATAGATATCATGAAAAATACGTTTTAGGCCTCAATGAACATGCTCAAAGAGATCATGAGTTAACATAATTTTGAGACAGATGGATACAGTTTTGATGTTTTTTATCTATATAATTTGATCATCTTCAAAAAATAGTTTTCTATAAGGTCCCCTTCATGAGTCCTCTCGGTGAAATAATTACATTCAATGGTGGACCACTTCGGGAATACAATCAATCTATTAATGGTGCAATGTAAATATTGGTTAGGGTTTTTTATGAAAAAATAGATTATCCTGGATATATAATATTGATAGATATTCTAACATTCATTGATGTTATGGACCATATTAATAACATCATTAAAATTCTAGTGGAATGTAAAATTAGTCTCTTTTGATGGTGGAGATACCAGGTCCTGGAGTTCACCTTACATAAAAGAACATATGGTGGAGCGTCATAAGTCGATGTTTTAAAATTAAAACAACATGACCATGTCTCTAGATTTATGGTCTTAGGTATGAATTGAATCAATTATTTATTTATGAATTTGATACTTGACATGATTTGCAGGAACATATGTTTTGTACACATAAAGCGGTGTTGCTGAGATGTTGGGTGTTTGAAATTCAAAACATTTATTTTTAAAAAATATCTTGAATTGAGTGTGTGGGAAGTTTTTTTCAGTTTTTCCATGAATATTTATGGGTATGAGAAATTCTATGTTGGGGAGGTTGTAATGAACAATGTTTTGGTCATGGTAAAATTTCCAAGGGAACTTGAATTTTACCGTTTGATGGACACTCCATTCATCAAACCTTGGATCATGTCATAATTCTATAAGTTAGAAAACCCGAATGTGTAATTTTTAGAATTTTATAAGGCCCGTGATTTTTCCTATGAGTTATATTCTGTTTTGGGATCATCAGGCTCCAAATATTTAAAACTACAAAAATCTTATAAGGGTGCATAGTTTGTCATAACATATACATCCCACTAGCGGAAATCGTGTGACTGATCTAATTGACCTAGAGGTCTATAATAGTTTTCTTTAACAATGAGAGTGGGGAAAAATGTATTTTTTATTTAATTAAGAATATTGAATGGGTGTAACTTCATGTTTTTTTCATGGCATCCCAAACCATTGTAATGAAACGTAAAATATTTTTTATCATTTAGTTTATCAAGAATAGTTGGTGCCAAATTTGACCAACCATGCAGAAAAAAATATGGGGTCAAATCCCCATATTCCCTAACATAATTTTTATTTATTCTCTAAAATATATCAGCTCATATGATGTGAGTCTCCCCCTCATGTGAAGCCCTTCCACCAAACCTTAAACGGGGGGATTACATTCCATAATTTGGGATTGAAATTGAATTTCTTCAATCTCTTTGGTTATCCCTTGGTATGATCTTCACTCATATTGCAATTTTTTCATTTCACCCATTGTTGTTGTGTTATCGAGGTGTGGGGTAAGTCACCCTTTTATGGTTTTATTTTTCATCATCAATTTATCTCAAACTGCCCCAAATAATGAATTAATTTTGGAAGAGTGGATCATCCTCGGTATGAGTTGGGAGGTATATATATCATTTTCCCTTAACATCTCTCTATTTATAGACTGTGATTTTATGGAAAACACTAGTATGTCATTGAAATTAATTTTAAATATGAAATTATATATTTATAACCAAATTCTAAAATTAATTAACTGTTGTACAATGATATATACAAAATTTTGTTGTTCACCTTGTCTTCGATCATCAATATGGGTTGCTTCACTTCTATTCCATGACCTATGAATCGTCTAGGTAATATAATCACCATATATGGGTGTTGTTTTAAATAAATATAAATATAATGTATTTTTATATTATTGATCACCTTAAGGTTTGTTTAATTAACTATCAAGTATGATATGTTTAAATTGTATTAAATGAGATGGTATTCCAACCGTGTCCCACATTCGAATAAAACCATCTTTTTTGGTAAACTGCCTTCTTTAGTAAAAATATTAAATTAAATATTGATGGTTTAAATGATGAAAGACATGCTTATGTACATTTAAATTTTTTTGTAATAATTTATATGATAAATTGACATGGTACACTTTAATAATTCACGACATTAATTATTATTTGGAATATTTATTAATGGGTACACTTTTGTTGATAATTAATGAATAATTAAATAAATGATGGCATGTTCCATGACAGATACATAGGCGTCAGATTTATGGATTTGTTAAGGATGGATGCAAGGGATACTTAAAATTCATTACTTATACAATGATACTTTGAATACATAGTATAAATTACATAGATATGATCTTAGGTATGGATTATTTTATTCTTGAGAAATACTCAGATTCCCTTATATAAATTTATTGGACATTCTCAGAGGATAATTGAGATCATTATTCCTATAATGAATACTATTCCAATAAGGGAGATACCTTTTATAGGATTGGTGGAAATATGGTTATACTATTCCACAAGAGATAGTTGCCCCACAATCTGTGATACATGGAAATCGATCAGTTGGTTATGTCTTATATCAAACTAATATTTATTCTCTGCATTCTCCTTTACATGATTCTCTAGAAAGAATCTTACAATGATAGGTAATTACAGTGCTGAATGTGTGATACATGGGATCTATCTTTATTGATTTCCTTGGTCAGAACCATAATTAATTTTTTATTCATAAATTTAATGGCACTTACTAAGGATCTATATAATACCAATTTATCATTCTAAAGGTAACAAATTCCAAGACTAGGAACATGCTTGGGTTCGGTCTATATTTTTATTTAGTCTGATTAAAATGCCCAATTATGTTTCTTTTCGAATGTTCCTATTATTATTTAAATCTATATTATATAGTCATAGTTTGACCCAAGTTGAATGATATTGTGACTTAGGATGATGATGGTTTGGTCATCCATTTTTCCCTGAGGAACCTGAGGCAACATGTTTACTTTTATTTTATTACTACTTTACCTATCATTGTTTAATAATACTATATTTTATATTCATATATCAGATACCAATAGACCCCATTGGTGGTATCCTACATGGTATGTATCACAACTTGATTGGGAGGCCATTGCACTTGTGCACCTAAACAGACCACCTTGGATGTTAGATCAGAATCCTTGAATTGTGTTTTTATGCTTATACATCCTGATCAGAGATGAGATCACATAAATTTGGCGGATCTCAAGATGATAATGGAGTTATCCTTAGAGATTTTATTTAATTAAATTATATTGTTATGTTTCACATTATTTATAATTAATTCTCATACTATATATCATCATCTTTACATCCATACATGATGTTATATTTCACATTTTTCATTTTATTATTTTTATATCTATTATTACTATATTTTTGATACTCTTTCTTTTCTGTATAATTATTCCAGTGTTTCATGATTTATTATTTTCTGTTATATGATATTAATACTATGGAAATGTGGGTATAATCTCCCCATTTTAAAATCATTAGACCGACACTGCTACTCTGCATCCTCCGATGTATGAGGATTCATGATTGAGGCTATGTAGAGACCATTCTAGGTACTTGGTTTATAATCTATTGGGTCGCGATGTTCCACGCAGTGCATGTTATGAGTTATAAAGAAATATAATTGGAACATAATTTTTTTCTATAAATAACATGTATATATATATATATAAGAAACACTATAAACAAATATTTAGGAATCATAAAACTCAGTTGGTAAACGCACATTGATGAAATCATTCGATATTAGAGGAAACGTGTGAGCCTGAGAAAAATACGATGAAGAATAGCCTAAATAAAATCATGAGGTGACATTATAGAGATTGAGGGGATCAAATTTTCTAAAGGAGGGTATAATTTGACACAAAGTTATTTTATGTTATGAATCTATTAAAATAAATTTATTCCCTTTAATAGTTTTTATTTCACGCAACACTAAGGTTTAACAAACTATGACCAATAATTTTAATACGATTATACATCTATAACCAATCCATTAAATATTATGTGTATGAATAAGATTAAATAAATTATAAAAGACTTTTTTCACATTTAAAAAATAAATTAATTGGTTATCAATAAAAATAAAAAATTTGAAAAAAATATATTTTCTAGAAAATTATTTTTTATGTGTGTACAATTTTTTTATATTTTAATAAATTAAATAATAAATATTGGTTAATTATTTCATTGAAATTTCTTTATATTACATATAAAATTGAATTTTATAAAATTTATGTATAATTTTCACTAAGCATAGGATAAGGATAAATCCAGTTTTATTTTAAATATTTTTATTTATTTAAAATTATACTCAAAACTTATTCCACATTGATTATAAAATTAATATTTAAGTATTATAAAAAATTAATATTTAAAAGGGATTAAATATTTTGAGTTATTATTTTTAAATTTGGAAAATAATTCCCTTTTATTTTTTGTTAATATGATTATAGTAAAATTTATCACCTTTATAAATGGTAAATCTATTTAATCTCAGAAAAATCAAAGTTATAAAGTCATAATAGTTTATATTAACTATTAATTGATGATATTAAGTCGACCCTTAACTCCATTTACACCATATTTTTATTTTTAATGGAATCATTTCCCTTAAAATTTCTAATATAATATTTAAAAAAAGTTTCAAAATGTGACTCTCTTGGTTTTTAATAAATATTATATGTCACGAGCCATCCTCGGGGCCCATGTCGTGACTACCCCAAGCCCGCCTTCCATAGGCCAGGGGCTGGCGACTAGCACCAAAGGCGTAAATCCCGATGACTGGGAAGACATTGCCTTTATAAAAGAAAATAAGAACCACAGAGTAAGTAAGCAGAAAAAGTAAACACTAATTACAAGAGAAGTGCTGAAAAGTAAATGGGCCAGAGTACAAACCCAAAATAAAGTACAACTACAACTGAACAAGTAAAATAGAGAAGATAACAGCTGGAAGGACGGAAGTGGCTCCTGGGTCATCCTCCTCGGATCCTACCTGAAGGGTAGGTACATATGGCGCAGCTCCTGGTCGTCCACCACGGATCCTACCTGAAGGGTAGGTATAGATAGCCTCCCCTACGCTCTCGTCCGTCAACCTGCTCTGTGTGTCATCTCGTCGTGTAGTCCACCTCTAGGTACTGACTCGTCGTGTAGTCCACCTCAGGGTACTGTCCAGTCCTCGAACACTCAGCCTCCGACAGCACTGCCTGTCGTATGCAACCAACACAATGAGGTGCGGGCATAGCCCGTGCAGGGGTGAGTATAACGATACTCAGTTGGGACCCCGAGACCCTCGTGGTCTCACTAAACCAACAAGGATAACCACAATGAAGATCTCAACCGATAACCTCTACTTAGGTTTGTGCCCATACATATACCTAAGTTATCAAATAACCCATCTCAATCATGAGGAAACACAAGGATCATGAAATCAATGGATAACCACTACCCAGGTATATGCCCATACATATACCTATGTTATCAAGTGACTCATCTCAATCATGAGGTAAACACAACGGTCAAAAGTCTCAGCTCAAACCAGGATTTTCATTATCCAACCTGTAACTGCTGAAGAGCTCCGTCTCTGGAGTGTACAGTGGTTCTGTCACGACTCCGAGGTACTGCTCACTAACCTAAGAATGCGGAGGTACTCCTCTTGTCGAGTACCTCCGTCTAGCCACCCAAACACAGTAGTGCTTCCCGCCGAGGTATGTCACCCAAACACAGTAGTGCACACCCCCTAGTAGCCTGCTAAGGTACACTCCGGACGAGTACCGTGGGTCTGCACTGTCACACAGGTAGTGCTCCATCCGCAATGGGTCTGCACCCAAACATAGTAGTGCTCCGTCCACTGGGCCAGTCGATTCACTCCAAGTCGAGTCGGTCAAGCAGTCATCAGGTCCCAGTCGGAAACACGGTCTCCGTACTCCGCACGCTCGTCTCTGGGAGGGTCCTCTCCATGAGCTACTGGTCGATACTCCAATTATCTCAAAGTACCTCGAAGAAGTATCTCAAAGGACTGCCTCGTCATAGGGGTCTCAACGCAACAGACGGTGCGTCATTCGGATGCCCGGTCTGTGAGTTGTTAGCCTTTTCGTCCTAGGGGCCCAGTTGGTTTCGTGAGTGAAACAATCACGGCCGTATCTCAACTGTACCCCAAACTCTCAAAGGTATACTCATAGGGACCGTTTCTCAAAGTTATCAACAACGCCACTGACGGTTCGTCAAACGGACGTCCTATCTGAAAGATATCAGCTTTACCGTTCCAGGGGCCCGATTGGATTTCGAGTACGATCCAACCCGGCCACTATCCAACTGTAACCAAAACTCGGGCAAATTATTCCGAAATTTCCGTCTCATTAAGAGGAAAACAACAAGATAGACGATGCGTCAATCGGACGCCCGGTCTGTGAGTTATTGGCTTTTTCGTTCAAGGGGCCCGGTTGGTTTCATGATCGAACCAACCCAACCGCACTCCGATGACATCCAAACCTCGAGAAGAGTAATAAAAAAGATCCGTCTCACATAGAGGAATCCAACAAAGTCGACGTCACATCAATCGGACATCCGTTGCTAAAGATATATTTGTTTCCGCTCTAAGGTCTCGGTTGGTTTTGTGTATGAACCAACCCGGCTGTACCCAAAGTTCTTCGAAACCTTGAGTATAATATATCGAAACGACCGTCTCATTCCAAGGATCTCTACGCAACTGACGGTGCGTCGATCGGAGTTCCGTAGCCCATGATATGGGTATTTTGCCGAAAATGGCCCGAAAATGGGGGGTCCGGGTCCTGACCGACCCGGCCCGCCCACCTAGGTCGGCCCGAACCGGGCGACCCAACCAGGGTCCGACCCGGCTGGGCCCGGCCCCGCCCCGCCCGACCGGCCGGCCGCGTCTGAGCGGGCGCCACGGAGTGGCGGGGGTGTGCGTGGCCGCCACCCCCTTTTGGCCGCTGATTGTTGGCAGCGGCAACCGCCGCCGACAGTCTTCCGGCAGCGCCCCGCCGCGCTGGCGTGGCGCGCCGCTGCCGCCTTCTGCGGACCACCGGATGCGCTCCGGTGGTCCGTTCCTCCTGCCGTCTTTTCCTACGGTCCTTTCTAGACCCGATCTTCACTGCCAAGCCCTCAAATCGCCCTTGCGGCCCCGTTGGTCATCTCCCATCAATCCGCACGTCAAAACAAAACACGTTGTCATCGTGGTTTTCCGGCGAGATGCGACGACACCGCGCCCTTCCACCGTGGCCCCGCTCCAGCTGTGGTGTCTACGGTTTTTTTTCAAGTGGCATGACGGCATTGTGTCCTCGTTCAACTCCTCGGCGTGGCGCGACTGTGTCACATAATATTTTCCGGGTGATTTCCACGTGGTGTGAAGGCACCACGTCATTTTTTCCCAACCACATAAGAAACAACATCTAAAATGGAGGAGGGCCGGCCGTGTTTGTGCGGTCCGGCCCCCTCTCGTTAGTCGTTAATAATTGTTCATATTTTCACGAAGAACATCAAGATAGTATTCACGAACGAAATAAATAAATAAATCCCCTACATGGATATTTGACGTCGCACGTCGGGCATCACAGAGAACGACGTCGCAGAGAACGACGTCGCGGAGAACGGACGTCGATTCCGTGGACGTTGGGGTACATCCGAGGAGGAAACGATGTCTCCTAACTTGTTGCAAAGATGAAGAAGGAAGGCGCGTTGTCGTTGGCGAGTTCCCTACATCAGTGTCTTCTCCCTTGACGTGGAGGAAAAAGAGGATGAAGAACGGTGATCACCGAGTCATTCTATGTTGAGGGATCGATGTTCTTCATCAGAGAAGAACCGTTCTTCATGGATAAGAGGACGTTCTTCAATGAAGAAGGATCTTCCTTCATCTATCACAGAAAGACTCGTTCTCTAAAACCCTCCCACCACAATTCAACCTCCAAATAAAACAAGGTTTCCCTTTATTTTATTTTAATCATGTTATGCATTGTAAGTTCAAAATTCAAACACTTAATTGATTAAGAGTCTCAATAACTTAATTTAACTGCTAGTTGCCATGAGTTATGAGGGAGAGAGGGAGAGAAGGTGTTCAAAATGAAGAGGGATTTGCGGAGTTTCAAAATAAAGAGGGAGGTGAGGAGTTTCAAAATAAAGAGGGAGTTAGGGGGTTATGGGAAAAGTGAAGGGGTGGGGTTCGTGTGGGACCCACCTCACCTTAAATCCTTCCATGGGTGGTTAACTCCAAGTGGGTCCCACCCGTAACTCCCTAACATAGATTAAAACCACTTAAGAGAGGGTCAAGTGTTGTATCATAACACTTAATCTACTTAACAAGAAAATAAAAATTGTAGATAAGTTATAAATTAAACCTCCACAATTTTTATCATCTTCTCTCGGATAAACGCAACTCCGGAAATGGCGTTCTTAAGCAATTACCGGCGCTACGGTTCCATTGGTGCCTTCAGAATTCGATTCTGAGCACCGGTTCAAAAGATAGGAATTCCCGCTCGTTCGTTCACTGAACGTACCCGAGCCAATTTTCAGAAATTAATTCCGGGCACACCGGGCCTCGGAATCAGGCGCCATCAGAAACTGTGTTCATGTAAAATTCCAAAAAAAATTAACAAAAAATTTCCCGTGAATTTTACGGGTCTTTACATTACTCCCACCACAGGGCTTTACGTCCCCGTAAAGCTTCAACACAAACTAGGGTCACAAAAGCGGTACAGAGCATGCATTTGAGCCTTCCGCTCCCATGTGCTCACCTGGAGGTTCCCATAATGCCAACAGATAAAAATACAACCAAGGAATCAATCATACTCATAGGATCTGCTCCTGTCGATCCTCGATTCTCACTAGAACCTCCATGAATGACACTTTACCATCATCGTACAGCTTCCCGTGGTCGTTGATGTGTGAAGGATCAGGCACGTATCTCCTTAGTCGAGGTACGTGGAAGATTTTATGCACCCAGTGCAACTGAGGTGCAAAGGTGAAGCGGTAAACTACGTCTCCTACCCTGCTGGGGGCCTAGAAAGGTCCGTTGAATCTCGGAGATATCTCACAGCCTCAGCTACATCTTCGTAAACCTCGTTGAGGTGAGACCTGTATAAGAATGTGGTCTCCATCCTCGAACTCCAGAGGTCTCCCTTTCCAGATTAGAACTGAAACTCAAAATGACTGCTGCCACGAGGGTAAGGTTGACCGACTCCAGAGTGATCAGTCGCACCCTCCCATGCACGAGTTTAACTTGTGCTGCCCAGGGTTTCCTTTTCGCCGACAAAGGAAAACCCATCCCGATGTTTGCATAAAACTGTCAATTTGAGTATGAATAGTTATTTCCCATTCCATACTCAAACTAACGTCGTAAGGCCTCGACGCTTCCACCAAGAGATTCCAACTAGAACTCTCGCCTCCAGGGTCTGACCACACCGTCATCATAAGTGTGACTATCGAGTCTCCTCCCAAAGGTATCTCCAGACATGAGGGTCAAGTCCATGGCTTACCAGAAACTCTATGTCTGGAACAAGATTTGTGAAAGCAAGGAATGATTCATATCGACGTCCATTACTATATCAGCTAGTAGTGGACACAGACTATCCCTTGAATCATTTCTAGATCCATTGGGTCACACTCTTTGACTGCATGCAGCCACACTCTTCCTCCGCCCTCCAGCTCCCTGAGCATGGTGGGAATAACTAAGGTGGGTGGTTCTACCATGATAAGATGTACACCACCTCATGCTGCTCTCCTAGCTCTGCCTCAAAATCTGCTGCTTCGTAGACTAATCTCTCCTTTATGCGTCCTCTTATTTAACATTAACATGCTCGAGTCTCTAAGACTGGAGTCGGGTTCCTGTTTCTTACTGCACTGTGCAGTCTTCATCCGCTCCTGGATGATCTGTACCTTCTTTGCATAAGATCTGAAAGAGCTGCTAAAATTTCTCCTTTGCCGAAAAGAGAAACTCGGTCTAATCCCCTAGATGAACCATGCCCATTGCCTAATACAGTCAATCAAGACATGAATGACGCATTCATGCCATGGATGACGTCGTAAGGCCTCGACATAACTACTAAGAGATCCAAATATCACTGTCGCCTCCAAGGGTCAAGTCACACTGTCGGCATCAGTGTGAGGTCACTGGGTCTCCTCCAGTAGAAATCTCAAAAGTGAGGGTCAAGTCATCAGTTTTAACCGGGACCACTCAGTATCAACCAAAAAAAGGGACAGGAAAGCAAACAAAGTTAAGTGTCTTTTTATTTTTGTAGCTCATAGTACAAAGACACGAATACAATAGCAACATGGAACTAGAAGTACAAGGGACGTATCCACTAGTTCCGCTCCTGTCCACCTACTCTCGGAGCTCTACTGCCTTATCAACTGCTCAGTTATTGCTCAAGCACTCATCGATGCTTCTGCCTCGGTGGCTCCTCCAAAGCCTACGGATCAACTGTACGAGGAGTCAGACAGTCACGTGCTAGGTGACCCTTTCCGCCGCATGAGTAACACAACCTGCTTCTGGCACGCCTAGCTCTGTTCCCACCCAGGGTGCCCCGCACCACCAGTCCTAAAACCCGAGATCATCCAACTACTGGTCTGGTCCTCCTGGACCTCTGCATCATCTGTCTACTGCCCACAGATGACTCGGAAACTGATCGAAAACCCTACGGCAAAGTCAGATGTTCCTATACATGCTAGGGGTGTAGAGCTACTGGAACAAACACCACCCTGAAGAAGGTCTCGAAGTCTTCCCATGCGAAGGTCATCCCGTCGAAAAACTGAAACAAGTGGCTCCACCACCTGCCTGCTGCTGCCTGAAGGAGGCTGGAAGCAAATATCACCATGAAGTCTGTCGGCGTCTCCACTAGCCTGACGACTCTCACCACAGCCTCTAGCCAATCCTCAGCCGCCTGTGGGTCCGTCCCTCCATGGATCCTGGGTGGACTCTGGCACTGGAACTCGTGTAGTGCTCTCAAGCGACGTGCATCGCCTACTGCTGAGGTTGGTGGCATTGGTGGCTCAAAGTATGGTAGTACCGCTGGTGCCTCAACTGCAAGAGGACCCTGTACCGAAGCCTCGTCGCTTGACAAGCTATCAGTACGCACATCCCTATGGGATGAAGCTGGTCATCCAAGAAAAGGCATCCTGAAAGAAACAACATGACACGGTCAAACAATTATACCTGTTGAGCTGACCTGGTTTGAGCTGACATTTAAAATCTTCTAGAAACACACACGCAATCAGTGTTTTCATGCATAAAGTCGGAAATCAGTTGTCAGGGTCCTGGTGTATGGATACGTCGGCCGCCCGCACCAACACTGGACTCCCTGAACTGAAAATCACACTTGGTACTCTTAACACTATTGCTTCACAGGAAGAAAATATCAGAGTTATAAGTTCTGCGGTAGAACCGACTCCTTTGATACCAATTTGTCACGACCCGTCCTCGGGGCCCGTGCTGTGACTACCCCAAGCCCACCTTCCATAGTCCAGGGGCTGGCGACTAGAACCAAATGCGTAAATCCTGATAACTGGGAATGCATTGCCTTTATAAAAGAAAACAAGCACGACAGAGTAAGCAAGCAAAAAAAGTAAACACTAAGTACAAGAGAAGTGCTAAAAAGTAAATGGGCCAGAATACAAACCCAAAAGAAAGTAAAACTACAACTGAACAAGTACAACAGAAAAGATAACAGCTGGAAGGACGGAAGTGGCTCCTAGGTCATCCTCCTCGGATCCTACATGAAGGGTAGGTACAGATGGCGCAGCTCCTGGTCGTCCACCATGGATCCTACCTGAAGGGTAGGTATAGATAGACTCATATACGCTCTCGTCCGTCAACGTCCTCCGTGTGTCGTCTTGTCGTGTAGTCCACCTCCAGGTACTGACTCGTCATGTAGTCCACCTCAGGGTACTGTCCAGTCCTCGAACACTCGGCCTCTGACAGCACTGCCTGTTGTCTGCAACCAACAGAACGAGGTGCGGGCATAGCCCGTACATGGGTGAGTATAACGATACTCAGTAGGGACCCCGAGACCCTCAAGGTCTCACTAAACCAACAAGGATAACCACAAAGAAGATCTCAACAGATAACCTCTACTTAGGTATATTTCCATACATATACCTAAGTAATCATGTAACCCATCTCAATCATGAGGAAACACGAGGATCATGAAATCAACGGATAACCACTACCCGGGTATATGCCCATACATATACCTAAGTTATCAAGTGACTCGTCTCAATCATGAGGTAAACACAGAGGTCAAAAGTCTCAGCTCAAACCAGGATTTTCATTATCGAAACCGTAACTGCTGAAGAGCTCCATCTCTAGAGTGTACAGTGGTCCTGTCACGACTCCGAGGTACTGCTCACTAACCTAATACTGCTGAGGTACTCCTCCTGTCGAGTATCGCGGGCCAGCCCCCCAAACACAGTAGTGCTTCCCACCGAGGTATGTCACCCAAACGCAATAGTGCACACCCCCTAGTAGCCTGCTGAGGTACTCTCCGGACGAGTTCCCGGGGTCTGCACTGTCACACAAGTAGTGCTCCGTCCGCCATGGTCTACACCCAAACAAAGTAGTGCTCCGTCCACTAGGCTAGTCGACTCACTCCATGTCGAGTCGGTCAAGCAATCGTCAGGTCTCAGTCAGCTACACGGTCTCCGTACTCCGCACGCTCGTCTCTGGTAGGGTTCGCTCCACGAGCTACAGGTCGATACTCCAACTTTCTCAAAGTCCCACGAAAAAGTATCTCAATGGACCGCCTCATCATAGGGGTCTCAACGCAACAGATGGCGCATCATTTGGACGCCCAGTATGTGAGTTATTAGTCTTTTCGTCCCAAGGGCCCGGTTGGTTTCGTGAGTGAACCAATCAATGCCGTATCTCAACTGTACCCCGAACTCTCATAGGGTATAATCATAGGGACCGTTTCTCAAAGTGATCAACAATGTCGCTGGCGGTTTGTCAAACAAACATCCTGTCTGAAAGGTATCAGCTTTACCGTTCCAGGGGCCCGGTTGGATTTCGGGTATGATCCAACCCAGACACTATTCAAATGTAACCAAAACTCGGGCGAAGTATGCCGAATGTTCCGTATCATCAGGAGGAAAACAACGAGACAGATGGTGCGTCAATCGGACGACCGGTCTGTGAGTTATTGGCTTTTTCGTTCCAGGGGCCCGGTTGGTTTCGTGTACGAAACAACCCTTCCATACCCAAAATTCTCTGAAACCCTGAGTGTAATATAACAAAACGACCGTCTCATTCCAAGGATCGATATGCAACTGACGGTGCATCTATTGGAGGTCCGTAGCCCATGATATTGTCATTTGACCGAAAACGGCCCGAAAACGGCGGGTCCGGGTCCGGATCGACCCGGCCCGACCCTCCCTGGGTCGGCCCGAACTGTGTCGACCCGACCCGGGTCCGACCCGGCTGGGCCCGGACCGGTCTGGCTCGGTCCGGTCCGGCCCTACCGGCCGGCCGCGGCCGAGCGGGCGCCGCAGAGTGGTGGGGGTGCGCGCGGCCGACGCCCCCTTTTGGCCGCTGATTGGTGTCGGCGGCACGCCGCCGCCGCCTTCTACGGACCACCGGACGCGCTCTGGTGGTCCGTTCCTCCTGCTGTCTTCACCTACGGTCCTCTCGGGACACGATCGTCACTGAAAATCCCTCAAATCACCCTTGCGGCCCCGTTTGTCATCGCCCATCAATCTGCACGTCAAAACAAAACGTGTTGTCTTCGTGGTTCTCTGGCGCGATGCGACGGCACCGCGCCCTTCCACCGTGGCCCCGCTCTGGCCGCGGTGTCTATGGTTTTCTTCGACGTGGCGCGACGGCGTCGCATCCTCGTTCAACTCCTCGGTGTGGCGTGACAGTGTCACATAATATTTTCCATGTCATTTCCACGTGGTGCGACGGCACCATGCCATTTCTTCCCAACCACATAAGAAACAACATCAAAAATTGAGGAGGGTTGGCCGTGTTTGTGCGGTCCGGCCGTGTTTGTGCGGTCTGGCCCCCTCTCGTTAGTCGTTAACAATTGTTCGTATTTTCACAAAGAATGTCAATATAGTATTCACGAATGAAATAAATAAATAAATCCCCTACTTGGATATTCGACGTCACACGTCGGGCGTCGCGGAGAACGCCGTCGCGGAGAATGACGTCGCAGAGATCAGATGTCGATTCCGTGGACGTTGGGGTACATCCGAGGAGGAAACGACGTCTCTTCACTTGTTGTGGAGATGAAGAAGGAAGGCACGTTGTTGTTGGCGAGTTCCCTATGTCGGTGACTTCTCCCTTGTCGTGGAGGAAAAAGAGGATGAAGAACTTTCATCACCGAGTCGTTCTAAGTTGAGGGATCGATGTTCTTCATCGGAGAAGAACCGTTCTTCACAGAAAAGAGGATGTTGTTCAACGAATAAGGAGCTTCCTTATTCTATCACACAAAGTCTCTTTCTCAAAAATCCTCCCACCACAATTCAACCTCCAAATAAAACAAGGGTTCCCTTTATTTCATTTTAATCATGCTATGCATTGTAATTCCAAAAATCAAACACTTAATTGATTAAGAGATTCAATAACATAATTTAAGTGCTAGTTGGCATGAGTTATGAGGGAGAGAGGGAGAGAAGGAGTTCAAAATGAAGAGGGAGTTGAGGAGTTTCAAAATAAAGAGGGAGGTGGGGAGTTTCAAAATAAAGAGGGAGTTAGGGGGTTTTGGGAAAAGTGAAGGGGTGGGGTTCGTGTGGGCCCCACCTCACCTTAAATCCTTCCATGGGTGGTTAAATCCATGTGGGTCCCACCCCTAACTCCCTTACATATATTAAAACCACATAAGAGAGGGTCAAGTGTTGTAACATAACACTTAATCTACTTAACATGAAAATAAAAACTGTAGATAAGTTATAAATTAAACATCCACAATTTTTATCATCTTCTCTCGGTTAAACGCAACTCCCGAAATGGCGTTCTTAAGCAATTACCGGCGCTACGGTTCCATTGGTGCCCTCAGAATTCGATTCCGAGCACCGATTCAAAAGATAGGAATTCTCGCTCGTTCGTTCACTAAACGTACCCGAGCCAAACTTCAGAAATAAATTCCGGGCACACCGTGCCTCAGAATCAGGCGCCGTCAGAAACTGCGTTCTTGTAAAATTCCATAAAAATTTAAGAAAAAATTTCCCTTGAATTTTACTGGTCTTTACATTTGACATTTAAAAACTTCTGGAAACACACATGCAATCAGTGTTTTCGTGCACAAAGTCGGAAATCAGTTGTCAGGGTCCTGGTGTATGGATAAGTCGGCCGCCCGTACCAACACTGGACTACCTGAACTGAAAATCACACTCGGTACTCTTAACACTATTGCCTCATAGGAAGAATATATCAGAGTTATAAGTTCGGTGGTAGAACTGACTCCTCTGATATATGTCAAAATTCGGTAAAACCAATTTTTAAATTTATATAATTAAATTTTATAAAAATTTAAATTATTTTTATGGTGATAATTTAATTGTAATTTTTACTCATTGTATAATTACCTTGGATTGTTGAGAAACGAAAATACAGTGCATATTCATTTCATAGAGAAATAAAATAATTGATATTAAAAATATTAAAAGTAATATGATTTGAGTGATTTATAGTTTTTAATTTATTTCTTAGATTAATATAGAATATTAATTTTGTCTGAGTTAATAAAATTCTAAATTAACCACTTTCTTGATATATTTAAATTCAAATTAAAGGAATAGTGTCAAAATTTACATTAATGATAACTAATAATTTTTAAAAAAAAAACTAAGTTAAAAAACTAAAATCATGAAAGATGAAATGTGGATAATATATGGTATAAATCTAATCTATTTTCTATTTATGATTGAATTATTACCTTATATATAAAATTATAACCCTTAATATTGAAACATATGTTACATTAGTTAATGTTAAAACACGATAACTGAGCGATTAAACCAAATGATATTATTTAAAAAAACCGAAACAAATACAAATATTATTTTTTTATGATATAGAAACCATACCTTACCATTTTTTTTTGAATCCTTTTCAATTTTAATTCATTAGGATTTAGAATTACTTTTTATGAATTTAATTTTTTACGAAATTCTAAAAGTCCTTCTCATATCAGTTATGAATGTGTGCATCCTCCCTCACATCATTACACAACTTTATTATATATATATAAACAAAACCCTATCTATTTATCATATAAACACCCTTCTATATGTTATAAAGGTTATTAACCTTCCCAAATACCTATACTAGTTCCCCTATGAAGAGATATAATGAAATTCCATCGAAGAATATACAATCATCTTTACCCATTCATTCAATTTTATTTCATATTATACCTTCTATTAATGTGTGGTAACCATAAATAAATAATAAATAATGTATCATAATTATTATATTATTTTATATTAAACAGTTTACAACTTTATTTCATCGCTTTTCCATCAAAGGAAAAAAAATTCTGGTTTGTACATATAACTTATTATCTCCACGTAGTGATATAAATTAGTGTTCAACACTATTTAACATGTATGTAAATAATTATTTAAATAATTAGAATATACTATATATATTAAATAAATTTTATCATAGAACTATAATATCATATATACCTTCTAACCTTTTATTGCATTAAAAGACAATATTATTGCCTCTACATGTCACGCCCCAACCTCAGAAGCCTAGAGCCAGTGCATTATTTTAATACATTGGAATGATACAAGGAATCATGTCTCGAATGACTGATCATATTAGTTTCCTTGGAAATAATATATGCATACTTATGATTGACATTACATCATGAAATAATTAAAAACGACATTATTTTCCCCCTTGAACGCACTCTTATCCTTGGCCTATACATGAAAGCTAATCATAATTTACTTCTTCACATCCTAGAAATAATAAAACATAAAAGGAGTGAGCTCAGATATTCAGTAAGGATAAATATATAGCAGAAGCTTTCCTAAATAAGTATAAAAACATAAAGCAATGTATTTGACTAACTCAAAAGCCTTTTATAATTAAACGTTAGCAAAATATGGAAAAGATAAATCAAATATTTCTATTTAATTATTCAAATGGATATTCTACAAGTCGAATAATCACATGTAACAACAATATCTAATTTCATAATGATAGAATTCGTAATCCCAGACATCATAACCACATAGACAAGGCCTCGCACCAAGACTACAAATAAGATTTTGTCAAGTCCATGTTTTAAGACACTAGTTTGTCTCATGAGACCTACTGATGCATCGAGGAGATATAGGGGGTCCACCCATCACATACTATGTCCAATGTATTCCACATATGAAAAGTTTGAATCATAATATCAACGTTTGTATTAAAACAATCATATTAAATGTTAATATTTTAACCACAAACTATGAATGGAAGAAAAATAGCGCATCCACAGTAAAAAAACATTCTATAAAATATAAAAGAGTGTATAATAATAGGTTAACCTCAATATTTAATAATGTAGGATATTTACATAGATGAAAATAATCATCAAAAACTATTTCAGAGAAATATCCCCCTTTTTATTGAAAACATATAAAAGACATATTATTTATCAAGAAGCTATTTAAAATAAAAATTTGAATCAAATTGTCCAATTCCAGATTGAAAAATTTATTGTAATTTAAATTTTAATACATTAATTTCCAAATAAATAAATCTTTAAAACCATTTTTAAATCATGGACATTAATGAGATTGATTTAGAAGAATAAATCTTTAAAACATTTAAAATTATATTTTAGTTAGAGTTCATAATCAAATGAGAGACACTTGAATAAAAATAATAGGGGTAATAAAAACCTTATAATATCATGAGAATAATAGGATTCATGATTTACTATATCGATGTACATTATATACACCATATAAAAGTGAATAGTATTATAACAACAAAGAAGTCTCAATGAAATGTAAATTGAGATGAAATCCCATATAAAGACAGCATCCTTAAGTAAAAGTTAAATCAACCACATAATTATGCGTGAAAAATATAAATACAATATATATGATTGTATATTAGGTGTAAATAAACCAGAGTCCAATCACACATATTCTTGAAAAAACAACACTAATTACTTGGATGTTTAACTCAATGAATGGAAATTGAGTAAAGATTACTCTTATCATGTTCATATCAATTACTTGAGAAATTATCAATTGAGTGACTATGTGTATCAAAATTATATCCATGCAATGGGGAGTGAAAATTATAACATAAATACTAAATATTTCTTCCAAACATAATGTTTTATTAAAATAATCAATTATGTATACGTAATTACCAATGAGTGGAAATCAAATTTTGAAATTTCCTTACCGATTTGATAACTCGTGAAACATACACCCCAGGAAATACGGATCATAAATTTAAGTTTTAAATACCCATATATTGAATTATTTTACACAGGGAATAGAATCAAGAAATGTACATACACCACACAAAAGGTAATTGTGGCAATACAACATGAATCTCTCAGGAATACGAAGTGAGATGAAATCCCCGTACCACATTGTAATCAATCGAGTAGTATGAACAAAAATTAATAACCACCAAATCAGTCATAAAATACCATGAATATAAAGATAATCATGATAATATATTTCATATAATAGTACAAAATACACCACATACAATAAATAAGTGGAGAACAATGGAAAATCTCAAAGAACTAAAAGTGAGATAAGAAACACCTTACATCAAGTCTGATTTATTTTGTATGTTCCTTGTCCTTCCTGAATATTA
Source organism: Viscum album (assembly GCA_963277665.1). Lineage (NCBI taxonomy): Eukaryota > Viridiplantae > Streptophyta > Magnoliopsida > Santalales > Viscaceae > Viscum > Viscum album. The sequence goes on along the minus strand of OY728164.1, from coordinate 846,574,472 downwards.
ACCATAAGTTATTTTCTAAATCATTAAGAACATTTTTCCAGTTTATTATTATATTTTTATCACTCTTTATCTTTTTATAATGGTCAGTTAGTTATTTGAGTTCATATTGTATATTTTATCAATATTTGGTACTTGAGTAAAAAATAAAGTTGTTATAATTACAATTTGCCCATGTGGTCAAAATTCCATTTTCCATAGAATGAAATATGTGATTTAGATAACATATATATATTATATATCAAGTATATATATATTTATTTATAATAGTACATAAAATTTGGAGATAATAAATGAAATGCACCGTTCATGGAGATGGTAAGCCGTACGTACGCATGAATGCTACATTCATTTCAATTTTTGTATTTTAATGGATTAAAAACATAATGATACATAGATATATTATAATTTGATTATAATATAACATATAATATCTTTAAATACATCTTTTATATATCCCGAAGAAGTCATTAATGAGTCACATCACATCGAGGGGGTAGTAGTCCGCACTTCCTCAAATGAAATTATCTCATTTTACACATAATGAAAACCATAAAGCTATGCTCTAAATGTAAAATACAGAAGCTTAAAGAAAACATAAACATAAAATATATCATATATATATAGTTCCATCTTAATGGCCACCATGAGATACGATAGAATATAATTGAACAATCATCATTTTGTGAGGTCATAGTTTTCCATTCGTAGAAACAGTATGTTCTTTACCCATTAGATGGAGGTGTGTGTAAGTGTAGTTCAAATACATCTCATAAAAACATACTAGTAATTGAGTATACAAGGGTTGTAATAAAATAATGTAATAAAAAGAGTTTAGGGGTTGGAGATGTAAAATAAATGAGAAGAAGTTAAGAGAATCCTTTACCTTTAATTTGGGAAACTCCCTTTGGTTTGAATCAAAAGGATGTATTGAAGTGACTTCTTCCTAATGTAAAGATTCTAGGTGGAACAGAGTGATAATGAGATATTATTTTGGGAAGGGGTTGTATGAACCAAGGGTATTGAGCGGTGTGAGTAATTTTTAATAAGTGGTGCCATTTTATAAGGGAGAGGAGGGGATCTTTAGGAATGTTTGAAAATGTTATTTTATTATAAACTTATCTTCAACATCAAAAGGTCCAACAGTCATTAATGTCAAAGATGATATGACTCATGTTTGAAATAAAATCATCCAATAATAATTGGACAGGTTTTGGATATATATTATTATTAATATTATTATTAATTTAAATCATTTATCAATGAGGTAAATACTAGATCATTATTGTGTCATAAATAATTTAATTTATTTGATGTCTAAAAATTATAAAAAATTACCATAATGTAAGAAATATTTTTAGAGTTAATGTTAATATTTATATTTGTAATTATGACTTATATAACCCTATATAAAAATTTATATACTAAAAGATATTCGTAAATGTCATTTTTGTCTTTACTTTATGTTAATTTAAAAAAGTGTCAATATCATCATTAAATGGCTCCATGGGGTCCCAAAATCTACCCAAGGATTCCCATGGTCGGCCATGACTCATAGAATAAGGTTAGTACAAGTGTTAAGGTAATTTTTTATTACTATAATATTCTTTTTTTCCTTGAATTATCCTATTTACCGTTAACTGCGGTAAATAAAAGTCAAAAGTTACTATTCACCAGCACTTATTTTCATCACATTGAACAACATTTTACTTAATAATAACAACCATGTATGTTGTATTTTTGAAATTTAATTCACAGAAGTAGTAAATATTCATTTGAATTAAAAATTTAGTTTTATAACTTCTACTAAGTGGTTTTACTATTAATCCAAAATTGAGGTTTTTTAGAAAAGTAAAAAAAATACAGCCTAAGCTATATTTGATAATACGAATTCAACAATTATGTACAATTTACCAAATTAAATAAAAATAAAAATAATTTATTAATTTAAAATTAATGACTTTTGTTAAAACAAATAGACTGTTTTTAAGAAACAATGGCTATAAAAAGATTGAAACTTGATTTCATATAATTTGAAAGTGAAATTAATTCCAATTACCAACATTGGATTATATGGTAAAAATATAATATAATTATAAAACCAAACCATTTAAATGTATAATTTAACACTATATATTATTTCTATTAACAAAGTTGTTTTCAATTAAAATTTGTATTTTTCACTATTCACCATAATATTAATGTTATCAAGAAACCTCTAAAAATTTATCAAAACTGAATTTTTATTTCTCAATTCTAAATAATAAGTATATTTTTTCAAATTGAATATATAAAAGTATGAAATTGTTCATTTAGAATGTTTTTTTCTTTAAAAGGTTGTAAAATTACATTTTTTTAAAAAATACATCGTTTATATAAAAAAATAATTTGTTCTTATATTATGTCTAAGAAACACATTATATGGTTGTAAAATTATATGGAATATATAAAATTCAAAATTCTATTAATACTATTAATAACTGATTTTGAACGGCTTGTTTGGTACATCGTTGTGCGCTCGAACTCAGTATTGTGTGAGGTGCTAGCTATTTAATTATTTTAAGGAGATAACATACTAAGAATCCTTTGGGGATTTACATTCTCCTATAATTCAATAAATTGAATCCTTTAAATTTGAAATTGTTCTTTGAAAATAAAAGCTTAAAAATAGAAAAATAATGTTGTAGAAAACCCACTTTGGAAATTGGGTTAATAAAATTTAGTATTAATTAGAGGGAAAGTAAAATGATTATGTCACCACCAAATTATGATCTATATTAGGAGAACATTGGTGTAAATTAAACACATATAATTGGAGGAAAAATATAAATATTTATAGGATGTTATTGAGATCATAAATCACAATCATGTGTAATATTGATGGCTTCAATGCCTTCAATCTATGATGATTTAAAATATTTTTGGTTCAACAAAACATAATGTATCAGGATAACACATTTATTTTGTTTCAATATTCCCTCCATAATGTTTATGAATTAATTTATGCATAGATTAAGGAAAAAATATACATGACATCTTTCAACTAATTCCTACCACAAACTCATATATCACTCCAAACGATGAGTATTCAAGATGACTTGGTCACACCTGAAGCACTAGAATCAACATTTAGAAAATCACATAATCTAAAAAGGATGAACTATATATTTACCTTTTCTATATAGATTAACCAAAACCAAAATGGTTAGTATGAGATCAGATGATCCCCAAAAAAGGATAATCCTTTAGATAAAGATATATTAATATCAATTTCTAAAATTAAACCAACAATATCCAAATTTTAATAAATACCATTCAATAAACAATATCCCTTAAAATATTTCAATATAATCCATACTAATATTTAAACCCAAAACATAGTAGAACGGGCTTATGTAGTCTTACGCGTTAACTCTTATCTCTAAATAACATCGACTACTCTTAAAGTTTCTTACATAAAAGTAATTAACATAATAACATATTCACTATGATAGGTTAATCATTTCCGTAAATAACCAAAATATCTATAAATCCACAATAAAAAACATAGATAAAAACCCACCATTATTCCAAAAATAAAATCCCATAGTATTCTATTTTCCTTAGGTGTATAGTGTTCCCAACAGAGTGAGCATCATCCAAAATAACATTTATCACTTAATCAACAAATCATTTTCATAAAATATGGATATTTATTTGATAAAACATAAGATTCTAAATCAACTTATTATTGATCAATTAAATAATTTAAATAAATATAATTAATCACACTAACCAGGTACTTCACGTAGTCCAATTGTAGGCAATAAATCACAGTCGCACTTTGGTTGTGGGTTAGATTCCCACAGCGTTGTTCATCGCGATGGGCTGTCACACGGTCTGCATGTTCCTTTTTTTAAAAACAAAATTTTATAACATTCTAAATAAGAGGTAAATTACTCAAAGTTAAAATAACATAATTTAACCCCAAATTTTATCTCCTACCTCACATATTCATGCTAAAAATTAATAATGTGAAATTGCATCAAATTATACAATATTATAAACACAAATAGGTATTTATAACTATCTATATAAAAGAATAGATAACTCTTCCTTGAATAGTATTTTCACATAAAAAACTATAGGGTTACACATAGACATGAAAATTCTTCTAAAGTAATCACATCAACAATGATCACTAATACTTTTAAAAAAATTTGTCCATTTATTTCCACGTAGGTTCTTCCTTGACCAAGATGTTATCTTATTGAATTGGGAATTCACTCAGGTAATTCCATGGTCCATTAAAATTACTGAAAATGACTGTAAATGGGTTCTTGGGATCATTTTTATATTCTACCATAGTACTCTTCATTTATTCATGATAATTCATTACTTTATGTCCTTATTTTATACACATGAATAATTTCATTGTTCTGTTGAGACACATTCCTAGGTGTCTCCTTCCGTATTTCCAGTATGATGTAAATTGATAAATCTTTTCATTATGGTCTCCTCTACTAGATCTCTTATCATTTATCTTCCTTCTCTCCTTTTTTGATTCCAGTAGTTAGTTAATATATATGTTGTCCATCATATTTCTTGAAAACTGATTTGACATGAACATGATATCTTTTACACCTATCAACTCTCCATTTTGTTCCATATTTCCACAACTATTCCCACCTTTTATATCATTCTAAAAGTTACTATGAATTCCTTGGAATCCAGCCATTGACTAAAAGTATAAAGCATTGTGTGGGTAACAATAGTCATAAAAACATTTAGATAATATCATGACACATTATTTTCAATTTGAAACACCTTATAATTTACCAAGGCCACATATTCTCATATTATATTAAAACCATCAAATCGATTTTTATAGAAAGTATAGATTATCCTAATAATATCCCATGATAGTGTCATAACCAATAGTGAATTAATGAACATTTTCATGTACCTGGATACCCCGGTTCAAGCCCAAGACGCCTTGCAGATTTATTACTCTTAGGTACTTCTGTGCCAGATCCACCTCTACATGCTCATATCTAGACCATGATGTATTTCTTGGAAAATAAAAAAAATATCTACATTACCAAAATTCATGAATGTTATTATATATTAATCCTCAATGTCTATAATAGGGTAATGTTTTTTTAAATGGTGGTTCCTCATTCAAAGAACAAAGAACACCTTATTAATCAAAAAGAGAGGGAGGTACAGAAGTCTGAAAGATGGAATTTTATTACAATATTTATTGGAAAAAATGGAGTGAATCATTGGGAAAATCATCCAACCAGGTAGTGACCTGATGACCCCCTTGTTGGCCAAAATATCAGCAACTATGTTCACATCAAGAAACATGTGTGTGTTAATGTAGATGAGATACATGAGCAAAGTAATACATTGCATCCATCAAGAGGTAAGAGGCCATACAAGGTGAACCACCCCCTTCCAGATGTCTTGGACAATAGTGGTTGAATTAAATTTAATCCACAGCTTGTTCCAACCCTTTGTCTTGTCAAAATCCACTGCATGAATTACTCCCAAAATTTCCGCTACCAAGGCCATGGCTGTACCACATCCACTGAAGAAGCAGCCAAGGCATCTTCCAAGAAAGTCTCTGAAGATGGCACCAGAACCTACTGGACCTGGGGTTCCTATAGAGGAACTGTCAACATTCTCTTTGATCTATCCTGGAAGTGGGTCTTGACAGAAGACCTCAATGATACATCAAGGTTTCCTATAAGATCTCGCTATCTAATGATGGGGATGGATCTAAAAATCACCGATAGAGTTATCACACTGATCCTTCTGAATTGAGTCAGCATCCTTGATGACAATGAGAATACGCATTTTACCTGCATTGAGACTGAATGAGCAATTATTATGAATAAAATTATTTCTATAATACCAGATCACATGCACGAGCTCTGCCACCACATCCAAAAAAATATTCTTGATTTACATGGAAGAATCCCAAATCACACAGTGTTGAAGTTGAGAGCTGATAGTAGCAAGAAGAGACCATCTAAAACCAAAAATGTCAGAAATGTAATTCCAAAAAGTTTCAGTTGTAACATAAGGCAAGAACTGATGATTTGAATCCTCGTGGTGTTGGTTGCATAGATGAAATCTAGATCAAAGAGAAATCCAAAAGGATTATAGACACACATCAGTGGGGACCCTATTATGCACAACTCGCCAAATGAGATTGAGGTGTGAGGGATTGATCTTTGGTTTTCTAAAAGATTTCAAACAAGATAAGATAGAAATATAATCACTAAAATTGTTTTTGTAGAAAAATATAAAACCAAGAACTCCATTAAAAGTATGTTCCCAGATAAAGAAATCATATGTTTCAGAAAGAGAATAATTGTCAATGATGTGACTGATGTGGTCCGTAATGTTTATGTCATGAGAGTTGATATCCTTTCTTATAGTGGAGTTGGTATTCTCAAGACTAGTGGTGGATGTTAGCATTGAGATTAAAGGGACACCAGTCCAGTTGTCCATCCAGAAATTCATTGATGAATCAATATATACCATCCATCTAGAGTTGTTCATGATTTTAAGGAAAGAATGTCTAATGGATGGCCAGATGGAAGAAGTGATGTAACATAGAATACCATTCCAAAGTTTGGTAACAAATATTTTCCTATGAAAGACCAAGGAATCAGAATTGCTATGAATCAGATTCCAAGTCACTCTATCCTAAAGAGATTCATTAAAAAGATTATGATACTTAATACCAAGGCCACCCTCATCCATGGGTTTACAACAAGTGGCCCAAGGTATGGTGACAAGAATTCATTCAATCGTACTACTAGTCCAACCAATATTATTGATGCAAAAATTGATTATTTTGAGAAGGATTGTAAGACAATTGTAAACCATCTTCATGTAAACCATCTTGGAAACAATTATAGACATAACAAGACAAAATCTTCCAGCCATAGAAAGAGATTTACCCATCCAAGATGATAATATATTTATAATTTGATAAACGATGCTGTAAAAATAGCTGGATTTTGGTCTCCCCCAAATGATAGGAACACCCATGTAAGTGAAATGGAAAGAGCCATCTTTGATTCCTAAGTAATCAATTATGTGACTTTTTCTATTGGGGGTAATGTTTTCTCCAAAGAAAACAAAGGATTTCTTCTAACTGATCGCTTGTCCCAAAATATCATCATAATGGGCTAGGGCACTTTTAAGGTTTTGAATGTTCCTTTTATCATCTTTTAAGAATAAAATTACATCATCGTCATATAAAAGATGTGTATGAACATTTACATTTCTATACTCCTAAATTGGATATGTTTTGTTTTGATTCAGAAGGCTTGTAAGGAGCCTACTTAAATAATCCACAGTAATAGCAAAAAGAATGGTAGATAGTGGGTCACCTTGCCTAACCCTCTTAGTGCATTTGAAATAGCCTTAAAGAGACCCATTGACCAGTACAGATATTGAAGCAGAGTTGAGTAAGGTACGGATCATGGTAGTAAAAGAGTAATTAAATCCGAAGCTTTTATGAACCTTTTAAATAAAATTCCAGTCCATGGTGTCAAAATCATTTCTGATGTCTAACTTAATGACCACACTGCCTCCTCTAGTGACTTTGTTTATCATATTAGTACATTCCATGGATTGGCAGATACAATCCTGAATAGTTCTTCCTTTGATAAAACCAAATTGATTCAAAGAATCAATTTTGTTGGTGATGGAGGTGGGTATGTTAGCAAGAAGATTAGTAATAGTTTTATAGAGAGTGAATGATATAAACAATAGGATGGAAAAGGTGAATCTCAACAGCATTGTCCACTTTAGGAATGAGTGTATGAAATTGGGCATTTATCCCATGATTAAGAGCACAATTGGAGAAAAATGATTTAACAAATTTGAAAACATCCACATGGATGAGATCCAGTATTTCTGGAAAAAACCATTGTTGAAATTATCAGGTCTCAGGGCACTAACAGGGTTGAGACTGAAAACAGTGGCTCTAATTTCATGATCTATAGTAATGCATAAGAGATGATCATTGTCCTCAGTAGTGAAAATGTTAGGAATGATGTTAGGAAGAAGATCTTTACTCATCGCCAGACCATTAAACAGAATGTGGTAGTAACCAACAAAATTAGTAGCAATGGCATCCTTAGTGTCAAGAAGAATGTCATCAACCCATAGAAAAGTAAGGGGTCCACAGATTTACTTGATTATTTGGATAGAATTTTAGAATTTAATATTTCTATCACCATATTATATCCAATTGGTTTTAAATATTTATTTTTCCATGATATATTTGAGCTTCAGAAGAGATTTAATCTTCAAAGAAAAGGTAATTTCAGCTTGAGGGTCTAGAGAAAATTAGAGAAGATATTGTAGCTTAGAACACAACTGAGGTAACTCTTCAAAGAGGAGATGTCCATGTCGAGCTATTTTGTTTTAGAGAAACACCAACCCTCGAGTTGATGTTTCAAATGATTTAATTTTGTAATGCAAGGAGAAATATCATTTTGGTGTCGCATTCCATCCTAGAAATCTTTTATCATGTTGGAAAATTCACGGACCGCAGCTAAAGAATTGTTAAATTTAAAGGGGAGAGGATATTTTGAAATGTTAGAGAAGAAGCTGATAGGAAAATGATGATGATAAGAGTTGATCTTGGTTATGGTAATACTATAAACAGATTCCCATTTATCAAGGGCAGTAGTATTAGTGAAATCTCTGTCTAGTTTTCTAGCCACTATCCTATTGGGGAACATCATATACCAAGTGTAATTAGCACCATTAAGGATGATTTCAATAAGGATAAAATCATCAATAAAATCTTGGAATTATCTAGTTTAGATGGCAGAGTGTGACGGTCTAATATTTTTACTTGGGATACGAATGGAGTTAAAATCACCAATCACTAGCCAAGGATCCTGTATAAAACTAGGGAGGGAAAGGAGGTCATTCAATAGGTTTCTGTGATCTTGATATCTATTTTTTTCATATATCATATTGCAAACCATATGAACACTAGTAAAGAAAAAATCACAAGTAAACATTGGTCATAATATTTAACAACATTAACATATTTCAAAGGTGAATGATAAAATATCCAGTGAGTTTTAGTAGAATTACAATCCTTGGAAGCACGAAGGAAATTATAACTAAAATAGCTCATGTATAAGTATTTCAAAGAAAAATTAATTTTCAGCTCAGCAATGGAAAATAATTTTGGTTTGTGAGTTAAAATAAATCTCTTAAGCACAATAAAAGAACCAGAGTAAGCTAAACCCTGACAATTCCAAAATAAACATTTCATTTCAACATGCGTTTGGAGCTATAACTCCTTTTTTTTCTCCACCGGAGTCCTTATTCTATGATGACCTTCTGGGTCCATGAGTAGATGATGGGATTGGTTGTTTACCCTGCTTATTCCTAGAAGAGGCAATAGAGACATTAGGATCAGTTTTAATATAAACACCTGTATTTTTATCCAAATGGGTTGTATGCCAAATCAGGGTCGTTATGCAATCTTTTGGAGTAAAAACAGGTGCAAGAACATCAAAGGTGCTTGAGGAGACAGTCACAGTGGCCATAGCACCCATTGACACAACTTTATCACTAGATCCTGTCACCTTGTAGGTGTAAGGATTTTCCATAACCGCTCTCACTTGATCTAAAGTTACATTTTTATTTTTTTGGAATTAAGGTCCATTTAAAAATCCATAGTGGGATCATTTTAAATAGATTCAATCTGATCAGGTTCTCCATTTGGACCATTTAAATGATCCACAGCCTTGGTACTAGGGTGTGAACCCACTATCTTAATAAGAACTATGTCAGCATAGAAAATGGAAGATGTAGAGATACCAGCAAATGCACCTTTGATCTACATACCAGCAACCTCATCCATGTCCTCATGAGCTTCGGTCTAAAGATCCTTACTCGAAGAGGCTTTATGAATGTCCCACCGCAGTTTTACAAGAATGCTTCAGACCATATGTTCTATCTTCTCCCTTATAATGAGATCAATGATTGAAAACTTAGATACATCCACCTGATCCTCAACCTGGAGACCATCACTCGAAGAAGGATGATGGAAGTCCACCCTTGGGGGATGCATACCAGTAACAACCCCATTAGTGTCGAGGGAATACTCATTTGGAACCGCCAAAACAGAGTTTTCCTGGTCACTGGTCATGTCCCGAGAAACAACATACTGGTCATCAATATCATCCATAATCACCACATCAACATCTTCGGTCTCCCACTCCTCAACCAGGTCAGACCACTTAACACCATAGGACTCACCCACATGAGGTAATTTCATTACCCATATTTCCGCCTTTTTCATGATTTTTTCTTGTAATCCAGAGGAAATGGGTTGGTCACCCTTCTTCCGTATAACTTGAGACCACCCATCCTCCTTTGGTTGATCATCCCGAGACCTCACCTAGTACTTCATCACTCATCAGTTCATGAGGGAGTTACCAACAATCTTACAGAGATCAAAAATTGGTGGGCGGTGTTCATAGTCCATGAGAAATTCAGCTTTGAATTCATTCGCGTTAAAGGAAATTGAATCCAGAAGATTACTCCTAATGTCGACATCAACCATCACCCTCACTTACAAACCAAGTATAGCATTTATCGTCTGATGGTATATCTTCAGCGGGGTTCTGATGAAAGAGGCGATATCATTTAGAATTTTGGGATTCCAAAAGAAGAAGTTCAATCCATGTAAACACACCTAGATCTGAGCCATCATATTTTTGTGACTGTGAGGGTTGAAGGAAAAATCACATTCTGAGAGGCGAATGAGACCCTGTTTTAGCTTGATGTTACAAATGTTCTAGACGTGGTTAAGCTCCTCTTGTGAGCTTAAAGAAATATGGAAGTATCTGTGCCCAATCGGAACAAGCTTCCAGTCACTGAAGCCCCATACGTGTGAGATTCTCGGTTTGATTTCCATGGCCGACCATGGCTTTTCTCCTTTCAGATATGAAATGCGTCCCATCACTGAGAACCTACATATTTGGGGATTTTGCTTCAACGCCTCCAGATCTACCTCCACCACGAGTCATCCATCATCCAATTTCTTGCAGAGAGATGACTTCCTAGAGGTGGCAGTGCAATGATCTGTGCCTTTTAGCGCATCATAGAATGAAATCAGTTTAGGTTTTTCCATCGATAGAGCTTCTTCCATCTGTGCATCACTTCCTTTTCCCCCAAAGTTAGAGAAATGATGAGAATTGTATCGACCAGGTACAAGAAAGGAAACATCCAAGAGATCAAAAACAAGAAATAACCTAATCAAGAACCCTAATCATCCACGGTTCTAGAGAGATATGGTCCGCCATCTCCTTCTCCTCTATAATAGGGTAATGTTCTCTAATCAGATTTTATCTAAATCTAGTTTCCATGGTTTTTACTAAACATTCTATGATACCAATTTTTACACCCAAAACCCAGAATCCCAGAGCCAGTGCATTATTTTAATACATTTTCATGATACAAGGAATCATGTCTCGAAAGACAAATCAGTTAAATTTCATTGGAAATGCTAGATACATACATATGTTTTACATTACATCATGAAGTATATAAAAATCACATTGTGTCTCCCTTGAACACAGTCATATCCTTGTCCTATCACTGTGGGTTAATCATTATTTACTTCTTCACATGTGGAGAAAAAACATTTAAAGGGGTGATCTCATATTCATAGTAAGGATAAAAATATAGCAAAAAATATCATAAATAAAATAACCATTTGAGGAAATGTCATAGGCAAAAACAAAGGCCTTTTAAAATTAATCTTCATCATAATATGGAAAAGATAAATCATATAATGTCATTAACTTAATCACATGGATATTCTTCTAGTTGAATAATCACATATAATATCAATATCCTATTTTGTAATGATGGAATTCATAATGCCCGACATCATAACCACATTTTCATGGCCTTGTGCCAAGACTACAAATAATATTTTGTCAAGGCCTTATGTTAAGACACTAGTTTGTCTCACGAGACCTACCGATGCATCTAGGAGCTATAGCGGGCGCCACCCATCACTTAATAATTATAATTTAATCCTCATATGAAAAGGTTGAAACATAATCTCAAAATTCGTATTAAAACTAGCATATAAAATGTCATTATTTTAACGTCAAATCCTGAATGGAATAAAAATAGCACGCCCACAGTCAAACATAACACATTCAATACAATTTGGAAGATTTTATTGTAATATATTTACATAAATTTGGAATAATTATGTATATTGAAATATATGAAAATAATCATCAAATTGTTTTTTAGAAATATCCTCCTTTTCTTGAAAACATTTAAAAGTTTCATTATTTATCAAGAAGTCATTTTAAATAGAATTTTAGATAAATGTGTCTCATTCTACATTGAAACGTTTAAAAGTAATTTTAATTTTAAATCATTATTGTCCATATAAATAAATTCTGAAATCTATTTTTAAAACATTGACATTAATGAGAAAGACGTAGAATAATAAATCTTTAAAACATTTAAAATGAAATTTTAGTTAGTGTTCATAACCAAATGAGAGAAACTTGAATAATATTAATCGAGGTAATAAAGAAATTAGAATATCACGAGAATAAAGGGATTCATGATATACTAGGTCAAATTACATTATATACACCATATAAAAATGTATTGTCATATAACAATAAAAAAGTCTCAATGGAATGTAAATTGAGACGAAATACCTTATAAAGAACATATCCTCATGTTAAGGATAAATCAATAACATAATTATGTGACTAATATAAATATACCTTATATTATTGGATATTCATTGTAATTCAATCTATGTACATTATCACATATTCTTGAAAAATCAACACCAATGACTTTGTTGTTTAACTCAATGATTGGAAATTTAGTTATGATTACTCTTATCATGTTCATATCGATGAATTGAGAAATTATCAATGGAGAAAAAATGTGTATAAAAGGTATATCCACACAAATGGGAGTGGAAATTACTACATAAATAATAAATAGTGATTCCACACATAATATTGGAGTAAAATAATCAATGATGTATGCATAAAGCTCAATGAGTGGAAATTGAAATTTGAAATTTTCTTGCCGATTTGGTAACTCGTGAAACATACACCCTATGGATGAAAGATCATAAAATGAAGTTGTAAATACCTATAGATTAATGTATATTACAGAAGGAATAAAATCATGGCTAGTAAATACACAACAAAAAAGGAAATAGAGGCAATACAACGTGAATCACACAGGAATAAGATGTGAGATGAAATCCCCTTTCCATGTTGCAATCAATGGAGTCGTATGACTGAAAATTAATAACCACAAAATAATGTATAGAATAAAATGAATATAAATATAATAATTATAATAAATATAAAATGGAAGTTCAGAATACCCTACTTTCAATAAATAAGTGGAAAACAATGGAAATCTCACAGAATTAAAAGTGAGATTAGAAACCCTTTACCTCATGTCTGACATGTCCTGTATGTTACTTATTCCTACTGAATAATAAACTTAAGTTCATTAATAAATGATTGAGAACATTTCTCATGTTTATTATATTTTTATATCACTTATTACCATACTATAATAATTAGTTAATTATTTGAGTTCATATTTGATATTTTATCGTTGTTCAGAACTTGAATAAAAAATAAATTTGTTATAATTACTATTTTTACATGTGGTAAAAATTCTATTATCCTTATAATGAAATAAATTATTTAGATAATATATATATATAATATTAATTATATATTTTTATTTATAATAGTGCATAACATTTGGAGATAATAAATAAAATTCATCTTTCTTGGAGATGGTAAGAAGTACGTATGCTTGAACACTACCTTCATTTCTATTTTTGTATTTTAATGGAATTAAAACATAATGATACATAGGTATATTATAATTAAAGTATAATATTATATATATTATTATTTATTCCATCCGTTATATGAATCACATAATGCATTAAAGAGTTATACCACTTTGACGGGATGATAGTCCGCACTTTCTCAAATAAAATTATCGGGTTTTACCCACTATGGAAATCATAATGGTATGTTATGAATATAAAATAAAGAAGTATTAAGAAAACATATAAATAGTATATATCATATAAAAATATATTTCTATATTAATTTCCCCAATGTGAGGCGGTAGGAGATAATTGAACAGTCATTTTTTCGTGAAGCGATAGTTTTCCATTCACAGAAAGAGTATGTTATTTACCCATTAGATGGAGGTGTTTGTAAGTGTAGTTAGAAACCATATCATAAAAAATTAATAGTATATTTAGGGTTATATTTTTGTTATAAAATAATTTTATAAAAATATTTTAGGGGGTGGAGTAGTAATATAACAGAAAAGAAGTTAAGAGAAACCATTACATTTAATTTGGGTAACTACCGTTCGTTTGAATCAAAAGGACTTGTTGAAGTGACTTTTGCCTATGGTAAGGCTTATAGGTGTAATAAAGGTATCTTGAGAGATTATTTAGTCAGGTTTTTGGATGAGACAAGGGGTTTTAGAGGTGAGTGGATTGTGTTAGAAGTGGTGTCATATTATAAGGAAGAGGAGGGGCACTTTAGGAATATTTGAAAATGTAATTTTTTTATAAACACATGTTCACTTCAAAAAGTTCCAAAACTCATTAATGATTAATATAAGATAACTCATGTTAAAAATAAAATCATCCAATAATAATTTTATAGGTTTTGGATATTTTTTTTATAATTAATAATCTTATTTATTTAAATCATTTATTATTGAGGTAAATACATCATCAAAATTGTGTCCTATATAATTTAATTTATTTGATGTCTAAATTTTTTTAAAAAATACCATAATGTATAAAATCATTCTTGATTTCTAGTTTATATTTATAGTCCAAATGATGACATATATTACCCTAGGTAAATATTGATAGACTAAAAGATATTTGCTAATGTCATTTTTGTATTTACTTTATGTTAATTAAAATAAAGTGTCATTATCTTTTTAATGTGGCTTCATGGAGTCCCAAAATTGACCAAAGGATGTATATGGTCAGTCATGACCCATCCAATAAGGTGAGGACAAGTGTAAATAAAATAATTTATTATTATAATAATGTTTTTACCTTAAATTAGCCTATTTACCTTTAACCGCAGTAAATAAAAGTCAATAGTTACTATTCACCAAAAATTATTTTTATCTTCTTGAAATAAATTTGGCCTTATAATAAAAACCATGTATGTAATATTTTCAAAATTTAATTCACAGAAGCGTAAAATATTCATTTAAATGAAAGAGTTTGTTTTTTTAATTACTACGAAGTGGTTTTACTGTAACGCCCCGACCCCAGCTACCTAGAGTCGGTGCATTACTTCGTAACATTGGCATGATCACAAGAAAGATCAAATCTCGAAAGACCGATTGGTTTAGTAGCCTTGGAAACACTAGATATATTCATAAGTTTTACATTACATCATAAAATGAAAAACTACTACAACAACCTAATGTTTCCACAGTCCACACTATAATCCCCTCATAATATCCCTGCAGGTCATTCATAACTTACATCTTCACATCCTGGGAAAAATAAAACATAGAAAATGGGTGAGCTCAAATGCCCAGTAAGGATAACAATATAGCGGAACATTCAAAAATAAGCATAAACATTTAAGGCAATGAATTACTAAAACAAAAGCCTTTTAAACGTGAACTTCAACATAGTATGGAAAAAGTAAAATGAAAAAAATGCCATTTACTTGTGCACATGGATATTCTACTAATCAAATAATCACATGAAAAATCAATAACCACTTTCATAATGTTGGAATGCATAATGCTAAACGTTAATTTCTTTGTCTAGGCCTCATCCCAAGACCTAGGGGTTACTTCTAACCGGAACCCAACCCGGAGTGCCTCTAATAACCGGACACCAACCCGGAGTGCCTCTAATAACCGGACACCAACCCGGAGTGCCTCTAATAGCCGGACACCAACCCGGAGTGCCTCTAATAACCGGACACCAACCCGGAGGGCATACTTTTACCAGTCCCTAACCTGGAGGGCTTACTTTAACCAGTCCCCAACCTGGAGGGCTTACTTTTACCGGTCCCCAACCCGGAACATACTTGTTTAGCACATTCATCTGAAGAAAAGTTTGAAATATAACATAAACATTCGGATTAAAACTAGCATACGAAATGTCAATAGTTTCACCATAAACTATGAATGGTATAAAATAGCACATCCACAGTCAAACATATCACAAAACCTTCAATACAATATAGAAGTTTTGTATTATAATAAATCAACTTCAAATAAGCGTAAAATCCATTAAAGGATGTTGACATAGATGAAATCAAAACACTTTTCAGAGAAATATCTCTTTCTATTTTTGAAATAATTTAAGAGCCATATAAAATAAAACATTTTCTTGAAAATATTCTTGTAAGCTTGTAAGGAAAGCTTTTACGATTTTATAACGGCGGAAAATAACCGCACCCGCCGTATAAGTAAAAAAAACATTCTTATCTTAATTCTGTCGAAAAGGTTAAAAAGGACCTTGTTTTGAAAACGACGGAAATATTCCTTTATAAACCTCTTACAAATAGTCAAATAAGGGTATAAATGAATTTAACCCATATTCTTGTAAATAATAAATATGTTTTGAAATACATTTCTAAGAAACATGGATGTGGATGATAAAGAAATCCCAGTAGATTATTACGTATAAACAACCTCGGATAATGAAGAGATTGTGAAATAACCCTTACCTTGTACTTTTCCTTGGTTGGAGTAGGTTAACCTCCTGTATAATGGTGAAATAGTTGTTATTAAATTATACAAGAATCATATATAATAATATGATATCATATATGATCTTTTAACATTGATTTGTTAATAATATCTTAGTATTATCATTATATCGGGTGTTAACTTACTTGTTTTCTTTTATATGTTTTGTTATGTAAGACATGTTTGTAAAGGATAGGTTGTATATTATTCATATCCAGAATGATATCAAGTCCTTAAACAGAATTTTTAAATCATCAAATGATAATTATACTTGAATGGATACGATGGAGAATGAATCTCCTCGCGTTCGTGGAGACGGTAGTCCGTACGTACGCACGAGCGACAATATCATTATTTTGATATTAAAATAATATATAAATGGATGGTATATCATATATACAGAATCATTAACATGTTATATTTATTATTTACATGAGTTACACATCATTATTATACCCATCCAAATAATAATATATTGAATAACAATTACACCACGACGTGGAGACGGTAAGCCGTACGTACGCACGTATGGTGACATGTTATTCAAAGGGTGGATAGAATACTGAAAATGGTTGTACCATATTTATAATAACATCACAGTATATGTAAGATACTGGAGTTATTATTTTAGAATGGTAAGAACAAAGAAAGAGGAAGTGGAAGAAGAAAGGAACTTAGAAAAGGGTGGTGAAATCATTACCTCTTCTTCGGGTTCTTCCTTTTGATTTGATCAAAAGGGCTCTTTAGGTTGGCTTTCTGATCAAACTAAGGCCTCTAGGTTGTAGTGAGGGATGTTGGGAGAGTATTTGGGCAGAGTTTGGCCGAACCAAAAGGCTTTAGAGGTGTGAAGAAATGAGAAGGACGAGTTACCTTTTATAAGAGGGGTGAGGGGCACCTTTGGAAAAGCTAGAAATATTAATTTATAATAAATTCATATTCGGTTTCTAATGGCTCCAAAGTTGACTATTCAAAGTCTGAGGTGGGGATAGGTCGAAAACCACTCAACCAATAGAATTTAGACAGGTTTGGGTACTTATATTAACCTTATCTTTAAGTATTAACTCTAAGTTAATTAGTTTCACTTTTACAATGTCTCTTTGTATTTTTATATAATATGGTTAATAAACTTACTATATACATCCAAGAGACCCCCAAGTGGTACATTAATGATGAACCTATCATGATATAAGTCTCTTGGCCGAACCTTAGATTTTTAGGAATTTAATATCAATTAATAATATAATATTTGTTTTAAGAACTCTTTTATGTCAATTTTGACACTATTCAATAGTTGATTTTTGTGAAACTCATAACAGATTGATTACTTCGAAAAAAGTCAATTAAATCAATCCTAATATATATCATATTATCCTATAAAATTATTTTAATTCATTAAAAGTTTCATATTATATTTATTTGGGTATTTATAATATCAATTAGTTTAATTTTTCACTATTATAGTAATTACTGCATCATCATTGTGTCATAAATAAAATAAATTATTTAATGTCTAAAAATTATAAATAAAATATAATTATGTAGGAAATCTTTTTAGCTTTCTAATGAATATTTATAATCTAAAATCCAACTTATATAACCCTATGTAACAATTGTTTTGCTAAAAGATCTATGCTTGTGTCATTTTTGTATTCATTTTGACTTAATTAAAATAAAGTGTCATTATCACTTACAAGTGGATCCATGGGGTCCCAAAATTGACACAAAGATGCCCATGGTCGACCATGTATCAACCAATAGGGTTAAGACACGTTTTAGGGTAATTTAGTATTATTATAATATTATTTTTTAACCCTTATTTACCGGATTTACCCTTAACCATGGTAAATAAAATATTTACCGCAGTAATTATTCAAAATGTCTAAAAATAAAAGTTAACTATTTACACAATTTGAACATTCTGATTCCAAATATGGAATCTATTTTCCTAAATTCAAAACACAGAAGTGGCAGAAATTAATTTAAAATTAATTCCCGCTGTCAAAACAAAAAGCGTGTTTTTAAGAGATAATAACTATCAAAAGATTGACACTTGTTTATGTCCGGTTTAATTGTAAAATTATGTCCAATGACCAAAATTATATTAAATAGTAAAAATATATTCTAAATATACTTTAAAACCACTCAAATTCATAATTTATCACTATTAATTATTTTGATTAAAAAAGTTGTTTTTAATTAAAATTTAGTAATTTTCACTATTCATCAAAATATGAAAGTTATCCGAAAAGTACCAAAATTTCACCTTAGGCTAAATTTGATATTCCAAATCCAAAAATGAAGTCCATTTTAAAATATAAAATATATATAACTTCAAAAAGTAGGTATTACTATTCATAACAACTAGTTTGATTGGTTACGGTGTGTTAGAACTCGAAGTTGCGTACAACACACGCTACTGTTTTATCCAAAGGAAAGCGTACCGTGGACGCTTGGGATGTTTTATTTTAAATTTTTTGATGTCTCCATTTATTAAAATAGTTTAAAATATTGTATTTAAAAAGGTTTCACTATTAGAAGTTGATAAAAGTGAAATACTGAAAATGAATTTGTTCTTGCATTATGACTAAGAAACTCATAATAGGGATTCTAAAATTATAAGGATTATATAATGTTCAAAATGTAGTTAATACTATTCATGTCCTCTTTTAATGGTGTGATTGAACTCGATGTTGCGTGTAGTGCAAGTTATTGAATTATTTTTAAGAAATAACACACTCTGAAATCCCGGGGTGTTACATTCTCCCCTCCTTCAATAAATTGCGTCCTCGCAATTTGAAATTGTTCTTCGAAGATAAAAGGATGAAAGTAGAAAATATATTTGTGGGAAAACCCACATTGGAAATTGGGTTACTAAAATTTAGTCTTAATATGAGGAAAAGAGAAATTAAAGGGTCACCACCAAATTATGATCTCGATTAGGAGAACATTGGTGGCAATTAGAGACATATAATCGGAGGAAAAACGTAAATATTTATAGGTAGTGATTGAGGTCATCAATAAAAAACAAGTGTATAATTGAGGTCCTTAAACTCATCAATCTATGATGATTTAAAGTACCATCGGTTCAACAAAATATAGGGTATTGGGATAACACATTTTTGACGTTTCAAAATATCTTAGTTGAAATCCCACATCGAAAAATGAATTAACGAGGCCTCTATTTAAAATAAAGAGTTGAAAGTATGAAGATTACCGAAAATAACACATACTAGGGTTCCATGTAAGAAAATATGGATATGGAAGAAATATATAGCCATCAATTATCTGATGGAGAGTGGTAGAGAAAATGGCTATGAAAAGGCCAACAATCCCAAAGCCATAAATTTGTGATGATTTAAGGTACCATCTAGGACAACATTTTTGTTCTAAGTTTCTATTATTAATGTTGAGGAATTTATTTATGAGATTGGATAAGATAATAAGGAGATATACTTAGTTTATAATTAGAGTTTTATCCATTAATAAATTTCTAGCAAAACTCATCATTCACTAGTAAAAAAAATTCTATTTATACTATTCATAGAGGGTTCCAAAATAAACGAATTTATAATTCATCTACAAGATCTTTTAAAAAACTACTTTATTTAATCCAGGACATCTCGTGGGATAGTGGTAGGTGATACACCCTTGTCGCCCTTTGGTTGCGGGTTCAAGTCTCGCAGCCTTGCCGGGCGCGACGGGTTGCCGCCCGACCTCCGGGTTGTCCTTTTATGGCAATCCAAAATAATCCAAACTAGAACTATCCAAAAAACTTCTGTCCAAACTCACAGTCCAACATTCATAAGGAAGGTAAACATAATATAGATCCTTTTTACCCCGTAATAGCATATGAATACCTTCATCATGTATTACCATATTCCTTATTGATTACATTCATGCTCCCTTATTCCATATAGAATGCTGGATATACTTCATTAATCCAAAAATGTTTTAAACCCCAACAATGATGGAATATACAAATCATTAATCAGTTCCAAGGTAGTCAAGAATATCCAATATAATTTATCCAAAACAATCACATATTATTCCAAAATCACTACCTCAGTATCAGAACTATATTATGGTTTATCATTCTCTCAACCATATATTTTCCAAAAATCTATCCTGCTAATGAGTCACTTTTCCTTGTTCCACACAATCTCAAGTCCTTAATGAAATAGTACTGCAGTACAATCCTTATATACTCCATAATTATTATAACAAGTACATTGTTGATACAAAGCTCAATTGACATAATCAACATAAGAACTCTAATCATTCCTCTTCATCTGTGGTAGTATCATAACTTGATTATTATCCAATAACATCATTTGCGGCATAGTCTGATGACTGGGACATAGGTTCGCGTAGTGTCCAAACTCCTTGCAAATGAAGCATTGTACATTTAAAACCATTTTCTTACCCTTGCAGTCACGTACTTTGTGCCCTTTTCCTCCACACTTATAACAAACTCCCATTCCTTTCAGGCAAGTTCCAGAGTGTTTCATTCCACAGTTACCACATATGGGAAAATTCTTCTTTTCCCTCTTCCCTTTATCCATCTTTCTCTCTTCCATCCTTTTCTTCTCTTGCTTCCCTTCAAAGCCATAGGACTCAGTAAACTCTTTACATATCTTATCAACACATGATATTATTTCTTCATATGATGATAATACATGGGAGACTATTTCTCTTATAAATTCTAGCTTAAGACCATGAAAGATATGATCCTTCCTTCTCTTTGAATCATGTGTATTTCTGGAGTTCTCATTCCTTCTACTGGGCGCCATTTCTATACCATGGCATAAACTAGATCAGTTTATGAATCAAAATACATAATCCCATACTTATAAAACACCTAACATAAATTGAACTATCTATGGATATAATCCATAATCATAAATATGTTTTCTTTGAGGATTTATATACTCATAAACCCTTCATAATGATTTGTAATGAAAGTGAGAGTTATCCTAAGCATATCCCCCGGGTGTGTCGTAACCAAGAGTGCAGCAAGGCCCGTTGTCGTGCACCAGTTCCCGTTCGAGTCTAGCTCAAAGCGGTGTTTTCGGGTTTTACCCCTAGGTACATCTGTGCCAGAGCCGCCTCTACCTGCTCGTATCCAGACAGGGATGTATTGCTCGGAAAACTCACAAAATCTCCACAATACCAAAATTCTAGGAAGTTCTTCTATACTAATCCTCAAAGTTCATCTTTGGTCTACGTGCTCTAATCAGAGTTTATCTAAATCTAGCTTCCAAGGTTTGTACTAAACTTCCTCTGATACCAACTGTAACGCCCTGACCCCAGCTACCTAGAGTCGGTGCATTACTTCGTAACATTGTCATGATCACAAGAAAGATTAAATCTCGAAAGACCGATTGGTTTAGTAGCCTTGGAAACACTAGATATATTCATAAGTTTTACATTACATCATAAAATGAAAAACTACTACAACAACCTAATGTTTCCACAGTCCACACTATAATCCCCTCATAATATCCCTGCAGGTCATTCATAACTTACATCTTCACATCCTGGGAAAAATAAAACATAGAAAATGGGTGAGCTCAAATTCCCAGTAAGGATAACAATATAGCGGAACATCCAAAAATAAGCATAAACATTTAAGGCAATGAATTACTAAAACAAAAGCCTTTTAAACTTGAACTTCAACATAGTATGGAAAAAGTAAAATGAAAAAAATGCCATTTACTTGTGCACATGGATATTCTACTAATCGAATAATCACATGCAAAATCAATAACCACTTTCATAATGTTGGAATGCATAATGCTAAACGTTAATTTCTTTGTCTAGGCCTCATCCCAAGACCTAGGGGTTACTTCTAACCGGAACCCAACCCGGAGTGCCTCTAATAACCGGACACCAACCCGGAGTGCCTCTAATAACCGGACACCAACCCGGAGTGCCTCTAATAGCCGGACACCAACCCGGAGTGCCTCTAATAACCGGACACCAACCCGGAGGGCATACTTTTACCAGTCCCTAACCTGGAGGGCTTACTTTAACCAGTCCCCAACCTGGAGGGCTTACTTTTACCGGTCCCCAACCCGGAACATACTTGTTTAGCACATTCATCTGAAGAAAAGTTTGAAATATAACATAAACATTCGGATTAAAACTAGCATACGAAATGTCAATAGTTTCACCATAAACTATGAATGGTATAAAATAGCACATCCACAGTCAAACATATCACAAAACCTTCAATACAATATAGAAGTTTTGTATTATAATAAATCAACTTCAAATAAGCGTAAAATCCATTAAAGGATGTTGACATAGATGAAATCAAAACACTTTTCAGAGAAATATCTCTTTCTATTTTTGAAATAATTTAAGAGCCATATAAAATAAAACATTTTCTTGAAAATATTCTTGTAATCTTGTAAGGAAAGCTTTTACGATTTTATAACGGCGGAAAATAACCGCACCCGCCGTATAAGTAAAAAAAACATGCTTATCTTAATTCTGTCGAAAAGGTTAAAAAGGACCTTGTTTTGAAAACGACGGAAATATTCCTTTATAAACCTCTTACAAAAAGTCAAACAAGGGTATAAATGAATTTAACCCATATTCTTGTAAATAATAAATATGTTTTGAAATACATTTCGAAGAAACATGGATGTGGATGATAAAGAAATCCCAGTAGATTATTACGTATAAACAACCTCGGATAATGAAGAGATTGTGAAATAACCCTTACCTTGTACTTTTCCTTGGTTGGAGTAGGTTAACCTCCTGTATAATGGTGAAATAGTTGTTATTAAATTATACAAGAATCATATATAATAATATGATATCATATATGATCTTTTAACATTGATTTGTTAATAATATCTTAGTATTATCATTATATCGGGTGTTAACTTACTTGTTTTCTTTTATATGTTTTGTTACGTAAGACATGTTTGTAAAGGATAGGTTGTATATTATTCATATCCAGAATGATATCAAGTCCTTAAACAGAATTTTTAAATCATCAAATGATAATTATACTTGAATGGATACGATGGAGAATGAATCTCATCGCGTTCGTGGAGACGGTAGTCCGTACGTACGCACGAGCGACAATATCATTATTTTGATATTAAAATAATATATAAATGGATGGTATATCATATATACAGAATCATTAACATGTTATATTTATTATTTACATGAGTTACACATCATTATTATACCCATCCAAATAATAATATATTGAATAACAATTACACCACGACGTGGAGACGGTAAGCCGTACGTACGCACGTATGGTGACATGTTATTCAAAGGGTGGATAGAATACTGAAAATGGTTGTACCATATTTATAATAACATCACAGTATATGTAAGATACTGGAGTTATTATTTTATAATGGTAAGAACAAAGAAAGAGGAAGTGGAAGAAGAAAGGAACTTAGAAAAGGGTGGTGAAATCATTACCTCTTCTTCGGGTTCTTCCTTTTGATTTGATCAAAAGGGCTCCTTAGGTTGGCTTTCTGATCAAACTAAGGCCTCTAGGTTGTAGTGAGGTATGTTGGGAGAGTATTTGGGCAGAGTTTGGCCGAACCAAAAGGCTTTAGAGGTGTGAAGAAATGAGAAGGAGGAGTTCCCTTTTATAAGAGGGGTGAGGGGCACCTTTGGAAAAGCTAGAAATATTAATTTATAATAAATTCATATTCGGTTTCTAATGGCTCCAAAGTTGACTATTCAAAGTCTGAGGTGGGGATAGGTCGAAAACCACTCAACCAATAGAATTTAGACAGGTTTGGGTACTTATATTAACCTTATCTTTAAGTATTAACTCTAAGTTAATTAGTTTCACTTTTACAATGTCTCTTTGTATTTTTATATAATATGGTTAATAAACTTACTATATACATCCAAGAGACCCCCAAGTGGTACATTAATGATGAACCTATCATGATATAAGTCTCTTGGCCGAACCTTAGATTTTTAGGAATTTAATATCAATTAATAATATAATATTTGTTTTAAGAACTCTTTTATGTCAATTTTGACACTATTCAATAGTTGATTTTTGTGAAACTCATAACAGATTGATTACTTAGAAAAAAGTCAATTAAATCAATCCTAATATATCATATTATCCTATAAAATTATTTTAATTCATTAAAAGTTTCATATTATATTTATTTGGGTATTTATAATATCAATTAGTTTAATTTTTCACTATTATAGTAATTACTGCATCATCATTGTGTCATAAATAAATTAAATTATTTAATGTCTAAAAATTATAAATAAAATATAATTATGTAGGAAATCGTTTTAGCTTTCTAATTAATATTTATAATCTAAAATCCAACTTATATAACCCTATGTAACAATTGTTTTTCTAAAAGATATATGCTTGTGTCATTTTTATATTCATTTTGACTTAATTAAAATAAAGTGTCATTATCACTTACAAGTGGATCCATGGGGTCCCAAAATTGACACAAAGATGCCCATGGTCGACCATGTATCAACCAATAGGGTTAAGACACGTTTTAGGGTAATTTAGTATTATTATAATATTATTTTTTAACCCTTATTTACCGGATTTACCCTTAACCATGGTAAATAAAATATTTACCGCAGTAATTATTCAAAATGTATAAAAATAAAAGTTACCTATTTACACAATTTGAACATCCTGATTCCAAATATGGAATCCATTTTCCTAAATTCAAAACACAGAAGTGGCAGAAATTAATTTAAAATTAATTCCCGCTGTCAAAACAAAAAGCGTGTTTTTAAGAGATAATAACTATCAAAAGATTGACACTTGTTTATGTCCGGTTTAATTGTAAAATTATGTCCAATGACCAAAATTATATTAAATAGTAAAAATATATTCTAAATATACTTTAAAACCACTCAAATTCATAATTTATCACTATTAATTATTTTGATTAAAAAAGTTGTTTTTAATTAAAATTTAGTAATTTTCACTATTCATCAAAATATGAAAGTTATCCGAAAAGTACCAAAATTTCACCTTAGGCTAAATTTGATATTCCAAATCCAAAAATGAAGTCCATTTTAAAATATAAAATATATATAACTTCAAAAAGTAGGTATTACTATTCATAACAACTAGTTTGATTGGTTACGGTGTGTTAGAACTCGAAGTTGCGTACAACACACGCTACTGTTTTATCCAAAGGAAAGCGTACCGTGGACGCTTGGGATGTTTCATTTTAAATTTTTTGATGTCTCCATTTATTCAAAAAGTTTAAAATATTGTATTTAAAAAGGTTTCACTATTAGAAGTTGATAAAAGTGAAATACTGAAAATGAATTTGTTCTTGCATTATGACTAAGAAACTCATAATAGGGATTCTAAAATTATAAGGATTATATAAAGTTCAAAATGTAGTTAATACTATTCATGACCTCTTTTAATGGTGTTATTGAACTCGGTGTTGCGTGTAGTGCAAGTTATTGAATTATTTTTAAGAAATAACACACTCTGAAATCCCGGGGTGTTACATTTACAATTCATTAAAAATTGGAGTTTTTCAAAAAAATACCATAAAATAAACCTAAGATATATTTGACACTCTGAATTCAAAAATAATGTCTATTTTACAAAATTCAAAATATAGATGTGGAATTAACTATTTTAAAATTAATTCCCTTTGTTAAGACAAATAGCTTGTTTTTAAGAAACAATAACTATCAAAAGATTGACGGTTGTTTATGTATAATTTCAAGGTAAAACTCATTCCAATGACCAACATTGGATTAAATTGTAATAATATAATCTAATTATAATTCCAAACTATTTAAATATATAATTGATAACTATAAATTATTTTTATTAAAAATGTTGTTTTTAATTAAAACATAGTATTTTTCACTATTCATCAAAATATGAATGTTATTAGAAAAACACCCAAAATTTATCAAAACAGAATTTTTATGTCCCGATTCTATATAAGTAGTTTATTTGGTCATATTAAATATATTAAATTATCAAATATTTTATTTAAAAATTGGTAAATACTATTCATAACTTCTTTTGAACATTTATTTGGGGATGTCTTCATGTGCTTGAATTCAATGTTGTGTGAGGTGGAAGCTATTTAATTATATTAAAGAGATAACGTACTATGAAACCTTGGGGTGTTAAACTACATGCATGTGGGCTTCCACCGCCATGAATTGATGTGATTTTATTCATTTATGCTTTAAATTGATGGTAATATGTATAAATTTATTGAATATATATAATTTATATGATATAATAATTATTATACAATGATAAATTACTATTCACTTTTATTTCCATCCATCTATCAAAAAGTGATAATAATGTTCATACATACATGCGTCCTACCATCTCTATAAAAAAACATAATTCATATTTGTGCCTCTATATTTTATGGATGAATATATATATATATATATTGAATATATGTGATATTTTAATACATAATAACATTATATATATTATGTAACCATAATAAATGTATAAATACAATAACATTAGAATCAAAACATATAATAATAACAAATCATTTAACACACAAAATAATAATAAGAAAAAAAATATCATTAAAAACTAGTGACAAAATATAATAAATTGATAATATAAGAAATTATTTATATTTTTATTATTATTTTATTAAATTATAATAAACTTAAATTTATTTTGCATGAGTTTTAAATCACATACGAGGCAGATCGTATGTGAGATAATGGATTTCATCTCCATTGCCACTACATTGAGACAAATTTTTTTATTATACACATTTATATATCTCTATTTGGTGTATATATTAAACATTTTAGATATTTAATATTAATATATATGTATTAACTATTATTAATTTTTATTTAATATTTAACATTTTAATGAGTTTATATAATTTATTCTAACATTTATTCGCATTGTAACAGGGATCAAGCAATGAAATTTTTAAATTGAAACAAATTATTTATTCTATATTGATCAGATATAATTTTAGTCCATATAGATAAATTATATAATATTATTTAAAAATATGAAATAACTATAATTCTTTATCAAAAAATATTTATTCCCATTTTTTTACTCCTTTTACAAAATATTTAAGAAGGAATATTCTGGTCATTTTACGAATGAGGTTATTTTCTTTTGAAAGATTGAATGGATTATTTTTAAATTTTTATGGAATGATTTAAAATTATATACACCAAGAACATTACATGTTTGAATGCTTACATTACATGTTTACATGTTACAATTCAAAGAATGTTTATTCTTTAATAATAGTGAAATTTTATAATTTTAAAGGACAATTTCAATCTGGAGAAAACTGTTTCCTCAAAATAATTTAATGATATTTTCATTATAAATTTAATCATAATGAAAAAAACATTATTTGACTTATTCATCCCTTGGGTTATATTGTAATGATACAATATTTTGAAACAAAAACTTTTCTATGATCATTGGATACTACAATTCACTTAAATATCCAAATACTATGTATAATGTATATAATTATTTATTAAATCATATTCAATTTCTATATACGGAGTTATACCTGGAATTTAATATATTGAATTGGGAATAATTGATAAATCATTACTCTTTACTCAGTATGGTAATTTTTATTAAGGAATATTGTTTATGAAATATGTTGATCATTATATATATAAGGAATACATTGGAATTAATGTGTTTGGTCAGCCCCATAATTATACATACCTACATATTTAATTTACCATTACCCATTATTATAAAATATCTTAGCATAAGGCTTTGTTGGTAAAAATATCATGATGTCTGAAATCATAGAAATAAAATGTATAAATTTATTTCATTGAGAATTTGGTTTCTAAAATCAATTATATTTTAACATTGATACAATTCATAGATTTTTTCCATCTCATATTTTGTATTATATGGAAATATATTTCAATAATTTACCTTTCCATATTTATTAGTCCATATTTACTCGTGATAAAATCCAATGTACCATACCCATACAGTGTATTTTATCTCACACTTATTTTTTTCCCACCATATTTTCTAAAAAAGAAATCATTAAATGAGTTTCATGTACCATGAGTATTTAATTTTAAAATGTGAATATTTTATTTCTAATGAAAAATAGAAATAATATATGTATCTAATCTTTCAAGGATCATAAAATGATAATTCTTTTGTATGTGATCACATGTATCTATGTTACTATAATAAAGTAGACATTATCTTAGGGTTACAATATCTGGGGTTGTTATATTGTTTATTATTTGATTATATTTTAATACCATAGAATCATAAGTAATGGAAGGGATCTATCATGAACCCAGGTTCGATAAGATTCTTGTTTTCCTAATAATGCACTATAGTAGCATAACCTGAAGTCAATCACGTGAGGAATACAGTAAAAAATGTATTCTTTTATTATCACTATTTATAAACAAATACAATATAACAAACAATATTAACAACTAGAAATATGTTTTTATTTATTGATGTTTCATGGAATATAAGGAAAACCACATATAATATTACAAATTAGTGGATGAGTATACATGAATACCAAAGGTATTGGGTATGATGTGTTTGTTTTCAATACAAATTCTAATTACCAGTCTTGTTTTTACTCAAAGAGTAATCAGGGGCGTATTCATTTTTTTTATACTATCCATGTGTCTATGAGATCTTGAATATTTTTTACATATAGGTTGAGAAGAATAATATTTTTTAGTTGTATTTTTTAGATATTATTGGTAAATTTAGTAAAATTGAATAGTTTTAGAATAATATGGATTTCATGGTGATGTTTAAAGAAAAATTTGGAGAAAAGGAATAATTTTCTCCAAAATTATACATTGAATCCTATTTTGTATGGATTTATGTGAATCCAAAAATGGATTATATAAATAGCATACATGTATTGGCCTCTAAAATAAAATGTTTACAAATTTTGTAAATTTTTTAATGAATTATAATATGTGATTAGTGAATATTCTTTTCCAGAATGTAAATATTCTGAAAAGTTGATTCTATATATGAAAAAAGGTTATTATATGATTAGTGATATTTTTAGAGTTCACTTCCAATAAATATACCTCTATTAACTTCTATAAGGGACAATGAAGTATAATTTCCTAAGATCAAGGAAAATTAAATCTCTTCATTCATAAATAAAATTAAAAATTGATTTCATGAAAATAAATAAAAATAAAGAATATCATCAATGATTGTAACTATGAGGGAATGAAACCAGAGTAAGATTGTAAATGAATATAGTAAACATTTGGAATTGAAGGAGTTTCGCTAGAAGGTTTATCTGTAAAGATATTTTATAAAGTTAAATGCATTATTGTGTTTGATGATGTATCATACCATTAATAAAAAAATTATTGATTTAATATCATTCTAGGAGAAATAATTGTACATAATGGTGAGGAGTTATATGTAAAATAATTTTTTACAAAACTATTTAACATAGTGAATAGTATAATACATTGTTCATATGAGTTTATTGAATGTATTTATTCTTGACATAAATGAGTTCATTGTAACATCATATTATATAATTTATAAATAAATATATAATGCACAGTCTTACCGAAGAGACCTTTATCTCAATAATTTGAGAATATATCCATTCAATACAATGAGAATAGTTTTTTATGTGAGGTGGTTCACTATTCCCTAAACTTATTTACAATGATGGTGAGACTACCATAGAGTGACTATGTAAAAAAATCTTATTTCCATCAAACTAGGTTATCAGAGTGTATTTTGGATCATTTATATATCATTATTGTTTCTACATGTGGGTATCCCTTAGTAGTAAACAAATTAATGATCCTTGATTCTGATATTATTTTCTATTTCTACGTGATTTGAAATTAATTTAACATGTTTAAAAAGTTTACTCAAACATTAGAACAATATAATTTGTAAAATGGGAAAAATCAACAACAATATTCACCCCCACCCCACTTCTATGATGTCTTCAGTTATAACAAATGGTGTGAAAACTGTTGTTACAGGTAATAAATCATTCGTCAAAAGTTCATCAGTATGGTAAAAAAACGAATTAAAATAAAGTATTATTGTTTGATGAACATGGTTACTATATCAATATAACTCTATTTATATCTGACTTATATTCTCGTCGTCTCTACATTTTCTGATATTCAATAAATGGGATATAGATAAGTGATGTTTTAGAAATTTCAATGACTTAGGCTGATTGGAAGCAAATTGATGTTGATATCAAATCATATAGTGATTTATATCCATCATTATACACAATATTTTTTTATGTTTTTAACTAGTTCCAATTATTTTTGATATAATATAGAATATATATTTGAATTTGAAATCATGTTTAGGGAGAAAAGGCATTATGTTCTACATTATATTTTTGATGACTTGGATATTTTCCAACATGAAAATCCTGATTGGTTCTTCCACTGCGTCCTTGAGTTTATTGGAAAAATTAAAATGAATTTTTAATATATAAATAGTTAAATAATTTTTAATAAGAACATTTAAATACATCCACAACATCAAAATCTAATGGTATTATATCTTAGAGGTGTAAACATAGAAGAATTTTTATTAGACGATTTACAATGAATGGTTGTTATGTATGAAATCTGTGTAAATATATAAGAATCATATGATCACTCAAATAATATGATAGATTTTAAATATATAGAAAAATGTTAAATTAATAAATGTAGATAAGAATTAAATAATGCAAATAAAGAATTAATATCACTCATGAAAAATAAATGTGGGTGAGAAAAGTGATTATTTAAAGGATAATATCCCTTGGGATGTTTCTGAACTAGTAATGTTGGCCCCAATATAGAAATTATTCAATTTATATTCAATTATAACTTTATAGTAGAATAAATTCAACAAAATACATAAAGGAGGTACCTCACAAATGTGACCTAAAATCAAAACTTCTTCCAGAATGAAGTTATAAATGAAGATATATGTGAGAAAAGTAGAAATATGATAATAAAAATTATATTAATGATGAATAAATATAATCTATGTTCAACATAGAAGTGTGTATGATGGATATTATTGAAATATAACAATCCAATGGGCTGGGAAACAATCAATAAGAATGAATTATTGATATAAATGTACAACATGAAGGGAATCCCGAAGAAAATGATTCTTAAATAAATAAAAAATGTTATATTATTTGTTTTTTGAATTAATATTTTTATTATTAAGATTATATAAAAGTAAATATTGGATGAATATAAATTTATATAGATCATCAATTGGATGATTATGATAAATTGTGATCAATTGAAAATTTAAAGTTGGGAATTTCATAATATAATAAGTTGATTTTGATAATAGATATTATATAAATAAGAAGGAAAGAAATGTAGAATCCCTTGAAGAAGAGGTATTTATATTATGGAATATATTGGAATTGATATTGAAATTTTGTAATTCTATCAAGATTTTTCATTATGGAATGTTCTCAAATTGAGATTTATTGTAATTGTTGAAACAATTCTTTGAAAATTTTGAGAATATTTTTATGAAAAATTCCTAAATTCATAAAACATATTATAGACAATTTTCACATTGAGAACTGAAGAACCAAAATATGGAGATATTATAAAAATGGGAAGTAAAAGTTTATTGATTTTT
The DNA here is from genome assembly GCA_963277665.1 of Viscum album. NCBI lineage: Eukaryota > Viridiplantae > Streptophyta > Magnoliopsida > Santalales > Viscaceae > Viscum > Viscum album. The sequence goes on along the minus strand of OY728164.1, from coordinate 846,541,993 downwards.
TCATCAATACTAAAAAAATATACACACAGTGAAAGATCTAATATAATAAAAGAATATGGAAAGAAATTTCCCTCAACATTCAAAGGATATTAAGAATTTAGTAGTAACTTGAAGCCATGATACATATCAAGGAATGAATGGGATGACATATTTCCTCTAATGTTGTGTCAATTTTGGGGCTATGCTGGCCACAGTTTGTATACTTATGATGATTATATGACATATGTGAATAGAGAAGCACCTAGTTGTTATAAAAGAAGAATATGGCTATATAATCCATCTCAGTAATGAAATTATTTCTATGGATACTTGTTTAATTATTGTAAAAATATTTTCATTATATAAAAACAAGAAATAAATATAATCATAATTTATTTCAAAGACAATTGAATGAAAAATATCCTAAAAATATTTCATTTACAATTAGATACTTATCATTGGAAAAATATTTTGAGTATGATTACAATACCTAGCCAGATGAGAAATAGTAGAGTAAAATTTTTTCCTCAACTGAAATGACCATCTCATAGAATGGATATAATATTATTGTGAATAAAAACCCTGATAAAATTTATCTCAACGAAATAACGAATAGAATATCCTAAATTCTTGATGGTTTCCGTTCAATGTTCATGACTTCTAATATAATCATATTCAAAAAAGTAATGTGAATGCATTAAGAAATGGTTTTTTTCAGGAATAAAAAATATTTTAACATAATTTTTTTTGAAATTTCTAATTAATAAGATATGATATAGAAAAGAAAAATGTACTTTATAAGGATGATTTTTCACATATACTCTTGAGTGTGAGTAAACTCTATTACATTGTAAAGGAGGTTACATTTTACCAAATGGGTTCTTAAAAAAGGTAATTCCCTGAACTCTCTCGTTAAAGGTTGTAGGAACCAATTAAATCTATACTCTAGGGATAATGAATAAAAAAATAAAAAATTATGAAGAATAGAATTACTTTTTTAACTAGAGGGTGTTCCATATTCATTGATAGAGCATGGAGTACTTTTCCAAGATACAATCTGAATTTGAAATTATAAATCTAAATCAAAATCACGAAAATATGTGTGACTCTTATTTGTGAGGAAAGAAGTTTTGGAATTATAGTTGAAGAAATATAAAAGAGTAATCTAATCTAATTAATCGAGTTATAACTATCATATGTGGTCAAATGAAGTGACTCAGTATAAATAGAGAGTGGAATTTTGTCCTTTTTCATGATTATAATTAAATTGAATGCCTTATGTTCTAGTGGGGAAATAAAGAACCCATAAAGTCCATTAAGTGGTATGAAAGAAGAGTTGGAGATGATATGAGAAACTCAATGAAATCCTTTCAATCTAATAGTGGAATATATTACACACTATTCATGTGAAAAATTACATTTAGAATCATGGAATTATGTATGATGTATATTTCGTTAGTGTTCCATAATATAATAGAGTTTTTGAATGTTGAAATTGGATCATAGAAAATAGGTAAAAAATATTTCTCATTAATAGTTTTACATCTTATCATAATTATATGAAGTTAGTTAAATTAATTGCGAATACTTAAAACCAGGTAGTTCTAAGATATGGGGATGAGATTCGATCCAATTAAATATGGCATGGAATGAAACCCTCTATAAAATATCATGGATTCTTTATATGTTAATAATATAACCAGATTAAACTGGTTAATCATGGAAAGTATTATAATAGATTAAATTAATAAGTTTTTATAGGTTACATTATGAAATATTAGGCTTACAATAACAATATAAATTCGATAGATAAACTTTTGGAGAGAACTAATGTCATTGTAATTAGTGATAAAGAAGGAAATATTTATCAATGTTCATGTTTTAATCAATTATATAATTAAGAAGATAGTTATGATAAATATTATGATGTTGTCCAAATGTTTCGAAATGATAAATCTTCATAGGAGGAATCTAAGGAGTTGAGTGTGGATATGGAAAGTAAGTCTCTAAGAAATAAGAAAATATGGGGTTGGAAGAAATTTGATATGATATATTCAAAGATAGATCTGTTCAAACATGTGAACTAATGATGAGTTATAAAAAGGTTTATGCGTAATTGAAGACCGTGTTTGCAACATAATTTAATGATTATGTGAAATATGAGTTGTGATTTAGAGTAATTAATGAATAATAGGTTCAAAAAAACAAGTATTAAACATGGGAACTTGTGGATAACCTAGATCATCATAATACTATCAAATGAAGAGGATATTTAATAAAAACCTCAATGATAATGGATATGGGAACAAAATTAAGGTTCACTTAATATATAAAGGATATGATTACATTGAATGTGTTGTTATTAAATAAACTAATATCTTTAGTGTCTCTAATTTTGTTAATCAAGCGCTTCTTAGATGTGTAAATTTAAATAGGATTAAAGATTTATCATTCAGATATAAAAATGATGTACTCAAATAGAAATATTATATTTAACATCACATGATATTTTTAATTTTAATTAATGAATCCAATGTATGATTATTAAATAAGAACTTCTCTTATCTAAAATAGGCCCCATGATCATGGAATGATCAACTTGATATATACTAAAATAATATCTAATTTGAAAGTGAGAATTTTATGATAATACCTATGTGAATATATCCAATGAAAAATAGTTCATTTCACTATTTTATGTTGATGGTATAATATTTTAATTGAGAAAACTGTTATTTGGGGGGGGGGGTTCTAACCTATTGAGTTCATAATTTTAAAAACCCATTATTATTGAGATCTCTTATTTTTTTGGGGCTACAATAGATCAAAAATAAGGATATATGTCTGTCTCCCAAGATAAGTATGTGAGAGTGTATAAAAAATAATTTACACATTTAAAAACTAATATTAACATTGAGTTAGGTTGTAACTAAACATGGGAAGTATGGGGATGGTAGATTTGTGGATCATACCTTTTATAAAAATATAATTCAAGGAATACGTTAGTTGATTGTGACTCACCTAGATGTTTTTTTCAACCTATTTTTAGAATTTTACTTCTGATGTAATACAAATGATTATTATTGAAAAGTGGCTAAATATTCCATTCAATACATTCTATTTACCCTCGATTTCATCAATTTAATTGACGGATGAGATGATCAAGAGATATTAATATTTTATAATATGGTCTAGTGTTGTGATATGTGGGATGAAAACAACATATTGCTGGGTTAATTATTCATTGGTAGTAATTGTGTAGGCTGGATAAAAAAAATTATAATGTTGCTTGATAATAATGGAAGAAGTATAATACATAATAGTAAACAACGCATTCAGTATGTTTATATGGGTTAATAAAGAGTAAAGGGATATTGGTGAGTAGTTTAATCAGCCTACAGTTATCTTTCATGATAATTGTAGTGTGATTTATCTTATAAAAAATATGGTTCATCACACCCATTTAAAATATATTGGTAATAGATATCACTTATTAAAAGAAAAGGTGGGGAAAAGAATGATTAATGTAGAAACTTTTGGAGATAATAAATAAGTGGGATGCATCTTGAATAAGCTATTTGATACATTGGTATTTCATAAATATATGATAAACCATGGTGCTCAACTACCACAATCTAAATGAAGAGAAATAGATAGTACCCTCTCACCATTTCAATATAACTATTTATATATTGTTTCGAATATTTGACCGATTAATTATAATTGAGTTTATTATCCATGATATAAAATTAATATTACGTTGGGGGAAATCCAATAGAATATAGTGATGATATTTATTGAAAAAGGGGTACAGATGCAATTACCCTTTCCATTTTTGTTCCTATCATATAGTTGCTATGTTGAGTTCTCACATTATAGAGAGTGTTTTGTGTAAGAGGTAGATGGACATGTGATCCATAGGGAACATAATTTGAAAAATATTTATGATAAAGTGAGTGATAATGAGGATATTAATGAGGCTTTGGTTTCTATCTAAAAATATGGTCATCTATATCATGAAATTATCACATGGACCATGAGTGATATATATAATATTTTATTCCATTCTATAAGGATTATACTATGTCTGTAAAAATAAATTTCTCTTTTTATTTACAGAAATCAATGGGGGTACGATAAAATACATGTTATCTATGATGAAGGTTGATATAATAAAATTGATATTAAATCTAATACTATAATTAAGGAGATTCATTTTCCTAGCTCGCAATGATAGTGGGAAGGTTTTTCATTTATTCAATTCACCTTATGAATAATAATTATAGTTTATCTAGTAGATACTTCATGGATCATTCCTGATAAAACATTCAAGAAATCTAGATGAGTTTTAATATTATGTGAAAATATTTTATGGATTACAATATTTTTCACTATAATATTTCATAAATAATATATAAATTAAGAAAAAATGTGGAAATTTAGAAAAACATTTCTGTAACTGGTGAGGTTTTTTAAAATTTTTGATCTAGGTAATAATTTTTTTCATTTGACTTGTATGTCCTATCATCCATATATATTTTACAAGAACACACAAAATTATAATGTTAAAGAGTTATGCAATAGTACTTTAGATCCTTCCATAGTTGGAACTTTTGTGAACATTAAAATGATAGCATCATTTTTTATCGATCAATGGTGATTTTTCCATTTAAAAAAATGAAATATTATATTAAGAGGCTTCCATGATGGGAAAAATTTGATATTATGTTACGCGATTTTTTCATATTCCATTTGTGGTAAATATTCATATGGCCACGTTCTAATATGAATGAACTAGAAATTATTTTTACATAGGAAAAAACTCCAAGGATGTTCTGAAAGAGAAAAACCCTAATGTAGATTACTAAGGTAAAATCCAAAAATTAATCTCATTAACATTATGTTATGATGTTGTTTCATGATAAATTGGTACAATAAAATAGTTTCATGAGGGGAATACCCTCATATTAATAACACTGGCCAATAGGGAACCTGTCGCGATGACCCCAAGCCCACCCAAAATAGGCTAGGGGTTAGAATCCAATTCCATATAGTCATATTACCAATAGGGGATGCCTTTTCCAAATGTATTGATACTCACACACACATATCTAAGACTATATAATTCCGAAATGTAAAAAAATGATAACCATCCATTCATACATATAAAATCCCACCATTAGATTTTGAAAACAAGTACGTGAATGAAAAGGGTCCAAATAAATGATTACCAAGAAGAAACTAAAAATAATTCCAACATGAAATTATAGAATTATACTACTATCAATGTAACCATCAGATCAAACCTCATTCATTCTTGCTCACTAAGTACTTACAGGTCATGTAACTTCTAAGACACCATCAAATGGTTAATAATATATATATTAAATTACATGCATGCCAAAATTCAATGGAAATGATACTATAAAAATACCCAATATGACACCATGAATATCAATATATATATATATATATATATATATGTCAATTACAATAGTCAATTCATCGCATGTATATGTCAACACCACATATAACTAAAATATATAGATACAATAAAAATATTCCCATTGTCTCATGGTAAAGTATCAATCATAATTATCATGTAGGAATCATTGTCATTGGAAAAATTTGAGTCACATAAATCAAATGGTTTCTATTAGATATGTCATTCTCTTAAGATCTATCCATAAGATGTAAACACTAGAACTATAAAGAGAGAGATATATAAATAAAAATTACACCCAATTCCATGGGTCATACCAAAATTCATTTTGGAATAACCTGCTAATTAAAGTATCTTCTCATGGGTACTTTCGGTCATAATGATACCAAGAAATCCACAAAGGGAAATAATTATGAATGATGATCTCACTCTAGGCCAAAGATAAGGATTTCTAAAACTTTATACAATATTAATGTCCCTCTGAAGGGGTCACCATCCAATTTATTGGATGAAATTTCATACTAAAACCTTAGGGATTGGATCAAGGGAATGTACCCTAATGAAACATGTAAATGGTAAAGAATATAAGGGATCCAATCCAACTCTAAAGGGATAAAAAATGTGTTCTAGAAATATATGATGTGTCCCTTTGACACCAGATCATGTCCATTGGTCATGGCCCTAAACCAGGCTATATTAGATTACACTATGTGTTTTAGCTCCTGTATATCTAAATTTGAGAGAGTACATGTTTCGTCCTATGTACACCTAGATTGGATGTGTATGGGTATGATTACATATTGTGTCTGAGCCTGTGTACTCATTACCAGGTCTATGTAATCTTTTAGTTAGACACTAAGCCTTTAGCTTGAGTCACACACCATGTGACAGGGTGCGCACACAATTTTAAATTTAAAATTTTATGGAAACTGTAATACCACACATGGGGTCCCACAAGGAATGTATCAAGGGAATACATGTCTTATTCTGTGGGATTTCATATAGAACTATGATCTGTTTATGTATATACATGTGCCACCAATAATCACAATTTTCAACATCAATCTAACCAGTATAAAACGATTTTTTTATTAAACCACACTATCCCTACCCTCCCAAATTAATCCACCAATATACCTTTGGTAAATAACCATTGATGGTCCACATGTCCTTCACATTCTCCCAAAAAACTCAGGTTCTCAAATATATCCTTAATCTATTATTTCCAACAACACATCTCAACCTTTTTATTGATCTGAACCCAGATCTACTATATCAATCTATTTTTCCATTAAATGAGTGGGAAATTATTGATTATCTCATATTATAGTTGAACAACTAGTCAAAAAATAGTAATGACGAATGCACTAAATAGGTTTGCAGAAATTCAAAAAAATGAGTAATTTTCGTTAGTCTTTTCTGGTTGGAATCAATACATTTCCATTAAAAGGATTAACTAAAATAAACTTTTAAACATAAAATTCTCCCAAATTCTCCATAGATAAACTCATACATGTTATTTGATTGATCATCAAATAAATATATTTTTTAATTGATTCAAGTTCAACATAAGAATAAAAAATGGTGATAAATTCACAAATAAAGAATCCAAAATTTATTTGGATCAATCACTAGTGATAAATGATTTGGAATCACTGTTTTTAGAAAGATCCTTGAGTTTCTCTACACATAGATTTATGATCCATGATCTATATATTAATATATTACAGAAAATCCTTTAAGAATCTCTAAGTACTCCTCTCAATTATTAGGTTAATGTAGTTAACCTTGAAAATTATCCTTATTGGTTTTTTAGAGAAAAATTATTTGGATATAAATAAAATAAATTAATTAATAAATTCATTTATATTTTCAAAATTGAGAATGCACAATATGAAGATCTAATGTTCTCCATGGATAATTAGTTCTTGTGGTAAATACCATGTCCTATAATCAATAGAGGCATCATATTTCTTATCTAATCCAATTTTTATATGTTATTTATCTTGTTTTTGGAAAACTACACATGCATTATATTTAATATATTTATTATATTTGAAACATTAATTTATAAAACATGAATCCTTGGAATATTACTTATTTACAATGCCTGGACTCTAATAAATTATTCATGTATATTCAAAAACAATACATGGAAAAATTAGAGTCATTAAATTCTCCCCCTTGTGGATTTACATATATGAATTCTAAAACAAAGGGCTACACAGAGAGAAGTGGGTACTTAAAATTAATCTAGTTATCTTACTCTCAGGTACTCTCCAAAACATTCCCATACGAACACCAGAAATGCACTAGGTGAATCGATCACCCATGAAGGATCCTCTCCTATTGATCCTCAATCTCAACTAGGTACTCAGACATGGGAACCCCTACCTTGATATCCAGATTATCCTAGTAGATAATATAAAATCAGTCATGAAAAAGCCTCATCATCTATGACACATGAAATATGTCATGCCACTAGTCTAACATTAGAGGTGGTGCTAAATAGTGTGACATCTTTTCAACTCTAGAAAGTTTCTAGAAAACTCCAATGAACCTCACAGATAAATTTTTTCCCTATCCAAATGTAACATCCCAGGTAAATAAATTATAATACATATCTCATATTTATTAATATTTCTTAATTAAATATTAATTTTACTTTAAAGGGGTTGTTATGTTTGATAGCATACTCGATACTCAACAGCGGGTTTCTTTGGAATCGTACATTGCACACTAATAATATAATATTATTATTTTAAATTGTAGTTAACTCATAGATGTTTTATTGGAAGAAAATAATGAAAATAACTATAATATTATTGTATATGATTTTTAAATGTATTTACATTTATCCTATAAAAAGTTATAGGCTTAAAATATGAATGAATTTATTTTTAAGCATATTTTACATTAAAAGGCCGATTTACCACCTTTTAAAGAAGAACCCTCATTAAATATAGTTTTTGTAACATTAATACATTATAAGTTTCCAAATATAAAGCTTTTTTAGAATGGGGACATCAAAATTTACATTGGGAAATTTTTTGGTATTTTTCTGATAAAGATCATTTTTTAATAAATTGTGAAAAAAAGTTTATTTTAATTTAAAAGTGAATATTAATCTAATTTATTTATATGGTTAGATTATAATTTTAGTCTATTTTAAAGGTAACTTGAAATATATTATTACCATTTTATCATGTGTTGGACAATGGAATTAATTTCACTTTGAAATTGAACATAAACAAATATCAATCTTTTGATAATTATTGTTTCTTAAAAACATGCTATTTGTTTTGATAAATGGAATTAATTTTAAAATTAATTAATGCCACTTCTATGTTTTGAATTTCAAAAAATATACATCATTTTTAAATTTGTAATATCAAATAGAGCTTAGGCTGAATTTTTTGTATTTTTCTGAAAAACATCAATTTTTGATGAATAGTGAAACCACTTAGTGGTAGTTAAAAAAACTGACATCTTCATTTAAAAGAAATTTTACCACTTATTTGAATTTAATTTCAATATTCTAACATACATGTTTGTTATCAATAAGTAAAAATTGGTTCATTAAGATGAAAATAATTTTTGGCGAATAGTAACTTTTGACTTCTATTTACCGCGGTTAAAGCTAAATAAGGTAACTTAAGGTTAAAAGAATTTTATAATAATTGAAAAGTACATTAAAACTTGTCTAAACCTTATTTTATGAGTCATTTACGACCATTGGAATCTTTTGGTCGATTTTGGGTCCCCATTGAGCCACATAGAAGAGATAATGGCAATTTAGATTAATTAACATAAAGTAATGACAAAATTGACATTAACAAAAATCTTTTAGTAATTAATTTTTATATGGTGTTATATAAGTTTTATTTTCGACTGTAAATACCCATTGGAAAGACGATATGATTCCCTACATGATTGTATTTTTTTAATAATTTTTAGATATCTTACAATTGAAATTATTTATGACACAATTATGATGGTGTTATTATCTCATTAATAAATGATTTAAATAAATAAGATTATAATGATTAAAATATTATCCAAAACATGTCCAATAATTATTGGATGATTTTATATCGACCATGAATTGTCTTATCTTCGACTATAATTATTTTTGGACCAATAGACACTGAATATAATTATATTATAAAATAATATTTTCACACATTCCTAAATAGCCCCTCCTCCCCCTTATAAAAAGAGACCACTTATAACCAATTCCTCACACCTCTCAAGTAATTTGGCTCAACCAAAATCTACACAATTAATCTCCCAACATTCCATTAATCCCCTTAGAAGACTTACCTTAGGAATAATGCGCTTCAAAAAATCCTTTTTGTTCAATCCAAAAGATGTTACCTAAATTAAAGGTAACGATTTCTCTTAAATTGTTTTCTTTTATTTTGCATCTCCACCCCCTAAAATCTATTTTATTCCTTTTTTTGTTACAAAACCAGTATCCTCAATATAATAGGAGGTGTTTATGAGAAGTATTATAACTAAACTTACACAAACCTTCATCTAATGGATAAAGAACATAATTTTTCTTAAGGATGGAAAACTAACGCCTCACGAAACGATGATTGTTCGATTATCTCTTACGGCCTATCATGGTGGCCACTATGATTGAACTGTATTTATATATGATATATATTATGTATATGTTTTATTTATTCTTATTTATTTTCCATTTATATCATGCCTTTATGGTTTCCATAGTGGGTAAATACAATAATCTCATTTGAGGAAGTGCGGACAACCGCCCCCTCAATGTGATGTGATTCGTTAATGCCTTATGTGGGATGTATAAAGGATGGAGTTAATGATATTATATATGATATTATACTATAATTATAATATAACTATGTGTCATTATGTTTTATTTCCTTTAAAATAAGAAATATAAATGAATGTAGCGTTCATGCGTATGTACGGCTTACCGTCCCCATGAACGGTGCATTTCATTTATAACCTCTAAATGTTATATAATATTATAAAAACTGATGTATAATGAATATATATGATATATATGTTATCCTAATAATGAATATCAATATGAATATAATGAAACTTTGACCACATGGACAACTTGTAAATATAAGGTGTTCATTTTTACTCAAGTACTAAATATCGACAAAATGAACATTATTAACATAAATGATTGAATAATGTTTATAACAAGGTAATAAGTTATATAAAAGTAATAATAATCTCAAAAAAGGTTCTTAAGAAAGTAAAAGTTAACTGTAGTTTATTATTCAGGATAATAAAGAATGATCAAGTCAAGTTAGATGTGAGGTAAGGGACTTCATCTCAATATCCATTCATTGAGGAATTTATTATTTTACACACGACATTATTTTATATGGTGTATAAACCCCTTTGACTTTTACTTTTATTCAAAAGGAATCTTTTTCTATAAATAATTTTACTAAACGAAAAAAATAATGTTTCTTTTAACGTACACGGTGACAATGACCTTTTCCGCCACCGCGAGTATTATTTGATCTTTGGCTTCCTCAACAAACCATAATGTTTTCAAAAGAAAAAAAATACTATATACACTTTTATGTATTTTTTGTATTGAAAATTGTTTTGAAAATGGATTTGTTATGTCAATATATTTAATTGATATATTGTGATTGGAATGTGGAAATGATTTCTTTCCTTTATATTTGTTGTATGTGTTCTAATTTTATAATGGTACTTGGACATTTGATGAGTGGTTACATTATAAAAAAAATGACGGGTGGTGCGATGAATACCAGGATGGGTGGTTATGTTATAACCTCCAATGCATTGTGTATAGAAGTCGACAGTATGGATCTTCCATCAAGTGATAAATGTGGAAGTTGGCCGTATGGTTATTCTATTTAAGTATGTTTATGTCCCAAGATAACTTTTTATGTCATGTGTTCTTTATAAGGGTTTTATGGTAATATTTTTGTTACAAAAGGGTATGTAACGTTATTGTATTTGTTGAAGTGTATTTACTACTTCATAAAGGTTAAAAGTATTACTTGTGTTAAAGTATTCATGGTTTACCTGTTGTTTTGAAAAACTAACAGTTTTATTTTTTTTTTGTATCCCTTACTGAGATTTTTATGCTCATCCCATGTTTTTGAAATTCGTTTCACATGACATAATGTGGAATAGGGTCACAGATGGGGTCAAGGTAATAGTAATGCTATCTTAAACATGGAACTAGACATGACTCCTTTTTTCAAGAGTTCTTGTTTTATGAAAAAATGGAAATTGAGTAGAAGTGTATACTTTATAATATTGTGAGATGTAATATTTATGTCCTAATTCTCTAATACTCTAAACCTGAAAAGATCCATAATGTGAATTATTCATTTAATTCAATGTTAGGTAAGGTTAAAGGCTGCGTCCTTATAGTTGGTATCAGAGGTCGATTTAGATAACTTTATGAGTTAGGGTATTCTAAAATTAATATCCATAAAGTAATTTATGTTAATAATGGTATCATATTGAATTTTAATATTACCATGTTGCTTTACCTAAGATATTTCTATGTTCAAAATGGTTTTCCATATAGGAAACCTGGCAGCTATGTTGGGACGACATTAGGAAGAAGACAAAAATCCAAATAAGCAACCTGGGATAGTCAGAATCAGAACTGAAAAGTTTGTTGTAGTGATGGCATAGTTGACTTAGGCTATAACTGGTGGAGTTATCCATGTACGAGATCAGCTAGATCAACCACAAAGGAACATGTTAGTAGTGGAGCCTTTTAATGAAGCAACATCCCCCATCATTCATAGAATCATCGGACCATGTGCTAGCTAAAAGGTGGATTAATGCATTGGAGAAGATTTTTGATGTCAGGGGTTGTTCAAAACATCAAAAGGATTGTCTTTCTATTTACCATTTTTAAAGTGAAGCTGATTAGTGGTGTTCGATGGTGAAAAATATTAGGGATAGTGAGGAGTTTGATGCTCTCGATTGGTATGAATTCAAAGGAATGTTTCTTGAGAAATATTTTCCTATGGTGGTTCGTCATAGGATAGAAAAACAATTCCTGGAATTTAAGAAGGAGGATGACTCAGTGGCTACTAATGAAGAAAAATTTATTCTACTAGCATGGTATGATCCATATTTCATATGATATCTTGATAGTAAAATCAACCGTTTTTACACAGTATTAAAGACAAAGTATCAAAGGTATTTAGCTACTTTTGAGTTCAAAAGATATGAAAAACTTGTATGCTGTGTGGAGAAGGAGGACATGGAGTTTTCTGACGAATATGTATTCTTTTACAAACAACAAAATAAGAGGACAAGGTGGCAGGAAAAAGGAAAGAACTCGTCAAAAAAGTCTGATGGTAAGAAACTTATGTTTATAGTTTGTGAATATTATGGTAAAAAGCACGCTAGGGAATGTCTTTTGAATTCTGGTAAGTGCTACTGATGTAGTAAAATGGGACATAAGGCTCATAATTTCCCTGAAAAAAATCAGGGTAATGGTAATAGAAAATCTGATTTACATTGAGTAAAATGTTTTAAGTGCAATGAAATGGGTCATCATGAAAATGATTGTCCAACAAAAAACTCAACCGAAGGAAAGTAGCCATACAATAAGAAGAAAGGGGTGGAGAAATCCTTTCAACTACTTTAGAAGATTTTGGGCCATCAAATGATGTTTTATTAGGTACATTGTTTGTTTTTTCAGATTATGAAAACGTGTTGTTCTATTCGGGGTCAACACACGCTTTCATTTCTGTGTTGTTTTCTAGTAAATTGGGAATTCCAAATCAAGATATGAATACAGAAAATATGGTAACAACACTTAGAGTAAATGTTGAGACAAAATGAAAATATAATAACATTCATGTCCTTGTGTGCGGAAAGAATCTACCTGCAATCCTTATTGTTTTTCCGCTAGTATAGATTGATGTTATTTTGGGCATGGATTGGCATTCTGTTTATCAAGCAAAGATTGATTGCAAAGCTAAAAAGATTTATTTTTAGAATGATATTTAGTTTTTATACAAAAATGAACCCTTGATGTAGATTACATATTAGGAATCTAAGAAACTAGTACAAGATGGAAATGAATGTTACCTTGCACATATTGTTGAAAACAAAGAAATTGTTAAGATTAATGATGTGCCAGTGGTAAACGAGTACCTTGATGTTTTTCCTGATGAGTTTCCTGGTATTATACCTGATCGGGATTTTGAGTTTACTATTTACTTAGTTCCTGATGCTAAGCCAATTTCAAAACCCCTTATCGAATGGCTCAAATTGAACTTTTAGAGTTAAATAAGCAATTGCAGGTGTTATTAGATAAAGTTTTCATTCGACCTAGCACGTCACCATATGGTTCTCCAGTCTTTTCTGTTAAGAAAAAGATGGTTCAATGAGACTTTGAATTGACTATAGATCATTGAATAAAATAACTATTAAGAATAATTATCCTTTGCCTCGTATTGATGATTTGTTTGATCAGCTCCAGGGAGCTTAGTATTTTTTTCAAAGAATGACGTGAGTTTGAGGTACCATCAGTTAAAAGTAAAGGAAGCATATGTTCTAAAAACATCATTTTTTACTATATATGGCCATTATGAATTTGTATTTATGCCTTTTGGGTTAACTAAAGTACCTGTTGTATTCATGGATCTTATGAATAGAATATTTCGTGAGTTCTTGGATAAGTTTGTGGTTGTTTTCATTGATGATATTTTGGTTTTTTCAAAAAGTAAAGAGGATCATGAAATTCATTTAAGGGTTGTATTGAAAACATTAACATAAAAGAAACTATTTGTGAAATATAGAAAGTTTGAGTTTTGGTTACAAAAAATTTCTTTCCTTGGTAACATTATTTCAAAAAATGGCATAACTGTTGATCCTGCTAAAATGAGAGTTGTTGAAGAATGTCCAAGACCCACAAATATAACTGAGATTCGTAGTTTTCTTGGTTTTTCTGGTTATTACCAGAGATCTGTAGAAAATTTTTCAGGTCTATCTAGTCTAATGACTATGTTAACTAAAAAAGGTGTTAAGTTCTTCTGGACAAAAGAATCTGATTATTGTTTTTAGTAATTGAAAAGAAGATTAGTGAATGATCCCATTTTGGCACTTCCTTCCAGAAAGGGGGTGTTTTTTATCTACAGTGATGCTTCAATGAAAGGACAGGGTTGTGTCGTAATGAAAAATGATCATGTAATTTCTTATTCTTCACGACAGTTGAAACCACATTAGTTAAATTACCCTACACAAGATTTTGAATTAGCTACTGTTGTTTTTGCTTTAAAAATTTGGAAACATCATTTGTATAGAGTGAAGTGTGAAATGTATAATGATCATAAATGTTTGAACTATATATTTACTCCAAATGAATTGAACATGAGATAGAGGAGATGGTTGGAATTAATCAAGGATTATGATTCCATGATCCTTTATCATCTAGGGAATGCAAATAAAGTGGATGATGCTTCGAGTGGAAAAGGTAATTCTTCATTAACCATGTTACATTTGGAACGAGATCCTTTTGTTTTTTATTTGATGAACTTTTGAATATAAGTTGTTGTTCATGAAATTCTTCTATTTTGTTTCAGGTGTTAGTGAAATCATCTCTATCAGATAGAATTAAGCAGGCGCAGAATGAAGACAGTGAGTTACCGAAAAAGGTTATGTTGGTTCAGAAGGGTAAGTTTACTGATTTTAACATTGATAATGATTGTGTTTTGAGATTTGGAAAGAGAATATATATGCTTTTTAATTCACATTTGAAGAATAAGTTGTTGCGTGAATCTCATAGATCTCCGTTTTCAGTTCATCTTAGTAGTACTATGATGTACAGAGATCTTCAAGATTATTAATGGTGAGATGGAATGAAAAGAGATATTGTTGATTTTACTGTGAAGTGTTTGACTTGTCAGTTTGCTAAAGCAGAGCGACAGTTTTTGAATGGAATACTTCAGCCATTACTGGTGCCAGAGTGGTAATAGGAAAATATATCCATTGAATTTGTTGTGGGATTACCAAAGACATTTCTAGGTAATAATGAAATCTGGGTTATAGTTGACCGATTGATTAAATCTTCTCATTTCCTTCATATTAGAGATACTTTGTCTCTAGATCAACTTGCTTGGTTTTATGATAAAGAGATTGTCAGGTTACATGGATTTCCCCTCTCCATTGTATCTAATCATGATTTGAGGTTCACTTCTAACTTTTTTAAAGGCCTTCAGAATTCATTGGGTAATGAATTAAATTTTAGTACAACTTTTCATCATCAATTAGACGGGCAGTCGGAATGAACAATTCAGACCTTGTATGATATGTTGCATTCTTGATCGATGGATTACCAGGGAATTTGGGACCAACATCTTTCTTTGGTTGAATTTTCTTATAATAAAGGCTTTCATTCCAGTATACATATGGTTCCATTTTAGGTATTATATGGAAAGCATTGTCAAACCCCAACATTCTGGGATGATGTAGGTGAAGAGAAGATGATGGGACCAAAATTGGTAGAATAGATGGAAGAGAAATTTCAGTTGATTCAGAAGAACAGGATAACAACTCGGAGTATATAGAAAAGTTATGCAGATAACAGGGGGGAGGATAATTCCTTTAAGGTAGGTGATCATGTCTTTCTCAATGTTTCTCCATGGAAAAGTGTGATGCGTTTTGGTATGAAGGGAACATTGATTCTATGGTTCATTTGACCTTATGAAATTCGAGAGAAAGTTGTATCAATTTTATATACAGGGGATTTACCTCCATTTTAATCCCAGGTACACACTTTTTTTTCATGTTTCGATGTTGAGAAAATATATGCCAGGTCCATCTCATGTTTTGAGCACAAAGGTAGTTCAGTTGGAAGATAATCTCTTTTATGAAGAACAACCAGTCCAGATTCTTGACTGTAATGAACAAGTATTGCAGAGTAAGGTAATTACCCAGGTAAAGGTTTGGTGGAAAAACCAAATGGTTGAGGATCCAATGTGGGAATCTGAAAATTCTATGAGGGATAAATACCCCCACATTTTATAATAAGTGAATAATAATTGCGAGGATGCAATTCCCAAAAGGGGGGAAGGATGTAACATCCTAGGTAAATAAAAAATAATAAATATTTATTATTTATTAATATTTTTTAATTAAATATTAATTTTACTTTAAAAGGGTTTCTATGTTCGATAGCGTACCCGATACACAACAGCGGGTTTCATTGGAATCTTACGTTGCACACTAATAATATAAAAATATTATTTTATATTGTAGTTAAATCATAGACGTTGTATTAGAGGTAATGAATGAAACTAACTACAATATAATTATACATGATTGTTAAATGTATTAACATTTATCCAATAAAAAGTTAGAGGATAAAAATATGAATGAATCTAATTTTATGCAAAATTTATATTAAATGGCTGATTTACCACCTTTTAATAGAGAACCCTCTTCAAATATAGTTTTGGCCACATTAATACATTCAAATTGATCAAATATAATCCTTCTTTAGAATGGGGATATCAAATTTTACTTTGGGTAATTTTTTGGAATTTTTCTGATAAATTTCATTTTTTAATGAATAGTGAAAAATACATTATTTTAATTCAAAAGAGCATTTTAATCTAATTTATTTATATGGTTATATTATCTTTTTTTTGGTTTTAAAGTGAAATTGAAATATATTTTTACCATTTAATCCAATTTTGGTCATTGGAATTAATTTCACTTTGAAATTGCACATTTACAAGTATCAATATTTGGATAATTATTTTTTCTTAAAAACGTGTTATTTGTTTTGATAACGGGAATTAATTTTAAAAATAATTAATTCCACTTGTATGTATTGAATTTGAAAAAATAGACATCATTTTTGAATTCGGAATATCAAATATAGCTTAGGTTGAATTTTTGGTATTTTTATAAAAACATCAATTTTTGATTAATAGTGAATCCACATAGTGGTAGTTAAAAAATGAATTTTTCATATAAATGTAATTTTACAACTTATATGGATTGAATTTAAAAAATCCTACATACATGGTTGTTATCATGAAGTAAAATTTGGTTAATTAAGATGAAAATAGTTTTTTTTTTGAATAACAACTTTTGACTTTTATTTACCAGAGTTAAAGGTAAATATGGTAATTCAAGGTTAATAGAATATTATAATAATTCAAAATCACATTAACACTTGTCTAAACCTTATTTTTTGAGACATTTACGACCATTTCCATCTTTGGGACGATTTTGAGACCCCTTTCAATCACATGGAAGTGATAATGAGAATTTAGATTAATAAACTTAATGAAAAGACAAAATTGACATTAACAAAAATATTGAAGTCATTAATTTTTATATGGTGCTATATAAGTCATATTTTTGACTATCAATACTCATTTTAATATAAACTTATTTCCTAAATTATGGTATTTCTTTTAATTTTTAGACATCAAATAAATTAAATTCTTGATGACACAATAATGATTCAGTATTTATCTAATTAATAAATGATTTAAATAAATAAGATTATAATGATTGAAATATTATCCAAAACATATCCCATTCTAATTGGATGATTTAATTTCGACAATGACTTATCTTATCTTCGACTATAATGATTTTTGGTCAATTAGAAACCGAAAATCAATATATTATAAAATAATATTTTCACACATTCCTAAAGAGCCCCCCCCCCCTTATAAAAGCAGACCCTTATAACCAATTTCTCACACCTCTCAAGCAATTTGGCTCATCCGGAATCTACCAAATTAATCTCCCAACATCCCTCTCATCCCCTTAGAATCCTTACTTTAGGAAGAATGCACTTCAAGAAATCATTTTGGTTCAAACCTAAAAAAGTTTCCAAAATTAAAGATAACGATTTCTCTTAAATTGTTTTCTTTTATTTTACATCTCCACCCATTAAAATATTTTTTATTCCTTTAATTTGTAATAAAACTAGTATCCTCAATATAATATTATTATTTTATTAGAATTACTAGAACTACACTTACACACACCTCCATCTAATGGATGAAGAACATAATGTTTCTGTGGATGGAAAACTAATGTCTCACGAAATGATGATTATTTGATTATCTACTACCGCCTCTCATGGTGGCCATTATGATGGAATTATATTTATATATGATATATATTATTTTTATGTTTTCTTTATTCTTCTGTATTCTCAATTTATATCATGTTTTTATAGTTTCCATAGTGGGAAAATACGATAATCTCATTTGAGGAAATGCAGACTACCACCCCCTCGAAGTGATGTGATTCATTAATGCCTTATGTGGGATGTATAAAGGATGGATATAATGATATTTTATATTATATTATACTAGAATTATAATATACCTATGTATAATTTTGTTTTATTTCCATTCAAATATAAAATAGAAATGAATGTAGCGTTCATTCGTACGTACGACTTACCGTCTAAATGAACAGTTCATTTCATTTCATACCACTAAATGTTATGTACTATTATAAAAAAATGTATATACTTTACATATATGATATATATGATATCCAAATCATTAATATCTTTTTGGATATAATGGACCTTTGACCACATGGACAACTTGTAAATATAAGGTGTTTACTTTTACTCAAGTACCAAATATTGACAAAAATAATGTTATTAACATAAATGATTTAATAATATTTATAACATGGTAATAAGTGATATAAAAGGAATAATAATCATGAAAAAGTATCTTGAAAAATTATAAATTAACTTTGGTTTCTTATTCAGGAGATTAAATAACGATCGAGTCATGTCGGACGCGAGGTAAGGGACTTCGTCTCAATCACCATTCAATGAGGCATTTTTTGATTTATACATGACTTTATTTTATACGGTGTATAACCCCCTTTGACTTTTACTTTTATTAAAAAGGGAACTTTTTCTATGAATCATTTTATTAAATGACAAAAATAATTTTCATTTTGACGTATGCGGTGACAACTAACTTTTCCACCACCGCGAGTACTATTTGATCTTTGGCTTCCTCAACAAGCCGTACTGTTTTTAAAAGAAAATACATACCATATAATATTTTTTGTATTTTTTGTATTTAATATGAATTTGAAAAAGGATTTTTTATTTCAATATATTTAAGTGAAATATTGTGATTGAAATGTGAAATGTTTTATTTCATTTATATTTTTTGTATGTGTTATAATTTTATAATGGTACATGGAAATTTGACAGGTGGTCACGTGATAAACCAAATGACAGGAGGTGTCTTAAATACCAGGAGAGGTGGTTAAATTATAACCTCCAATGCATTGGGTATAGAAGTGGGTCGTATGGCTATTCCATTTAGTGATATATGTGGATGTCGATCGTATTGTTATTCCATTTAAGTATGTTTATGTCCGAAGTTACCTTTTTATGTTATGTGTTCGTTAAATGGGTTTTATGGTAATATTATGGTTAAAAAATGGTATGTAATGATCTTTTATTTAGTAAAGAGTATTTACTAATTCATAAAGGTGAAAATTATATCTTATGTTAAAGTATTCATGGTTTACTAGTTGTTTTGAAAAACTAACAGTTTTCCTTCTTTGTGTATCCCTTACTGAGCTTTTTATGGTCATCCCAAGCTTTTGAAATGTTTTTCACAGGGCAAAATGTGGAATTGGGTCAAGGATGGGATCAAGGAAAAGTCATGCGGTCATAAAAATGGAACTTGACATGAATCTTTTTTTATGAGTTCTTGTTTTATGAAAAAATGGAAATTGAGTAGAAGTGACTACATTGTAATATTTTGAGATGTAATAGTTATGTCCTAATTATCTAAAAATCCAAACCTAAAAAGATCCTCAATGTGAATTATTCACTTAATTCAATATTATGTAAGGTCAAATGTTGGGTCCTTATAAGAAATATCCACAATTCACATCAAAGTGAGACCCTTAGGAAGACATGGTCTCCCTCCACAAACAAAAATGGCTTATTTTATTAGTCTTAATATGAATTATGATGGATCTGAATATGTCCTAATCTACTCTTGGATGGCCTAGACCATCTCTGTAGTGGCCCAAACCGTTTATGAGTGCATCAAAGTTGACTCTCCATGGTTGTTCTAGCATAGTGGTGACCTGTATGGTGGCCCATTCATGTAATAGAATGGTTCCATTCCAATGGTAGAATGGTTGTTCCTATTGTATGGAAACTCTACCAATGGTGGGTGATCCTCCAAAATACATCTAAATTATTACATATAGGCTCTCTTTATTTTCTAAAATACCTTAATATACTGGTTTTTTCAACTTATAATTATCGGGGTGTAAATTCATGCTCATATGCAACAAAATCCCAAAAGACTAATTTAATTTCCTCTGAAACTGGGATGTAGAGTACTAATCATGTTCATTATAAATTAATAAGATAAATCCATGTAGTCTACCTATCTCCTATACCTAGATGTGTCTCAATCTCTCTACTGAAATCTTCTCATTGATAGCTAGGATGTTTTCTGAATTGGGGAGTCAATCTATGATCACCAAGATGGAATAATATTCTTATAATATTTGTGGTAAAACCATAAAAATTACATGGATATCCCATCTCACATAATCATTCATGCTTCAAGGATTTGATACAAACATGATCGAACATAGTGTTAATCTTACACATGATGAAAAGTAAGGCCTCGAGAGACAAACTCTACAATCCCTACTTCATCCCTGGCCACCAAAAATGACGTAAGTGGTCCTGGTATATCTTAACCATGATTAGATGTACTATCAATGTATATGTTTGAAACTACCCTTAAAATCATCTTCGATCAACATCATTAGTTCCCTTGTGTGTCATTAAAAGAGGAAAAAATGCACCTCGCATTCCAAAAATCCATTATAAGTATATCCATTCGATATTTGAATACATAGAGTGATGCAGAGGTTTTTCACAAAGATAATCCCTCTAAATCACCATTAAAGATGATAGGGAATAACCATAAACTAGAGGTATGTTATTCTATCCTCATCAACAATGGTTAACTAAAATGATACCACCTTCTCTAATTCATCACCCAATAGCTACAAATAAGATATTCAGATGATATTATCTACTTACATGTTCCCCTTTTTCGGGAGTATATTAATTCTCTAAGTCATAATATTTGAGGATCTCTATCCATTTACTCAATCTGAATTTTAGATCCTTTTATAGTAAAATATATCGTAAATTATTATGTCTAATGTTGTTAATAAAATAGCTGCCAATAATGTTGTTTTCCCACAACATCATTGAATATACTATAGCTTCTAACCCAAGATCATGGGTCGCATAGTTATCATCATGTGATCTCAACAGACGTGAACCACATGAAATCCCTGTATTCCTCTACATCACAACACAACCAAGACTATCCGTTGAAGCATTACATAAAACTATGTACTTGACAACCTCTAATAGGAATCTCAATGTGTGAAACTTGTCTATCAATTCCTCTACTTCTAAAATGTCTGGTAGAACCTCTATGCCGCATGAAAAGATTCCCCATTACATTAAAATATTTAAATGGTGATTATATACTTGATAAATCATGTTTGAATATATGATAATAGACTTCCATCACAAGTAATATTTATTCCACTATCACATTCTTGGGTGGATCCCATGCTATAATTAGATTTTCCTTGTATGGGTCCACCACAACACTATCTTATGAGAAAACATGTACTATTAATTGGACCTCATAAATTGATATTTTGAACTTTGGGGTCTTCTTTAAAATCTTATTCTCAGGTACTATTCCAAGAATGATAACAATGTATCTCAAATGCTCCTCTTGAATGATGAGTGCACTCAGATATAATTTATGAATACTACTATGAAATATTATAATAAAGTATGAAATATATTTTTCAAGAGTAAAATAAACACTTCTAAGGAATTATTCATTCCAAATGGAATCACCATGTACTAATAGTAACCATAGAGTCACCATATATATGTTTTTTTTATATCGTCATCATGTACTCCCAATTGGTGATATCATGATCTTTGTTAAATCTTTTAGAACTGTCCTATTCTCTTAACTATTCAAATAAATAATCAATTCTAGAGAGTAGATAATTTTTCATTAATGTTATTTGTTTTTGAAGATGGTAATTTTCACACATACTCAATCTCGCATCCACCTTCTTCATGAAAAACATCGGGGCTGCCTATGGTGAACACTAGGTCTGACAATTCTCTTCATCAATAAGTCCTCCAACTACAACCATAACCCATATAGCATTGTGGGATCCCTAAATATGTTGGCACAAATATCTATATCATTATAGGGTATGGATCAATGCTTAAATATATATTCTAGTGTGGAAGAAGCCCTAAAACATCCCTAGGAAATACATCCCCATACTCCTCCCCCACTGTTGGGAATTGAATACTCAGAGCATCCACTACTACACATGTAATTCTATCCAACTAATGTGTTATTGGATGAACCCTCCTCTACATGAGACCATCATGTACTACATTGGTTCTTTTTTCACCCAAAAAGGAAATACTATACCCATTAGAGTAGGAAAACCATTTTATTTTCCAAAAATAGGCTATATGAGAATGAACTATAGATAACATATCCATACCAAAGATAGATTCTTAAGGAATCATCAATACTACAATGAATTCCCAAACGAAGCTCTCACCACCGTGAGTAAGGTCACCTTGTCAGAACAAGTCTGTGATCACTGGTTCACATCTACTAGGATTTTCCAAGAGTATGTTCTATGCCATAGACTCAATCAAAATCTCTAATTATTAATCCAATCAAGTTTAAATAGAGTAATTACTATAATACTTTTCTATCATTTCTACATATAATTTAGATATGAAATAGACCGTTCCTTTTATAATCCATGGATCCTCTTGGTCAAAAGCCTTTACCTCATATAGATACCCTCATCCCAGACCACTAGCTCCCTGATTTTGGCATAGAACACTGGGCAATAGACCGCCTAGGGGTGGTGCTGATAACAATAAAAAACATATAGAATCTTTATCTGCACTCCCATACCATCTTCCACTATATAAACATGTCTAATTTTATCACAGCCTCTTCATAGTCATCTCATCCATTTTCTATTAGTAATTAATACAGTGGTTCATAAAAACCCTCACGACATGTCCCTTGCCATCATAAGAGTAGAACTACCTATCCCTAGGTAAACTATATCCATCCTGATATAATTGAACCAATGTACCCTCTATCCTAGTATTGAATCTCAAAATTCATCAAATGAATTGGTCCCTATGTCTTACAAAAGCTTACTAATTCCAAAGAATTGGGTCTTATGTGCCCACTTTCAGCACCAACTGTCTCTATATATTCATCCAGGAAACTCTCGACCATCAAAGAACATTATTACACCCCCGTATAAGTGAGAATTAATAGAGGTATCACACAATCTCAAATGTCTCTGTGTATTCCTCTATTGTAGCTCTGAGCTTGTAGTAACTAATCATAAAGAATATCCATCGATTAGAAATAGTGGTTTTTAAACCATATTGAATACTCATAATCTATCTAACTACCTTGAGGAAGATTTAAAATATCCAGAATGAAAAAATATATCAACATATCTATATATAATCTACTATGAAATGGTGTTAAAACGCTGACCATACTAGGGACACAACGTCATGTGATTGGGTCACAAAGCCCCACTATCATCATGATGATACATTGATAAGGCTACTAATAGAAACATAACCTGATCTACTAGTTCCCATGGTAACATATAAAACTCACATCACCCCCTCAATCAAATCCTCATCAACTTTCTGGTCAGGCTAACCAGGTATCCAGAGGTGTCACTATCACAGAAAGTCATGAAATATTCTCATCTGACACAACAAAAACACTAGTACATCTTGTACCATCATCTTAATGTTAGGCGGTGGTATGACATGTTCACCACCTAGAGTTAAGTTCTCATGAACTAGTCCCTATAATAAATCTTCATCACTGATTGTATTATCCTCATGTTCATAATGTTGAATCCTAGATGGAATACATCATGGAGAAATACATAAATAGATAAGATGTTACATTGTAAAAGAGTATATATGGAGAATTGACTCAAGAAGGGAATTTTAACCAGAAATCATTTTTTTATGATGCATATACTAATATATTTTTCTACAACCAGTTTCTACATCTACTGAGTCAAAAGGAAGGTTATCAGAGTCTTGCTGTATGGATTTGTCAATAACCACACCAACATTGGAGTTCCTAGTCTGAAATCCAAAGATGAAACACCTAAGACTATTCCCCCAAAACAATCTCACATACTATGGTCCCATGGTATATAAAAGTGTCTATGATTCCACTCTATAGGGAACGATAGCAATGGGGACCATTCTGTGACTACCCCATTCTCACCTCTAATAGTCTATGGGCTAGAAAACAGTGTAAGGTGGGCACATCCCACATAGGTGAGGTGTAATACTAATGTCCTATGCGCACAAAGATATATTTAATACCACAAGATAATAAAATGTAAAAAAATGTTAACCAGAATTGCATACATTTAAAATACTAACATCAGAGTTCGACAACAACAACTAGAATGAAAGAGGTCCAAATACAAGATCACCAAAAAGGAAATGAAAAACAAATCCAACCTAAAAATATTCAAGGGTGCTTCTATCAATGTAAAAACATGAATGCACCATATTCGGTCAATCTCACTAATATTCACATGGTCCTGGTCTCTATATGACTCTTTCAAAAGGTCAATTGTCTAAAAAATACATGATGTGCGTGGGAAAATCCCATACATGTGTGAGTATAACAATTCCATGTAGGATACCCTAAATTTCAATATGAATATAACATCATGAATAATATTTAACTTATCACATGTGTATGCAGACAATAGATATATGAAGAATAATTAGACATACTAATAAAAGGTACACAGTATCAAGGTAATTTCCCAACATTAATTCCATCATAGGAAACTGGCTTGAAGATTTCACATAGATCATGTTTGGGATAATACACTCCATGAGTTGCCTCAAGATAATGGAATCTATAAAAGATTTCATTCTCATCATCACTCACCAAAATTATTAAACACTAAAATTCTGAAGGGAATTATACTCAGATAAAGACCACACCCATGTTCATGGGGTATACAAAGAACTCAATCTAGAATAACCCTATATGTAGTGGATTTCTACCACCATTGTGTTGGTCATGACCATAAAAATAAGACTACCTACATAAATAATGATGATAGAGGATCACACATCATTCCTCCTTGAAGGATTCCATCAACTCTATCCATGAATTTAGTCTGAATAAAGATATCACAATCTAATGAGTAGGATGTGATTCCATACTAAACCCATAGGGAATGGATAAAGTTAACATATCCTAATATAACAATACCAAGATAATGTGGAAAAGGTAATTTAGAAAAATTTTAATGGTTAAATATTGTCCACTAGAAGTACATGGCTGGTCAATTTGGAAACTATCTGTACCTATGTATCACATTTTGTTACAATATCCTTGTAAAAGTATATTGCATGTCTCAGTCTTTGTACTCTTGATCGTGTCCATGTTTATGACTCTTCCCATGTATACTTGGAATTACTGTGTACATTCAGAGTGCAAGGAATGTCTGATCCTGTGAATTTTTGGTTCTGGTTTTTCACAAAATTGGTACACGTTGAGCTGCCCAGATTATTCACAGGTCTTGTGATATTGAAAACTTTATGGAAACCGTAGTACTCGACATGGGTTCCCACATATTGTGTATTGAAATAATAAATGGTGTTTTATGTGGGATCTCATGAAAATTTTGTTATTCCTCTATGTATTTCCATGCCACTTCTACTATTGATATCCACTTTTAGTCTCACAGGTAAGAAAGGGTATAGTATAGCCAGACCCATCCCTCACTTCTTGGTAGAATACTGCCACAAAAATGCATGGTAAAACAACATTCGTTGTTCCTCAACACTATATAATCCCCTTATTAGATCGTGGGCTTAAAATATTTCTACAATTCATCATTAAAATCATAGCAGCATGATCATGTAGTTGATCCTAACCTTATCCTGTGAAGACAATCAATTACTGTAAAAAACATGTGAGCAAAGATTTATTTTCAAGTATTCTAGTTTAACCACTTCTCAAATGAATCCTGATGATGAATGCATGATGAACGCTAGAAGAAATCCATGAAACTCACAAAATAGTAATGAGCCATGACATTGATGTTTTAACAGAAAATGATGATCCAAATTTAAATAAGCAATTCCCCCAAATTCAGTATAGATAAACCCATACCCCCAACATGATCAATATGTGAATCCATATTTTGTTTATTGACTCATAATCATCCTATGAATTAATAAATTTGTAGAAATCCACAAAAAATACTACATTGATTTGGATAAATTTAGAGAAAAGAACTATTCTATGTCATTTTCATTGGTTAGTATAACATTATCGTTTCAATCCAAAAATTCATTCTACCATGATATAGAAAGTTTGGCCTTGATGTTGATGATCATTGTGTGTCTATTAACCATCACATTCACACTATTAGGGTACGACATTCAGAATTATAGATATATACCACTATGAATTCCAATCCTAGTTCTCTATAATTTTCCAATTCCATGATGATTTAATTTCAATGTGTTTGAAATATCAGAATTTGTTTTACAAGGAGATATAAAAATATACACACCTCTACTAAGAGATTATTAATGTTAATTCCAAAAATTTTAATTTATTACAAATTTTTATCTTCAATTATAGTTAATGATTCAAGTTAAACATCAATTAATTTATATGTTTTAGCCATCTTATTCAAATATTCCTTACCTATAATTTTAAAAAACTACTCTATTTTGACTTTCCAATATTCTTAAACACTTCCATTGATATTAGTTTTTCCTAATAGATTCAATAATTCAATCATCTATGTTTACATCATTGAATTAGATATTTCCTTAATATTGTTAGGGGTATATTATGAGTTTCTATAGTAATCAAATAAATATAAGAAATGAATAAAATTATATGTAAAACCTCCAATAACAATTTACAGTATCAAAAATGTTAATAGATCAGAACCAATGGGTCCTATAGAAATTATCTCTTAGATGAAAATTGCTAGTATATAGAAAATGTGTAATATAGCTAAATAATCTTTATTCAGGTTCTCCTTTTATACTAAATGTTATTTTTAATACAGATGAATTTATATAGTCTAGAGGGGGGAGTGAATATACCTTTATAAAAATTATCTTAGTTACTAGAATAATGGGGTATAATGAAGTGGAAAATAAAATGAATAAGAGAATAATGAATTTTATAAAGGTTCTATTTAATCGGCTAAGTTCACAATTCACACCCCAACCAATTGAGTTTGGAACCCAATATAATGGGAGAGAGACTTTTACATGGGTTATATCTAAAAAATTGATTTTACATAAGAATGAATCCCAACCTTAGATTGTTAGGATAATCCCCAAACCTATTAACAATACGTCTTTTGTTTTATTATAATGAAATATAAGATTTTCTACAAGGTGCATCCCTAAACAAATATTTTTTATTATTGTAAAGGAGATGATAACCAAGAAATACAATTTTGATTTAGTATATCATTTGTAAGAAGATATTAAGTGATTACCTCTACCTAGAAAAAAATATTTAAAAATTATTACCGAATGTTAATGTATAAATATTGATACCGATGAAACTATAAAAACATGAATTTTTCCAATAATTAATTTTGGATATTTTATGGGTTATTTTTTGGTGAAGGTCCTAATAAGGCATACGGTTATAAAACTAGATGTTCTCAGAATAAATGTTTCAAATATTTTAAATATATTAAATATAATGAAAATATATTTTTCCTAAAAAAGTGGAATTTTCTAATCAAGAATGCCTATATCAGAAATATGATGGGCCATTGAGTTCAGAATGATTTTTTTTCATAGGTGTGGCATAATTTTTTTTACAATTTGATTAAGAAAAAGTCACCATAGGGATAAAATGAATAAAATAATTATATACTTTTTTTATATTATCTGTTCAAGAAGTGACCTATTTTGTTTTATAATTATATAGTTATGATAAATCATCCTGGTTAGATTAATATCCCTAAAGAATTTGTTGAGCTATTGAAGATGGATTAAGTGGATATCTATCAGAAAAATATCAAATGAATAGTTGATCTGTGATCAATGTGCATTAGGATTTGGAGATCATGCCAATTACAATGGAACATTCTTGTTCTTTGTCACTCTCAATCCATATTGAGGTTTTTTATCATTTTTTATTGGATTCATTCCTAGTTTGTGATTTCTATGATTATTTTGAAAAAATGAACCAAATTATTTATTTTTGGATCATGTGTATTGAAGGATGGTTTAGATGTTTCAGGATTTCAGTGAATTTCATTGTGATAAAATATAATATCATAACTTTTGTTGTAATGGAAACAAATCAAGGAAACCATGAACATATATTATTGTCCATTACTTATTAATATTCTTCTTATTGTGTACCATAATTCATTTTTCATCATTTAGGTCCTTTATTATCCCATGATTTGATGTAAACTGATTAAATTGATCATTGCACACCATTTTCATAGAGAATCTATTTGATAGCATAGATTGAGGTTCATCACGATGTAACAGTGGTGTGATGATAGAGGTGAGAGTGGATTAGATGATGTATATTCATGGTTTTTCTATTCTTCAGTACAAATTGAGGAATGATGTTCAATGTAATTTTCTGAATGGATTTAATGGATGGATTATGACAATTTGGTGATGGAAAGGGCCAGATGAAAACACTCCATGATTCTAGTATAAGGCTCATCTGGATTGGTCACCGGGGATGTAGAGGACGTATATGGAATTTAGATATGGATTTCAAGAAAATTCCAATAAATAATGATTGTAAGTATGATCTACAATATATATGGTACCCTTACTATGGAAAATATGGTTTCAGAATGGAATTTTGTATCACATGGAATGTGAAATAATCACATAGAATTTGGTACCAATTTTATAGCTCATCATGTACATCCAATATATATAGACACAGGCTAGGGTACAAGGGTTTGGGCATGTACTCCTACATGGGCAAGGCCAAGATGAGCATGCACAAGATAATACATGTACTGGAACCCATGAATAAGTATTTGGGAATCCACATTCCATATACTGTTACATGGAAATGGGAATTTAAAGAGACACAAACATTTTAAATGAAATAATCTGATTTTAACGGACATAGAATGTACCCCTTATATTAGTTTTCTACTCCCATGATGTACTCTTAGACACATATTACACTATATCATTGATAGGTTTAGGTAGGGTGTGTTCTATGTATACATTACCTTATGGTTAGTATTGAATCACCTCCAACATAATAGACATCAACCCATTCAGTAGGTATTCATGATATTATTTTTAGAATCATTCTACAAGTCCTAGAGTGAGATCATTTGTCATATTCTATCCCTAGGGGGTGTTACTGGTATCATCGTGACAAACACTATATGGGTGTTGATCCTCTATATAGAAGGTTAATCTAGATAGATTGTTGGTTATACAACGTGTCCTTTGGTGTGATTCTCATCTATGTATTATATCTCTTAAAACCTATAGTAAAATCTTATAATTGTGTATCCCAATGAGAAATACCTCTCAGAGGGACGTCATCAATGCTATCAGACTCATGGAGTGTTTTATTATGGACAATTCATGAGCATAACCATCGGGTGGTTCTACTAGGATATTATTTACTATTGTGACTATACATTTATATTATGTGTCATTGATGAGTATATCTGGATATTCTTGTTAAATTCATTATCGACATATATGTGGGTTGATCTCACAGTTATAATTTTATTGTTTACTTTTTTCTTTTGGGGTGTCCTATTTGATATTATTGAGCTCAACCCTGTATTGGATTTTCCAACACATTTCTAGTCTTGTATAGATGATAGGAATTTTCACATAATCCAATATGCTTCTGAATTAGGTGGTGGTTTTTGAGACTGAACAAACCAACGTTTGTTCCAATGGTATATTGATAGCATTCTGTATTTAAACTTTTAGAATGTACTTATTTTTAGAAACCTTGTGGTGGGATTTTATTTGGATCTACCTATATTCCTTTACATCTTTTTATTCACTTCTTTTTTGGTTTCATTTTATGAAAGCATTTCTATTCAGTTGTTTATAAATTTCATCAATGAATATTCTTGGAGATGTGTCTGTGTTCCATGTTAGTGATATGCTTATTCCACGCTAGTCATACTTTTGTATACTTTTATAGGAGGGATTATGGAGTCATGTCATTGGACCCATCGGTATGGGTCATGATAAGTGACATCATAGGAGTGTGTTCTATCATAAGTCATGAGTACGTGGTATTGGTTTGGTGAAACATTGTTATGTGTTTTGAGCTCAGAATTTAGTCAAGAGACTCCAGTGTTGGTGTGACGAGTAGCGTATACATACACAAGGACTCTAATCACTACCAATTTAAAGAATTATATGATGAAATTAGTTTCAAGGAAAAAATAGTATATGGGTCATAGAGTAATATGTTATGGTTTCATAGTCCTTCATGATTCATCTCTCAGATATACTCATTGATCATGGTACATGTTATTTACTTTCAAGATTCTTCTAGATCATCTTCCAACTTGGATCCTGCATCAGGATCATGTAGTAGATCTCATCAGTGATGATCCATTGATACAGGGTATGTTTCTATAGGTATTAACTCCAAATGATGCACCAACTGCACCAAAACCTGTAGAGTGGAAGATTGTACTACCCGTATGAGTGGATTAGGTGTGCCAGCTAAGCCCACATCAAATTTTTCTGTGATAGGGAACCTTCCGATTCTGATGAAATCCAAACCCATAATTGGTTTAGGGATGCATTGAGGTAGTGAAGTTAGTTTCCTATCAATTCATCATAAAATAAAATTAAATAGTGGTCCTAGCATCAATCCTTATCTACGGTTATGTAGGGGTGTGATAGGGGATACTGCCCTAGTCTTGCGACAAGGAAACTCTAAAATGGACAATGTTTATAAACCTTTTCATAGAGTATTTTTCTCCATATATGTTGATGTATGTATGTATCCAAGAGTTTATTCATCTCCAGAAGAGAAAAATTATTGTATTTGAGCATTCATCGAGGTCCACCGAACTCTCTAGGTAGTTGATGGATCTTGTTCGGGATTAGTTCATTTGGGATTTTTCCATCAAGTGAGAAATTTGTAGGTACATATCATTCACTATTATACCTTTATTAATAACATCCTATGTTTGGGTTCAAGAGATATATTTAGTGGTTAAGGGATTATTGGATAAGAAGAAACAACCAATGGTAGTCGTCAGTGGGCACACAAGAGCAGAGACCTCGATAGTAGTGTGTTGATGTCAATCTCAGGGATCTAGACATGAAAAATGTTTCTTGAAGATCTCCCAAGATATTGGGTTTTTTAGGGCTCCCAAAATGGTTCTAGTCATATTACGGATTAGTGGTGATACTCATTGGATGGAAGGTGATATGTTTAATAGGATTGTCTAACATTTCATATAGCTAGTTGGGATATTTTAAATATGTCACCAAGGAAGAGGCAGTGGCAAGAAAAAATAGGTCCACATTTTAGAAAACATTGATTAAGAGATGGGGGAGGATTTTTATGTGGTAGATACTTTTACATGTTACCATCACCACACCCAGCTGGTTTGTCTGAGGATTCAGGAGCTGAAGTGTAGGGGTGGGGAAAACAATACACAATTGTGGCATCAGACTCGGAGGCTTTGAGAAGGATATAAGGTGCAATTTTTATATTTTTTAACTTATTAAACATACTTATTGTCATAATTTCTACACATTACATTATTTATATATATATATGCTTCATGACGTAGATATTTTGGTTAAAACCTTAGATAGATCGTCATTCATGGAGAATCCTTATAGAGATGACTCATTGATCCCTCATTTTGTGGAGACAATGTGATGTAACTCTTGCAAGTGAGGGTTTTGATTGGATATTTATGTAGATATAATGAGGACTCACACCATCATTTGAGGCATGCACTATTTTTCTATATTGAATGCAACGTTTGACTATTTGAGTAAGAGGATGTTGTGTTTCTGTAATGATGAAACCGGGTTTTCCTTTTTCAGTGAAAATTAATATTTGGAAGCATATAATGGACTCATGAATTGGATGTTGTAGCCGATTAATCATCAGTTGGATAACTTGACCCTCGGTGTAGTGTATGTTGTGAGTTTTCATTTCCCTACAGTGGTGATATAGTATGAAGATGTATTTCCTAATGATGTTCTTGACTTCCCTCTCTACTATGATATAGAATTATTCTTGGATCTAAACCTCAGTATTGCACTAATATTTTAGTCACCATATTGGATTTCCCCACAGAGCATTACAAGATGATGGTGCAGTTGGAGGACTTGTAGTAGAAGGGAATTGATAA
This sequence comes from Viscum album, assembly GCA_963277665.1. Taxonomy (NCBI): domain Eukaryota; kingdom Viridiplantae; phylum Streptophyta; class Magnoliopsida; order Santalales; family Viscaceae; genus Viscum; species Viscum album. The sequence continues at coordinate 846,509,001 of OY728164.1, read as the reverse complement.
AGCTGGTTTTTTTAGCATGGGATGCCATGTTTTTCCACCATGATGGTGGATGAGAGTTTGAGGCAGTGTGTGGTCTACCAATGACTAAACCAGGTGATTATGAAGAACAAGTATCCACTATAAGGATTCAATAACATCATTGACACCACTACAAAAACGGGCAATATCAGTGCTCAAATTGGGCATTAACAGCGCTAAAAAGGCATTGTAAAGCTCAGTGCTGATAAAGGGGTGTTCCCCTTTAACAGTGCTAAACAAAGCGCTGTTAAACCCCTGCTTCCTGCAAATAGAAAATCGGCATCAGTACAGCCAGCCGAACAAGACCTGTAAAAAAACCAGTACATCAAACAAGAAAATTTGATCTATTAATTATACATTATGAAAAACATAATGGTACCATTAAATTATTACATTTCCCCAAACACCCATAACACAACCCAACCACAACCTTCATCTCAATGTACTCAACCGATCTAAACACCAAGATGGATTTTACACAAGACTATCTAATTCAAAACACCGATCATGTCATCAACCGACCAATTAATTTCTATGGTGCTCCCCACTATACTCTTTAACTCACAAAAACCACAATATGATGTTTAACACCTCCATCATCGGGAAGGAACCACTAGAACCCCAACTAAAACTCCAAAATATACCCAACATATTTTCTAATTTTCTGTGCTTAGACATCCATGAGAACACCAACCAATGTTAACATCAATCCATTCCTTCAAAACCACTTGTAATTGATGTGAATCCATCATCCATACATGGATCAAGGACAATTAAACTTTTCTTCAAAGATTGAACCCATTTTCAAAACATAATTATCATTTCAAAACATCAAATAGATCTGGCTTACAACTAACCACATTTGTTCAATTTTCCTAGAGGAATTTGAAACATGCACCACATAAGTTGTAAAATCTATAGAGGATAGATCTCTTTGATCATTCAAAGCCATGATCCCATGTTTATCATAGAGGAAACTGATGAGTGATGTTTGTGAATGATTTTTGGAACTAGAAATTGACTTGCTGGATAAAACAGATTAAATATTTTTAAATATAGCCTCACTTACCGAATAATTGGAACAATTTCCTGTATTGGATTCTCTTAATGTCAGATTTAGCATCACATCTTGTTCATCAATTGGATTGGTCAACGTCCAATCTATCATGAAGCTTTCCGCACAACCTTTACATGCAACTAATGATATGCGGTAGCTTCATTAGCAAAACAATCATGAGGGCACTGGACATGAAAGATCATGCGGTGCCCTAGTTGCTCAGAAACCTCAATTTACCCAACATGATATAAGGCTATTGCATGATGTCCAAGACATAGAGATAGGAGAAGTGAAGGTGAAAGTCTCATGGAGGAACAAAATCAGCAATGAACATCCACCAACCTTTCACTATATACATCAAAATCATATTGTTAAGAACCTCCATGTGAATTTATCTCTTACTTCCATCGAGGATGATGAATGATGGTCAACTTGTTTTGGAAATTGTTTTTCTTCATTTGTTCCTTGTAATTAAACCCATGAATTCGAAGGTGAGTATTCGTACACGATAGTTGATCTTCTTAGATAATAGTTTCTGGATGAGTTTAAGAGACATGAAGCAATGAAGATCATTAGAGTGTTGGAGCAAAAGTGGTTGCTAAAAATAATGCGGAAATTAGCTTGTGAAACGTGGCCTAAGTTACAACATGCAGGTATTGTAATTTAAGCCGCGTTTCATAAGCCGATTGCCAATATTGTTTGTTAGATACTATAGAAATGTTGTAAGGTTTATTAATCATAGGTAAACAAGGCATGTATGCATATTGAAATTTGAATTTTCTAGAACATTTATTCTCCTCCATGCATTTCATTTTGCTTTGTTTTTTTGATGTTTTGATTTCAACATGGTTGAAATCCCTGTTCATGTAGAGACAACCTATCAAAAGTACTACCATGTATGGAATTTTGGATATGATCTGATACATTTTTGAAAACTGAGGATATGAAACATTTTCTATAACCAAACAAAGACTTACTTCACATGCTTTTCTTGTTGGGTATTCAAATAACATGTGTGGGGGTGGGTGGTCTCTTTTGTGTTTGTTTTGAGTAGCTTGACTTCTTCACCACAGGACAGGTCAATGCATTGGAAGAACTTACTTGGGTTTGTGTTTTTGGTTTAGTTTATTTTGTATGAATTAAAAAAAATGTTACCCTTTCAAAGATCTAATTACATGTTGTTTGGATCTAATAGTTACCGTACTTGGTTTCATCATTATGGTTTGGAATTTGATGATTAGAACAATTTGATCAAGGCATTTGTCATAAAGTATCAACACAATCCGAATGCATTTGGTCAGTTTTATGTATATTAGTTTTTGTTTTCACTTAAAATTTTATGCATTTGAAACAAAAGAGGGACACTTTGAGTGATATCAGGCACACCGTGTCTCGTATTGAGGCGGGGTTGACTCTTACACATCATAGAGGACCCATGGATCGTTATCCTAAAGAAGAAACACAATCCGAATGAATTTGGTCAGTCTTCCATTAGTCAGTTAATTTTACATAAATTTTTACCTGTTTCAAACAAAAGAGAGACACTTTGAGTGATACTATGCACACCATGCCTCAGATTGGGGCGGGGTTGACTCGTACACATCACAGATGACCCATAGGTCATTCTGCTAATGTATCAACACAATCCAAATTCGTTTGGTCATTTTTCCATATGTCAATTACTTTTACTTATAATTATGTCTATTTGAAACAAAATAGAGACAGTTTGAGTGATACCGGGCACACCGTGTCTCGGATTGATGCAGAGATGACTTTTACACGTCACATATTCCCCATGGATAGTTCTCTTAATGTATCAACACAATCCAAATGCGTTTGGATGTTCTAAATGAAAAATTTAGCATCCCATCATGTTCATCAAATGGATTGGTGAACTTCAAATCTATCATGGATGTTTTCGAATACATACAACTAACAATCAGATATTTTACTAGTTCATGTGTGATATGAAGGTATTTTGGAGATTTTACTGGGTTTTTTGTCCAAATCCCAAACAAATTTGGTTCATCATTTAGGCATATTTCTTGTGCAATTCATCTGTTAAAAAAGGCAACTGACCAACTAGATAATGAATGTTTTATTTAATAATAATTAAAAAATTTCTATAAACATTTACATACAAGATTATTTCATCTTTTTATCTCCATGAACTCCTGTCAAAAGTTTCTTCCAATTATACACGTCCGAAAATCTTGCAATAAAAGTCAGATCTTCATGCTATTTCTGGACAATACTGCATCAGGTATGCATCCGACTCGTTTCTTGAACATATCTACATGGTCTTGTGAATATGAAGCTTTTCAGCATTCATAATAGTACTAAAAAATATATAAATAAATAATTAATATAGAATTTAAATTAAATAGTACTTGTTTTCGAAAATACCTCTTTAGGTATGCTAGTTTTTTTATTGAAAACGATCTCTCTCATGAATCTACAAACATAATAACCAAAATATTTTTCGTTTGTTTGTTTTGGACACTGCAGAAACGTTGATCATGAGGCGAGTAAGTAAATTGTTTTGATATATGTTTGGATAGTGCAATTTTATTATATATACCCAAATACTTGTCTAGACGTTGTACTTGCTCGACTCCGTATGCTTAGCCCCTGTCCTCATATCTTGATTTAGACGATATTGGTACACTGGCCAATCATACCAGAATCCTCAGTAAAAGATAATATATATTATATAACATGATTTTTAGACCTAAAATGTAGGATGTAGTGTCTTATAGTCTGACAAACCAGATCACATATGGTCGGTTTGTTGGATATCCATGCATTGAATACAGAAAATAAATCTTGGGAGTATCCAAATTCACCACAATTAGCAGCCAATGTTTCCAAAATACACAAAAAGGAATAAGTAATGAATGAAATGATAATATAATATACATTCTTTAATCGTATTGTTTTAACCCTTGCATGGTTGGTATGAGGAAGCGTTTTTCATCCGTTATCTTACTGTCAAATTTTTTCAGCAATGCATTCACTATTTATTCATCTCCATCCTATATGAATCTGAAACTTGATGAACTCTTTCACTCGATTCTCATACTCTATTGTCAAACAATTAGCATCCATCCAATCTCTATTCATCTCCATCCTATTTGAATCTGAAATATTATTATTTATGATTCAAATACACAAAACAAGACTTCCAAATACAAAGTAGCAGATAACCACCTCCTTATAAAAATAGAAATTAATAGTGCCTAACCATTTTCAATAAAGATTTGGAAATCAGCAGAACCAGGATAAACCCCCACAAAAATCAACACACTTTCTATCACCCTTACAAATAGTTCTATAACCCACCTCCCTTGCAAAAAAAGCATTAAACATCCTTTTAACCAACCCTAATAGTCACCTCATTCATAATAAACATTAAACATCTTGGATGAATCTTGGTGGATCTTGGAAAGGGGTTAAATACATGTTTAAGATATATGTTTCCTATAATATAAAGTCATATTCATGATTATGGATGATTTAATGCCTACATGCATGCTGCATGGGACCAAGTATAGGGATATGGGCTAAAATAACATTAGAAAGAAGAGATAATATGAAGTTTCACCTTTTATTCTTATGATATGTTCTCTTTATCACTTTGAGAAAATCAGAATTTTAATAATACCATGTTTACATAGGGTGAGAGTGTTGGCCAATATAATAGGATACATCAAGTAGGCCTAAAGATGCGAGCGTTAAAAGATGCACTATAGAAAATGTAATCTAGACATTTACCACAAACAATATAATCGAATTCCAAACACATAGGCATACAAAATGATTCGAAAACACAATTCGAACCACAAAAATAATTTATAGAACAACAATAAATGCACCAAAACTCATACTAAAAACATATAGATATTTTAGGGAATCCACTGACCTTGGGTGAAGAAATCGATGAAGTCCAAGGAAAAACCCAAAGGGTGGGGGAGCTTTCTACGCTGCCTCGGGAGGGGGAGATGTGACCGTCAGAGTGGGGGGTGCAAGAGAGGAACCGCCAATCATTGATTACAATATAGAGGGGAACAGAAGGAGTAGGGTTCGGAGGGAGGAAGATTCACCGGAGTACGGTTCACGTGGAGTATGGTCCAGAGGGGAAGAGGAGGAGTAGGGTTCAGAGAGAGGATGATCTGCGGAAGAGGTTCGAGTGGAAAGAGAAAGAGTACGGTGGAAGTCCGTAAAAGGGAAGATCGGGGGGAGGGAAGTTGTCGCAGGTGTATAGTTGTGCGAGAGATTGGGGCCCGATAAAAAAGAGAAGACTGTGTGCTTGCTTTTAATAATATGGGAGACATGTTTTATCAACGCTGTTAATTAGCGTTGATAAAAACGATTCTTTATCAACAATTTTTGATTATCGTTGACAAAGGGTTGTTCTTCCCTTGCCTGTTTTTGTAGTTGTGTGAATGGATGATAGGGGAATGAAGGTTCTTGAAATTTGAACCCGTGTTAAACTATCTCAATTTGTGAGCGTGGGATAAGAATATATCGAATATTTCATTCAAATATATCTACAATCTATATGAGTACAACATGATTCCCTTTGGCATGATGAACGCCTGTGAGGTGTTCATGGGACTCATGAACTAGATCGTTCAACCATTCTTAGACCAGTTTGTGTAGTATTCATGGATGTTATCCAAGTGTACTTGATGTTCCTGGAGGAGCATACGAGACACCTGAAAATGGTTCTATACATACTCTAAGAGCACTAGCTTTATGGGATGCTCTTGAAGTGCATGTTCTTGGTGTATGAGGAAAGCCTTATAGGACATATTATCTCAATAGATGGTGTGCCAGTGCACCCAATGAACATCGAGGAAGTGTTATCATAGGACCCTAAAAATGTGTGATAGAGGAGCAGAGCTTCTTTGGGTAAGTTATATATTACAATAGATTATTAACATATTTTTATAGCATATCAATACGCTTGGATGATTTTACCTGAAAGGGGAATCCTTTCATGTGGGCAGAGAGGTTTTGATGAGCCATTCATTAGTTTAGACACAGATTTGTGAGTGTTCCAATCATGATATTACTATAGGAAGGTATTGACTATGTAGTTTTCTACGATGCATAAGAGACCAATATTGGTTTTTTCAAATACAGAGGTAGGTTGTGACTGCCGACGGTTCATGTATGTTACGAAAACATTAGAAGAACTATGTTTCCCCTAATCCTGAGATAGTAGTGTTAGTCTTTTCATCAAGGATGTGGTGAAACTATGTAATTCACAAGAGATTAATCATATATTTTTAAAATAAGATTCTCGAGTAAGTTTTCAATCGGAAATATGATAACATGAGACACTTGTGATGGTCATTTTTTATCCATGATTATGACTCCAAGATTATCGATAGACCTAATAAGGGGAACGTGTTAGAAAATTCTCTAAATAAGAGATATTGTTTGTTTTTTTTTGAATGAGGCATCTGAGCATAGTCCATATTGTGACACTAAAAAAATATAACAATGTGGGACATTATCATCACCAAAAAATTGTTGATAAAGGGAACCATTATCAGTTCTAAAACATGTGCTGATAAATGGTACATTTTTCAATGTTTTTTAGCATTGATAAAAGTGATCCTTTTTTGGCACTTTTTTGGTCATGATAAATGGTATCCTTTCTCATCAATTTTCTTTCGCACTGATAAAAGGTACCAATTATCGAAACTTTATTTGTAGCAGTGATAAATGGTTCACTTTTATAGACATTATTTTTACCGTTGGTAGAGGGATCCATTATCAGCACTATTTTAGCACTCATAATGGTCCCGAATAAAATGAAATAAAAAATGTAATTATTTAAAAATATAAAAAATTATAAATTAAATATTTATTACTAAAAATGACTAAATTTTAAATACTATATATATAAATGAAATATACTATCAAATAGTATATTTTAAATATATAAATATCTAATAAATAAAAAAATTAATATTAATATTAAAAAAAGTAGAAAAATTTTGAACCTCTTGTTAATTAAATAATAATTAATAAAATTAATCAATTTTAGTATATATAAATATTAATAAATTATATATATTAAATTTAGAAATATATGAATATATATTATATTTCATAAATATGATTTATGAAATATATAATATTTTTTATTTATGTTAAATAAGTCATATATTTACTGAATAATGGTGAATAATTAAAATGTAATATAAATTAAAAATATTGACAAATTTTATTACATAATGAACATAATTTAATTTCATTTGATTTTTCAAATTAATATATATGAAATGTTTGTTATTTTGATAGCACTTACATATACGTAATTAATAAATTTTGATATACAACAAACACAAAAAACTTTAACTTAAATAAATAAATCTGATTTAGAAACAAATACATCTAGTATTATTGTTATTATTCATATTGTAGTATTCATTTTAGAATTTCATTATACCATTATACATTTTATATATTATGTATTTAATCAGGGAATTTTTTTTATTTATATTAATTTTTATAGTGTTATATATTAATAAATTTTTTATATTTTATATTTTATATTTTTTTTATTTTTTGTGTAATTTACCAATTTTTTATCATTTATTTATACATATTTATTTACTATGTATTAATATTTTCATTTTTTATTCATCTTTATTTCCATATATATATTCATTTTTTGATTAATTTATATTTAATTAATAATATTTTTCCACTTTTTCATTATTCTTAAACTATACTAATTTCAAATTATTATAGTTCACTCATTTTTAAGACACATTCACATAAGATTAAGTATTTATTAATAATGATAAAATTATATTTGTAAATAAATATAAATAAATAAATAAAATTATTAATGTATAATTATTATACTTATAAATTAATATATATTTATAATTAGAAACATATAATCATTAATTTTTTAAAATAATTCATATAATTGTAAATACATAATAATATATATTCCAATAATTACAATGTTATAAAAAAATTATTTAAATAAATAATATATTTAGTATATTTATAAATATATATATATTTTTAAATATATATATATATATATGTAATTATACATATATATAATTATTTAAATCTATAAATATTTATATTTTAATGTATTTATATATTTATAAGCACATATATTTAAATAGTTATAAAATTATAATAAAAATTTATAAATAATTAATATATTTAATATATTTAATATTTTATATATTTAATGAATATATATATATATAATTATATTTACTAATTTTTTTATTTATAATTATAATTATATATCATTTATCCGCGATAGAATTTATACACTGATAAAGATGCATTTTGATGATGCTTATTCATTTAGTGTTGATAAAAGTGTTCTTTATCAGCAGGTTTCTTGAAGATTTCATAAATGTGTCCCCAATATATTTAAAGAACCACAACCAGTTTAGAACCATTTGTGATATCTGTAGCATTATGTGGATGTCGCCTACTACTGGTGATCCTCCCCATCGAATCTAATCCCGAATCAAGGTTACAATAATTTAATGGCCTTAATATAAGGATCAAATTTTTCACAGTTTGTTCAAATCCAAGGCTCGATTGAACCCATGTTTTGGAGATATCTCTACTTTATCCAATATGTTTCAAAGCCTCAATCTATGGTTTTTTATTTTATCCTCCATATCACTTCTTGATTGTTTATTTAGAAATATATATTTGTTATTTTCCCTATCTCTTACTATTCATAATACATCACTGATTTCATTCTATAATGGTTTTCTATTTGGATGTTTCTATGATTTTGGGTTTTTACTGACCCTTTATGGGATTTTATTTATGACTTGTAGTGTATTCAGTATTATACACATTGATTTCAACATTGTAGGGTATTGAGTTTAAATTTTTTGAATATCCTTCAATAGAAATAATGCACAAAAAGTGATTTTTTAAATTACATACATGTTTTTTATTTAATAAATATAAATATATTTAATGTAATGATTTATTAAAGTTGAAGTGTGGTTTATTTGAGTTTTTTCTATTTTTAAGCTTATATGGGATTACGTCGATATTTTTATTTTTTGTTAAGTATCCTAAATTTTATCTCATTTTCTGTGATATCTTATATGAATATCTATATATATATATTTACATAGTATTTCAGCTAAACTAATAATTATACCATCATATGAAATATATAATGGATTTATTTAATAAAGAAGATGATACATTTTCGTGGTTTCAAACATGAATTATAAAAGATATTATTATTTTTTGTTTTTTAAAATTATGAACTTGAGGAATGTTTTGAAATTTTTAAAATTACTTTGATTCTAACATGGTTATTTTTTATAATATAGATAGAGATAATTTTTTTCATTGTAAATAATACTTAATTTTATGTGTTATGGCCTCGTTGGTACCATTAAATGGTTTTCATAAAACATTATCACCATCTTTGGAAGCACTCTATATTATTTTTTAAGAGGTTTGATTTTTTTCTATACATAATGATCATGTTGATTGTTTTTGTAAGGATTTAAAAATAGACATGTTTTTTTGTTGATGTCCGATTGAAATGTTTTCTAAAAAGGAATCTATACCTCACATTAATATCATAATAAAGATCATATTTAATATCAGTTACAATTGATTGATAGTCACAATTTACTCTCAATTACATTGTATGGGTCCCTACTTATATCAAATTCCATATAGTATTCTAACAAGTTTGGTTAGTTGTGGGTATCTAGTGGGTTATAAACATATAAACATATCATCATGCTTATAGTTAGTTCAACCCGAAGTATCTCTAGAGTCACCTCACAAAATGTTTTTGAATTTACCAGGATTACATATGAATCATTTACTACTTTTTACATGTATATTATATTTTACATGCTCGACATGTAATATTGATACATTATAATGTGACCAATATTTTATGCTTTTTATTTGGTTGAGTTGATTTATTTATTTTTCTAACAAATGTTTCATTTTATTATAATATATTATTCTTCTTGAGTATGGTTATAATGATTCATATTCACGAACCCTTGAATATTTACAGAGTCTATATGTATCTTCTTTCAATGAAATATCAATTATTATGATGAAAATATTAATTATGATAAGTAATAATGATTAATGATTTTTGATATATCATTAATATAAAACGTAATACTTCCTTAGGTTGTTACATAACTTGTTAGAAAAATATAGAATAAATGTTATCAAATTATCTATTTTTTTGAATAATTAATATAATTTTTTAGATATTCATCATATTAGGTATACATGTATTGCTTCCACCCCTAGGAATCTCTTATTACCATACATTTGTTTGAATTAACCCATTATTTATTTATTTATTTTATCAATACATTTTAATATATTCTAGTTTATGGAATGTGTTTTTATTATTATTTATTATCATATTTTCTTATTACTCATTAATTTCCTATATTATATTCCCATTTGATTAGTGGACTTAATAATGACTTTATGGAACATTTTAATAGAGTTTGGAAAAATATTACTAAGAGAATTGAATGTATTAAAAGTGATATTTCTCATATAAATGAATAATTAATAAAGGACAAATGGATTCATATATCATAACATGTCCCTATCAAGACCCCTTTTATCATAGACAAGAACTTGTGTGTGCCCCAAAAAACACCATCAAAAAGCCACAAGTTAGTAACTAATTCCAAAGGTGTATTTATCAATAATGAAAGGAATTGTCTCATTTAGAGAACAAAATGAAGTACCATTGTCATCCTCATTATATTCGTCTCTAGAAAATACATTATTGAAATATATTCTTGAGACATACTCCCCATAAATTTTATGTTTATTGAAATACATTGATTTTTACTAACCAGTGGAGAAATTCTGCATAGAGTAGTTCAACAAAAATTGGTCCATATCTATAATAGAAGTAGAACAAGACATTAAAAACATAATTCAATAATAACTCCTTGGTAGATAAATCTGAAGATCACATTTGTCTATAATATTCACCATTGGATGAATTCAGAGGATAACACCTACCATAGTGGAGTAATTCTTTTCTTAACTTTAATTAACCATTTCCTTCAAAAAATATTTAAAATAATTTAAAAAAACCAAATTATGAGTTTTCTTTAATAGATTTATCTATAACGTCCATCACTGATAATGAATTGTTTATTTTTTTTTATTTTTTTTTGTAAAAATTAATATTTAATGAACCTAATAGGATGTATATGAATTTGAAAATGATGAACACTAATCATTTGAAAAAATATTTTGCAGTTGGAGTTAAAGAATTAATCAAGTTTTTTATAGAGCATGCATTCAACCCTTATGAAATCCTTCGTATTTGTTTATGTTATTTTTATTATAGAAAAATTGGTCAAAGAACATGTTATTTTTCATGGAATAGAGTAAAGCTATAAATATTTCTCAAAAAAGGGGAAATAAATTTTCACACCGATTGGGATGATGGTACTATTTAGAGATCAAATTTTATGTATACTAGTGTAAATGATGATAGATATTACATGGAAGAAATGTTAATAATAATTGAAAATAAAATTAATGGTTTTATAATGGTTTTTAATATGTTAAATAGTTGGGATAAAAGACTATTTTATAATGGTTGTATTAAATACAAAACATTGTCAGTTGTATTTAAGATATTTAATATGACATTTGGAAGTGGATAGAGTGATTGAATATTTTTATTACTATATGATCTCCTAAATGATATTATCCCATAAGAAAATTTATTACCATATTAAAAATATGACAATAAAAAGTTTCTACATACATTAGGAATGATATATAAAAAATATATTCTTGTCAGGATAATTTCCTATTATTTTACATGGACGAAAAATAACCGATAAAATTTTCTTACATTGGTTTCATTTGATAAAAGAGATATGAATAATGTCATTTGAAAATTTTATGGAAATTTCTTATCATTCCATAGTTTATAAGACTTTATAGATGTTTGAAAACTATGTGAAAAATGACATGGCATCCTGATACAAGAATTAAATATAGGAATCTATGTCATCGATCAGATTATCTATAATAGAAGAAAAACTGAATATGAGTATCCTAAATTTGGAAATGAACCGAGAAAAATTTCCCTATTTTATATTTAGATGAATTAAAATTCTTTGGATGTACTAATTATTACCCAATGTACATGGACCTTCATGTTAGTAAATTTTAACTTTCCACCATTGTTATGCATGAAGTGAAGATACATTATGTAAGGTCTTCATATATTTGGTCCATTTTAACCCAGAAATGATATTTATATCTATTTGGATCCACTGATTTAATATCTAATATTGATGTGGGATATAGGTCTTACACCATTTGGTGGTGATAGACATGAAGAATTCACATTGAATTCCATTTGAATGGGATGATAAATGAATTAATTTCTTGTGGGTATTTATTACTCTGTAGCAATAAAATAATGTTGGGGGTGTCACATTTGTGAAGAATGAACACAATATGTTTAGATGAAGTATTCCTCAAAGACATTTATTTCAGGAAATTAATTTTTTTTACCATGATGACATAAATATTGATCATGGATAATAACATTTGAAGGTAAAATCAAACATGGTACAATATAATATCTACTAATGGTTGATCAAATGATCAATAAATAATATCATATTGACACTATTTTTTGTAAACCATTTTGAAAAAACTATAGGAAATCAATTTGTAAGAAGAGATTAGTTTTCATTGAATTATCATATTCAATTTTTTTCCATCACACATTTTACTAATTTCATTCATATGGAAAAAATGTTATTAATGTTGTTATTAGAATGTTAATAAATGTTCTAGATAAAACAATAATAGATGGAATCAAGGATCAGTTGGACATGATTGATAGGGGTTAAGGAATGTGTTGGAACCAATGAATGGTAAATGGTATAATTTTCATCCCCCAACATCTTGTACTCTGTCTAGATAAGAAATTTTTCAATTTTTTCATTTCCCTAAAAATTTTAAAGCTCTAAGTGTGTATTCATCGCATTTAATTAGTGTCAGGTCACTAACTAATTTTATGATATAGGGACAAAAATCCTAGGACTGTCATGTTTTAATGCAAGTTATTATGCATGTTTCATTCCATTACATTCTTCCTATGAATTTTTTTACACATTAAAAAGAATATACTTTTTTCAAATTCATGTACAACAAATTTATAGAACAGATGAAATTTCCCAACATGAATAAGGATGTTTTAGTCGTATTATGTGAATTAGATATTTCCCCCCCCCCTTATTTTTTTAAATATTTATCCACCTGATGGTTCACTTGGATTGATAGGTTCATATATGTGGTCATATCAATTATATATGGATATACCCCATTGAATGGAAGATAAATATAATTAAAGGGTGCGTGATGAATTGAATTTGGCCAAATGATTTTATTTTAGAACATTATATTAAGGGTGAATTTGTTAAATTATATACTGATTAAATATTATATGATTACAGTATCATTATACCAATGTCTCTTAATAGATGAATCCATATGGGTGACGGTATTTCCAGGTGATATGTTGTTACAATTACCTTCACATAGTGACACCAAGTACATCATTTCATTTTACATAATAGTGAAGTTATTTACCCATACGTTGAATCCCACAAATAAATAATTAAGGATCTGAATCCATCAAGGGATAAAGGATGGATATAAAATAAACCGAATAAAACATTTATTGGATGGTAATGATATCAAATTTATATAGAGTTATCAAAAACTCTTAATTCATATGTCTATGGACTTAGATGTCTATATGGGGAATAAAATGTTAATGTTTTATCTTAAACAGTTTTTTAATCAATAGTTATACATTGTTTTAAAAATAACATAATGAATGTAGTTTTATGGAAACCAATGGAGTTATTCTTATGGACTAAGTCATTCGCATTTTTTTTTTCTGATTATAGAAATCAAACTTATATGCAGATTTCATATTTTTTCATTATCGAACAGTAATACAGTTTAGATTATACAACATTTATATTTCTGATTTTCCATTGAAAATGGGTTGACAATTAGAGTGAAGTGATATCTTTCCAAATGGGATTCGTGAAGGTGTATTTCAATGTAGAAGGCTAAAAAGGATCCACTAATATTGAAATCACAAGAAGTGAAATTATTTAATAGATCAGATCCGTACAGAAGTATTTGTTTGATTATTGTACTGGAGACAAAAATAACCTTTAAATCAGATGAAAATTCTCTTTAGGATGACCCTTACATTGGGATATCAGAAAAATTTCATGTCAATCTAGTATATTAAATGTTATGCATGTTATAGGTTACAACAAATAGGGTATTTTTAATCTCAATAAATGATCCATTTCCTTAAAACTATTAAAAAAAGAAAGATAGTTCAATGGGAATGAAAACATGTTTTTTAATATACTATGTTTTTTTCCTAGTATTATCTAGTCTCTAATGATTTAGAATTACATAAATAAATTTTTTGACTAAATAGGTAGACAATGAATTCTTCACATGACGATTTTACTAATCTTAGGGATTAACATAATATAATATATAAAACCCATTGGTCAGATGTAAATTAATGTTTTCATACAAATTTTCTATTTTACATACAAATTATAAAATGAAACATCGATATAATTTTAAATATTTCTTGTTGGGTTCATTTATTTTAGAATATTTTTGTCTATATTTTATTCCTTTATACACAAAAACACCCCTAGACTGTTTATCCCTCAATACAATTCACACCTGTAGTGTTGGAATTTATCTCTTTCCATAAATTTCCCTCTACTTTTGGAAGAAGAGGAATGACTCTTCCTATAGTCAATCACAAAAAAATTGATGTTTTCCTTGTAAATTTATTTTCCAAAGAATTAATTTATTTTTTGAAATTAATATTTAATTATTTTCTTATTAGTGTTACTGACAATATAAATGTTTTTATTTACATGTGGATTCTTTTGTTAGAGTTAGGGTTGATTTTTTAAATATAATAATGCTCATGAGATATTGGAATTGATGTTAAAACTCATCTAATGACAACAAGACGATTTGTTAAGAATTAATACAACAATATGTTAAAGTTATTTCCTACTACATGATGAATTATGTGTGTCATCATATTAACGGCTATTTGTAAGTTAATATTAATTTCATTTATATCTAATACTTATTTAGTTATTTCACCGTTCTTTTGAGAAGTTATTTATTTCATTAATCTATATAAAAAATGACACAAAATATATAAAATATTTTTTTCTCACAATGTTACTATGATTTAGATTTCTCGTCTTTGATGATCATTAAACAGTTCGTTTAGAGTATATGTTCTAGGCCTAAAAACCTTTTTTGGAAGTGTACAATGACTCAATATGTACTGTTGGATTTTCAAAAAATAAATTAAGTGGAACATTTTTTAACATTTAATGTTGGGAATTTATTGAATCTTTGGGACATTATGTAATATGACACACCTCAATATGACAGACAGTGTGATCGTTATGACTCCAAGTTCACAATTTCGTTTAAAATTTACTTAAATTTTAGTAAAATAGACAACTATCATAATCAAAGCCAAGGGAAACCATTTTTTTGATACATTTGGAAAATGATCCATAATTTATGATTTATGTGTAGGAATTAGTCTCACCTCAATCTATTATAAAATGTTCCTATAATGGCTCAAAATATCTGTTATCTCTTTAAAATTATCATTATAGTTTAAATAGTCTCACTCACTAAAAACCAATAAAAATCTCTCAAATTATATTGATAATTTAAGAAAATTATTATGTTTCATTCTCAACAGATTTTAATTAGTATCGGGTCAAAATGATACATGATGTGCCTAGTATGACTCAATGTGTGTCTTTCCATATTAAGATGACATCTTTGTAAAAACCAAAGTGACATACCCAAAGTGAGAAAACATATTTTTATTATCTTCATACTTTAAGAAAATGATAATTCAATCATTTGGTATGTGTTGTAATCATCAGAAAACTAAATTTGATACACATTGTGAGTGGTATGACTCCAACTGTATCTTATTATTTCAAAATGACATTTATTTTTTTGAAAAAAACACAACTGAAATAATCACAACTAAAGAGATTCATTCATATGGTATTGATAAATTAATAAAAGAATACATAAGTCATTTATTATGTGTACTAATCACTCGCACGAAAATTTGATACGTGATGTTCATGGTATGAAACGAAGCATCCCTTATCAGTTTAAAATTCACATTTTAGTTCAAAAATTGCGGCTCATTATAAAATACGAAAAATTATTATGATTATCTTGATAATTTTGTTTAGTGATTCATTAGTCGTCATTGTTTTTTAGGAATTATTCTCACATAAATATGAAAAATGATGTGAACGGTATGACTTAAAGTGTGTTTTTCTAGTTTAAAATGTTATTTTTGTCAAAACGATAAGTGGCATACTTAAAAAAATGAAAATAAATTCATATTGTATTGATATATTTTTAAAATTAATGATATCCCTTTTGAAAAATTTATGAATAATATTCTCTCTAATCTGATGCATGGTGTGATTGTCATGACTGTAAGTGCATCTTTTTATTTAAATTTGACACTAATTTTAGAAAAAATGACAACTGACATAGTCGAAACTAAGAAAACACATATAAATTATTTTGATACTTTTTTAAAATGATTAATATCTCATTAATTATGTGTATAAATTATCCTAATCTTAATCTAATACATTATGAGTCCATTATGAATCAAACTATCAATTATTAGTTTAAAATTAACATTTTTGTTCAAAAAGTTCCATCACTCAAAGCAAAAAAACGATCTTATATTTTATTTAATATTTAGTAAAATGATTCATAAGTCATTTTCACTCTATAGGAATTATTCTCATATCAAACTGACAATTGATGTTATAATTATGACTCAATGTATGTGTTTTCGGTTTAAAATGAAAATTTAGAAAAGAAGACAAGCTACGTAATAAAAATTGAGAAAACACATAAAGATTGTTTTGACACTTTAGGGAAGAAACTCCATAATTCATTTTTTACATCTAGGAATCTATCTCAACTCATTCCAATATATTGTGTGACCAATAAGACTCTACATGAATCCTTCCAATATTTAATTTTTGTTCTATTTTAAAATGTGCATCACAACAATAAAACCAAGAAATATATCAATGATTTTTTCCCATAATTATATCTTAAATTACTTAATTTATTTCATTATTATTTTTACCATAAAATTAGTTAGATATTTTTTCAAGATATATTTCATGAAGATGTATATTAAATGTTTTGATGAGAAATAATCTACCACAACTCAGCCTGATATGTATTGTTCTTGGTATATCTCAAGGTTTAGTTTAAAATTTACACTTTCTATTTAACTTCTTCTTAATATTATTAAATTCATAAGAATTATTTTTATACAGATGTGTTATTTTTTTGAGTAGGGGTAGTTCTTATAATAATATCATGATTCAGGGTTAGGGTCAAAAGGCAAAGGAACATTAATGTTTTTGAATGTTTGTAATGACTTTTAATTAATCATTTAATTTAAAAAAAATCGAAATGTCTATAATATAGATTTTTTATTCTATTTGGGTTGTACATTTTATTTAATTTATATTTTTTATTATTACATGACATTTTATATGTCTTGTGGTTCCTCTGGTGCTATAGTGTTTTGTTACAACACACTATAGAATGCCCCTTTATCAACAATTTTTTAGCATTGATAAAAACCATGGGTATTTAATCTCGCTCTAGTAGTCAGCATTATTAATGGATATTTTTAGATCTGTTAAAGGACTATATTTTTATACTGTGGTTATAATTTTCAGATGGAGATGGGTTAAATTACTGATAGATGATGGTTGTTACCCCTCCAATTTTATATTGAGTTAGGAAGGCACATATTGGTGATAGCATATGTGTGACCCTATATAATCATATATCTACTGGACAAGACCCTGATATATTTTCTAAAGGTGAGGAGCATGTCATTCTTTTAAGAAGACATGTGATGATAATTTTGATGTTGCGAGAAGTGGTTATGAGTGAGATTTATACCTCAAATTTTTTAATACATCTTAGTATGTAAATTATCTAGCATGGCCCATGATGTTAGCTATTGGTGGCCATAGATGATGTATATAGTTTCAGATTTTTTTTCTCTCAATGACATACTTGTTATCAAGTGAAGGATGATCACTAAGTTCTAACGAGTTTAGTTCAACCAATTGAGTTTTCATAGTACTAGATTCATGGAAATCCATAGACGCCATTTAGAGATTACCATAAATATCAAGGGGACATGATTCCATCTGGGTGATCATAGACAACCTCACTAAGTCATTACCCTTGTAAGATATCTAAGAGAGGAGTTTAATAGATAGATTGGGTGCCTATTCATGTTGGGAATATTCCAACTCTAGGAAGTTCTTTCAATGATCATTTTGGACCGTGTGGCTGAATTCAAATCTCTATTATTGAAGGTAATAAAGGATGAATTTAGGACTAAAATATTCTTGATCACAACATTCCAGCCAAAGATTGATATCCAAATATATGGTCTTATTCATGTTCTAGGGGACATGTTATGATCTTTCATGTTGGAATTTGTCCATATATTGAAGGTTCATCTATCCCTGGTGAAGTTCTATTCAAAAAAATCGACCACTCCACCATTTATAGGTCACCATTCAAGGCTTTGTATGACTTAATATATAGGTAACCACATTGCTATACTGACCCAATACAGGTGGCAATTAAGGTTTTTTTATTTGGTTGATCCACTATAAAGAAGTTTGAGATCATCCAAGGGTATATGAGGATTGTACAGAGCTATCAGACATCCTAGACAGATAGATAGGAGAGGCCTTTGGAGTTCGACGAGGGAGACTGTGTATTGCTATATGGTTCACATAAATGTGGATTATAGATATTTAAATGGGGTGGAATCCTATATATGGGTTTTATTGTCCATCTCTAGATACAATGTAGATTTGTAATGGTTGATTATAACTTATCTCTACCTCCAATGTTATACATGGTAAATGATTAATTGCATATGTCCCAGCTAAGGAAGTATGTGTATGACCCATCACCCATTATCAACTAGGAGGTATGTTTATAAATAATGGAAATATCTTAATAGAGTTCTCGATAAATATCATGGATTGATAGGTTTGGATCCATTGAGGGTCAGCGATTCCTTTCGAGTGTTTCTGGTGGAAACATGGGAATCACTAAGAGAGATGATGGGAGAGGGAGCCTCTGATTCGTTATTAGTACCCACAAATAATTCTATGGCCCTTATATTGGTTTGTAGGACATTAATCTCAATGGTAGTGAGAATGTAATGATATAGATTTTTTCATGTGTTTTTAGGATATTTTATTGATTATTTTGTAGACTATGAGTTGAGATGATTTTTGATTCAAAGGCCTAGTGTACCAAGAATAAATTTGGGAAATTTATTAAATATATTAAAATGAATTATGAAGCAGCTTTTATAAAAAATTAGAATAATATATAAACAAATGAAAGAATATAAATTTTTAGGGCACCGTTGAGTAAAAAATGTTGTTTTTTTCTTAGGTGAGAGATAAAATTTGTTGGTGCGAGGTGTTTGTAAAAAAAACATCATCGGTATAAAATTAATAAAATTTATTTCATTTTATTTATTGACCCAGTGACCTATGTCTTTCTATATGTATATTGGTATTCAATATCCACAAGGTTAGTTGCATAATCTTGTAGCCACTGGGGATCTATTATATGGAGAGTTGGAGGATCCCTCTTAGACTAACATCAATGGGAGCACATATCGGTGATTGGTGTGAAACGAGATTCAGAGATCTTTCCAACAACAAAAATATCAAATCGTTCTTCATAATTGATTGATCCATATCGTGGATAGACATTTTCCTATTAGATTATTTCTTTTTTATGATTTACACAATGAATGTAAATCAAAAAATAAAAATATTGATTCACACATCATTCTTATTGTGGGATGGGTTAGATTATTTTGGATTTGGGATAATTTTATTGTGATAAATTTTTATATCTTCATTCATCATTCTAATGAAAGTTAATTTAGTTCTAAATTAATATCAACTAAATTTTATTTCATCTAATTATTCTTGAGCTTTTCTCTCTTGATTCATTGCTCATATCTAGTGTTCTTTATTGGCTAATTGATCAACATATAATATAGAAATTGATTATTACAAACCCACATCTTGGTGTAATGCTTCAATATCATAGATTCGAGTTCATACTAATGTGATGGTGGTGTGAAAATGGAGGTGGAAGTAGAAAAGACAATGTTGATACCAGTTTTTATTCTTCTTTCTCATGAAACAAATAATTATTTTCAATTCCATTTTCTAAATTGATTTAATGGACAATTTTTTATGATTCAATGATGTACGAACAAATTGAAAACATTCCTTGATTATAGAATGAGGCATGGTAATATTGGTTGTCGGAGAAATAGAGGAGAATCACTGAATCCGTATCTAGATTTTTTTTAAAATATAGTCAACTTGGTGTGTATATTAGAGATACACACAATGAAGGACCCTTATAGTGGTGACTAGGTTTTCAAGAGAGAGTTAAGTATAACATGTCATGTGACCTTGTAACAAGGTGTATGGTCCCCCACTGATTTCTCATTATAAACCTTGAAGGCTACACATTCATGGGATGATGTATATAATCTTGGGCACATCGTGTACTTTTATAGGGACATTGATAAGCCATTAATCCATTGGTTAATTAATGTATTGGAAAATGGTAATAAGTACATGATAAGTCGCACACTGTGTAATATTACATGAACATAGTAATAGATACTAACAAGGGACATTTTCATGGGTAAGACCCAGGGATGAAGGGTCATAGTGTGAACCGCTTCTAGAATTTTTTTTAATCCCATAATATTGGCTTGGTTCCCTTATCCTATTTGTCTTGGATATTTTACATTAGGGAGTGCTCCCCATATCATTTTCCTGAGGGTTAGTATGTAATTTCTTTCTACACATAGATGATTGATCCCTTATGTAAGATGTAATGTAATAAATTGTTGGAATCCTTTCATGTGACCCAAAGTGAGATCCCCTAACATCATCATACCCTAGGTAGAGTTATTGGTATCATTGTGACCAACACAACATGGGTGACAATACTTAACATAGAAGGTAAATCTATATTATGTTTTTGGTATACCACACGGAATTGGGTGGGATCCACATCTATATATCATATATCTTTAGACATATATCATACCCTTCTTATGGTGATATCTTATGAGAACTACCTTGAGATGGATGGAATCCATTCTACTTGATTTTTGGAGTGTATTCACTAGGATGAGTGCTAAGTGGAACCTTCATGTGGGAATACTCTAATAGATATTTTGGTTGAGAAATTGCCTTTATATTTTCTATACTTGTTGTGTATATCTAGATATTCTTTCCATATTCATTATATACATACATCTCTATAGAGTAGAATGTAATTTATTTATTTTATTCATTTTGGTTTCATGTTTTTGTATAGGTTATTATTATACTCATCCCTACATTAGATTTTTTCACTCGTGTGTTTCTTGTGAAGATGATCTATTTGTTGAAAGAGTCCGAGAAAGACTAGGACTATGAGGATTTTATTGATATTCGATATATGAATTTATGTTCTCATGGTATCTTGAATGTGTCCTATATCTTTAATTTTAGGTGGGAATTTTTTTTGGACTCATTGTGGAGCGATTGTATTTATACCTAACTACATTCTATTGCATCCATTCATACTCTAATTATGGGTTATGGTTGAATGAATGAATGGTTCTTACATTTTTTTAATTTCAACAATGTATGGGCATGTATATTTTTGTTTTTGTATAGGAACATATGATATTCCCACCCATGTTAGAGATATGCCTACTCAATGATTGTTGTCATCCTATGGCCAATTGATGATGGGATTGGGGTGTCATAGTATGATCCCCATTTAGATAGGTCACTATGGAAATAGTCAATTTTGGACTTTCTAAATAATTTTGATAGTGTTCTATGATTGTTAAAGAAAAGTTACTCTTAAATTATACCAGGTGATATGGAATTTGAAGACGAATTGATCCTACATTGAGAGATAATCACAGAGAGTGTAAATAGTTCAGAACATGATCACATTACGTTTTACCAAAAATAAGAACATTGAATTGCTTTGAGTATTGTCATATGTAATTTTAATCATCTATTCTTGGAATCTATAATTATTTTAAATAAAAATTTATATTGAATACTCACTTGAGAAATTATATACAAATACTAAAAGTAATAACAACTGATTCATATAGTAATATCATGGAGATAAAAAAGTTATATATATATATATAAGGTAATTAAACATAATTTAACCACGATGTTTTTATATGTTTATTTGAGTTAAACAAATTAATATATTCATATTTTCTCCATAAAACATGACCAATTATTTCCATAAATATCACATGAAAATTCATGATAAATAAAACATAAAAAAATATTTTCTAAAAAATTCATAAAATGTAGAAAACTATTAACATTAATTTAATTTTTTAATACAGCATTGAAAATATTTATTATATTCCATATAATAAATGACATATATAAATCAAAATATCAGTCAATGAAATAAAATTGAGACAAAGTCCCTTACAAAGCTAATATTCCAAATAAAATAGATTAATTATGTGTATTCTCTATAAGATCACGTAAATAAATTATAAATAGAAGATAGGATATCAAAATTAATTTCTCACATATTCAAATAATGACATAAACAACAAGTATACGATCAACATAATGAATGGAATTTGGGTTATGATGTTTCCTTACAAAATTTCAAGAGCCTAACGACATCACAAAAAAATTCTGAAAATGAGGAGATGAGAGATAAAAGGGTCTATCATGACATGGAAATAAAATTTACAGCATTATAGATATTGAAGAACATATCCAAATATTTGTAAATTTAAATTAAAATACATAACATAAAATAATTATTTTACAAAAAGAGGAGGGTGAAAAGTTCCCTTACCTTAAGTCTGATTCATCATGTATGTTCCTTATTATTTTTGAATAATATTCTAAAGTTAATTTATACTTTATTAATATCCTTTTTCATGTTTATTGTTCTTTTTATATCACTTATTACGAATTTATAAGAATTACATAATTATTTATGTTAATATTGGTTATTTTTTCAATATTGGATTCTTGAGTCGATAATGATCTTGTTATAATTTAAAATTTTCCATGTGGTAAAAATTACATCAAATTTAGAATATCATTCATGATTTAAATATCATATATATCTTTAATATATGTATTTATAATATTCCATAACATTTGAAGATAAGAAATGAAATGCATCATTCATGGAGATGGTAATCCGTACTTACACATGAATGATACTTTCATTTATTTTTCATATTAAATAAATTAAAACATAATGATACATATTTATTTTATATTTATAGTATAATATCATATTATATATATACTACTTATGTTCATTTACTCCATCCTTTATATGTTCTATGTATAGAATGAATGTGTCATGTCTGTTTGAGGGGGAGATAGTCCCCGCATCCTTAAATGAAATTATCATGGTTACACATCATGAAATGTGTAAAGGTACGTTTTAAATAAAAATTAAAAAAAGGAAAAATATAAATATAATATGTATCATATATTATAAAATTTCCATCATAATGGATACCTTGAGTGGCAGCAGGAGATAATTCAACAATCATCATTTCATGAGGCTGTAGTTTTCCATCCACAGAAAAAATATGTTCTAAATCCATTTGACGGATGTGTGTGTATATGTATTTATAATAATTCTTGTAACAAAATCCTAAAAAATTTAACATAAATAATTTTTAATGTAATGTAATAATAATAATATAATATGGATTGGAGATGTAAAATAAAATACAATATATTGAGAGAGGACATTGCATCTAAATCAAGTAACTTATTTTGATTTGAGCCTAATGGATTTTGTGATTTTTCTTATTCTCAAGGTAAGGCTTTTGGGAGTAATATAGTGATGTTGGGAGATTATTTTAGAAAAGTATAGATGATACAAGAGGCTTGATAATTGTGAGTAAGGGGTTAAATTGGTTTCCTTTTATTAAAGGAGGAGGGGTACTTTAGGAATATCTAGAAAGATTATTTTATTATATACTTAGTAAAGATTAAATAAGGTTAAAATCGAATTTAATTATAATATAAGTTGATTATATCTCTAAATACACTCTACCAATAGGTTTTAGACATGTTTTGGTTCAATTTTTAACCTTATCTTTTAGCTTTAACCCTTAGTTAACAAATTTAACTCTTACGATGTCTTCTTGTATATTATTACAATATAGGTAATATTGATAGCGTAAATTTCCAATTGAACATAAAGTGGTTCATTAATGACATTTAAAACATTATCTATTTCATTTTTCTCAACTCTTATATTTTTAGAACTATTATATCATTTAATAATAATGTATTTGTTTTAAAAACTCATTTAAATCAATTTGTATACAATTCATATAATGATTTTTTTAAAAAACCTTATCAACATGATCAATTCAAAAAACATCATTAATTAAGATAGAAAAACTCATACACATCCATAAAATTAATAGATGTAATAAAAGGCTACAAAATAAATTTATCTTAATATTTATAATCTCATTTATTTAAATTATTCATTAATAAGGCAATCACTACATCACCATTGAGTCAGAAATAAATTTATATATATGATATCTAAAAATTATAAACATTTAAAATGATGTATTAAATCTTGTTTTATTTATAATAGCTATTTAGAATTGAAAATTTCACTTATATAACCCCATATAAAAATTGTTTTACTAAAATATATATTTTTATGTTACATTTTTATTTACATTATAGTAATTATTATAAATGCAATTTTCACATACATGTGGCTCAATGGGGTCCCAAAATCAACCTGAAGATTCTCAATGTCTTACATATCTCATCCAATATGATTAAGACATGTTTGAGGGTAGTTTAATTTTATTATAAAATTATTTTTTACCCTTATTTAACAGATTTACCCTTTACCCATGGTAAATATAAAAATTATTGAAGTTTTTATTAATAATTTTAAAAAATAAAAGGTAACTATTTACACAATTCGTAACTCCATTTTCCAAATATAGAATCATTTTTTCCATATTCAAAACACAGAATTTTCATAATTTTTTTTAAATTAATTCCAGTTTTCAAAACCAAATTACAAGTTTTAAAAAAGTAAAAAATACTAAAACATTGACATGTTTTTATGTCCAATTTAAAATTTTTATTACTTCTAATAACCAACATTGGATTAAATGATAAAATATAATCCATTTATACATTAAAACCAATTAAAAGAAAAATCTAACTATATAAATATATTAAATTAAATGGCAGTTTTGAATTTAAAAGCAGTATTTTTTTCTATTCATTTTAAATGAACTTTATTAGAAAATTGCAAAAATATTAACCAATGTAAAATTTGGTGTCCCTATTCTATATTAGAATTTTATTTTTTTCAAATGAATTATATAAAATTGATAAAAACTATATTTAAAAATTGTTTTCTATCAAAAGGTGGTAAAACTGCATTTTTAATAAAGATACTTCTTTTATCAGAAAAATTGAATTTGTTCTGATATCGTATCTAGAAAAAATATATAATGAATTTAAAAAATTTCATTGACTATGTAATATATATTTTTTAATGAATAAAAATCCATAAAGTGTGTAATGATTTTATAATGACAATTATTCTCTTTTAAATAGGTGTTGATAAAAACACATTATTTATATTCAATTAGTTTTTTTACATTTATAATAAATTTAGTAACCATTGAATCATTTTTTTTACTTGATTAAACCATATTTCAAAATTAATTTGATATTATTAATTCCATATATTCCAATGGCTAGTTGTTATATACCATAACAATATTGTTATTGTATTATTTTTCTATATTACTCAATATTGTGTGCAACATAAAATTTCGGGAAAAACTATTGTTACATGTCGAGTACGCTATGTAAAAATTCATCCCATTAACATAAAATTAATATATTATTCATAATTAATAATAAAAATATAATAATTTATTATTTCATAAATACATGGGTAGTTACATTCTTCCCCCTTTTGAAAATCGATTCCTAACAATTTTAAAATTGGGTTCAAAAACTTCATTGAATGTCCCACATTGGAAAAAGAGTCAATAAAAATATCACTTAAAAATAAAAAAATACAATTAAAAAGGTAACCCAAGATAACACATTTTGGGATTCCATGTAGTTAAACATGGATATGGAAGATAAAAAAGTGTAATTTTTTGACGGATAGTGATAACAGAATGACGAGGAAAAATTTATCTACCAGAAAACCATAAACATCTGAAATGTTAAATGGTCTTTGATTCCCCAATAGGAAAATTATACAGACAATGTTTTTGTTTTAAGTTCTTTTTCATAATGTTGAAGAATTTGTTTATGGCATTGACTAATAACATACAGAAATATAATTACTTTTCCTATAGAGTTTCATCCTTTAATAAATTTATACTAAAAACTAATATTTTCTCAAAATAATGAGAATTCATGATGACTTTATCACATTTGAATGCTAGAATTTAATTCTAAATAATCAGATAATCTAAAGAAGATGATAATATATTTTCCTATCATTAAACATTATGTAAAACCAAAAAGATTAGTACAAAATTATAAAATACCCAAAAATTATAATTCTTTATTGAAATAAATACTATTATTAATCTCTAAAATTAAAAAAAAAGTACCCAATATTCAACAAATACTAGTAAATAAACAATTATATTTAAAATTCATGAATATATTCTAAAATAATATTGATTGTTAAGACTTAGAATAATTTGATCACATATTCTTTCATGATAAATAATAACATTTATCTTCAAATAACATTGACTAATCTAAAAGTCTATTAATAAAAATTAATTAATATAATAATATGTTCTCCAATATTGGTTAATCATTTAAATAAATAAACCAAATTTTTATAATCCCACAATAAAAAATAGATTCTCCCAAAATAAAATCCCACTATTAATATTCAAATGAAACCCCATAGTAATCTATTTTACTTAGGCATATAGTATTCCCAAAAGAGAATTTTTTTCCCAAATAACATTTATCACTTTATCAAAAAATTATTTTCTTGTATGAATTATATCCATTTGTAAAACAGAAGCTCTAAAAATCAAATTATTATTGATCCTTAATATAGTTTAACTAAAAATTAAGAGTCACTAACTTGGTGTTCCGCATAGGATAGTGGTCGATGATGCACCCTTGTCTCTAATCAATTGTGGGTTCGATTCCAATGGACTGGTCGAACACACCGGTTTTCACCCATCATATAGGTTGTACTTTTAATAAAACTCAAAAATAACACTAATAATATTTAACCTCAAAGGATGTCTTATAACTATCCTTTTCATCCCAACTAATTAATTCCACAACATCATAATCAATGAAGTCTTTTATAAACTGTCATTTTTTTTATTCCCCCTCTATATGATTGAAGTGCACTATGTTGCATTTGTTGTCAATGAGGCATGAAGTTGTCTTGGAATGAATGGATGTCGAGGAATGTCAATATGTGAATGAAAAAGGTTGTTATGGTGTTGGTGATGAAGAGAGAATGGCCATAGTACTAAGATGCATGTCACTTAGGAGATTCACTAAGTGGCATAGGAAATTGTGGTTGAAACATTCTCCATGAATATCTGACGATTGTTGAGCTGCTCTTTAAGTTCCAAGAACTTGTATCAACTGGATACAATGTCACAACAATGTTTGAAGACCATGCATTGTCTTCACAATGCATGAGGAGTTGAAAGGAGTTCCATCCACAACTCCTAAGTGGATGATGTGCATTAATGAAGTCCATGCACTATCACTTAGTGCATGTGAACATGAAGATGATCCAATTGATCTCTAATTAGATCAATAAAGAACATTGAAGACTCTATTTGATTAAGGAGCTCGGTTGATGAAGAAGACCCTTCGGGAATTCCACATTCTATGTATTGAGTATATGAGAGGAGGATTGAGGAATTTCTAAGAAGAAGTGATGAGAAGAAAGGAAGAAGGGAGAATGGCTTGGATGATGAATGGCATTTGACATTTTATATAAATAGGATACTTTGTTTTTTAACAAAGTGTTTAACACTTCATTTGCCAAAAAATGTGGCCAGCCAAGGCACCTTGGGGGTTCAACCCCAAGGCATGGGCACTAGGGCACCACGCCCGGGGGAACCCGTGGGGCGAGCCAGGGCGGCAGGGCGCACACCCAAGACACCGCATGGGCGCCTGGGGCACACGCCCGGAGGAGCGCGGCAGGGGCGCATGAGCGCACCCGCGAGTGTCACAGCATGCATAGTGGGCGCCAGTGGCGCGCCCGCATGGAGCATAGTGGGCGCAAGAGCGCGCCCGCAGAGAGAACCCGGTGCGGGGCGGCACCGGGAGGGGAGAAGTGCAACTGAGAGTTGAGCGGCAGCCCCAGGGTGATAAGCCGCGAGAAAACCGGTCGCGGTTTCGATGTGGGACGCGGAATTTTCACCGGGAGAGAATCTCAGCCGTCCGAGAGATCGCGCGCCAGATCTCCGCCGCTCATCGCATCGCGCCATTCGCGATCTGATCAAGGCCGTCCAAAGTCTTCAATCACCCGATCCAACGGCCGTGGATCATCTTCTTCCTCGAGCTCGAGCTGAGGCCTCCCCGAAGCCACCCGCGAGCCGCCGACAAACCAGAGGCCATCCGACGACCTATTTCAAGTTCCCGGCCACCATTGCCGAAGCCAAAAGCTCCATTGAGCTCGTCTAGACCTACTGAACAGATTCATGTATAAAAATATACATGCATGCAACGTATGGAAAATTTCGAAGAAGGCCGAAGCAAACCGAAGGTGCGAGGCCTTGTGTGGTTTATGGTTTGCATGGATTATTCTTAACCGAAGGCCGTGCATGCGTTCTAAGTCGCATGCACGTGGAGGAAAAATAAATAATTAAAATAACCCGCGTGCACCGAAGAGAAAACGCAAAACTTTGGAAAGATTTTGAAGATCCGAAATCTTCGGTGATTCAAGATTTAACACGCAGATGATCAAAGGCATTCGTCTGC
This sequence comes from Viscum album, assembly GCA_963277665.1. Taxonomy (NCBI): domain Eukaryota; kingdom Viridiplantae; phylum Streptophyta; class Magnoliopsida; order Santalales; family Viscaceae; genus Viscum; species Viscum album. Next base: position 846,479,604 of record OY728164.1, on the reverse strand, counting down.
CTATATAAGGAGAGATCGAGGCTCTCATTGTGCTTGCTGAGTTTTTGAAGAAAGAAGTCCCGTGAGAAGCACTATGTGCCTCACGAAGTCGAAGCCCTGCGCGCACACTAGCGCGGTAGTGAAGCCCAGAGCATCCCTTGCTCCGCGAGGTTCCTTTTGCGCACCTCTTGCGCGAAAGAAGAATTGAGAGGACCCCTGTGCGCCTTTACCTTGCGCAGCAGGAAGACACGTGGCCGCAACATCTTGTGCGCCCACGGTTGAAGCCCCGCGGTGTTGCAGCTTGCACACCCGAGCGCTTGCACGGCCAAGTGCACCCTTGCACTTGCGCGCCCACGGCCGAGGTCCTTTGTGCCTTGTGCTTGCGCGACAGAAGCTGTGAATAGAGGAAGGCCGCACCCCTTGCGCGCCTATTTTGAAGGTGGTGTTCGGGCAGTGTGTGCACAAGGAGTGGAAGGCCGAGGCAGTGCCTCATGTGTGAACTTTGAGAAGGCCGGGCCTTGTGTGTGTGCAAAGTGGTAGAACACCCTATGGGATGATTGAATTTGGGCAGTGTGTGTGCAAAGTGGATAACCCAAGTCGTAGCCTTGTGTGGGTGAAGTGAAGACCACACCTTAGTGTGTGTGTGCAAAATTAAAGAACCACCTATGGGTTAAGTGTGTGCAACAACAATAAGAACATGCCAAGTTTAAGTGTGTGAAAAACGTGGACACAAGCTGTGTGTGCAAAACAAGTGAAGGCCGAACCTAGTGTGTGCACTAAGAAGTGTGTATACACATAGAAGAAGAAAAGGGAGGACTCACACTAGAGTATAACACACTTCTAAGTGTGTAACCAAATTGAATAATGTGTGTGAAGTTCAAGGAGTTGGTGTGTGCTTAAAGTGTTACACCCTTCAAGGGTTTATTTCACCAAGAGGAGAAAGAGGAGAGTGCATGCATGCATGCATGCACGTGCACACGTGAACAGAGCCAAATCAGTGGTGTGCATTTGAGTTGTCCAAGACCAGGAGGTTCTTGAAGAGATTTGAGAACCCATGCTATCAGTGCATGAAGATGAAGAGTTTCCATGCACTCAGTGCATGATGTTGAAGTGAAGTGAGACTGGACCAGACTGAAGTTAAATACATCAATTGTCTGAGTATTCAGTAATTGGAGAGAGGCCAGGTCATCCTTAGAAGAAGGAGATAAATCCTGAGCAAGACGAGAAGATCTGTTCACCACAAGTGATCAGAAGAAGAGCAAGGCCAGCAGCCTTTATCCCAGGCAGCTGAGGATACTTGAAGAACTTAATGTGAAGAAGATCTACTCGTGCGACTCGAGGAGCCAAGAGAAGACCCTGTGGGACTCAGGGAGAAGAAGTCTTCAGTGGGATTCTGGAGCAGGCCAGTGGGACTCTGGTAACACTGTGGGACGCAGTATAAAGACCCTCCTGTGGGACTCAGGAGAGATATGGTGGGAAGCTGTATCGACCATTGTAATACTAACAGATTATAGTGGGAGAATCCATGTTGGGAGAGCATGGCAAGGATGTAGGCCTTTGGTGCCGAACCTTGTAAATCCTTGTGTCCTGTGCCTTTTCATTACTGCATCATTCGGGAAAGGTTGAGAGATACAAGAAGAGTGGATCGAGGCTTTAACCAGCCATAGAGGTTTAATTGATAAGAATCAATTAGTAAAAAGTTTTAAGGGATCACTGATTCACCCCCTCCCCCTCTCAGTGATTCACACTGATCTGGGCACTTCAATTGGTATCAGAGGGAGGTTACCTCTAAAAGATCCAAGAGAGTCTTTATGAAGTGCAGATTTGAGGAAACGAGCGACCGGCCTCAAATGGAGATATCTGCCAAGACTCAGAAAAATAGAAAGAAGAAACAGGCCAAGAAGATGAAGAAAGCATGTCCTAGCTGTGATGAAGTTGAAACAATGAATGATCTTCAGAGTGCACTCAAATATCTTCAGAAGACAGTTCCCATGGAAGTGGCAAAGTGTATAGCTACAGGCATCCATGATCTTCATGAAGAAAAATCACAGTTAGAAGAAGAAGCCAATGCTATGTAAGATCATCTGGCTAAAAGGGTTGGCATAACCAACACTCTCAGAAAGCTGGTGAAGGCTAAGGAAGAAACAGTTTCTCTTTGCAATGATAGATATGAAGATACTTGTGAAGAATTGCAAAGAAGCCTTTCTGAGAAATAATTCTTTAAAGTAATAATCAAATATGTTTACCATGCACTGGAGAAGAGGCATAGAGTATCAATGGTTGTTAAAGATGCTCAACTTGAAGACAAAGTCAAAAGGGTGAAGGAGCTTGACAATTCCTTGCTAGAATTGATGAAGGTGCATGAAGACCAGATAAAGCAGCTGGAAGAGAAATGGGAAGGAAGGCTAAGAACTATTGAGGATGAGAAGAACTCCCTCAATATGAAATGCTTAGAACTAGAGGTGATATTGAAAAATCTGCAATCACCCAAAGCTGAAGCCTCCCAGTCAGCTGAAAGGAGAAATGTTGCTACTCAAGTATGCTTTGAGCAGGATGATTCTAAGAGAAAGACATCCTCTAATAAAAGTGCAACATCTTCTAGAAAGAAGGTACCATCCATACCATCTTGTACTGATGCTTCTAATTGTGTTTCCACAAAAAGTGCAGGATGGAAGAATAATTCCAAACAAATATGGATGAAGACAGTAAAGAAGCAGAGCTCTTTTGAAACAGCACAACAGGTCAAGAAAAGTACCCTACAATCAGAAGGACTGAAGAGGTCAAGATTCGTGGGACAATGCTGGTGTTGTAACAAGTATGGGCATTGTGCAAAGGATTGTTGGTACAATCCACTGAATGCCAAAGCACAGAGGAAGCCCATGCCAAGGGGGAGCAAGCCAGAGGAAAAGAAGCAGCATCCACAGGTCCAGAAACATCTGTTTACTGCTAACAGATTTGGATTACTTGACATCATCTGGGATGATTGCAAAAGTGGTCAAAAAGATACATGTCAATCTCCAACTGTATCCAGAGCTAAAAAGAAGAGAAGATCACTGAACCTGGCTCAAAAAGAATCATTGGGAAGCAAGCAGAAGAAAGCTGAAGATGCTCCCAAGAAGATGTTGAAAAAGGAAGAGAAGTCCTTGGAGTCTAATTCCAAGAAGGGTGAGTCATCTAGAAGGACCACCAAGAAAATATGGTTCTACTGTGGAAAGAAAGGTCATACCATGGATCTTTGCAAACAAGCCATGGAAATAAATAGAAGCCAACTGAACTCAAACAGACAATCAATCCAAAAGAAGCATAAGGGATTGATTGAAAACAAGTTGCCTAAGAGAGGTAGCTTGACAGCATCAAAGGAACCATGTGAAACTTCCAGAACTGAGGCCACACTTCCAAATGACTTGTTAGTCATATGGCCAAATCAGTTGAAACTTGCCAAAGATCTGCAAAGAGCTGAAGATAAAGTTCTGGCAATTGCTAAGGCAAAAGGGAAGAAGAAGGTTTCACATGAAGATGTTTTTAGAACCACACCAGCACAATCATCAATGAAGATCAAATGTGCAAGTGTGAAGACTGGTGAAAATGGGACATCTCGGTTGAGAGAATCTTCTCAACCTTGTTGTTCACATTGATGAACCAAGGAGGTTCCATCTTATTCCCTTATACTATTGGTATTTACATGTGCTGACATTGGAGGGAATTGAAGATGATGATCATTCTCATCTGGAGGATGGTTTGGAAAGAATGGAGTGCACCCCTTGAGGGGGAGCCAATCTGAAGAAGATGGCATTCTTAGATTAATACCATCTTGAGAAAAGTGAAGGTATTCCAATCATACTTTCATCCCTTGTTTCTTAATTGAGTTTATCTTGTCAATTAAGGGGGAGTATGGATTGAAGACAAATGGATGAAAGGGGGAGCTTTATCTTTGCACTGAACTTTCTAATGTGTTTTGTGAAGTATGTTGCAGGATTCAGCAATTCATTGAATATCTGAAAAATTTCAAACCCCTAAGCATGATCTCACCTGTGTAGAGAATTATGGACAGCTTTGAATTCCTTGGTCATATCACTCTTGTTTTCTACACAGGGTTAGCCCAAGTAGACTTAGAGCTGATTTACTAAAGGTTCTTTGCTAAAGAGAACATGTGGAATCATCCCTCTCTTAGTGATTTTCAAGAAGATGCTATTCAAAGGGAGGAAGATATTTTTGAAAGTGAACCACACCACACCTTTGCATTTGATTGCCAATAAGGGGGAGAAAATATTGGCACACATATTGACCCATTCATATGTGCTGAAGGAGTGTATTGACAACAAATACAAAGGGGGATATTGAAGTGCACTATGTTGCATTTGTTGTCAATGAGGCATGAAGTTGTCTTGGAATGAATGGAAGTCAAGGAATGTCAAGATGTGAATGACAAAGGTTGTGATGGTGTTGGTGATGAAGAGAGAATGGCCATAGTACTAAGATGCATGTCACTTAGGAGATTCACTAAGTGGCATAGGAAATTGTGGTTGAAACATTCTCCATGAATATATGACGATTGTTGAGCTGCTCTTTAAGATCCAAGAACTTGTATCAACTGGATACAATGTCACAACAATGTTTGAAGACCATGCATTGTCTTCACAATGCATGAGGAGTTGAAAGGAGTTCCATCCACAACTCCTAAGTGGATGATGTACATTAATGAAGTCCATGCACTATCACTTAGTGCATGTGAACATGAAGATGATCCAATTGATCTCTAATTAGATCAATAAAGAACATTGAAGAGTCTATTTGATTAAGGAGCTCGGTTGATGAAGAAGACCCTTCGGGAATTCCACATTCTATGTATTGAGTATATGAGAGGAGGATTGAGGAATTCATAAGAAGAAGAGATGAGAAGAAAGGAAGAAGGGAGAATGGCTTGGATGATGAATGGCATTTGACATTTTATATAAATAGGATACTTTGTTTTTTAACAAAGTGTTTAACACTTCATTTGCCAAAAAATGTGGCCAGCCAAGGCACCTTGGGGGTTCAACCCCAAGGCATGGGAACTAGGGCACCACGCCCGGGGGAACCCGTGGGGCGAGCCAGGGCGGCAGGGCGCACACCCAAGACACCGCATGGGCGCCTGGGGCACACGCCCGGAGGAGCGCGACAGGGGCGCATGAGCACACCCGCGAGTGTCACAGAGTGCATAGTGGGTGCCAGTGGCGCGCCCGCAGGGAGCATAGTGGGCGCAAGAGCGCGCCCGCAGAGAGAACCCGGTGCGGGGCAGCACCTGGAGGGGAGAAGTGCAACTGAGAGTTGAGCGGCAGCCCCAGGGTGATAAGCCGCGAGAAAACCGGCCGCGGTTTCGATGTGGGACGCGGAATTTTCACCGGGAGCGAATCTCAGTCGTCCGAGCGATCGCGCGCCAGATCTCCGCCGCTCATCGCATCGCGCCATTCACGATCTGATCAAGGCCTCCAAAGTCTTCAATCGCCTGATCCAACGGCCGTGGATCATCTTCTTCCTCGAGCTCGAGCTGAGGCCTCCCCGAAGCCACCCGCGAGCCGCCGACGAACCAGAGGCCATCCGACGACCTATTTCAAGTTCCCGGCCACCATTGCCGAAGCCAAAGGCTCCATTGAGCTCGTCTATACCTACTGAACAGATTCATGTATAAAAATATACATGCATGCAACGTATGGAAAATTTCGAAGAAGGCCGAAGCAAACCGAAGGTGCGAGGCCTTGTGTGGTTTATGGTTTGCATGGATTATTCTTAACCGAAGGCCGTGCATGTGTTCTAAGTCGCATTCACGTGGAGGAAAAATAAATAATTAAAAGAACCCGCGTGCACCGAAGAGAAAACGCAAAACTTTGGAAAGATTTTGAAGATCCGAAATCTTCGGTGATTCAAGATTTAACACGCGGATGATCAAAGGCATTCGTCTGCCTATATAAGGAGAGCTCGAGGCTCTCATTGTGCTTGCTACGTTTTTGAAGAAAGAAGTCCTGTGAGAAGCACTCTGTGCCTCACGAAGTCGAAGCCCTGTGCGCACACTTGCGCGGCAGTGAAGCCCGGAGCATCCCTTGCTCCGCGAGGTTCCTTTTGCGCACCTCTTGCGCGAAAGAAGAATTGAGAGGACCCCTGCGCGCCTTTCCCTTGCGCAGCAGGAAGACACGTGGCCGCAACATCTTGCGCGCCCACGGTTGAAGCCCCGCGGTGTTGCAGCTTGCACACCCGAGCGCTTGCACGGCCAAGTGCACCCTTGCACTTGCGCGCCCACGGCCGAGGTCCTTTGTGCCTTTTGCTTGCACGACAGAAGCTGTGAATAGAGGAAGACCACACCCCTTGCGCGCCTATTTTGAAGGTGGAGTTCGGGTAGTGTGTGCACAAGGAGTGGAAGGTCGAGGTAGTGCCTCGTGTGTGAACTTTGAGAAGGCCGAGCCTTGTGTGTGTGCAAAGTGGGAGAACACCCTATGGGATGATTGAATTTGGGCAGTGTGTGTGCAAAGTGGATAACACAAGCCGTAGCCTTGTGTGGGTGAAGTGAAGACCACACCTTAGTGTGTGTGTGCAAAATTGAAGAACCACCTATGGGTTAAGTGTGTGAAACAACAATAAGAACATTCCAAGTTTAAGTGTGTGAAAAACGTGGAACAAGCTATGTGTGCAAAACAAGTGAAGGACAAACCTAGTGTGTGCACTAAGAAGTGTGTATACACATAGAAGAAGAAAAGGGAGGACTCACACTAGAGTATAACACACTTCTAAGTGTGTAACCAAATTGAATAAAGTGTGTGAAGTTCAAGGAGTTGGTGTGTGCTTAAAGTGTTACACCCTTCAAGGATTTATTGCACCATGAGGAGAAAGAGGAGAGTGCATGCATGCATGCATGCACGTGCACACGTGAACAGAGCCAAATCCGTGGTGTGCATTTGAGTTGTCCAAGACCAGGAGGTTCTTGAAGAGATTTGAGAACCCATGCTATCAGTGCATGAAGATGAAGAGTTTCCATGCACTCAGTGCATGATGTTGAAGTGAAGTGAGACTGGACCAGACTGAAGTTAAAGACATCAATTGTCTGAGTATTCAGTAATTGGAGAGAGGCCAGGTCATCCTTAGAAGAAGGAGATAAATCCTGAGCAAGACGAGAAGATCTGTTCACCACAAGTGATCAGAAGAAGAGCAAGGCCAGCAGCCTTTATCCTAGGCTGCTGAGGATACTTGAAGAACTTAAAGTGAAGAAGAGCTACTCGTGTGACTCGAGGAGCCAAGAGAAGACCCTGTGGGACTCAGGGAGAAGAAGTCTTCAGTGGGATTCTGGAGCAGGCCAGTGGGACTCTGGTAACACTGTGGGACGCAGTATAAAGACCCTCTTGTGGGACTCAGGAGAGATATGGTGGGAAGCTGTATCGACCATTGTAATACTAACAGATTATAATGGGAGAATCCATGCTGGGAGAGCATGGCAAGGATGTAGGCCTTTGGTGCCGAACCTTGTAAATACTTGTGTCCTGTGCCTTTTCATTACTGCATCATTCGGGAAAGGTTGAGAGATACAAGAAGAGTGGATCAGGGCTTTAACCAGCCATAGAGGTTTAATTGATAAGAATCAATTAGTAAAAAGTTTTAAGGGATCACTGATTCACCTCCTCCCCCTCTCAGTGATTCACACTGATATGGGAACTTCAATGATAAAATAAATATATTCTTAATAGAAATAACATCATACCATGATTGTGGTGTCCATATGGTTTTATCATCATCTTGTTCATGTAGTTTGATGGTCCATGAATTGAAACAATGATTTAAATATCCATTTAAATAATTTTCTTCCATCAACCAAATATTCCTTGTAAAAAGATGTTCATATGGGTGTTGGTAGAAAAATAGTTTCAGAAATTAATCATGTAGGACATATTATTTGAAAATAGCTGATAAAACATGATTTTTATAAAATAGTCGGACTTAGTTAGATTTGAAACATTTAATCAAGGGTCCTTTTAAAATAAGATATATATGTGCTGAGAGACTATATTTTAAAAAAGATAATATAAATAGGTTTCAAAAGATTCTCCTTATTCAACACCATTTTCAAAATCATAATATGCTTCAAAATCTTATGATAGGGTAAAATATTAGTATATTTATTGATAATATTTACCTTTCTTTAAAATATGAGAAAATTGAGAAAATTGGATTTGATTAAATACAACCCATGATCTATGATGGTACCGATGAATAGTATTGGTGTTTGATATCTAAAACATCTTTTTGAAAGTTATTTGTATGCTGTAAAAAGATTTACAATCAATCAGACTTGAATTTGAAATAATTATTTCATGCATGTCATTATGAAGAGATCAAAATGATGTTTAAGATCCAACCCCCTCCATTTGTAACAGACTCTCCTTGATCTGAAAAATTAATAAAAAATTATTTTTACTAAATGAATAGATATATAGACTAACAATGTCTTTAATGGAGACTTTCAGTCTCGAATATTGTATAATCCTTTTGCATTGATACCAACTATAAGATCCAAACCATATATATTACATAATCTAGAGATAAGTTGTTAATTTGTATTTAATTCACATAGAGGATATTTTAATGTTTTGAGCATTATATTATTAGTTAATAATGTATACATAACTTCTGTAATATTAAAAGTACACACTTCGAATCACTATTATATTTTTTTAATTAAACCAAAAACTCTTTAAAAAGAAATATGACATTATTTCATGTTTTGACAACATAACTATTCCTTGATCCCGTACTTCCATACAGTCTTCATTATCTATTGAGAAAAAAATTTCAAAACATGGGATGATTATAAAAATCTTGGTATGAGATACATTATTAAAGAAACCAATTATTCTTGAAAAAACATGTAAACCATGAAAACATTATCATGATGTAATACATTTCACCTTTAAGAAGTATCAAAAACACTTTACTAAATATAATCTCAATGCATACCGTTTTTTGTAACAAAAATATTACCATAATGCCCATATATAATCAACAAGAAACATATATAGGTAACATGGGACATAAATATAATGAAATAAAAAAAACCATAAGGTCCACTTCCACACATATCAATAAATGTAATAGCCATACAGCCAGCTTCCATACCCAATACATTGGAGGTAATAATGTGACCACCAATACATGGTTTATCATGGAACCACCTATCATTTTTTCATTCATGTAACCAAATGTCATTAGGTTATCAGATATCCACCTGTCAAATGTCCATGTACCATTATAATATCATAACACATAACGTATATCAAATATCAACATTTCATTAAAAAAATTCATTTTTCAATCGCAATAAATCATTTCACGATATTGAAATAATCTATCCATTTCAAAAACCTATTTCAATACCAAAAAAACAAAAATGGGAATAAGGTATATCTTTTCCTTTTGAAAAAACATCATGGATTGTATAGGAAGCCAAATAATGAATATGGCAATATAGAGATCATTGTTGTCTGATATGATAAAAAAATTCTTTATGTTAATTATTAAAACATTTCATAGAAAAAATATTAACTTTTAATGAAATTAAATGTCAAAGGGTGTTTATTATACTCTGTACAAAAGAAAGTTGTATGTAAATCAAAACATGACTCAACTAATGGATATTTAGATGAAGTCCCTTACAATAATAATATTGTAAATAAAATAGATTGATTATCTATATTAATTGTAAGAATACATAAAGAAATTATAAATAAAAGGTAAAATATCAAAAATAATTTCTCACATAATCATAGAATGATATAAACCAGAATTAGAAGATCAATCCATAGAATGGAATTGGGTTAAGAAGTTCCCTTATGAAAATTCTGAAGCCTATAATTGTCACATAAATATTAATAAAGTTAATTAATGAGAGATAAAAGGGTGACTAATCACTTGGACATAAAATGTACAGTGATATGTATACAAAATAATGTTTCCCAACAGAATAAAAATGAAATTAAAAGACATAACATAAATGAATTTATTGACTAAAAGAGGATGGTGAAAGGATCTGTTACCTTGAGTATAATTCATCATATATGTTCCTTGTTCTTTAAAAATAAAAAAATTAAGTGAATATATTCTTTAATAAGAAAATTTTTACATGTTTATTATTCTTTTTATATCAATTATTACCACATTATGAAAATTACCTAATTCTTTATGTTATTATCTATCATTTTCTTGATATTGGGTACTTGAGTCAAAAATGATCTTGTTATAATTAGAAGGCCATGTCGACATAATTAAATAATCACCATAATATTATTCATGATATAAAAATAATATATTATATATATTTATTTATATTTAAAGAAACCCATAACATTTCGAGATAAGAAATAAAAAGTATTGTTTATGGAGACAGTATGTTGTATGTACGCATGAACACTACTTTTATTTATTTTCCATAGTAAAGAATGAAAACATAATGATACATAGCTATATTATAATTCAGTATAATTTCATTTTATATATATGTTATATAATTCCATTAACTCCATCGTTTATACATTCTATGTACTGCATGAACGTGCCATGTCACTTTGAGGGGGCGGTAGCCTGCACCTCCTCAATTGAAATTATCAGGTTTACAGAGCATGAAAAGCATAAAGGTCTGATGTAAATAAAATTAGAGAAGAATAGTAACAATATAAACATAATATATATCACATATATATAGAGTTCCATAATAATGTCCACCATGAGAGGCGGTATGAGATAATTCATAAATCATCTTTTCATGAGGCAGTATTTCGTCGTCCATAGAAACAATATGTTCTAATACCCTTATATAGAGGTGTGTGTATGTGTATTAATATTCATTATCATTATGAAATCATAGAATACAGAATATACTTTTTTACGTAATCAAATAATAAGAATATTATAGGGTTGGAGAAGTCAAAAAAAAGAACATCAGAGAGGACATTACATCAAAATTGGGTAACTTCATTTGATTTGAGCCTAAAATCATTCTTTAATTTTCTTAGTCCTATGTTAAGGCTACTATATAGAATATAGGATTGTTGGGATATTATTGTATAAGATTTTGTATGATCAAAGGGGATTGAAAGGTGTGAGGAAGAGGATAGAGGTGGTGCCTCTTAGAAGGGGGAGGAGGTGTACTTTAAGAATGTCTTGAAATATTATTTTTTTATAAACTGAATTTGGATTTAAAAATGAAGGAAAATAATTTAATTACAAGAAAATATGATTATTGTTCTATATAATTTCATCCAATAGGATTTAGAGATTTATTTTCCTATGTTTAACCTTACCTTTTAGCTTTAATCCCCCGTTAACTAAATAAACTCTTACCAAGTCCTCTTGTATATTCACACTATATGGTTAATATAGTCACCATAAAATGTTACTAGAACCAAAAGTGGTTAACTAATGACAATTATAAAATTATAAATGTATTTTTTTGAATAATATATTTTTAGGACTATTATATAATTTAATAAAATACTATTTGTTTTAAAAACTCATTTATGGAACTTTTTATACTATTTATATCATGACATTTTTAAAAATCCATAACTAATTCATTATTTAAAAAATTTATTTATACATATATAAAAATTAATAATAATCCATAAAATTTGTGGATGCCATAAAATTTTTAAAAATAAATTTATTTTAATATTTTTAATCTTAGTTATTTAAATCATTCATCAATAAGGCAATAACTACATCATCAATTTTTCATAAGTAAATTTATATATTTGATGTCTCACAATTTTAAATAAAATACCATGATGTTGGAAATAATTTTATATTTATAATTATTATTAATATTATAATATATCTCTTTTTAAACCCCAGATAAAAACAGTTTTACTAAAAGTTATATGTTTATGTTACATTTTTCTTTACATTAAATTATTTATTATAAAATAACATTTTTACATCCAAATGGCTCCATTGGGACACAAAATTTACACAAGGATTCCCAGGGTCAAAAATATCTCATCCAATAGAATTATTTCATGTGTTATAGGAAGTTTAAAATTATTATAATATTAATTTTTCCCTTATATAACATATTTTCCTTTTAACTATGGTAAATAAAATAATTAATGAAGTTACTATTCATAATGTCTAAAAATAAAAGATAACTATTTATAAAATTTGGGCCTTTTGTTTCTGAATTTAGAATCCATTTTTCCAAATTGAAAACACATAAGTTTTAGAAATTAATTTTAAATTAATTTCTCTATTCAAAACCAAAAGGCGTATATTTAAGAGTAAAAAAACTACAAAAAGATTGACATGTGTTTATGTCCAATTTCCAAGTGATATTATTTAAAATGACCAAAAGTATATTTAATTATAAAAATATAATCCATTTATAGTTTAAAACCGATTAAAAGGATAATATATCTATATAAATATATTCGATGAAAAGGTAGTTTTGAATTAAAATGTAGTAATTTTTCACTATTCATTAGAAAATGAGCTTTACCCAAAATATGATCAAAATTAACCAAAGTAAATTTTTTTGTCGATATTCTATATAGAAATTTTATTTTTCATATAAAACATATAAAAGTGACAAAACAAATTAAAAAAGGGTTCTCCCTTAAAATGTAGTAAAACTGAATTTTTAGAAAAATACTTCTTTTATCCAAAAAATTGAATTTGTTCTTATATCATATCCTGAAATCATATAAGATGAATTGAAATAATTTCATTAAATATGTAACATATACTTTTATTTAATTAAAAATCCATAAATGGTAATATGATTTTATAAACACTATTACTCACTATAAAATTAGTTTTCATAAAAACACATTCTTTATATTTAATTGGATTTTATTTGCATTTAGAATAAATATGGTGATCTATTAATCATTATTTTAACATTTTTAAACCATATTTCCAAATTTATTAGATACTACACATTCCCACCATTCAAATGGATAGGCATTAACTACCGTTATAATATTTTTATTGTATTATTGTTTGTATAACTCAATGTTGTGTGCAAAGTATGAGTTCAAAGAAACCCACTGTTGTGTATTGAGTACGCTATTATAGAATGCATCCCCTTTATCATTAAATTAGTATCTTATTTATATGTATTAATAGAAATCAAAAAGATTTATTCTGTAAATACATGGGTTGTTATAATAAGGCCATCATACACCCTGATATTCTTATTCCATGCATCATGTACATCATATCCTATAGTTTGTCTTTCAAGATGTCATCATAATCATTATGGGTCATTTTCCTCATTCTCACCCTCTAAGAGATTAACCATGCCATAAGGTCCCACCTGTCGCATTAATACTATATAGAAAAGGTCTATAGTTTATATACATATACAAAAACACAATCCATAGAACACAAATTCTGATTTATAAATAGGCACAAGCATGTATTGTCTATAGAGAATCATAGGCTACATTCACATGTATGTAATATCAACAAAGTTTTTATGTTCCACAGACTCACACCCAAGCATGTCATATCATGAACGGTATCATGAGACACACACACCAAAATATTATTTCACTAATATAGTTATCATGGGATACACATACAATAAAAAAATTAATATCATAGAGTTTGATATAATAACCATGTCATGGTAAGGAATATCATAGATTTGGTATATTAACGAAAAATTTCATAGTTCACCCCTAAAATAAATCATACAAAAAATATATCTAAATACATTCCAAGATAACCACATTTGGATTCTATAGTGAAAATATAAAAGAATAAAATATAAAGGGATGTGATTGGTTTAAACATATGAAATCATATCCAACATAATTAATTGGTGGAATGAATGTTTTTGAGAAATATATAAAATAACTAGCTTTCTAAATTTTCTTCATAAAAAATATAGAAGAGATAATAATAAATAATTTATAATTCATTGGATTTTCTATGACAATTTGAATCTAAGATCTTTACCATGTATAAAATAGAGGATATAGTAATAATAGTAATAATAATAATAATAAATGAGGAGAGATGAACACTTACCTTAAAATTTCTATAATTTACATCTTTAGATACAAAATAATTTCTCAAAAAATGGAATTAATTAACTATGAATAGTCACTAGAGCCCATATTTTCAAAATTCATATGCAAAATATGATAAATGAAGGGTTTTTGTGAGTAAACAGTTTAAAATTGATTTTTTTTTGTAATTAAAATTTTATAAACATGGTTCTGTTGTATTTTTTATAAAATCATACAACAACTATTTGAGGCTAATTACCTCTTCAGGGAACCCAAAATGTTTTTTCAAAATATCTGGTAAACCATGTTCTAATAATAACTCTAATTGTGTTCCAAGTTACATGATTACATGAGAAATGTTACACAGTTATCAATAATTTTACTCCACCAACTACTGTTATCCTATATTTTGCATGGTTATCTAGGGGAAAAAATAATGTTTATTATAACTATTATCAAACCATACTGACCATTAGATTATTTTAAAACCATATAAAACCACCCATAATCTACCGAAGACATCACCCAAACAGATAATAACTATAACAATTGTATAATGATTGAATAAATCCATAATGTTGTTATAATGATTGATGTCTATGCATGTTTTTGTTAACTAGATTTTATTTTCAAAAGAAATATTATTTTAATTTTTCTATCATGGTAGGTTCACTACAACATGGATCATCATTAAAATTATGATATGAGTATATTTTTAACCAATTTATATATAAATGTGTTTTCATAGAATCCACATTAATTTTCCTTAAGAATATTCTACTGTAATTTTTTGAGTTTTTCCAATGATTTTTCTATTCCATGTATTTTATAAAAAATAATTTTAAAATAAATGTATTAAAAAATTACAAGGGTATTCAATAATTTTTCTGAAAATAAATTTTCATTCTCTTATAAATTGTTTCTCATATATATTTATATCCTCTAACATTTTTTATTGATCCATGAGAATATAATGTAATTATATCTTCCACCTTCTTTATCTTGATGGATTATGATAATTACATATAGAATTTATCATCAAAATCATTTAATTACCATTTATTAATAAATATATATTGAAAATAATTTTTTTCCCTAATATAATGCACACATGTATATGGTTTTCACTAATTAATGGGTGGGACCAAAACTGTTTAGCCCTCCAATGAGTGATAGAATTCATTAAATCAGGGTTTTTCTGTGAATATAGAGTAGTCCAATACCCCTTTGGGATTATATTCCCTAACATATAGGATTTCCTAAAATTAAATAACATGCCAATGAATTGGGGAAATAATTATATCTCATGAGCAGGAATATCAATGATTGAGGTGAAAACTCAATCCACTATCAATGTTTTACCACTACGGGGTGATGTTCGTGGAGGTTTTCCTGTGCATAAAGAATTATTTTCTATACTTATGTATATGCCATATTATTATGCCTATGTTAGGTTTTCATAGATCATTATTATTAATTCATAGTTCTAAACTCATATCAATTGTGTATCACATTGTTCTAAAATCATTATTTCGTGACTGATGACTGATTTTCTATAATATTTATTAATAGATATTTTATGTTATATCCATACACCTTGATTATGTTCTCATGCCCACATATTTATCTTATTCTTCCTCAATGTATTTTATTTTTTCCTATCATGATTACCCTAACTGAGAATATGAGTTAATTATTTCCTATGTTTTAATTTTAAATGTTTGAAGTAGAATCTTATGTATGATATGTCAAAAAGGGTGTCATATGTGAATACTATTTATGGGATATGTTGAAAATATTGTAAATAAGATGATTATTTATGTATTCACTAATAAAACTAAACTGATAAGTGTTGGGGGGTTGTTAATTATGGGATGTGATAAATATTCTATAAATTTATTTAATATCTATGTATGATGCGATTGGGTCACCAAAATTAGTATTAGAAGAAGGTTTTGTAACTGGTAATAATGAAAAAAAAATCATAGAACATAATACAACCTATTTTGAACCAAATGTGATATATGATGAACCTAAAATGACATAGTTTGAAATAAAGGTGCATAATTTAGTCCATTTTATGATTTATTTTCATTATCGTAGGATTACTTACTAGGATTATTATTAATTGATACTTTTACTAATATTATTATTTTTAGTAAATAATCTTAGATAAGATGAATCAATATAACAATTCTTATCATGGATAATTTTGTTATTTTCCATTAGAGAAACCAAATGGAATATTATCTAGATATTAGAATATCATTGTAACATCCCAGGTAAATAAATAGTAAAACATTTTCATATTTTTTAATATTTGTGAATTAAATATTAATTTTACTTTAAAGGGGTTTCTATGTTCGGTAGTGTACCCGATATGCAACAGAGAGTTTCTTTGAAATCTTACGTTGCACACTAGTAATAAAATAATACTATTTTAAATGTTAGTTAACACGTAGCCATTGTATTGGTGAGAATGAATAGAAATAACTAAAATGCTATTATATATGTTTGTTAAATGTTTTTATACTTATTCAATAAAGGATAAAGGCTTAAAATATGAAAAGAATTCAATTTTAGGCATATATACTCTAATTTTCACTAAAGGTCCACTTATCAACTTTTAATGGCGAACCATCATTAAATATAGTTTTTCTCACTCTTATACATTCTATTGGACCAAATAAATTTCTTCTTTATAATCGGGACATCAATTTTTTTTTGTGTAAATTTTCTGTATTTTTCTAATAAAGATCGTTTTTAATGAATAGTGAAAAATGATGTATTTTAATTCAAAACCTCTTATTAATCTAATTTTTTAATATTATTAGATTATATTTTGAAGAGTTTTTAAAGTGAAATTAGAATATATTTTTACCATTTAATCCAATAGGGGTTTTTGGAATTAATTTCACTTTGAAATTGGACATAAACTAGTGTCAATATGTTGATACTTATTATTTCATAGAAACATGCTATTTGCTCTGACAGCGGGAATTAATTATTAAATTAATTAATTCAACTTCTATATTTTGAATTTTGTAAAATAGACATCATTTTTGAAGTCAGAATATCAAATATAGGTTAGGGTAAATTTTTCGTATTTTTCTGAAAAACATCAATTTTTGATGAATAGTGAAACCACTAAGTGGTACTTATAAAAACCGATTTTCCATTTAAATGAAATTTTACCAACTTTTTGTTTTGAATTTTAAAAATACTACATACATGGTTGTCATTAATAAGTAAAATGTGGTTCAATGGGATTAAAATAATTTTTTGGTGAATAGTAATTTATTAAGTTTTTAATCGCGATTAGGGGTAATTAGTGCAATTTAAGGAAAAAATGATATTATAATAAATTAAAAATACCTAGACACATGTCCTACCCTTATTAGATGTGTCATGGCCTACCAAGACAAGCCATGGGTCAACTTGGGGACCACATGGAGCCACTTTGGTAGGAAAATGACATTAATAACATTTTATTTAAAGTTAAAATTTAAATGATACAAACAAGAGTTGTTTTACTAAAACAATTTTTAAATGGGGATATACAAGTCAAATTTAGGACTATAAATAATAATTGGGAAGCTAAAATAATTTCCAACATCATAGTATTTTTTTTATAATTTTGAGACATTAAATAAATTAAATTATTTTTGACATTATGATGATGCAGTGATGACCTCATTATTTAACGATTTAAATAAAATGGAAAGATAATGTAAAATATAAGATCTAAACATGTCCAAAACCTATTGGATGGGAGGATTTAGAACCCTTATCACCTTATCCTTGAAACACATCAATGTGGGACCATTAAAATCCGAAACTCATTCTAAAATAATGTAACATTTCCTCGCTTCCAAGAGTACCCCTCCTCTCCTCTTATAAAAGGCCCCCACCTCTACCTCTATACCCACACCACTCAAGCCTTTGGCTCGGCCAAACCCTTCCCATTTTTTCTCTACACATTACTCTCTTACTCCTTCAAGCCTCACTTTGGGCATAAGTCTTTCCAAGGAAGACTTTGAGATCAAATCAAAAATAGTTACCTGATTCAAAGGTAATGTCTTCTCTTGTGTTCTTTTGTTTTATTTTGGTTCTCTGACCCCATAAACAATTTTTATTCATTTCTTTTTTAACAAATACAGTATCTCCAATATACTAGGATGTTGTTATAAGAAGTATTCGAGCTACACTTACACACACCTACATCTATTGGTTAAAGAACATACTGTTTCTGTGGATGGTGAATTCATGCCTCCCGAAACGATGATTGTTCAAAATTCTTTTAACACCAAGAAATGTGGCCATTAAGATGACACAATATTTATATATGATATATAATATGTTTATGTTTTCTTTAAGCTTATTTATTTTTCATTTTGGGAATACCTTTATGGTTTCCATTATGGGTAAACACGATAATTTCATTTTAGGAAGTGCGGACTACCGCCCCCTTAAATGATTTGATTCGTTAATGCCATATGTGGGACGTATAAAAGATGGATTTAAAGTAATTATATATGATGTTATACTGGAATTATAATATCCCTTTATATCATTATTATTTTCTTTCCATTAAATTATGTGATAGGAATGAAATTATAGTTCATGCGTACGTACGGCTTACCGTCTCCATGAACGGTGCATTTCATTTCTTATCCCCAAATATAATGTGCAATTATAAGAACATATATTTAATGGATATATATGATGTATGTTACATATTTGTGCTGAATATAATTCGAGAATTAAAATATATATACCTCTAATTTAGTTTTAATTCCATTAATATGACATAGAAATGAAAGTAGCACTCATGCGTACGTACGGCTTACCGTCTCCATGAACGGTGCTTTTCATTTCTTACATCTAAATGATTATGTAATATTATAAATTCATTTATATACCAGATATATATGATATATATGATATCTACATCATGAATATAATTCTTGATTTAATGGATATTTAACCACATGTACAAATTGAAATTATAAAGAGTTTACATTTGACTCAAGTACCAAGGATCAAGAAAACGACCATTATTAAGATTAATAATTACATAGTGTTAATAACCTGGTAATAAGAGATATAAAATGAATAATGAACATAAAAAAAGGTTCTTAAGAAAGTAGAAATTAACTCATGTTTATTATTCAGGATGTTAAAGAACGATCGAGTCAAGTCGGACTCGAGGTAAGGGACTTCGTCTCAATCTCCTTTCATTGAGGCATATTTTGTTTTGTACACCACATTCATTTATACGGTGATTTTTACGTTTATTCAAAAGGAATATTTTTATATGAAGTGTTTTACTAAACAAAAAAGGGAATGTTTTTGTCGTACGTATGCGGCGACAATGACTTCTCCGCCGCCGTGACCATTATTTGAGATTAGGCTTCCTCTACAAGCCATTACTTTTTATTGAAAAATAAATACCATGTTATTTTGGTACTGAAAATGGTTTTTATAATGGATTTGTTATGTCAATATATTTAAGTGATATATAGTGATCAATGTGTGTAAATGTTTTCTTTCCATTATATTTTTTTATGTCTTATGATTTTATAATGGTACTTGAACATTTGACTGGTGGTTATGTGATAAAACATATGATGGGTGGTGCAGTGAATACCAGGACGGGTGGTTACGTTATGACCTTTAATGCATTGGGTATGGAATTCGGCTGTATGGCTATTCCATTAAGTATGGAAGTTGGCCGAATGGCTATTCCATTAAGTGATATGTGTGGAAGTCGACCGTATGGTTATTCCACTTAAGTATGTTTATGTCCCAAGTTACCTTTATATGTTATGTGTTCTTTATATGGGTTTTATGGTAATATTTTGGTTACAAAAGTGTATGTAATGATATTTTATTCAATCAATAGTTTTTACTACTTCATAAAGGTGAAGGTATTACATTGATAAATTATACATGGTTCACATGATGTTTGAAAAACTAACAGTTTCGTTTCTTTGTGTATCCCTTACTGAGCTTTTTATTCTCACCCTAAGTTTTTCTGAAATGTTTTTCATAGGAGTTAATGTTGAATTGGGTAAAGGATGGGATTAGTGGAAGGTCATGTTATCTACAACCTAGAACTAGACATGTTTCTTTTTAAGAGAATTTATTTTATGGAATGTTAGTAGAAGTATCTAATTTGTAATCTTTTGAGATGTAATAGTTATGTCCTAATTCTCTAAAACTCTATACCTAAAAAGATCATCAATTTTAATTATTCATTTAATTCAATATTAAGTAAGGTTTAAGGTCGGGGCCTTATAGTTGGTATCAAAGGTCGGTTTAGACAACTTTAGGAGTTATAAAAGTGTTAAATTATAAATTAATTTATGGTATTATTGGAGTGATATTGTATTTACGGATTTCCATGTTGCTTCGCCTTTGATATTTCTGTGTTCAGAATGGTTTTCCGTAGTGGAAACAAAGAAGCTATGTTGGGACGACATCAGGAGGGAGACAACCTTCCAAATCAGCAACCTGAGATGGTCGGAATTGGAACTGAACAGTTTTTTGCAGTGAAGGCACAATTGACTCAGGCTATAAATGGTGGTGGTATCCATGCACGAGATCAGTCAGATCAACCGCAGTGGAACATTTCAGTGGTGGAACATTCCATGAGGCAACATCCCCCATCATTCAGACAATCATATGACCATGTGCTAGTTGAAGGGTGGATTAAAGCACTAGAGAAGATTTTTGATGTCATGGGGTGTTCAGAACATCAAAAGGTTAGTCTTTTTGTTTACCGTTTTTAAGGAGAAGCTAATCAGTGGTGGTCAATGATGAAAAATATCAGGGATAGTGGTGAGATTTATGATCTTCCCTGGGAATAATTCAAAGGTATGTTTCCTGAGAAATATTTTCCTAAGGTGGTTCATCTTAGGATGGAAAAACAATTTCTAGAATTGAGGCAGGAGGATGACTTAGTGGATGCTTATGAAGAAAATTTCACTCGACTGTCAAAGTATGCTCCAAAATTCATACGAGATCTTAATAGTAAAATCAACCGTTTTTACTCAGGATTAACACCGAAGTATCGAAGTTCTTTAGCTTCTAGTGAGTTCAAAAGTTATGAAAAACATGTACTATGTGCAGAAAAGGTGGAAATGGAGTTTGTCGATGATCATGTGTTCTTTGACAAACAATAGAATAAGAGGTCCAGTTGGCAGGAAAAGGGGAATAATTCATCAAAGAAGCAAGGAGGTATGAAAACCAAATATCCATCCTGTGATAAGTGTGGTAAAATGCATCCTGGAGAATGTTTATCCAAGTATGGAAAGTTCTTTTGGTGTGGTAGGTCTGGTCATATTTCTCATAACTGTAAGGAAGATGATCAGGAAGGCAATGAAAGGCCAACAATAAGATGTTTTAAGTGTAATGAAATGGGTCATTATGCAAATTAGTGTCTAACGAAGATCTCAAATGGGGGAAAGCAGCCAGAATACAAGCAAAAGGGGGTGGTGAGATCCTTTGCAACTACTTCAGCAGATGTTGGGCCGTCGAATGAGGTAGTATCAGATACACTCTTTATTTGTTCAGATTATGCCAATGTGTTGTTTGATTCAGGGTCTACACATTCTTTCATTTCTGATATGTTTTCTAGTAAATTGGAAATTCCATCTCAATATATGAATCCTAAACTTATGGTAAAAACACCCAGAGGAAAGATTGAGTCCAAAAGAAATTATAAGAACCTTCCTATCCTTGTGTGCAGAAAGAATCTACCTGCAAACCTTATTGTTTTGCCTCTAATAGAGTTTGATGTTATTATGGGCATGGATTGGCTTTCTGTTTATCAGGCTAAGATTGACTGCAGAGCTAAAATGGTTTCTTTTTAGAAAGATTTTCAGTTTGTATAAAAGAATGATCCCTTGATTTTGAAAACATATCAGGAAGTTGAGAAACTAGTAAAAGATGGAAATGAATGTTATCTTGCACATATCATTTAAAACAAGGGAACTGTTAAGATTAATTATGTTCCAGTGGTAAATGAGTACCTTGATGTTTTTCTTGATGAGTTTCCTGGTATTATTCATGATCGAGTAGTTGAATATACAATTGACTTAGTTCTTGATTCTAAGCCAATATCAAAATCCCCTTATCGAATGGCTCAAGTTGAACATTTAGAGTTAAAGAAGCAATTACAGGAGTTATTAGATAAAGGTTTCATTCGACCTAGAACATCACCATGGGGTGCTCCTATCATGTTTGTTAAAAAAAATGGTTCAATGAGACTTTGGATTGATTATAGAGCCTTGAATAATATCACTATTAAGAACAAGTATCCTTTGCCTCATATTGATGATTTGTTTGATCAGCTCTAGGGAGCTCAGTATTTTTCGAAGATTGACTTCACGTCGGGAAACCATTAGTTGAAAGTAAAAGAAGCAGACGTTCCGAAGACTGCATTCCGTACTAGATATGGCCATTATGAATTTGTAGTTATGCCTTTTGGGATAACCAATGCACCTGCTATATTCATGGACCTTATGAATAGAATTTTCCATGATTTCTTGGATAATTTTGTGCTTGTTTTCATTGATGATATTTCGGTGTTTTCTAAAAGTAAAGAGGATCATGAAAGTCATTTAAGGGTTGTCTTTCAAACATTAAAAGAAAACAAACTATATGGAAAATTCAGCAAGTGTGAGTTTTGGTTACAACAAATTTCATTCCTTGGCCACATTGTTTCAAAAAATGGCATAACTATTGATCCTGCTAAAACAAAAGTTGTTGAAGAATGGCCAAGACCCACAAATGTAACTGAGATCCGTAGTTTCCTTGGTTTGGCAGGTTACTACCGAAGGTTTGTTGAAAATTTTTCAGGGTAGTCTAGTCCAATGACTAAGAGAACTTGGAAAGGTGTTAAGTTTATCTGGAAAAAAGAATGTGATGATTGTTTTTAGGAGTTGAAAAGAAGATTGGTGAATGCTCCAGTTTTGGCACTTCCTTCCAGGAATGGTGAGTTTGTTATCTACAGTGATGCTTCATTGATTGGACTTGGTTGTGTATTTATGCAGAATGATCAGGTAATTGCATATGCTTCACGATAGTTTAAAAATCATCATATAAATTATCCTACACATGATTCGGAATTAGCTGCTGTTGTTTTTGCTTTAAAAATTTGGAGGCATCATTTGTATGGAGTAAAGTGTGAAATATATACTGATCACAAAAGTTTAAAGTATATATTCACTCAGAAAGAATTGTAAATGAGAAAGAGGAGATGGCTGGAATTAATCAAGGATTATGATTTTACAATTCACTTTCATCCGGGAAAAGCAAATAAAGTTGCTGATGCTTTGAGTCGAAAAAGTAATGCTTCATTAAAAATGATGCGTTTGGAACATGATCCATTGGTTAAGGATTTGATGTACTTTGTCATAGAAGTTGGTGGTGCAGGATGTCTTTCTGTTTTGTTTCAGGTATCATTGAAATCTTCTATATCAGACAGAATCAAGCAAGCACAGAAGCAAGATAGTGAGTTACAGAAAAATGTAGAGATGCTTCAGAAAGGTAAGTTGTATGAATTCAATATTTATAATGATTGCGTTTTGAGATTAGGGAAGAGATTATGTGTTCCTTGTGATTCACAGTTGATGAATGAGTTGTTATGTGAGGCTCATAGCTCCCTGTTTTCAGTTCATTTTGGCAGTACTAAGATGTATTGAAATCTGCAAGAGTATTACTGGTGTCATGGAATGAAAAGGGATATTGCTGATTTTACTATGAAGTGTTTGACTTGTCAGCAGGTTAAAGCAGAGCGGTAGTTACCGAAATGGATTTTTCAGCCTTTACCAGTGCCAGAGTGGAAGTGGGAAAATATATCAATGGGCGTTTTTGTGGTATTACCGAAGACATCTAGAGGTAATAATGCAATCTGGGTTATTGTCGATCGATTGACTAAATCTGCTCATTTCCTCGCTATTCGAGATACTTTCTCCCTTGATCAACTTTCTTGTTTGTATCTTAACGAGATATTCATGTTACATGGAGTTCCTATCTCCATTGTATCTGATCGTGATCCCAGGTTTACTTCTAACTTTTGGAAGGGCCTTCAAAAGTTGTTGGGTATTGAATTGAATTTTAGTACAGATTTTCATCCTCAATCAGTTGGGCAGTCAGAACGAACAATTTAGACTTTGGAAGATATGCTACAGGCTTGTTTGATGGATTATCAGGGAAGTTGGGACCAACATATTTCTTTGGTTGAGTTTTCATATAAAAACATTTTTCATTCCAGTATACAGATGGCTCCGTTTGAAGCATTGTATGGTAAACGGTGTCGAACTCCAGATTTTTGGGATGAAGTGGGTGAAAGGAAGCTGATGGGACCAGAATTGGTAGAAGAGATGGCAGAAAAATTTTAGTTGATTCAGAAACACATGAAAACAGCTCAGAGCAGACAGCAGAGTTATGCGGATAACCAGAGGAAGGATCTATCTTTTGAGGTAGGTGATCATGTTTCTCTCAAAGTCTCACCATGGAAGAGTGTGATGCGATTTGGTATGAATGGAAAGCTGAGTCCAAGGTTCATTGGAACATATGAAATTCTGGAGAAAGTTGGATCAGTTTCTTACTGAGTGGATTTACCTCCGAGATTATCTCAGGTACACAATGTTTTTCATGTTTCGATGTTGAGAAAGTATATGCCAGATCCATCTCATGTTTTGAGCCTAGAGGTCATTCAGTTGGAAGAGAATCTCTCTTATGAAGAACAACCAGTCCATATTCTTGACCAAAGAGAGCAACTGTTGTGAAATAAGGCAATTCACAAGGTAAAGGTTTTGTGAAAAAACCATATGGTTGAAGAGGCAATGTGGGAATCTAAAAATGCTATGAGGGATAAATACCCCCACTTATTTTCATATGTGAATAAAATTACGTGGAGGCAATTACCAAAAGGGGGAAGGATGTAACATCCCAGGTAAATAAAGAATAATAAATTTTCATATTTATTAATATTTGTGAATTAAATATTAATTTTACTTTAAAGGGGTTTTTATGTTCGATTGCGTACCCGATATGCAACAGAGAGTTTCTTTGAAATCTTACGTTGCACACTAGTAATAAAATAATATTATTTTAAATGTTAGTTAACACATAGTCGTTGTATTGGCGGGAATGAATAGAAATAACTAAAATGTTATTATATATGTTTGTTAAATGTTTTTATACTTTTCCAATAAAAGATAAAGGCTTAAAATATGAAAAGAATTCAATTTTAGGCATATATACTCTAATTATCACTAAAGGTCCACTTATCAACTTTTAATGGAGAACCGTCATTAAATATAGTATTGGTCACTCTTATACATTCTATTGGACCTAAAAAATTTCTTCTTTATAATCGGGATATCAAAATTTACATTGTGTAAATTTTATGTATTTTTCTGATAAAGATCATTTTTTAATGAATACGGACAAATGTTGTATTTTAATTCAAAAACTCTTTTTAATCTAGTTTTTTAATATGATTATATTATCGTTTGAAGTGGTTTTAAAGTGAAATTATAATATATTTTTACCATTGAATCCAATAGGGGTTGTTGGAATTACTTTCACTTTTAAATTGGACTTAAACTAGTGTCAATCTTTTGATACTTATTGTTTCATAAAAACACACCATTTGCTCTGACAGTGGGAATTAATTATAAAATTAATTAATTAAACTTATATGTTTTGAATTTTTTAAAATAGACTTCATTTTTGAATTCAGAATATCAAATATAGATTAGGGTGAATTTTTGGTATTTTTCTGAAAAACATCAATTTTTTATGAATAGTGCAACCACTAAGTGGTACTTATAAAAACTGATTTTCTGTTTAAATGAAATTTTACCACCTTTGTGTTTTGAATTTCAAATATCCGACATACATGGTTGTCATTATGAATTAAAATGTGGTTCAATGGGATTAAAATAATTTTTTGGTGAATAGTAACTTATTAAGTTTTTTATCGTGATTAGAGGTAATTAGTGCAATTTAAGGCAAAAATGATATTATAATAAATTAGAAATACCTAGACACATGTCCTTCCCTTATTGGATGTGTAATGGCCGACTAAGACAAGCCAAGGGTCATCTTGGGGACCCCATGGATCCACTTTGGTATGAAAATGACAATAATATCTTTTTATTTAAAGTTAAAATTAAAATAATACAAAAAAGAGTTGTTTTACTAAAACAATTTTTAAATGGGGACATACAAGAAAAATTTTGACTATAAATAATCATTGGAAAGATAAAATAATTTACTACATCATAGTATTTTGTTTATATAATTTTGAGACATTAAATAAATTAATTTATTTTTGACATCATGATGATGCAGTGATTACCTCATTATTTAACGATTTAAATAAAATAGAAATATAATGTAAAATCTAAGAACTACACATGTAAAAAACCTATTTGATGGGTGGATTTATAACCCTTATAACCTTATCCTCGAAACACATCAATTTGGGACAATTAAAATCCAAAACTCTTTCTAAAATAATGTAACATTTCCTAACTTTCCAAGAGTGCCCCTCCTCTCCTCTTATAAAAGGCCCCCACCTCTACCTCCATACCCACACCTCTCAAGCCTTTGGCTCAGCCAAAACCTTATCATTTTTTCTCTAAAAATTACTCTTTTACTCCTTGAAGACTCACTTTGGGCAGAAGTCTTCCCAAAGAAGACTTTGAGATCAAATCAAAAATAGTTACCTGATTCAAAGGTAGTGTCTTTTCTTGTGTAATTTTGTTTTATTTTGTTTCTCTAACCCCATAAACTATTTTTATTCATTTCTTTTGTAACAACTCCAGTATCTTGAATATACTAGGATGTTGTTATAAGAAGTATTTGAGATACACTTACACACACCTACATTTAATGGTTAAAGAACATACTCTTTCGGTGGATGGCGAATTTCTGCCTCTCAAAACGATGATTGTTCAA
Organism: Viscum album; assembly: GCA_963277665.1. Taxonomy (NCBI): domain Eukaryota; kingdom Viridiplantae; phylum Streptophyta; class Magnoliopsida; order Santalales; family Viscaceae; genus Viscum; species Viscum album. The sequence continues at coordinate 846,452,620 of OY728164.1, read as the reverse complement.
AATTCTTTTATCTCCTTAAAAGGTGGATATTAAGATGACACAATATTTATATATGATATATAATATGTTTATGTTTTCCTTAAGCTTCTGTATTTTTAAATTTGGGAATAGCATTATGGTTTTTATTATGGGTAAACACGGTAATTGCATTTATGGAAGTGCGGACTACCGCCCCCTCAAAATGATTTGATTTCTTAATTCCAAATGTGGGACGTATAAAAGATGGATTTAAAGTTATTATATATGATGTTATACTGGAATTATAATACCCCTTTATATCATTATTATTTTCCTTCCATTAAAGTATGAGATAGGAATGAAATTAGAGTTCATGTGTACGTACCGCTTACCGTCTCCATGAACGGTGAATTTCATTTCTTATCCACAAATGTATTGTACAATTATAAGAACATATATTTAATGGATATATATGATGTATGTTACATATATGTGATGAATATAATTATGGAATTAAAATATACATACCTCTAATTTAGTTTTAATTCCATTAATATGACATATAAATGAAAGTAGCGATCATGCGTACATACAGCTTACCCTCTCCATGAACGGTGCATTTCATTTCTTACCTCTAAATGATTATGTAATATTATAAATTCACGTATACACTGGATATATATGATATATATGATATCTGCATCATGAATATAATTCTTGATATAATAGATATTTTACCACATGTACAACTTGTAATTATAAATAGTTTATTTTTGACTCGAGTACCAAGGATCGAGAAAAAAACCATTATTAACTTAAATAATTACATAGTGTTAATAACCAGGTAATAAGTGATATAAAATTAATAATGAACATAAAAAAGGTTCTTAAGAAAGTAGAAATTAACTCATGTTTATTATTCAGGACGTTAATGAATGATCGAGTCAAGTCGGACTTGAGGTAAGGGACTTCATCTCAATCTCCTTTCATTGAGGCATATTTTGTTTTGTACACCACATTCATTTATACGGTAACTTTTACGTTTATTAAAAAGGAATCTATTTATACGAAGTGTTTTACTAAACAAAAAAGGGAATGTTTTTGTCGTACATATGCAACGATAATGACTTCTCTGCAGCCGTGACCATTATTTGAGATTAGGCTTCCTCTACAAGCCATTACTTTTTAATGAAAAATAAATACCATGTTATTTTGGTACTGAAAATTGTTTTTATAATGGATTTGTTATGTCAATATATTTAAGTGATATATTTTGATCAATGTGTGTAAATGTTTTCTTTCCATTATATTTGTTTTATGTCTTATGATTTTATCATGGTACTTGAACATTTGACGGGTAGTTACGTGATAAAACATATGATGGGTGGTGCCGTGAATACCAGGACGGGTGGTTACGTTATAAACTTTAATGCATTGGGTATGGAATTCGGCCGTATGGCTATTCCATTAAGTATGGAAGTTGGCCGAATGGATATTCCATTAAGTGATATGTGTGGAATTCGACCATATGGTTATTCCACTTAAGTATGTTGATGTCCCAAGTTACCTTTATATGTTATGTGTTCTTTATATGGGTTTTATGGTAATCTTTTGGTTACAAAAGTGTATGTAATGATATTTTATTTGGTGAATAGTTTTTACTACTTCATAATGGTGAAGGTATTACTTTGAAAATGTATACATGGTTAACATGATGTTTGAAAAACTAAGAGTTTCCTTTCTTTGTGTATCACTTACTGAGCTTTTTATGCTCACCCTAAGTTTTCCTGAAATGTTTTTCATAGGACATAATGTGGAATTGATTCAAGGATGGGATCAGTGGAAAGTCATGTTATCTACAACATGGAACTAGACATGTTTCTTTTTAAGAGATTTTATTTTATGGAAACATAGTAGAAGTGTCTACTTTTTAATATTTTGAGATGTAATAGTTATGTCCTAATTCTATAACACATTATACATGAAAAGATCCTCAATTTTAATTATTCATTTAATTCAATATTAAGTAAGGTTTAAGGCCGAGGCCTTATAGTTGGTATCAAAGGTTGGTTTAGACAACTTTAGGAGTTAGAAAAGTGCAAAATTATAAATTAATTTATGGTATGATTGGAATGATATTCCATTTACGGATTACCATGTTGCTTTTCCTAAGATATTTCTGTGTTTAGAATGGTTTTCTGTAGAGGAAACAAAGCTGCTATATTGGGAAGACATCAGGAGGGAGACAACATTCCAAATCAGCAACCTGAGATGGTCGGAATCGGAACTGAACAGTTTGTTGTAGTGATGACACAGTTGACTCAGGATATAAATGGTGGTGGTATCCATGCACGAGATCAGTCAGATCAACCGTAGAGGAACATGTCAGTGGTGGAACATTTCATGAGGCAACATCCCCCATTATTCAGATGATCATATGACCATGTGCTAGCTGAAGGGTGGATTAAAGCACTGGATAAGATTTTTGATGTCATGGGGTGTTCATAACATCAAATGGTTAGTCTTGTTGTTTACCGTTTTTAAGGAGATGCTGATCAGTGGGGGTCAATGGTGAAAAATATCAGGGATAGTGATGAGATTTATGATCTTCACTGGGAAGAATTCAAAGGTATGTTTCTTGAGAAATATTTTCCTAAGGTGGTTCTTCTTAGGATGGAAAAACAATTTCTAGAATTGAGGCAGGAGGATGAATCAGTGGCTGCTTATGAAGCAAAGTTCACTCGACAGGCAAGGTATGCTCCAAACTTCATACGAGATCTTGATAGTAAAATCAACCATTTTTACTTAGGATTAATGCCGAATTATCGAAGGGCTTTAGCTTCTCGTGAGTTCAAAAGTTATGAAAAACATGTACTAAGTGCAGAAAAGGTGGAAATGGAGTTTGTCGATGATCATGTGTTCTTTGACAAATGATAGAATAAGAGGTCCAGTTTGCAGGCATAGCGGTAGAATTCATCAAAGACGTAAGGAGGTAAGAGAACCAAATTTCCATCCTGTGAGAAGTGTGGTAAAATGCATCCTGGAGAATGTTTATCCATGTCTGGAAAGTGCTTTTGGTGTTGTAAGTCTGGTCATATTGCTTGTAACTGTAAGGATGATGATCAGGTATGCAATAAAAGGCTAGCGGTAAGATGTTTTAAGTGTAATGAAACGGGTCAATATGCAATTGAGTGGCTAATGAAGATCTCAAATGGGGGAAAGCAGCCAGCCTATAAGGAAAAAGGGGTGGTGAGATCATTTTCAACTACTTCATCAGATGTTGGGCCGTCTAATGAAGTAGTATCAGGTACACTGTTTATTTGTTCAGATTATGCCAATGTGTTGTTTGATTCAGGGTCTACACATTCTTTCATTTCTGAGATGTTTTCTAGTAAATTAGAAATTCCATCTCAATATATGAATCCTGAACATATGGTAAAAACACCCGGAAGAAAGATTTATACCAAAAGAATTTATAAGAACCTTCCTATCCTTGTGTGCGGAAAGAATCTACCTGCAAACCTTATTGTTTTGCCTCTAGTGGAGTTTGATGTTATTATGGGCATGGACTGGCTTTCTGTTTATCAGGCAAAGATTGACTGTAGAGCTAAAATGGTTTCTTTTCAGAAAGATTTTCATTTTGTATACAAGAATAAACCCTTGATTTTGATAACATATCAGGAAGTTGAGAAACTAGTAAAAGATGGAAATGAATGTTATCTTGCACATATCGTTGAAAACAAGGGAACTATTCAAATTAATGATGTGCCAGTGGTAAATGAGTAACTTGATGTTTTTACTGATTAGTTTTCTGGTATTATTCATGATCAGGAAGTTTAATTTACTATGGACTTAGTTCCTGATTCTAAGACAATTTCAAAACCCCCTTATGGAATGGCTCAAGTTGAACTTTTAGAGTTAAAGAAGCAATTACAGGAGTTATTAGATAAAGGTTTCATTAGACCTAGCACATCACCATGGGGTGATCTTGTCTTGTTTGTTAAAAAGAAAGATGGTTCAATGGGACTTTGCATTGATTATTGAGCCTTGAATAATATCACTGTTAAGAACAAGTATCCTTTGCCACATATTGATGATTTGATTGATCAGCTCTAGGGAGCTCAGTATTTTTTAAAGATTGACATGAGGTCGGGATACCGTTAGTTGAAAGTAAAAGAAGCAGACGTTCCAAAGACTGCATTCCGTACTAGATATGGCCATTATGAATATGTAGTTATGCCTTTTGGGTTAACCAATGCACCTGCTATATTCATGGACCTTATGAATAGAATTTTGCATGAATTCTTGGATAAGTTTGTGGTTGTTTTCATTGATGATATTTTGGTGTTTTCTATAAGTAAAGAGGATCATGAAAGTCATTTAAGGGTTATCTTGAAAACCTTAAATGAAAAGAAACTATATGGAATATTCCGCAAGTGTGAGTTTTGGTTACAACAAATTTCTTTCCTTGGACATATTGTTTCAAAAAATGGCATAACTGTTGATCCTTCTAAAACAAAAGTTGTTTAAGAATGGCCAAGACCAACAAATGTAACCGAGATCCGTAGTTTCCTTGGTTTGGCAGGTTACTACCGAAGGTTTGTTGAAAATTTGTCATGTTTATCTAGTCCAATGACTAATCTAAGTGTGAATTTTTGGTATTTTTCTAAAAAACATCAATTTTTGATGATTAGTGAAACCACTAAGTGGTACTTATAAAAAATGATTTTCCGTTTAAATGAAATTTTACCACCTTTGTGTTTTGAATTTCAAAAATCCGACATACATGGTTGTAATTAAGAAGAAAAATGTGGTTAAATGGGATTAAAATAATTTTTTGGTTAATAGTAACTTATTAAGTTTTTAATCACGATTAGAGGTAATTAGTGAAATTTAAGGCAAAAATGATATTATAATAAATTGAAAATACGTACAAACATGTCCTACCCTTATTGGATTTGTTATGGCCGACCAAGAAAAGCCAAGGGTCAACTTGGGGACCCCATAGAGCTAATTTGGTAGGAAAATGACATTAATATCCTTTTATTTAAAGTTAAAATTAAAATGATACAAACATGAGTTGTTTTAATAAAACAATTTTCAAATCGAGTTATAAAAGTCATATTTTTTAATATAAATAGTAATTGGAAATCTAAAACGATTTCCTACATCATAGAAGTTTTTTTATAATTTTTAGACATTAAATAAATTAAATTATTTATGACATCATGATGATGCAGTGATGACCACATTATTTAACAATTTAAATAAAATTGAAAGATAATGTAAAATCTAAGACCTACACATGTCCAAAACCTATTGTATGTGTGGATTTTTAACCCTTATCACCTTATCCTTGAAAAAAATCAATTTGGGACCATTAAAATCCTAAACTCATTCTAAAATAATGTAACATTTCCTTACTTTCCAAGAGTGCCCCTCCTCTCCTCTTATAAAAGGCCCCCACCTCTACCTCTTTACCCACACCACTCAAGCCTTTGGTTCGGCCAAACACTGCCCATTTTGTCTCTCCACATCCCTCTATTACTCCTTGAAGCCTCACTTTGGGTAGAAGTCTTCCCAAGGAATCCTTTGATCTCAAATCAAATAGAGTTACCCGATTCAAAGGTAGTGACTTCTCTTGTGTTATTTTGTATTATTTTGATTCTCCAACCCCCTAATCTCTTTTTATTCATTTCATTTGTAACAAATACAGTATCTTAAATATACTAGGATGTTTTTATAAGAATTATTTGAGCTAAAATTACATACACCTACATCTAATTTTTAAAGAACATACTGTTTCCGTGGATGGAGAATTTCTACCTCCCGAAACGATGATTGTTCGACATTCTTTTAACACCTTCAAAGGTGGCCATTAAGATGACACTATATTTATATAGGATATATAATATGTTTATGTGTTTCATAAGCTTATGTATTTTTCATTTTGGGCATACATTTTTGGTTTCCATTATGGGTAAACACGATAATGTCATTTTAGGAAGTGCGGACTACCGCCCCCTCAAAGTGATTTGATTCATTAATTCCATATGTGGGACGTATAAAGGATACATTTAGAGTTATTATATATGATGTTATACTGGAATTATAGTATACCTTTATATCATTATTATTTTCATTCCATTAAAGTATGAGATAGCAATGAAAGTAGCGTTCATGTGTACGTACGGCTTACCGTCTCCATGAACGGTGCATTTTATTTCTTATCCCCAAATGTAATGTACAATTATAAGTACATATATATAATGGATATATATGATGTATGTTACATATAATTGATGAATATAATTTTGGAATTAAAATATACATACCTCTCATTTAGTTTTAATTCCATTAATATGACATAGAAATGAAAGTAGCATTCATGCGTACGTACGGCTTACCGTCTCCATGAACGGTGCATTTTATTTATTAACTATAAATGATTATGTAATATTATAATTTCAAGTATATACTGTATATATATGATATATATTATATCTACATCATGAATATAATTCTTGATATAATGGATATTTTACCACATGAACAACTTGTAATTATAAAGAGTTTATTTTTGACTCAAGTACCAAGGATCGACTAAACAACCATTATTAACTTAAATAATTACATAGTGTTCATAACCTGGTAATAAGTGATATAAAATGAATAATGAACTTGAAAAATTTTCTTATGAAAGTATAAATTAACTCAAGTTATTATTCAGGACGTTAAAGAACGATCGACTCAAGTCGTACCCGAGGTAAGGGAATTCATCTCAATCTCCTTTCATTGAAGCATATTTTGTTTTGTACACCACATTCTTTTATATGGTGACTTTTACGTTTATTCAAAAAGAATATTTTTATACGAAGCATTTTACTAAACAAAAAAGGGAATTTTTTTGTCGTACGTATGCGGTGACAACAACTTCTCCACCGCCGTGACCATTATTTGAGATTCGGCTTCCTCTACAAGCCATTACTTTTTAATGAAAAATAAATACCATTTTATTTTGGCACTGAAAATGGTTTTTATAATGGATTTGTTATGTCAATATATTTAAGTGATATATTGTGATCAAAGTGTGGAAATCTTTTCTTTCCATTATATTTGTTTTATGTCTTATGATTTTATAATGGTACTTAAACATTTGATGGGTGGTTTCGTGATAAACCATATGAAGGGTGGTGCCGTGAATACTAGGACGGATGGTTACGTTATAACCTCCAATGCATTGGGTATGGAGGTCAGTCGTATTGCTATTCCATTAAGTATGGAAGTTGGCCGAATGGATATTCCATTAAGTGATATGTGTGGAAGTCGACCATATGGTAATTCTATTTAAGTATGTTTATGTCCCAAGTTACCTTTATATGTTATGTGTTCTTTATATGGGTTTTATGGTAAAATTTTGGTTAAAAAAGGGTATGTAATGATATTTTATTCATTTAAGAGTTTTTACTACATCATAAAGGTGAAGGTATTACTTTGATAAAGTATACATGGTTTACATGATGTTTGAAAAACTAACAGTTTCCTTTCATTGTGTATCCCTTACTAAACTTTTTATGCTCACCCCAAGTTTTTATGAAATGTATTTCATAAGACTTAATGTGGAATGGGGTCAAGGATGGGATTAGGGGAAATTCATTCTATCTGCAACATGGAACAAGACATGTTTCTTTTTAAGAGTTTTTATTTTATGGAAACATATTAGAAGTGTCTACTTTGTAATCTTTTGAGATGTAATATTTATGTACTAATTCTCGAAAACTCTAAACCTGAAAAGATCCTCAATGTGAATTATTAATTTAATTAAATATTAATTAAGGTTTAAGTTCGGGGTCTTATAATCAGAGACATTCTCATTCAACTATTTTATTCTATAACATCATGGGAAACTCTCGATCATTCCAGTGAAGGAGTAAATCTTCATTTAGTCCTTCATTTGAAAATATCCACCCCATATTAGTGTCTCTTCCAGCCAACATGTTTCTAAAAAATAGATCAAAACTATATAAAATATATATTCTATTATCTAGTTCTTGAATCATAAAAATGACATCTTCGTTGTTTTTCATTTGGAAGGTGAATTTGATAAAAAGTAAACCTTCATTATGAATATAAGGAAAGAGGATAAAATCAACCCCATGTAATATGAGAATTTTATGATGTAATCATTAATGTAATAATTTATTCTAAATATTCCATCTAAAATTGATAGGGAATTACCAATGGTAAAATAAAACAAAATGAATCCATAAGTACTTATGATGAAAACATCACCAGACATCCAAGATACACTTCTGGTTTTTTTATTAAACCTAAAAGAATTATTGTTCATCTTTTAGTGTCTTTAAACGAATTCTATGAATGTCATTGAATATAAAAGATCTTTTTAACTATAAACAAATTATTAAATTTCCCCTCAAGGTGGACATTAAAATTGGTGACTTCCATTATTCTAATGGTTTTTGGGATAAGAATAGAAAAAAATGATTTTTGATGATATTAAATTGATAAAACCCACGGATTAAAGGAAATTATTCTTATATATATTGAAAAAATGGAATAAGATTGTGGGGAATTATATCAAATAAATTTTGAAATTGTACAATTGTGGAAAAGAAAGTCATTATGAACATCTATTATAAAGAGATATAGAAAGGATAAAATGAAATTGATGAAATAAAATACATCCTAATGCAATACCCATTCTCTAAATATTTATTTTTAAAGATTGTTGACATTAAAATAATTTTTACAACAATACCAAAGTCAATTATGACAATAAATGTCTGTAACCACAAAATACAACATATAAAGGGAAGGAATGTGAAATCATCACTACTAATAAGGGTCAAAAAAACAATTTGGTTAAAGATAAAAAGATCATTCACTATAGAACAAAAAATAAATTATTTGATTCATGATATAACCACTCCTTCAATTATGGGAATATTTCTAAGGAAATAAAATCATAACATAAATGTATATATATTTAGTCATCATTGAATACTCATAGGGGTGAAATTATTCTATGCAATGTTCATAAATCCTATTCAAGAGAATTATTTGTGAATTTGATTCTTACAAATCTTATTATTATCCATTTGGTATAATTTAAATTGATATTAGAAAAATATTTTCTCTCTTTTACTAAATCTCTTATCAAATTTATAGTTAAAAAATCTAATTTCATATGGGAAATTAACTCTCAATCATATATTGATGAATAAATAACCATTAAATTCATATTAAAATTACATACCTTACATTGGCCACAATGTCAAAAAATGAGAGGTTGTTTGCCCAAATGGATGGGTAAAAACAATATTTTGAATACATGTATATATTTTAAGAATATATTGATATAATTAGAGAATAATTTCCTTATCTTTGATGAAAATTGATGTTTAATTTTCAATAAATATAAAACCATGAGATATTCATATAAAAAACACAATATAAAATTAACTTTTTCAAATTTCAGAAATTGAATAATAAAATCCATTATAATATATATTAATGTATTATATTCCAAAGTACATCATCATGGGATATATCAATATTATATTTTAAAAATAAATATGGAGTGGTGAATCTCTATATTGATTATTATGAACATAACATAATAACAATCAAGAAAAAATGCCATCTTCCATATATTAATGGACTGTTGGATATGTAATGGTGGGCTTGATACCTATAAAATATATTATTTTGATATGATATCATAGATTAACAATGTTATTATAGGATATACCCAAGATAATCTGTTATATAAATAATGTTATAATGAATTAAAAGTTAATGTGTTCGATATCTGAAATCATCATGCCTTTTTCATGGATCTGAATAATAGTTTTATTATATACTACCTCTACCAACATATAATTTAATATAAAAAGATTTTATTATATATTCCAATAGTATGTATGATTATGAAGATAATTTGATAATTTTTTTAATAATCTAATTAATGATAACATGAATGCAAAATTTTTCATGTGTGATTTTTAAAGGGATACAATTTCATCCTCATGTCATATAATCAAAATTGAGGGTATATTTTTGTATCCTTTAAATGATTTGGTGATTGAGGAATGGTCTAGATGAATCACTGTAATGTAGATGTATTATTTTGTTGTATTTAATAGAAATTTCAATGAATTGTGAGAAATTTATCATTACTATTAAGTCCATTAACCATGTTAACTTATAAAGGATTTATGTTCATTGTGATTTTTGAATTTGAATAATATTTCATAGAACAAAATAGATGTTTGGTAACAACATGTATCCTAACATCATTTTAAAATTCATAATTACAATTAATATATAGTGAGACATTAAATAGAGGGTTCAAATGTGTCCTTATGTCGAATTACATGGTGGTAGATTATTCCTCACATGAATTCATGGTTCACGATAAAAATTACCCAATAAGTGATCTAAATAATGAAGTAATGATATGCATATTAATAATATATAGGAATTATCTATTTTTAGAAAATAGTGAAAAAATTTCTAATCATAATATCATAAATTGTATATTCACAAATAAGGAGTAGAACATGATCCAAAAGAGATTAATATAGTTGATTAATGATTTTTATAAATATATTATAACATCGGGAAGAATATTTTTTTTTTATTCTATAATCTGGAAGGATCATGTAACCTAATCCATGATAAGGATTAAAATAAACCCAATACTCCTAGATTCAATGGGGTGAATCATGAATTTTTACAGGAAGGTGATAAATCTAATAATTACTATATTACCACTCAACTATTTATCCATATAATGATCAAGGAGGCACGAATGGTGGATATAGAGTTGTAGAATAATGTGTGAAAAAATTCATAATTCAACTTGGATAGTAATAGAGTTATAAGATTCATGAATCGAATATGGGTTCCGCAAATAGTATAAAAAAATTATTAATTATTGGATAATTCGCATAGCATATCGTTCCCTATACATCCTATAAATAAAAATATGTCCAAACTTATCATGAATCATTTTTTGTGGGAAAACAAGTATAAGTAGATTCCATAGTATTTATCTTGATTATTCATATGCTAAAATGATGAGGATAATGAAAAAATCGTAAGGGTATTATGAATCCATTCCACATGCCTATATTAAAATGGGATAAAATAATCATGGATATAATGGTAGGTCATCATAAGACCTCAAATGGATATAATTTTATTTGGGTTGTATTTGATAACATTATTAATTCCGTACATTTAAATCATAAAAAAGAAATAAAATATCTTTTGATCAACACATAAAGATATACAAAAAATAGGTTTTAAGTCTTCATGGTGCACCACTCTCAATTATATCTCGTCAATATCTGAGTTTAAACTCAAAATTATAGAAAAATATAAAAAAACATTTGATGTAGATTTATTCTTCAACACAACTTAAAATCCTATGACTGATTTTCAACATAAATGGGTTATTCAAAATATTGAAGAGGTGATGAGATCATATTCAAAGTTTTTATATGAATATTAGGATCAACGCTTACCATTGGTATAAATCTCATAATATAACAATTTCCATTTTTGCATTCAAATTTCACTATATAATTATTAATATAGAAAGTGGTGTATAATTCCATAAAGTTGAGATGAAGTAAATGAACCTAAAAAGATGGTACTAGAGTTTACTATAGAAATTGTAGAGAATAATCAAACCATTTCCCATAACATTAAAACATTACAATGAATAAAAAATATTTACGATAATAATGATTTATAATATATGGTTATAGATATTAAAGATGATGTATTCCTTTAAATATCACCAAGGAATATGATAATATGACTCATGGGAAAGTGAAATTTGATCCATATATATATTTACCCTTTTATGGACGTCAATAATGTGTGAATGGTAGCATATCATCTTGGATATCCACCCAAACTCTCCAAATTTCATGATTTATTTCAAGTATCGTTGTTAGTGAAATATATAATTCACCATACACATGTACAAAACTCTGAGGTTGTATGGTTAGAAAATGTTTTTTCTTATAATAATAATCAAATTAAAATAATGATTAATAATGACAAAAAACTATGAATAAATACCACCCACCTACTAAAATTTCTACCGAGGAATCATAGGTTTCATGAAACAAAATGGGAATCCGAAGATGAAATGAGGCATAAGTACCCTCAATTGTTTCCACCAATGTAATTACATTTCAAGAGTGAAATTATTTTAATATATTATAATGTAAAACATTGAAATATTAATACATATTTATTTCCATTATATTAATATTTTTTATACAGTATGATTCACATGAATCACTAATCTAAAGAAAATTGTTATTCATTTTGTTGCGTGAAAATATTACAATGCTAGATAAAAATTAATTCATTCTGATAATGTTATATGAATTATAATTACAAAAATTATAATATGAATAACTCCATGAGTAATTATAAATTTCATGACAATATAATCTTCATCATCATGGTTTTCGATGAATATCATCACCTAGATTACAAATATGGAAATAATGAATGAAATTAGAAATATATTTATCATGGTAAAAGAGAAGTGAATATATTTAATTAATGACTTTAGTAAGGATATATATAAGAAAAAGATAGTATATATATGGTAATTGAGAGTATAGATATTGTATATATGGTCGTTGTAAATATGATCATTTGGTATATGGATTTTCTATATATCCAATCGGTATGATGTGTAACTAAAAATAATATAATTATAGAATGAAACCGAATAAAAATATTTAATTAATATATTCCAAAATATATTTGTTATAGGTTAATTACTACTTTCATAGTTATTATTTAATAATATTTTAATTTATTTATAAAATTAAATGTAGAATATAATACTATTGTATTGTTTAAATTAAATGGTAATTATTGAATAGTAAACTTTAATATGATTATCTTTCATTATAAATGATATTTGAAAATAAAAATTTCTCTTACATATTGTCTATTTTTATATAAATAAATTAAAATAATATATATTTAATTATGAATCTAATTTGAATTTTATAAACAATTAAATTGTCACTTAAAAAATTAATTATTGATAAGTAATAATAAAAAGAACAGAAAAAGTGTTTGAATTCATTTTTATATAAAAATAATTTTTAAACAAATCCTCATAGACATATCATACATAATAAATTTCTTCATAAAATTGTTAAAGGAAGGGAAGAAAGGATTATCTTAGATTACTAGTAAGAGTAAACATGGGAGATATCAATATAACATGAGTGTAAGGTATTATAACATGAGAATAAAATTTGAAAATTTTATCCTACATACCATGGATCATAAACTTGAGTCATCGAATAAATCACGGTCGTTAAAAATACATGAATAATAACTGAATCAAAGAAGATGATCTATGATAATATAAGATTATATTAAGAAATATAATTTTGTAATAAACATTAGAATATAAAATCATTCCCTTAGTAGTCAATTATTATTGACAAAATTATCAAAATAGAATGGATTAACTCCCCAAACCATCATAGTTTTCATGATTTATTCCCAAGACTATCATAGTGGACAAACTCTATTACTATACTGGTTTCACTCACCATTCTAGTCATATTTATCTCATGATACATCAATCATTACCTAATACAATGGTGGGAGATATAGGTTCCACTCGTAACATAATTAAAACCATTAAATTGAGTACTAGAAGATCATAAAACATTTTTCATAGAATAAACCATAAAAAATTACATTAATAAACATTTCATCATAACATAAACCATGGAAATGAAATGTATTTCACAAAAATTTCATCATTTCATATTTGTATAACCAAAGGAACTTAAATGAGATTCATAAACATATCCAATGGAAAAGAAATGGGTTCTATAAATATCATGTCATCTTAATCATAAACCATATAAAGAAAGAATAAGGATTGTATCATTAGATCATATCCACATTAAATACTATATAACATTAAAATATGTCCTCGTATATAGAAAATTATTTTTAAAGGTCAATTGAAACATTTATTTAGGAATAAACATTTTCACTTTTAAAATACTTATTTAAAATCTAAACATTTCCAAACAAACTAAATAAAATAAATTATTTGAAAATAATCTTGAAAACAAGTAGTGTTATTTTTTTAATTCTTGACAGTTCATGATGATATAAAATACCATTCATATAGTATCCATTAAAATGTTGATTATTTTCAATTTTTCGATAAAATGAAAAAAAGCCTTGTTCAGAATATGATAAGAAGATTCATTTTTAACGATTTTTTAAAAAGGAAAATATGGGTAAAAATGTCTTTAAAAAATCATTAGATAAATTCAAAATATTTATTTATAATATTATTTATAATACATAGATATGGAATAAAAATATTTTTGGCCGAAGAGAGAGATAAATTAAAATTTTCTTTGAAACATTCATTTAGTATCTTGATTAAATAAATAGGAAACTGATTGAAAAACATATATGCTATAAAAATTTCTAAAAGAAAAAAAATACCATAGTTTATTGAGATAAAAATCATAATATTTCATTATTGAAATCATAATCGTAGACAATTCTGATAAATAATGTTATTATAACATAAAACCTTTACCACTTTGGTAATGTTTAAATCCAAAGACCCATTAAAGAAAAAACATTGAGTAGATATGTAAATTAATATAATTTTAATAATAATAATAAGAAAATAAATTCATGGTTAAATTTATATCAATCAAAATAAACAAGTTGTGAATGATTCATATGTCCCATAGAATTAATATTTATATGAAAATATCCTTATCACCTTGGTAATATTTTGAATACTTTGATACATTAAAAAATAAAATATAATGAAACATTAAGGATAATTAAATTATGGATATTCAAGATACAACATGTCAAGGGTTTTATAAATACCCCACATAAAATAAATTTGTTGTGAATATGGAATATGTCGCTTAAAATAAAAGAGAGACTAGAAACCCCTTACCAATTTGAATAATTTTGAATCATAAACCCCATTAAAGTATAAAATCAAATGAATATATAAATATCATAAATAAATTATATTTATGATATAAAATTTTAAAGGATATATATATATAAACCTAATTAAATAAACTATGCTCATAACATAATATATACCCCAAAGAAGACAATTTGAGATAGAAGTGCCTTACCTCAAGCCTCGTCTTTTTTTTACATGTTCGAAACTCATTTATAATAACAATATTTTTATTTTAATGCTATTAAATAAAAAAAATTATATATATTATACCATATATTATTTACATATGACCTTTTATTACCTATTAATTAACTATTTCATTGATAAATCAGGTTTTGGGTAATAACTTATTCATTTTTCATGTATATATTTTTTTGGTATTATTAGTAATTTTACATTTATCATGGTTCCATAGTATTCCTAATTTTAATCATGATATAAATATCATATATATTCACTAAATATTTATTTATATAAATATATAAAAGAATCATATAGAAAATGAATTACACTGTTTTTGTAGATGATAGGTCGTAAGTATGCACGATGTTGTTTCCATTTTCTCAATTGATGAATCAAAAGATGGGTAAATATTAATTAACGTATATATAATTTTTTATCATATATATAATATATATTCATTAAATATACCCTAACTACAATCCACATCAAAATAAAATGAAAAACATGTTATATCACTATGTGGATGCGATAGTCCACACATATGCACCAATGATGATATCATTTTCCAACGAATTGTATAGTAAGAAGGTATATGATATATTATAATATAAATAGTATAAATATGTTATAAATATAATTTAAATATGTTAAATTTGTCATTATATACTTCCTTTAGATGTAGTTATGAACAAAAAATTAAATCGGTTCGTGAGGCGGTAGTTTGTCTTACACATGACCGACGATTTTGTTTCCAATTTGATGGAAGGGAATATGGATATAAGTTATTATATTAACAAAATAACCTATCAGTATATGTGAGATTTTTATGCAAATATTTATCAAATATTAACAAAATTTAATGTATGTGTAAAAAAAATAAAACAAAAATCATTTGTTAAGAACGATATCTCTTCTTTACACAACCTTCTTAGGTTAGCACCAAAAGCATTCTCAAGAGGGTTTTGTAATCAAAATAATAATAATATAATGTGAATATGGAATAATTTAGGGATTTTTATTTCATTTCTAATCAAAATTCTTTTTAATATAGAATAACAACGGTGAGAAGAAAGCCATTTTTAATTGAGGAGGAGTGATATTTTTGTAAATACTTAATACTATTCAATAATGGGAAGTCGATCTCAATCTATGTGCCTAAAAAGTTGGTAAATAATGTATTTTATGTATTATATGGTCCATAGACACCTAAAACATAAATAAATACACATTTTAAAGATTTTTATTCCCTTATCTTATGAGTTTACTCAGATTTACCATTTTAGTTTTCACCACGAAAATTAGTGTCTTTTTATTTATCAAGGTAATTAATATATTAATAATAAAATAAAATGATTCTTATAAGATAATTTGGACACAATTATTGTAAACATTAAATAAAATTTATTAAATAAATATCTTATGCGTGTTGAAAATAAATATTAACACATGTGCATGTAATACACAAAACCTTGTTTTAACCTTAACCGCATAAATTAGATTTTACTAATAATTATAGAAAATATTAATTAAAAACTATTATATAATATAATTTATTGTAATTAATAATATTGAATAAATTTTATCACAATTCATATAATTTTAAAATCATAATTTTAATTAAACTCAGAAATGTGATGAAAAAGATGTTTTCTAAAGAGAATGTTTTCATAAGTATAAAACGTTTTAACCTTAAAATTCAATAAAATCTAATTATAATTACCTAAATTTAATTTATAATAATATACATGAACTAATAATATATTTAGAACCAATTTAAAATAAATTTCATCTTTTTAAATACTATAAATGAATAAAATAATTTCTTCATAAAAACAGTATTTTTGGCTATTCATCGAAATGTTTAAACATTCGAAAAAATATAAAAAAAATTAACCCTAATATAATAGTGAATTTTTTTAGAATATGAAGTAATTTTTTTGAATATGAGTACTAAAAAATAAAAAAAAAATATTATTATTTCATGAAAGAAATAAAATTCATTTTTTGAGAAAAATGTATTTTCAAAGGTTATAAATACATTAAAATAATTAAGTACATATTTATCTATATATTTTATGTATCTAAAAAATTTATATTTTATTTTTAAAAAAATGTGTTACAAGACATACCCCAATTTTTAATTTTTAGTTTATAAATATGTTGTTTAAAAAATAATATTAATAGTATATTAGAGTTTGTTGAAACTTAATGTACCATATAACACAAGATATCGAAGAAAATAAATTTATTTGATTAAAAATTATTTTATACAATCATACGGTTTTATAAAAAACCATTGAAAATAAAAACTAAATTTATATACTTCCAATCATAAATATAAGAGGGCATTTAAACATCAACTACCTAAGGAATTATTTTATAAAAGGACTGCAAATGGAAACACCGACCTTAAGAGATGAGATTAAATATCCTTAATGGAAACCACCAAAATAGGACTCCTAATATGTATGTTAACATTTAAAAAAACGACCCTATTTAGGATAACCCTAACCATTAAACTCATCCAAATATCCATTAGGGTTAGAGGAAAATAAGAGTAATAGAAGAAATTAACTAGATAATGAGGGAAGATCAGTTACCTTTTAATCCAGATAATGAGACACTGTAAAACCACTATAAATCCACCTTAGAGGTTCTTATAATAGAAAGAAAGTGCTAGGAGAAGAGCCCTAGATTAAAGGATTTTAATATGAATGACTTGGGGAGAAAATTATAATAAACACCCAAAAAAAGGAAAAATACTCCAACTCGTGTTGGTTATGTGTGTTCCCTACACAATATATCAAACCTTGTGAAAACTATATGATCCACACAATACAAAAACGATATAGGATTCACAGTTTAAATTAAATAGCTTCCAAAACTGAGTACCTATACATAAAACAATATAAAATAATCAAAATTTCAGAAAATATAATCCTGATAAGCCCTAATACCAAGAGAAAAAATCAGTCAGAAAAATATTTGAATGAAAATTCTATTTTGGGGTGTCAAAATTCTCCCCAACATAACACTTTCTATCTCTATAAATTCCACAACAAAAATTACATCGACAAAATAATTCAATGTAAAAGGTCTATTAAAAGTCTCACAAGAGAAGGATATACCTAAATATCAACTCCCAAACATGGAACCACATCACGAGACCCAAATAATTCACACCTTGGGAAGGCCAAATAAACTAGAAATTACCATTCACTGAATCAATATGAATACAAAATTAGGTCTCTTACTCCAACAATAATTGGTATGATCACATATCTAGTCTATTATAAATACTAGGACCATAAAATTTTCGTTAAATAAAACTAAAAAGTGAATCTAGAATCCCAAGTGTGACCATGGGATGAAATAGAACAACAACTCTAGAAAATTAAGGCCACTATCTCTAGATACAATGACATGTCTTGAGAAAACAAAATCACGTAAGATATCATTTTTTAAAATGAGAATGAATATGGGGGACAAATAGAGGTATAACCACAATTTAGAATTAATCTAGAGTGATAAAAAAACCAAATAAACACACATAACGAATCAAACATCTCTATATAAACATGGAATCACAAACCATAACAAAATTGTTCAAAACACAATGATTCCTAAAAATCGGTTCGTAAAAAATGATATGTTATGATGACCAATAATATAGTCTAACGTAAATTTGGGTACATTAATAAGTGTTCATAACAAAATAAACTATTATTTTTGAGTCCCAAACCATACCAAAGTACAGAATAAGACCAATACCTCTAGAGTATTCAAACTCACAAGATCTACACACAATTATGGGTCCACTACCCCAAGAATATGGAAGAAAAAATCCCATGAATAATGGGAAAAAAAATTATACTGTTCTTAGGCATCCCTATATTTATAATTTACCTAAAATCGGGAAAAGTCATATAAAAACACACAAAATATCTATCATCTCCAAATAAGAATGATCTACCAACCACAAGACACAAGCTCTAAAAACTATAAATATAACTACCTTAAGAAAAAACCAAAATTACTGTGAAAAAACACATGGAAAAACAATAGAAACGCGAAAAAATTAAAATGACTCAATAACGAACAACAGAACTCTAAATTTGGGTTATCAGCTATACAGAGGGTAAATTAAGGCCAACCATGAGGAATCCCACTCCTAGTGATCCTGGAAGAAAACCTCAACATAGTATATCTCATTATCTACCAAAAACACAAAATATTATTCTTATTAACCCATAATACACCAAATTAATTCCAATTTAATCCATCATGAAAACCCAAAACCATAGTCCTCACCAAGACCATTGATAAAAAGAACCCCAAAACAACAAGGTATAAATTTCTCAAAAGAATACAAACATGATCCAAAATCTCCATCATCCATTATAATAAAAGATATGTGGACAACGAAAGAGATTAAAAAATTGATGTCACAAATTAAAACACTCTCAAAACCATTATAAAACAAATATATCTCTATTTGGAGAAACTCTACAAAACAATACTTGAATCAAACATGTGTTTGAGGACTCTTATTATTTTACTATTTATTCTTCTTGTAAAACTTTTGAATATTACTGAGATGGACACACAAATGATAGGTCTTTTGGGCAGTCAGATAAGAAGGCCTAACATGCCCAAACATCCAACATGATAAGAACACAACTAGATTTTACATTTCAATGGATGGATCACTCTTACCAACTGTAATATCATGTGATTTTAATAAAATACTATGATCGATAGTATATAAGATACACAACAATGAGTTGAAACAATGCTCAAAACAATATTAATTAAATATTACTATTATTAAAAATCCATTAGGATTGAAGAGTATAAATAGTAATAATTGAATTAATAAATACATATAAAGGATCTACTCAACATAAATATATGGATTTTTTAAGGAAATAATCTCTCAATTTCTATTAAAGCCATTTTATTCTTTAAAAACACATTTTCTTTAGAAATGGTTTTTATTAATTTTTCTGATATATAATTAAAATTAATTTAATAAACATTTGGCTATTTTATCTTATAAAAATAATATAATTTTTCTTTTTAGAATTAAAAAACTAAAATTGGGTAAAAGTTGATTATTTTTCAGAAAAGATTTATTTTTTTATCAAGTTGTGAAAGATAATGATTTTTTAAAAAGTAACATTTTAATTCTGTAAAAATTATTATTAATATTTATATTTGATAGATAATTAATATAATTATTATTTAATTAGATACAATTAAATTAACTTCATTTGAATCATCATTGTTCTTTATTTTGGTATAAGCACATTTATTGGCGTAAAAACACATTTTTTAGAAACGATTTTCACTCCATTATAAGAATTTATATTAAAAGTAATTTCTAACACTTCTAGAAGTAAAATATTGAAAATTTTATAAACTTTTTGGAATCATTAGATTAAAATTTGGTAAATATGTCCCATAAATTTTTGGACATTATGAATAGTAACCTTAATATTTTTTGTTACCATGGTAAATGAAAAATCAAGTAATGAAGGTTAAAAATAATATGATAGGGACTAAAACATTTCTGTAAAACGTGTATTAATATTATTTTATGAGTATATATCATCCATAATCTTCTAAAATTTTAATATATGTCATCGTTTTGACTTTTTGAAACGATTTTGACCTTCATATTATTTTATATACAATGTAAAAAATATCTTTATCTTAGTTTTATAATCATTAAATTATTTACATAGGGATTAATAGAGGATATGTTTGTTTATAAATATGAGTTTTATTTATAATTTTTTTCTTCTTCATGGTAATTTATTTATAATTTTTAGTGATGAAATAATTAAAAAAATAATTATTCAACACTCATGCGGTTTTTGTACAAGTAGTAACCAAATTTCAAAAAATTATTTCAAAAGTTCTAAAATTAATATTATTTGAGCGGATTTTTGTGTTAATTATTTTATATACTTATAAAATATTTGTGTAGTGTTAAATTTTTATATCTATTTTTCATTATTTTATAGATTTTTTCCAAACCAAATTAAAATAATATTATCAAAAATGACATTAATTATATTTTATAATAAATTGTACTTTATTAAATGATTAAAATTCGAAAAAATAATATTTAAATTAATTTTATTAGTATATTTTTAAAAATATCAACCATTGTCAATTTATGTGGTATTTTTTCATTTATAGTAATTATATTGACCCTTAATGTGTAAAAAACATTGTTTCGCCGTAATAGTCAAAAGGGTTAATGGAGGGTTAAAACAAAAAAATATGGATACCAATGTGAAGTAAACGTATCAAAATTTTACTATATGAGAGTATATTGACTCATTATAATTTAATATTCTAATATTATCAATTTGGATCCATTTTTAATTCACAATTAATTTATATTAATTTAATATTTTAAGAAATTCAAAGATTTCACCTACCCTCTCTTATAAAAGGGTACTGCTTCTACTCATTTATTGAAAAATAAAGACACATTTTTATAAGAACCCAAATAATTTACTTAAATAAATGAAAAAATAATATATTCTCTGGTATTATTATAAAATTAAATTACGAAGGATTCTAGTTTAAACATTAAGAGGTTGTTCAAAGAAGTTGTATCATTATTAACCAATCATTTTTGTTTTATTTCTTATTCTACATCTATTAAATATTTTTTTACCATGATGAATAATAAAAAAATATATTACACATATTGAGATCTTATTATGTTAATGTAATAACCCACACACCTCTCCAACCGCCATCAAATGGGAATGGAATTCATTATCTGTGTGTGTGACATAATACTGCCTATTGAACTGATGTAATTCGTTTTCCATCACCAACTCTCATAGATGATTATAATGATAGATTTAATATATATATATATATTATTATTAAATTCATATTTATAATTCTGAAAATATTATATATCATATAATTTCTTACTATTCAATTGATCGATGAATTATAATGTTGTTCAGGCATACATGTGGACTACCACCTCGACAAGCCAATGTGATTATGTTTTTCATCAACACATCACAAGGATTATATATATAATAATAGTAAAAGAAATAATATGGAATTTTTTATATAATTATAATTATGGAAAGATTATATAATACAAAACTTATTTCTATAAAGATCATTAAAAAATTTAAACATTACTCATTCATACTTATGACCTACCATATCTATAATTGTTACATAGTTCATTTTTTCATAAATATAATTTTGGATTATATTTTTAAGTATAATTGATGTATAAAAATTATAATTATTTCATTATTATTATTCATCATATGATGGAATAATGACCACATTGACCATGGTTAACACACCAACTCTGTTTTGAAATTATGGAATGAACATTCCAAAAAAATACGCTACGTGGACATAAAAAATTAAGTAATTAAAAATTTCATAGTAATACATGAAAAAATGTATTAATTAAAACTTGATAAACTTTTAAAATATTCAAAAACAATTAAATAATTTATAGAAGTTTGCTATATAGGATTTATATTTCATACATGGAATGTTTGGACTTGAGGTTGGGGATCTTATCTCAATTTACTTCCATTAAGCCACAATTTATTAGTATGTACCTAATTTATTTTATATGGTGTATATACTTCCACTTTTACATGATATATCATGAATCCTACACAATTCATGATATTTTAAGTTGAAATTTGAATTATGTTGTCCAAGGGGATTTTACATGAAAGTTACTAGGTGGTAAAGGGTTAATTAACTCAATTTTATTACGTTGGGTTATAACACTTCTTCATTTACATTGATATGACATGATTATGTGTGAATAAATCCCTCAATTTCTTATGCTATATTTCCTATTATATTTTGTGAATTTATATTAATTATGCATAATATATCAATATATTAATTCTAAATTCAATGATAAGATTTTGTAAGGGTAAACCATCTCAAAATATCTTTCTTTGGTACATACTTTTTTGATATGCACCTATATTCTTGTATGAGGTGTATATAAATGTCATATTACATTTTATATCATGAATATAATTAGGTTCATGATATTTAATGTTTCATTTAATGTGTGACACCTAGGACCTGGTTTACGCCCTAGTAACTAAGCTCAGTTGGTCATATGGACTCTAGTGTGCCTCCTCATATGTTAGAGGATGTCGACTAATAGTGAGGGCCTACGGTGTGCCTATGGGGTGATTATTCCTTCTTTTTAATATTGGATCATAGTGGAAAAATATATATAAACATGTTATTATAAAAAATAATATTATTATGTAGAAAATTTATAACATATATTCATAATAAACTGGTGAATAAACACAATATCTACGTTATATAAAAATAGTGGCGATGTCATCAAACTATACAAAAAAAGAATAGTGAATATATCAGTACATTCTATAAAAAATACATAAAAAAAATTATAAACTAAAAAATAATCCCAAACCTATGATCAGTCATTTTCTCCCATATATTATCCTATAGCATGTATCAAATATCCAAAGTCAGACCCTTGACCTGGTCATGACCAAAAATAATGAAACATGTCTAGGTACAAATCAACGAAATGAAAAAGGTGTAAATAAAATTTAGTAGGCCACAACTAATTATTTATATAACAAATATAGTATGTCAGTATAAATATATGAGTGTTCTTGTATAGAAATAATTATATGAATAATCAACTAAAAATAATAACCATGTTGGGCATAGTAACTTCCTAAGATGCCTTGCTGATCATACTCGATTTGGACTAAGCCAAATGTCTCTGAATAGGTATCCTATAATATGTTAGGTCCCATAAAAATGATAAGTGTGTCTATGTGACAATAATAATCATAGATAATCCAAGGTGAAATTGAGGTATCTTTTACCATAAAAGGTCAAGCCAACTAATAGTAATAACCATACAACATAGCCAAAGGGCCTAACTGTAATACAAGGGGTACAACCCTATAATTACAGTAGAATAAAATCTATAATTGAGTCCATGGAGAATATCCAAATTAAATCATGTGATAATAATGACAGGATCCCATGGAAATAATCCATGGAATCACATGTCTGAACACATAAAGCTAAATACAAGGCATTCTTATTTCTGAGTATAAAGTGAATGAATCGTCAATACTATGCTACGGAAATAATTTAATGACAATAAAAATAATAAATTAAATGGTGGTTACCTCCCTTGGAAATTGGATCAATGAATCGAGGTGCCATCCATTGAGTGCTCAAGGATTTCCCTCGATAATCCAAACATGGATAAATTATGACCACTCTTTTATGAGGAAAATGGCCTATAATAAATTAGAACCATTTGTAAATAATCACAGTCCACCAGTTAATCCATGAATCTACACCAGTCTATTTAATTCAATACATTAACTTTTCATTTATAAATTAAAAAGGTTTTTAAGGTTGTTCTCACATTTTAATCATGCTACACATAAACTACAAAGGCCCAGGTGAAAGTTATTTTCAATTCTATATCACAATAAATTTTTTATTAAAACATATTCAAATTCAATTTTAAATGTCAAACAAACAAATATAATTGGTTTCAAAGGATCATTTATATATGTATGCACCCAAAGGGGTGATCCTTGTTGTGGTTACAACCTCTATCAAGTTCAATGGGTATCATAAGGTGTCTACGTTATAGTCCCTCGGACTAATTTAATAAATAATTTAATTGCAATGAAACACATGGATATTAAGAAAATTTTGACGAGGAAAACTTTTATTATTAGATGAAACATTTATTGAAAAGGTATATACCATCAAAATTATGGTGGTAGAGGAATACACACCCCATATAGATTTTGGATTCAATATAGATATAAGAAACCGGAAGAATAGGAAAATAACACAAAAATAGAGCATATTAGATCACATAGAAATTACAATAAAAATGTGGTGAGATAAATAGAGAAAGAAAGGTAATTTATTTAATATTATTCATGTATGCTTCCAATGTGAAAAACCATGAGAGAAATGGTGGCCAATCAGATGAGAGGCTTAAAATCTATGATATAGGGGAAGAAGGGAGAACCCATGACACCCATTGTTGTACAAACTGAAAGAGGAGGAAGAATTTTAGGTTTTTAAATAAAAATTAGAAATATGGTCATTTTCCATGGATTTTAATGAATTTCACATTCGGTTCATATGGTATTCAAAACCATATGTTAACCATACACAAGAACTATCCAAGGGAGAGACCCCCTTGCACAGTTAGGGACATGGATATAAAAAATGTATGATAATCATGAGTTATAGCTCTACAATAGGTCTATAGTTTCATTACTAAGAATGTGGACTCTTGTTCATTGTTAAACTAACAATGTTCCTACTCTTACGAAGTCACAAAATTGAGGCACATGATTACTAATAACAAAGTTCCTCAGACTATTTCTCAAAAAATTGAAATCTGGGTTCTGATCATGCCCCTGATTCTATTGAAACCTTCCTTATTAATTTAAAAAAAATTATAATATTATAAATTATAATTCAAGCTAAAAGAAAGGGAATTTTTACCACATAAAAATATTGAATTTTCAACCTCACCTACTTAAAGAAACTCATCCCTGAGTTTCCTTGAGGTCGATTGATCAACATCTGAGAAAAGTTATAGCCACTAATCTCACATGTTGGAATCTCTCTGCCAAGTCTCATATTGTACATACATATTATTCAATAGCATCCAATGAAGAGGTAATAAACTGCCTTGGTGGGTTTCCATGACCCAATAAACTATACTAATAATGTATACCTCAAACAAATCATCAACCTCTAACTCAACATCTTGAGGATCAAGTTATGAGATGGATTTGAATGGTAATAGAAGAACAAAGATATGTGGAAAATATCTTGAATGGATCAATACCTTTGAAGTATCTAAAATTGATATAATATTAGCCTGACTCTTTATAGATTATTAAAGGGATTGACATAATGAGGTGATAACATCTCTTATTTTCAAAACCATCTATGCCCCAGCCTAAGAGAAAATCAAAGGAATACCTCACCTATAACATATAACTCAAAAGATCATCAACATAGTTTTTAATAAGAAAATTTATTATACAATGTTGTAGATATATGTTTTCATATAATCTATACCTTCTCTGAAATTTCATAGATGAGATGATGTCTAAGTAGTTCTACATTCCCGACCTCTGACTAGAATAGTAGAATTTGACACAACAAACCATATAAATCCTTATAAGGTTCAATATGTACAGTCATAAAAAATATGTTATTTTGTGAAAAATATACTAGAGGTATGTGTTTCTCCTATAAGCATAAAAAATTAAAGACACATGCGCATAGCATGTCTTCTATTAGCTGAATAGTATACTCAGACTACCGGTTGGTCTCTTGGTGATAGGCTCTACTCAAATGTACCTATAAACAAAATTCCCTCTACAACCTATTCCAGAACCTTGACATTAACTAGGAATCTGCATCAAATAATATCATAAGAGGGATATCATGAATTATAATAATACCACATATGTAAATTCTACCTAGTTCATCCATCGTGATGGTCCCTCTAATCATTAGAAAGTAAGCGACCTTCATCAATATATGAATGATCACCCATTAAACATATCATCCACAAGGGGATCTCAATAATTGAGTCATGAAGTCCATGGTGTTATCATCCCATTTCAACTTTGGTATGGGAAATGGTTGTAAAATACCATATGGCTGCTGGTGGTCATTCGTCAACTGTTTATAGGTGTAAAACCATGTAATAAATCTAGGAATCTTTATGTGGGGAGGAGTGGATACTCAAGAGGGGGTGAATTGAGTTCCTACTTAAAATTTCTGCAAAAACATTAGGATAATGATCCCCTAATATTAAAACAGGATGGTTAATTAAGGCACTAGAGATATAGATGTTTAGTTTCTCAACAGGTTTCTCAAAGGGGGAATATTCCTCTGTTGAATAAGTGCAAAAAACTTCTTCATCTTTTGAAACAAGTTTATAGAATTAAAAACATACAGACACTAACCAAAACTAACTAACAATTTAAGTATAAAAACAGTTTTCTATTTTTAATGTATTGACCAGTAGAATATTGAAAAACAATGTATAAAAAAATATAATACACATAATAGTTAAACCAAAGGTTTAGTCTCAAGATGACACTTAATCCTCTCCACATAGTGATCACCTGCCACCAAGGAGTATATATTGAAAATAAACGCGATACACAACATATACTAGGATTTACAACATTTTTCACAAACTGTCTAGGGTTCACACTCTTTACCACTGTTCATCATGGGAAAAACCAAAAATACCGAAAACAGACGGTCTCTTCCACAGTTATGTGTGAGAAACAAGGTGAGAGTGAATTATGATGTGAGTATTTTCAGTATCCTCTGGTAAAGCACAATAGATTGTGTCTATAACACAAACAAAAACTTATTATAAGTGTAAAATAAAATAAAATAGTAGGAAAAATAGTATAATATTGAGTTTATATGGAACTATGTGTTTGTAGTTCATCTCTTGACTCATTTGAGTAAAGAAATTGCAGTTTGAGTCTTTCTTTGAAAGTTTCCCTCAAAACAGAGTGTCAAAACTCCCGGTTCTAGGTGTCCTAATTTATGATTTGACAGAGAGTTGAGGAAATAAATTAGATGTTAATTTTATCTCCCATATAATCTTTGAGATTCTCATGAGTTCACAGTGTGAATGGTGGATTGTTCTTCATTGATCTCGCATATATTTTTTTCCTGTATATTTTTCTTCATCTCACGTGTATGCATCCACACCACCATAATTCATTTAATCCTTGATCTTCTATTATATATTTTAGGTCCAACAACTAGAATGAGTAATTCACATGCGGTCTACCTCGTACCTCATATATTTCCCAGATACAGTCCTTTGATATGTCTGCAATCAGAATTAATTAATGTCAGACGCCTAAAAGTTACCAAATATGAAGGTTATAATATTTTTAAAATTTTGAAATATTATCGAAGGGTAGGCATCAATAGACTGGTAATGTCATCCATCATAGTGTTAGGCTTCAACAGTATATATACATCAGTATCCTTCATCAGTGACCTTCTCAACGGTAACTTTCAGAGGTGGCCTTGAGTTAGGGACCTTGCATCGGTGACCTTGCTTTAGTGAGATTTGTATCAGTGATGTTGCATCGGTGACCATTTCATCGGTGACCATGAATCGGTGAACTTTGTATCGGTGACCTTGCATTGAAGACCTTGCATCGATGACCTTGCATTGGTTTCCTTTGCATCGGTGACCATTGCATCAGTGCCAATGAATTGGTAACCATGTATTGGGGACCTTTGCATTAGTGACCTTTCATACATGAGAAATTTAGCACTGTAAGCTTAAACAAGAGAGTAGTGATATTAAAAGTACATAGATGTTTGATTGATATAAATTTTATTTTCACATAAATGAGTATCCTCTAAGAGAAACATAATTATCACATAAATGAAACATGTTTTCGTATTATCAAAACATGTTCTGGGATTATCAAAATAGGTGAGTCCAACAATCTCCCCCTTTTTGATAATCACAATTTATGATAGTATTTTTGAATCAGGGTTAATCAAATTTGATAAATATATTTAGAGGTGTGAAAAAGTAAAACTGAACCATATTTATTATAGATATTATATATAAGAAATGAATCTTGTTAACTGAAAAAATAATTCCTATAAATTCTCCCCCTTTGTGATTAACAAAAATACAGGAAGACCAAAGAGATGTAAAAGGTGAATTTTAATAACCAGGACGCAAGAGTATAGTATTAAAAATTAAAAAAAAATCTCTATCAACTAATACATCCCACACTAGATCAACTTCAAATATTTCCAAGGGATATTTGTTTTTGGAAGTTGAGGAGTTAGGTTCTGAAGATGGAGGGATAGGCTGAGGGATAACAGTCAAAATTTTTGGAGGAGTTGCAACATAAACATCAGTAGATTTGTAGTGAGGATATCTCTGAAGACTGGTGGGGGTAAAGCTTCTGATGTCTTATGTGGGAGTCACCAATGGATCAGTACTGGCAGATCCAGAGGTAACAAAAGAATATGTTAAAGCTGGAGGAACAATGATAAGAGTTTAGTCCACATGGAGGAAAAGTAAAAGTTGATTTCGGAAATCCATAATGATACTTCCTTCTCTCTCCATAGTTGATATAAAATCATCCTTATTCTCCATAAATCTCTCTAAGGAATGAGACAACTCTCTTGTCCTACTAACCTAATCCGTAATAGATTGAGTGATAGGTGGAATCCTCATGTTTTCCAAATTCAGCTTAAAGTGACCTTCCATATGATGCTTAGTATTAACCCTTTTGTCATAGAATTCAAATTTCTCATTGATGGCCTTTTGATCTTGAGAATTTCCCCTTAAATAAAATCCCACAAGGATATGAATTTCTCTATTAGTAGAAATGACCTAAGTCGATGACTGACGGTCTGAGGTACGTGCACCAGATAACATATCCACTTCTTCTATAACAACTAACCTGAAAGCTTCTAGATCATGCAAAGGAGAAGTTGAAGATGAAGCAGATGCACACAATGGTACCATAGTGAAAGCCACAATCTCCTTAAAGTATATGGTCAGACCACTGATCAGATTCTTCACATCATTATCCTAGCCACTCACATGTGTCTCCATAGACTTCTTAAAGCCATCAAAAATAGCCTTTCCACAAAAGATCCCATATGTATTAGATTTTGAGATACTATTCTATCTATCTTAGTAGTTTCTTCATCAATGTGCCTCCTTTAGATCTCACTTTAATGAACCCAAATAATCTGTCATTACATAGTCTCATGGAAAAAGAACTACTGGTTGTAAAATCCCAGTCTTTGTATCTAAACGAACAAGAGAACATATGATAGGTTAGTCATCATCAGAATATCCATAGTCTATAGACAAAACCAAAAATCTAGGTTCTTCTAACCAATATTCTATCCCATGAGAGAAAACAACTAAAAATGTTGCAATGGTTTCCTCCCCCTCACTTGGTGCATTCTCCTGAGAAACCACATCCATATATTCCATACCTACATTAGAAAATTTACCAATAGAATGGACCACTACCACTTCCTCTATATAATCTTCAACTATAGTCAAGTAAATTCATGATTCAATTGAATCTACAACCACTTAATCTACGCTTTATACCATTTTTGTATGGCCTATTAGAGGACTGAGACTCATACATTCCTCTTCACTAGCATCAGCAGCTATATCAAAGTCATCATAAATATATTCAATGTCTTCATCCTCACCTATGGTCTTTTTAATGTATCTGAAGACATTTTCCCCCTTCTTCTTCATTTTCTTCTTCATCATCATTGTCCCTTAGGATAGAATCCCTTCTAGGCAGTCTTTTTGGTGGGTTTGGCTCACTAATAGATACAGTATTAGCACAAAGATGTGAGGGAAGTACTGGATCACTCCTATAATCTATAGGAGAATCCCTTATTTCATAGACTGCAGATGCCACATCCTCATCATCTGAATAAGAAGGTTTTACTTCATCTAGCATTAGACCAGGGTCTATCTTATCCTCAGGCCTTATATGATGTGTAATAGGGTGCAATTATCTATAGCGATTGGCCCCATTATGCACCCATATTCATATCCAAGGGTTCCAATTTATCTACATCAACTTAAAAATAATCTTAGTAATGCAGAAGTTATCCTCTACTATAACTATTTCCTCCTTGTTTCCAGCAACTCCTTTCACTATCATCATCACGGATATCAATCTGGTATGAAACAATGCATTGGACTTGGAACTGGGATTTTTCGTATCCTCTAATAGAATAACCATACAATTTGATATTTAAAGGTAGCAAAGTCCACTTTTGATGGACTCAAGACATACTATACAAAGTTAAAAAATAGCTTTTATTCTTTTTCAATTTCTGCAACAATGAGATTCCTAGGGATCATATTCACTATTATTTCACCTTGAGATTCTTCTTAATAGAAGAACTCACCAGTGGGAGGCACCACTGCTGAGAAGTAGTAAAAAAATCTCTTCATGTGGTACTCTCAAACACTCAATCCATTCAAGAATGTAAAAGATTATACTTACTCTATTTACCTTTGAAGACATTATGCTCTCAAAATCAGTCTGCTAAAACATTAGAGACTCATAGAACACCTTCACTAGATTTGAGTAATAGGGTCCATTTTTGTTTGAAAATCACTCGATGAAACATTGAGTTTCAAGTGACTTTAGCACTAAATTCCTCCTCAACATCATCCATTCAGAGCTCATCTCCTTCTCAACCATAGTTTCCCCATTCGAAAAGTAAGGGTTTATTAGCTTTTCCGCTGCTTTGTTTCCACTACTCGACTTTGATCAAGGTCTTTTTGGATTTGGTGCATCTCCTTCATCACTAACCAACAGTCACTATAACCTTTCCATTTCAATCTGGATTAGTTCAAGGGTTTCAGTAGAAGGTGTGGTTCTTAGGTTTGGGAGAAAGAGGTTCATGATAGAGTAGATGTGGAAAAAATGTGGTATATACTTTATTTTTATCATTTATTGATTTAATAAAAAATCAAACAAAATAATTAAGTAATATAAAAAATATTAAAAATTTCAGCAGAGAAAATGCTAAGTCATGAGAGCATCGAATATCAGTAAGGTAACAATGGTGAGGTCTATCAGTAAGGTTCTATTAGAGATGTCTGTTGGTGAGGTTCTATCAGTGAGGTCTATTTGTGAGGTTCTATTGGGGAGTTTTATTCATGAGGTTCTAACATCGAGGTTCTAACGGTGAGGTACAACAGAGATGTTTATCGGTGAGGATAAATTTATGAGGTATATCGGTGAGGTTATAATGGTGATTTCTAACAGAGATGTTTCTAACGGTGAGGTCCAATGGTGAGGTTTCTAATGGTGAGGTCGAACATTAATATTTTATCATACCTAACTAATTTTTTATGTAATATAACCTCTTAAAATTCAATGGCATGGTTAATATATCTACTGAATAGATGTTCAGTGCCAATGAATTAAATCGTGATATCACCTCTTTGATAATGATCTATTGTGAAGTGATGTCTCACATCAATGTACTTTTTCCTAGCATGAGATATTTAATTTTTAGAGATTCTGATATCAGTTGTATTATCAAGCATTATAAAGACATTTTTTATTTGATATCCACAATCCAGTAAAGTGTGTTTCATCCATAGAATTTGAGAAGAACAACTACCAGAAGGTATATATTCAGCTTCAGTAGTCGACAATGCAACATAATTATATTTCTTAGTACACCATGATATTGGTGACTTTCCCAAATTGTTACATGTTCCAATAGCTCTCTTTCTATCTAACTTGTAACTAGTAAATCAGCATAAAAATAAATTATCCAATCAAATTATTTTCCTCTTAGATAAAACAGTCCTAAGTTGGTAGTATGTTTGAGATATCTAAAAATATTTTTAACAGCTGTTAAAAGAGACCCTTTGGTATTGTATTTAAAATGAGAATGCATGAATACATTTTACATAATATTAGATCTTCTAGTAGTATGATAGAGTAGAATCCCAATCATAACTCTGTAATTAGTTTGATCCACTGTTTTATGAGATTAATCAGCATCAAACATACATGTGGTACTCATAGGATTATCACTACAATTATTACCGTCTAAGACAAAATGTTTCAAAAGAACCTTAGTATATTTACATTTATTTAAAACAATATCATTGTTATTTTGAAAAATGTGAAATACAAGGAAAAACTATTGATCCCCTTTTAGAATCATTTCATATTAATCCTATATCATTTTTGAAAAATCAATAAAAAATCATTATTAGAAGATTTGAAAATAATATCATCTACATAAATTTGTACTATTAAAACACCATTTGATTTCCTTTTAATAAAATGATTAGGATCAAATATTACTTTAGTAAAAGATTATGAAATATCAAAATAACTATGTGTATCATACTAAGATCTTGGAGCTTGTTTTAAAATATATAAGGCATTAGAGAGTTTAAAACATGATTTGAAAAATTGGGATTTGTAAAATAATGGGGTTGTTCAACAAATACAACTTCAAATATGTACCTAGTAAGAAATGCACATTTGATATCCATTTGATAATGTTTGAAACTCAGATGTGGTGAATAAGCAAGTAGTATCCAAATATCTTCTCGTATGACTACAAGTGAAAAGGTTTCCTCATAGTATATTCCCTCTTCTTGACTATATCCTTGTCCAACTAGTCTAGCATTTTTTTTTGTTATGATTCCAGATTCATCACCTTTTTTTCTAATCACCAATTTAGTGCATAAGTTCATGGTGTCTTTATGCATTTCTACTAATACCAAAACATTGTTTCTTTCGAATTGATTTAATTATTTTTATAAATATAACACTGAAAATTCATCATTGATTGCATCATCAACATATTTAGGTTCATGCTGTGAAATAAAGGATTGATGTTCAACCTTGATTCTCATAGAATCTCTAGTTTGTGTTCCTTTATTAAGATACCCAAATACAGTATCTAAAGGAGGAATATTGAGAGTTATAATACATCTAGAAAGAGTTTAAATAGACTCATCATGGTCTTATATTGGTTCAGATTCATTATTCCCAGATTCTGGAAAATCTCTAGAACTGGTTGTTTTTACTAATGGTTCACTATCTTTATCATTATGGTCCAGAATTTTCATATCCTCCTCAAGATGTTCAATGGGGGGTTTTTGGTTCATGTGGATCAGTCGCATCAAATTTTACATTAACGGATTCTTCCAATTATTTGGTCCTCCTATTTATTACACTATATGATTTACTAAACAATGAGTAACATAAGAAAATTCATTTGTCACTCTTGGAAGAAACTATGTTAATGTTATCCTTATTCTTAAGGGAAAAGACATTGTAACCAAAATTATAAAGTAATTTAACATAGGCATCCTACTATTCCATATATCATAAGGGGTTCTATTAAGAACTGGTCTAATTAAGACTCTAATGATAATGTAACATGTTGTATTAAAGGTTTCATCCAAAAAATAGATATGTAGATTATACTCATTAAGAATAGTCTAGACCATCTCTGGAAGTACCCTATTTCTTCTTTATAAAACTCCATTTTTTGATGTGTTATTGGAGTAAAGAAATTGTGAGTATAGCCATTATGTGATCAAAAAGAGTCAAATTTGTGATTTTCAAACACCTGGCAATGACCACTTATCAAGGTCTTAATTCTATGTTGACTAATATTTTCTATAGACATAGATTATTTAATTAATTAAGGACATGCTTCAGTTTTGTGAGCTAGAAAGCATACCCAAGTATATATTGAAGAAAAAACTATGAGAACATAAGCACAGTGACTCCCTTTTCGACAAGAAAC
This sequence comes from Viscum album, assembly GCA_963277665.1. Lineage (NCBI taxonomy): Eukaryota > Viridiplantae > Streptophyta > Magnoliopsida > Santalales > Viscaceae > Viscum > Viscum album. The sequence continues at coordinate 846,417,996 of OY728164.1, read as the reverse complement.
TATAGATTGTCAAAACAAATCCATGTAAACCAACTCAAGTAGTTGAGAAGTTTAATCTTCTTTCTTTTATTTGAAAGAAATTTTGTGTTATTTTATCTTTTGACAAGGATTACAGACTTTTTAAGGTGGGAATTACAAATTAGGTATGTCTCTAAATGAACCATTACTAGTTATTTTCCTAAGTGATTGCACATTGTAGTGTCCTAATATAATGTTCCATAGCCAGGATTCCTTATGAAACACATTTAAAAAAGTAAAATTTTTCTTAGCTAAAGAATATAAATCAATAGCATATACATTTTCATTTATAATATAAGTGAATAGTAAATAATTCTTTGAATTAATAACATTGGATGCATTATTTTCAATCTTAAAATTCAAACCATCATTAGAAAATTGAAAACTACTATGAATATTTTATTTTAATCCATCAAGAAAAAGTTATTTTGAAATTAATATAGTGTTAGTGTTACCAATCTGGCATAATCCGATGATATCCCCTTTGTAATTATCACCAAATGTGTCATATGAACCATCAACAATAATTAAGCTCTTGAAGAATGAATATTATATTTTCATATGTCTTGAACATCCACTACCAAAGTACCATAGAGTTATACAGGAACTCTTCAGAAAATATTCTTTCAAAATAGATTAACTGTTGGGTAACTTCAGAACCCATAGTTTCTGAGGTCCAAAGGGGTTCGCAAGTAAAATGTTGGAAAGCTATACTTATCTCACATGTTTCCTAAAATCAACATACATGTTTTGATAAATGAAAACCCTGTTATGTCTTATAGAAAAATCAAAATATGGTCTATAATATTAACTAGTAGTGAACTATCTAGATTTTAAAACCAATTTATTTTTAATAATCCTTCTCTATACTGGTTGATATCCTAAACCAGTTGTGTATTTTGGAGCGATTTTTTACCCAGAAACTAAGTCAGTTTATCTCTACCTGATGTAAATTTTTTAAGATCCATTTTTAATTACTCCTTTGATAATTTATGTTCAGTATTTTCATTTAACAGCTAAGAACATTTTTCTTTCTCAATACTAGATCAGTCTTATATTTAGCATTCAAAACATGTTTTCTTCTTAATAATTAATATTTATCCTTGACTTTTTTAAAGGTATCCTCAAATTTTCCACATTATTCAAATATTTCTTCTATATTCATATTCTTATCATTATTTGATAAACATTCATTACTATAATAATAATCCTTAGGTATTAGAAAATTGGGTGTTACCTCAGATGTTTCTATTATGGAACACATGTTAAAATGTTTATTCTTCCCAATATCAAAAGTGTGAGATGCACTATTTCTATCTTATGAAGAACTCTAAGTGGATTTTATAGTCATTCTATATCCATTTACTTTATCTTTACATTTATTTTTAAATTTATTCTTGTGGAAATCATCGTTAATATGACTTTATTTGTTTACAATCATTGCATAGTATCTCATTTGTATTGTTAATCCAGTTTCTGTCCATTTTCCACAATCCTTTACTATCATACATTATATTATATATTGAATTTCTTAATAGAATCCTTTTATTATAGATGTTTTTGAATCTCTTATCAAGATGATCCATCTCATCATCACTATTCGATTCTGGGTCATCACTGGTGGAGGTGTCTACATGTTCTTGAAATTTTTCTTTTTCATTGTTCTATGAGGTAGTAGTCTTGAATGATATATATTTATTTCATGGTTGCTAATATACTTCTTGTTTTACCTCAAGATTTTCTTCATACATCATAATCATTCCAATTAGTTCATTCACTGGAAACTTACTTATGTTATAGGATAATTTTATGAAAACATAATTTCCTCTCCATCTCTCGGGTAGGCATCGAGGCAACCATATAATCTGATCCTGGTTGTCCACTGGTTTCCAATCAGACTCATGGTATTTAATATTTCATTTAACCTGAGATACATTGAAAATATATGTTCATCATGCTTCATTTAAAAATTAACATAGTATAAGTATTTAATCACTTTTCATTAACATTGGTTATTCCCTCATAAGAAATAGCCAATATATCCCAAATTTAATATCCAGTTACATAGGTAGATATTCTACAGAATTCTTTATCACCTAGAGAACAGAACAATGTATTCATTACTTTACAGTTATTGTTACATCTGTCTTTGGTAAACTGAGACCATGTGTCCCAAGCAGTAATAGGTAATACATGTTCTTCTTATTTTGTGTCCTAGATTTTAGACACATTCCCCTAAGATATATTTTCATTTTTAGTTTCCACTGAGCATAGTTATTTCCATTAATGAAAAGTGGATTTTTAGTAGTAGAACCCACAAATATTTTATCCATTATTAATTAGAATTATAATGAATTGAAAATTTAGATGTGATAGAAATTTTAAGATCTTTAAGTTACAACTAGAATCATAGTTGGGAATAATTTGAAAACAATCACAATAGTTTAGATAGTTGAAAAAAAAAATCCTATGAAACCAAATGTTGGTTAGAGTTGATACTCAAGAGGGTGGTGAATTGAGTACTTATATAAAATCTCTACTAAAACATTAGGATATAGATCCCCCAATATTGAAACAACCCATTTAATTAAGTCTGTAGATATATAGATGTTTAGTTAGTAAAAAGGTTTCTCAATGGGTGATCAGTCCTCAGTTGAATTAGTTTATAACACCTATTTAGCTTTTGAAATATGATTACTAAAATAAAAACCTATATGCACTAACCATAAATAACTATCAATTTATGCATAAAAATATTTTTCGGTTTTTAATGTAATGAGCATCATAATATATAAAAATAGAGAATAAAAAATATAGAACATGTAAAATTTATATAAGAGGTTCAGTCTCAATCCGAGACTTAATTATCTCCACTTGGTGATCAACTACCCCCAAGAAGTATATATTGAAAATAAACTTGATACACATCCTATATCGGGCATTACAATTGATTGCAAAAACTGTCTTGGTATCACACCCTATACCATAGTTCTGCATGGGGAAAAAACAATATAGACCACATACAATATCTTCTATAGTTATGTGTGGGAAACAAAGTGTAAGTGAAGTATAATGTTAGTATTTTCATTATCCTATATTTAATCATAGGACGCAGTGTGTGTAACACAAACACACACTTCTCCGAAATGTAAAATAAAATAACCCAATAGATATAATAGTATAATATAGAGTTTAGAAGGATCTATGTGTTAGTAGTTCAACTCTTAACCCTTTATTCTGAGGAAATTATAGTTTGAGTCTTTATCTAAAAGTTTTCCTTGATACAGAGTGTTGCACCTTCAGGTTCTATGTGGTCTACTTCTAGATTGGACAGAGAGTTGATGAAGGACATAAGATGTACATTTGATCTCTCAAATGATATTCGAGATGCTCTTGTGTTCATAGTGTGAATGTTGGATGGTTCTACATTGATCTCACGCATAATTTCATTCTGGAATATTTTTCTTCTTCGGACATGTATGCATCTGCACCACTACAATTTTTTTCATCATTGGTATTTCCTACTATATTTGAGGTTTGACAATAAGAATGAGTAAATCGCATGTGGTCTACTACGAACCTCATATTTTCCCCTAATATGTTCTCTTGATATGTCTACAGTCATAATTCTTTAATGTTAGATGTATTAAAGATAACAAATATGACTGTTATTATAATTTAATGAATTTGATAACGTATAGAAGGGTAGTCATCGGTAGACTGGTAATGGTAGCCTTCACAATGGTAAGCTTCAATAATAGGTGTGCATCAGTAGCCTTTATTGGTGACCCTATCAATAGTAACCTTCAGTAGTGGCCTCACATCAGTGACCTTGCATCGGTGACCTTGCATCAGTGACCTTCCATCGGTGACCATGCATTACTGACCTTACATCACTGACCTTTCATCAGTGACCTTCTCCTCGGTGAACATACATTGGTGACCTTTGCATCAGTGACCTTGAATCCCAGACCTTTGCATCAGTGACCTTGAATTGACCACCTTGCATCAGTGACCTTGAATCATTGACCATTACATCGGTGGCATTTTCATTGGTGACCTTGAATCAATCACCTTTTCATTGGTGACCTTTTCATCAGTGACCTTTGATACATGGAAAATGTTTTAATGTATGCTTATATAAGAGATCAGTGAAATTAAATGTACATAGATGTTACTTTGATATAAACATGATTTTTCACATAAATGATTATCAGATTAGAGAAACATAATTATCACATACATGAAAAGCGATTTGGGATTATCAAAACATGATTTGGGATTATCAAAACAGGTGAGTCCAACACATTCTATTCATTCCCAACAACCAATAGTGTCATTATTTTACAAAATGCATATTTATAAGCTCTGGGTTTAAATTTTAAATAAAATATTGAGATTCTCATGTGAATTCCCCATAAATATATCTAGGAACCTAGATGCTTCATGGAATTCATAAAATATCACCAGATGAATGACCCATCATGGTGGCAGGTCTATACCTAAAATTCTCTCTCATAGAACTTAGATCATATGATCAGAAATATTTCTCATCATTAGTAAATATAGAAGTTAAGAGGTCTCTAATAAATCTATAAGGATAGTCTTCTAGTGATGGTCATGGATTTTATGTTCATCATAGATAATAGGGTTGTAAACCACTACTCACTACTATCCTTTTGAACTGTATGGAACTAATCCCTCTAGCTCAGATCCTCAGCCATAAAATTTCTCTTCCCATGCATATAGGAAATCTAAAAATAAAATTAATGCACTCATTCAATACATACTAATGCTATAAGATTCAATTCAAGTAGTGTGATGATTTATTTGAGGATGTTTTTGTCTATATACACCACATTCCTTTCTCCCAGTAGATAATTTCTCCAACAACGCAAGGCGTATCCTATAACTGCATGTTCAAAGACATGCTTAAAGAAATTACTCTAATTAGGCTTCAAATGATGAGACCAATATGCCATTAATCAATAGTTCTACATAAGAAATTATCATATATGAATTCCTGACACATCACAATAAATTGTATAAATTCTTCCCATATTTGGAAAAATATGAATCGGAGAAAAAGTCATTATCCCTTTCAACTCCTAAAAATCCAACTTTCGGGATTTAGAAAATATGAATTTGATGAATATATTTGTCAAACCCATAAGTGGTTCTACCAGAAATGCAATGATTTTAATGAAGATAATATAGTATCCATATATCCCTAAGAAACTATGTATGTCATAAATGTTCTTAGGTTGTGCCCCAAAAACCACGATCCTTAACATCTATGGGTTAAAAAATATTCCTACCATTGAGATAATGTGACCTAAGTAGTGAAACTTATTGATCCAAAAGAAGTATTTGGTTATTTTAGAAAATAGTTGGTTCTCTCTCAGTATACTCAAAATGATACCAAGATATTGTCTATGTTTGTGTTTATTAAGTGATTACACCAAGATTTCATCCATAAAGACTACCAAAATGGAATCTAAAAATGAGTGGAAAAATTAATTCATCAAATCCATAATAATAGATGTAATATTCATCAAATTGATCAACATATCAAAATACACAGAAATGATATATCTTCTTTGAAATGCATTACAGATTACTTCTGAAGGCCTAACCTATACTTGAATATAGCCGGAACTAAAATATATCGTTAAGTAAACCCAATCTCCTAAAATCATGGAAATGTGGTCATATATATGAGGCAATGGATTTAGGTTCTTAACGACTAGATTGTTAAACTGAAAATAAACCATGCAAAGAATGAGGGTACCATCTACCATGCTAGAAAAAAACAGGTAAACCCCATGGAGAAGTACAGGTTCATATAAAACCCTTAGCTTCTATGTAATATGGATACTTCTTTCCCTCCTGTAACCCCATCATAAATGTCCTATAAGGAGGAATATTTACTAGTTCTTCTCCTAGAACTATCTTAATAGTTAACTCTAAATCCATCCTTGGAGGTATTATAGAAAATTCAATGTGGAAAACATCCCTAAAATGATATAATACTATAGAAAAAGCATCTTGACATAATACCCGATCATCTATATATGATCTACTATTCTGGGTCATCACTCTAGCAAGCCCATGATGTTTAGGTCCCACTAAACATTCATGGACACCCCATTATCCTTTTTTCATATAATTATCACCCTAATGTAATTTTAAAGAGAACCTATATCAATAAAAATCAACGTGGGTATTACAATGAACCAGCCAGCCTATCCTAAGAAGGATATCGAAGCTTGTTATATTGAGGATAGAGAGGCCCCATAATAAATGATAACTTCCAACCTCAAGGGGGTACTCTTTGAATTTCCATACAGTTTCTAACTATACCATCAATTGTTTATCTGACATAGTCCACCTAAATATGATAAAAAATTCAATACAATGGATTTCCACGATAAACAAAATATTAAATATTGTTAAAAAACTACATCAAATGAAGTTGATACCAAGGTATAGGCTAGTAAGATCACACATATCACCACATATGATCTGACACCCTTATCCACTAGTATAGGATATACTACATATATATGTATTCATATACAACCCTAATTTGTAACTTGAATAGTATGAGTGGGTCCACTCAACTGGCACTACATATCTTGAGTCTAGTCTCCTCTAACATATCCACCTCACTAGCCTGTATAGCTAGTAGTACTTCAACTCCCTACCTGACGTGATGATACTGATCCGGATATGAAATATAGATCTAGAAAAAAATACTCTCCCATTGGGAAAATATCAAAAGAATCAAAAGAATATTTGAATAAAACCCATTTTTTCAACAGGATCAACACTCCAATGGGACTTTGTTACACAGAGGCTTTACATGGCCATGTCTCCCACATAGATGAACTACAAGTATGAATACCAGAGTTTCCACTAATTATTGAGAACCCTCCAGATAACACTTACAACCATGAGATGAACTATCATATATTTATACTGAATCCTTGTACCATATTCCATTAACATCCATCATGTTTCACATGGTAATACATTTTTGGTTCACTATATCTGAAATCATATTAATTCAAAAGATATTTACCTGAGATATCATGACATACTTGGTTTTATCATTATATTTTTTCTTCAGATAACTTTTCAATCAAAAAAGTTGGTGCAATCCATTGAGGTTCTATGAGATGGGTATAATAGTCCATAATGTACATAGTTCTTAATTCTAGGATCCTGAACACTATCTATCAATCAGCTCTCAATGCCTGAAGAAAGTTTCAATAATAAAATAGAGTTAGGTAATCTCCCTAAACCATACATTGAAGATGATCAACCAAATTTACTACATCTCACCAGTGCCTACATGAGACCTGAATTATATAGGTAGTTAGCCTGACCATGTTTTCTGGAGGTATCTTTTGATACTCAAGGATAGATAATATGTACATTAGCTAAGAATTAGAAGCCTGGGGCCACCCACCCTAGAGAAATATGGTGGGTGATGTTACTGAAATTCCCATATTAGCTCTAGAGGAGTCTTTGTAGGTTGTGGAGCTACCTCCATAGAGCATAATACATATATAAACCCTTCCCAAAATTGAGTCTTAGTTCCCAATTTGGGAATAATAGGAGGAACAAATAGGGATTACTTATATGGTTCTACTAGAAGGTTAAGTTCCACCACCTATGGATCATGGTCATCACCACCTTCCAGGAATTTAACAGGAGACCATCGATGAGGAATATATCTACTATTTCCAAGCACTTTCCATGAAACTAGATAATAGGTGAAAACGTTCTATTAAAGAAATATATGAATAATATTTCAATACAAAAAATGAATTATCCCAACTACCCAAGATCTATGGTCAGGTTATTAGTTATATTTCAAGTTTTAATTATAATTTTTTTTATTATATGAAGTGTAAATTACATGTTATAGGGGAAACCACCCTTTAAGTTTTAATTGGATTCACATTTAATGAAAGGAAAAACATTTTAAATTTAGGACCCAATAGTTCATAAGTGTTTCTATTTTTAAACTCGTATATATACGTATCAAGGTCCAGTTAGATGTTTTTTTATTCCCAAGTTATAATGTCCTATGATTTATATGTTTAAAATAGTGTTACATATAACTGCAACTAGGATTTTATGATGGTTTAATTAGATGGATCACCATTACCTATTTATATTGGAAAACACACTCTCTAAATATTAATTTGAATCCATGTAATTATAACCAACTAAAATTTTATCTCATGAAACCATTGTTCTACGAATCAAACATTCTATAATTGGCTAATTAGGGTGTTGCTATCAAGATAGAGGGTAAAACACAATTTATGTTGATGAAAATACATTAATTAATATAATTATTTTATTATTACAATAATATTTAACATAATATCAGATATATGTATCATGGAACTAGGAAAGCACAACCATCAATGCATTGAGTAATCTAAATGTGGAATTTCAAAGTGCATGACCTATAAATCCTCATATGACTATAATTAAGCATGATAAACTACCTCCTTACCATACTAGGCCAAGGGTGATGGTAAAATCCACCATGATAATAAATTCAAAAATGAATATGTGTCACACCATAATGAAACTAGTACAATAGTAATAGGAATAATCCAAATCATCAACTCCCATTTCAGGAAATTTAGCCTTTTCCATGTACATGGGTTTGATAATCCTAGGAAAATGATCATTACCAAATTCCAATATGTCCTACCCTCATATCTAATCAATCCCAAACAGTAAGAAAAAAATAAAGGATACGATAACACCTTTTGACATTATGGACCCAAGTAACTCCCTTGTAAGCAGGCATTGTTAGGCACATGGCCTCCAGCATGTCTACCTTCAAGCTCAAGGCATTCGACCAGTATCGAGGGCCTAGGGTGTGTCAGGTTGATACTACACCTTCTTTTAAATGTGGATCAAAATATTTAAATATGGATAAATAAATATTAAAAAAACAATAATAACAAGAATTAATGTATGTGTTACATCCCAACATAATAAATGAATTAATAACCACAATATCCAAGTCATATAAAAATGGTGATGATTTCATGAAACTATACAAAAACTAGAAGTTGGTATACATCATTACGTGATATACAATAAATAAACATAAAAACCCAAATTATAAGCATAAAAATTATGCCAAAATTAATCTATGTCCTCTTCTCCCATACACCATCTTATCATGTGAATCAAACATACAAATATGGACAATATCCCTTATGCCAACCCAAAATCCTGAAATCTATATAGGTACGAACAATTGGTGCAAAGTGCACGTGATTAAAACATAGTATTCCACCCCTAGTGGTGTTTTTTAAAAATATATTCATTTTCTATAATTATATTAATGGGAAGCTATAAAAATAATAAAAACAAAAATCAAATGAAAATAATAACCATTTTAGGCTTGGGTTCCTCATGGGATGCCTAACTAACCATACCAACTTTATCCTAATTTGGATTTCATTAAATTGACAACCTATTACATGTCATGGGCCATTAATATGAAAAGAGTGACAATGTAATATTAATAATGATAGATGCTTGTAGTTGAAATCGAGACTTCCTTGACCTTATAAGTTTTGTTCATCTCATAGTAATAATCATGAAGACTGTCCAAATGGGGTACACCCTTGGGATTACACTAGCTTAAAATCTGTAAACATGTCCTTAGAGAACATCCAATGTAAATTATGGGATAAACATGACTTGATACCAAGGTGATGATAACAGTATTAATGTGTCTGAATTCATAAAGATGAGTCCATGGAGATATTCTAAGGAATTCTAATTTTCAGATATAAAAAAATGAATTGTCAGTACTATATAGAGGTATTAATGTAATAATAAGATGAAGATAAAATTCCATGTTAGTTATATCCCTTATAAATATTCTCAATTAATCATGGTGGTGTCCTCTATGTGCAAAAATAATTCCGTAAAAAATCAATGATTGGCTCAAGTCTGACCAGTATACTAACAAAAAAGAGGTCCATAATCAATTAGAACTATTTATAAAAAATCATAGGCCTTGTGTTAATCGATTCCTCTTTACCATTACATTTAAATAAAGATATTACCTTTTAATTTATAAATGAAAAAGGTTGACATGGGTTTTATTACATTTTAATCATGCTATATGTAAATCAAAAAGGACCAAGTGAAATTTACTTTCCTTTATATTTTACAATTAATAATTTATTAAAACATAATCAAATTCCCATATAAAAGAAAATCCAATACATGTAATAGGTGTAAAATTATAATTTATATAAGGAATCACCCAATGTTGTGATCCTTAGTGTGGTTAAAACCTCCAACAAGGTCAATGAGTTTCACAAGGGTTCTAGGTCTTAGTCCCCAATAGCAATTCAACAAATTAATTAATTACAAAGAAATGCATGGTGATTATAACATGTATCACAATGGAAGCATTTATAAATGATTGATACTTTGAGGGAAGATGTATAAAATATACATATTAAACCATTTGAGGAAATATAATCTAGAGTCATCTTTGGATTTAAGATCAGATAGAATAAATTGGAAGAATAAATAAATAATATAAAAATAGGGTATATTAGCTTGGAAGGAAATAGTGCCAAAGATGGAAAGATAAATAGATAAAAGAAGGTAATAGATTATTTATCTTGTCATTTTGGTTCCAAAATTACATAAGATAAGGGAAATATAGTAAAATTATTGTTGAGACTTCAAATCCTATGGGGATAAGAAGAAAGGAGCTCCCACTATGCCAAATTTTGTGAAAAAATGTAATGGGGAGAAAGTGATTTATGATTTTAAAAGATAAAAGGGAAAATGACAATTTTTCAAGGATTTTAATAAGTCAATGGTTTGTATGCATGATTAAACAAACCATTTTTCAATAATGTTCCAATACTATCTAAGAGAGCTACACCCTCACATGGTTTGAAACACAGTTAGGCAAGCAATTCACTAACTGTGTGTTTAATCTCTATAGAAGGATGGTAGCTTCTTTTATGGTTGTATTCCCTTATATGTACAGTGAAACTAAATACTAACATCTTCTTATTGGGCCTCATGTTTGAGATGCATGTAAACTACAAATTATACATTAACAGTGTTCCTCAGACTATTTATCAAAAAATAGATCCTTGAGCTCTGAACAATCCCCATATGATTTTTAACCCCTAATTAATAAATTAATCACAAGTATAAAATTTAAATGGAATATTAAAATTTAAACATTAAGTATTATTATATCATAATTTTCTTTGATATTATATGAAGTAATCCTTTCATGGGGATTATGACTGAAATTTTACCAAAGTGGAAAAGTATTTTTTACAATCTCTTTTATTTTCATGATTTTTTATGTTTGAGGATCATTTGGGGGAATCATATTATATAATTTTATTGAACAACATATCTTTTATTCACATCTATTAATGTGTTTTATTACATGTTTATTTTCCATTTTCATGGTTATTGATTAAAGAAACATCAAGAAAGTTCTTTGTAAATTATATTGATCATATATTGGTAATATTTCTCTTCTATATCCATAATTACTAAAATATTTTAAAAATTGTTATTTCATAAACATATATACTTTCTTAAATTTTTTCATATTATCTTATACCTTCTTTTAAAAGTTTTTTAAAATTATTTGATTTCAATTTTTCAAATGTGTAAGCTTAGATTCCCATTACAAATTTATTGAAAATAATGTTATCTTGAACATATATATGACATGAATGTATTTTATAATAATTATGACCTATATATAATTTTATTATTCATTTATAAGTGTACATAGGTATATTCAGAGAAAATATTTTCCAAATATTTTCAAAATATTTATAAAATATTATTAAGAATTTTAATTTTCACTTTTTCAAAGAAATGATTTAAATTATACTTTAATATAATTTTACTCTATGTTCATATCCTTTAATTATTACTCTAAATAACAGGGGTTACAATCTTATAATGGAATCCATATTATTTATCTATATATATTGCAATGATTCTTTTAAAGTGATTTTTAGGAAACCCATTTTATTTTCATGTGTTAACCAAACAGTGAATGGATGATGGTTGTTTTCAAGTATTTTATGTTGAAAATTGTATGATTAATATTATTTATTCATGATATGGTACTTGATCATTATATATATGAAATGGTTGAGCCTGATAAATCTTATATCAAGGGTGATCTTCATTATAAATCTCTAATCCATTGGGAAATGACTATGTTCTCTGGAGAATTATATTAGAAGTCGACCATATGGTTATTCTAATTACAAGCATAATTTTAGTGGTTATATGAATATTTTTTTCTAAGATATCAAAATATTTTATTTTTTCTTTCTATTGGTGTATAAATATTCATTTAACCAAAATTAAAATTTCATGTCTTATGATTACTTTATCCTATGAATCTACCCTTTTATAAATCCTTAGTTTGTGTTTCATTATTTTTGATATAAATATTTATGGGTATGAATTCCATTTTTTTATGCTCATGAACATTTATTATATCATCAAACCATTTTTCTCTGGTTACTATTATTGATGAAATTCACTTCTTAATGATTATGTTTACCCTTACTAAGAATTTGAGAACACCCTAATTCTAGTGTCTTTTCTCAAGGTTATGAATAAGGATGATAAAGGAATCTTTAAAAAGTTTTCATTTGTTGAAAATTTTATAGTATATTATTTTGATCCATAAAAATGAGTTTTTTATGAATCCATGTTGTTAATAAATTTTTAATAATTCTATAAAACTCTAAAAATAAAATTTCCTTGGGTTTGTAAGTGATTAAATATTTCCTTTAGATGTTTTATGTTTTGGATGGAAAAAACCATGTCACATTATTTATTATCAAATAATCAAATATAAATTTTATGTTTTTAGCATCAGATCTAAGAGTGTGTGTTTGGGGATATTATTGTTGGTATCAAAATAAGGGTTTACATAAATTTGGAGATTTTTATGTTTTAATGTGAGGTTATCATAAGTGTTATGGATACCATCATATGATTCAGAGTTTAATTTTGATCATAAGTCCAAATACATAGACACCCCTTTTGATGTTTCATTTTATGTAATTATATAAAAAATAATTATATTTTTAGAGAGATTTTATTGTTTTGAGGTATATGTAATATTTAGGTTTAACGTGAAGGATTATTTCAATATAATAGTGTTAAATTTTTGGGATGTTAGCCTAAGGGTATGAGATAACCTTTGATGTTATTAATTGGTTTATTGATTAATTGATTTATGTTATTTCCGGATATGTTTAATATTTTTGGAACCACATATGATTTTAGTATATTAAACAAAATGGGATTTTATTTGAGGATTAAAGATTGAATTGTCATAAAGAGTTATATATACTATTTTGATGTGGATGTATGGTGATTCAGTTCATTTATGGAAATGATTATAATATTTTAGAGATTATATGATTTTGGAAAATACATTTTTGGATGTATTACATTAAGAGTGACAAATACTAATTATAGATAAATGATAAATTAATATCACAAGAAATTATGACCAAATGATTTTGATTTTTTGGTCTTAATGTTAGATTGGAATATATTGAGGAATTTTATGGATACATATTAACATAATTATTTAGTTTAATCATTGTGTAATACTATTTAATTTTAAATATGATTGTAATATTTCTTCATATAAAGGTTTATTAATTTTGGGAATTATAATACCTTGTGATAAAAATCATGGTTTTTGTTATTTTATAATGACTATAGAAATAACTTGTTATTTTTTAAGAAGCATACGATCCAATAGAAGTTTATTTTATTTATTTAGGAATAACAAAATATTCTTGTATACTCTTGATCTGGAGAAAAAGATTAAATTATAGTGGGTATTTATTCATGATTGAATGTATACATATCATGTAAGTATATTTCTTTAGGTTCTCTGTATATATTGTCATGGAATTCCCCAAAAATTTGAAAATGATTATGAAATAAAAAATTTATCAAATTACCTTCATTTAGGATGAATCTCTTTTATTTTTCACACATCATTGTTTTATAGATTTATGGTTGTTGGATTTATTTTGATCATTCAATTCATTGTGATCAATGAACTCTGTCACTCGGAATAATTATTTAAACATTGTTCTTTTCTTCCATGTCCATGTTTCCAGAACCCACTAATGTTCTATATTTTAAAACCCAGTATGAGTTAATTTTAGATAACCATCATCTTTCCCCTTCCCTATTTCTAAAAGGAAGTTTTAATAACGCTTTTTTATAATGTGAGATTAAATGAAATGTGTTTTTAATGGGAAAACCATTGATTACAATGATTATGTTATAATCCAAAGGGAAAACGTATTAAAGGGGTGGGGTTATAATGTAATATATTGATATTTTAAGTAAATTCTATGATCGATATCATATATTATGCGCAACTCCAAACATAAAAAACCACGAAATATTATTATTTAAATATGACCATTATATCCTACCAATTGGATTAAATATATGAATAGGAATAAACATATTAATAAATATATATAAAGGTATTACTAAATTTATATTTACTTATTAATTCCTAGTAAATAACTACTAAATTTTATTAAATCCATTTTATTCTTTAAAATTGGTTTTTATTGTTTTTTGTTGGAAAATAATTACAATATATTAATTGAATTTTTAGAAATTATATTTTATAAATATGATATAATTTTTCAAATAATAATAAAAAATTATCTTTGTTGAAATTTTTGTAATTTTTTAAAAATATTGAATTTTTAGTGAAAAGTGAAAAAATGCAAAATTTTTTAAAAAATAACATTTTATTTCCATTAAAAAGTATCCTTAGGATTTTTATTTGTTCTCGAAATAACCTAATTAGTATTTCATTATATATTATATAATTAAAATAATTTTAATCATCATTATACATATTTTTTGTATAAGTATATTAATGTGCTTAAAAAGTATTTTTCTAAAAACATTTTGTAGCATTTTATGAATATATAATAAACACAATTTCTATCAATTATATAAATTAAAAATTAAAAAATTGTATTCTAGATTTATAATAATTGTTTTCATATTTTTTTAAATAGGTCCCTCTTATTTTTGGAGATCAATAATATGAAACATATTAATTTTTGATACCTTGGTAAATGGAAAATTGGGTAACATTGATTAATAATAAAATGAAAAAAGATAAAATTGAACCTAAAACTTGATTTATTTTATTGGATTACTATATATCATCTACAATCATCCAAATGTTTTATATTTTTCTATTTGCCCATTTTCCCATGAATTTTATATTTATATTATTTTATATAAATAAAAGTTAATGAATTCATTCTCTTAGTTTTATTATCTCTAATCATTTGATATAGGGATAAAAAAATGACATGTTCAGTTATAAGTAGTATTTTTAAAGTTAAATTATTATTTATAATGTTATTTTATTTATAATTTTTAGTGATGAAATAATAACCTTAAATTCTTATGTTATATTGACAAAGTGTTTGTCCAAGATGTAGAATAAATAAAAAAATTATTTTACAAACTCTAAAAATAAAAATATTGGATTTATTTTTTATGATCTGAAATTATTTTAAACAATTATACCATATTTTATGGAATTCCATTGTTTATTTTCTATTTCCTTCTTTTTTAGATGCTTTTAAAGTAAAATTAAATGAATAGTATTAAAAATGACATTAATTATATTTATAAAAATTATTTTTATTAAATGATTTAAAATTTATAGATAAATATAAATTCAGAACGTTTATTATTATATGGTTTAAAATATCAACCATCATCAATTTATGTGTCTTTTTTCCCTTTTATCATTACTTTATTGACCTCTAAATAGTAAAATTTTTTGTTTTTTAGTAATAGTCAAAAGGGTCACAGGAGGGTTAAAACAAACTGATAAGTGTAAAAATTTGTAAAAACTCATAAAAATTTTATTTTCTAAGATTATTTGAACTGATAATCATATTAACCCATAATATTATCCAATTGGATCCATAATAACATCAATAATTATTTATATTCAATTAATATTTTATAAAACTCCAAGAGTTCCCCTCCCATATCTTTTAAAAATTAACCTTTTATTATCATTATATCACACATGAAGAACAATTTTTCATAAAATAACTTCTAAAATGATATAATTACATCGTATAAAACATCCTAGATTTATCTTTTTATCATAAGACCAAACTAGGAAATATTTTTGTGTAAACCTTAATTGGTTTTTTGAGGAAGATGTATCATTCCTAACTGAGCAGTTTTTTCTTTTTCTATTACTTTATAATATTTTCAAAACATGATAAAAATTATAAATAGTTTATTATATATACATATATGTTATTATGTTAATTTAATAACCACATTAATTTTTAAACTCCATCAAATAGGAATGAAAACCATCATTAGCGTGTTCGGGGACTACCTCCTTGCGAACCGATATAATATGTTTTCCATTAATTTTTATTATTACTAGTTATAAATAAATGTATTTCTTGTATATATATAAAATATTTATGAAATATTTATCCTTCATAAAAATATAATATATCCTACACTTTATTAACTTTCAATCCATTGAAGATTGATAGCACCATTCGTGTATACGTGTGGGTTACCACTACCACGAGACAATGTGATTCAATTTGAAACTCCACATCTATAGGATGATATTTATTAGTTTATTAAAAGAAATAATATAATATTTATGATATAATAATAATTATATAAATATAAAATAATATTTAAATTTTTTCCAAAATGATCATTGAATAATTGAAACGTTACTTATGCATGCGTGCGAACAATTATCTCCATGAATATGACATAGTTCAATATTGATAAAAAATTCATTATTAGTTTTAAAAGTATAATTTATGTGTAAAATTATAATTATTTAATTATTATTATTATGGGGATTATGTAATAATGAACCAATTTAATATATTCCGCATGCTAAGTCTGTTTTAAAATTATGGACCCAATGTTCTCAAAATAACTTACTTGGACATATCTGACTAAGTAATTAAATATATCACTATAATAAATTAAAAATGGAATAATGAAAAAGTAAAAATCCTAAAAACATTCTTAAATAATCTAATAATTGATATATGTTTATTATACAAGAGTAAAAGGATATACATGGAATTTCTCAACTTGAGGTAAGATATATCATCTCAATTTCCTTTCTTTGAGATATATATTATTATTATGCACTAATTTATTTTATATATTGTATACAATTCCCATTTTAAATATTATATAATGAATCCTAAATAATTATTTATATTTTCGGTTTCCATTTAAAATATTTTATCAAAATATGTTTTACATTATGGTTTCCAAGTGTTGAGGGTTTCTTATCACAATTTATTTTCATATGGTTATAAATACTCCTCATTGAGATTGATATTCCATGATTATGAGTGAATAAAAAAATAAATGGATTTATTATATATTTAATAAAAATTTCAATTTAAAATTTTTTAAACATAATATACCCATCTATTAAATCTCAATATAATGATATGATTTTTGTAAGGGTAATTCATCTGAAATTCTTTTTCATTGGAAAAAACTTTTATGATATACAAATATATTCTTTTATGAGGTGGATATACTACATATTTTACATGTTATATAATGAATATTTATATCTTTATGATATTTAATGTTTCATTTAATGTTATTATTTCATAGTTTTTTTATTTAAAAGTTACCAAAGTGGAAAAGGCTTTGTTAAAATCTCATTTATTTTCAAGATTTTGTATGTCCAAAATTTTTTTAGGGGGTATCATATTATTTAATTTTTTTAAAAAACTATTTTATTTTCATATTGTTATGAGTTTTTTATACATTTAATTTCCATTTCCTCCCATATTTATGAAAGAAACATAAATTAAGTTCATTGTAAAGGATATTAATTTTTTATCGAGAGTCTTTATCTTCTATATCCTTGTTGTATAAAATATTTAAAAAAATATTCTTTTATTAACATAAAAGATTTTTTATATCTAGTTCACATCATATTTGACCATACTTTAAATGGTTTTATAAAGTAATTTTCATAACATTTTCCACGTGGGTCACATTAGACTCTATTTACAAAATGTATGAAAAGAATGTTTTCTTTAACCTGTACGACATGAATGGATTTTATCTTCATAAATTCCATTATTTAATTTGAAGATTATTTTATAATTTTACTTAGTTATATTCAATGAAATCATTTTTCCAATATTTTTAAAAATTATAAAAAATATTTCTAAAAAGGTCATTTTTCATATTTTCATGAAGATATTAAATGTTATATTAATGTAATATTACTCTATTTAATTAACCTTAAATGGATAGTATAATTAATTGGTTTTATGATCTTATGATACCATCAATCTTATTTCTCTAGATAAATTACAATGATTTTTAAGTTATTTTTATGAAACTCATTTATTTTCCACGGGTTCACCAAGATGTGAATTTATAGTGGTTATTTTTTAGTATTTTATTTTAAAAAGAGAAATATTAAAATGATTTATTCATTATATGATATTTTATAATTATGTATGAATAATTGGTGTGCCCAAAAACGATTATACGATGGGGTGATACCCATTATAGATCATGATAAATACGGGAGCCCGATACATCTTATATGATGGGTGTTCCCCATTATGAATTTCCAATGCATTGGGTAATGATTATGATCTCTAGAGAATATTATTGGAAATTGACGTTATAGTTATTACAATTTTAAGGGTTATTATAATGGTTCCATGAATATGATTTCAAAAATACCAACATGTTTTCATTATGATATTCTGTGAGTTTTTAATTATCTATTTGATCAATATTGACATATAATGACTCATGATTATTGAATAATATTACCGTTTTATTTGATAAATCCTTATTTAGTATTTCATGATTGATGATATAGGTATTTATGGGTATTAATTCTCTTATGTTTTGCACTTGCATGTTGATTATGTCATTATAGCCTTATTCTCATCATACTCTCATTAATAGAATTCAATTGTTAATGCTTATGTTTACTCTTACTAAGATGTTTATCTCAATATTATTATGTTTCCTTTTCTGAGGTCAAGAAGGATGATGAGAAATGAATTTTTTGTAAAAACTTTTCCTCTATGGAAATTTTTTTTGGAGGTGATGATGAATTTTATGAACCACCTATATATGAACTCATTTTGATAAGTGTCTATTCTAATACTCTAAAACTATAAACCTAAAAGGTCCTTATATATATGTGATTCAATATTTCCTTTCTTATTTTGTATGTTTTGGATAGTAAACAATTGGGTCATATTATTTGGTATCAAAGGTACGGAAGAAATATTTATGTTTTTTAAATTGGATCTAGAGGTATGGGTTCGAGGCTGATACACTGACAATAGATGTGTCCACAACATCACCTTCACCAAATTAATCTTTTAAAAATGACACAATGATGAAAAAATTATACGTTACCACCATAATTTTTGTCATTCCAGACCCAAAAACATCCATGTTGATATCCATATAAAGGCCATTACCAATGAACATGTCATTGTTTGATTCATCACCAGCTAACCCCATCGATAAAGGAACAAGATCATTGAAACATTCAATATAGGCATTAAATAACTGACCACCCTAATGAGAACCCTATAATTGAATTTATTTATAAATTATCTCATCCTCCTGGAAAATCCCTTAATTAAAGAAACCATAAAATTTACCAACGTTAAATATACGAACGAGTGTTCATTGATAGTTTTCTTGCAACAATCTAAACATCATCTTTAGAATATATAACTGGTGAAACTCTCCCATAAGGATTCAGGAGTTCCTGGTAACCCAAATATCTCTTAGATCCTATATTTACACTCCATCACCTCATGGGAACCTTGATCACTACTAAACACAAAAAAACATTGATTCAGAAACTCACACGCATGATACAAAAGAGGATAAGAATAAATCCTTTCCACTCTATTATGAGTTTGGGTACAGTCTATGACTGGTAACACTTCATGAAGATTATAAAGACTAATTGACAGATAATATTCTATAATTATCAATTCCTTTCTGAGGTACACTATTAAAACATTTAAAAATAACAACATTTATCAGATCACCCAAATCCCAACACAAAGGATATAAATAACCATTAAAATTAAATAATATCGCAAATAACTCATTGAGTCATCATTTTAAAAACCCAAAAAAAACATCCTTACACTTTAAAAATATTACATGGGACCATGAAAATACTTAAAATCATTTAATCTCAATTACAAAATGAACCCATTCATTGAAAATCAGATTTTCCAAATTGAACCACATATGCAAAAATCATTTACCTTCAGATAAAGAAATTTTCGTATTTTTCAAATATACACAACTCCAAAATTATTTCAATAATTACACCAAGAATAAACCCCAGTAATATTTTTTGCATTAAAATAATAAAAACCCCAAAATAATTTCATTCAATTAAATAATTTTTCCTTGAGTTCAAAAATATTACACAAAACAAATATTGAACATCCAAAACATATGTTTCGAAACTAATAAATTACTTGAGCGTAGTATATTATTTTAAAACATGGTCAAGTCATAATAAAAATCAAAAAAATCACTTAAACACTCATAAACAAGACTAACAAATAGTAAGAGAGGATAAAAGAATCAGAGGATGTAAAAATAATAATCATATTTTGTTCATCTATTCATGGTTTTTCCGACTATTCTCCAACCGTGTGAGTTCCACTAGAGTTTTCTAGAATGGTTTTTAATATGATACACATGGTTTTATAGATTGTATTCCTTAATCATTCAAGCTTTTATTTCCTCTAGTTTCACATTGATATGAGGAATTTGTTTATACATCTCCTGAAGTCTTCTTTTAACTCATAGTATAAAAAAAATATCAAAAAACCACATAAAAAACTGAAAACCCCAATATTAATAAAAAACACTTGACAACCAAAGAAAAATCTTGATCTATTGAAAAAATGATTTGGAAAATTAAATTCCTAGACCATCAATAGGATATTTGATGGTTTTTATATTTTTCTACCATCAACCACCAATATAAGAATTGGGTAACCTGATACTATTTTGTGGAGAACTAGCCTAGGTTGACTTGACATGTCACCTAGGTTAATCCACCACCAAGCTCAAGGCTTATCACTGATCTCCCTAGGTTGGTGAAAAGTACCAGGTAATCACAAGTAAAAATATGGGAATGATTTAAACATAAAAAAACTATGATAAAAAATAGTTCCAACTGAGAACACAATATAAGGTCACCTTACATTAGATGACCATTAAAAATTAAATCATCATAACTAAAACAAATTCCAACCAAACCTTGAATATTCATAAAAATGATATATTTGAATTTTTTTCAATAAATAAACTCAATTTTTTATAACAATAATTTACATTTCCAAAATAAAGAAAAAAACACTACTAAAATAAAAGAAAATCTTCTAACATATCTATACAGCACAAAACAAAAAATTGGTCCAAGAAAACATAGAGACAACCACAATATCACCACTATGTGACACTAAAGTCACTAATATATCCTAAAAAACAAATGTTCCCCAAAATACAGTTATATTATTCCAACATGAAATATATAACGTGAGAAACCCACTTAGAGCATAAAAAATAAATACCCAACAATATGAGTGTATATGGTTTGAGATAAAGGATAGTAGGATACCACTATGACACTATAATATTCATGTTTATAAAATAAACAATGAAGTCTAGTTTTAAAATAATTCATATTAAATTATGTTTCCATTTCCTCTACACAATATGGAAATAAAAAATATACCACTTGTATATTCTCAAATAAAACCATTCAGAAAACATAAAATAATATGATTTACAAAAATATTATCTTCCAAACCAAAAAAATATACCATTAAAACATCACAATTTTAAATAATTAGGTTAAACCATTCATTCCAATATAAAACACGTCTTCTAAAACCAGAACATCACATAATGTTTTTTTTTCAAAATAATCATTTCTCAAAGACATTCATTTAAAACCACCACATCATTTACCTTTTATAAAAATATAACATATACACCCAACATGGGTAATGAAAAATGGAAATCATAATAAAATGAAAATATATGAAGTCATAAATAAATGAAAATAATTACACAAGGCATGCCTCACCCCTATGTTGTTTAATAACCAATGATCTAAGAATATAAGTAGGAACATATCATGGAATGGGAAACTCATATGCGAATAACCATAAAATACCATAACATAAGTTATCAATCATGTAAAAAACTCTAGGGTCTAATGGAAAATGTTCTTGGTGTGCATATGTAGAGTCAATTGTCGATAGGTTAATGATCACACAATTCATCACCAGAATCACAATCACAGTAGCTTCATTGGTGAAACATCCCCTAGTTAGGTATAATATTAATCTATTATTTTTTAGTAAGGGTATCAAATTCAACAAGTAATTAATGATTTTTAACATCCCACTTAGTATAATAAGTTCCTCATTTTATGGCCAATTGAGGTAGTTATCATCAAGCTAATATCATTATATGACCTATAAAATTCTAAATGGAATGATAACATAGAAATCAAATAGGAATCCCACCTCCAACACACCCTCTTATATAATTATATCCAAATAATTATAACAACATAAATCCTAATTAATTTAACCATTATTAAATTCTCACAATAATAAACAATAATTAATATGAGTCTCAATGAGGGAATCAAAAATAGTTGATCAAACAGAAAGACATGAGGTTCAAACATGGCCTTATCATTATACATAGTAATTACATTGCTTATAATTTTTTTAACCATTTAAAATAGAAATAAACATAAGGAAAATCACACACAATACAGAAGAAATAAAATAATCCACTTTGTAAATCCTCTTTCAAAATCAATGTAAAAAAGGTGGGTTCTGAAAGACCTAAGAAACACATCAATGCATCGATATGCCCAATAAAATAAAGGATTCATCTAAAAATAAACCAAATAGAGTAAAACGCCATTTTAAAACATTAGAAGGCTTTTTAGAACATGAAATACCCAATTTATAAAAATTAATTTGTTCAAAACCACAAATGAGTCATTTTTATAATGGAAAACCATGAATTAAATAAAATACACAACATGCCAATTCAAAAACATAGTTCCATTGAACCATGGATTTTACCATTTTCATCCATAGAAAATCTAAAAGAAGCATATAAAACCATTCAATGTTCAAACTTTACATTATATAAATTAATTATTAAATTTCTTATTGTATTTAATCATCAATAACTCAAGAAATTATTTAATAAAAGGAATCAAATTGGAAACACCAACCCCAAGAGATGAAACCATGTTCTATTCAATAAAAACCATTGGAATAGGTATCTGAAGATGAAATAAAACATTTAAAAATAAAAACCATCAATTTAGGATAACTCCAACCATTAAAATTATCTCACATGGAAATTAGTGTTAGAGGAAAAATGGGGAGAAGGGTGAAACATTCAAGAGAAGGAAGGACGGGCCCTTATCATCCAATATAGGTAAAGAAGACTGAAAAAACACTCTAAATTTATATTTAAGATTATTTAAAGAGTAAGTGATGTATAAGAGTGGCAATTATATGAATGTTTTTAAATATAGAGGTTTATGAGAGAATCCAATAATAAAAATAATTCAAAAGTACAAAAATACCCTAACTCGAGTAGGTCGCACAATTATCTTGCATGGTTTACCAAACCTTGTTTAGACGGTAAAATTTCCACTATCTCAAAACATACCATGTTACATGGGTTATAATTTATATTTTACAAAACCACACATTTAACTATTTATCCTTGTAAAAGTGAAAAAATTTCCAAATTCTAACCCTAAGACACTGTGA